>JAYESD010000006.1:89862803-92262803 GCA_036927565.1 Tuctoria greenei | reverse complement strand
AAGGATTACTTATTAATTAGCCATTGCAAATAAATAATGTGAAAATAGATAATACTTTTGGTATTATATCAACCCTTAATTTTGAAAGATGTTATATGAAAAAGATTGTCGACAAATGCGTGAAATAATTGATAGCCAAATATTTTTCAAAACCCTCCCTAATTTAGGTGGACCCTTTGTTGGGCCCAGTTGAGGATCACAGGGAAGTACAGCCGTCAGATCAAAACAAACGGTGGATGCAGTCTTTACTGCACGCATGCGGTAAAAATCACTACGTCAAGCGATCCTGGTGCTACCTACAAGGGTTTTCCCAACAACCATCGGGGACGCAAGACTGGGGTTAAAGTGCACGGCACACCGACCCGGTCCGTACGTGTGCCCGGCCAGCCATGTAGCTTCATTTTATATTTTATTCTCTAGGCTTAAAAGTTTGCTCTTCCTATCCGTTTGCTCTGTTTGCTCTTCCCTAGGCTTAAAAGTTTTGTATTTTACAATATTTTTACTTATGTAATACGACGTAGGATATATCACTTCATGGTTTTGCAAAAAAAATGTAGGAGAAATATGTATATCCCATGCAACTACATAAATCAACCCAATTAATTAGCTAGTTATTTTTTAAGATGATAAAAAATTATTATCTTTTTCTAAGTGAGGTGGCTGGGGTAAATGATGTGGCATAATAGCTTATGTGGCATGCCAATGTGGATGTCCAACTCAGACTAAGGATGAAAGTGAAATGGTTGTGTGAAGTTGATGGACTAAATAATTGACCCATTTGAAAGTTCAAGGACCAAACTGAGTTTTGATTGAAAGTTTGAGGATGAAGTTGAGTGTTGTGCCAATTCTAAACGAGCCAATCTTGAGCTTGCGAGCTTGATGAGCTCAAGCTCGAAAAGCTTGAGTAAGCTCATTTATTGTTGTCATCTATGATATGTACATATGATTAACTAAACTATATAATTCTATTAAAAATGTTTTATGGAACACAATTTTTATATATGATAGAAACAAATAATGTGCAACATCGTCCACCTTCCTACTCCATTAGTTGTGAACCTAAATTTAGTAGATTCTATTACATGAATTTTTGGCTCGACTTGAGATTGACTCAGTGTTTTATCAAACTCAAGGTTAGAAAGACAAACTCACTCAAGTTTGACTCGTTGACAACCCTATATGCAATAAAAGTTTTGGTGCAATCATTTAACCCCTTCCACCACCACCAACCCTCCACCTGGTGGAGGGGGTTAAATAAAAAGATTCAATGACTGTAATGTAGATCGATCCAACGGTTGAAGATGGTTGATTGCATGATTGCACCAAACATCTGATTACATTCTAGTTGAACCCAACTTTAAAACAGGAAATCTTTTGACACAGATTAATCAAGTTGTGATGTTTTTCTCTTCTTGTTTTCGTGATGTTTTTTTCTTGTTTCATGATGTTATTTTTCTTTTTTTGTACTTCTTCCTTCTCATATTACTTGTCGTTAATAATTAGGACAAGTTTTCTAGTTCAAATATGAACTAAAAAACTTGTTCTAACGACAAGTAATATAGGAAGGAGGGAGTAATGTTTTATGATAATGAACTCAATGTTGTTCGTCTGTTCCATCTATTATTTTGTTTTCTATCTAATGTTTAGTGAACTATCTGTTCTAGTATCTATATTCTCTGTTAATGAACGACCCTCCACACCGCTGGTGGCCTCTAAAGTGGCATGTACGATACTTTAGCCTCTGGAGGTGTCAAGAAATCGCCCATAGCGGGGCCTGGAAAGCGGTCTGTAAAGTCGTATACAGGAGCACATAGTAAT
This sequence comes from Tuctoria greenei, assembly GCA_036927565.1. NCBI lineage: Eukaryota > Viridiplantae > Streptophyta > Magnoliopsida > Poales > Poaceae > Tuctoria > Tuctoria greenei. Next base: position 92,260,985 of record JAYESD010000006.1, on the reverse strand, counting down.
AGGGAAAGGCAACAGGTCGCGATGACTGGAAAGAAAAGTGGAGACAATGAATAGAGAGAAAAGAAAAGAAAGGACGAGAAAAATGATAGAAAAAGATAGGTAGAACTCCAACGTACCACTGGCCCTATGCCCCAATACGCGGTGTCATCATTACCCCTACTCCTATATATGCGGCCAGAAGTTATTATCACTGCTTGAAGGAAAGTGCTACGGACTAGATGTGCCAATTAGTTTATTTTGTGTTTATTGGGGATTATGTAACAGCTAGTTCTATCGATTAGCGACGACTGAAATGAAAAATGGAGACAATGAACAGAGAGAAAAGAAAAGAAAGGACGAGAAAAATGATAGAAAAAGATAGGTAGTACGTACGTACGAATTAAGGTGAAAGATCGTGGAGAACCAAACCGTAAAACAAGAAATGTTTGGCGCAGATTAATATCAAACATAGTATGTTATCTCTATTATTGACAAAATATTATTCTTGTGCTAATGTTGAAAACAAAGTGGTTGCATTACTTCGCGTGTAACATCAGTGCATGTGAGAGGTGTGGGTCCCATAGGTTGTGGTGTTCACATGTCAGCCACCCTTAATACACCTGCAATACTACAGATGTTGTTGAATCGGCCACTGCCGGATGCTCAACTATCGCTGCACGCGACCCCCATTAGTATGCACAGAGAAGATGATGGCGCGTGTCTTTATATAATGTCTCCATCGTATTCTCCGTGCGTATTCTATAAAGACACACCACCGTCTTCTTTGCACTTACTTTAGCTTCCTCTTTGTCTCCGTCGCGAGCACCCTCATTGGTTCCCTTGCAGCACGGTGACCCTGAAACCTATGGAGTTGTCGTTCACGCACGATATTGCGGTCGAGATCGCAGGGCGCATCGCCGAAAGCTCCCTACGACCCTTGGATGACCTCTCCAGTCTGCATGCCATGTGCAAGGCCATGCATGCGGCGTACCGGGGTGGAGCCGTGGGCAGGCACGTGGCGCTGGAGCGGGTGACCCGGAGGATGTGACGCAACCTAGGGCGGTACAAAGCCCTCGTTGTGAACCTGGCCATCATCAGCCACCCTCAAGCGTACTACGTCACCAGGCTCAAGCTCGTCTTTGCGGTCGATTGCGCAGTAGGGTGCCCAATTTCTCGCCCGGGCGGCCAGGGCCGGCCACATGGAGGCGACCTACGTCCTTGGCCTCCTCCACTACGACGTCAATCATGGGGCCCGTGACACCGTCGAGTATATCCAGCAGGTCGAAGGCGGGGTCGATGTCGGTGAGAAAGTGGCCGGGTTATAAGTCGCCTAGAGGGGGGGGTGAATAGGCAATGATACCTGAAATGGCTTAATCAAACGAGATTAAATTCCTCAGACCGGACTTGTCTGGACAGGGCCGGACTACTCCGCTCAGCATAGGGAGAAAACCTAAAAACTAGATCTCTACAATTCTTTTGCATAATTTAGGTTCACTAAAGATAAATACAATGTATAGTAACCTATTACAATTTAGATTGACAAGTTAAAGCAATTAGGTTACAAGATTTCGACAATGATCAAACTAAGGAACAATATGAACCCTAAAAGTAATTCTAGTGATCACGAAATGTAAGGAGACAAGTGAGACAAGATTTATCCTATGGTTCAGCTCCACGAAGAAGCCTACATCCATGTTGAGAAGTCCACACAAGGATCGGGTCTCACTTGACCCTCTTCTCACCAAGCCACCATAATGGCCGGCTTGGACTCCACTATGTCAAAGGGTAGTCACCAAGTTTCTTGGGGCTGCTCACAAGTTGATGCTCCCATGAATCAATACAGCAAGAAGCACTTGAAGCTCAACTCACACAAGCCACAAAACACAACACAATGTGCAAGAGCTCAAACCGAGAGCCAAAGCACGATGATCTTCCTTCACCCTCCTTCCCAAACCCTAACCTCTTCAAGATTTGGTCTTAGAGGGCTAGTAGGATGAGTAGAAGGCTTTGGAAGGCTCTAGGTCACTTGTGGTGGCATTAGGGTTCAAGAGTTATCAAATAGGGGTCCCCTTTTTATAGGGGTCCCGGCAACTAACCGTTGCCACTAGGACAACCCCGGAGTAGTCCGACCTTGTGCCATAGACAAGTTCAACCTTTTGGGACCACCGACAGTTTCACATCATCGATCGACAAAACAGATTACATGCGTGCCAACGTTTGAATTTCAAACGGCCACTGACAATACGGACTAGTCCGGCTAACAACGTACTAGTCCGAAGTAGGACAGAAAGATTTAGTTCGTCCCAAAACGGACTCAACAAGGTAGGTCTGGACTAGTCCGACCACAGGGGCGGACAAGTCTGACCCTCTAGGGTTTGACTCGGTTTCTCACACTAAGTCTCAAATGGACTAGTCCGTACCACAACGGACAAGTCCAAACTCTTCCAGAATGCTTTGGTCCGTCCAAAAAAGGACAAGTCCGACCTTACAGGACTTAGCACCAACTTCACTCACCAAGGGATGAACGGACTAGTCCGTACCCATACAGACCAAACTCATCTGGAGACGTTTAGTCCGACTCAAAACAGACTACTCTGACTGGCCGAACTAGTCCAGCCCCGAGGTTCGGACTAGTCCGGCCTCCTAGGGTTTTCTCTTATTTTGGCTTCTCACTTAGGTTTTTCTCTCAACCACCACTTTGAGCTCTCTATAATGATCTCAATGCACATGATACAACCACCCTCACACACGATACAACTCATCTAAGCTCAACACCATAGAAACCCTAATTTCTACACTTGAGTCTTTGACGCCCGTTTCAACCTTTTCCTTTTTGAGGGATTTCGTCTCATTTCAACAATCACACCTGTGCTTAAGATCAACTCAACTCATTAGTCTCTTAATTGTCTTCATCAATCATCCGAAACCCACGAGGATGCCTAGATGCACTTTCAATCTCCCCCTTTTGGTGATTGATGACAACACATTAAGACTCAAAAAAAAAGGAATAACATTTTGTTTTCATAATATGTATGTATATGAGTGACTCCCCCTCAATGTATGCATCATGAGTAAGAAATTAAGAGAGACCTCATACATATACATATTATGGTTGGGTTCCTAAGTGATGTGATCATAAATTGTGATAAGGCAACAAGTATGCAAGATAATCATGTAATCGAATCAACACATCACAATTTAGACATAATACAAGAGAAATATAGATTATTTGTTGCATCAAATGAAATGAGAGTTTTAAAACATAGTCCATAGTGGATCAAAAGAGACAAAGACATAAAACTATCTAAGTACCCCCTTCCGATCTCTCCCTTTTGGCATCAAGACACCAAAAATAAAAAGAGAGAAAGGAGTGTCCTAATATATACTCTTCATCATAATCATCATCGTCATCGTTATCTCCACCTTGGGGCCCGCTATAGCTCTTCGTGGCCTCCAAATCATGAGCATCATCATCATCATCTTCTTCCTTGGAGGGAGCCGCGGTGGAGGTCCTAACATCACCGAATTGAGCTAGTTCTTCGACTGTGAACTCCGGAAATGGAGTTAGCTCTCCATCACTCTCTGTGGCAGGAGACAGGGGGACTGCCAACTTGTCACACATCGCCTTGAGGTACTTCTCTTGGCGATCCTCCATGCAACGTTACCGAACTTCCGCCTTCTGGCAAGAGACGAAGATGGCCTTGAAGCACTTGAAGAAGCCACTGGCGCATTGTGACGGTGGAGGAGGTGGAGGTGGCGAAGGCACGAAGTGGGAAGAAGAAGCGGGAGGATCCGCATTCTTCCTTCGAGGGGCAGAAGGCTCCAGAGGAGGGATCTGAGGACGAAGTCTTCTATGAACAATGTCTTTCTTGAAGTTGAGTCCAAATACTTTCTCGATCATGAACATGATGTAGGGGGCATAACCACATGATCGGTTTGGAGTGTGCGAAATGTTGAAGATGTCATCAAAGATGTAGTCAACAACATTGAAGCGAACATCTCCATCAATGAGTACCATCAAGTGCCTCAAATTTCCTTGGATAATGCCCGCATCTCCATCTTTGGGGGCAATGGTCTCTTAGAGCACACGGTTGAGGGCACCATAAAGGGCTTGATGTTGCGAAAATGCCCTGCCTCAAATGGTACATGACTTGGATACATGTATTCCAAGGTGTCTATATCAACCGACTTTAGGTTGGAGATGATGATCTTGTTCTCCAGTTGATCTTCCAAGTCAAGAAGTTGAGCAAACTCCCAATAAGTGGTGGAGTATTGCTCTCCATGGGTCATCCATGTGATCCTCCTATTCCCATTGGTGTGGAAGTAGATGGAGGAGTAGAATTGAGCAATGACCTCCATATTCCAGTCATATTGGAATGCCATGAGCTTATTCAATCCATGGCGCTCGATGGCCTCAATCACAGCATTGAAGGCCAAGTGATCCTTCTGGGCCATGTAATCCCAATCAATCCACAGAGCATTCGTCACTGATGTTTGCTTGGACATGTAGACTGTCTTGTAGTAGTCACAGTGAAAATCACACCAAAAGCAGGGATCCACGGTGCTCCTCTCCCGTTGATACACATTAATCTTCCTTAGCTTCCTCGCATTTTCAGACCCTTTGCATTTGAAGATGTTGGCATCAAAGGCAGCTGCCCGGTTGGGGTTCCTTGCAGGTGAGGACATCCTTATGGGACCAATGGGTTGAGAGGCTACCTTTTTAGCCTTGATTGCAGGCTTCTTAGCAACCAGAATCCTTTTCTTGGGTACCTCCTCAATTGGTGCTTTGCCTTTGTCCTTTGACTTTCTAGCTTCCTGAGTTCTTGTCTTCTCTCCCATGGTGACAAGTCTCTTCTTCTTCGTTGGGGCTGCCTCGGCTGCAGCTGAGTTGTGTGCTTCCCTTTGCGTCTTCTTTGCCTTTCTAGCCTCTGACTGAGATTCCAAATATGCTATGGGAAGCTCGTGCTCCTCATGACTCCGACGGTAAAGTGCTTGTCTTCCTGCCTCGGCCTCGGAGTCGGAAAGAGGAACATAGTCAGAATCTGACATTGTCACTTTTAAGAGATGCAAAGGAGTGTGTATGAGTCCAAAGAAGTAGAGACATTGTGTTATAATTCACAAAATCAATCAAGGTTAGGGTTGCCACTGTGTAACCGGGACTTGTCCGCCCAAGGACCGGACTAGTCCGCACGAACCAGACTTGTCCACACTTTTGGCCGGATTAGTCCGGTGCACACAATAAGAACCCTAATCTAGAGAAATTTTGCAAAATCTATGGATCCGACCACCAAATTCAAGGAACATGATCGCAATGATATAGGGACAATATTGTGAAGAGGTTTCTATAAAAAAAAACTAAAAGAATTAAATTTTGAAGGATTTGGAGTTGGGTCAAGAATACCTCTTCAAATCTTCGAATCGACGCAATGTGGATGATGAATCGCCTTAGGAAGCTTGGGGAAGAGTTCCCACGCACATAGAGGCTTCAATCCACGGATTGGAATCAAGTTTTGGTTGTTGGAATAAAAAATCGCCAATTTGGGGGCGGTTTCCGTGCGTTTTGAGGAGAGAGAGAGTTTAAGTGGGAGTTGAGAGGTCGAGGGCTTCCTGGGGAGGTTAAGTTCCCAGGGGCCGGACTAGTCCGGTTGGAGACCCGGACTTGTCTGGCCAGCGGACTGGGTCCGGACAACACAGAACAGCCGGACTAGTCCGGTCAAAGGGGCGGACTAGTCCGGTTCTAAGGCTGAAAACTCATATATATTATGTTTTCAATGTAGATTTGATCCTTTTGGACTATATTTTCACAAAGGACCTTTGTAAACATTGTCAGTAAGCAATCAACAATCAAACTACGACCATAGTTCACAAGGATTCAATAATTTCAAAAAAAAAAATTGTAGAAAATTGAGGAGGAAGAGTTTTCGCAAGCATGTGTGAATTTTGAAGTAACAATCAGATGTGCAAGACTCAAGCCACATTTCGAGAATCTAAGATATTGAGCTTACTCCTAAGTTCACAAAATCTTTTCTCGTCTAGGGGCTTGGTAAAAATATCGGCCAATTGTTTTTTGGTTCTCACATGGGAAATTGCAATGTCTCCTTTTATGGAGTGATCTCTAAAGAAGTGGTGGCGGATATTGATGTGTTTGGTCCTTGAATGTTCAACTGAATTGTGGGTTATTTTGATGGCACTCTCATTGTCACATAGGAGAGGGATATGGCGCAAGTATATGTCATAGTCCCTAAGAGTTTGTTGCATCCACAGAAGTTGTGCAGAACAACTTCTGACGGCGACATACTCCGCTTGGGTTGTGGAAAGAGCAATGGAATTTTGTTTCTTTGAGGACCAAGAAACTAGAGATCTACTAAGAAATTGGCAAGTTCCGGAGGTGCTCTTCCTATCAACTATGCACCCCACATAGTCCGCATCGGAATATCCAATGAGGTTAAACTTAGATCCTTTGGGGTACCAAAGTCATAGGCTTGGTGTGTGAACCAAATATCTAAGAATTCTCTTCACGACAGTCAAATGACACACCTTAGGAGCAGCTTGAAATCTAGCACACATACACAAACTAAGCATGATATTGGGCCTAGATGCACATAAGTAGAGCAATGAACCTATCATGGAGCGATATACCTTTTGGTCCACACTTGGACCATCTTCATTAAGATCGAGATGCCCATTGGTTGCCATAGGAGTCTTGATGGCTTTGGCTTTGTTAATGTCAAACTTCTTGAGTATATCTTGTGTGTATTTTGTTTGACTTATGAATGTGCCTTCCTTGAGTTGCTTCACTTGAAAACCTAGGAAGAACTTTAACTCCTCCATCATGGACATCTCAAATCTCTCGGTCATTATCTTGGAAAACTCATCACAAAAAGCTTTGTTAGTAGAACCAAATATAATGTCATCGACATATATTTGGCAAACAAACAAGTCATCATTGAAATGCTTAGTAAATAAAGTGTAATCCGCCTTCCCAATTTCGAAACCATTTTGAGTTAAGTCTCTAAGGCACTCATACCAAGCTCTAGGAGCTTGTTTGAGGCCATAGATAGCCTTATGCAATCTATAGAAATGGTTTGGGATTTCTTCATATTCAAAACCAGGGGGTTGCTCCACATACACCTCTTCTTTGATTGGACCATTAAGGAATGCACTCCTGATGTCCATTTGATATAGCTTAAAATCAAGGTGAGTAGGAAAGGCAAGTAATATATGAATTGATTCAAGCCTAGCTACGGGAACAAAGGTTTCATCAAAATCCAAACCTTTGACTTGTAAATAACCTTTGGCCACAAGTCGTGCTTTGTTCCTTGTAACCACCCGTGCTCATCTTGTTTGTTGTGGAACACCCACTTTGTGCCAACAACATTAGCATTTGGTCTCTTCATGAGCTCCCATACTTGATTTCTTTCAAAGTTGTTGAGCTCTTCTTGCACGACCATTACCCAATCCGGATCTCGTAGTGCTTCATAAACCTTGTGAGGCTCCAAGGAAGAAAAAAAAAGAGTAATGTTCACAAAAATTTGCAACACGAGATTGAGTAGTTACCCCCTTGGAGATGTCGCCAAGAATATTGTCAACGGGATGGTCCCATTGAACGCTTTGATGCACTCTTAGGGGTGCTTGAGGTCTTTAATCTTCATCTTCGTTTTTCTCATTTTCATTATCTTCCCCTTGATTGATGCCTCCATTTTCATCTTCTTGGAGCGCATCTTGGGGAACTTGAGTTTGATCATTTGAGGAAGAATTTGCTTGTTGCATAAGATGATCACTTGAGTCTTGAGGTTGTTCTTGTGGTCGTATGTCTCCAAGTCCATCCTTCCTATCACCACTTGCGGAGCTTCTTCTTGATCTAGCACATGACGATCAACTTGCTCCACTTGGCATCCATTAGTCTCATCAAACACTACATCCCGTGCTACTTCAACAATTCCAGAGGATTTGTTGAAGACACGATAGGTGTAAGTGTTTGAGTCATAACCAAACAAGAAAACCTCATCGAACTTCAAAGTGAACTTCGAAGCCCTAGGATACTTGTTGAGAATGTAGCATTTGCTCCCAAAAAACATGAAAGTAAGAAATGTTAGGTATGCTACCGTTTAGGAGCCCATAAGATGTCTTCTTTAGAATGCGGTCAAGGTACAATTGGTTTATGACATGGCAAGCGGTGTTAACCGCTTCCGCCCAAAACCGGTCCGACATCTTGTATCCGTCAAGCATGGTTCTTGCCATCTCGATGGGGTTCTTATTCTTCCTCTTGGCCACCCCATTTTGTTGAGGGGAGTAGGGGGCCGAGAACTCAGGCTTGATGCCTTCTTCATACAAGAATTCTTCAACGTGAGTGTTCCTGAATTCGGTGCCATTGTCACTCCTTATGGTCTTGTTACTTAAGCAGAACTCATTTTGAGCTCTCCTCAAGTACTTCTTGAGGACACCTTGAGTCTAACTCTTATCACGCAAAAAGAACACCCAAGTGAAATGTGAACAATTCAACAATTACAAGACTGTATTTGTTACCGCAAATACTAATGTAGGCGATTGGACCGAAGAGGTCCATGTGTAGAAGCTCCAATGGTCTTGTTGTCATCATGATGTTCTTCGATGGATGTAGAGCTCCAACTTGCTTTCCGGCTCGGCATGCGCTACATGGCCTATCCTTTTCAAACACAACATTCTTCAAACCTCCAATGTGCTCACCCTTAAGAAATTTTTGCAAGTTCCTCATCCCAACATGGGCTAGCCTTCTATGCCAAAGCCATCCCATGCTAGTTTTTGCAATCAAGCATGTACCAACTTGGGCTTTATTTGTGGAAAAATCCACAAGATAGAGCTTTCCCTTAAGTACACCCTTAAAAGCAGTTGAGTCATTACTTCTCCTTGTGACAGTCACACCCTTATTAGTGAATAAACAATTATAACCTTTGTTACATAATTGTGATATGGGCAAGAGGTTATAATCAAGTGAATCAACATGTAAAACATTTGAAAGAGTATGGTTAGGGGATATAGCAATTTTACCGGTGCCAAGGATTTTTCCTTGGCTATTGTAACCAAAATAAATTCCTTCACTTGGATCTTAATTTTGTTCATACTCCACAAACTTCTTCCTCTCTCCAGTCATGTGATTAGTGCATCCGCTATCAAGAACCCACTTGGTTCCACCGTAGGCGTATGCCTACAAGAAAGATTTAAGCCTTGGATTTAAGTAACCAAGCGGTGTTGGGTCCTTTGATGTTAGTCAAGAGGCATTTAGGCACCCACACACAAGGTTTGGGGTCTTGCGGTGTGGCCCAACATACCTAGCATAGGCTTTTCCAAACTTGTTCCTCAATAAAACATATGATGCATCAAAATCATGGAATATGGGATGAGGTTTCTTCTTAGGAAAATACAATGTAGCAATGTTCTTTCCTTTATTATTGTATGAACCTCCTTTGAAAAATATAATCAAGTCTTTGCCGTTCTTGAGAGTTTTGGCATTTTGCCTACTCTCCCTCGAATAGCCAAGACCATCCTTGACAAGGGGATGTCTTGTGTTGGTATATGCACTATGTTCATATGCCATCTTCTACTTGTCAAAGATGCCACCTTTCGGTGCTTGGTTGTTTTGTGCCACCTTAAGCTCATCTTTAAGTTTTAGAATCATGTTTGAGCATTTGCAAAATTGAGGTGCTTCGGTTTTGATATTTGGGGAAGACGAGCTTTTAGAGGAATAAGGTGCATTGACCTTGAGAGACTCCACTTGTGTTTCAAGGATCTTGTTAACTTTTGTCAAGCTAACAAGTTCATTTTTGAGCACAATTGTAGTGTTCTCAAGGTTTGAGCAAGTTTCCTTGCTCAAAGCGAGTTCACGCTCAAGTGTCTTGCTTCTTTCCCTTTCAAGCTCCAAGAGCTCCTCAAACTATTGACATCTCTCCTTTTGTTGGATTAGCATGTCATCTTGACGGTTGATGAGCTCTTCCTTCTCAAATATCTCATCCGTCAACAATCTTAATCTTTTCAAGGTACTCTTACTCATATCCTTGAGCATATGTTCATTCTCACTACTACTATCAAAATCATCATGTGAGAAAATTGAAGAAGAGAATTTAGATTTAACCTTCTTTCTTCCCTCCTTGTCCATGAGACAAGTTGGCCTTGAATTCTCCAAGTTGGGGAAGAGCTTGTTCTCCGTAGTCGACTTCTTCATAGTGATAGTTGCTATTTTCTCTTCTTCATCCAAGGAGGATTGTTCATTTCAATCCCGCACCTTTCCAAGGTGGGCATGTCCCGATTGCTTCTTCTTCTTGAAGAACTTCTTCTCTTTGGACTTGCCCTCCTTCTTCTTTTTGTTTTCCTCATGTGGGCAATCCACAATGAAGTGGCCATACTCCCCACAATTGTAGCAAGCCCCCTTTGATCTTGTCTTGGGCTTGTCTTTGCTCTTGCTTTCATGATGGTAGCTCCCCCTCTTTCTTCTCCACATCCTCTTGAAATTATTGGTGAAAGTGCATCTTCCTCATCGGTGTCGGGGCTCTCTTCGTGACTCTCTCCCTTTTCTTAAGATCTTGAGGATGTTGCCTTGAATGCAACATCCCTTTTCTTGGAGGAGGAGAGCTTTTGTAGATCGTTGTATAACATAGCTTCTTGCTCCATCATCTCATGATTGATGATCCTCCCAAGCACTTCTTCGAGAGTCATCTTATGGAACCTCGGACTCTCACGGATTAGTGAGCAATGAGTAACATTTCTAGGCATGAATGCCCGAAGCATCCTCTTTACCACTTTGTGGTCGGTCCACCGGGTGCTTCCATAAGATCGACTCTTGTTGATGAGAGTCTTGAGGTGGTTGTACATGTCTTGGGGGGATTCATCATCCATGATGTTGAACCTCCCAAGCTCTCCTTCAATAATCTCGATCTTGACCTCCCTAATGACATGGTTGCCCTCATGTGCCGTCCTGAGGGTGTCTCATATCTACTTGTCAACCTCCAACCCTTCAATGCGGTTAAACTCCTCACGAGTCAAGGAGGAGGTGATTACTCCCATGGCTTGATCATTGCAATGGAGGAGGACGGCTTGCTCCGGAGTAATGTCCTCCTCATTCTTGGGAAGATGCACACCTGTCAACACAATTTGCCACAAGCTAGGGTTTAAGGAAATGAGATGCATATTCATATTATGCTTCCACATAGAATAGTGATTTCCATAAAATTGAGGAGGTTTGCCAATGGGGATAGATAAGTAATGGTTGCTCATGGTTAGTCACTCATAGTTGTAAGGATACCGGGAGTAGTCTTGTGAACTACTCCCATTGTCGGTGTTGATTGGAGCGATTGGCTTGATTTCCCTCTTGGGGACATTGAGCTTCTCACAAAGCCACGCCTTGAGCAGACAAACTTCTTCGTCGTCATTAGGATCCTCTTGAAGAACATCAACGATCTTCATCTTGTCGTCATCAATAATCACTGGAATCTTGTTGTCACCCCTTTCGGTCATTTCCTCTCTGAGTTGTTAGACTCTTGGTGGAGAGGCCTGCTCTAATACCAATTGAAAGTCGCCTAGAGGGAGGGGGTGAATAGGCAATAATACTTGAAATGGCTTAATCAAACGAGATTAAATCCTGAGACCTGACTTTTCTGGACAGGGCCGGACTAGTCCGCTTAGCACATGGAGAAAACCTAAAAACTTGATCTCTACAAGTTATTTGCGGAATTTAGGTTCACTAAAGATAATACAATGTATAGTAACCTAATACAATTTAGATTGACAAGTTCAATCAAATAGGTTACAAGATTTCGACAAAGATCAAAGGGAGGAACAATATAAACCCTAAAAGCAATTCTAGTGATCATGAAATGTAAGGAGACAAGTGAGACAAGATTTATCCCTGGTTCGGCTCAACGAATAAGCTTACATCCACGTTGAGAAGTCCACACAAGGACCGGGTCTTACTTGACCCTCTTCTCACCAAGCCACCACAATGGCCGACTTGGATTCCACTATATCAAAGGGTAATCACAAAGTTTCTTGGGGCTACTCACAAGTTGAGGCTCCCACGAATCAATACAGCAATAAGCACTTGAAGCCCAACTCACACAAGCCACAAAACACAACACAATGTGATGAGGACATCACTTCTATGGATAAAAACAACACTCCATTGAACATACAAGATGCAATCAATAGAGTTCATACACAACAATTAACTTCAGAGGTGAACTCGTTCTTATATATTTCCTTATATGTTTTTTAGCATAGATTGCTACTTAATGATTTATTTGTGATTAGGATCCATGGAGAGGTTCAAGGAGTACTTGAAGGGAGTATTAGGGACGTGAAAGACTAGAGAATTCGTTCAAAGAAGATGGAAACCGAACCAAACTCCAAATCGTATCCAACTCGGAGTCCAGGAGCAGTACGCACTAAGACGGACGCCCAGAACACGTACGAACTCCGTTTTGGACGTTCTACATATGCACGGAAAGAGGAGAGGATAACCTTTCCAATGGCACCGGTCCCATGTCAAAATTCCTTCGGAGTGGACGGGAATAGTCGAAACAAAATCAAGTACAGAATCTGTCAGGATGCTGCACCACCGTATTGGGCCATTGGGCCTTGTATCAAGTCTAAGTCCATTATTTTCGTGTCTTAGGGTTAGTTCACGACCCTAACACCCCCTTGGACGTCCTCCCACCTATATATACTCCATGGTAGCTGCCATAAACAATTGAGTTTTGCTTAGATCAATAATATCGCCGTTCTACGGTTTGTGAGACCCCAATTTCGCGATTTCCGATTGTGTCTTCTACGTTCTTGCTCGTGTTCTCGATTGCACTTGCAGGAATTAGCCTTCTTGGCGAGGTCAAGCGTGTGCAGCACGGTTGATAACCAACGGAGCCGTGGTGTAGTGATTGCAGGGGTACTCGAACCGCTCGAGTGCCGCGGATCATCAACGTCGAGTTCTCCACCCCAATCGACATACCTTTCGGAAGATCGGGCCTAAACCTACTTATCAATTGGTATCAGATTTCCAGGTTGCCCGTTAGGTAATTCATCTATCCATTACATTATTTTTGTTTTTCATACCTAGAGTCCACAAAAAAGCCACAAAAAAACTTGCAGTTTCGTAAATCTGTTAATTACTTTGTCCAAACCACATTGAGCCTTTGCAACTTTGTTATTCAGTTTGGTTTGGTTGAGTTTGTGTCAGTAGTTGAGTCATATTGCTGGTTTAGAAGTGTTTTTAGTCTTAGTTTGAGTTTTGCATTGTGTTGATTCATCTTTTTGAATCACGTCATCACGTCCAGATTAGATTCATCTCTGTCCAGTTCAGTATTTTCATCATATCTAGCTCATACGAACTCGGATTTTCGTGTTCTTATACTTTCTGAAAAGATTAAGAAGTTCTCTATAACTTTCTTATTCATCATTTTCCCATAAAATATAGTTATCAATGTCGAAATTGCATTAGATCCGAATCTATTATTGACCTAAAAGTTCTGAACAGTCTGTATTTCGGGGGCAGTATCTCCTATTGTTCTCTTCCAAAATAGGTCTTCCATATATTGAAATTAAAGAGGAGAGATATATCTACAATCTTGCTGTTCTAAGTTTTCCAATTTAGAGTCTATAAGTGTGCCTATTTGTCCTTGGAAGATTGAGCAGAAAATCTGCGACAGACACACGAGATATCTTGGATTGATTTTCATTGTGTTCTTCCCTTGCAGCACATTCTGAAAAAAAAAGGAAGAAAAAAGAAAAAGGAAAGTGCAAAACAAGAAACAAAAGCCGCACAAAAAGAGAAAAAAAACAACAAAAAAAACAGAAGTGCTTGCATTCTTTGTGTCATCTAGTTTTGTCTCATGTCTTGCTAGCTTGAACTACTAGGAACACATTTAGGCCAGCAACTTTGACAAATACTTTGGACACTTATTCAACTTTACTATATGATTTCATTGTTGCTAATCCTTGATACATAGAAAGTGCCATCCAAGCTACACCTTACTCTTGAGCAGAATTGATACACCTTTGCAATCATCCCACGCTTCATTGGTTTCTTCATACCGTCCACCGTTTGCCACCTGCAGTGTCGGTAAGAACACTTGTAAGAGCATGGTAAGACGCTTGAGAGTGTGTGATTCCACTTCCACTCTGCCATTATCCTTTGTAGTTGATAGGGATAACATATTTTTTGTGTTGTCTTCTGTTTGCTACTAACAATGTCAGTGAATGTGCACTCTTACTTGATGGACAAGATCAAGATGGCGCACTATGTCGTCCACCACCTTGGCCTCCTCCATTCTTGCATACAAGAAGATTTGATGGTGTTGAACATTTCGACCAACACATGAGAGGAGATGAACTTGAGTCAAGGACGACTCCAATTCAAGAAGGGGAGGATGATGAGGACATCACTTCTATGGATAAAAACAACACTCCATTGAACATACAAGATGCAATCAATAGAGTTCATACACAACAATTAATTTCAGAGGTGAACTCGTTCTTATATATTTCCTTATATGTTTTTTAGCATAGATTGCTACTTAATGATTTATTTGTGATTAGGACCCATGGAGAGGTTCAAGGAGTACTTGAAGGGAGTATTAGGGACGTGAAAGACTAGAGAATTCGTTCAAAGAAGATGGAAACCGAACCAAACTCCAAATCGTATCCAACTCGGAGTCCAGGAGCAGTACGCACTAAAATGGAGGCCCAGGACACGTACGAACTCCGTTTTGGACGTTCTACATATGCACGGAAAGAGGAGAGGATAACCTTTCAAATGGCACCGGTCCCATGTCAAAATTCCTTCGGAGTGGACGGGAATAGTCGAAACAAAATCAAGTACCGAATCTGTCAGGATGCTGCGCCACCGTATTGGGCCATTGGGCCTTGTATCAAGTCTAAGTCCATTATTTTCGTGTCTTAGGGTTAGGTCACGACCCTAACACCCCCTTGGACGTCCTCCTACCTGTATATACTCCATGGTAGCTGCCATAGACAATTGGGTTTTGCTTAGATCAATAATATCGCCGTTCTACGGTTTGTGAGACCCCAATTTCGCGATTTCCGATTGTGTCTTCTACGTTCTTGCTCGTGTTCTCGATTGCACTTGCAGGAATTAGCCTTCTTGGCGAGGTCAAGCGTGTGCAGCACGGTTGATAACCAACGGAGCCGTGGTGTAGTGATTGCAGGGGTACTCGAACGGCTCGAGTGCCGCGGATCATCAACGTCGAGTTCTCCACCCCAATCGACATACCTTTCGGAAGATCGGGCCTAAACCTACTCATCACAATGTGCAAGAGATCAAACCGAGAGCCAAAGCACGATGATCTTCCTTCACTCTCCTTCCCAAACCCTAATCTCTTCAAGATTTGCTCTTAGAGGGCTAGTAGGACGATTAGAAGGCTTTGGAAGGCTCTAGGTCACTTGTGGCGACGCTAGGGTTCAAGAGTTATCAAATAGGGGTGCCGGCAACTAACTGTTGCCATGAGGACAATCCCGGACTAGTCCGTCCCTGTGCCACGGACTAGTCCGGCCTTTTGGGACCACCGACAATTTCACACCATCGATTGAAAAAACAGATGACGTGCATGCCAATGTTTGAATTTCAAACGAACACTGACAACACAGACTAGTCCAGCTAACAATGGACTAGTTCGAAGTAAGACAGAAAGGTTTAGTCCTTCTTAAAATGGACTCAACAAAGTAGGTCCGGACTAGTCCGGCTGCAGGGGCGGACAAGTCCGACCCTCTAGGGCAGTGGCGAAGCTGCAGCTTATGCATTGGGTTAAGGTGACACCAATAACTTTTTTAAAAAAAATTATGATTAGCTAATTCATACTTAGGTTGAACCCAACAAAAACTTGTGATTGAACCCATTGACTGACCCAGCTTCCCAGTTTACTTGTTTGTGAACCCATTGGCAAAATTGTCTAGCTCTGCCACTGCTCTAGGGTTTGACTTGGTTTCTCACACTAAGTCTCAAATGGACTAGTCTATACCACAACGGACGAGTCTGAACTCTTCCAGAATGCTTTGGTCCGTCCAAAAACGGGCAAGTCCGACCGTACGAGACTTAGCAACAAATTCACTCACCAAGGGATGAACGGGCTAGTCCGTACCCATACAAACAAGTCTGAACTCATCAGAGACATTTAGTCCCACTCAAAACAGACTACTCTGACTGGCCGAACTAGTCCGGCCCCGAGGCTCAGACTTGTCCGGCCTCCTTGGGTTTTCTCTCATTTTGGCTTCTCACTTACGTTTTTCTCTCAACCACCACTTTGAGCCCTCTAGAATGATTTCAATGCACATGATACAACCACCCTCACACATGATACGGCTCATCTAAGCTCAACACCATAGAAACCCTAATTTCTACACTAGAGACTTTGATGCCCGTTTCAACCTTTTCCATTTTGAGGGATTTTGTCTCATTTCAACCATCACACCCGTGCTTAAGATCAACTCAGCTCATTGGTCTCTTAATTGTCATCATCAATCATCCAAAACCCACGGGGATGCATAGATGCACTTTCACAGGCCCGTCGCCATCATGAGGACCAACAATGAGTGCAAGCGGTGTCAGATTCAAGCCCTGGCTGAAATCGGTAATCCGACCTGGGTGCATCTGCGCCCACCTCTGAGACCACCGATGGTGTTGCTGCCCTACAAGGAGGTTGTCCCGTGCACGGCTGCTGGCTGCGGAAAGCAAGGATGGAGCAGCTGAAGGGTCTTTTGTAGTGAAGACTGTAGGATTAGACACGAGCATTTCGCATTCTGTCGTGAGGTGTTATCTGGTATGGGCTATATACTTATAAGGTTGTGATGTTGTTTTTCTTGTTTCATGATGTCGTTTTTCTTGTTTTGTAGTAATGCTTTATGTTGATGAACTCAATGTTGTTCGTCTGTTCCAACTGTTATTTTGTTTTCTATTTGTTTGTTTAGTGAACTATCTGCTATATTTGTATTCTATGTTAATGAACGACTCTCTACACTGCCAGTAGCCTCTGAAGTGGCCAGTATGGTACTTTAGCTGCTGGAGGTGCCAGAGGAGATCACACATAGCAGGGCCTGCAAAGCGGTCTGTAAAGTATTGTAGTATACAGTACTACTAGTACATAGTAACAGGAAAATGCAACAGGTAGCGACAACTGGAAAGAAAAGTGGAGACAATGAACAGAGAGAAAAGAAAAGAAAGGACGAGAAAAGTGTTAGAAAAATATAGGTAGTACATACAAATTAAGGTGAAAGAGCGTGGAGAACCAAACTGTAAAACATGAAATTTTTTGCGCAGATTACTTCAGTCTTAGGCTATGTTTGGGAACACATTTTTTAATATCAAAGTTTTTGTAAACCACTGTTTTTAAGATGTCATGACAAAATCAAAGTATTTTAGTACCACAATTTTGTAATACCTCTGTTTTTCAATACATAAGACAGTTTGGGAGCAAAGTAGCAAGCATCAAGAGGAAGCAAGCAGAGAAAAACTTTGGTTTTAAATACCGTAGTATAGACAAAACCATATTTTTAAATACATAATTTTTTAGTTTGTTGCCAAATACCATTCTGTAAAAAATACCATGGTAATCTCAAATACCAAAGTATTGCTCTAAAACTCCAAAAATACTGTGTTCCCAGACAAAGCCTTAATTCTGTCAAACATAGTATGTTATCTCTATTGATGACATGATATTATTCTTGTGCTGATGTTGAAAACAGAGCGGTTCCATAACTTCGCGCGTCCCATCAGGGCATGCGAGAGGCGTGGGTCCCATAGGTTGTGGTGTTCACATGTCAGCCACCCTTAATGCACCTGCGCAGTACTGTAGAGGATGTGGAATACGCCACCGCCGAAAGCCGAACCATCACTGCGCGCGACCCCCATCAGTACATGTGGAGAAGACGATGGCGCCTGTCTTTATATAATGTCTCCATCGTCTTCTCCGCGCGTACTCTACAAAGACACATCACCGTCTTCTCCGCACGTAGTCTAGCTTCCTCTTTGACTCTGCCACACGCATCCTCATTGGTTCCCTTCGCAGCATAGTGATGCCAAAGCCTATGGACTTGCCATTCTTGCACAATATTGCGGTCGAGATCGCGGGGCACCTCACCGCAAGCTCCCTACAACCATTGGATGACCTCTCCACTCTTCGTGCCACCTGCAAGGCCATGCATGCGGCGTGCCGAGATGGCGTCGTGGGCAGGCGCGTGGCGCTGGAGCGGGTGACGCGGAGGATGTGGCGCGAACCGGGGTGCTACGAAGCCCTCGTGAAGAACCTGACCATCATCGGCAACCCTCATGCGTGCTACGTCACTGGGCTCGAGCTCGTCTTCGTGGACGACCGCGTGCAGCCGGACGCCCAGTTTCTTGCCCGGGCGGCCAGGGCCGACCACATGGAGGCGGCCTACATCCTTGGCCTCCTCCACTACGACGCTGACCATGGGGCCCGCGATGCCTTCGCGTATATCCGGCAGGTCGAAGGCGAGGTCGACGTTGGTGACAAAGCGTTCGGGTCCGCGGCCATCATGAGGACCAACAATGAGTGCATGCGGTGTCGGATTCAAGCCCTGACTAAAATGGGTAATCTGACGTGGGCGCATCTGTGCCCGCCTCCGAGAACTCCGATGGTGTCACTGCCCAACAAGGAGGTTGACCCATGCACGGCTGCCGGCTGCGGGAAGCAAGGGTGGAGCGGCTGCAAGGTCTTCTGTAGTGAAGACTGTAGGATTAGTGTTGACAGTCCTTAAGTACCATATTCTGGCCATTAATTCACCTCATAATGTGCACTAAAGAAACACCAAACATAGTGGTAGGGTTATAAACTTGCCCAATTCCACAAGTGTTGATGTTTATTTGTATGCAGGTTAATTATTACCCAGAATACCAAAACATGTAGAGATGAATCCATGAAAATGGATTTCAACGAATCAGGCAATGACATGTGGCAACACATGGATCAAATGGCCCATAAACAGAAGAATACGAGGAGATCCAATGGTGTTGCACCCATATACATCAAGGGGGCCCACCCGGAAGCCACCTGGGGGAAGCACTCCCCGAGGGAAGCCTTGACCAGGTCAGCCGAACCAGGGGTTCAGCTGACCTCTTCCTGGTGCCAAACTTTATCAAATGACACGTGTTGGCTCCTCCCGACTCCCTGGAGTCAATGGTAACTGATTCGCGCATAAATTGTGGTGGGAAACGACCCTTCTCCACCTATAAATAGACCCCCTCACCTCACTTCTCACACACACCAAAAGTTGAGAATAGTGCTGCACTCCAAAGGTTTAGAGTAGTCCTAGAGGCTACCAAAGTAGAAGGAGAGTGTGGTGAAGAGTCTAGGGGAAGGAGGCTTGGGCTTGTCAAGTCCCTCTTCTACACTTGTACCCCTACAAAGGTTTTACTCAATCAAGTAAGCGATTGTGAATTCAATACAAGTTTGATCTTTAATTCTTAGTAGTTTGTGCAAGTAGTTACTTGTGGGTTCACTACTTTAATTCATTAGAGGCTCTAGTTGTAGCTTAGTGTTTCAAACAAATAGAGTAGTGATTTAGAATGTAATTGTGGTGCTTAGGTCATAAATCATCAGTGGATATCTCGTAGACCCACGAATTGAAGAGGTAGGCAGTAGGTGGTGACAGCCCTATCTGTCCTTCGTAATCCTCCACGTTCGGCTATGCCATAGGCTCTTGGCGGGAGTCATCCTAGTATTGGTAGGAGTAAGCCCGTGCTCGAAGCAAGCATCTACTGCAAACTACCTTGGATTAGGATCAATACTTTGAATTCCTCTCTGTTCCTTGCCGGCCAAACAACTTTGTGTCCTTGGGTGAGCTAGTTTGAAAGATTAGCACATACGTTCCTTGGTTTCGATACCCTTGGGAATACTCCTTAAGGGGAAGTGCTACAACGGTATTTCCGTGCGCTTGCGTATAACTCTGTGGTGATAAAAAATACCAACAAGCATTTCTGGCGCTTTTACCGGGGAACGGTTGCTGTTAATCTTCAAACAAAGATCACCCTCGTATCATATCCCCCTTATCTATCATCTTACCTTTCTTATTCTTACCTTACCACCACCATATAAATGGAGCAACCCACCATTCTTTCTTATTCTGCTCCGAAGGGCAAGTTCTGTGATCCACCGCCTTCGGCGGAACCTATTTGTTCAACCAGCTATGAACTTCGCCCTGGCTTTATAGCCATGGTTCGGGAACAATACTTCTCAGGAACGGATTGTGAAAACCCTTACCACCATCTACGAGAGTTCGAACAACTGTGTTCATGCCTTTTAATCAAAGGTATGACACAGAAAACTCTCAAATGGAAGTTGTTTCCTTTTTCCCTCAAGGAAAAAGCCAAACAATGGTACAACCACTACGTTGGGAAGACAAACGGTGATTGGAGTGAATTACGAGACAAATTTTGTCTTGCTTTCTTTCCCATTGCCTGAATTGTTTCCTTACGAAAGGAAGTACTATGCTTCCAGCAAATGGAGAAGGAATCCATAGGTGCAGCTTGGGACAGATTTTCTCTTTTGAAAAATTCTGGCCCAGATTTGTTAATCCCTGATCCAATGCTTTTGCAACATTTCTTCATGGGATTGAACAAAGAGTCTGCCCTATATCTTGACATTACGACTGGAGGATCTTTCCTCCATAAGACTCCAGAAGAAGGCAAGGATCTTCTGGACAGAATTCTAGAAAATTCTCTTTCATTATGGGTCTTAATGAGCCTCCCCAAGAGGAAGTCGTGTCAAGAACGGAGGATACACCCTTGGACAAAGATGAACCCATTTCTTGTTTACCCCAAGCCTTGCCAGAGGAATCCTCTCCTGAACCTGAGACTACGAAGGTAGAAGAAATTCAACCCTCGCAGTTTCCATTATACTTTGAGGAAGAGCTTTTTGAAGATTATGGAAATACCCGAAGTATTGTTGCTATAGGAAACCTTCATTGCCACTAACTCCACCTGTACCACCTGACGGGGTGTTCTTCCGTCGGACGGTCAAGGAGTTGACCTCTATCCTAAGTAGAGAGTGGACAGCTGAAGTCGAGAATTCACTCGAAAATCTTCGGATGACCTCACCTTTGGCTACCATTTTATGTTCTATTATAGGGACACCAATGAGAATCCTATACGACCCTACTGATGGAGCAAATCTCATTTCCGATTCTTGTGCTCTCACCATTCTTGGCGATGTGCCATTGGCACCAACACGGAAATCCTTCCGAGATTCATTTGGAACCATTCTTGAAGGATGTGGGGTTCTGCAAAAAGTGTCTGTTGGACACAAAGATGTTGAGGCTCTCCTAGATTTTCACGTGTTCGAAATCAAAGATTTCGCATCATGATAGGGATTCCCATAGAGAAATTTCTCATGGAAGTTCCTTTGAAAGAAAGCCTCAATATCAATCTTGGAGGGAGAAATTTCTCCATACCTATTCTGCGCTCAAAGAACACATCTGCAGAATCTTCCATCCAAGATGAGCCAATGGAGGAGGTTAGGACTCTTCAATTTTTAGAACCCCCTGAAATTGAAGGAGAAGAAGACTTCGTCCAAGAGGAGGAGGAATTTCAGGAGGAAATTGAATTGCCAAAAGAAGAGCCCTCCCCAAAAGCTCGTATTGAGCTCAAGATTCTACCTTCAGGCCTACGTTATGCCTTTCTAAATGGCGATTTGGAAGCCCCTGTCATCATAAGTGACAAGCTTTCAGATGATGAAACGCTCAAACTCATAGCCATGTTAGAAAGGCATAGAGCCGTTTTTGGATATTCACTTCAGGATCTCAAGGGAATTAGTCCAGCGTTATGCACGCATCATATTCATATTGACCCTGAGAGTGTCCCCTCAAGGGAACCTCAAAGGCGATTGAATAATGCGATGTGGGAAGTTGTCAAGAAAGAAGTCTTGAAACTTCTACATGCCGGGATTATTTACCCTGTTCCTCATAGTGAATGGGTAAGTCCAGTTCAAGTAGTGCCTAAGAAAGGAGGTATGACGGTCGTTCAAAACAAGAAGAATGGATTAATTCCTCAACGGACCGTCACGGGATGGAGGATGTGCATTGACTACCAAAAACTTAACAAGGCAACAAGGAAAGACCATTTTCCATTGCCCTTCATCGATGAGATGTTAGAGCGATTGGCAAAACGCTCCTACTTCTGTTTCCTTGATGGGTATTCGGGATATCATCAAATTCCTATCCATCCCGATGATCAAAGTAAGACTACGTTTACATGTCCTTACGGGACCTATGCCTACCGGTGTATGTCCTTTGGACTGTGTAACGCTCCCGCTTCTTTCCAGAGATGCATGATGTCTATATTTTCAGACATGATCGAGGATATCATGGAAGTTTTCATGGACGGTTTCTCCGTCTATGGAAAAAATTTTGATCATTGTCTAGAAAATTTAGACAGGGTCTTACAAAGATGCCAGGAATCCGCAGCTTTTTAGGTCATGCGGGGTTCTACCGACGATTTATCAAGGATTTCTCCAAAATCTCTAGACCCCTCACCAACCTATTAGCTAAAGAAGCTCCCTTTGATTTCGATGATGAATGCCTTAAATCATTTGATATACTAAAAAAGGCACTCATCTCAGCTCCAATTATCCAACCTCCTGATTGGACGCTGCCATTCGAAATCATGTGTGATTCCAGTTAATTTGTTGTCGGTCATAGGCCAAACCAAAGATAAAAAGCATCACGCAATAGCCTACGCTAGCAAAACTCTGACAGGAGCCCAATTCACAACTGAGAAAGAGCTCCTAGCAGTAGTTTTTGCTATCGACAAGTTTAGATCCTATTTGGTTGGAGCAAAGGTCATAGTCTACACAGACCATGCTGCTTTGAAATATCTGCTTACCAAAAAGGATGCTAAACCCAGGCTAATTCGATGGATTCTTCTACTCCAAGAATTTGATCTGGAAATAAGAGATAAGAAAGTAGAGAATTCAGTAGCAGATCATCTTTCACGTATGGAAGCCACACAAACCATGGACATACCTATCAATGACTTCCTAAGAGATGATATGCTTCTCAAGGTGACAGACTCTCACCCTTGGTATGCAGATATCATGAACTTTATGGTCACGGGATACGTACCACCAGGGGAGAACAAAAAGAAACTCATTTATGAGAGTCATAGACACCTGTGGGATGACCCTTACCTCTATCGAGTATGTGCCGATGGCCTTCTTAGAAGGTGTGTCCCATCAATCGGAGGCACCAAAATTATAGAGAAATGTCGTGCTGGCCCCTATGGTGGTCATTACGGTGTTTACTGTACTCAGGCAAAGATCTGGCAGAGTGGATTCTCTTGGCCTTCAATGTATGAAGATACCAAGGAATTCATTTGCAGATGTTGGAAATGCCAGAAGCATGGAGGGATCTCTGCACGCAATGCGATGACTCTAACATACAATCTCAAAGTGGAATTATTTGATGTATGGGATATTGATTTCATGGGACCTTTTCCTAGGTCTTATGATTGCAAGTATATTCTGGTTGTCGTCGATTATGTGTCAAAATGGGTAGAAGCATTGCCATGCAAAAATGCTGATTCCAAGCAAGCAAGGAAAATGTTCCATGAGATCATTTTTCCACGCTTTGAAACTCCCCGCATGGTCATAAGTGATGGAGGGTCTCATTTCATAGATAAGACCTTCCGGGACTTTTTAAGGGAACTTGGAGTCCAGCATAATATTGCTACCCCATACCACCCACAAACAAGTGGTCAAGCAGAAACATCTAATAAACAAATTAAGAATATTTTGCAAAAGATTGTCTTGGTAATGGGAGCGGGATGGGAGCAAAAGCTACCCGATGCATTGTGCGCATATCGTACTGCCTACAAGACACCTATTGGCATGTCTCCTTTCCAACTTGTCTATGGGAAGACTTGCCATCTTCCCGTAGAATTGGAACATAGAGCGTATTGGGCCATCAAGCGGTGGAACATGGATCTTAACGAAGCTGGACACCGATTGCAACAAATCTCTGAGTTTGAGGAATGGAGAGATAAGGCGTACCACCGTGCCAGAATTTATAAAGAGAGAACCAAAAGATGGCACGATAAGAGGATTACGCCGAAAGAGTTCAAACCTGGAGATAAAGTTTTACTCTTTAACTCTAGGGTTAATCTCTTTGGACATGGGAAGCTTAGAAGTAAATGTGAAGGACCCTTCACTGTAGTAGAGAATTCATCCCATGGAGCAATAACATTCCAAGGTGATGACGGTCAACTATTCAAAGTGAATGGGCACCGACTCAAATTATTTCTCGATTCCCAAAAGGATACAGAAAAAGAATTTGACGTGGTAAATCTAATCGATTTCCATCCCATTTCTTTCAATTCTGTTTAAATTCTCCACGTCCAACTAATGGGCCCATCCAATTCTTCTTCTAGAAGGCCCATTCTATTGACCCGAGAAAATGTGGCTCAAACAAGCCAGAAGGGGTTCGGCCGCTCGTGTTCTATTTTCTCGTGTTGATCCTCCTTGATATCCTCCACAAAATCCTCAGTGAAACGCGTCATTCCCTGCCTATTTAAAGGATGGAAACAGAGAGGAAACTCGTACACCTCATTGAATCATCATCCTCCTCCCGTCCTTGTCATGGCCGACAAGAAGATTGTGCCTCATGCCTCCTCCAGATCAACCTTCAACCTGAGCGGAGACATTAAGCCAACCAACGACAAAACTTCCCTCGCCTTGGACTCCGTCATGGCGATCGATGTCAAGCCCCTTGCCATGATCTCGCCCGCGACGACTCCATGCGGGCTCGACCCTACACCTCGTAGCGTTGTCCGGTCGCTCTCCCCTCGGAAAACGCCGATGAAGTCGATGACGCCAGGCCGTTCAACTTTGGCTGGGCTAAGCCCAGTCAAGACACGTCTTTTCCATGGAAAAGAGGGGTCTCTCCCATTGTTGCAGCCCGGCGAGGAGTTCATGTATACTTTGACGACTAAGAAGGGCGATGTAGTGAGCCACCACTACAATACGCCCACCTGTACCTCGCCGGAACGCATGGGAGATCGCTTTCATATCCACGGGGTGCGCAAACCCGAAGGAGGCTACGCTAAGGGCCTATTCAAGCGCGTGGATAATCTGGCAATGGAGGAGTCGATGGGCTTGTCACCCTCCAAGATTAGGCGGCACATCTCACCACCTGCCATCAACGGGCCACCCGGCCAGTTTGAGGGTAGTGATGAGGACTCTCCTCGTGCCCCTAAAGTGGCACAGCTGACCAAGGAACTCGCTTCTCTCCGCATGGAGAACAAGAAGCTGACGGACTTGGTGGCTGAAGGGCGCATCGAGAGGGCGGAACTGAAGGATGACATCATGGCCATCAAGGAGTAGATTGACGGTGTTCGCCGTGGCATGAGCGCCAAACTGCGGCGCTTGTGCAGTGCCGTCAGGGAGCCCGACATCTACAACGCACCATAGTTTAGATGTCTCGGCAGCATAGGATGCTTAGTAATTAGGATTTTATTCTTTTCCAAATATTTGTTTTCTAAATCTAGTCTAAATAATGTAAGCATCCCCATATTTTGATTTCAATAAAGTGAACTTACCGGTTCATCTAACACCGGTAAAGTTCCCCCTTTAGTTTATTTTGTTGAATAAAGAATTCAGGAAACAAGTGTCGAGGAAACATGTCCCCAAGTCACGAAATCCCGATGTGAAAAATTAATGTTGCATATCAAAATACGTCGCGACCGAATGAGCAAAACGACCCGACGAAACAGAGCTGCAGAAGAGCCAACAGGAGGTTGGTCGAACCCCCTGATCGGTCGACCTGTTTTCTGCTCCATACGACTCCGTTTTGCTCCAGAAAATTGGTTTGGATTTCCTATCCCCACTTTTATGCGCTACCTTGCTGGTTGAGTTGATTTCATATTTTTCATTGCATATCTAAAAAGAATCCACTCAACAAATTGAAATAAAATTTGGTAGTCAAGATTTGCTTAAGCTGAAAATTTGAATACTTTATATTTCAATTCATTACCTTGTTTATGATTCCCATAATTCAATAGGAAAAACACATCATCTAGGTATTTGACTAGTGTGATATGGTAAATGAGTTCTTTAGAAATCATCCTTTTGCTTGAAATTGATTTTGACATTTGTAACTATTTGAAGTCTTGAACTGTGCCTAAACCTCTCATTGGAAATTTATATACCTACCAAGGCCATATGATACATTCATTGAAAACCACAAGCATATGCCACTTTGCTTTTCATTGAACTTCGTCAAACTCGTTACCAACTGAGTGACATGCACGAACTTTTTGAATTGAAAACTCTTGTGCACTCCATTCATGCAAAATTTCTCACATTGAGAGTTTGCATCCATCGATTACCCATCCGCCAAAAAGAAACTCCATACAAAAATGAAAGCCATGTTTCATCCTTAAGAGAGAGCAAATTCATGGGAGTTATCACCTCGCCCCTCCATTCCATTCATGTGCACAAGAATTTTCTCTTCACTTTCTTCATTGCATAAGTCTCTCATAGGATCAAGTTTTTGACTTAGTAACATATGAATTGCAAATGTGTGCCACATTCATCCCTACCAAGCTCCAGATATAGCCACTTTTAGTATAGGGACAAGAATTGGCAAAACATGACATGGAGAGGACTCAAACACTTTGAGAGATTTGAGAGATTCCAATCGAGAAGGCAAGGGCAAAAGTTCATATGACTTTCAAATATAGCAATTGCCTAATCATTTCAGCAGAGAATGATCCAAGGGAACTTCATTCTAACTGTTCCACTTTTCAAACACCCAAGATTGATGTGGTAGCCACATACACAAAGGGAATCCATGAATTCAGGTATAAGTTGAGATATCTAGTATCCTTATTTTCTAACTTATAGCAAATTCATGACAACACTCTAGTTCTTCTTGCCTTCACTCGAGAACGAGCAAAGGACTAAGTGTGGGGGAGTTTGTTGATAGTCCTTAAGTACCATATTCTGACCATCAATTCACCTCATAATGTGCGTAAAAGAAACACCAAACATAGTGGTAGGGTTATACACTAACCCAATTCCACAAGTGTTGGTGTTTATTTGTATGCAGGTGAATTATTACCCAAAATACCAAAACATGCAGGAATGAATCCATGAAAATGGATTTCAACGAATCAGGCAATGACGCGTGGCAACACATGGATCAAATGGCCCATAAACAAGAGAATATGAGGAGATCCAACGGTTTTGCACCCATATACATCAAGGGGTGAATGTAGGCCTAGAGGGGGGGTGAATAGGCCTTTTTGAAAATTGTCAGATCCTGCAACACTCAACAACCAGTTCAATACCGGAGATATCGGACTAGTCTGGTAAAGTGCGGACTAGTCCGGTGTTCATGGACTAAGTTGATTAAACTTGATTGATTGGTTTGATTCTTTTATGTGTACAACGGAAATATAGAATCAAACAACAGTTTAACAGTTATATGCTGGATTATATCACAATTAAGTCTTATGTTCAACAATTTAACTTAAGATGAACAATGTGTATGAAACCCTAGATTGAGTTGATTAATTAGAATGATGAACACTAAAACAAGACACAACGATTTATCCCGTGGTTCGGCTACCACGAAGGCAACCTACGTCCACGTTGAGGAGTCCACAAAAGGACCGGGTCTTCTCCAACCCTACCCTCGTTGGATCGCCACGAAGGCCAATCCTCTTCCACTAATCACAATGGAGTGAATAACCGAATTCAAGGGGCGTTCTCACACGTTGAGAGCTCCCTTAGATTACAAAACACAATGCCACCGAAAACACACTCAAAAGTTATAATTGAAACGCAGGAGTGTGTTAGAGAATCAAACCAAGAGCTCAATGTGGTGTTGCAAGTGTCTCTCCAATGATCTAGAGTGAAACCTCAATGGATTGGTCGATGTTGTACTTAATTTCGTGGAGAGATGTCGTTTTTGAGGCTCTTGGGAGGTGTGATGGCGCTAGGGTTTGAGAGATAATGAAATTGGGCCGTGCACCTCTATTTATATGGGGTTTCTAAAAGTTACCGTTAGGGTTCAGAAAGTTCGTACTAGTCCGTGGGGGTCACCGGACTAGTCCGGTGTGCTGTGTGTAGCAAACCCTAAGTGTCCCAAAATATCAGACTAGTCCGGTTGAAAACGGACTTGTCCGATTTCGCTACTGGAAATCTTCGGACTAGTCCGATGTCCATCGGCCTTGTTCGGACATGTGAAACCCTAAGTGTGTTGTATGACAAGTCCGCACTTGGAGGACTTGTCCGATTTAGATTAGTGAGTTTTTCGGACTAGTCCGTGTGAATATCAGACTTGTCCGAAGTGGATCAGAAAGAATATCGGACTAGTCCGGTTGATAATAGACTTGTCCGATTTTGTGTGACTTGTGTAGTGTTTTGAGGACTAGTCCGCACTGGGGAGGACTAGTCCGATTCTAGTTAGAAAGATATCGGACTAGTCCGACAGATATCAGACTTGTCCGATCTGGTGCAGAAAGGTTATCAGACTAGTCCGGTTGTGATCGGACTAGACCGGTCCTGTGTAACTTTGTGCAATGTGTGTGTTTAATTATGATTGAGCTCTTGAGGTGTGTTTCCTTAACACACTCCATACACAATAATCTACTACTCTTTTTCCTTGAGCTCATTTCCACTTTGCTCCTCTTCATCCCTTCTTTTTGGTATTTTGCTCATTTTTCTATTATAGGCCTGCATTCATCTCAACAAAGAGGTTAGAATCCCAATTGCTTGTCATAAATCATCCAAAACCCACAAGGGAGTCCTAGATGCACTTTCAATCTCCCCCTTTTTGGTGATTGATGACAACCAATTGAGATTTCACAAAATATGACAAAAATTGAGATTTTCATAAAGTATGCACATATGAATCAAAAATACATCAAGCAGTGAAAGAATTATCCATATGTGCATTCTTTATGGTGGGATGCATAACTAAGTACATTAAGACATTAAGAGTGACATAACTTACATTAATCAACCAAAACCAAGCACATATGTCATTCCAGGAGCAAAATTACAGATTTTAACAAATACTTCTCAAATTAAGTAAGCATTGCATCACAGAACCAAAGTTAACTTAGAAACAACATTAAATCATTACAATCACAAAGACTGATAAAAAGAGCTCTCTCCTCGCATCCTACCGCAGCTAAAGCTAAGACTCCCCCTCAATCTCTCCCCCTTTGGCATTAAGACACCAAAAAGAAGGAGAGGAGGGTCCTAAGTTCTTCACTCTTCACTGTCGGTCCTCTCATCGTCGTCTTCGTCTTCTTCATCTTCAGCTTGACGAGGAGGAGAAGGAGGAGGGGCGGAGCCACTCGAGCCCCCAATGCCAAAGTAGGCAAGCTCGGAGGGGTTCAGGGACCCGAGCTCAGTGAAGTTCGGGTCGGATTCCTCAGAAATCACTGGAGATCCAATGGGGTCGATCTCCAGCTTTTGGCAGATTTGCTTCACGTTCGCCTTTATGTACTTCATGTCCTCCTTTCTCTTCTGGTTGAGTTTATGGGCCCTCACTTCGGCCTTCTTGCAGGAGGAGAATATGGCAGCTAGATACTTGAGGATCCCACTAGCTGATCCTCTCTGAGGGGCTTCCCTAGAAGTAGGGACAGCTCTAGCACCTTCTCTTGATATTGTTGGTGCCTCGGCACTGGAGACCGGCGAGGGAGCAGGCTGGACATTCACTGGTTGAGGCTTCAGAGGCCTCAAAGGAGTATGCTCCACATCCCTCACAAACTCAATCCCTGTGACTTTCTCAATCATAAACATGAGATAGGGAGCATAGCCACATGACCTGTTGGGGGTGCTGGAGATGTTGACCATATCATTCCATATGTAGTCAAACACATCAAACTTACGCCCTTTGCTTATGACCTTCATCAAGGTCCGGAGTTATCCTTGTACACTCCCTGCATCCCCATCCTTAGGGGCAATGGTCTTCCTCAAGACCCTGTTTAGCACCACAAAGAATGGCTTCATGTTCTTCGTGGAGGGAGGGATGAACTTTCACTTGGGCTCATAGAGAAACTTCATCCTCTCCTTGTCGATGACACCAACATTGTGGATGACCACATTATCATTGCTGGAAGTGTCAAGATGCAGCATCCTAGCAAACTCCTCATATGTGATAGTGTACTTGGATCCATGAGTCATCCAAGTCACTCTTTCTTCCTCATCGCTTGCAAAGTGGCAGGTGGCATAGAATTGAGCCACCACTTCATCATTCTAGTTGTACTTGAAGGAAAAAAGGTCCTTCAAGCCATGTCTTTTAGCTGCAGCAATGACTTCATCAAATGCGGAGCATCTCTTCCGCTCAAGGTGTGCCCAGTCAATCCACTGACTGCGCACCACCAGTGTCTTCATTGGCAAGTATACCAATCTGTAGAAGTCAGCATGGAAGTTGCACCAAAACCTTCCATCTGCAGCTTGCTTCGGCCGGCCATACCAGTCGACGCTTCTGAATTTTGCCACCGAGTCACTGCCCTTGCCATTGAATTTCTCTTCAGTGGGGTCCCGGACCCCTTCCCTGGGAGCATGCAACTTCAAAGGGCCTTTTGGACCCGTTGCTATCCCTTTTCCCTTGCCCTTTGCTTGGCGAGGGCCACTTGATGATGCGACTGCCTTGGAAACTGGCTTCTTTGCCAGCACCTTCCTTCGAACCTGAGGAGGGGAGGGAGCAGGCTCGGAGGGTCTTTCTTGGCGCTTCTTGCCAAGACCCGTCGAGGTCCGAGGTGCCACCTCGTGGTCCATCTCGGCCTCAAAGTCGGAGATTTCATCGTTTGTGCTCGACATGATCTGAGAAGATTTGCAAGAATGATGATGAGTGATACAAGGCATAGGTATGAAAATATAGCAAGGAATTGCATTGAGGAATTGAGGAATTAGGTTTTAGGTTCAGAAACATCGGACTTGTCCGGTGCACAGGCACGGACTAGTCTGGGGGACCGGACTTCTCCGTGCATGGACCGGACTAGTCCGGTGTTCATCCTCAAAAACCTAACGGTTTGGACAAAAACTGATTCCTAATGCACTATAAGTCTAGCATACACGTAGTACATCAAGGATGCATGTGTATAGTGAAAGATGCTAGGCTATACGATCAACAATGGAGAAAAACAAGATTTCTAGGGTTTGGGAGAAAATTACCGAAGAAATCAATTGAAGCTTGAAGATTAGGGAGTTGGAGCCCGGACAAGTCTGCTAGCTTCAATACGCATGAGGTCAAGCTTGATTTCCGCCAAAATTCGGACCTTTTTGATGGAGGGAGCGAGGAATCGCCTTGGGAGATCGAGCGCAAGAGAGAGAGTGCGTGAGCAAGAGTGGGGATGAGAGGAATTAGGGTTTGGTGGCGGCTAGGGTTATGGACACGAAAAATCGGAAAAGTCCGGAGATAACCGGACTAGTCCGAACTCATCCAAAGAGCTATATCGGACTAGTCTGTGGTCTATCGGACTAGTCCGTCCTAACCGGCACTCAGTGGACTAGTCTGCATGGGCGGACTAGTCCGGGTCCGTGGTCACCAGGAGAAATTTGCATAGCCCATTCATATATATTTGAAGGTTCATAAATAGAGAATAGAGGGGCAAATCAAATCAATTAATCTTGATGAATTTGACCAGTAAGCATACAAAAATCAAACAATGATCATAATTCATCATGATCTAGTAATTGACATAGTTTTTCGAGAAAAATTGAGAGAGATGATTTTCACAATTCAATCAACATTTTTGAAGAATTCATACAGGTATGCAACTTTTCAAGCCACACTCCAAGCATCAAGGATATTTAGTTCATTTCAGAGTTCGCAAAAATGCTTTTCATCAAGTGGCTTGGTGAATATGTCGGCCAATTGCTTTTGGGTATTTACATGTGAGATGGTTATATCTCCTTTCATAGAATGGTGTCTCAAAAAATGATGTCTTATGTCTATGTGTTTAGTTCTAGCTCAACTGGATTGTGGGCAATTTTAATGGCACTCTCATTGTCACAAAGGAGAGGAATACGGTTCATATTGTAACCGTAATCCCTTAGAGTTTGTCGCATCCAAAGGAGTTGTGCACAACAACTCCCGGCTGCAACATACTCCGCTTCGGCTGTGGATAGGACAATGGAATTTTGTTTCTTGGAGGACCAAGAAACTAAGGATCTCCCTAGGAATTGGCATGTGCCGGAGGTGCTTTTTTCTATCTACATTGCACCCGGCATAATCTGCATCAGAGTAACCAATGAGATTGAATTTTGAGCCTTTTGGGTACCAAAGACCAAGGTTGGGTGTATGAACTAAATATCTCAAGATCCTTTTTACGGCTTTCAAGTGACATTCCTTAGGGTTGGCTTGAAATCTTGCACACAAACATACACTCAACATAATATCTGGCCTAGATGCACATAAATAGAGTAGAGATCCAATCATGGAGCGATATACCTTTTGGTCGACGTTAGGTCCATCTTCATTGAGATCCAAGTGGCCATTTGTTGCCATGGGGGTCTTTATGGGCTTTGCCTTGTCCATGCCAAACTTCTTAAGTATGTCCTGCGTGTACTTTGTTTGGCTTATGAACGTTCCTTCCTTTTGTTGCCGCACTTGGAATCCCAAGAAGTATTTTAGTTCTCCCATCACTGACATTTCAAACCTGTCTGTCATGATTTTGCTAAATTCCTCACAAAAAGATTTATTAGTTGACCCAAAGATTATATCATCAACATAAATTTGACAAATAAAGAGATCATTGTCTAAATTCTTTGTAAATAATGTATAATCTACTTTGCCAATTTGAAAACCATTCTCAATGAAGAAATCTCTAAGACACTCATAACAAGCTCCAGGAGCTTGTTTGAGGCCGTAGAGAGCCTTACGCAATTTGAATACGTGGTCATGGAACTCTTTGTCTTCAAACCCGAGAGGTTGCTCCACGTACACCTCTTCCTTGATCGGTCCGTTGAGGAAGGCGCTTTTCACATCCATTTGATACAGCTTGAAATCGTGGTGAGTAGCATATGCAAGTAATATTCTAATAGATTCAAGCCTAGCTACTGGAGAAAAAGTCTCATCAAAATCCAAACCTTCGACTTGTGAGTACCCTTTGGCCACAAGTCGTGCCTTGTTCCTTGTCACCACCCCGTGTTCGTCTTGTTTGTTGCGGAAGACCCACTTGGTGCCGACGATGTTTGCATTGGGTCTTGCCACAAGTTCCCACACCTCGTTCCGCTTGAAGTTGTTCAATTCTTCTTGCATTGCCACCACCCAGTCCGGATCCTTCAATGCATCCTCAATCCTGCGTGGTTCCAAAAAGGATACAAACGAATAATGCTCACAAAAGTTAGTTATGCGATATCTAGTGGTTACTCCCTTTTGGATGTCACCGATGATGTTGTCAATTGGGTGATCCCTTTGGATGCATTGGTGTACTCTTGGGTGTGGCACTTGAGGAGTTTTGTCTTCATGATTATCTGCTTCTCCCCCTAAGTGGTTACCTTCATTGACTTGTTGTTCATCTTCGTACTCTTGTGGTTGATCTTGTGTTGAAGCTCCCCCTTGATTGATGGTCTCCTCTTGTGGTTCATTTTCCTCATGTACGTGTGAAGGTGGCTCTTGTGGTCGAACTTTTCCTAGAGCCATTCTTTTCAATGCTTGACAAGGAGCTTCTTCTTTACCTAATTCACATGGATCAACTTGCTCCTTTTGGGAGCCATTACTCTCATCGAACACTACGTCACGTGCTACTTCAACATGTCCGGAGGTCTTGTTGAAAACACGATAGGCGTAAGTGTTCGAATCATAACCAAGCAAGAAACCTTCATCGGACTTCGAAGCGAACTTTGAAGTCCTAGGCTTCTTGTTCAGGATATAACATGGAGAACCGAAAACTCAAAAATATGAAATGTTTGGTTTGTTACTGGTAAGTAGCTCATAGGGAGTCTTCTTGAGTAGTCGATGAAGATAAAGTCGATTTGCGGCGTGGCAAGCGGTGCTAATCGCTTCCGCCCAAAATTGATCCCAAGTCTTGTACTCAACGAGCATTGTTCTTGCCATCTCTATGAGTGTTTGGTTCTTTCTTTCGGCAACTCCGTTTTGTTATGGCGAGTATGGCGCTGAAAATTCGTGCTTGATGCCCTCTTCATCAAGGTACTCCTCTACTTGTGTGTTCTTGAACTCCGTGCCATTGTCGCTTCGAATACTCTTGATTGTCAATGAAAATTAGTTTTGAGCTCGCTTGAAGAACTTCTTGAGTGTTCCTTGTGTTTCTGACTTATCATGCAAAAAGAAAACCCAAGTGAAGCGAGAAAAATCATCAATGATAACTAAACCTTATTTGTTACCGTCGATGCTTATGTAAGCAATTGGACCAAACAAGTACATGTGAAGTAGTTTGAGCGGTCTTGTTGTAGTCATGACGTTCTTTGCGGGATGATGTGCTCCAACTTGCTTCCCGGCTTGGCACGTGCTACAAGGCCTGTCTTTCTCAAAAACAACATCCTTCAAACCGCGGATGTGATCGCCCTTGAGGAGTTTTTGAAGTTTCCTCATACCAACATGCGCTAGCCGTCTATGCCATAACCAACCCATGTTGGTTTTTGCAATCAAGCATGTGTCGAGTTCGGCTTTATCCTTGTTGAAGTCAACAAGGTAAAGCTTTCCCGTCAACATACCCTTGAATGCAATGGAACCATCACTCCTCCTAGAGACGGTCACACCCTCGTTAGTGATCAAGCAATTATAACCTTTGTCACATAGTTGAGATATGGACAACAGGTTATAATCTAAAGATTCAACATGTAAAACATTAGAAAGTATGTGTTCAGAGGATATTGCAATTTTACCGGTACCGAGCACACTTCCTTGACTATTATCTCCGAAGTAGATGCCCTCGTTTGGATCCTCATTTTCTTCATATTCCACGAACATCCTCCTTTCTCTGGTCATATGGTTGGTGCATCCATTGTCTAGCACCCATTTGGATCCACCAGAGGAATAGGCCTGCAAAAAAAATTTATGCTTTGGTTTTAGGTACCCAAGCTTGCTTGGGTCCTTGAAGGTTAGTTACAATACATTTGGGCACCCACACATGGGATATTGTGTTCCCATGGTGTGGCCCAACATAATAAGCACAGACATTGCCAAGATTATTTCTCATTAACACATAGGAGGCATCAAAAGTTTTGAATAATAGCTGCTGTTGTTTATGAATCAGACTAGTCTGGGGGGACGGACTTGTCCGGATGACCGGACTTGTCCGGACACCAACTGGACTAGTACAGTATTCGTGTGAGTTCAAGTTATTGTCCTTCGACTTACCAGTTTGAGAGGGTCTTCCCTTCACAAAAGAAATCGTTCCCTTGTTATTCTTATGACTTCCAACATGCTGCTTTTCATCATAAGAGTAACCAATTCCATATTTGACATTTGGAGGTCTTTGGACCAAGTATGCACTACGTGCATAGTTGATCTTCTCCTTGTCAAATATGCCACATTGGGTAGGATTTTTATCCTTTGTGGAGGTTGACTTCCCTTTAAACCCGGTGTCAGTTTTACTACATGTGCACATATGAGCAAACTCGGTTTTAGTGGGTTGAGAAGGTGAATTTGAAGAGGAGGAAGGTTCACTTAGCTTGAGTGACTCAACTTGCACTTCAAGGATCTTGTTAACCTTGATCAGGTCAGCAAGTTGGTCCTTGATTGCAACATTTGAGTCAGTTAACTCCAAGCAAGCTTTCTTGCTTGAAGCTAACTCAAGCTCTAGTGAATCGTTTTTCTCCTTTTAAAGCTCTAGAAGTTTGTCAAGTTCGACATACTCCTCCTTTTGGGAGATAATCATGTCCTCTTGACGATGAATTAACCTCTCCTTCTCAAAAGTTGATCAAGTAAAAATTTCATTTTTGTTGCAGTTTTCCTATCTAGTCCATTTAGCATATCCTCATCATCACTATCTATTTCATCATCACTAGAGTAGGAATGCACGGAAGAGGTTTTGATGATTACCTTGCGTTTACCTTCCTTTGCCATAAGGCAAGTGCCATTTCCCTTCCTTGCACCGAGTGTAGGGAAGACTGTAGATTTCTTGGACGTGCTCTCGATGGCTATGCTAGCCATCTCTTCTTCATCGGATGATGAGGACTCATCGTTTGAGTCCCACTCCTTCCCAATGTGCGCTTGTTCGGCTTGTTTCTTCTTCTTGAAGAATTTCTTAGGTTGGGGCTTGTATTCTTTGGTCTTCTTCTTGTTCTCCTCATATGGGCAATCAACTATAAAGTGGTTATACTCACCACAATTATAGCACGCCCGTCTCAACTTTGGCTTTGTTCTTTCCTTGTACTTGCCTTCACTTGATTTTTTCCCTTGTCTTTTCTTCATTATTCTCTTGAACTTTTTCATGAATAATATCATGTCCTCTTCATCTAGCTCACTGCTCTCTTCGTCACTGTCTTCCTCTAGTTGTGCTTCTCTTGCTTCTTTGGATAGAGGCTTGAGGGTGGACTTTAAAGCAACCCCTTTCTTCTTAGCCGAGGTGAGGTCGGTAATTTCCTTGACGTGCTTTGCTTGTTTTTCCATCATCTCAAAGTTGATAATTTTTCCAAGCAATTCATCCGGGTACATCTTTTTGTATCCAGGGCTTTCTCTAATCATGAAACATAGTGTGACATTGCGAGGCATAAAAGCTCTAAGGATGAGCTTTACAACCTCGTGGTCATTCCACTTCTTGCTCCCATATGATCGAACTTTGTTAACGAGTGTCTTCAATCGATTGTACATATCTTGGGGTGACTCGTCTTCCTCAATTGCGAATCGTCCTAGTTTGCCTTCGATCATCTCAATCTTTGCTTCACTCACATGTCGGTCACCTTCATGTACAGTTTGCAGAGTATCCCATATCTCCTTAGCAATTTCGAGTCCATCCACCTTGGTGAACTCGTCCTCACTGAGTGAGGAGGTGATTAGAGTTGCAGCTTGAGCGTTTCTATGAATGGCCTGCTCTTGGCTTGGGGTGAGCTCTTCGTCGTCATCCGGAATACCTATCCCTGTGCATACAACATGCCATAGACTTGGATTTAGGGAAATCAAATGCATCTTCATATTCTGCCTCCACATTGAGTAATCACTTCCATCGAAGTGTGGGGCTTTTCCAAGTGGGATAGATAACTAATGGTTGTTATTGGAATTTAGACGATCATAGTTCAAAGGATATCGGGAGTAGTCGGTGTGACTACTCCCCTTCTTCTTCTCTTCAACTTTCGCTTTCCCTTTGGAAAGTGCCTTCTTTCTGAGGAGTGCCTTTAGCTCCAACGTCTCCTCATCATTGTCCTCGAAGTCTTGAATGGCTTCGAGGTACTTCTCCACTTTTTGGGTCTTGTCGTTGTTAACCTCCTCTTGGTTGTTGATTTTGTGGACGTCCTTCATGTCCGACATGATCTCTTCGAGTGATTAGACTCTTTCTTGAAGAACCTGCTCTGATACTAATTGAATGTAGGCCTAGAGGGGGGGTGAATAGGCCTTTTTGAAAATTGTTGGATCCTGCAACACTCAACAACCAGTTCAATACCAGAGATATCGGACTAGTCCGATAAAGTGCGGACTAGTCCGGTGTTCACAGACTAAGTTGATTAAACTTAATTGATTGGTTTGATTCTTTTATGTGTACAGCAGAAATATAGAATCAAACAACAGTTTAATAGTTATATGCTGGATTATATCACAATTAAGTCTTATGTTCAACAATTTAACGTAAGATGAACAATGTGTATGAAACCTTAGATTGAGTTGATTAATTAGAATGATGAACACTAAAACAAGACACAACGATTTATCTCGTGGTTCGGCTACCACGAAGGCAACCTACGTCCACATTGAGGAGTCCACAAAAGGACCGGGTCTTCTCCAACCCTACCGTCGTTGGATCGCCACGAAGGCCAATCCTCTTGCACTAATCACAAAGGGGTGAATAACCGAATTCAAGGGGCGTTCTCACACGTTGAGAGCTCCCTTAGATTACAAAACACAATGCCACCGAAAACACACTCAAAAGTTACAATTGAAACGCAGGAGTGTGTTAGAGAATCAAACCAAGAGCTCAATGTGGTGTTGCAAGTGTCTCTCCAATGATCTAGAGTGAATCCTCAAGGGATTGGTCGATGTTGCACTTAATTTCGTGGAGAGATGTCGTTTTTGAGGCTCTTGGGAGGTGTGACGGCGCTAGGGTTCGAGAGATAGTAAAATTGGGACGTGCACCTCTATTTATATGGGGTTTCTAAAAGTTACTGTTAGGGTTTAGAAAGTTCGGACTAGTCGGTGGGGGTCACCGGACTAGTCCGGTGTGCTGTGTGTAGCAAACCCTAAGTGTCCCAAAATATCGGACTAGTCCGGCTGAAAACGGACTTGTCCGATTTCGCTACTGGAAATATTTGGACTAGTCCGATGTCCAGCGGCCTTGTCTGGACATGCGAAACCCTAAGTGTGTTGGATGACAAGTCCGCACTTGGAGGACTAGTCTGATTTAGATCAGTGGGTTTTTCGGACTAGTCCGTGTGAATATCGGACTTGTCCGAAGTGGATCAGAAAGAATATCGGACTAGTCCGGTTGATAACAGACTTGTCTGATTTTGTGTGACTTGTGTAGTGTTTTGAGTACTAGTCCGCACTGGGGAGGGCTAGTCTGATTCTAGTCAGAAAGATATCAGACTAGTCCGACAGATATCAGACTTGTCCGATCTGGTGCAGAAAGGTTATCGAACTAGTTCGGTTGTGATCGGACTAGTCCGGTCCTGTGTAACTTTGTGCAATGTGTGTGTTTAGTTATGATTTAGCTCTTGGGGTGTGTTTCCTTAACACACTCCATACACAATAATCTACTACTCTTTTTCCTTGAGCTCATTTCCACTTTGCTCCTCTTCATCCCTTCTTTTTGGTATTTTGCTCATTTTTCTATTATAGGCCTGCATTCATCTCAACAAAGAGGTTAGGATCCCAATTGCTTGTCATAAATCATCCAAAACCCACAAGGGAGTCCTAGATGAACTTTCAAGGGGGCCCACCTGGAAGCCACCTGGAGGAAGCACTCCCCGAGGGGTGCCTTGACCAGGTCGGCCGAACCAGGGGCTCAGCCGACCTCTTCCTGGCACATAACTCGGTCAAATGATACATGTTGGCTCCTCCCGACTCCCTGGATTCAATGGTGACTGATTCGTGCATAAATTGTGGCGGGAATCGACCCTTCTCCACCTATAAATAGACCCCCTCACCTCAGTTCTCACACACACCAAAAGTTGAGAATAGTGCTACACTCCAAAGTTTAGAGTAGTCCTAGAGGCTACCAAAGTAGAAGGAGAGTGTGGTGAAGAGTCTAGGGGAAGGAGTCTTGGGCTTGTCAAGTCCCTCTTCTACACTTGTACCCCTACAAAGGTTTTACTCAATCAAGTAAGCCATTGTGAATTCAATACAAGTTTTATCTTTTATTCTTAGTAGTTTGTGCAAGTAGTTACTTGTGGGCTCACTGCTTTAATTCATTAGAGGATCTAGTTGTAGCTTTGTGTTCTAAACAACTAGAGTAGTGATTTAGAACGTAAGCATGGTGCTTAGGTTATAAATCATCAGTGGATATCTCGTAGACCCACGGATTGAAGAGGTAGGCAGTAGGTGGTGACAGCCCTATCTATCCTTCGTAATCCTCCACATTCGGCTATGCCATAGGCTCTTGGCGGGAGTCGTCCTAGTATTGCTAGGAGTAAGCCCGTGCCCGAAGCAAGCGTCTACTGCAAACTACCTTGGATTAGGATCAATACTTTGAATTCCTCTCTGTTCCTTGCCAACCAAACAACTTTGTGTCCTTGGGTGAGCTAGTTCGAAAGATTAGTACACACGTTCTTTGGTTCGATACCCTTGGGAATACTCCTTAAGGGTAAGTGCTACAATGGTATTTCCGTGCGCTTGCGAATAACTCTTTGGTGTTAAGAAATACCAACAATTAGGCACCAGCATGTCGCATTCTGCCGTGCGGTGTTATCCGATATGGGCTATATATAAAATACTTATAAGGTGTGATGTTGTTTTTCTTGTTTCATGATGTCATTTTTCTTGTTTTGTAGTAATTCTTTATGTTGATGAACACAATGTTGTTCGTCTGTTCCAGCTGTTGTTTTGTTCTCTATCTGTTTGTTTAGTGAACTATCTGTTCTCTCTGTATCCTCTTTTAATGAACGACCCTCCACACCACTGGTAGCCTCTGAAGTGGCCCGTACGGTACTTTAGCTGCTGGAGGTGCCACAAGAGATCGCTTGTAGAGGGGCCTGCATAGCGGTTTTTAAAGTAGTATATAATACTAGTACATAGTAACAGGAAAACTCAACAAGTAGCGATGACTAGAAAGAAAAGTGGAGACAATGAACAGGGAGAAAAGAAAAGAAAGGACGAGAAAAATGTTAGAAAAAAAGGTAGAACTCCAACACTGGCCCAATGCCCCTATACGCGGTGTCATCATTATCAGTACTCCTATACGCGGCCAGAAGTTATTACCACTACTTGAAGGGAAGTGCTGCGGACTAGATGTGCTGATTAGTTTATTTTGTGTTTATTGGGGATTATGTAACAGCTTGTTCTGTCGATTAGTTTGTTGCCTGGAATGGTACATTGAACACTACCGTATGGTTCTGTTGTTGTTTATAACTAGTATATAATCCTTGTTTATATCACTGTGTTGATGCGGTTCAAGAGATTTTATGCGTATGATTTATTTTGATCGGAATACCACCCCCATTGCTACATTAACTTATTTAGATAACAAATTGCCAGAGCTAGACGCATGCCCATAGATAGGCTCACGCGTCATAGGGACGGACACCAAGCATCCCAGCATAGTTTCGGCCCACGAATACAAAGTGACTCAGTGCATTTTCAGCACGCGAATAACAAGTGGCCCAGCGCAGTGTTAGGCCTACTCTGATATCTTCACGTACGCTTTGTCCTGGCTGCCTGCCCGCGAGACCCTTCGATCCACAACGCCCCCTCTCCTGACTGTACAAAACGCGCTTAGCAGAGCATCCGTTAGCCGCCAAGCTCTTGGAGGAGCATCCGCCGGCTGCCAAGCTCTTGAAGGAGCATCCACCGGCCACCATGCTCTTGGAGGAGCATCCGCCGGCCGCCATGCTCTTGGAGGAGCATCCGCCAGCTTCCATGCTCTTGGAAGAGCATCTGCCGGCCACCGCGTGTCGAGGAGCATCCGCCAGCCGCCGCACGAGGAGGAGAAACAGCGCTAGGTATAATTTCTCACATAATGTTATTGTAGTTATATCCTCTTACAGATACGCTTATTGAATTGTAGGAAGCGATGTCAGATGATAAGACATGGATGGGAAAAGACAGGTGTACGAAGGAGTGGCGGGATGGAATGAAGTCATTTTTAAATTTTGCATTCCAGGGCACTCGTGAAGAAGAAACTAGGCCTTGTCCTGGCACGAAATGTTGTAATATTTGCCACGGGACAGGCAAAGAAGTTCATCTTCACTTGCTTCGTAATGGGATATCATTGGATAATACTTGTTGGGTACACCATGGAGAAAAATGAGTTGAGAAAAATATTGCTAAGCAATCAACAAATAATGAGGAGATAATTTCTCATGATGCTG
Source organism: Tuctoria greenei (assembly GCA_036927565.1). NCBI lineage: Eukaryota > Viridiplantae > Streptophyta > Magnoliopsida > Poales > Poaceae > Tuctoria > Tuctoria greenei. Next base: position 92,219,364 of record JAYESD010000006.1, on the reverse strand, counting down.
CTATGGAAAATATGCTGTCCAATCTACTTAGAGGCATTGATCATGGTGGTACTTCAGCAGATCATGGTGGTACTTCAGCAGATGTTGATGATCTAGAAAATGTTATAAACCAACAGGAGCCAACTAGGTATGCAAAGGCATTCTATGACTTATTAAATGATGCCAAAAAAAAGTTGTATCAAGGTTGTGAGAAGGTGACCCAATTATCCTTCATTGTCAGGTTGTACCGAATAAAGTGTTTGGTTTGAGAAAAAAAGTGTGTGAGTTGATCTTTGAACTATTCTCATATGTGCTTCCAGAGGGCCACTGCATTCCTAATACACTTGATAAAGTTCAGAAGGTTGTTCGTGACCTCGGGCTGGGCTACCAAAAGATCGATGCGTGTGTCAATGATTGTGTGTTATTCTGGAAGGACTATTCTCTGCTAGATCGATGCCCAAAATATAGTGAATTAAGATGGAAAAATAGTACTCGTGGGGTTGCAAGAGAGGCTTTACCTTGTGGAAAAGCCAAGAAGCTTGTAGAACGCAAGATTCTACAATACTTCCCTCTTATTCCCCGTCTCCAAAGGTTTTATATGGCAGAATCAATGACATCAAACATGCGCTGGCACAAAGAAGAACATATTGATGATGGAATATTACGCCATCCTGCAGATTCGAAAGCATGGAAGCATTTTGATAGCATTCACCCAAATTTCTCATCTAATCCTCGTAACATAAGACTTGGGATAGCATTTGATGGTTTCAATCCTTTTGGAATAATGAATGTTTTTTATAGTACATGGCATGTGATTCTAATCCATTATAATCTACCACCTTGGTTGTGTATGAAGCAGCCTTATTGGTTGATGTCAATGATAATTCCTGGGCCAAAGTCACCATGAAACAACATTGATGTGTATCTGTAGCCTTGATCGATGAGCTACTGAAATTATGATCTGATGGTGTTGAAACATACGACAGTTCAAAGAAAGAGACATTTCTCATGCGAGCTTCTATATTATGGACAAGAAATGATTTTCCAGCATATGCAATGCTATGTGGATGGAGCACAAAAGGTAAGCTAGCATGTCCATACTGCCATATAAACACTGACGCTTTGTGGTTGAAACATGTACAAAAGTATTGCTACATGAGTCATTGTCGTTTCCTACCTCAAAATCACAGGTGGCGTTGAGACAAAGCTTCTTTCAACAACAAGATAGAGAATAGAGAGGCTCCAACATCACTCTCTGGTGACGAAGTACTCCAACAATATGAGAGTCTTGATCAAGTGAGTTTTGGACAGAAGAATAATAAGAGAAAGTGCACTGAGGAAAATAGGTGGCATAGTTGGAAGAAGAAAAGTATATTTTTCCAGCTCCCGTATTGGAAGACATTGCTAATAAGGCATAACTTGGATGTCATGCACATTGAGAAAAACATTTGTGATAGTATATTGGGGACATTTCTTAATATGGATGGTAAAACAAAAGATAGTCTACAAGCTTGTCTTGATATGCAGGATATGGGTATACGGCCACAACAACATCCGGTGGCTATAAATGGGAAGTATGAACCTTCTCTCAAGTCTAATATATTTACAGAAGTTGATCATTCTAAAAAATGGTTTAAATGGGGCCAACTTACTATGGTGGAACTACATAACATCAGGCAGTATATTATTTCTAATGCTGAAGAGGCTGCTCCATGGATCAAGTACGTATAACTCAGATGTTCTATACTATACTGGATCATGCTTATTGTAGATGGCTAATTTAATTTTGTACTCTTTTCAGTGGGCATTTTGAAGAGCTGAAAAAGATTCATTCCTGTGATGTTGAAAATGTAACACCCTCATTTTCATGCATCATGCTTTGCATACACTCATATACATGTTTAACATTAACCCCTAACAAGAGGAACAAGTTTAAAATTGATTTGGAACAAAACCGCACATAAAAATGTAGGAAAGTGCGGACTAGTCCGGTTTTGCTGAGGACTAGTCCGATTTCTCTCTGTCTAAAAATGGACTTGTCCGTTTTTGCTGCGGATTAGTCCGATATTTGCCTCTGGACAACTTCGGACTTGTCCGATTTTGTGCGGACTAGTTCGGTATTCCATGAATCCTTGAAAATTTGCTAAGTCCCTGGACTTTTCCGGACTAGTCCGGTGTTCCAGCGGACTTGACCGTTTTCCTTTCTGACTAAGATCGGATTTGTCCGATTTTTGGCCAGACTTGTCCGATTTTCTCTCTGGACGACTTCGGACTAGTCCGGTCCTGTCTGGACTTCTCCGATATTTCGTGACTCCGAGATTGACCTTTTGTTTTATGACTTGTTTTTTGGGTTTCATGTTAAGTGGGCCTAGGGACGTCGTGCCTAACTCTTTTAGAGCCCATGTGGGACTCTAAACCGACCTCTACTCATCCCAAACTCGAAATCCATCTAACCCTATCCTCCACCTCTATATAAACAGCCCAACCCCTTGGTTTGACCTCTATTTGCCACTTTTCCACCCACCCAAACCCTAGTTCGTGGGGACCCACCACCAAGGAGGGAGGAGAAGATCCCAAGCAAGAAGAAGAAGAGGAGGAAACTAAAGAGGATCAAGATCTCCACCAAGTTTCGTCCTTCACCACCAATCCATCTCCAAGTTCATCACCAACCCTAGATCATCAAGATCCAAGTGTTACCTCTAGGTTTCTTGGTTCATTGGAGTTCTAAACACCTGGTATACCTTCTATTCTCTTTTCCTTACGTGAATTCCACCCCTAGTCTCCGAATTTACATCGATCTAGAAAACCCTAATCTGCTGATCTCGTCAAGTGCGGACTTGTCCGGTCCCTAGCGGACTAGTCCGATCTTTCTGGTTAAATTTTGTTGAATTAATTCTAAAATTTGATCTAATCGAATCCAAACCTGTATAAACTTGTTAAAAGCTATTAGAAATAGTTAGTGATCTTTAAAAGCAATCTAGTAACAAGTTCTACCTTGCATTTGCATTAATCATGCATGTCATGTCATATTGAGTAATATTTGTGCACTCTTTGATTGTGTTTCTTGTTTTGTATGTTTATTGTGTGGATTAGACGGATTTGCGCTAGAGAGTGCCGCGTAGGATCTACAGCATCAAGAGTTTGAAGGCTTTGACCCTAATCAACAGCAAGAGCAAGGCAAGTGTCCTTGAAGCATATGGATCCTGTTTTTAAAATAAATGTTTTGTTTGCAAAACTGCATGCTGTGTCAATTTGATGGGAATCCTATGGTAGGAAGTTTACTAGTTTTGTTTGACCACCCTTGTCACCTGGAATTTATGGTAGAGAGTCGGGAAGGGCTTTTTACTTTTTGCTTCGCTTAATTAATTGGGATGGCAAACAACACTACACATTTAATTATGCATCAATGATATTCTGGTCAATGTGAACTGGTCAATACGATGGGTGATCTAAGCAAGCCTGGTATGTGGATGGGTTGGATGTTATGGTGGTTTGCTTGCTTTAGATCTAAGGACCGGTTCATGCGAGAATAAGCCAGGACTACAGTGCCACCACGAGGCCAAGTATGGGTGCGGCGTAGCTGATTAATTAGGGCTTTGCTAGTGCTGTTTGGACCATTGTGGGTGCTCGGGGAAGGGGTAGTTGGATTGGGTTTGTTGATGATTGGTGGGACTACCCTGGGATCCGAATGGCTCAAGAGGGGGCCCTTGGTTGAAGATGTGCTCTGCGGGAGACATCGCCACCGGTGAAACCTCTGTAAGGATCGAAATGCCCAAGAGGGGGGGTGAATTGGGCTTTCTTTCAAATTTTAAGGCAATTAAAACTTACAACCTAAAGCCCAATTCCCTATGCGATTAAACTATGCAATCAATGTAAATTAAAGTTACGGAATGAAGATTGCATAAGTGTAAAAAGGGAGAGGGATGCAAACGCTCAAGAGACACGGAGTTTATCCCGTGGTTCGGTAAGATCACAAGGATCTTCCTACATCCACGTTGTGGCACCCTCCAAGGGGTTTTGCCACTCCCAAGTCATCGAGACAAGGGGGTCTTCACTATTCTTCTCCGTTCGCCAACCTTGGCAAGGTGGAGCTCAAGCCTTGTACACTTTGGAATCTTCCGGGCTTCCACAATCCTCTTGGCAAGCTCCGGAAGTCACACACACCAAGGGACACTCCCTTATTGCTCTCACTACACTAGAGACTCCAATCACCAAGAGTGGAGGCACCCAAGCACTGTCTCTAGCTAGTTCTAGCCTATCTCTTGGTGTACAAATGATGATCAAATGATGTGAAAGTGGTAGCTCTATTGCTTGAATGCTCTAGGATGTGTAGAGTATGTCTGGGCTTCAAGTCTTGTCGATTTGACAGGTTGAAGGGGTATAAATAGCCAGCCTCCACGAGATAGCCATTGGAAAAGTAGGCTGACATCACTTCTCTGCGAACACCGGATGATCTGATGTCTCCCCTTCAGTTAACATCGGTCAAAGTCAAATTAGCTGATGTCACTGTGTCAGATATGACCGTTGTTAGACCGATGTTGATCTGTCTTCTCATCGGATGATCCGGTGGCTCTTCCTCCAGAATTTTGCTTGATCTTGAGGCTTACTGGAGTGATCGACCGATGTATGTAAGTCTGTACATCGGATGATCCGGTGCTTCACTTGGTCCAATGGTATTGTAATCTGTGATGATGGACCGATGTCACTGAGCCACTCACATCGGATGATCCGGTGAGTGCATTTGTCTAAGGTCTTCTTCTTCAGTTGAACCAACTCGACCGATGTAGTCAACTCATAGAACGTCGGATGATCCGGTGTGTTCAACTTGTTGACTTCGAGTTGTTTTGAGTTGTTCTTTTGGAATTTGACCTTGTGACCTCTTTGACACTTGTTTGAAATGTTGTTTTGATTGTCTTCAAGCATTGAGTGATGTCAAGTTAGAACTTTCACTTCTTGTCTTCATATGATTTGATTTGATCTCATTAGTTGATTTTATATGGGTCTCCAATGTAATTTTGATTTCATTTGATTGAGTGTTATTTGGACCATGCATTCACAAATTCATTAGTAATATCGAATGGTTGTCATTAATCACCGAAACCGTACCTCATGGGGCCTAGATGCTTTCAATCTCCCCCTTTTTGGTGATTGATGACAACACAATAGTTTAAAGCGCAATAATAATGAATTTTATGATACAATACTCAAGTAGATATGCAGTGAATACAAGATAAGACACATTAAGCTTGTAAAAGGCAAATGAAATTTATGGTGCGAAAAGCTCAATCGATTAAAAACCATAAACAAATGAGACAAGCGGAAGAGTGCTTAATTAAAATTACAAAAGAGTACTCAAGCACGAATAAACACACACTCCCCCTGAGACTACTACTACCACTCCCCCTGACTCTTCTACCTCTTCTCCCCCTTTGGCATCAAGACACCAAAAAAGGGATCCGAGCACCTATAGACCCTGAGAGCTGGGTGCGAAGACGAACTGGTCACCGTCGCGGTCGTCGGAGCTGGAGTCGCCGGTCGTAGGAGCTGCCGGAGCGGAGGGAGCTGGAGGGTCTGCTGCCGGTGCTGGAGGAGAGGAAGCAGGTACTGGAGGTGCCGGTGGAGCTGGAGGAAGTGGAGCACTCACCACGGACGTCGGCGTTTGCTGGAACAGAGTCGTTGCCGGCAGTGGTGAGTGAATTGGTGCGCTGGGTGCCAGAAGTGGTGACATACTGATCGAAGGGATAGGAGTAGTAGGCACCTGAGCAACACCTGGAGCCAGTCCCAGTCTAGGCTGCTGTGGAGGAAGGGCGATCCCGGTCTGAGTGTAAAGGTTGGTGATCAACCCTAGGATCCCCATCATGGCCTGCTGGGTTTGCTGCTGCTGGTCGAGGGTACGGCGGTGCATCTGATCGACCAAGTTGGTGAACCGGTCCGTATCCTCTCGCCTCTGACGGGCGATCTCCAGCTGGAGCTCCTACTGCTGTCGCTGCAGCTGTGCCAGGTGAGCAGCCTGCTCTGCCCTGGCCTGCTCAGCAGCGAGCCTGTCCTGGCGCTGCTGCTCGATCATCTGCTGGAGAAGAGATGACAGCTCTGACGGCTGTGACACCTGCGCCTCGGACACAGGAGGTGGTGTCGGTGGAGGAGCAGCTGATCCTCCTGCCTCGGCGTCGTGCTGCCTCGGTGAGGGTGGAGGCGGAGGGAAGTACTCCTCGACACTCTCGTCTGTGTCTCTCTCGGACCAGACGTGCTGCAAGTCTCCACCTTGAGCTTCTGTCTCAGCCAGACGCTCATCTTCCTTCTTGAGGTCAGACCAATCCTCCTCAGTCAAGCGGGTCCTGACCTGGCGCTCAACTGGTCGACCAAGGCGACGGTCTCCAGGAGCAGAGGCACGATAGTGACCAAAGCGAGTCACGCTCTCGTCAGCAAGCCTGGCCTGTGCTGCATCCCCCTCAGGCACCATCATAGAGCATATGTAACTGATCCAGTGCCCGTAGACCATCTGCCTCATCATGCCAACCCCATCTGTGATCACGTCTTCCATCTCGCACAGGAGGATGTCCACAATGTCGAAATCCATCCCATTCATTATGTAGAACAGGAGGGTCTGATGCAGACTAGTGAACCCCTCCAAGTATCCTGACCTCGACAGGAGCGTGCGGCGCAAGGCGAGGTACACAATGCGCGCAGCTGGGGTCAGAAGGGCTGGAACTCTCGGCTGGTCCGGAGAGAACGTGGGGCCAAACAGGGACCGGATCTCGTCAAGCTGTGGTGCTACCCCTCCAGTAAGTGGCCTCCTCGGTGGATCTGCCTGCCCATAGACCTTCTCGTGCACGCAGGTGTCGTGCAGGTCCAAACCAAGAAGCTGCCCCAAAGTCTGCCTCGAGAGGTGGTAGCGCTGTCCCATAAACATGAAAACAATTGACCTCCTGCCCTCAGAGATGTACAGGGTCGCATAGAAGACACGGACCCAGTCTTCCACATATGCACTTCTCTCATAAGCAAGCAGCTGTAGCAAACCTCTGTACCTCTCAAAGTATGAACGGACCTCTGACTCCGCTGCCACTGCAAGCTGCCCTCAATCCAAGTAGTTGTGCTGAAAAAGCTTGTGCCCCCGACGTCTGTAGGTCTCGTAGAGAGACGCCTGGGTGACAGTCCAGAAACGACTGTCCACAAGAGCTTCACGGGGCTGAGGGTACCACTCCTCAAGTAGCACGCTCCAACGAAGCTTGCGTAGCTGCTTGGCCTTCATCTTCCGGTAGTCCGTGAGACGGACTCCCTCACCGACACGGACGGCCGTGTCCATCTCGTAGATGGCCCTCTCGGCCTCCCTGTCCTCACGATGGTCGGCAGTCGTCGGTCTCGGACGAGGAGCAGCCTTGGTGTGACCCCCACGCGTCCGGGCTGAGTGCCGGCGGACGAGAGGCTCAACCGGCTCCTCTTCGGCGTCGGAGTCGTCGATCACGGGAGGCTGCCTCGGACGGGCCTCGCGAATCCTCAGGGAACCCCCTCGGCCACCCTCACGCTCCTCGGCGGCGCGAGCGGCCATAAGGGCCTTCTTCTCATCCTTCGACAGTTTGCGCTTCTTCGCGGCGGGCTCCGCGATCGCCTTGCCCTTTCCTTTGCGATCGCGACCCATCTTGATGCAATGGAGAGGTAGGGTTAGTGACGATGAAAACGAACGACGAGAGAAACAACGAAGGACGTCGCACGGCACGGAGCAAACCTTAGCGACGATGGAGCTCGGGAGGCACACCGGAGATGATTGAGGGAGGGCTGCTGTGGTGCCAGGGTGGAGCAGAGGCAGTGGAGAGAGGCGGCGGCAGCGGTTGGACGCGGTGGAGGGATGTGGAGACGGCGGCGCGGCGCGTGGAGGTGAGGCGGCGGCGCGAGGGAGAACGGCGGCGGCGCTTAGGGCGGCGGCGCTGTGGGCGGCGGCGGCCGGAGACGGCAGCGGCGGCGCCTAGGGCGGCGGCGCTTGGGTGCGGCGGCGGAGGTGGCGGCGATTAGGGCGAGAGGCGGCGGCGGCGAGAGAGAAATCGGGGAGAGAGAAGAAACTGGCGGCGCGCGGGTTTAAATAGTGGGACCCAAACCCTAGCCGAAAAATTAACACCGGATGGACCGATGATAGGTGAAGTGAACATCGGTCGATTGCCACAGAAGGGATATTCAAGAATTGCAGTTGACACTGGATGGACCGACGTCTAGGGTTTTGATCATCGGTCGAATATCACAGTAAGGGTGTTCAACAGAGTGATGTTGACACCGGATGATCCGACGTAGGGAGAAGTAAACATCGGTTGAATTGATCACAGCTCCAGAAGAGTGAACATCGGATGGACCGATGTTTTTCGGAATGAACGCGTCTGATCATTTAGAATTCAGACAGAATTTGGCTTTGAAGATTGAACACCTATTGGACCGATGAGGAATTGACATAGGCATCGGATAATCCGATGACAACAGAACGAAAACATCCCATATATGTCCTTTGACCAAACAAACAATCGAAGAGAAACACATGTCTTAGGACCTTTTTGGGCGACCCCTTACCCCTCAAAAAGCTAATATGCCAATAGCTTGGCTAGGCCTTAATGCAAGTGGAACACCAAGAAAAATAGAGGGAAAAATATCCAAAAGAAATGTAAGGCCCATGCTTTGTGAGGTAGAGTATGAAGACTGCTATCTCAATGAAGCATGTTCCTCTAGGCATTAACATACCTAACATTTTGTTCTTTCCACCTTATATGAGTTGAGATATTGTATTTCAAACAAGTCTCCTTCTCACGAGGTGGGTTCCCCTTTGTGACAATCTACCGTATGCAATGCCAAACAAATTATAGTGCAGGAGATTTAAATGAGTGCATGTTAATATGGCAGGGATCATGCAAGGCATAAAATAAATCTATCTTGCCAAGTTTAAACCTTCCAAAGGCTTCCTCAGGGAAAACTATTTCTAGCTCGCCCCTATCCTTTGGGAGTTAGACAAGACCTATATGATATGCATCCTTAGATGAACATGGCAACTTACATGACGTTAGATGCATCTAGCACATTTAATTCATTTCTAAGTCTAGAAAAGGTTTTCTCATCAAGTGGTTTAGTGAAGATATCCGCCAATTGTTCTTCGGATCTAACATCTTGCAAAGAGATGTTTCCTTTAGCCTCATGATCCCTCAATAAGTGATGGCGAATATCAATGTGCTTAGTGCGGGAGTGTTGAACGGGGTTTCTAGCTATCTTAACCGCACTTTCATTGTCACAAAGGAGAGGCACACAACCAATTTTAATTCCAAAGTCCAAAAGAGTTTGCTTCATATATAGAATTTGGGCACAACATGCACCGGCCGCTATATACTCTGCTTCCGCGGTGGACAAAGCCACGGAATTTTGCTTTTTGCTAGACCAAGACACTAGGGAACGCCCAAGCAAGTGGCACCCACCGGAGGTACTCTTGCGATCTACGCGGCATCCGGCAAAGTCCGAATCCGAGTATCCCAAGAGTTGGAAGGTTGTACCTTTAGGGTACCACAAGCCCATACTAGGGGTATGCTTAAGATACCTAAGTATCCTAAAGACCGCCTTCTTATGCGATTCTTTAGGAGCCGCTTGAAAGCGGGCACATAAGCATACACTAAACATTATATCGGGCCTAGATGTGGTAAGATAAAGCAATGAACCAATCATAGAGCGGTAGTGAGATTGGTCAATAGGTTTACCGTCCTTATCCGTGTCGAGATGGCAATTTGTTCCCATTGGAGTGCTTCTTGAGCTACAATCTCCCATCTCAAATTTCTTCAAGAGATCCTTGGTGTATTTCTCTTGGTAGACAAAGGTTCCCTCTTGAAGTTGCTTGATTTGGAATCCAAGGAAGAAGTTGAGCTCTCCAATCATTGACATCTCGAATTCCCTAGACATCATGGTGCCAAACTCATGGCTAAGAGATTTGTTAGTTGAGCCAAAGATAATATCATCGACATAAATTTGACAAATGAATAAATCCCCGTCGATGTCCTTGGTGAAGAGTGTAGAGTCCATCCTCCCGATCTTGAATCCTTGCATGACCAAGAAATCCCTTAGACGTTCATACCACGCCCTAGGTGCTTGCTTGAGCCCGTAGAGCGCCTTGTGTAACCAATACACATGGTTAGGATTCCTCGGATCTTCAAACCCGGGAGGTTGCTCAACATAAACAAGCTCGTTAATATAACCATTAAGAAAGGCACTTTTGACATCCATTTGATAAAGCATTATATTGTGATGTGAAGCAAAAGCAAGGAGTATGTGAATGGCTTCTAACCGAGCGACCGGAGCGAATGTTTCTCCAAAGTCTAGTCCTTCAACTTGTGAAAAACCCTTGGCCACAAGTCTTGCCTTGTTGCGGACCACGACACCATTCTCGTCTTGTTTGTTGCGGTACACCCACTTCGTTCCGATGACGTTCTTGTTCTTGGGTCGCTCCTCCAACACCCAAACTTCATTGCGGGTGAAGTTGTTGAGTTCTTCTTGCATGGCCATCACCCAATTTGGATCTTGGAGTGCTTCCTCTATATGAGTGGGTTCTACATACGAAACAAAAGAGTAGTGCTCACAAAATGAAGCGACATGGCGAGAACGAGTACTTACGCCCCGTGACGGACTTCCGATGATTTGATCAATCAGATGCGCCTTGGAGATGCGTCCATGCCTCATAAGTGACTGTGAGGCACTTGGCGGTGGTGGAGCATCTTGCTCGTCTTGTGGTTGGACTTGATCTTGGACTTCTTCTTCTTGTTGTTGTTGTTGTGTGGCTTGTGAGTCTTGCATTGGCAATGGATCATCTTTCTCTTCTTCTTCATCAACTTGAGGCGCCATGGAGGTGTTGATTGTGGAACTTGATGCTCCCCCTTGATCATGGCTCTCCTCAACTTTGGGCTTGATGTCTCCAATGGTCATGTTTTTCATGGCTTCTCGTAGAGGCTCATCATCTATATCATCATGACCAAAACTCTCCTCTTGGGAGCCATTAGTCTCATCAAACTCAACATCACAACTTTCTTCAACTAGCCCGGAGGTTTGGTTGAATACTCGATATGCTTTTGAGTTTGATGCATAACCAAGAAAAATACCAACATCACATCTTCTTTCAAACTTACCGAGCCTTTTCTTGCGGTAGATGTAGCATTTGCACCCAAAGACTCTAAAGTAGGAGATGTTGGGCTTTCTCCCAATGAGGAGCTCATATGGGGTCTTTTGGAGTAGTCAGTGAAGATAGACCCTATTTGCGGCATGGCACGCCGTGTTGATTGCTTCGGCCCAAAACTTCTCCGACGTGCCATAGTCATCAAGCATTGCTCTAGCAAGGGTGATGAGAGTCTTGTTCTTCCTTTCAACGACACCGTTTTGTTGAGGGGTGTATGTGGCCGAAAACTCATGCTTCACGCCTTCACGATCACACCACTCCCCAATGTTGTAGTTTTTGAACTCGGTGCCGTTGTCACTCCAGACCTTGATGATGGGAAGTTGAAATTCCCTTTGAGCACGTTTAGCAAAGGTCTTGAAGATTTCTGGAGTTTCACCCTTGTCACCTAGAAACAAGGTCCAAGCATATCTAGAATAGTCATCAACAATAACAAGACAATAGAAATTACCACCAAGACTTTGATATGTGGAAGGTGCGAAGAGGTCCATGTGGAGTAGTTCAAGCGGCTTGGAGGTTGACACCATTGTCTTCATTGGGTGGTGTGAAGCAACTTGCTTCCCGGCTTGACAAGCACTAGAAAGCTTGTTCTTCTCAAACGTGACATCCTTCACGCCGGTCACCATCCCAAGCTTGAACGACTTCTTAAGCTTGCTCATCCCAATGTGAGCAATGCGTCGATGCCATAGCCAACCCAAGCTTGTCTTAGTGAAAAGACAAGTGGTCAAGCTAGCATCCTTGTTGGAGAAGTCCACCAAGTAAAGATGTCCATGCCGAAAGCCTTTGAAGATTAGTTCTTTGCTTGATTCACTAGTTACTACAACACCATTCTTGTCAAAGGTGCACGTTAGTCCAAGATCACATAGTTGTGCAATGGAAAGTAGATTGAAACTAAGTGACTTAACATATAGTACATTAGAAATGGACAAATCATGCGAAATAGCAATTTTACCTAAACCAATTACCTTCCCCTTTGAGTTGTCACCGAAGGTGACTTGTTCATGATTATCGGGGTTCTCTATGGTGGTGAACATACCATCATTGCCGGTCATATGTTGAGTGCACCCGCTATCGAGTACCCAATGCTTTCCTCCGGCTTTGTAGTTCACCTACACACATGAAGTTAGTTTTTGAGTTTAGGCACCCAAGCCAACTTAGGTCCTTGTATGTGTGATACAAGTGATTTTGGGACCCAAAGTTGCTTGGGAAGCTTCCCCTTCATGCCCTTAATGTCTTTGCCGATGAACCTTGCCTTCACCTTGCCACCTACTTTGCTCAAGAGATAGTGGTAATCATTGAAAGTAGTTTTGTAGTTAGGAGGCAATTTTGGAGAGGGACGGTTGGGAAGAGGACACTCCCTCATGTGATGTCCGATGACCTCACAATGTTGGCAATAGGAACCAACTTCTTTGATGAAGCTCGTCCTAAGCTCCGGTGAGGGCACCTTCCCTTTGTTGAGCACCGGGAAGGATCCAAGTCCTCTCTTGTTAAAACCTTTAGCTTGTTGGTAGAGGAATTCCTTGTGCTTGTCCTCCCCCTTAGAAAGTCTTGCCACACTAGTGCGGAGACTTTCAATCTCGTCCATCAACTCCTTCTCCCTAAGGTTTGCTTTCAAAGGCAAGGACTCATCCAAAATATTAGTGGCATGTGAAGTAGTTGATACTTTGCCATCAAGGGTTTCCTTTTTCATGTTTTTTATTTTTAGTTCAATTGCTTCATAAGCACGGTTAAGCACTTCATGTTCTTGAACCAAGTCATTGTGCTTTCCCAAGAGTGCTTGGTTTGCTAAGTCAAGCTCATGATGATCAAGCTTGATTTGAGCATTTTCCTCCTCGATTTGCTTGACATGTGTTTTGAGCGTGTCATGCTCTTTAAGTATGGTTACATACTTGTCATGCAAATCGAGCTTCGCACTCTCAAGTTTAGCACAAGCTGGTTCAAGTGCCTTAACCTTGCTCTTTTCCCTTTTTATGATGACATGGTATTCATTAATCATAGATGCTAATTCATCGGGGGAGAGCTCATCATCATCATCGCTAGAGTCATCACGTACCTTAGTATTACCTTTTGCCATGAGGCACATAGGAGGTGGACGAAGAGGTGAGTTGTCCTTGTTGACGATGGCAAGGCCCGCCAAGTTTTCTTCATCTTCACTCTCTTTGTCGCTTGATTCTTCATCCGTCATCCACTCATTGGCCTCGCACATGAAGACTTTTTGGGGCCCTCTTCTCTTCTTTGGAAAGAGCTTGGTCTTCTTGCCTTTGTCAAATTTCTTCTTTCCAAAGGAGCACTTGGGCTTGACCTCTTCTTCATCTTCATCACTTTCTTCTAGCTTTCGATTCTTTCCCTTGTGGTTGTCCTTCCTCTTGTCCGGTCTTGGACAATCATATGATATGTGGCCTTGATCACCACAATTATAGCATGTCTTATTTTCATCTTTTCTTGGGAGGAAGGCTTTCTTCTTGGGATCAAAAGAGTATCCCTTCTTTGTGATCTTGGAGTTTAGACGTGAGAATTTTCTCATCATCAACGCAAGCTCATCACGTCATCTTCGCTTGTTGCTTGCTCTTCTTCGCTTGAGCTAGGCTCAACCACTTTCTTTTTCTTGGGAGTTGTCTTCTTAGTTGAGGCCTTGAGAGCAATGGTTTTTGACGATGACTCCTCCATCATTCCAAGTACGCTCATCTCATGAGCATGAATTTCTCCAATGAGCTCCGAGACTTCAATGTTGTCAAGTGATTCCTTTTGGAGCATTGAATTGATAATGTTGTACTTGGTCTTGGGTAGAAGCATGAGGATCTTGCGGTTGATAAGTCCCTTACCAAGAGAAGCAATGTCAAGTGCGTTAATCTCCTCAATGAGCACATTTAAACGAGAAAACATTTGGTTAACATTCTCATGAGGAAGCATTTTGAATTCATCATACTTGGATTTAAGCAAGTGATATTTGAGTTCTTTAACATGAGATGAGCCCTCATGAATTTCAATTAAGCATGCCCAAATTTCACAAGCTCTCTCTTTACTAGCAATTCTAGCAAATACGTCTTGACTTATACATTCATAGATGGCATTTCTAGCCTTAGCATCCCATTTTAGTTGATCACCAACATAATTGAGGTCTCCAAATCCCGCATGGGTCGCTTCCCAAACTTCGGGAGCAATAGCCTCTAGGTAGGCACGCATGCGTGCTTTCCAATAGGCAAAGTTCTTGCCCTCAAAGGTAGGAACCAAACCCCCATTCTTGGCCATTTAAGCTCTCTAGCGGTGAAGCTAGAATGATCCAATGAGCAACCTTGCTCTGATACCAATTGTAAGGATCGAAATGCCCAAGAGGGGGGGTGAATTGGGCTTTCTTTCAAATTTTAAGGCAATTAAAACTTACAACCTAAAGCCCAATTCCCTATGCGATTAAACTATGCAATCAATGTAAATTAAAGTTGCGGAATGAAGATTGCATAAGTGTAAAAAGGGAGAGGGATGCAAACGCTCAAGAGACACGGAGTTTATCCCGTGGTTCGGTAAGATCACAAGGATCTTCCTACATCCACGTTGTGGCACCCTCCGAGGGGTTTTGCCACTCCCATGTCACCGAGACAAGGGGGTCTTCACTATTCTTCTCCGTTCGCCAACCTTGGCAAGGTGGAGCTCAAGCCTTGTACACTTTGGAATCTTCCGGGCTTCCACAATCCTCTTGGCAAGCTCCGGAAGTCACACACACCAAGGGACACTCCCTTATTGCTCTCACTACACTAGAGACTCCAATCACAAAGAGTGGAGGCACCCAAGCACTGTCTCTAGCTAGTTCTAGCCTATCTCTTAGTGTACAAATGATGATCAGATGATGTGAAAGTGGTAGCTCTATTGCTTGAATGCTCTAGGATGTGTAGAGTATGTCTGGGCTTCAAGTCTTGTCGATTTGACAGGTTGAAGGGGTATAAATAGCCAGCCTCCACGAGATAGCCGTTGGAAAAGTAGGCTGACATCACTTCTCTGCGAACACCGGATGATCCGATGTCTCCCCTTCAGTTAACATCGGTCAAAGTCGAATTAGCTGATGTCACTGTGTCAGATATGACCGTTGTTAGACCGATGTTGATCTGTCTTCTCATCGGATGATCCGGTGGCTCTTCCTCTAGAATTTTGCTTGATCTTGAGGCTTACTGGAGTGATCGACCGATATATGTAAGTCTGTACATCGGATGATCCGGTGCTTCACTTGGTCCAATGGTATTGTAATCTGTGATGATGGACCGATGTCACTGAGCCACTCACATCGGATGATCCGGTGAGTGCATTTGTCTAAGGTCTTCTTCTTCAGTTGAACCAACTCGACCGATGTAGACAACTCATAGAACGTCGGATGATCCGGTGTGTTCAACTTGTTGACTTTGAGTTGTTTTGAGTTGTTCTTTTGGAATTTGAACTTGTGACCTCTTTGACACTTGTTTGAAATGTTGTTTTGGTTGTCTTCAAGCATTGAGTGATGTCAAGTTAGAACTTTCACTTCTTGTCTTCATATGATTTGATTTGATCTCATTAGTTGATTTTATATGGGTCTCCAATGTAATTTTGATTTCATTTGATTGAGTGTTATTTGGACCTTGCATTCTCAAATTCATTAGTAATATCGAATGGTTGTCATTAATCACCGAAACCGTACCTCATGGGGCCTAGATGCTTTCAACCTCAGTGGGGTCTAAATAGGCTAGTAATCCCTTTGTAAAGGCTATTTTGTGATCTCTTGGCCACACACCAACGGAAGTGTGTAATATGACTGACGGGTCATGGGCATAAGGGAGATTCTTAGTCGCCGAAAGGTGATGAAATCACGAACACGTGGGTAAAGAGGTACAAACTCTGCAGAGTTAATTAAAACTATCATGATAGCCGTGCTCCCGGTTATGAGCACCTGGACAACTTCCATGATTAGAAGGTACTTGGTATTGAGACGGAATTTGGGATGGTTATGGTTTGGTAATGGTTATGGATGGTTATGGATTAATTTCTGGTATTGAATATGGTTATTGACGATGGTGAAATCTGGAATTATTGAAGATGGTAAGGAATTCAGTTTGGTATTATGGTATTATTTATGATTATGATGGGTTTATTTCACATACATATAATGTATTGCTCTTCAAATGTTTTACTGTACTTTTCCGCACTTTGCCATTATTATTGTCGTCATTTGAATCAGCCACATGTCATACTTTCCACACTTGCTGAGTACGACATGTACTCACTCTGGCAATCCCCCCCCCCCCCAACAGTTGCAGGTCAAGATTGGGAGTTTAATGGCGATAATGCGGAGTTCTAGGCCGTGTCTACTGTCAGCTTTGCCTGTGATGTTATTGGAGCTGCGCATACATAACCTGTCGCTTATGCTGCATAGTTGCTTAATTAGTTTATTTCCGCTGCATTAGTTGAACTTGTCATTAATATTCATTAGAGCTTGTATTCGAGGATAATATGGTTTGTGTAATGAAATTTGGTTAATTAAACTTGTTCTATGGTAATTTTCTATATATCCTTTTGTGATTGCACTCGTGTATGTGTGATGAACATCCTGGGCACACATATGCGTTAGCTTGGTTCATTTTCGGAACCGAGCATCACAGATTGGTATCAGAGCCACAGGTTGACCGTAGGATGCAACCTAGATAGAATGGACACTTTAGAGCACATAGTAGCACTCAGGAATCGATGTGTTCTTGCTTGGTGTGCTGTTTGCTATATATATTGCTTGCTTGTGTGCTTAATAGAGGATTTTGGGATGCTTTAGCATTGCCATGTCCACCTAGGCTAGTGTAGTTAGTTGTCTAGTTTCATATCCCTTGATGCATATAGTTGGGGACGTTTTCTAATTCTTACCTATTGCCCTTCTTCAGATGGTGAGGACTCGCAACCAGAGGGATGGCAATGATGAGGAGGAGAACAATGGAGTGCCTCAGAACAACAATGGACAAGGACCTGCCCAATGAGCTATTAATATTGAGCAGCTTTTGGCCATGCAAAACCAGCTCATGCAGACCATGATACAGACTATGGGACAGCTGCAGGCTGGCAACATCAACAATCAGCCCCACATGCCTCCACCGCCACCCCCACCTCCTCATAACCGATTGGGAGAGTTTATGAGGACTAGGCCGCCAACCTTTGCTCAAGCCGCAAACCCTATGGATGCGGATGATTGGCTCAAGTCTGTGGAGAAGAAGCTAGCTATTGTCCAATGCAGTGACCAGGAGAAGGTCCTGTTCGCTTCTCATCAACTCGTTGGAGCAGCTGCGGATTGGTGGGATGCTTATTGCAGTGCTCATGAGAACCAAGAAAGAATCACTTGGGCCGAATTCAAGGAGAGTTTCCGTTCTCATTATGTGTCGGAGGGTGTTATGATATTGAAGAGGCAAGAATTTGAGAGTTTAAGGCAAGGAAGATCAAGCGTGAGTGAATATCTCAATAAGTTCACTCAACTCTCAAGGTATGCGCCCGAGGATGTGAGTCGGGACAGCCGGAAACAATACTTGTTCATGAGGGGCTTGAACAATGATATCCAAGTGCAACTGCTCAATTGTGATTATGCCAATTTTCAGAAACTTGTGGACAAAGCAATTGTGGTTGAGAACAAGATCCATGAGATGGAGCAAGAAATCAAGAGGAAGGCACCATATCAAGGACAGCTACAAGGAAGTAATGTGCGCCCTCGCTTTGCGCCGCCCAATGCGCCTCATTATAGCTCCTCTATTCCAGCTCAGCGCCCTGGTTATGCACCACGCCCAACTCAGTTTGTGCAGCAGCGCCCTGTTATGCAAGCACCTAGGCCTCCAATGCCTTATGAGCCTCGTGCTAATTTTTCTACTGCAAATGCTCAAAACCAAGCTCGTCCCAACAATTCTGGTAGGGTTAAGAAGTGTTATACTTGTGGAGAAGCTGGACACTTTGCGCATCAATGTCCTAAGTCAGGCCTTGGTCAAGGAAGCAATGCGCCGAGGCAAAACCCAAGACCCAATGGAGGACAGCCACAAGGAAGCCGTGGACAGCAGAATTTTGCTCGTGGCAACGTGAACCATGTCTCTACGGAGGATGCTCAACAAGCGGATGACGTGGTCATTGGTATGTTTATCGACAACTCCAACCCCGCGACTATGTTATTTGATTCTGGAGCATCGCATTCATTCATTGCATCAAAGTATGTTGCCAAGTATAGTTTGCCTATCTCTCATATGAAGTTTACTCTGTTGGTCAAGTCTCCTGGAGGAGAGATGAGGACAAATATAGTATGTCCAAAAGTAAGCCTTAGAATAAGGGGGGTAGACTTCTCCGCCAACCTCATTGTTTTAGATTCTCAAGGATTGGACATTATACTTGGTATGGACTGGTTGAGGAAGCACAATGGAGTTATTGAGTGTGCCACAAAGACGATGAAGTTGACTAATGAGGAAGGGATCACCGTAGAATTTGAAGCATCACAAACCGCATCGAAGCAATTGGAGCTGAATCATATGGACGGTGTCGCAATTGAGGAGATTTCGGTGGTGTGTGAATTTTTGTATGTTTTTCCGGACGAGTTGCCAGGTATGCCACTCGATCGAGACATTGAGTTTGTCATTGATTTAATACCTGGAACTGAACCTATAGCTAAGAGGCCGTATAGGATGCCTCCTATGGAATTAGCGGAGCTCAAGAAGCAAATTCAAGAGAAATTAGAGAAGGGTTTTATTCGCCCTAGTTCTTCACCTTGGGGAGCGCCTGTGCTGTTTGTGGACAAGAAGGACGGATCCCAAAGGATGTGCGTGGATTACCGAGCTCTCAACGAGGTAACAATCAAGAACAAGTACACCTTGCCCCGTATAGAGGATTTTTTTATCAGATGAAAGGCGCCTGTGTGTTTTCCAAGATTGATTTGAGGTCGGGATACTTTCAAATGAAGATTAGACCATCGGACATACCCAAGACAGCTTTTAGGACACGGTATGGATCTTATGAGTACACCGTGATGTCTTTTGGATTGACAAATGCGCCTGCCTACTTTATGTACCTCATGAATAAGGTCTTCATGCAGTACTTGGATAAGTTTGTTGTGGTGTTTATTAATGACATTATGATCTACTCAAGGGATGAGAAGGAACATGAGGAACACTTGAGGCTTACGTTGTAGAAATTGAGGGAGCATCAGTTGTATGCCAAGTTCAACAAGTGTCAGTTTTGGTTGAAAGAGGTGCCATTTTGGGGTCATATCATCTCAGGAGGAGGAGTATCGGTTGACCCTGGTAAAGTGAGGGATGTGTTGAAGTGGGAACCGCCGCAAAATGTCAAGGAAATAAGGAGTTTTCTTGGGATGGCTGGATATTACCGTCGGTTTATCAAGGATTTTTCCAAGATAGCCAAGCCTATGACGGAGTTTCTAATGAAGGGAAAGGCGTTCCAATGGACTGAAGCTTGTCAAAACAGTTTTGAGGAGTTGAAGAAGAGGTTGACAACAGCCCCAGTTTTGGTATTGCCGGATGTAAGCAAGAGTTTCGACATCTATTGTGATGCATCGAGACAAGGACTTGGGTGTGTATTGATGCAAGAAGGTCAAGCGGTCGCCTATGCGTCAAGACAATTGAAGAAACATGAGCAGAATTACCCAACACATGATTTAGAGCTTGCAGCCGTGGTACATGCATTGAAGATTTGGAGACACTATATTCTTGGACATAGGTGTGAAATTTATACGGATCATAAGAGTTTGAAGTATATTTTCACACAAACGGATCTGAACTTGAGGCAACGAAGATGGTTGGAGCTCATCAAAGATTATGATTTGGGGATCAACTACCATCCGGGAAAGGCCAATGTAGTGGCTGATGCTTTGAGTACAAAGGGAGTAAGTCACCAACTCACAGTTCGAGAGATACCATCCGAGCTATGCAAGGAGTTCGAACGGTTGAACCTCAGGTTTGTAAATGAGATGGAGATGATGGAGTTAAACCCAACCTTGGAGCAAGAAGTTCGAGAGGCACAAACCATAGATGAGGAGATCAAGGAAATCAAGGAACGAACCGAAGAAGGGAGAGAATTCAGATTTGACGAGAGGATGAACATGGTACCTTATGGCTAGGAAAGAGGATCGTTGTGCCTAGTGTAAAGCATATTCGGGAGACGATATTAAAGGAGGCACATGACTCGCCTTACTCGATTCACCCAGGTTGTACGAAGATGTACAAAGACTTGAAGACTTGCTATTGGTGGGCTAGCATGAAGAAGGACATAGCCGAATATGTTGCATTGTGTGACGTGTGCCAACGAGTCAAGGCGGAACATCAAAGGCCAGCAGGGTTATTGCAGCCATTAAAGATTCCAGAGTGGAAGTGGGAAGAGATTGGTATGGACTTTATAGTTGGCTTACCACGTACTCAGTCCGGGTATGACTCAATTTGGGTAATTGTGGATCGATTAACCAAGTCAGCTCATTTTGTCCCTGTGAAGACCAAATATACAGCTGCACAATTGGCCGAAATATACATGGAGCATATTGTGTGTCGACATGGAGTCCCTAAGAAGATAGTCTCAGATAGAGGTTCTCAATTTACCTCCAGATTTTGGCAAAAGTTGCATGAAGCTTTGGGAACGAGGTTGAATTTTAGTTCAGCGTATCATCCTCAAACGGATGGACAAACCGAGAGGACAAATCAGATTTTGGAGGACATGTTAAGAGCTTGTGCTTTAAAGCATGGGAAAAGTTGGGACAAAAGCTTGCCCTACGCGGAATTTTCATACAACAATAGTTACCAAGCAAGCTTGAAAATGTCACCATATGAAGCGCTTTATGGGAGGAAGTGTAGGACACCTTTATTCTAGAATGAGGCAGGAGAAACTCAAGTATTTGGTCCGGATGTGTTGCAAGAAGCCGAAAAGCAAGTCCAAATAATTCGTGAAAACTTGAGGGCTGCCCAATCAAGACAAAAAGGCTATGCGGACAATAGGAGAAGGAAATTAGCCTTTGAAATAGGAGATTTTGTTTACCTCAAGGTGTCACCAATGAGAGGTCATAAGAGGTTTCACATAAGAGGGAAGCTCGCACCTCGTTACATTGGACCATTCAAGATTTTGGACAAAAGGGGAGAAGTAGCATATAAGTTGGAGATGCCAGCCCATCTTTCAGACGTACATGATGTGTTTCATGTTTCCCAGCTCAAGAAGTGTTTGAGAGTACCGGAAGAACAAGTGCCAACGGAAGAATTGGAATTAGAGGAAGATTTGACTTATGCCGAGCAACCGGTCAAAATCTTGGAAACTAAGGAAAGAGTCACAAGGAACAAGATTATTAGATGGTGTAAAGTTCAATGGAAGCACCACACCGAAGAAGAAGCAACTTGGGAGCTAGAAGATGATCTCAAGAAGGAATTTCCCTATCTCTTCTCTTCCGCGTCGAATCTCGAGGGCGAGATTCATTTTAAGGGGGGTAGGTTTGTAACACCCTCATTTTCATGCATCATGCCTTGCATACACTCATATACATGTTTAACATTAACCCATAACAAGAGGAACAAGTTTAAAATTGATTTGGAACAAAACCGCACTTAAAAATGTAGGAAAGTGCGGACTAGTCCGGTTTTGCTGAGGACTAGTCCGATTTCTCTGGTTAAATTGTGTTGAATTAATTCTAAAATTTGATCTAATCGAATCCAAACCTGTATAAACTTGTTAAAAGCTATTAGAACTAGTTAGTGATCTTTAAAAGCAATCTAGTAACAAGTTCTACCTTGCATTTGCATTAATCATGCATATCATGTCATATTGAGTAATATTTGTGCACTCTTTGATTGTGTTTCTTGTTTTGTATGTTTATTGTGTGGATTAGACGGATTTGCGCTAGAGAGTGCCATGGAGGATCTACAACATCAAGAGTTTGAAGGCTTTGACCCTAATCAACAGCAAGAGCAAGGCAAGTGTCCTTGAAGCATATTGATCCTGTTTTTAAAATAAATGTTTTGTTTGCAAAACTGCATGCTGTGTCAATTTGATGGGAATCCTATGGTAGGAAGTTTACTAGTTTTGTTTGACCACCCTTGTCACCTGGAATTTATGGTAGAGAGTCGGGAAGGGCTTTTTACTTTTTGCTTCGCTTAATTAATTGGGATCGCAAACAACACTACACATTTAATTATGCATCAATGATATTCTGGTTAATGTGAACTGGTCAATACGATGGGTGATCTAAGCAAGCCTGGTATGTGGATGGGTTGGATGTTATGGTGGTTTGCTTGCTTTAGATCTAAGGACCGATTCATGCAAGAATAAGCCAGGACTACAGTGCCACCACGAGGCCAAGTATTGGTGCGGTGTAGCTGATTAATTAGGGCTTTGCTAGTGCTGTTTGGACCATTGTGGATGCTCGGGGAAGGGGTAGTCGGATTGGGTTTGTTGATGATTGGTGGGACTACCCTGGGATCCGAATGGCTCAAGAGGGGGCCCTTGGTTGAAGATGTGCTCTGCGGGAGACATCGCCACCGGTGAAACCTCAGTGGGGTCTAAATAGGCTGTAATCCCTTTATAAAGGCTATTTTGTAATCTCTTGGCCACACACCAACGGAAGTGTGTAATATGACTGACGGGCCATGGGCATAAGGGAGATTCTTAGTCGCCGAAAGGTGATGAAATCACGAACACGTGGGTAAAGAGGTACAAACTCTGCATAGTTAATTAAAACTATCATGATAGCCGTGCTCCCGGTTATGAGCACCTGGACAACTTCCATGATTAGAAGGTACTTGGTATTGAGACGGAATTTGGGATGGTTATGGTTTGGTAATGGTTATGGATGGTTATGGATTAATTTCTGGTATTGAATATGGTTATTGACGATGGTGAAATCTGGAATTATTGATGATGGTAAGGAATTCAGTTTGGTATTATGGTATTATTTATGATTATGATGGGTTTATTTCACATACATATAATGTATTGCTCTTCAAATGTTTTACAGTACTTTTCCACACTTTGCCATTATTATTGTCGTCATTTGAATCAGCCACATGTCATACTTTCCACACTTGCTGAGTATGACATGTACTCACTCTTGCAATCCCCCCCCAACAGTTGCAGGTCAAGATTGGGAGTTTAATGGCGATAATGCGGAGTTCTAGGCCGTGTCTACCGTCAGCTTTGCCTGTGATGTTATTGGAGCTGCGCATACATACCCTGTCGCTTATGCTGCATAGTTGCTTAATTAGTTTATTTCCGCTGCATTAGTTGAACTTGTCATTAATATTCATTAGAGCTTGTATTCGAGGATAATATTGTTTGTGTAATGAAATTTGGTTAATTAAACTTGTTCTGTGGTAATTTTCTGTATATCCTTTTGTGATTGCACTCGTGTATGTGTGATGAACATCCTGGGCACACATATGCGTTAGCTTGGTTCATTTTCGAAACCGGGTGTCACAAAAAACACCATAGATATGAGTTTGTTTATTGGTTTCAGAAACAAGTAAGTACATTCAAGTTTTTACTTTGATGAAATATTGAAGAAATATGTGTTCTGAAGTTGGTTTATAGATGACCCCTTTTATACTAATGTGTATAGATTACGCCATTAAACAAATAAGGCAAAGTAAATGATTATTTGTCTGCATTATCTAGAGGACCTGATCGTCGGTCACGTTTTTTTAGTCGATCATTCATAAATGGCTTCTTCTTTTGATTTGTAGAGGTGGAAAAAGATTTACAGACGCAAAACAGTGGTGTTGTTGTTCGGGATGGTGATCATGAGTGGTTGGAGTAATCAAGAAAATGATTTTTGTTGATTTTGGAAAAAATCAAGAGGTTCTGTTATTTGAATGTGACTGGTTTTATTAGCCTCATTCCGGTCAGAGCCAAAGCTTAGGCTACAAAACAGATTGATACGGAATGATAGATGTTCACACTACTCTTTCTCAATTTAACTATGAGCCTTACATTCTAGCCACCCAAGCAGAACAAGTTTTTTGTGTTCAAAGTGTGAAGCAACCTAAATGGGCTATAGTTGTTAACATGAAGCCACGAAACCTTTTTGCCATGCCCCGGGAGACAGTGAAAATAATGTCACTGAGATGATGGAGTCTGAGACATTTTGATGATCGACGACTTACTGATATCTGTAACACCCCAGCCACTACGGGTCTGGCGGTCGTTACTCCTGGCAGCTCTATAGGCTCACAGACTAGCCCCACAGACCAACACTAGTATTTTCTGCGCACTTTGTCCTCACTCGTACACACCTGGGAAATCATCCCGATCGGTCACCCATCCACAAATTGCTCCGGGCCAAGCACGCTTAACCTCAGAGTTCTTTATAGGTGAGCTTCCGGAAAAGAAGGTATACCTTGGTGTTATGAGTATTCTATCAATCCTATTAAGCCTTGAGCCAGAATGTCACAATCCACCCCCCTTAGAAGACCAACGTCCTCGTCGGTCAACTGCCAAGCCAGGAACGTCCCCTCTTGGCCACGTCCATACATTCAATACTGGCATACGTACCATATCGTGTCCCTCCTAGAGGTCCCACGTGTCATGCATACGTACCCACGTCCCTGACCTGCACGCACCCGTGAAACCGCGAGGGTCGGCTCTGATACCATTTCCCGTGGAGACCGGAATCCCGACATCCATGGATCTCATTGGGTAGTGTCGTGCGATGCGACACCCAAAAGTATACAAGAAAAGAGCTAGAATAAAAAGTTTTACAATTTATAACGTAGGAAAGAAGTCTAGACATCATACTACGCTCTCAGCACTAGCTATGCATGAGTAAAGTTGTCCATGCTCTCGAACACTTTACACTAGCAGCACTCACAGATATTGGCGGCGTGCAGGGCTCTTACTCAGCCGTGAACCCAAAAGGGTAAGGCATCGTCATTAGGCCCTTCATCAACAGTATAACCTGCAAAAACTCGTTAACTGCAAACGTGAGCATAAGGCTCAGCAAGACTGACCCGTCTCACTAGACACATGCAAGGTAAAGTCTAATCATAGGTGTGGAATAGCATAAATAGACTCACCTACAAGTGGATCCTTATAATCATGTTTTAAGTAGCAAATGACATTCTTCAAGCACGGCACATCATAGACTCCACAATCAAACAAGAAACGCTTTGCCGATGATCTGACATGCCCAAAGCACATAATGCTATTACAGCTAAAGTATGGGGAAATTGTAAACTTTAAGTTTTGCTATCTCTAAGCCACACAAGGTTGCAAAGCAATTATAATTCAACACATCATATTCTTATGGCTTCTTTAGTAATTACTACATCATGACAGTGACGGACAAGTGGTACTCAAATAACCGTGAGGGACGGTGATTGCAATCAGGACACACCCGGACTGCACGACACGCACACCCGCGTGGGAGACACATACATGCTCTCCTCCCCGCGTCATACATGGCCACCTTTCGCCCATGACCTCAATGTCGACAAACCTCTTCATCTCGAGCAAAACGTCCCCTACACGGACACATCGAATTTGCCCGCTAGAAGATTTACACCTTTATGACTTCACATCTCCATTCAAGGACAACCGAGGAGTCTCCACACTACAGTCTGGAGTTAAATCAGTTTATTGGGCCCATATACCATTATGCAACCGGTACAGTTCAAGCTTGCCAAATGGTGCCACATAGAGCACGGTCCTCAAGCGACACAGGCAGGGCTATGCGCCCGAGACTCCAGCTCGTCGACTCCTATTTCCCCTGCCCGGTCTCGTTTTCATTTCATAAGTCATTCTTTCATTTTTCACCCACATGTGAACTATTATTCCTATCTTGCGAGTAGATTCCGACTACTCGACTTCTACCGGTATATCTACAACATTAGCATTGGCAGTTCTACACGTCAAGCTGTAAACCTTTCCAACCCTCCCATAGGATTTCTAGATATGCAAGTGGAGTGTCAAACACCTTATACGTAAATGCACAATATCAAATGAAGACATAAGTGAATAAACTGGGAAAACTTTGAAAAGCTCTTAAATGCAAACGGGGGCTTGTCTTAGTTTGCGACTCGATTAAATGTCAATTGTTAGTGTTGCTTTTCTGAATACTTCACCAAGGACTTCAAGTGGACACCCTGGCCTTCTCCTCCAAGCAACACTTCTCGTCAATATCGTTCACTACACGACATGCATATAAGAATGCTAGTAAATTATAATGTATATATAGTTCATAAGCTTCTAACTATGGTTATAGTGAGTGAATGATCTTCTTGGGATTTGGGATTTTTTTGGTAGATGTTAGGGACTATAAGGAATACTCTTGCAAAGAACAGGAGATGATCAAAGTAGTTTGTTGTCTCTAAAATTATGGTAAGCAATAAAC
Source organism: Tuctoria greenei (assembly GCA_036927565.1). Taxonomy (NCBI): domain Eukaryota; kingdom Viridiplantae; phylum Streptophyta; class Magnoliopsida; order Poales; family Poaceae; genus Tuctoria; species Tuctoria greenei. The sequence continues at coordinate 92,192,872 of JAYESD010000006.1, read as the reverse complement.
TTCCACGAATTTTAGAGAAGAAACTGTAGCTTGAACATAGCTGTCAGTTGATGATCATGATAGTGGATGTTGTCCTGGTTCTAGCAAAATTGGTTTCATAAATTTCTAAGCGTTGGTAAAGGAGATATTAAATTTCAATGTTGGCAAGAATTTCTGGAATTATTTTATAACTGAATTTTAGCTTTTCAATTAATATTCAGTTGGCAACTAAATTAGGACCAGGAGACTAAGTCAATTAAATCCCAAGGTTTTAAAGGAACTAGTGTATGACTAAAGGAAGGTTCATTCTAAATTTGGGACACAATAAAGCAACTGAACATCTGTAATAATTCAATGACTGAAAAAGCTAATTGAATTATACAGAGTTTTATACAGGTGCAATGGCTCCCAAATTTCTTTATGGTAGTCAAGAATATGATAATGTATTTTATGTGAATTTTGGGGATTTTTCCAGTGGAAAGTTCATCTGTAACAATTGTATTTGTATTTGGAAAGATTGTTTTCTACAGAATTTAAAAGTAAGTTTCACAAAGCCTAATTGGTACTAACAGAAACTAGAGTCCAAGGGCTTTCAAACAAAACTATTTTGAAGATTTTTGGGGCAGTCTACAGAGAGTTATGGATTTTCTAAGTTGGAGCCCAATCTGGAATTAAATTCTAATTTGAATTAAATAGTGGGCCCCACCGTTTTAAAATAGACCGGTGGCATTCAAACCACACGGGGGCCACAGAGAAACACCACGTAGCCACAACAAATCCCGTGGCCACACCTGATCTGTCGGGGGCTAACAGACGCTGACACGCGGGGCCCGCGGTGTCATTGTCAACCTCTCGAAGCGGGCGGCACGCGGGGCTACAGCGGCGGCACGCTCCGGCGAGCCTCGTCGGAACCAAGTTCCCGGCCACCTCCGCGCCTAGTCTTGGGCGCCCAACCCTAAAATCATGCACTGAGCACGATGGTGGGGTCGGTGAAGCTTGCCGACGACCGGAAACGGCGGCGCATCGGCGGCGGCGGCAGCTAGGGTTCCGGCCGTGTCGGAACCGTCGCCCCGTGGCTTAAAACCTTCGGAAAAAATTGGGGAAGTATCATGGAACCATGAGGGAAGTGATAGGGAGGTGCAATCATTGTGTAATGGCCAGCAAACAACCGTCGACGGCGACAGGGGCAATTTCTTAATGGCGGAAGGAAAAACTCATGATTCTAGAGCTAGGGTTGATCATCTTTGATGATTCCAGTTCGAGAGGGTGCGTAAGAAAATGAAGAAACTATTCTCAAGCAGTTGTGAAGAATAATTATGTGTGCACACCGAATTGAAACGGAAACCTAATGAGCTCATATGCTTCGGTTGAGATTAAAAATTGTATAAGTTGCTCGATACTCACGTAAATGAGGAATGACATTCACCGTCGTGCAGAGCGTGTCCAGGCGCACCACTTTGCTGTTGGAGTCGAAGACCGAAACGGCTCGCAGCAGCCTGGCACCATGGAACAAAAACGGTGCACAGTGAACTCGACGGCGAGCTCCAGTTTAGCTTCAAAATACCGGCCAAAACATAAACTAAACAACAAAGGGATTGAACCAGAGGATAGAGGAGGGAGTGGGGAACAACTTCGCTGTTGAGAGCTCGGCGAGAGGATCTTCCAGTTGGCTGGCAACGACCGTGCAGTGCCGGCGGTCGGAGTCTTGCGCACGGGGGCGAAATGGAGCAGAGCGTCGGCTCAGCATCAGGGAGGAAGAAAAGATCAACCAGGGGAGTGATAAGGATGAGTAGGGAGTGATATTTGAAGGGATCTAGAGGAGGAACAGCTCATGCCGTCGTGCTGGTGCATGCCGTCGCGGTGGCGCGCGCAGCGCACGCTGGATTTCGGCTGCACATGGGCTGCTGACTGGTGGGCCTCACAGCCACTGCCAACTTAGTAATTAATTTTAAAATAGTAAATGAACTCCAAAAATCCTGAAACTTCATGGATAAGTCAAGAAAAATGTGTTGAACACAATTGTGTGTTTAGAGCTTTATGTTCAAGTATATTTGGACCAGATTTTGAATTTGAATAAAAACTTGACTCAAATTCGCTGAGCGTCTCAAATAAAATAACAAATGGACTCCAAAATTCATGAAACTTTTCAAGGAGCTTATTTGTAACTTTAGAAGACTATAGAAAAAAAATTATAGCCTTAGATTTGAACATTTATGACAGGGCATGTGTATACAGTAGCTATATTCTATTTTGATTATTTGAGTATATGAGGAACTATAAATGGATTTGCCCAAGCAAACCCCATTCAAATATTCCAAAATTTTGCAGAGATGATATTTGAATTATTCTAAGATTATTGGTGAAGTATGTTTCTCACGTTAATAAAATTTTAAAACATGAGAAGAAGAAAGAATTGAATAGGTTCAAGTTTATGCACATGACCATGTCTTGAACCCAATTAAATTTGAATTTAACTGACAACTGAATTTCATATTTAGAATTAAGTGGGATTTTACATTCCTCCCCCCTTACAAGAATCTCGTCCCGAGATTATAATAGGAAGGATAAAAGAAAAAGATCTAATGAACATATGCCGCTAACAAGTTCGGATAGTTTCAGCGGTATGGTTGTTCCACAAGACTTTGTAAAAGTGCAAAGTGCGGCTTCTTGTGGTGCGAGTCTTCGCATCGATGATCTTGACCGGATGCTCAGAATAAGTGAGATCAGGTTGTAGAGCTTCAAGATCTTCCGTGCGGACTTCAGCTAGGGATTAAGACACTTCCGCAACTGAGAGATGTGGAATACGTTATGAATTCTAGAGAGAGACGCCGGTAACTCCAGACGATAGGCCACAGGTCCGCATTTCTCAGTGATAGCGAACGGCCCGATGAATCGTGGAGCCAGCTTTCCCTTCACCCCAAAACGATGAATCCCTTTCATTGGAGATACACGAAGGTAAACATGATGCCCAATGTCGAAGTGAAGAGGTCGACGTCGCTTATCTGCATAACTCTTCTGTCGAGAATGAGCAGCCTTGAGATTGGCTTGGATTACTCCCACTCGTTCTTCTACTTCATTGACCAGATCAATGCCATATGTTACTCTTTCACCAGACTCACACCAATTCAATGGTGTGCGACACTTCCTGCCATAGAGAGCTTCATATGGTGCCATCTGGATACTAGCTTCATAGCCATTGTTATATGAAAACTCCGCCAATGGTAGATGATCATCCGAATTTTACCATGGTGGATGGCACAAGCTCATAGCATGTCCTCAAGGATTTGATTTACTCGCTCCGCCTGACCATCAGTCTGCGGATGATAAGCAGAACTTCGAATCAACTTGGTACCCAATGATGCGTGGAGCTGCTCCCAAAATCGAGCAACAAATATGGCTCCACGATCTGAAATGATAGTGCGGGGTACTCCATGTAGGCACATGACCTTTGTGATATACAACTCTGCATACTTGGGAGAACGATAGTTGGTGTTTACAGGGATAAAATGAGCTGATTTGGTCAACCGATCAACTATCACCCAAATCGAATCATGCTTACGAAAAGTGAGGGGGTAACCCAACGATGAAATCCATGCTGATGTCTTCCCACTTCCATGCCGGTATGTTTAAGGGTTGTAACTGTCCGGCTTGCCTCAAATGGTCGGCTTTCACTCGCTGACATGTATCACATTCGGATACATACTTTGCTATCTCTCGCTTCATCCGGGACCACCAAAATTTCTTCTTCAGATCCTGGTACATCTTGTTGCTACCCGGATGAATAGAGTACTTGGATAAGTGTGATTCATCCATGACCTTCTTTCGGAGCTCCATGTCATGGGGTACAACTATACGGTCTTTAAACCAAATAGTACCGTGATCATCACATCGAAAGCATTTCATCTTCCCCTTCTTCACTCTTCGTCGAATGTGCGACATTCCCTTGTCTTCCTTCTGAGCCTCTACAATATCTTCCCTGATGGTAGGGATGAGAGCTAGATTGTAGAGCGCTCCATATGGAACCAAGTATAAACTCGGCTCATCCTCTTCCATTGAAATGATTGACAAATGATTGACATGAGACTTGCGGCTCAGCGCATCTACAACCACATTTGCTTTGCCAGGATGGTAGTGGATCTCAATCTCATAGTCTTTGATCAATTCCAACCATCTTCGCTGTCGCATATTCAAGTCTTTCTAGGTGAAAATGTACTTCAAACTCTTGTGATCAGTGTAGAGATGCACTAGATTTCCTAATAGATAGTGCCTCAACATCTTCAATGCGAGCACCACGGCAGCGAGCTCATGATCATGAGTCAGATAATGTTGTTCATGATTCCGAAGCTGTCGGGATCCATACGCGATCACTCTTCTATCTTGCATGAGTACACAGCCAAGACCAATGCCAGATGCATCGCAATAGACATCAAATGGTTTGGTTGTGTTCGGCTGAGCCAACACCAGAGCTGTTGTGAGGTGTTTCACCAAAGCTTGAAATGCTTCTTCACATTCTTTAGTCCATACATATCTTGTTCCCTTCTTCAGTAGTTCCATCATTGGTTTAGCTATCTTTGAGAACTCGAAATGAACCTCCGATAATAGCCAGCCAAGCCAAGGAAACTACAAACTTCATGTACATACTTGGGAGATTTCCACTTCAGGACTTGTACAATTTTTCTTGGATCAACGGCAATACCATCAGCCGAGATGATGTGCCCTAGAAATGGCACTTGGCGGATCCAAAACTCACACTTGTTGAACTTTGCATACAGTTTGTGATCCCTTAAACGTTGCAGCACAATATGCAAAGTGTTTAGCGTGTTCTTCTTAAGATTTATAATACACCAAGATGTCGTCAATGAATACCACGACAAACTTGTCCAACTCCGACATAAACACCGAATTCATGAGATACATGAAGTGAGCTGGTGCATTGGTCAACCCAAAGGACATGACAAGGTACTCATACAGCCCATACCTCGTAGAGAATGCGGTTTTTGGAATGTGCTCAGGTCGAATCTTAATTTGATGATAACTTGAACAAAGGTCCATCTTTGAGAATACATTAGCACCCACTAGTTGATCGAAAAAGATATCAATGCGTGGTAGTGGATACTTGTTCTTGATGGTGACTGCATTCAGTGGACGATAGTCCACACACAACCTCAACGTCTCATCCTTCTTCTTCACAAACAACACGAAACAGCCACAAGGTGATGAACTTGGGTGAATAAAACCCTTGCTCAATAAGTCATTCAGCTGCTCCGTCAATTCCGCAAGTTCCTTCGGTGACATCCTATACAGCTTCCTTGAGATTGGCATGGTTCCTGGCGTAAGTTGAATCTTGAACTCGAGGTCACGTTCTGGTGGCATGCACGAAAGATCGTCAGGAAACACGTCTGGATATTCACACACTACGGGGATATCCTCAAGCTTCTTGGCACTGGTGTGATGCACCACTGAGACTCTTGGTGTGGTATCCAAAAGATTTAAAGTGTTGCTACCATGGAATTGAGAATTCAGTTGGACAGTACGCGAGCTGATATCAAAGATAGCTCCATGATGTGTCAACCATGACATCCCCAAGATGAGGTCAATCTGCTGACCTTCCAAAATGATGAGGTTCACCGGATAGATACTTCCACCGATGCACAAAGGTGCTCGAGAAACAACCTCATTAGCTGAAATATTGCCTTAAGGTGAACTGACACGAAAAGGATTTGAGACAGTCACAATTGGCACTTGATGTTTCAGCACAAAAGACTTGCTCACAAAGTTATGAGTAGCTTCAGAGTCAAACAGAACGACTACTGGTTGATCATGTAAAGTAAACATGCCTGCTAAAACAGGTTCTCCTTCTGGAATGTCCTCAATCGCATCATAATTAACACTGGCAGACTTCAACGAGGTCTTCTTTTTAAGTTTATGGTGCTGATCAGAATTCTTGGAAAAGTACAATTGGACACGGTCACGTTCCATCTTGCGACGTTCCTGTGCTAAATGCATTATGTTCTTTCCACTGAATTGGGGTGGACTGACAGCATGCACATCTTGCAGAGATTGGGCTGCAAGAGTGAGATCATACTGCTGGGATAGAGATCCAGGACACACTTGCACGCTTTGCTGGGGTGCAAGTAAGGTCTCCACTAGATAGGAGTGATACCGAACCTGTTGTGGTTGCTCACTCGACCAAAGCTGTCGACCGGACGGTAAGCAATATACCGCTCGATCCTCCTGAGGAACATCACTGATAATCTTTAGTGATGTTTTCATTTTCCTCTTCTCTGCCTGATAGCAAAGAGTTGCATCCTCCTAAACAATAGAGGCACCAACCAAGTCATTGTAGTTGCCATTATTGAAGAACACCAGTTGAGCTCGAAGCTCGACGTTCAGTCCTCAAAAGAAATAATCACACTTCAACACCTCGGTATTCACATACTCTGGCGCATATTGAGCCAAACGATTGAACGCCTTGGAGTATTCATAAGCACTCATTTCTCCTTGCTTCAACTCCACAAACTCCTCCAACTTGGTTTTAATCATCCCTGTAGAAATATGGCGTGCACGAAAAGCATCACAGAACTCCGGCCAGGTCACATGATGATCGTCAGGGAGAGTGGTGAGATATTCAGACCACCAAGCTCCTGCGGATCCGTGAAGTTGTTGAGCGGCAAATAAAGCCTTATGATACTCATCACACTGGAGTAACTCAAACTTGGCTTCAATCACCCGGAGCCAATGTTCCGACTCCAATGGTTCCCAGGCTTCTGTGAAAACTGGTGGTTGAGTTGCCAAGAAATCCAGATTTGTGACTTGAGATTGATCAAGTGGTCGAGCCTCAGGTTGTACACTCCGTTGTACCAACGTCTATAGAGACTCGGCCATCCTTGCTAAGACTTCTGCCTATCTGGTTGATGATGGCACTGGTGGTAGAGTTGAGTCATCTCCACCATGAGCAGAATTACCCGGTTCACCCTCAAAATGAGTGTGATACATGCTGCAAGAGTCAGCATTACGGTTAAGATCCAAAGTTGTAGTACCAACTAGAATCATGATAAAGACCGTAATATGCATCACTTTACAATGTAGTAGGCAAGGTGTAAATAAAGATTAGAACATTGAACTAGACCCAAGTAAGTGATACTGCCCACCAATAACATAACATGGTGTTTCAACTTTATGTTAATCAATCATGTGGAGTAATCACCCCTATACCTGATGAGTGACATAAGAAGGTGAAACTAAAACGAATTGAGTTGATAATATCGCATACTGGTATGCCGTCCCGTTTCTGGTCCATCAGACCAGTCTATAGAAATGTAATTATTTCTCACAGTTAAATGCAGAATTTGGTCTGGAGTTCAACTACAAATTTATATAAAACTCCAAAACCTTTCCAGAATGTACTTGAACACCTCCAGGTGAGCTCTGTATTAAAAGTTATACAGTTCTGATATTGACTACAATTTTCTGGAAATTTTGACAGAACCTCCCCTGTATATGTGGGTGTTTGTCCACAGTTTATACAGGTATATCAAAACGATATCTTGAGGTAATGACAAAATAAACATGGTACCAAACCATGTTAATATTCCAGAAATATATTCGGTTCAGGCTTACGAAGTCGTTATACAGGTCAAGGCTCGCAAATTCCAACTATGCACAAATGATTTCTGGTCCTGGACTGCCAGAACAACGTTTTCGACAATTGGAATTGGGCTCTTATAATGAAAGATTCAGACCAGGATTTGAATAGTAAGTTGATAGAGGACTTCCTAAGCTTTCCAGAAATGTATATATATGACCATGTCAGTTGTAAGATTAAGGAATATGACTGTCTAAAGTTGACAGACGAGCCGACCGGTATTCTGCCAGCAGCTCTGCAGTGTACCATTTTCAATCTGGAATTTGGATTGGTTCAGTGTCGAATTAGAAAATACTTCAATTTACAAAGTTGTAGATATGCTTCTTCCCTCTCCAGATATGTATCAAAATAGGGCAGAAGATTTTTCTACAAGATGTTATGATGAACATACAGAGACTGTGTAATTAGGTAAGACATTTGTAGTAGTTTTTGTGGAGTTCAGTTTACACCAAGGTAGGATCATTTTCAGTCCTAAAGACAAAAATAAACTTTGTAGTGTACTTGATGGTATTTCTACCCATATAGCATATCCTTATGTTATTTTTCATCTAACCGAGATTACGACCTGGCGAAGTTGAGCAAACTTCTGCCAGAAATAAAGAACCTTGATTCTTCACGAGTTATGAGTGATATTCACTTTGCAATGTCTAAAACTTACCAGCAACTGATAGTTGGACTTTCCAAAAATGTAATGCAACCATTCTGACGTTGGGGATGGTCAAGTATCAAAGTCGATACTGACGGTACTACGTGCCTCACTAAAGGAAATTCTAACCGGTATATCCGGATACGTTTATAGGTGGTCCTAGTATCGTTCACTCGCAAACGTGTGCTACACGGGTCGCTACCGTAGTCAATGCTGCAAAAGACAAACAATCCCCTTTAACACCTTCACACCTCAAGGGCGGCACGGGGAAAACACGACAGGCAGTCACAATAATATATACGAAAGTAAATGCATACGACTCTGGTGTGAGTCGCCCTCGAGCGATGTCATGTCTCGAGGTACATGGCTGTAATACGTCTGTACAGCAAAGACTCCCGTGCGAACCGGCTTATACTCACTCGGACATACGTGTTTTGCATGCTCCCGTAGAATATGAATGATTCTAGAGAGGCATACTATCGGGTTATACACCACCCGACGGGGGCTCCCACTAACTTTGAAGCACCCTGGGGTACCGCGTGTCATAGGTTCTCAGAAACATGGAAAGTTTCAGGGACTCCTATTAACTTTTCTGTGCCAAGCCACAGAAAGATTTCCATGCTACCTCTCGCATGGTGAGCTTACCGCAATTGATCCGCTTACGGTGGCGTACCTTACCTCTTATCTGACGTCGGAGCATCGTTACAAAATTAATAACATATAAGTTAGTTTACCACATTTATATCTTATACTAATAATACTCCTTATAAGGGCATATAGCTAATTCCTCACTCATAAATCCTAAGTTTTGAAAATATGCTCTTTTCAAGTACACTGTTTCCAATGATGCTCTGATACCATGCCTGTGGGGACCGGAATCCCGACATCCAAGGATCTCATTGGGTGGTGTCGTGCGATGTGACACCCAACAGTATACAAGAAAAGAACGAGAATAAAATACAATACTAAGTCTTTGATTTATAAACACATCGGAAGTTTTACAATTTATAACGTAGGAAAGAAGTCTACACATCATACTACGCTCTCAGCACTAGCTATGCATGAGTAAAGCTGTCCATGCCCTCGGACACTTTACACTAGCAGCACTCACAGATATTGGGGGCGTGCAGGGCTCTTACTCAGCCGTGAACCCAAAAGGGTAAGGCATCATCGTTAGGCCCTTCATCAACGGTATAACCTACAAAAACTCGTTAACTGCAAACATGAGCATAAGGCTCAGCAAGACTAACCCGTCTCACTAGACATATGCAAGGTAAAGTCTAATCATAGGTATGTAATAGCATAAATAGACTCGCCTACAAGTGGATCCTTATAATCATGTTTTGAGTAGCAAATGACATTCTTCAAGCATGGCACATCATAGACTCCACAATCAAACAAGAAACGCTTTGCTGATGATCTGACATGCCCAAAGCACATAATGCTATTACAGCTGAAGTATGGGGAAATTGTAAACTTTAAGTTTTGCTATCTCTCAGCCACACAAGGTTGCAAAGCAATTATAATTCAATACATCATATTCTTATGGCTTCTTTAGTAATTACTACATCACGATAGCGACGGACAAGTGGTACTCAAATAATCACAGGGGATGGTGATTGCAATCAGGACACACCCGGACTGCACGACACGCACACCCGCGTGGGAGACACATACGTGCTCTCCTCCCCGCGTCATACGTGGCCACCTTTCACCCAAGACCCCAATGTCGACAAACCTCTTCATCCCGAGCAATAGGTCCCCTACACGGACACGTCAAAGTTGCCCGCTAGAAGATTTACACCTTTATGCCTTCGCATCTCTATTCAAGGACAATCGAGGAGTCTCCACACAACAGTCTGGAGTTACAACAGTTTATTGGGCCCATATACCATTATGCAACGAGTACAGTTCAAGCTTGCCCAACGGTGATGCATACGGCACGGTCCTCAAGCGTCACAGGCAGGGCTATGCGCCCGAGACTCCAGCTCGTCAACTCCTATTTCCTCTACCCGGTCTCGTTTTCATTTCATAAGTCATTCTTTCATTTTTCATCCTCATGTGAACTGTTATTCCTATCTCGCAAGTAGATTCCAACCACTCGACTTCTACCGGTATATCTACAACATTAGCATTGGCAGTTCTACACGTCAAGTTGTAAACCTTTCCAACCCTCAAATAGGATTTCTGGATATGCAAGTGGAGTATCAAACACCTTATACTTAAATGCACAATATCAAATGAAGACGTAAGTGAATAAACTGGGACAACATTGAAAAGCTCTTAAATGCAAACCGGGGCTTGCCTTAGTTTGTGACTCGATTAAATGTCAATTGTTAGTGGTCCTTCTCTGAAGACTTTGCCAAGGACTTCAAGTGGACACCCTGGCCTTCTCCTCCCACTTCTCGTCAATATCGATCACTACACGACATGCATATAAGAATGCTAGTAAATTATAATGTATATATAGTTCATAAGCTTCTAACTATGGTTATAGTGAGTGAATGATCTTCTTGTGCTTTAAGATTTTTTTGGTAGATGTTAGGGACTACAAGGAATACTCTTGCAAAGAACAGGAGATGATCAAAGTAGTTTGTTGTCTCTAAAATTATGGTAAGCAATAAACTTCCAAGAATTTTAGAGAAGAAACTGTAGCTTGAACATAGCTGTCAGTTGATGATCATGATAGACGATGTTGTCCTGGTTCTAGCAAAATTGGTTTCATAAATTTCTAAGCTTTGGTGAAGGACATATTAAATTTCAAAGTTGGCAAAAATTTCTGGAATTATTTTATAACTGAATTTTAGCTTTTCAATTGACATTCAGTTGGCAACTGAATTAGGACCAGGATACTAAGTCAATTAAATCCCAAATTTTTATAAGAACTAGTGTATGACTAAAGGAAGGTTTAATCTAAATTTGGGACACAATAAAGCAAATGAACATCTGTAATAATTCAATGACTGAAAAAGGTAATTGAATTACACAGAGGGTTATACAGGTGCAATGGCTCCCAACTTTTTTCTGGTAATCAAGAATAGGATATTGTATTTTATGTGAATTTTGGAGATTTTTCCAGTGGAAAGTTCATCTGGAAAAATTGTATTTGTTTTTGGAAAGATTGTTTTCTACAGAATTTAAAAGTAAGTTTCACAAAACTTAAATTGTACTAACAGAAACTAAAGCTCAAGGGCTTTCAAACAAAATTTGTTTGAAGATTTTTGGAGCAGTCTACAGAGAGTTATGGATTTTCTAAGTTGGAGCCCAATCTGGAATAAATTCTAATTTGAATTAAACAGTGGGCCCACCGTTTTAAAATGGACCAGTGGCATTCAAACCACACGGGGGCCATAGAGAAATACCGCGTGGCCACAACAAATCCCGTGGCCACACCTGATCCGATGGGGGCTAACAGACGCTGACACGCGGGGCCCGTGGTGTCATCGTCAACCTCTCGATGCGGGCGGCGCGCGGGGCTATAGTATCGGCGCGCTCCAGCGAGCCTCATCGGAACCAAGTTCCCGGCCACCTCCGTGCCTATTCTTGGGCGCACAACCCTAAAATCATGCGTTGAGCACGATGGTGGGGTTGGTGAAGCTTGCCGACGACCGAAAACGACAGCTGCGGCAGCTAGGGTTCCGGCCGTGTCGGAACCGTCGCCCCGTGGCTTAAAACCTTCGGAAAAAATTGGGGAAGTATCATGGAACCATGAGGGAAGTGATAGGGAGGTGCAATCGTTGTGTTATGGCCAACAAACAACCGTTGACGGCGACAGGGGCAGTTTCTTAATGGCGGAAGGAAAAACTCATGATTCTAGAGCTAGGGTTGATCATCTTTGATGATTCCAGTTCGAGAGGGTGCGTAAGGAAATGAAGAAACTATTCTCAAGCAATTGTGAAGAATAATTATGTGTGAACACCGAATTGAAACGGAAACCTAATGAGCTCATATGCTTCGGCCGAGATTAAAAATTGGATAAGTTGCTCGATACTCACGTAAATGAGGAACGGCTTTCACCGTTGTGCAGAGCGTGTCCAGGCGCACCACTTTGCTATTGGGGTCGAAGACCGAAACGGCTCGCAGCAGCCTGGCACCGTGGAACAGAAACGGTGCACGATGACCTCAACGGCGAGCTCCAGTTTAGCTTCAAAATACCGGCCAAAACATAAATTAAACAACGAAGGGATTGAACCAGAGGATAGAGGAGGGAGTGGGGAACAACTTCGCTGTTGAGAGCTGGGCGAGAGGATCTTCCGGTTGGCCAGCAACGGCCGTGCAGCGCCGGCGGTCGGAGTCTTGCGCACGGGGGCGAAATGGAGCAGAGCGCCGGCTCAGCGTCAGGGAGGAAGAAAAGATCAACCGGGGGAGTGATAAGGAGGGGCAGGGTGTGATATTTGTAGGGATCTGGAGGAGGAACAACTCATGCCGTCGTGCTGGTGCATGCCATCATGGTGGCACGCGCAGCGCGCGCTGGATTTCGGCTGCACGTGGGCTGCTGACTGGTGGGCCCCACCAGTCAGCCTCACAGCCACTGCCCACTTAGTAATTCATTTTAAAATAGTAAATGAACTCCAAAAATCCTGAAACTTTATGGATTAGTCAAGAAAAATGTGCTGAACACAATGGTGTGTTTAGATCTTTATGTTCAAGTATATTTGGACCAGATTTTGAATTTGAATATAAACTTGACTCAAATTCGCGGAGCGTCTCAAATAAAATAACAAATGGAATCCAAAATTCATGAAACTTTTCACGGAGCTTATTTGTAACTTTAGAAGACTACAGAAAAAAATTATAGCCTTAGATTTGAACATTTATGACAGGGCATGTGTATACAGTAGCTATATTCTATTTTGATTATTTGAGTATATGAGGTACTATAAATTGATTTGCCCAAGCAAACCCCATTCAAATATTCCAAAATTTTGTAGAGATGATATTTGAATTATTCTAAGATTATTGGTGAAGTATGTTTCTCACGTTAATAAAATTTTAAAACATGAGAAGAAGAAAGAATTGAATAGGTTCAAGTTTATGCACATGACCATGTCTTGAACCCAATTAAATTTGAATTTAACTGACAACTGAATTTCATATTTAGAATTAAGTGGGATTTTACAATATCAATATACCTCACATAAATGAGGATAGAACTGCATGGGCTAGAAATGATATTGAGGGAGCAACTGGTGATGCTTCCACTCTTCAAATGAGAACATGTGATCAGTTTGGGGAACATAGAGTTTCATCAGGAAATGAAGATGATGACGACGACGACGATGATACATATATCAATGATGGTACCTCCCATATTTGGGGGGGGGGGGGGACAACAGCGAAGATGATGATTTTTTTATATAAGTATTGTGTTAGCTAGCTGTGAACTATTTGATTTTTTTTGAAAAGATAGAAGCCACTCCTCTATTTAGTAGGAAGCTTAGATCCTAATGCAAAGGAATGGTGAATCATGGCAACAGATCCTAATGCAATGTATGTGTTCTGTAGCGATAGATCCTAGCACCACGAACTGGTGAATCGTGGCAAAAGTTTCTAATGCAACGATTGTGTTTCGTGGTGATAGATTCTAACGCCACGAACTAGTGAATTGTTGCAAAAGTTCCTAATGCAACGATTGTGTTTTGTGGTGATAGATCCTAACGCCACAAACTGGTGAATCATGGCAACAGATCCTAATGCAACGATTGTGTTCTGTGGTGATAGATCCTTAAGTCATGAACTAGTGAATCGTGGCAACAGATCCTAATGCAACGATTGTGTTCTATGGCGATAGATCTTAACACCACAAACTAGTGAATCGTGGCAACATATCCTAATGCAACGATTGTGTTCCGTGGCGATAGATCCTAATGCCACAAACTGGAGAATCATGGTGATACACCCTAATGCAACACTGTGTTTTGTGGTGATAGATCCTAATGCGACGAACTGGTGAATCGTGGCAACTGATCCTAATGCAATGATTGTGTTTTGTGGCGATAGATCCTAGCGCCACGAACTGGTGAATCATGGCAATAGTTCCTAATGTAATGATTCTGTTCTGTGGTGATAGATCCTAACATCATGAACTGGTGAATTGTGGCAAAAGTTCCTAATGCAACGATTCTGTTCCGTGGCGATAGATCCTAATGTCACGAACTGGTGAATCATGGAAACAAATCCTAATGCAACGATTGTGTTCCATGGCGATAGATCATAACGCCACGAACTGGTGAATTGTGGAAAAAGTTCCTAATGCAACGATTGTGTTTTGTGGCGATAGCTCCTAACGCCACGAACTTGTGAATCGCGGCAAAAGTTCCTAATGAACCGATTTTGTTCCATGATGATAGATCCTAACGCCACAAACTGGTGAATCGTGGCAAAAGTTCCTAATGCAACGATTCTGTTCCGTGGCGATAGATCCTATTGCCATGAATTGGGGAATCGTGGCAAAAGTTCCTAATGCAACGATGGTGTTCCGTTGCGATAGATCCTAACGCCACGAACTGGAATCATGGCAACAGGTCCTAATGCAACGATTGTGTTCTGTGGCGATAGATGCTAACGCCACGAACTAGTGAATCGTGGCAACAAATCCTAATGCAACGATCATGTTTTGTGGCGATAGATGCTAAAGCCACGAACTAGTGAATCGTGGCAACAGATCCTAATGCAATGATCATGTTGTATGGAGATAGATTCTAATGCCACGAACTAGTGAATCGCGGCAACAAATTTGTGGTGATAGATCCTAATGCCACAAACTAGTGAATCATGGCAATAGATCCTAACGCAACGATTGTGTTCCGTGGCGATAGATCCTAATGCTACAAACTAGTGAATCGTGGCAAAAGACCATGCTTACTGCAATGATTTAGTATTCATTGCAGTACAATCATTGCAACAGGGTGGAATCCTTGTAGTGGATCCAAATGTGAAATAGGTAATGAGGAGGTATAGATTTACCTTCAATGAACGACCGAAACATGCGTTGGATTTTTGCTAGCGATGCATGCGTAATCAAAACATAAGTCGCATGACTCGAACGACTGATACTATGACGAGCGATTGATTTGATGCCAAGGCTGTTCTAGCATACAGGCGCACAACCGTTTTGGTACGCATGCCACTTTCCAGCGCAGGCGCCTGCGCACCCGTCACCACTTTTCACGCGCAGCACAGGCCGCTGACGTGGGCGCTAAAAGGTTTTAGTCACCAGCTGTCGCATCCTCCATTGGAGAAGCTTTAGAGTGTGTTTGGTTCAGCTGTGGATTCCTGAAAATCTGATTCCTGGTGTGAGCTGTGGGATAGCTGTTGTGAACTGTCAGCTGTGAGAAAGCTGAAAGCTGTTTGGCTGAAACAACTGTCAACTGTGGATTCTGTAATAAATGTCTATAAGACTGTAATACTAATATCAACTCGTAATTTTGTGTGCATAGATAATATAATTCTAAATTGATGTAATATAAATATTATAAATTTATAAATCGTCACAATACTAGTACCTAACATGTATAAAGTTTATCATGACTAAAATATTAATTACTAACACTAACTAACCAAAGCATTTGCTATGTTGTCACGAATAGTGTTCATAGTTATCTCATTGTCCTACTCTGGAATGTCATCTTCTTGTGTTTGTGTCCCTATTTGTATCACTTCAGGCATATAATTCTCATTTTCATCGCATCTCTCAAACTCTTTATCCGTCAATGCGCTATCTCGAATAATATTGTGTAAAGCCATACAAGCAATAATAACATGCTTTTGTGTACGAGGTCAGAAACTTGGCATCGCCTTCAATATACGCCATTTTTGCTTGAGAACACCAAATGCACGCTCAATAACATTACGAAGTGAAGAATGTAAGTAATTAAAAATCTCATACTTTCCTTGAGGTGCACGATGACTGCGAAGACGAAATTCAGGTATATGATAAGTACTTCCTTTATAAGGCGCAAGATATCCAGATCGATTTGGATAACCAAAATCAACAAGATAGAATTTGCCTGCAATTTAAAAAATTCGAATCATGGACAGTTATGATTATAATTTGTACTAAAAGAAAACTATACCTGGTCGGGGTTTTGGATATCACCAAAAATTTTTAACGCATGATTCAATATCCGTGTGTCATGAGCAGAGCCTGGCCATCCAGCTACCAAAAAAATAAACCTCATGTCAAAGGCGCAAATTGCCATCACATTTTGAGATGTGTATCCGTGACGACATGTATGATTTACAACTTCATCTTTAGGCACTGAAACCGGAATATGTGAACCATCTATAGCTCCAATAGCACCTTTGAAGTGAGGCCAAAAACGATCTTCTTTTACTTTTTCATGCTCTGTAGCAAGTGAAGGATCTCTTGGTTTCATGGTATCCTTTGCTAATTTTTGCAAACTTAACAATACTTCTTTGAACTTGACATGAACCGTCCATAAAGATCTAACAAAGCGGTTCTCAGCTTGAGAGAATGATTGGGGACCTCCAACAATCCATAAAAACATGGCAAATGATTCGATGGACGTAACATTACTTGTGGACTTCAAGCCATATGCAGAGACAAGTAAATCATGGAGTGACGTAAAAACCTCAGGAGTCATCCTAAACATCTTGTAGAAATATCGAGGACGATGAAAACACTCCATAACCCATTCATATCCAGATTATTGAGCATCTCTATATGTACCTTTTCTCAAGTACCTCTTTTCAGACCGTCCCATTTATTCTTCATTTGCAAATGTTCCACTTTTCTTCCGGTTTTTTCACTGAACTTCGTTTCAAGGTTTTTCCATCCTACTTTATTAAGATGCCCCAAAGGTCTATTTCCAGCAAGAACCTTTGCTTTGCAAATGTCACAAAAAAGTTTCGTAGTTGTTGCATCCCATACCACTTTCTCAGCAGGTTGTTTACCCTTTTTCATACTGTGTTCATTAAAATAATACTCTAGCAGTCGACTCTCATATATCAAGTAACAAGAACAAGAACACATGAGTGAGAATATTGAAATTATACCTTGATTTGAAGTTTTTCCACTATGCAGAAACTCAACTATAGATTTACTGCATCAAAGAAATCCACAGGTACAACTACAACAACAAAAATATTGTCAAATCAAACAGGTATACATGTACATCATCTACAGCACCAGGACATGAACATAACATCATTAGCAATTGAAAAAAAAATGAAAACAGTAATGCACACAACATCATTGGCAGCTGAACATAACACCATTGGCAACACCATGACATCAACACAAAATCATTGGCAATTGGACTACAGTGAAAACATGATTAAAAAGTAATTATCATGAACATTATCAAACCTTGATTTGAACATAGGAAAAGATAAATATACTATTGCAATAAACCACAATCATAAAATGTGATGAACCACAATCATCCAGTTCATGAACAACACATCTTGCAAACTGCAAAAAAAATTCAGTTCATGCAATGCCATGCCATACCTCTGCACTTGTGATCGAAATTGAACCACACCGTACCCCAAAACCTGCATGAATCAGAAATTACATCAAGAATTGAAGAAGCAATTAGGGAGGATTGGATCAGAGCGGCGGCAGCCCAGCAAAACAATCAAAAACAGAGCCGAGGCGCGGCTGCAGCCCGCCCGACGGGGCAGCTGCCGGCTGCAGCCTGCCCGCGGGGCGGCGCGGCACCGGTGCAGCGTGCCGGACGGGGCGGCGCACGCGTCCGCACCCTGCCCGATGGTGCGGCGCGGCTCGAGCCCTCGCTACGGGGCGCCGAATCCTCGCAGGGCCAGTGCGACGGGGCAGCACCGAGGGAAGAGCGCAGCGACGGGGGCCAGCGCGACGGGGGCGGCACCGAAGGAAGAGCGTGGCGACGGCGGCCACCAGCCCGACGGCGACATCTCCCTCAGGCAAAATAAATCGAGGTGAAGGATAGAAATCGAGGCTGAGGAGGATGGGATCTCACCGTATCGTGGCACCGGTGGTGGAGGTACGGCGGTGGGGGAGCCGGTGGTGGAGGCGCTAGCAATGGAGGAGTCAGGCGGTCTCGTGGAGACGGCGACGGGAAGAAGCCCGATGGTGGAGATGCATCAGTAGGAGGAAATAGAAAAGAAAACGTTTCGGTTGTGTAACCAGTGGCATTGGTGGGTAATATTTTAGAAAAGATGGGAAGGAGAATCTGGAAAATCAGGAGTCCTAGCAGATTTTCCTTTGCACTATGAGAATCAGCAGATTTTGGTGAATCTGCTCTTGAGGAAAAGGCCTTTGGTTGGGATTTCAGATTTTTGGTAGAGAATTTGGTTGGGGAAGCTGAACCAAAGGGACCCTTATTTTGGCTGGACATGCACGGTCCTGAGCATGACCAAAAATGCGGAATCGGTAGCCTCATATCTCTAGTGTTGTTGGAGTGAGTCTAAGGAGCCTGAGCATGGCCAAAAATGAGGAATCGGTAGCCTCATATCTAGTTTTGTTGGAGTCAGCCTAAGGTTAGACAAGCCACATATTCTAATACTAATGTTTGATTTATTACTAATATTAGACTTGTAAGACCTATGTGTGCTGAGTAAATTGGAAATTAGGTTAAAAAGTGCTAATCCTTTGCTAGCAAGGAAGAAAGGTAGCCAATCGATTGTCATGGTGGTCTCTAAAGCTTATGGCGCGAGACAAATGCAAGGATTTTTCAGCAGCAGGAGAATAGAATAGATGATGTTGTACTGTTTTGAAAGACGAGCTCCGCCTATGGTGCTCTGCTGGGAACAAACACCTCACAGCACTACTTTGTAACCTTTAGTTTTTTTTTCTGGTCTTCGGGCCGGCCATGTACAGATTTTTCAGACTTTCATCTTCTTATAATAGATCGCCGCATGGCTTTCGAAAAAAATTAGGTTAAAAAGTGAAGGGTTTACATGTAAAGTTTTGAACCTACCTGAAAAGCCCGCTTTGGATTGTCCGAACTTGCGAGAATCTATTTTCCACTATCCGAACTTCATCGCATGTGAGTTGCACGTGTTTCCTGGCTTCGGATTGTCCGAAATTTTCTCACGTGATTTGCACAAGTTCGGCACTTAGGACTGCCCGAACTTTTACACATGTGACAGACACGTGAGTCGACACGGTCGATCTTTACAAACGTGTTTTTGGGACTAATGTTACCCTCGATGGTTTAGGACTGTCCAAATTTTCTCAATGCATATCAGAAGTAACAGTTACTGCATAAAGTTTTTATATTGAGTTTGGTTGCTCTGTTTTGCTCTGTGTTAACTCACAATGTTTCAAACTTGCCTTTTGGCCTATGGGAAGATTTGCTTAGTACTTTTGAACTAAGTTTTTGATGCGTTATGGCTGGTATTATCTTGCAATGGTTTGCAATAAGCTTATGTTAGATGCTCACGTAAGGTGTTGTGTTTTTCAACTAATGAGAGTCAAGTAGAGGACTTGGGCTCGCAGAGATTGATTGTTTGTTCATGTGCAGGTGTTGCCTGAGGTCAAGACATGGCTGGTGACGGGATCCATTGAACTAGTCTTAGGGAGAAGATGCAGTTCAACAACCAAGTTTGCGAGGAATTGTGGTTGAGTTGATCGGGAGGTCACGCAACATGTTTGGGTCAAGAACAATGCTTATGAAGGTATTGTGGATGTTGTTGGAAGGTATTTGCATGTGTGCAAGGGGTGCATGGACATGGCAACATTGTTCCAACGCGTGATGAAGAAAAGTGGACGTAAAGAATTGGTTAGAAAGGTCCAACCGGCTGAATTATGCCTCATACCGCGGCGGAGGTGGTTATAGTTCGTTTATGGAAAGTTTCGAGTTTGTTTTCATTAAATTTTTTGGTGAGCACAAAGTTGAGTTGTTTTAGGAATGTTTGGTACATTCTAACATGTTTGGAAGTCTCAAGATTGCTTCTATCTGCATATGGTAGAGTCTTGACCAGTTATAGAAAGTTTCGGTTGAAACTGAGTAGGATTAGAGTCCTAGTTAGGATTGAGTTGCAAAGAGGTTGGAAGGCCCCGTCAAGCACATATGCAGATAGAAGCAATCTTGAGACTTCCAAACACGTTAGAATGTAAAGAGGTTGGAAGGCCATTTTGAGTTCATGGTGGAGGAATGCTCAAGACGGTGGTCCAAATGAGGAACAAGATGAAGCTCATTCAACTCCAACCTCAACTTGGCAGGAGACATTGAAACATGAAGGCTGCACCAAAATCCATGGTCGTGAGTTTCTCACACAACAACCTTCAACCAATACTACTCCTCAATTTAGGTACAAGTTCAAATTTTATGTTGTTTGAATTGCATTAGGATTGAATGATTTTTGCTAACATTTGTAAGGAAGCTTTACACCTTCTCATCATTCAGTTCTTATGCATCCTCAAGAGAGTTAGTGTTGACATTACTCTTTTTGATTCTTCCAAAGGAATGTCACCTTACTTGGGAATAAATTTAAACAAGTACCTAGAATTTCATAAGCATTGCTAAAACTGACTTAGACATTTACTGCCTAGGTAATGCTTATGGAATGACTTAATAGTTGAATTGCTATGTAGCAACCTAGGAATAGTGATGTCCATAATTTGGATTTTAAAATCATTCATGCATGGATCACTAAATTTCAAATTCCTAAGCAATAAATTAAAAATGTTCAAGAGGATAAAATTGAGAATCTTGTTTGCCATGATCCAAATGATAAATATTTGATGTTGTAAAAAAACTATAATGGTTAGAAATTTTACAAGATGAAGGGATCTATATAGTGTATTTATATCACTTACATTGCTATGAGTAGGAGCTTTAGAAAATGCTCAACTTGATTTATCTATAAATCCCCACTCTTATCAATGAATAATTCATTGTTCATAGATACACTTGAAATTGGACCCAATGCATCTTTGATTTTGTTCATCCCCGTACGTACAAATGAAGATTTGGTTACCTAACCCAAAAAATTATTTGTACAAGTATCGGGAGCTAACCATCCATCTCTATCATAGAGGGGAAGTTTGCAGGACTAATATTACTATGCAGGCATTCAAAGATCCAATTGTTGGAAACCCTACAAGGATTCCATTTCAACATCTCTTGGCCAGAGAGTAAATTAGGATGATTGCCACCTATCGGAAATTAACCCCGAAGGTCAACCATAACTATACGAGGCCGGAGGTTTGACATGGAAACCCTCTATTAGCAACCAATGGGCTGATATGAATATGTGAGCGCATTATGTTCTCCACTATTCTAAGCACTCATTCAAGCTCAATGGGATTGCCACCATCATTGGGTACAAGTTATTCCTATATGGCAAAAAGGTATGGTGTACATTAACCAAGGAGTGACAAAATCACATCCAATGTATATTGGGTGCAAGTTGTTCCTATGTGGCCAGAAGGTATTTTATACCTTAACCAAGAAACAACAGATCACACTCAACCCATGTTGAGTGCACGTCATCCCTTTGTGGTTATAGGTATGTTGTACCTTAGCCAAGGAATAACGGATCATACACAACACATGTTGGCTACATGTCACTTCTTTGTGGGTAAGGTTATCATTAACTTAGCCAAGGAGTGACGGATCACACCCAATGCATGAGGGCTACAAGTTATTCCTTTATGGCAAGAAGGTATGATACACCTTAGCCAAAGAATGACATAACACACTCAACGCATGTTGAGTGCACGTCATGCGTTTGTGCTAAAGGTTATCACTTAACCAAGGAATAACAAGGTACATCCAACCTATGAAAACCTTTAAGTGTGGACGAGAGACATCGACAACACTCTCCTTGACCACACTCATGAAACCCATGGAAGGCAATCCAACATCGACACTCAACCCTCCAATGCCAAAGCCATGCTGCAACATGGTTAGACCAACCTCATGGCCTACATCCGTCTTTAGGGTTTTAGCCCCTATCGCGAACCTTCAACAAGAACAAGCTTGGGGGAGGACCCCCACTTGAGGTAACTTGTATCACACCCCTTGCATATTTATTTTCCATTCACCCATCATCCACCTTACATATTAAAAAACTTAAACATAAGTAGAGTAGATTTGCTCTCAAAATAAAACAAAGGATGTGCAGTAAGAATGACATGGAATTCACATAGATGAAATGATGCATTGTAGCTCTGTTTTAATTTTCCTAAGCCCTAGTTTACAACTTACTACTCTCTAGAATATTGCTTTCATTGGCTAGAATTACTTTTGCCTTGATTTAGAAATTGTGGGTAGCAAAAGCTTAATTCAATTCTAAGTTGTTGTGAGATATGATATAGTTATAGGGCTGCTATTCCTAGTTTGAAAGTGAAACTTAGATTTCCGAAGAAATTCTAGAAAGATTTAAGTTACTCTCATTTGATTGGAAATACCTACCAAATCCATATGATACATTACATTGATAAACCTTATGCATATGCTATTTGTCTTCACATTGAGCTTTGTCAAACTAGTATAGACCTATGTGAGATTTCATTCATTACTTTTGGAATTCAAGACATCACTTGCACATGTTATACTTCTACACTAGAATTAAGCAAAATTTCATAATACCATCATTCCAAAATAAAAAGAGAAACTCCATACCCTTTATGCTTAGTACTATCTCCAAGTTTATTGCATAAATAGGGAGTAGAAGACATGGCTACAAGAAAAAGAAAAAAAAATGCATGCTTACATCATAAGCATGAGAAAAAAAAAGAAACAAGAAAAGTGCCCATGTTTCATCCATGCAAAATAAGAAAGTCCACTCAAAAGGAGTAATCTCAAATATCCACATCCAACTCCATTCCATGACACATGCACAAGTCTTGAATCAAATAGTTTTGAATTGATTTCTTCTAAGGCTTGCTTTTTTGACTTAGCAATATTATGTGTTGCAAATATGCCTACTATATTCTCTACCAAACTCCACATAAAATCCTTATTTAGTGGTAGGATAAGTGTAGGCACAATGCCTTGGTGAGGAAATATTTCCACTACACACAAAGGAGAGACCGAGAGAATCAAATTCAGGTACTTCAAATCTAAATTGAAATCTCCGGAATTTGAGTAGAACTTGATTTCTAGGGTATGTGTGGTCCATTTGTTGTTCTATCTTTCAACCACCCATGAATAGGAGACGGCATAAGCCCCATAATAACTTAAGATGGGTGAAGTACCATGCCAATTTTTAAAGTATTAGGTAGAGTATTTTGTTGTGCACATGGTACTTTTGAAAAGTAGAACATTGTAGCAACTCCTGATCATCAACCTAAAG
This sequence comes from Tuctoria greenei, assembly GCA_036927565.1. Taxonomy (NCBI): domain Eukaryota; kingdom Viridiplantae; phylum Streptophyta; class Magnoliopsida; order Poales; family Poaceae; genus Tuctoria; species Tuctoria greenei. The sequence continues at coordinate 92,169,353 of JAYESD010000006.1, read as the reverse complement.
TCTTGACTTTGCTCGAGACGAGCAAACGATAAGCTTGGGGGAGTTTATTGACGTCTGTTATATACCAATTTCACCAGTCAATATAACTCAATTATGTGAAGGAAATATCATTTATTGCACATATCACCTTTCTATTTAACCTACTTCCACTGTACTTGGAGAAATTGGTACATGTAGGTATTTTATACATATTGAAGTGAAACAAGATGATGGATCCTATAAAATATCATCTCAGCCAATCAAGCACTGACATGTGGCACCACATGGATGAAATGGTCCACAAATAGAAGTATCTGATGCCATCCAACGGTGTAGCACCCATATCAACACTACAGGAATCGCGACAATAGACGACGACCAAAGTAATAGACGTCGGGGACGTCGTCTTTAAGGTAATTGATGATGGTGAAATCTAGCCGTCGTTAATACACTACGCAAGAAACCTAAATAGGAGACAAAGATGGGCAATGCGCTCAAAGGATGCGTCTATGATAATGTTAAGCGAGACAAGCCCGCTTCAGCAAGGATCTTACATGACTCGGTCGAAAGTACAAGGAGACGTGTTAAAATAAAGCCCGTCTCAGTTAAATTGGTATCTGAGACACACCATCCTCTCTGACAAGCGAGAGATGCGCGCGCATCAAACAGAACGTGTCTCCAATATGCACAATAAATGAGACGTACTCTACACAAAACCCGTCTCCTTTGTCTTTGCTTACAGACTCTCGTCGCCGAACATTTGATTTATTCATTCATTCACAGTTGAACACATATAACACAGATGGACACACAAAATATTCATCACACAGATGAACACAGATATTCATTAACAAATATATTACAAAACACAAGAAAAAATTACAAGACACAAGAAAATAAAAACAACATCAACTAAAAAAACCTAAATCCTACTCCTCCTCCCCATCCTCCTCCTCCGGCTGCTCTGCCGGTTGCTCCGGCTGGTCCGGATCTGACGGTGCAACCTCGCGACTGAGGTTCCTTGCCATCGCCGTCACTAGGATACTGCGGCCCTCGGCGCCGAGCACCTCGGCCATCGTCTCGAGCAGCCTCTGGAACCGGTCGAACAGCCTGTCGAACAACATCTTGAGCAGCTCTTTGCTGAGCCTCTCGGGTGAGCGGCCGCACTATTTCTTGTAGGGTGGCTACCTTGGCGGGCTTGGCGGTGGAATGTTGTCCATGGTGGATTGTTTGCGCGGAGGAGACGAACGAAGAGAAGAGACTGATGGCGCCTTTTTATATGACTATGCGGAGAAGCAAAACAGAGACGCGCTTTTAGAAAGAGTGTGTCTCCAATTCCACACGTCACCTTTAGATTCATGATTTTCTCCATTTTGCTTCGGTTCACTGTTGATATCACACATCACTGAACTTAGATCGCATTCACTTGATAACTAAATCATTCACTTGTCCAGAAAATAATCAAATCCTTCCTTATGATACCAGAGCAACACGATGAACACACCACACATTCATTCATTCACACAGTTGAAGAACACACAAGATAATATTCAATCACATAGATGAACAAAGATAGATTTCATTCATTAACAATATTTACAAAACAGAAGCAACTAAAAACAACAAAGAAAAATTAAATCCTACTCCTACTCCTCCTCCTCCAAATCCTCCTCCTCCGGCGGCGGTGACTCCGGCGCCCGTGCAACAGGAGCATGGGCCGGCTGCGCTGGTTGCACCGGCTGCACCTGCGGTGCAACCCCGAGAATGAGGTTTCTCACTGTCGCCTCCACCAGGTTTCTGCGGCCCTCGGGGCCAAGCACCTGGGCCATCATCTCAAATAGAATGTCGACACGATTGGCCACCCCCGTGAGGGCAAAGAGGTAGTGGCCGATGGTACTCATTCCAGTAAACTGGGGAAGGGTACAAAGACCCAAGGAACTCATGGCACGATACATATTGTTGTACGCCTCTTGCGCCATAAGGAGGTGTTGCTCGGTGTTGATCCTCTCGGGGGAGCTGCAGCACAATTTCTTGCACGGTGGCTACCTCGGAGGGCTTGGCGGCAGAAGGTTGGCCATGGTGGTGGTGGGTCGTCAGCGCGGAGAAGACGAGGAAGATAAGATGATTCAAAGTGAGTGATGCGCTTATGGAGAACTCATGGGTGATGGCGCATCTTAAATAAGGTCTGCACGGAGTCGATGATGGAGCGGTTGGTTTCCCACGCATTGATGGAACGATGGGACACATCGATACCGCCTCGGGAAAACGAAAGGTCGCGCACAGACATCGCACATGTCTCTGCCCCACACCAATGAAATTAAGTTCTTTGTAGATCTCATGCCGCGCGTATCTCTTTCGATAATGGAAGATGTGCTTTAGTGTAACGTGCATCTCTTTTTGTTATAGCGCGTCTCACATTTATCTCCCTCGTCTCTTTGACAATGGAAGACGCTCTTTTACGTAACGTGCGTCTCTCTTTGTTGTAGCGCATCTCGCATTTATCTCCCCTTTGCCTTTGGTGCTCCTTTACTAATCGACCAACTTTACTAATCGACCAACTCCAGTGCGACCACCTCCTCTGTTCGCCATCGCCGTCGTCATCATCGTCGTCGCCGTCCTCGTCGTCGTCATCGTCGCCATCTTCGTTGTCGTCGCCGTCCTCCTCATCATCGTCACTTTTCATGTATGGTATTGGCTTGGCGCGTAGCCGACTGAAGGAGGAGCGCTTGGTGTGGCGCAAGAACCATCCCCATGTATGTACATATGGCACACCAGTCGCATGGTTGTATATATGTAGATCTGCAATGGACTAATGAACTTAACTGTAGTTTTCTTTTTCCGTATTGTTTGTTTTTGGTATTTTCAATTTCTCTGCGTTGGGTTTCTCAACAAAGCCTGAATCGGGGGATTTATTGAAGTGGCAGTGCATTGTCCCTGGTAAAGAAGGGGTAAGTCATGAAGAATGAGCACAATATGAGTTTAACCATCGTCCTCCTATTAATAAATTTCCTTTGTAGACTGACTAGGAAGGTGGTTACTACCCCTTGACAATCTCCTTCTCAGAGGGCTATCCATTGGTGCCTCCAAGATGTGCCTTTCCATGTATGGTTTCTTCCACCCAAATGTCCATCGCTCTGGAGCACTTTGCATTGGGATTCTTGATCAAGAGACTGTAAGATAGACCTATTTTGCTCATGTAATTAGTAATTGTTGCCAAACTTATTTGAACTGGTTTCTTATGTTGCTTAAATTGATATTTCGTAGGGGTGGTGGACTTGTTTTACAATCAAAACTATACTTCTTTAAGTTCAGCGTTTGCTGCATCAGCCAAATGTGCTTGATTGTTAAAATGATTGCTATAATCTACTTATCAAGATTAGACACTTTGTGTTAGTATCCAAAGTTCATTCCTCCTTTGACATTTGTTAATTTAAAGAATGTCAATATTTTAAGGATCCAGAGGAATATAAGAGACGTGTTTGGGAGCAAGCTGGATGGTAGAGTTTAGATTGATCAATGGGAGCTTTAGGAATAAGTTTAGATTCAAAATTAGCTTAGAGGGCACGCAATGTATGAACTATGAAATTCATTGAGTTGCAAATTATCTCTGAATTGCAATGTCATTGTGTTTTTATCCCTGAATTCTAATTAATCCATTAATTGCAATGTCATTGCGTTTGTTTATCCCTACAACAGATAAAGAGTGCATTAGAGACGCACTTTAGAAAGGCGCGTCTCAGATATATGAGATCCGGCAAAAGGGAGTCGCGCCACACTCGGGCACGTTTTCATTTTGTGCCAAAAACTTTTGTCCCACCTCGAAAAGCTGAGCACGTTGCAACAAATGTATAAGGCATTGTGCATAGTTCCCAGTTGGACACGCCAGAATGACCTAGATGTTGTTCCTGGCTTCAGCACACCGTGGCGCATCCAGGACATTCCAGTGTGTTCGGGGCCACAAAATAATGCGAGACGCGCCTTACATTGGCAGAGACGCATCTTACCCTGGCTCGTCTCTAATTTACGCCGAAGATCTTTTGTCCCACCTTGAAAGCTGAGCGCAGTGCAACGACCATATCAAGCATTGCGCACAGTTGCCAATGGTACATACCTGCATGCGAAAGATGTTCCCTGCTTTAGCACACTGTGGCTCGTCTTTTGCATGCAGGAAAATGCCCTGATGCGAAAGATGATAATGCGAGACGTGCGTTATATATGTGTGTCTCCGAGTTTTATTTTAAACACTCGCGTGCTCTATTGGCAAAAAATTTCTCGCGCTCTCTTGACCAAAGGACGCTGAAATGAGAGACGGGCGTTATAAAGGCACGTCTCAGAGTTTTTCTATTTTTATCCATCGTGTGCTCTCTCCCAACATTTGGCAAAAATATTTAGCTCTCGCGCGCTCTCTCGACCTAGAAACCGCAGCTTTTGAGCACGCCGCCATCATCCCATCATCTTCAATGTCGCGCTGCCGCAATCAACCTCGACCCCGCCGTCGACCCCGACCTTCGCATCATTAGAGAGTTGAGCACGCTAGAGCACGCCGGCTCGTCTCCCATCCCTGGAGCATGCCACCGCCATCCCTCTTTCTCAACTCGCTCTTCGTCATTTTTGCACTGTCGCTGTCGAACCCTCCCCGCTGTCAACCCCGACCTTCGTCATCAGAGAGTTGAGCACGCTAGAGCACGCCGCTGCACGCTAGAGCACGCCGTTGCCTCGACCCCGACCTCGGTAATCGGTATGAGCACGCTGCCACCTTCACATAAGCGGAAATGTTATCCTTGTCCCCGGAGCACGCCAGCCTGCTATCATCAGAGAGTTGAGGAACCACCACTCCGGCGCCTCCGCCAGCTCGTCCCGGAGCACGCCGTCGCGTCTCCTGTCCACGGAGCACGCCGCCACCTCGACCCTGCCCTCAGAGCATACATTCCAGTGATTTTATTGAATTTGAGGATGTCCAATGAAGGCTCATCGTTAATGAAGTCATTGATCAAAAGGGAGAATTTTCATTACGGTATACATTCATCTTCCTTGTTTATGTCCAATTCAGAAGTAATGTATATTTGTTTTGACTATAAATGTATATAATGAATTCTGATTCGTGAACCCTTGAAATTGCAGGAACTATGGTTGACACTAGCATTTGCCATCCCAGTGAGTTTGATTTCTACCTCTGCAGCCATGCTGGAATCAAGGTACCTATGCGATAATTGGTGTTTCTTTAAAAAGTTTTTGATATTTGGCTATAAATGCATCAGTGGAATGTAAATTGTTTGTTTTTTCAGGGGACAAGTACACCATCTCACTACCGTGTCCTTTACAATGAGAAAAATTTCTCTGCTGATGCTTTGCAGATGCTCACCAACTGCCTGTGCTACAAGTAAGCTCGGTTCTCCAACAGGATTAGATGATGACAATTATGATGTATGTAATTAGTTACATTATAATCAGGATGAACAGTCTTTGATGTGTAATTAATATACTTGATAACCACGATTGACACTTGGTCAATATAATTTAGCGTGTGATCTTTTTGGCTATACATATGTTCATGAACGGTATGAACATTATGTTAATATACGAACAATAAGTTGCTGAAACTGGTAATACAGCTACCAAATCCTAGCTAGCTCCAGGATGCAACCGGCAATCAGGATAATCAGGGGTGGGGGCACCTAATAGGAGAATCTACCTATAAACAATCTGCGATGAGCTTTAGCAGAGATCGTCTCGGATAACCAACATAAAGGAGACAAGCTTCCATAAAGCCCGTCTCAGATCAGTATATAAATCTGCAATGTGCTTCAATATAGAACGTCTCGGATAAGTCATTATATCTGCAATGCGCTTTGTTAGGGCTTGTCACGCATGTATGCTGATGGGCGACGCGCGCCACCCGCTTCTCCAATGACCTCGTAAAGAACGTCTATTATGACACAAAGAAAGGAGACATGCTTATTTTAAGTGTGTCTCGCACTTAGGATGAACGGCAACACGCCATAAGCACGTCTCTAATGATAACGTAATGCGAGATGCGACGACGGAGACGTACAGTTCATCTCCCTTCTTCGTCAGGGCATGTCTCGGGTGAGCCTTTCTTACGTAGTGATATGCCCATAATTGACGATGGTTGACCGAGCACCATCATCAATTACTTAAAGATGACGGTGGACCATCGTCAATTAAGGCCCGTCGTCCATTACGAGCTAAACCAGGCCCACTTGAAGCCGTAATAGACGATGGTGACAGATGGTCGTCGTCTATTAGAGCTTATATATGATGGTGACCTAGTATCGTCGTCAATTAGAGACTATTTCCGGCCAACGCACGGCTAAGTCCTCATTTGGCTTCCTCGATCTTTCACGCTCGAGGGCCGCTGCCACAGCTTTTCCACTCGTGTCGCGCCGCTGTCTCATCGTCCTGAGGGCAGCTGCCGAGGTTCACCGTCTGTCGAGGAAGACCGTCGTCGCCCCCTCCCCGACGAGAGGTACGCCACCCCTCCCAGCCGCCTTCTCCCCACTGCCTCTCCCCATTGCGCTCCGCCTCTTCCCTACGTGTGCTGCCCCCTCCGAGCCGCCTTCTCTCCATTGCCTCCTCCCCACTGTGCGTTGCCCCTTCGCGCCGCTGAGGAGGTACACCGCTGCCCCCTCCCCGTCGCCCCCTATCGGCAGCCCCGTCCACGCCGCCCTCCACCGTGCGACACCATCTCCCCGCTGCCCCCTCCCCGCCGCCCCTCCTCCCCCTCCCCCTACCCACAGCATGTAAGAAACAATATATAAAACCCTCTTGCATCTGTATGGGTACAAGTATGGTATGATGTTATGATTATAATCCATTTAAATCATGAGTTACATAATCATGTATGTCATTTTGGATATGTTCATTTGAGAGGATTATATGTACAGTGAGGACAACGAGTAGAATTAGTGAAGTTATGATTATTAAGGAGTGCAATAGTCCACGAATGCAGCAGCTTTCATAATTATTAGGGGCCTAAATCAATGTGATAAACATAAAGTATTGAACTATGTCCCTACTGGTGCATTGTATTAAATCTGCAACAAAATGAATTTTACATGAGTAACAGGGCTGAAAAAATTTTCACAAGCTACTAGAGATATGATGAGTGTGCTGGAAAGTTTTCAGGTCCATCCAATTATTATAAGGCTTACAATAAGGTTAATAGTGTTTATGGCTAATTAATTTCCCCAGAAAATACTAAATCTTTCATGGCCTGATAACTGTACAGATGGGTAGTACTGGTTATTGTGAATCCAAAAAAATTGTTTCGCAATTTTTGGTTTAATCTAGAGAGAGTTATGTATTCTCAAAGTTGGAGCTAAATTTTGGAATTGTCCATGTAACACACGCTTCTTAGTCAATCAATCTTGTAACTGGAAGCTGAATGTTTTGGATATGCTAGTAAAAGTTCATACTCTACCCGTTCTTATTGGTTGAGTGTGCAACATATTTGCACAAACAAATGGTATAGTATAATTGTTGTGAGCCATGACTTCTGCTCTTTTCAGTTGTACTGAACGTGTAATTGTTTATTAGTTAGTTTGTTCATTAATATGTAAATAAACGGGTTTTGGGCCGGCCCGGCCCAACCCGACACAACACAACACGCAATAAATGCGTTTGTGCTAGATTGACAGTTGCAATCGTAATGTATGCACTGAGATAACACGGAAGCGAACGACGATGGTGAGGACATCAATCACCCGCAAACACCGGCACCAACGGCAGCTCCACCGTGCTCGTCACGTTGGCGAACAGCGACGACGCCGTGCCCACAAGCGTCAGCACGTACCTCGACCTCCCGTTCTTGAACAACGCCATCTCCCCTGGGATCATCCGCCACTCCCCCAACGCGAACAACCCCACCACGCCCACCGCCGAGGCCGCGAGGTTCGTGTATAGCTGCATCCGTAGCACTAACCGCAGCGCCCATGACCTGATCACCTTCTGGAAGGTGGCCTCGAAGAGGGACAGGACGAGCAGCAGCACGGCGAAGGTGAATGACAATGGTGTGAATGACATATGAGTTGCAACATATGTATGACGGCTATAACCATATAGCAGTCCCCTTTTTACTTGAAGAACTGCACCGGATAGGGGAGGTGTAGTGTTAAATAGGCGGCGTTATGCTGACAAAATTTCATCCGGATCCGGACCGCGTGTCTTGCCATGAGCACACTCTGCTCGGTCACTCTCGGGTGGGTTTAGAACCTATCTGCCTAGTTGTAGGGCCGTGACATGATATAACAATGAAACAAATAATGATTTGTCTGCTTTGAAGGTATACCCTCAAACATGGCTGAAGACAGCACTTGGATGTATACTGGTTAGAAAAAGGATGGGAGTCACTCAGAGGAGTGGTTCACCATGTTCCATACGGCCGCTTTTTTGTTGTCAAACAACAGCATGGTGTGGTGCCCATGTATCAAGTGTCAGAATGCGAAGTGTTTTGACAAAGTGACGTGGACGTTCCACTTGTGTCAAAACGGTTTCATGCAACAATTAGTTGTGGACCTTTCACGGCGAGACACCTTCTCAAGCCGTAGAAGATCGAGATGGGGATGATAGCACTGGAGTCGATAGGATGGACAAGATGTTTGAAGCTATAAATCCTGAATTGAAGGAGGATTCTCCTACAATGGAGGCAAAGAAGTTCTTTGAGAGTCTGAAGACATCAGAACAATCGTTGCATGAACACACCAAAGTGATGATCCTAAATTTCATGACTAGATTTATGGCAATTAAGTCTAAGTATTTCTTCTCCAATAACTGCTACAACAACCTCATCAAATTGATCCGTGATATCCTTCCGCAGCCCCATAAATTGCCTAAGGATATATACCAATCTAAGAAATTGATTTCTGATCTTGGTATGAACTATGAGAAGATTGATATGTGTCCGGACCACTGCATTCTTTTCTAGAAAGAGCATGCCAACGAGAAAAAGTGCTTAAAATGTGATAAAGCGATATTTGTCGATGTTGTTAATGACGATGGTACAAAAGTAACGACTGAAGTCACACAGAAGCAGCTTCACTACTTTCCTATCACACCTGGGTTGAAGTGCTTGTTTCTCTAAAAAAAAACAGCCAGACACATGAGGTGGCACAAAGAAGGTGTACCTGAGAATAACAGAATGATGGTGCACCCGTTCGACTAGTGAGGCATGGAAAGCGCTTGACCGTTTTGATCCAGATTTTGCAAAGGACGCGAGAAATGTTCGCATCGGGTTGGCGACAGGTGGCTTTTCACCGTTCAATACAAACGCAACACCATACTCTTGTTGGCCTATGTTCGCTATTCCATACAACTTACCACCATCTCTTTGTATGAAGTATGAGTTCATGTTCATTTTCCTTATTGTACCTAGACCAGGTCATCCTGGTTCACGACTGAACGTGATGTTGAAGCTGTTGATTGAACAGTTGAAAATGTTATGGATAGGAATTGAAGTGTATGACTGCTACAAAAAACAGAAAATCAACCCTTGAGCTGCATACTTATGGTCTATCCTTGATTTCGCAGCTTACGACATGGTTTCTGGCTGGAACATTCATGGTCGTTTGACATGTCCGATATGTGCTTCGGACACTGAATGTTTTCGTTTAAAGAATGGTGGCAAGATTTGCTACTTTGATTGCCACAGACATTGGTTACCGCCCAATCATGTATTTAGGCAACAGAGAACTGCCTTCAGGAAGGACACCGTTGTCAAGAAAGGACCGCCGCAACGTCTAAACGGGTCGGAGATTGCTGAACAGTTGAACAACTTAGTGCCAGATGAAGGTCATCTTGGATATTTTGTTGGTTACAAAGAGGACTACAATTGGACTCATATTTGTGCACTATGGGAGCTACCGTATGTGAAGTCCTTAATCTTAATGAATAATATTGATGTCATGCATCAGGTAACATGGGCGAATGCATCATAGGCACATGCTTCGATATGACGGGCAGAACAAAAGACAATATAAAGGCTCGTAAGGATTTGGTAGAGGTTTGTAATCATCCAACTTTGAGTTATGAAAATTTAATAATCTTACTTCGTTGTGCAGGTTAGCCATCTTCGATGGAGTGGTCGACTCGAGGCAGGCGTGGGCTTCCTCGAGAGCATCTTCATCGCAGTAGGGTGGGTCCAGTAGCAGCCGTACGGGCCAAGATCTGGAGCTCCAGAGTGTTCGGGGGGAGCTCCAGTGGACGCAAGAAGCGCTCAGTTCCAGGGATGAGGCGCTCAGGGCTAGGGACGAGATGCATGTAGCGGTGCTCAGGGCTAGGGATGAGATACAGGCAGTGGCGCTTAGGGCTAGGGACGAGTATCAAAACTCGTACATGCTATAGTGGCAAGCTGCCTTCCAGGTAAGTTTTGAATGTTGTACTTAACATTTTTAATATACAAATGAAACCTATAATGATTTGCTTTGTATTTGCTGGCTATGGTCGCAGGACAGCATGCTGTCTTTCCGCAGTGGGCATCGCCATCGATGGAGCTGCCATTGGTGCCGGCGACAGGAGCACAGGTACAAAATATTCAAAATAACTGAAACTAGTTACACTTGTTCAAATTTAGTAAAATATGCATTTTTATACTTATAACTTGTCCAACCACACTTGCATATCACAGGGATCGGGAACGGAGGCTCAAACTCCGTCGCCCCAGATTCCAGCGCTTGGACGACTGCTGGAGGACGACTTTCCGAACTCCGGTGGCAGCGGACGGGCTAGCGTGTGATAGTCAAGTCAGCCAATTTAAGATTGAGATATCAAAGCAGAATTACTTTATAAACTCCTTTTTTTCATGTATATCAATTACTAATATACGAAAACTGAAAATATATGGCCCTCACACTGAATGCAAGAATAGAATTGAGTTGAGTAGACAGCCAAATTTTGGAACATAGATATGCCCTGCCATTTTAACTGGATTACAAGCTGGGCAACAAAATATCATGAACCAATCTTCTATAACAACTCTAGATAGTAGGAAACAAAAATCCCCTAGGCAGATTCACTACAATTTCTAGAGTAAGATAGCATACTATTCTTATCCATAACCATAATCTATCTAGCTTTACTGAAATAAACATATAGCACCATTCCTTTATCAATGTTATGGTACTTATCTGTAATGAGCATGTTTCTTATCCATAACCATAATCTATCATGATTGTTGTTGCTGAACTGTTTATCTTAATCAATGTGCCTCTATTTTTAAATATCGTTCAAAGGATACATGCCACTTTTTTTAGAGATTCATTTTTCCTCAAAACTGCATTAACATTCCATGCATATACTGAGAATCAAATCAGCTGAAGACATTCAATGCATATACATTTTTCCTCAAAACTGTATGGAGTGTTCAAACTGAACTGAGATTCTCAATGTGAATCCAAAGCTTATATTGCTGTTTTTCCCAGAAGGCGTTTTAATCAAATCAGCTCTGTCTTTTTTCCTCTGTTCTTTTAACTTCTGTTGTTCAGATGGATGGATCCGAACTATATTCATTATTGTTGTCATATTGTGTTGCCATCAGTTTCTAATGAATTGCCCCTCTTATTTTGGCAGTTGTTCAGTATGAAGCACGCTGAAGACATGCGGAAAAAGTACACCATGGTATTGCAATTTGTGTCAGGTGTAACCCTTTACTGGATTTTGGCTTGATCTATTGTAAATGAACCTGATGTTTTGTGTAATATCTGTTTTCTATTGTGACTGCCTGTGTAATATCTGTTTTCTGTTTTTTTTTAAAAAAAAAAGCAAACCTTATAGACTACGGTTTTACTATGGCCATTGTCTATAAGGACCCTTAGAGACGACGATTTTCTGGTGACCGTCGTCTATAAGTGTCCTTATAGACGACGGTTTCTCTTCGGCCCTCGTCTATAAGCATCCTTGTAGACGATGGTTCCTCTATGGTCGTCGTCTATAAATGTCCTTATAGATGACGGTTCCGCTGACGGACGTCTATAAGGTCTCCACGCTGCCACGTGGACAGAGCTAACTTATTGATGACAGCTAAATCCGGCCGTCGTCAATTTGTTAATAGACGACGGTAACTGTCGTCTATAAGCTTATAGACAACAAATAATCGTAGACGACCGGAAACCATCGTCTATAAGGTTACACCGTCGTCTATACCTCATAGACGACAATATAGTCCTTATAGATGACAGTTTCCGATCGTCGTCTATTATCGCGATTCCTGTAGTGCAAGGGATGGGGCCCACCTAGTAGTGACCTAGAGAAAGCACATGAGAAGTGGTGCAAAGACCAGGTCGACCTAGTCCTGGTGTCAAAGTCGGTCAGCTTCCACGTGTTGGCTCCTCCCGACTTGAAGAAGTCAGTGGTGATTGATTCACGTGCTTTTGGTGGCGGGAACCGACCCTTCTCCACCTATAAATAGGACCCCTCATCCCTCACTTCAACATACACCAATTGGGCATCATTCTATTGTATACACTAGTTATCTTAGTCCTTAGTGGAGTTAAGCTATAGGAAGGGGAGCCTCTAGTTCCAAGTCCAAATTGTAAAAGGTATGGCTCATGTATCTTTTCTTATATTTGTGACTATGCATAATAAAGATATTATCTTTAGTCTTCTTTTATTCATATACGTGGATGAAGCATTTATTGTTTGATTGTGGATTCCATGTATGTGGTAAGAATAGTCCTTATGATCATGCCTTAATGTCATTATACTATCATCACAAACAATATAAACTCCCACTATAGTCTAATTAGGTATGATATGATCATGTTGATATAAATAACTTATGCTACGTTTCAACATTGGTTCAACAATGTTTAGGTTAGTCATTGCCTTAGGATGGCTTGTGCTGCAGCTCCTAAGGTATTTACTTAATATGCTAGCATGGTTCTAGGGTAGTTAAGTAGCATTGGATATCTCGTAGACCCACAGATTGAAGAGGTAGACAGTAGGTGGTGACAGCTCTATGTGTCCTTTGTAATCCTCCACGTTCGGCTATGCCACAGGCTCTTGGAGGGAGTCGTCCTAGTATTGCTAGGGGTAAAGTCGTACCTGATATGTTGGACAACTTAGCATAAGTATTCACCATTGACATGCTCATTAGTATCTAACCTAGCTTATGTATATGTATATTAGAAGCATTGTAGGAGTAACTCCCCAACTCTTAGTCTAATCGCAATTGGGACCCATTTACCACTTAGAATAGATTCCTTAGGTGTGTGTCACACTACCCATATTATCAACTTACCCCTGTCTTGATAATTGATTTGTATCCCATAGCTTGATCATAAGAGTAGTGCCTACTTTACCCTATTGCCTTTCTTTGGGATAAATACGTATCTTTGGGAATACTCCTGGGTGAAATGCAACACGACAGTTTTCGTGCGCTTGCAGATTTTATCTGTGACGTAAGAAGTGTCAACAACTACCACAAAGGATCCAACACGATCAAGGAGGTAAGGCAAGATATGTTCAAGAAAGAATATATGCGCTTTGAGATGCAACCAGGTGAGTCTGTCGACGATTTATTTGCCCACTTTAATAAAATCCTCAACAACTTGCATAGTGTCAAAGTTAATTTTTCAGATGCTGGGAATGCTAGGGAATTGTTAAATTCATTAGACATGTCAATTTGGGAGATGAAAGTTACATATGTTCGTGAATCCACTGTCATGAGTACACTTACTTTAGATGTGCTATATTCTAAGTTAAAAACTCATGAACTTGACATAATATCACGTGAAAACCCCAACAAGTCTCTTGCATTCGTTTCTCAACGTGGCATGCCTAGTTCTAACAAATCTTCATCATGTGGTATACTTGCTTTGTTGTTTTCTCTAACCCTTAAATAGATTGAAGAATTTCCAGAAGAGGGACTGGCACTTCTCTCCACTCAATTTTCAAAAGCATTGCACAATCTGAGAACTAGAAGGAGAGAAAGTGGTGGTTCTCAACGATGTTTTCAATGTGGTAAGACAAAACATTTTTGTACACATTGCCCTAACCTTTCAGGTCCTTCTACCTGTAATGAAAAGTAAAATAAGTTCAAGTCATCTTCTGACAACAACAACAACAAGAAAAAGAAGACTTTTACAAAATGCCAAGTGGTGGACCATATTCGCTCCGCTCTACTAGACAACAACTTGAGCGATGTGGACTCCAGAAGTGATGAGGATGAAGACAATTTGGCAACTATGTGTTTCATTGCGGCCAAATCAAGATCAAGTATGGAGGAAGTAGAACACAACAGCGTTAATGAAGAGGTATGTCCCACTAGCGAAGAAATATGTGATGCTATTTCTCGTGCCACTGTAATACTTAAGAAAAAGGACAAAAAACTTAAAAACAATGCTATTAAAATTGAATCACTAGGATCTGAAATTAATCAGTTAAAATCTTTGATTCCTAGTGATGATTCTTATTCCTCATGTGAGTTAATATTTGAGCAATTGTCCTCTCTAAGAAGTGCACATACCTCCACACTTGATAAACTTGAACTTTAAATTGAAAAGATAAGAAAGCTTGCTGCACTTAACGATAAAAACTTGAAAGATGCTAGCTATTCAACAATTGATTTGCAGTTCTAACTATGATGTGCTTGACAAAAAACTACATGATGCTTTGAATGAAACTTCTATTTTGAACGATGCTTTAAGTTCTCATGAAGTTAAATATTGTTCTAATTGCAAACTAAAAGGAAAAACTTCATGTGAAAATTGCCTTGATCTATCCAATAAACTTGATGTCATGCATATGACACTAGACCGGTTTTGTAATGGGAATAAAAATCTAAACTTGCTGCTGAATTCCACTAAGACATGGAATGATAAAACTAGTTTAGGTTTTGATTCCCATGCTCATGCTAACGAACATCCACCTAAAATTGTAAAGTCATTAGGAAGTGGTTTGATTAAAATAGTTCCTAAATAAAAACAAGTGGTTTTAAATCTGCAGGAGTGTTGTCTCATTTGGTTTCTAATAAACATGTTGCTTGCTCATCTACATTGAACACAATGTTAAATTTCATTGTACCTACTATGGTAGAGATGGTCATGTCATAGATTTTTGTTATAGACTAGCTAAACAACAGAAAAAGAAAACAATACAAGCTAGATCACATAACAACCGAGCAAAACTTGTTGCACATACTGAATCGAATGTTAAGAACATGCAACCTGCTATAATGAGTCATAAACACGCAAAGTTTGCTTCCAAATCTACTGTTTTTCTACACAAAACACACTTCATAAATAAGTAGTTAGGAACAAGAATTCTCAAATTTTGGCTCACAAACCTGTTGTATTTTCTCAACTTTCGTGTGTTATTATTGCTGGACGTCGTGTGACTCGATACTGGATTACTAAATGCCTTTTGACTAACCCTAGTATTGATTCATCGACGTATTGTACTTCTATGTAGGTTACACGCTTTACGAAGGAGAACATTTGGATTGTAGATTCAATTTGCTCATGCCACATGACCAGTAACAAAGACTGGTTTTCCTCCCTCTCTTTTGTGTCACATGTAGAGAAACTTTTGCCGATAATTCTTTAACTCCTATAATTGATAAGGGTTCGGTTAGAGTAAATAATCACTACGATTTGAAGGATGTGGGACTAGTAAAAAAATTGAAATACAATATGCTCTCAGTTTCACAATTGCTAGATGAATAGAAGTTAACTCCAATAAAAATTGTTGCAAGGTTGTAGATTCAAAAGGTGAGCTTTTCTTTAACATGTCTAGGATTGGAAGAGTTTTTAAAGCTGATTTTGATATGTCAACCTCTAAGCATAGGTGTCTAGTTGCTAATGATTCAAAGGACTTATATTTTTGGCATCGTAGACTTGGTCATGTAGGCTTTGATCACCTCATGCGTGTTAGTGCTCTTGATTGCATACGTGGGCTGCCTAAGCTTGTGTGCTCATATTGTAGACATGCTAAGATGGTTGCAGGTTCACATGCTCCTCTCAAAATGAACATGACAACTGAATCGGGACAACTTTTACACATTGACACTGTAGGTCCTTCACGTGTTCAATCTGTTGGAGGAAAATGGTATGTGCTTGTGATTGCTGATGATTATTCTAGATACTCTTGGGTTAACTTTATGGCATCTAATACTGAAGCTTTTAATCACTTTAAAAATTTATTTCATAGATTATCAATTGATCACCCAGGATCGTTAAAAGCAATTAGAAGTGATAACGAAACTGAATTTAAAAATCAATCTTTTGATCACATTTATGCTAAAAAAGGAATAGATCATAAATTTTATTCACCTTATGTACCTCAACAAAATGGTGTTGTAGAGAGAAAGAACAGAACCTTAGTTGAGATGGCTAGGACTATGCTTGATGAATATCAAACTCCTAGAAAATTTTGGGTAGATGCAATTGCAACAACTTGTTAGGTTTCTAATCGTGTTTTCTTGAGAGCTAAGCTAGGAAAAACCCCATATGAGCTTTGGTTTGGACATAGTTCTAGTGTTACACATTTTAAGGTCTTTAGTTTTGAATGCTTTGTTAAGAAACATGGTAATCTTGATAAATTTGAAGCTAGATCTATTGATGGCATGTTTCTTGATTGTCCATCTCATACTAGAGACTATCGTGTGCTTTTACTTGACAATAACAAAATTGTGGAGACTTGAGAGGTTTCTTTTGATGTGGCTAGCCCAGGTACTAGCTCTAATATTGCAGGTCTAGATGCATATCTACAATGGGAGAGTATTTTCATTGTAGATGAAGAAGGAGTGGAGTTGCTGCCTAAAATTTTAGAAATAAAGAATGACTCACTATTCGTTCAGTGTATGTGGATGACATTATATTTGGTTGTGTTTCTCATGATCTTGTGTCCAAACTTTCAGGTATGATGAGTTTAGAATTTGAGATGAGTATGATGGGAGAACTCACGTACTTTTGGGACTGCAAATGAAGCAAACCAAGGAGGGTACTTTTGTGCATCAAACAAAGTATACGAAAGACCTTCTTAAGCGCTTCAAAATGGACAAAAGCAAGCCTCTTCGGACACCAATGGGAATAGCAACGACACTTGAACATGATGAAGATGGTGAACCCGTGGATCAAAAAGAATATCAAAGCATGATCCGATCACTTCTGTACCTCACGGTGTCAAGACCGGACATACAATTTAGCGCATGTCTCTATGTACGATTTCAAGCTTCCCCATGTGCTTCACATCGTCAAGCTATCAAAAGAATTCTCAGGTACTTACATGGAACTCAAGAATTTGGCATTTTTCTTCTTTCTTCCTCAACTGTTAATTTGAAAGCTTTTTCGAATGCTAATTTTGGGGATTGTAGGATTGATAGGAAAAGTACTTCCGGTGCTTATCATTTTCTTAGTAATTCACTTGTTACTTAGTCCTCTAGAAAACAAAGTTCAGTTGCACAATCCACGCCCGAATCTGAATATGTAGCTGCTGCTAGCGCTTGCTCACAAATTCTTTGGATTGTTCAAACACTTAAGGACTATGAGGGTTATCTAGATAGTGTTCCACTGTTTTGTGATAACACTAGTGCCATTTGCATTGCTAAAACCCCCGTGCAACATTCTAGAACAAAGTACATTGACATTAGGTATCAATTTCCCCATTATAATGTTGAAAAAGAAAACATTGTGCTTCACCATGTAGATATCGAACAACAATTGGTTGATAGTTTTACAAAACCTTTGGATTTCACTCATTTTTGTTTCATTCGTAGTGAAATAGGGGTTATGCATTCTCATGGCTTAAATTGAGGCGGAGTTTTGAAGCTTGGGAAGTCTATGTGTGAATCTGAATTTAAAACAATATGAGCATAGTATTTCATACATATATGACTTTGTGATTCCTTTTACATGTTGAAAGTTCTTACTACAGTACTCGTGTTATACATTTTGTAGTTTTTGTCATGACTAGTAATTTAAATAATTACTTACACTAAATCTGGTCATGATTGAACTTTCTTACTATTTTGAACTAGTTGCATGCTCACAACTTCATTTAATCATGAAAAATTAATCAATCAATAGACAACATGTTGAGCTTTTATGATCGAAAACAAAATAAGAAAAGATCAAGAGAATATGCATGCATCACACTTCTTTTGAGATGACTTATCATTGTACTTAAATATGAACTTGGAAGAAGTTGTGTATGACTAAAACTGTGTCCTTAAGCTTCTGATTGTCAAATGATATAAGCTTAGCTTGGTTGGTTACAATAAAACTAATGCGGCATATAATCTCTTGCAAATATCATATGAACCAAATTTGTGCTTTAAAAATAATAAAAATGCAGTAGCATGTGTCATGCTTTCAGGTTTTGAAATAGTCAAGTTTGTGAGATTATTACCCGCTTAAATTGAAAAAATATACTTGATCTCTAGCATGGCTTACACTACTTTATGTATCTCAATGATGTGATAGTGTAAGTTATTATGACTTGGATGAGCTTTGTTTTATATGTATATGTTATAATATGCTTATAACAATTGAAATTTCTCTTTTGAACCTTGCTGAATACATTGTCAAATGGGGAGAAATATATCACACATTGTACATTCACAAGTGTTTTACACGTTCTTCTCAGGGGGAGAATTTGTTTTTGAAATTTCATTATCTTTTGTTTTTTTATTTTCAAAAAGGGGGAGAAAATTGTTTTGAATAAGCCAATGTTCGGATTCTAAGTGGTGTTGCAAATGCAATCATCAAGGGGGAGATTGTGATACCTATGTGTGTTGAAGACATTGGCAATTAGGTTAAAAAGTGAAGGGTTTACATGTAAAGTTTTGAACCCACCTAAAAAGCCCACTTCGAATTGTCCGAACTTGCGAGAATCCCTTTTGCACTGTCTGAACTTCATTGCACGTGAGTTGCACGTGTTTTCTTGCTTTGAATTGTCCGAACTTTTCTCATATGATTTGCACATGTTCGACACTTAGGACTGTCCGAACTTTTACACACGTTAGAGGCACGTGAGTCAACACAATCGATCTTTACAAACATGTTTTTGGGAGTAACATTACCCTTGATGGTTTAGGGTTGTTCGAACTTTCTTAATACATATCGGGAGTGACAGTTACTGTGCAAAGTTTTTATATTGAGTTCGGTTGCTCTGTTTTGCTCTGTTTTAACTCGCAATGTTTCAAACTTGCTTTTTGGTATATGGGAAGATTTGCTTAGTACTTCTGGACTAATTTTTTGATGCGTTATGGCAAGTATTATCTTGCAATGCTTTGCAACATGCTTGTGTGAGGTGCTCACGTAAGGTGTTGTGTTTTTCGGACTAATGAGAGTCAAGTCGAGGACTTGGGCTCACAAACATTGGTTGTTTGTTCATATGCAGGTCTTGCTTGAGGTCAAGACATGGCTGGTGATAGGATCCATTGAACTAGTCTTATATAGAAGATGAGGTTCAACAACCAAGTTCGGGGGGAATTGTGGTTGAGTGATCGGGAGGTCATGCATCATGTTTGGATCAAGAATAATGCATATGAAGGTATCATGGACGTTGTTGGAAGGTTTTTTCACGTGTGCAACAGGTGCATGGACGTGACAACATTTTTCCAAGACATGATAAAGAGAAGTGGACGTAAACAATTGGTCAGAAAGATCTAATCGACTGGATTATACCTCAGGCTGCGGTTGAGGTGGTTATGGTTCGTTTATGGAAAGTTTCGAGTTTGTTTTGGTTAGATTTCATAGTGAGCACGAAGTTGAGTTGTTTTAGGAATGTTTGGTACGTTCCTACAGTGTATGGAAGTCTAAAGATTGCTTCTATCTGCGTGTGGAAGAGTCTTGAGCAATTATTGAAAAGTTTCGGTTGAAACTGAGTAGGATTAGAGTCCTAGTTAGGATTGAGTTGGCCTAAGGGCTGGTTATATAAGCAAGGGAGGCCAGAGCTCGTGGTAAGACGACTTTGGGATATTTCTCTTGTCTCTTTGGTGAATAAAATTCGTAGTTTAGAGGAGCATTTGTACCTTGTTCGTTCGACTTGTTTTCGTCATGTCTTTCTCATCGAGTTTCTACTTCGCCTGACCTTTCTTCGGTGTTTTGATCGTAACTATCATTTTACAGGTCCAATTAACATGATTCTTTTTGTGTTTTCTACAACTCAATACTCTATCATCCGTGAAAATTTCACCGTCATTGGATATATGGTTTTCGCGTTACACAAGTTGCTTTGCAGCGTAGCGAATCTGTTTGCTCTCTGTTAGAACATATTGACCTTTGTTCAGGGTTTTGGTCATAACTTGAGTTTTACTCGTCGCTTTCTTGTAATTCTTGTTGCCGTGTCTTCTTGACTTTATTTTCTATGATCTATACTTATTTGTCACATTTTGAACACATTGGAAACACTCGCACACACGGTTTCTCTACCAGATTAATTTTTTGTTGAGAGGTTTTTGTTGCTTCTGCTGAAAAAGTTTTAATCTACCATTCCCCCCCTTCTCAGGTAGCTTTTCACGTGCTCTTCGATTCTACAAAACTATCACATAATGTTAGTAAAATTCAGAAGTCTAGATCATATACATTTTTGCATGGTTGAGGCGGGGAAATTGAGTACTCTTTGACGTGGCACAATGCCAAAGATCAACAAATATTATGAAATAAATATTTAGGCTAAAAAAAACGCTACCTAAAGCATACTGGAAGTTGGGAGACTCACGTTTCTAGGCTGGATTAATGAAAGTGAAACATAACTTTCTTGGATTTGGCAATGTTTAAATAAAAAATGGAATATAAATACAATTTTGAGAAGATAAATGGCTAGAAAATGAAACATTGAAATAGCAATACCTAAGTTTATATCATGTAGCTCGCTAAAAATATGTGAAGGTGTCAGACATTTTTGAGCTCTGAAATACAACTTGTGGTGGCGTAGAGAGATCGGGGGTCATAAGTTAGTGGAATGGACCAGCCTTGCTAACATAGTGATGGAGTTTTGTATTCCGGGTACTGAAGAATACCAGAACAATGAACGATATACAACTACAACAAGATCCAGACCGCATCTAACCTCTGACATAAGGAGGTACCTACCACCCGAGCCCCGACCATAAGGTTAATGATGAGGACATCACTTCTATGGATACAAACAACACTCCATTGAACATACAAGATGCAATCAATAGAGTTCATACACAACAATTAATTTTAGATATGAGCTCGTTCTTATATGTTTTCTTATATATTTTTGAGCATAGATTGCTACCTAATGATTTAATTGTGATTAGGATCCATGGAGAAGTTAAAGGAGTACTTGTAGGAAGTCTTAGGGACGTGGAGGACCAGAGAATACGTTTAAAGAAGATGGAAACCGACCACAACTCAAAATCGTGTCCAACTTAGAGTCCAGAAGCAGTTCGCACTAAAACGAACGTCCAGGACGCATACGATCTCCGTTTTGGACGTTCTACATATGCACGGAAAGGTGAGAGGATATACTTTCCAATGCTGCTGGTCCAATGTCAAAATTCCTTCTGAGTCAAAGGGAATCATTGACACAAAATCGAGTACAGAACCTGTCAGGGTGCTGCGCCACCGTATTGGGCTATTGAGCCTTGTATCAAGTTTAAGTCTATTATTTTCCTGTCTTAGGGTTAGGTCATGACCCCAACACATCCTTAGACCTCCTCCCACCTATATATATACTCTATGGTGGCCGTCATAAGCAATTGGTTTTTGCTTATATTAATAATATCGCCGTTCTACAGTTTGTGAAACTCCAACTTCGCGATTTCAGATCGTGTCTTCTACGTTCTGGCTTGTGTTCTCGGTTGCACTTGCAGGGATTAGCCTTCTTGAATGTGGCCTAGAGGGGGGTGAATAGGCCTTTTGAATTCCCTGCTCACTTAATAGAATCATCAAACCTTGGTTGGCCGGACTAGTCCGGTCGTGTGGGCGGACTTGTCCGGTGTGCTAAAAATATGTGTGTTGATCAAGTGTTGATTGGGAATCTAAGTTTCTTTAGCAGCGGAAATGAGAACAACTGATATTTTTATTTGAGATTAATAAAGGAATGCAGGTAAAACTTATAATTGCCTTGGGTTGATGTTTTAGCACTTAAGTGATCTAGTGAATGAAATTTAAATGAAATAAGGCGCAAGACACACGAATTTTTCCCGAGGTTCGATCTCACCACGAGATCTACGTCCTCTTTGAGGAAGCTCACACAGAGCCGGGTCTCCAACCCTTTCCCTCTTCAAGTCACCACGAAGGCCGACTTGATTCCACTATCACGGGTAATCACCAAGTTTGTGGGGCAACCTCACACGTTGAGGGCTCCCACGAGAATTACAACGAAAGAAGTGATCAAATACACTCAAAAGTATTACAATGCAGAGTATGAGTGTAGTAAGATCAAACCCCAAGAGCTCGCAATGAAAGAACGACGATCTCCCAATCCCGAATCCAAGTGTTCAATTGATTTCACTCTTTTTTGCACTTTAGATGTGTGGGGAGATGTGTTTTGGTCTCTTGGGACGAAGTGGCGGCGCTAGGGTTTGTTGTTTGATCAGTATTCGACGTGTGTCTTGTTAGGAAAGTTGTGGACTCTCTATTTATAGGGTTTCCAAAAGGTAGCCGTTGAAAAACCCTAACAGCAGACTAGTCCGGTGCAAGTCCGGACTTGTCCGGTCACTATGCATTTTGAAGTCCAGAAAGTCTGTCGGACTAGTCCGGTCCAAGCTTGGACTAGTCCGGTGTTGTGTGAAGGTGACTCCAGAAAGTTCATCGGACTAGTCCGCGGACTAGTCCGATCTCCACGAATGGGAGACTCCAGAAAGTTCAACGGACTAGTCCGGTCCATGATCGGACTAATCCGGTCCCTCAATATGAGAGACTTCAGAAACATCAACGGACTAGTCCGGTGGATGCAAGGACTAGTCCGGTCTCCCAATAAGTGAGATTCCAGAAAGATGAACGGACTAGTCCGGTGCTTTGTGAAAGTTAGGTTAATTTTAATCCCTTACCCTCGCGCAAAGTTGTGAGCTCTTGGAGTGTGTCTTTCATACACTCCCTATACATTCAAAATCTAATTTAGTCTTCCAAGCTTCATCAAAGTATCTTTCTTTGAACACCACTTCATTTTTCACCTTTTTGTGTGCACCGAGCTGTTTCACTTGTTTGTCCTGCAATCATCTCAGTGGATTCATTAGGATCTCATATGTTTGTCATCAATTAGCCAAAACCCACAAGGGATATCCTAGATGCACTTACAATCTCCCCCTTTTTGGTGATTGATGACAACCATTTGAGATATCACAATTGAGAATAAAATCTTGATTTTCAAAAGGTGTGCACATATGAGAATAATGATAAGTCCACAAAAAAGCTTCTCACATATGCACACACCTTATGGTGGGGTGCCTAACAGGTGTGTGATCAACAAGGTGTGATGAAGTAAAGGTAATCAATAATGAGCATAGAGGTAATCATCCAAGCAACAATAAGCATCACACATAAGAGTAGAAATAGTGCATTACAAGGTTTTTTTAAAAACAAGTACATGTCCTTGATCACAAAAACATAAAGACACCAACTAGAGATGGTCTCAAGCTACTAGTCGCAATCTCTCCCCCTTTGGCATCAAGGAACCAAAAAGGGAAAAATTGAAGGGAATCACTCATCGCCACTCTCTTCTTCAATCTCGATCCTGTCCTCATCTTCACCACCATCATCATCATTCGCCGGAGCAGACTCTTCCTCGGAGTCCTCGAAGGCGGGCGGGGATCCCACTGGCTCAATCTCCAGCTTGTCACAAATAGCTTTGATGTTGGCGTTGACATATTGTTGATGCTTCTTCTGCCTGACTTCAATCTTGCGACAGTAGGCAAAGGTAGAGGTGAGCATTTTGAGCACACCACCGGATGATTCGGGGGCAGGTGCACAGCTAGGAGGAGCAGCTGTAGATCTAGTGACATTCACATCCCGAGTTTGTTTAGTCCTCCTCTCAGCTTCAGGGGATGGAGGCGCATCAGGAGCCGAAGGTAGAGTGTACTCAGTGGGCTTTTGCGGTTTCAACCCCATATGGTGAACATCCTTGACGAACTCAAGTACAGTCACCTTCTCAGTCATGAACATGATGTACAGGGCATACCCGCAAGATCTGTTTGGAGTGATTGAGATGTTCACAATGTCATTGTAGATGTATTCAAAGACATTGAACGGTCTCCTCCCACCAATGACCTTCATTAGGGTCCTCAAGGTTCCTTGAATAGTCCCCGCATCTCCATCTTTTGGGGCTATTGTCTTCCTCAAAATTCTATTGAGGGCCACATAGAAGGGCTTCAAATAATTGATATTTGGAGGGACATAAGGCATCCTTGTGTCATAGAGAAATTTGAGCTCATCCTTCTCCAAGGGTTGCAGATTGTGGATGACAAGATCATGATCCAAGGTGTGTTCAAGGTGGAGGATTCTTGCAAATTCATCATAGGTAACACTATACTTGGAACCATGAGTCATCCAAGTGAGACTGTCTCCATCACCACGAGCAAAGTAGAGGGTGGAGTAGAATTGGAGTAGAATAAGCTAGAACTAGAAAAGTTGAGAGTTTGACTTTAGGGAGAAATTTACCGAGATTTGAAGATTCGCGTTGAAGGAGCACGAATCTGTCTGGATGAGTTTGGAGTGGAGTATCAACTCGTCGAGGGGAGGATTTCCCACGGAGAAAGCTTGGATTTTGAGGGCTCAACTCGAAAATCACTTTTGGGGGCTAGGGTTTGAGAGGTGAGGGTTCAACTCAAAGTGGAGGGAGGTTTGAAACGGTTTTGGGCCAGCCAACGGCTTATATACGCGGCCGACCGGACTAGTCCGGTCAGAGGACGGACTAGTCCGGTGCCCCTGGAAAACCTAGAAGGAGGGACTGTCTGGACTAGTCCGGTGGCAAACCTGACTAGTCTAGTGTCCCTGGAAAAAACTGAGTATATAGAGATAACTAATAGTGATCCAAGGACAAGTTTTGCAAATAATCTTGGTGATTATGACCAGAAAGCAATAAACACAAAAACATGGTCATAAATTCCAAGATTTCTTCATTAAAAATAGTTTTCTTAGGAGAAAAAGAGGTGAGGGGCAGTTTTAGCAATAAAATGTAACATTTTAAGTTTCAACCAGGTGTGCAACGTTTCAAGCCACATTTCGAGAGTCGAGAATATTAAGTTCATTCCTAAGTTCACAAAACCTTTTCTCATCCAATGGTTTGGTAAAAATATCCGCAAGTTGTTTTTCAGTTCTAACATGAGAAATAGCAATGTCACCTTTTAATGAATGATCTCTAAGAAAATGATGACGGATATCTATGTGCTTAGTTCTTGAGTGCTCTACCAGGTTGTGTGAAATTTTTATAGCACTTTCATTATCACATAGAAGTGGGATATGGTTAAGATTGTAGCCGTAGTCCCTAAGGGTTTGTCGCATCCAAAGTAATTGGGCGCAACAACTACCGGCTGCAATATATTCTGCTTCTGCTGTGGAAAGGGCAATGGAGTTTTGCTTTTTAGATTACCAAGAGACTAGGCACCTACCAAGAAACTGACAAGTCCCTGACGTGCTCTTTCTATCGACTTTGCATCCTGCATAGTCAGCTTCGGAATACCCTATCAAGTTAAATTTGGATCCTTTGGGATACCAAAGGCCCAAGTTGGGTGTGTGCACAAGGTACCTTAGGATTCTTTTTACAACAACTAAATGACACTCTTTAGGTGCAGCTTGAAACCTTGAACACAAGCAAACACTAAGCATAATATCTGGCCTAGATGCACATAAATAAAGTAAGGAGCCAATCATAGACCGATATACCTTTTGGTCCACATTTGGACCATCTTCATTGAGGTCGAGGTGTCCATTAGTGGCCATGGGTGTCTTGATGGGCTTGGCTTTGTCCATATTGAATTTCTTGAGAATGTCTTGTGTATATTTGGTTTGGATTTTAAATGTACCTTCTCTTAGTTGCTTCACTTGGAATCCCAAGAAGAACTTCAATTCGCCCATCATTGACATCTCAAACCTATCTGTCATAATTTTGCTAAATTCTTCACAGAAGGATTTGTTAGTGGATCCAAAGATAATGTCATCAACGTAAATTTGACATACAAATAAATGATCATCACAATGTTTAGTAAAAAGTGTAAATTCAGCTTTACCAATTTTGAATCCATTCTGAATTAGAAAATCTCTAAGACACTCATACCAAGCTCGAGGAGCTTGTTTGAGGCCATAGAGAGCCTTACGCAGTTTGTAGACATGGTTGGGATATTTCTGGTCTTCGAATCCTGGTGGCTGCTCCACATAAACTTCCTCCTTGATTGGGCCATTTAAGAAAGCGCTCTTGACGTCCATTTGATACAGCTTAAAATTATGGTGAGTAGCATATGCCAATAAAATACGAATGGACTCGAGTCTAGCTACAGGAGCGAAAGTTTCATTGAAGTCCAAACCTTCGACCTCAGAATAACCTTTGGCCACCAGTCTTGCCTTATTTCTTGTTACTACTCCATGTTCATCTTGCTTGTTCTGAAAGACCCATTTGGTTCCAACTATATTCGCCTTTGGTCTTTCCACCAGCTCCCATACTTCATTTCTTTTGAAGTTGTTCAGCTCCTCTTGCATTGCAATCACCTAGTCTAGATCCCTTAAGGCTTCTTCTACCCTGTATGGTTCCAGAAAAGACACAAAAGAGTAGGATTCACGGAAATTTGCAACTCGAGATCTAGTAGTTACTCCCTTAGCAATATCTCCAATGATATTGTTGACAGGGTGGTCTCTTTGCACGCTTTGGTGTACTCTTGGGCGTGGAGCTTGTGTAGTTGCTTGTTCTTCATTATCTTCATGTGCATTGTCTCCCCCTAGATCATTGTTTCCATGATTGTCCTGATATTCTTGATCTTCCTCCTCTTGATCTTGTGCAAGAGCTCCCCCTTGATCATTGCCTCCGTGTTGAGGTTCATCTTGTGCATTTGAGTCGAATATTTGCTCTTGTGGTAAGATATCACCAAGTCCCATTTTCTTCAGTGCTTCATATGGAGCTTCCTCTTTATCTAGCACACACTTATCAACGGTAAGGAGCTCATATGGAGTTTTCTTCAGTAGTCGATGGAGATACAGTCGATTTGTGGCATGGCAAGCGGTGTTCACCGCTTCTGCCCAAAATCGATCTGATGTCTTGTATTCATCCAACATAGTTCTCGCCATTTCGATCAATGTTCTGTTCTTCCTTTCGGCCATCCCATTTTGTTGAGGGGAGTAGGGTGTCGAGAATTCATGCTTTATCCCTTCTTCATCGAGAAACTCTTCAACTTGGAGGTTCTTGAATTTTGTCCTGTTGTCACTTCTGATATTCTTTATGGTTGATGAGAATTCGTTCTGAGCTCTTTTCAAGAACTTCTTGAGGATCCCCCGAGTTTCTGATTTATCATACAAGAAAAATACCCAGGTAAATCTTGAAAAATCATCAACAATTACTAAATCGTATTTGTTACTGCCGATGCTGATGTACGAAACTGGACCAAAGAGATCCATGTGGAGAAGTTCTAGCGGTCTTGCGGTAGTCATCACATTCTTGGCGGGGTGTGGTGCTCCGACTTGTTTTCCTGCTTGACACGCGTTACACGGCCTGTCTTTTTCAAAAACCACATCCTTAAGACCACGGATGTGACCACCTTTTACAAGTTTCTGCAGATTTCTCATCCCAACATGGGCTAGTCGTCTATGCCACAACCATCCCATGTTGGTCTTAGCAACCAAGCAAGTGTTGAGTTCGGCTTTATCTTTGTTGAAGTCAACTAGATAAAGCTTGCCCTTCAACATTCCCTTGAATGCAATCGAGCCATCGCTTCTTCTAAAAACAGTCACACCCTCATTAGTGAATAAACGGTTGTAACCTTTGTCGCATAGTTGGGATATTGACAAAAGGTTATAATCTAGAGAATCTACTTGTAAAACATTTGATAAGGTATGTTGAGAGGATATTTCAATGTTACCGCTACCAAGGACCTTTCCTTGGCTGTTGTCTCCGAAGTATATGCCTTCACCTGGATCCTTGTTGTACTTGTACTCTACAAACATACCTCTCTCTCCGGTCATGTGATTTGTGCATCTGCTATCAAGTACCCATTTTGTTCCACCGGAGGAGTAAGCCTGCAAAAAGAATTACTCCTTGGTTTTAGGTACCCAAGCTTGCTTGGGTCCTCTCAGGTTAGTCACAAGAGTCTTGGGCACCCACACACAAGTTTTCAAGTTCTTGTGGCGTGGCCCTGTATATTTGGCAATGAATTTTCCATATTTGGTTTTCATAAGAACATACGAAGCATTAAATGTATGAAACAATATTTGTGGTTCAGATTCATGGGATTTTTCCTTAACAAAGACAATTATATTCTTAGCATGATTAGAAGTAGACATGTGTTTGCTCTTATCAAAACCAAGGCCATCTTTGACATTAGGAGGTCTAGTGACCATATATGCACTGCGTGCATATTTGATCTTCTCCTTATCAAAGATGCCGCTTGGAGGGGCATGCATATTATGAGATGTTGAAGTATTAGACATAATATTCTTCTTATTAGAGCAAGTGCAAGTTCCGATAGTTGTCGAGCTTATATCTTTGGAGGAGGAGCTCTTGGAGGAAGAGGAGTCACTTTGCTTGAGCGACTCAACTTGCACCTCAAGGATCTTGTTAGCTTTTGACAAGTTAGCAAGTTCTTCCTTGATTGCAATATGCGAGTCTTCTAGCTTTGAGTAAGTTTCCTTACTCAAGGCTAGCTCAACTTCAAGCGACTCGTTCTTCTCTCTTTCAAGCTCGAGAAGCTTTTCAACTTCTTGATATCTCTTCCTTTCATGGATGAGCATATCTTCTTGTCGGTCAAGAAGTTCTTCCTTTTCAAAGATTTCGCTCGACAACATTTCCATTTTCTTTAGAGCAATTTTACTTAGTCCTCTAAACGTTTCTTCATTATCACTAGAGCTGTCAAAGTCATCAATAGAGGAATTTAGCGTAGGAGGAGTGAGCCGTACCTTTTTCTTGCCTTCCTTAGCCATAAGGCAAGTGTGGTTGTTCATGTCCCATCCTCCCATGTTTGGAAAGAGTGTGGCCTTCATAGTAGGTTTCTTGATTGCGATAGTGGCCATTTCTTCTTCTTCATTAGAGGAGGACTCGTCGTTTGAGTCCCACTCCTTGACAATGTGAGCTTGATGGGTTTGTCTTCTTTTTCTAAAATTTTTCTTTTCTTGAGATCTTGTTTCCTTCTTCTTTTTGTTTTCTTCATAAGGGCAGTCCACCGTGAAGTGACCAAACTCTCTGCATTTGTAGCAAGTGCGTCGAGCCTTGGATATTCCTTTATCCTTGCTTTTGCCTTCGTTTGAGTTGTTGTCGTGTCTTCTTTTCATCATTCGCTTGAACTTCTTGATAAAGATTACAATTTCTTCATCATCAAGATCGGTGCTCTTGTCACTTGTATGTCCATCGTCTTGATCTTCACAAGCATCTTTGAGTTTGAGTCGGCATGTTGCTTTGAGAGCAACCTCCTTCTTTTTGGAGGAAGTGAGTTCGGCCAAGTCTTTGACGTATTGTGCCTCTTTCTCCATCATTTCATGGTTTATGAACTTTCCCAACAACTCATCGGGGGTCATTTTGTGAAACACGGGGCTTTCTCTAATCATTGAGCAAAGTGTCACATTTCTTGGCATGAAGGCTCTAATCATTCTCTTGACTACCTTGTGATTCGTCCATTTCTTACTTCCATAGGCACGTATTTTGTTGATGAGTGCCTTCATCCGGTTGTACATGTCTTGAGGTGATTCGCCTTCTTCAATAGCGAATCTCCCCAACTCTCCTTCAAGCATTTCGATTTTTGCTATACGAACCGATCTATTTCCTTCGTGAGCTGTCTTGAGTGTATCCCAGATTTCCTTTGCACTTTCTAAGCCATCAATCTTGGTGAATTCCTCTCTGCTTAGTGATGATGTGATCACAGCGACGGCTTGTGCATTTCTGTGAATCTCTTGTTCTTGTTCTGGGGTGAGTTCTTCATCCGTGTCCGGGATATCTATGCTAGTGCAAACAATGTGCCATAGACTAGGATTTAGGGATATTAGATGCATCTTCATGTTGTACTTCCACATTGTATAGTCTCTTCCGTCAAACTGTGGAGGTTTTCCCATAGGAATGGAAAGATAATGGTTGTTTGAATTGAGACAGTTGTATTTGTAAGGCTGTCGGGAGTAGTCGTGATGACCACTCCCCGTCGTCTTCTCTTCTTCTTTTCCCTTTTGTCCTAGCAGTTTCTTTCTCAGAAGTGCCTTCAATTGTCGCACTTCTTCATCATTGTGTGGACTCTCTTTCAGCGCATCAAAAGTTTTAGTTTCTTGTTCCTCCTCATTAATGTTCATCTTCGAGATATCGTTGTTCTTCTCAAAGGCCATTGATCTCTCCGAGATGTGAGTCTCGTTGGTGGAGAACCTTGCTCTGGTACCAATTGAATGTGGCCTAGAGGGGGGTGAATAGGCCTTTTGAATTCCCTGCACACTTATTAGAATCGTCAAACCTTGGTTGGCCGGACTAGTCCGGTCGTGTGGGCGGACTTGTCCGGTGTGCTAAAAATATGTGTGTTGATCAAGTGTTGATTGGGAATCTAAGTTTCTTTAGCAGCGGAAATGAGAACAACTGATATTTTTATTTGAGATTAATATAGGAATGCAGGTAAAACTTATAATTGCCTTGGGTTGATGTTTTAGCACTTAAGTGATCTAGTGAATGAAATTTAAATGAAATAAGGCGCAAGACACACGAATTTTTCTCGAGGTTCGATCTCACCACGAGATCTACGTCCTCGTTGAGGAAGCTCACACAGAGCCGGGTCTCTACCCTTTCCCTCTTCAAGTCACCACGAAGGCCGACTTAATTCCACTATCACGGGTAATCACCAAGTTTGTGGGGCAACCTCACACATTGAGGGCTCCCACGAGAATTACAACGAAAGAAGTGATCAAATACACTCGAAAGTATTACAATGCAGAGTATGAGTGTAGAAAGATCAAACCCCAAGAGCTCGCAATGAAAGAACGACGATCTCCCAATCCCGAATCCAAGTGTTCAATTGGTTTCACTCTTTTTTGCACTTTAGATGTGTGGGGAGATGTGTTTTGGGCTCTTGGGACGAAGTGGCGGCGCTAGGGTTTGTTGTTTGATCAGTATTCGACGTGTGTCTTGTTAGGAAAGCTATGGACTCTCTATTTATAGGGTTTCCAAAAGGTAGCCGTTGAAAAACCCTAACACCGGACTAGTCCGGTGCAAGTCCGTACTTGTCCGGGTCACTGTGCATTTTGAAGTCCAGAAAGTCTGCCGGACTAGTCCGGTCCAAGCTCGGACTAGTCCGGTGCTGTGTGAAGGTGACTCCAGAAAGTTCATCGGACTAGTCCGCGGACTAGTCCGATCTCCACGAATGGGAGATTCCAGAAAGTTCAATGGACTAGTCCGGTCCATGATCGGACTAGTCCGGTCCCTCAATATGAGAGACTCCAGAAACATCAACGGACTAGTCCGGTGAATGCACGGACTAGTCCAGTCTCCCAATAAGTGAGATTCCAGAAAGATGAACGGACTAGTCCGGTCCATGATCGGACTAGTCCGGTGCTTTGTGAAAGTTAGGTTAATTTTAATCCCTTACCCTCGCGCAAAGTTGTGAGCTCTTGGAGTGTGTCTTTCATACACTCCCTATACATTCAAAATCTAATTTAGTCTTCCAAGCTACATCAAAGTATCTTTCTTTGAACACCACTTCATTTTTCACCTTTTTGTGTGCACCGAGCTGTTTCACTTGTTTGTCCTGCAATCATCTCAGTGGATTCATTAGGATCTCATATGTTTGTCATCAATTAGCCAAAACCCACAAGAGATATCCTAGATGCACTTACACTTCTTTACGAGGTCAATCGTGTGTAGTACGGTTGATAACCAACAGAGCGGTAGCGTAGTGATTACAGGAGTTTTTGGTGTTCTACTTGAGAGCCTCGGATCATCAACGTTGAGATCTCCATCAATCAACTTATCCATTACCTTTCGGAAGATTGGGCCTAAACCTACTTATCAATTAGTATCAGATTTTCAGGTTGCCCGTTAGGTAATTCATCTATTCATTACTTTAGTTTTTTTCATACCTAGAGTCCACAAAAAAAGTCACAAAAAAAACTCGCAGTTTAGTAGATCTGTTCATTACTTTGTCCAAACCACATTGAGCCTTTGCAACTTTTGTTTTCAGTTTGGTTTGTTGAGTTTGTGTCCATGGTTGAGTTATATTGCTAGTTTAGAAAGTGTTTTTGGTCTTAGTTTGAGTTTTGCATTGTGTTGATTCATCCTTTTGAATCACGTCATCACGTCCAGATTAGATTCATCTCTGTCCAGTTTGGTATTTTCAACATATCTCGCTCATACGAGCTTGAATTTTTGTGTTCTTGTACTTTCTGGAAAGCTTAAGAAGTTCTCTATAACTTTTACATTCATCCGTTTCTCAGAAAATAGAGATATCGAGGTCGAAATTGCATTAGATCCAAATCTGTTATTGACCTAGAAATTCTGAACAGTCTGTATTTCGGGGGCAATATCTCTTATTGTTCTGATCCAAAATAGGTCTTACATATACTAAAATCAAATGGGAGAGATAGATCTATAATCTTACTGTTCAAAGTTTTTATATTTGGGGCCTCTAAAGGTGTTTAATTGTCCTTAGAGATTGAGCAGAAAATCTATAACAGACCTAAGAGATATCTTTGATTGGTTTGCATTGTGTTCTTCTTTTGCAGCACATTCTGAAAAAAAATGAAGAAGACAAAAGAAAAAGGCAAGTGCAAACAAAAGATACAAAAGCTGCACAAAAAAAAAGAAAATAAAAATAAAAACGGAAGTGCTTGCACCCTTGTGTCATATAGTTTTGTTTCATGTCTTGCTAGCTTGAACTACTAGGAACACATTTAGGCCAGCAACTTTGACAAGTACTTTGGACACTTATTCAACTTTACTATCTAATTGCATTGTTGCGAATCGTTACTACATATAAAATCCCATCCAAGCTCCACTTTCTCTTGAGAAGAACGGTTACCTTTTGCAATCACCACACGCTTCATTGGTTCATCTCACCGTTCACACTACCTGTTATGTTGGTAAGAAAACTTGTGAGAGTGTGGTAAGACGCTTGAAAATGTGTGATTCTACTTCCACTTTGCCATTATCCTTTGTAGTGATAGGGATAACATCTTCCTGTTGTCTGTTTTTGTACTACTAACAATGGCACAAAATAATGGTCTTGGAATTTCAAATGTTGGGTTGCGTAACATGATGAACAATATGACTGAGGTGTTCACCAAAAACAATGCAGAGTTCTGTAACCTGGTGGATAGAATGTTGGAGCTGCTAGACAAGAGGGAAGCACGAAAAAAAGGTAAGATTGGCAAATTTAGATCACACACCAACCGAGACTTCACATGATCTTCAAGCTACCTCCACTATTCTTTCCACAACAAACTATGCAAAAGAGGAGGTGTTGAACAACTCTTCAGAATTGTTTGATGAATGAGCCCATAATGCATCTAAACTTCCCGCCGAAAATTAGAATAAAGGTAACAAATATCACAACACACTTGTTGAAGGTGAGAAGTTTTTAGATGTTCTGAATTTTCCTACCAATCATGCTATTGTCGAGGAGCAACTAGTGGAATTGTTTATTGATACACCATTGCCACATGTTGATTTTCCTGCTGATCCTTGCGCTAAGAAAGAATTGTGTGCTGATAATTCTATTATACATATGCAAAAACAAGTTAATGAACTTGATGATTCTATTTTGGATTCACCTATTTGTGCAGAAATTAATAATTTGATTCCCATTACTGCTGAAAATGAGGAGTTAAAATTGTTGTCTTCACTAAATATTTTGGGTTATGTTGAATTTGACACTCTTTGTGATCAACATACTGTAAAGGGAAGAATATTTTTGAAAACTGAATTACTTTGTTGACAACAACTACTTTTCATACTAAAGGCAAATATGAAAATAGTGGTATGTTTATAGTGCATAA
This sequence comes from Tuctoria greenei, assembly GCA_036927565.1. Classification (NCBI taxonomy): domain Eukaryota; kingdom Viridiplantae; phylum Streptophyta; class Magnoliopsida; order Poales; family Poaceae; genus Tuctoria; species Tuctoria greenei. Next base: position 92,135,295 of record JAYESD010000006.1, on the reverse strand, counting down.
AGTTTACATATGTTCAAATGTGGAAGTTCCTTTTGTTCTACAACAACATGGTAAAGTAAATGAATGCACTAATGCTAATAATGTCTTGTCAAGTTTTCCTAGTATTTTTTCCTTGCAGCGGAGACAACAAATAAAAGAGAAGCATTGTTCACTGCGGTTCTGCAATATGGCCAGTGCTCATACTATCCCCAAATGCCTCTTTCTTGGACATACGAGCAAGCCAAGGACAGCTTGTCATAAAGAAGGGGGGAATGACGAGATCATGCACGTAATCATTGCACCGACAAACATGGCACAATGTTTATTTGTTTGGGATCCTGGCTCAAGTGAATGTGCACCCTTATTTGATGGACAAGATCAATATGGTGCACTATGTCATCCACCACCTTGGCCTCCTCCTTTCATGCATACAAGAAGATTTGATGGCGTTGCACATTTGGACCAACACATGAGAGAAGATGAACTCGAGTCGAGAACGACTCCAATTCAAGAAGGGGGGGGTGATGAGTACATCACTTCTATGGATAAAAACAACACTCTATTGAACATATAAGATGCAATCAATAGAGTTCACACACAACAAATAATTTCAGAGGCGAGCTCGTTCTTATATGTTTCCTTATATGTTTTTGAGCATAGATTGCTACCTAATGATTTAATTGTGATTAGGATCCATGGAGAGGTTCAATGAGTACTTAGAGGAAGTCTTAGGGACATGGAGGACCAGAGAATACGTTCAAAAAAGATGGAAACCAAGCACAACTCAAAATCGTGTCTAACTCGGAGTCCAGAAGCAGTTCGCACTAAAACGAACGCCCAGAACGCATATGATCTCCATTTTGGACGTTCTACATATGAACGAAAAGTTGAGAGGATACCCTTTCCAATGTTATTGGTCCCATGTCAAATTCCTTCTGAGTTGACGGGAATCATCGAAACAAAATCGAGTTCAGAATCTGTCAGGGTACTGCACCATCGTATTGGGTCATTGAGCCTTGTATCAAGTTTAAGTCTATTATTTTCGTGTCTTAGGGTTAGGTCACGACCCCAACACCTCCTTAGACGTCCTCCCACCTAAATATACTCCATGGTGGTCGTAATAGACAATTGGGTTTTACTTAGATTAATAATATCGTCGTTCTACAGTTTGTGAAACCCCAACTTCGCGATTTCAAATCGTGTGTTCTACGTTCTTGCTTGTGTTCTCAGTTGCACTTGCAGGGATTAGCCTTCTTGGCAAGGTCAATCGTGTGCAACACAATTGATAACCAATGGAGTGGTGGTGTAGTGATTGTAGGGGTTTTTCGTGTTCTACTCGAGAGCCTCAGATCATCAACGTCGAGATCTCCATCAATCGACTTATCCATAACCTTTCGGAAGATCGGGCCTAAACCTCTTTATCAGTTAAGGAAGCGAATCCGTTCGAGCCCCGTCCATTGAGGTCGGTCGGCGGACCCTCCCGAGCCCGAGCTCGAGAGCGAGTAGTAGCATTCAATACGTATGTGAATCAAAGCACACGCCTTCAATATTGAAGGTATGACCATGCGCAACGTGACTCCGTCACGAGCACACTGTGGGCTGACAACACATCCAATCCCGTTCGGCGCAATAGAGAGCCCGCGCCGAAGGACGACACATATCGAGCAATTTGACGGGAGTGGATACTGCAGTGACGACTTCTACGACTCAAGCGGCTCGGAGAGTGCACTGACACAAATATTGTACCACCCATCCCATTTATGAGGAGTCAGGGTAGATAGTTTTGCCCGCCTATAAAAGATGTACAAAGCCCACCTTCATGGGCACATTAGCAGAACATGTTCAATAGGTGTCAACAGACATTTTATACCAATTTCGACCGTCAATATAACTAAATTATGTCAAGGAATGAATTTGGAGTTGTTGATCAATCAAATGATCAAGGAGAATGATCAAGGAGTCGAGTCATCACGACCCGCACATGATCGCTTACTGCTGGGAAGCATGACAGTTGGAGGACAAGTTTGAAGGGTTCGAACTCTGCCATGTCCCCAAGCGGGGCAATGAAATGGCCGACTTCCTACCTAAGTTGGCCTCGAACCATGGAATCCCACCGCTCAAGATCTTTGTCAGCAATCTCCAGGGGCCTTCGGCCCAAGTCGACAACAACCGCCCAAGCCTGAAGCCCGGACCCAACCCCTAGGCCAACTTGAGTATGTCGGTCGCTATGCCCGACCCCACCATCCTCTTCCCCAAGCCCGAATGTCAGGCCCCCTTCATCGAGTACCTGCAACATGGACAGTCGCCTACTAATAAAATTGAGGCTAGGTGGCTTGCCTGCTGGGCCAAGACGTTCGTCATGGTCGACAGTGAGCTCTTCACTCACAGCATCACGGGCATCCTCCAATGGTGCGTTCTGAGTAGCCAAGGGAGGGTGCTCTTCCTCGATATCCATGAGGGGATCTACGACCCTGATGCGGCCCTCAGATCCCTAGTTGGGAAAGCGTACCGATAGGGCTTCTATTGGTCAATAGTCGTCATTGACGAAGAGCAGATCATGCGCGTCTACAAAGGCTGCCACTACTTTGCTCGGTAGATCCACTTGCCTGCCCAAGAGCTCCAAACCATCCCCATCACCAGGGCATTCGCCGTGTGGGGACTCGAAATCCTAGGTCCCTTCAAGAATGCGCCCGGGGGCTTGAAAGTCCTCATCGCGATCGACAAGTTCACAAAGTGGATAGAAGCGAAGTCGTGTGTCACGGTCATATCTGAGCAGATGGTGAAGTTCTTCCACGATATCGTGTACCGCTTCAGCATACCCAACACCATCATCACTGAGAATGACATGCATTTCATGAGAAAGTGTTTTTTTCATGTAACACGATGACTTCAACATCTGAGTTGATTGGGCCTCAGTGGGACACTCACGTACGAACATGTAGGACGAACATGCCAACAACAGAATTTTGCAGGAGCTCAAGCCCCGCATATTCGATCAGCTAAAAAAGTTCACAAGACAATGGGCCACAGAGGTGTCTTCTCTGGTATGGATCTTGCGCACCATGCCCAACCGCTTTCACGCCCTTCTTCATGGCGCATGGCTCGGAAGTCATCGCACAGACTGATTTACAATACGCCTCGCCCTGAGTCAAGGCTTACGACGAGGCTCGGTCTGAGGAAGCACGATGGGACTTCATCGACTAGCTAGACGAAGCCCACACCATCGCCCTCGTATGGTTGGCCAAGAACCAGTTGGCACTACGCTGTTACCACAACACACAGGTCTAGCCTCGAGCCTTCCAAGTCAGCGATTTCGTCCTACGAAAGGTCCAAACCACCAAGGACAAAGCATAAGCTATCCCCCATGGGAGGGCCCGTATGTGGTGGCAAACAACATACGGCTCGGGGCCTACCGCTTGAAGGACATCAACGGCAACACCTTCTCCAACGCATGGAATATAGATCACCTTGGATGTTCCTACTCGTGAAAGCCCCATGTCCCTCATAAGCAAGCCGTCCCCGAGCTCGAGCTTGGTCGGATTTCCATCCATGACCCCGATGACCAGGGATCGGGTGTTGCAAGCTTACTCAAGCGTCGCGCGACAGATTGGTCGCCCGCTAAAAGTTCGACAACACACCATGTATTTCCTTCTTTCAATATGGAGCGTCTTTTAAGTACTCCCTTCGCGTCTTGCAACCTACGGCTAAGAACGATGAAAGTTCTAAAAGCTATGTTTTGAGCCGGATGCAAGGAGGAAAAACAAAAGAATGTAGAGAAAAGCTTCTTGTAACAAGATCAAAGTTTATTAGAACTTGGTCCGTTACACAAAAAATAGAGAAATTACATCATACATAGGCGCTACGATACACCCTATGGGGTCCATGAGCTCCTCCTCCAAGTTGTCGATCCTCGTGGATGGCCTCTCATCTCCAAATATAGGGCTAAGGATGGGAAGCCAAAGCGGCCAACATATTTTCCAACAGAGCTTAGTGCTTTTATAGAGTTACACTAAGGCTCTGGTCATGCAGGCAGATATCTTGCATTCACCAAGGGATATTTGACCCGGAATGGACTAACGTTGATTCTCACTCTAGATCATCCGCACCCATGCGAAGCACATCAGATGCACCCGAACCTCGACCGGTTGGATCCTCCGCTCAATGAAGGTGCGAAGGATGGCCTCGAGTTAGCCCATCTTTAGCATGAGGGATCCGAGGAGCATCACTGACGGATATGGCTCCCCCGCCGGCATGGAGGAAGCCGCAGAAGGCACGCAACAATGTTAGCCCCTTGTTAACCAGGTCCGTGACTCGAGCCAAGTGGATGCGTGATCTCTCCCAAGGCACCACCAGACAAAGCAAGGGAATCATGAAGCAAATAATGATGTTTTATCCAATGAACTTGACTCACCACCCTCTCAATACTCTTTAACTTTTTGTACGCAAGGATGCAAGGTGTAGAGAACTAAACAAAGAAAAGAGGAAAGCGTGGGAAGGGCGCAGCGCCAGGCTTCTTACGAGCCCCGGTGGGTCCATGCGGAGTAAGGCGAGCAGGCACGATAGGAGAAGCGTGTCGCGCCTCCTCGTAACTGAATCTGGTCTAGAGGGGGGTGAATAGGCTTTTGAAACTTTTTCTGAAATACATAGCAAACTCGTCAAAAATCAAGAAGGACGGACTAGTCCAGTGTTAAGTGCGGACTAGTCCGATATTAACGCAACACCAACAAACACTTAACTCTTAGGGTATTTTCTTGAAGATGTAACTTAGCGGAATATGTAAAACTACTTTAGAGTGATTAACAATAGTATATGATAGCCAAGTAACACTAAGATCCAAAATTTAATGTCAAACAGGAGATTGATCGATTTGTGCCCTAACTAATTACAAAAATGAACAAAGTAATTAAAAGGCACAAGACACGGCGATTTTTACCAAGGTTCAATCCCACAAAAGGGATCTACGTCCTCGTTGAGGAGCTCACAAAGAGCAGGGTCTCAACAAACTCTTTCCCTCGTCATGTCACCACGATGGCCGACTTGATCTCCACTATCAACAGGGTAATCACCAAGTCAATGGGGCCGCCTCAGAAGATGAGGGCTCCAACAAGATTACAACTAAAGAACATATCAAACACACTCAAATGATGTACAAGAACAACAAGAGTAAGAGAGATCAAACCCCAAGAGCTCAAGATCTCGTAGACGTCGCTCTCCCTATCCCAAATCTCAAATACCAAATGATTGAACTTTTTAGGGCCTTAGATGTGTGGAGAGGAGTGTTTTCGTGCTCTTGGGAGGCGTGACGGCACCAGAGTTCTTAGTTATTAGTTATGGGATCATGGATCGCTTATTTATTTCAAACAGTTACCGTTTGAATCCCAACGCCCGAACTAGTCCTGCTATGGGCACCGAACTAGTCCAGTGTGCTGAGTGAATTATACGTGAAGTTGTGTCGCACATTAGAAAACCCTAACTTTTGTAAGTCTACCGGACTAGTCCGCATAGGACTGAACTAGTCTGTTTTGTGTCCAGAGAAGAATCGGACTAGTCTGGCTAAAATTTGACTAGTCCAGTGCAATGTGAATGTGAAGGGGAAAGGACTAGTCCGCATTTGAGGAATTGTCCGTTTGAGCACCAGAGTGATATCAGACTAGTCCGGGCAATATCAAACTCGTTCAGTCTCTACTCAGAGAGGAATCACACTAGTCCGCACATTATCGAACTAGTCCAGTGCTTGACTGATTTTTTAATTAAGTTTTAGCCCTTACTCTCTACGCAAACGTTTGAGCTCTGGGGGATTGTGTCTCTCACACACACCCTATACATTTTGAACTACTTTGCGCTTCTATTCTCCACTTGTGCTCTTACCTTCTTGTTTCTTATTTTTCACCTTTTTGAACCATTTGTTCCATTCTATGAAACCTGCTCTCAACTCAACAAGTTTCATTAGGATCTCGCTTGTTTGTCATCATTCGTCCAAAACCCACAAGGGTGCTCCTAGATGAACTTTCAATGTCCCATTTTTGGTGATTGATGACAACCATTTTGAGATTGCACATACATGAGAAAAAACTTGATTTTCATAAAGTGTGCATATATGAGAATGAAAATTATAAATATGAGTCACTTCTCACGTATATGCACTCTTTATGGTGGCGTGCCTATCCATGTGTATGTGAAAAAAATTGTGATAAGCATGAATAACAATGTGATGATCATAAACAATTGTGATAAACTGATCTGAAGTCTTGTATTCATCTAGCATTGTCCTTGCTATTTCAATGAGAGTTCGATTCTTCCTCTTGGCCACCCTATTGTTGACGAGAAAAGGGTGTCGAGAACTCGTGCTTTATTCCTTCCTCATCCAGGTATTCCTCAACTTTAGTATTCTTGAACTCGGTTCCATTGTCACTCCTTATGTTCTTAATTGTTTTAGAGAATTCATTTTGTGCTCTCTTCAAGAACTTCTTGAAGATATCCTGTGTTTCTGATTTATCATACAAGAAAAACACCCACACAAATCTAGAAAAATCATCAACGATAACCAAGTCGTATTTGTTACCGGCTATGCTTATATAAGCAATTGGACCAAAAAGATCCATATGTAGGAGTTCCAGTGGTCTTGGCATCGTCATCACGTTCTTCACCGGATGTGGTGCTCCAACTTGCTTCCCGGCTTGACATGCGCTACACGGCATGCCTTTCTCAAACACATCTTTCAAGCCTCGAATGTGACCACCTTTTAGAAGTTTCTGTAGATTTCTCATACCAACATAGGCTAGACGTCTATGCCACAACCATCCCATATTAGTCTTTGCAATCAAGCATGTGTCGAGTTCAACTTTATCTTTGTTAAAGTCACAAGATATAGCTTTCCCTTCAACATACCCTTGAATGCAACTGAGTTATCGCTTTTTCTAAAAATTGTCACACCCTCATTAGTTAACAAGCAGTTACATCCTTTATCACATAACTTAGATATGGACAAAAGATTGTAATCCAAAGAATCATGATGAAGAACATGAGAGAGTGTGGGTTGAGATGATATCGCAATTTTACCGGTACCAAGCACTTTTCCTTGGCTATTGTCTCCAAAATAAATACCTTCACTTGGATCTTCATTCTGCTCATACTCCATGAACATTCTCCTTTCTCTGGTCATATGATTGGTGCATCCACTATCGAACACCTATTTTGGTCCACCAGAGTAGTATGCCTGCAAAACAAAATTATGTTTTGGTTTTAGGTATCCAAACTTGCTTGGGTCCTTTGAGGTTAGTTACAAGTGATTTTGGCAACCACACACAAGATCTAGGATTCTTGTGGTATGGCCCTGCATATTTAGCATAAGCACGACCGAATCTATTTCTCATGAGAACAGAAGATGCATCAAAAGTAGAAACAAGGTTTGTTATTCATGTTTAGATGAGTTCTCTTTAACAAAAGCAATGTGTCCTATATTATTCTTGTGAACATTTGCATATTGCTTTTGACTTTAAGTATACGCAAGACCATCTTTGACATTAGGTGGTCTTGTGACCATATATGCACTACGTGCATATTTGATCTTTTCCTTGTCAAATATGTCACTTTGGGAAGGATGCTTAATTTGTGGCACGTTAGACTCATTCTTCAAATTAGCATCCAAGTTGGCATATGTGCAAGTTTTAATGGGTGTAGACTTGACATTTTGAGAGGATGAGCATTTGGAGGAGGAAGAGCCACGTTGCTTGAGTGACTCAACTTGTACTTTAAGAATCCTTGAGTGCAACATGTAAGTCCTCTAGCTTCGAGCAAGTTTCCTTACTCAAGGTTAGCTCAAGCTCAAGTGCCTTGCTCCTCTCCTTTTCTAGCTCAAGAAGCTTCTCAACCTCAAGATATTTCTTTCTATCATGAATGAGCATATCTTCTTTACAGTTGACAAACTCCTTCTCAAAAAACTCATCATGCAATAATTTCATTTTTCTTAAAGTGGTTTTACTTAAACCTTTTAGCATATCTTCATTCTCACTAGCACTATCAAAATCATCAATAGAGGAATATAAGGAGAGTTTAGATTTGACCTTTTTCTTGCCCTCTTTGGCCATTAGGCAAGTATGGTTGGAGTCCTTCCATCCTCCCACGTTTGGAAAGAGTGTAGACTTCATTGTAGGCTTCTTGATGGTAAGTATTGTCATCTCCTTTGAGGAGGAGGAGGAGGAGGACTCGTCATTTGAGCCCCGCTCCTTGCCGATGTGTGCTTGGTGTGCTTGCTTCTTCTTCTTGAACATTCTTTTCTTGTGGCTTCATTTCTTTCTTCTTCTTGTTGTCGTCTTCGTATTGGTAGTCAACATTGAAGTAACCATATTCGCCACCATTGCAGCAAGTATGTCGAGCTTTGAATTTTTTCGTCTTTACTTGAGTTATCATATTTTCTTCTTCTCATCATGCGCTTGAACTTTTTTATAAAGAGCATCATTTCTTCGTCATCCATATCGATGCTAACATCATCATTATCTTCTTCATGTGTCTCACAAGTTTCTTTCCCCTTGGGCTTGCATGTCACCTTGAGGGCAACCTCCTAATTCCTTGATGAGGTAAGCTCCGCAAGATCTTTCGTGTATTGAGCTTCTTTTTCCTTCATCTCATGGTTTATAATTTTTCAAGAACCTCATCAGGGGTCATTTTGTGAAACCTCGGTGTTCTCTTATCATTGAGCACAATGTTACATTACGGGGCATGAATGTCATTATCATCCTCTTGACAACCTCATGATCGGTCCACTTCTTGCTTCTATAGACACAGATCTTATTGATAAGTATCTTTATTCGATTGTACATTAGGAGTTTCACCATCTTCGATGGCAAATCTCCCCAATTCTGCCTCAAGCATTTCAATCTTCACTTTGCGAATGGAGCTATTTCTTTCGTACGCGGTCTTAAGAGTATTCCATATATCTTTGGCACTTTCCATTCAATCCACTACAAGAATCTGATTTATTTTCATTGGCTAGAAACCCACAAAATTACATGAAAAACCCACGAAAATAACTATTTTTATCGGTCTGGGCCTTATTTTCATTGATACGACGCCAACGCGCATAAATTAACAAAAATAAATTTATTTTCATCGGCCACCAACAAAATATCTTTAATCGTCGGCAATGTCTTGCCCACGAAAATAAGGGTGTTCGTGAGCTACATAACCCACAAAATGTTCATTTATTTTCATCAGCTTCAAAATAACCAACGAAATTGTTTGTATTATTTTTGTGAGCACTTTTGAGGCCCAAGAAAAAAGGTTTATTTTCATGGGTCCAGGCAGAGACCCACAAAAATAAGTGCTTATTTTTGTGGGCCCAGGCAGACTCACGAAAATAAGTTTTTATTGTTGCGGGCCCTTTTTAGGCCCATGAAAATAGTCGTTATTTTTGCGGGCCTCATTCTGGCCCACGAAAATACATGAATTTAGAAGAAAAAAATACTTAATCAAGCTTCTGCACTGTGCTTACAATTTCACATCAGTATCTTAAACAATACTTGAAGATAAACCTAGCTACAGCAATATTCACAGCCAGTATCACCTTGAAGGAACTAATAAGCACGGAAAATTTTAAGTGTAAGTACTACCAAAATCTGATCAAGCACCTTAGCTTGTGTAAGCCTGTTTTAGCTTCGTCCAGCTGAGCGTCCTAGTGCTATCTGCATGACTTTCTTTCGGGTGAGAAGTATCCTGGGGATAAGAATATATGTATGAGTTAAAAGGTCACAGCATAATATACAATTTCACTTGGTGTTACTAAGACAGTGCACATCTTTGTTGAGCATTGATAAGGGTTTCAAGTAATCAAGTGCACTCTGGAGTATATCAAAGTTTTCTGATGTGTTCAACTAGCATGGTGTTAACTGTTGGTAACATGACATGAGCTGTTGTTAGTGAGAAGTGAGAAGAAAGACATTGAAGACCAACCAAATCGCTAACAGCGTTTGATATTCGGAAGAAAATACATAGGAACAGACAAGTAATTAATAATTGACAACGGTACCTGCTAAAGGATTTGAGCTGCTCCCTTAGGTCCTTGAGCTTCTGACCTTATGTTATCCTAGGTGAAGACATAGACGCTGGTGTAGCGCGCGATCGCATCTTTGATTTCGGTGACAACTTTGCCCTTGCGCTCTAAACCCGGCTTCTTGGACTTTGATAGGGTCACTGCTTCCAGCAAGCATAGAATGGGCGCATATTAGCGAAACTTAACAGGCAAATCTAATGTTCTTTTATTTCTGATGGCCAATATTTCAGCATAAGAACAGTATGCCTGGCAAATTAAGGAAGAGAATTACCAGTCACTGTCATATAGGATACATGTATCAGCAGAAGCAAGGTGATACCAAGCCCACCAGCTCGCGTGCTCAGAGGAATATATTCATTTTGCTCTTCAAATCATTAAATTCTGCTATCTGACACCGAAATAAATAATTTGGTAGGAATTCACAGCCCACAAAAACAAACAGTAATTGGAGAGTACTACAATGCACCATGATCGAGATCACAAAGGTTTTTAGAATATGCGACAAATTACGTGCTTTCAGTACTTGTCAGTTAAAAGTAACTGAACCTGTGTAAGGCCACGTTTGGTAGGGTTTCAGATTCACACCGAATCAGAAACGGTTCCATTTCAATCCAGAAAAGGTTTCATACTATGAAACAGAATCATTTTAGAAACCGTTTGGCTAACATTTATGTTTCAGTTTCAATAGAGAGGAGAAAAAAAGTGAATTGACTCATTTACCCATGGTTGTTCTTCATCTATGTTTGTTTTTGTGTGACATATACTCTTATGTTGACAGGTAAACATTAAAAAGAAAACACATGTTGGATGTTCCCATAGTCAGTACGGTGTACTAATCAGTACAAAACATGCACTAGTACAAAAGCGCACTAGTAAAACCGTCATCACTTCCTTCAGGCTGTAAGCAAAATTTTATGAACACTAGTACTTGTCAGGCAATGCAGTTGGCTGTAAACAAATATTGATATTGATAACACAAATTTCAAAAACCTGCATTTTATTAAAGAGAATCAAATATGAATTAACTTAAATGCGGGTGATGGCAAAATTTTGTAATTTTTTTAGGACTCGAACACGACTTATGATTGATCAAAGTGTTCCAAGGTGTGGAACACCTTTTCATGTGTTTCACCTCCTTAGTTAAAAAAGGTGAATCAGTTCAGGGTGTTTCTACCCCTGAAACGTTTCTCCATTTTACCGTTTGGAGCAGTTTTAAGTGATTCTAGTCAGAATCAGAAACATTTCTACCATCCAAACGGGGCCTAAGTTAACATGCCAAACTCTTGCTCATGTACACAAATAGGAAAATAGGCAACATGCATACACGTTGGCTACAAAAACAACACAGTCAAGGATTTTATCAAGTAATAGCTATTAGGTTGAAGCACATCCATATGGATCATCCAAGGTAGCTAGCAGCCTTCCACGGTGCTTAACCAGCAGAAATGAACACAACTGTATACCACACAGGCCTAAATTTAAATGGCAGCATCTCCCTCTCCCTCTTTCTAAAATCTAAAGTGCAGTTCTAGAAATCAAATGCCCCCGGTTCTCCCATTCCCAAATCGTACCTGCGTATCACCCAATCACCAAGCTGAACTGAAACAATTGAATCAACGCACATACCCCCACTCCCAATCCCCTGCCCTGGAACCCAAAACATGGAGTTACAGAGCAGCACCCGTACCCACGTCTAGCGTCCCTGCTGCCCCCGAGGCCTGAATCGGTGCCACCCCTACCTTATCAGAAGTAAGAAAACAAATGGAAGAGGGGAAGAGGCATCATGTTTGGAATAATTACCTCGACAAAGAATTTGCAATATTTGGAGGGCCATTCCTCTGTAGAATTAACAACTGATCTGCAACAATACACAGAATCACTATTGCATTCTATTAGTGAAATTGACTAACCGCAAGCTACGAAATGGAAACAGCTACTTGCCTTTTATACTTTGTAACAGGAACACCCTTTATGTATATTACACCTGCCATTCCTGCAACATAAAGCATGTCGTATCAGCCTTTGGTCGTTGGTACTACACCAATGCAAAATAACAGGACCTGAGATTGCTACGGAGGATTTCAACTAAAATTATCACTAATCGTTACATGTTGCACCCAGTTGCACAAGAGGTCGAATCAAAGGTGTCATTTCGACAATCACTCACGCTAAATAGCACACTAACCTAGTTACCTAGATGTCAAAACGAGTTAGGAATTGGGGCAGCAATACAGCAGTGCAGGCCAGCGAAGGTAGTAAGGGCAAAAGACTAACCCTAGGCTACGTAACATGAGCACTGACCGAACTGGAAGGACGGGAACGGCGGGGCGTCGAGGCGGAGCCAGAGGTTCTTGCCCCTCCGCCGCGCAGCGACGATGGTCTTCCCCACCATGGCGCGTTCGAAGGCCACGCGGCCGACGCCGGCGACGACCACCTTATCGTCGTCTGCCAGCCCATGCAGTGCGCCTGCAGCGCCCGCCGCGCCGCCTCCACCTCCGGCAGCTCCGGCATCGCCGCGGCCACTCTCTCTCTCTAGCTAGTCTTCTCCTTCGGGACCAGTGATGAGCCGCGGCCAGGTGAACAAGGGTACCACATCACCGACGACTGCGATGCGGACGCGGCGGCGGCCGGCGCCGGTGGCGGAGTCCATGGCCTTGCGGCCGCGGTTGGGCGGAGGGGGTGAGGAGCGACGAGGAGGTGGGCTTGCGGAGGCGCGCACGGCTGCGGCTGCTACGGCCGATGACCAAGAGGAACACCACGGAACCCGGCGAATCCGAGGTCGAACGGCTGGTGGCGGCGAGGAAGAGTTGGATCCGGTGGTAGGGCGGCCACAGGGCGTGGCGGGGCGGCGCGGCGTGGGGCGTGGCGGGACGGTGCGGGATGGGTCGTGGCGGCGCAGGGCAGAGGTAGGTTTTGGTTAAGTGTCGGGAAGGATGGGGTGGGGGTGGGGCAGCGGTAGGTTATGTGCGGTAGCTAGTTTCGTGAGCTTTTACATGTAGCCGACGAAATTAGATTAGTGGCGTGCGCCACGAAAAATAACCGACGAAATAAGTTCACTTTCGTGGGCACCTTGTCAAACCCACGAAAATATGTTTTTTTCGTTCCCTGATCAGGCTCACAAAAATAGATTTATTTTCATGGGGCCCAAGGAAAATACTACCGACTCAGGAAATGAATCGTTTTCTGTAGTGATCCACCTTGGTAAACTCGGATGAAGTGATCATCGCAACGTCTTGTGAATTGCTTGTTCTTGCTCCAGGTGAGTTCATCATTGTCCGAGATATCTAGACCTATACACACTATATGCTAAAGATTCGGATTAACTGAGATAAGGTGTATTTTCATGTTGTATTTCCACATAGTATAATCACTTCTATCGAAGTGGGGAGGTTTTCCCAAAGGAATAGAAAGATAATGATTATTAGCATTGAGATGATCATAATTAAAAAGATACTGGGAGTAGTCTTGATGACTACTCCCTTTTGGCTTCTCGTCTTCTTTCTTGCTCTTTTGGCTCAAGAGCTTTCCAAGAAGTGCCTCGAGCCAGCGGATTTCTTCATCATCGTGCTCGTACTCTTTGAGCACATTGAACACTTCAGTCTCGTGAGCATCTCCGTCAATGGGCATTTCTGGAATTTTGTTTTCTTCTCATTGGCCATTTGTATCTCCGACTGATTAGTCTCTTGATGGAGAGTCCGACGTTGATACCAATTGAATGAGGCCTAGAGAGGGGGGTGAATAGATTTTTCAAACTTTTCCTGCAACACTTAGCAAACTTGTCAAAAACCAGGAAGATCGAACTAGTCCGGTGTTAGGTGCGGACTAGTTCGGTGTTAACGCAACACCAACAAAAACTAAACTCTTTTTGGTATTTTATTGAAGATGTAATGCCGCGGAATATGTAAAACTACTTTAGAGTGATTAACAATATTATATGATAACCAAGTAACTCTAAGATCACAAATTTAATGCAAAATAGGAGATTGATTGATTTGTGCCCAAACTAATTGCAAGTATGAACGAAGTAATTAAAACGCACAAGACATCACACAGAGGTGGGTCTCAAGCAACCCTTTCCCTCATCAAGTCACCACGAAGGCCGACTGTTGACGGTCCTTAAATGATAAATCTGACCGTCAATTCACTGCATAAAGATTATAAAATGGAGAACACAATATAGTGGTAGGAGTTAAAACTAACAAATTCCACAAGTGTTAGTGTCTATTTGCATGCAGGTGAATTAAACTCCAAAATATCCAAGAATACAGGGAGCAGTTTGTTGGCTTCGATTTGTTGGCTTTCTGTGGCTCCCTGATGGTGGCAACGACAGATCCGTGCGCTAAATGTGGTGCGAAACCGACTGAACTCGTATATAAATACCCCCTCACTCTCTCACTTCTCCACACACCACAAGTTTGAGAATTGTATTCCACTCATAAGGTTTAGAGCTGCCCAAGTGGCTAACCAAGTAGAAGAAGAGTGAGGAGGAGCTAGGAAGAGGAGGCTTGGGCTTGACAAGTCTCTCTTCCACTCTTGTACCTTTACAGAAGTTCTACCGAAATCGAGTATAAAACTTTCGTGAATTCATTATCAGTTTGATTTCTATTCCATAGTAGTTTGTTGTCGTAACAGCTTGTGGGTTCACTGCTTTAATTTATTAGAGGTTCTAGTCATAGCTTTGCATTCGAAATGATTAGAGTTGTGAATTAGAAGTTAAGCGTGGTTCGTAGGTTAGAATTCATCAGTGGATATCTCGTAGACCCATGGATTGAAGAGGTAGACAGTAGGAGGTGTCAGTCCTATCTGTCCTTAGTAATACTCCATATTCGGCTATGTCATCGGCTCGTGACGAGAATCATCTTACTGTTGCCAAGGATAAACCCGTGCCCGAAGCAAGTAGTTGTCGTAGACTACTGTGGCCAAGATTTCAAACCCTTGATTTCCTCTCAAATCCTTGCCTACCAGACAAACTTGTTTCTTTGGGAGAACAAGCTAGAAGATCTCTCACACGTTACACGATACTCTTGGGAATACTCTTTAAGGGGAAGTGCTACAACAGTATTTATGTGCGCTTGCGGATTATTCTGTTTTCATAAGAAAAACCAACAAGAATTTCTAGCGCCGTTGTCGGGGAATGGTTGTTGTTGATCTTCGAACCTTGTTGACCCTCGTATATATTTTCTTTTCTTTACTTCTTACCTTTCCATTAATATCATGGAGCAGCCCACCATTCTTTCATATTCTGCACCAAAGGGCGAGTTCTGTGAGCCACTGCCATCGGAGGAACCTATTTGCTCAACCAGCTATGAACTCCGCCTGGCTTTATAGCCATGGTTCGGGAAAAATCCTTCTCAGGAACGGATTGTGAAGACACTTACCACCATCTATGAGACTTTGAACAATTGTGTTCTTACCTTTTAATTAAAGGCATGACACAAGAAACTCCAAATGGAAGTTGTTTCCTTTTTCTCTCAAAGAAAAAGCAAAACAATGGTACACCCATAATATTGGGAAAACAAACAGGGACTGGAGAGCATTACGAGACAAATTTTTTTCTTGCTTTCTTTCCAATATCCTAAATTGTTTCCTTACAAATGGAAGTACTAGGTTGCCCTATACCTCGACATTACGGTTGGAGTGTCTTTCCTCCATAAGATGCCGGAAGAAGGTAAGGAACATCTAGATCAAATTCTAGAAAATTCCTCCTCCATTACGGGTTTTAATAAACCTCCCAATGAAGAATCCACGTCGAGCATCGAGGACACTCCTATAGCCAAGGAAGAGCCAGAACCATCCCATCACCTGCCTTGCCTGTAGAATCCTCTCCCGAACCTAAACCATCGAAGGATGAAGAAATTCAACCTTCGAAATTCCCATTCTACTTCGAGGAAGAGATTTTTGAAGATTATGGAAATACCTCAAAGTATTGTTACCAAAGTGAAAGTGCATCTAGGCATCCCTTGTGGGTTTTGGTTAATTTATGACAAAAAAATGAGATCCTAATCACATTATTGAGATGAGCGCATATTTTTAATAAAAGAATGAAGAAAGCCCCAAAATAAAAGGAGAATGAGGATCAATTCGGAAAAGAGCTCAAGAGCTGATTAGAATACATCATTGTGTAGGGAGTGTGTTGGTGTAACACTTCCCAAGAGCTCAAGCACAAAAATCCTCAGACACTTCACATTTCACAGAAAAAATGGACTAGTCTGATATACATCGGACTATTCTGATATCCTCTCTGGACAGGTTCGGACAAGTCCAACAACTGCGGACTTGACCGCACCAGACTAGTCTGAAAAAGTTCGAACTAGTCCGATAATGCCTCTAATTAAAATCGGACAAGTCCTCCAAGTGCGGAATTGTCCTATATTCACTAAGGGCATCATCATACCGGACAAGTCCGATATCAGCATGGACAAGTCCGAAAACCTCTCTGACTAAAATCGGACAAGTCCGCTTCTAGCCGGACAAGTCAGATATTTCTTGACACTTAGGGTTTCCTGCACGCCGCACACCGGACTAGTCCGGACTTCACCCCGGACTAGTCCGGACTCTCAAAACCCTAACGGTAACTTTTGAAAACCTTAATATAAATATATGTGCACGGCCCAACTATCAGATCTCTCGACCCCCTGCACCGTCACACCCTCCAAGAGCCTAGAAAACACATCTCTCCAGGAAATCCAACGCAAGAAAGATCAATCCCTTGAGGATTCACTTTGGATCATAAGAGAGACAAGATTCCACAAATTTGAGCTCTTGGGTTTGATCTCTAACACACTCCTGTGGTTTCTTTATTCATCTTACGAGTGTGTTCTTGGTGGTGTTTTGAATTGTAATCTTGGGGAGCCCTCAACTTGTGAGAAGGCCCCTTGAACTTGGTGATTTGCCCCTTTGTGATAGTGGAAGAAGAATTGGCCTTCGTGGCGATTCGATGAGGTTAGGGTCAGCGAAGACCCGGTCCTTTCATGGGCTCCTCAACGTGGATGTAGGTTGCCTCTGTGGGAACCGAACCACAGGGTAAAATCTTGTGTCAAACTTGTTCTTAACTTTCATATTGTATTCTAGGGTTTTGTCAATCTTGCATAACCTACGTTAAAACTTTGAAACAAGAATTGGTTTGCATTATACTTGGTTGTGTTGACTCAATACTTACAAGTTACATACTATATTCCGCTGCGTACTGTGTTTGTATCAAAATTATTGATCGAACTTGATCAATTTAGTTCGCACGCACCGGACTAGTCCGCACTCTACCGCACTAGTCTGGTGAGGAGATGCTTGAACTCAAGGCGCTCCTAAGGAAGAAAACACTCTCAAAAGGGAAAGTGAAGGTCGAGGACGAGAAGAAGAAGAAGGGGAGTGGTCACACCGACTACTCCCAATATCCTTTTAATTATGATCACTTAAATTCCAACAATAATCATTACCTACCTATTCCCCTTGGAAAAGCCCCACACTTTGATGGGAATGACTACTCAATGTGGAGGCAAAACATGAAAATGCATTTGATCTCACTCAATCCAAGCTTGTGACATATTGTGGTTACAGGAATAGATATCCCCGACGATGATGAGGAGCTCACACCTAGCCAAGAGCAAGCAATCCATCAAAATGCCCAAGCTGCAGCAGTCATCACCTTATCACTTAGTCGGGACGAGTTCACCAAGGTGGATGGGCTCGATATTGCGAAAGAAATATGGGATACACTGCAAACCGCACATGAAGGCGATCGTCATGTGTGAGAAGCGAAGATCGAAATGATCAAAGGCGAATTGGGAAGATTCGCCATTGAATAAGACGAGTCGCTGCAAGACATGTACAACCGCTTAAAGATGCTCATCAACAAAGTTTGAGCATACGAAAGTAAGAAGTGGAACGATCACAAGGTGGTGAAGCTCATCCTTAGAGCTTTCATGCCTCACAACGTCACCTTGTGCTCGATGATCAGAGAAAGCCCCGGGTACAAGAAAATGACCCCGGATGAGCTGCTTGGGAAAATCATCAACTTTGAGATGATGGAAAAGCAGGCCAAGCATGTTAAGGAGATTGCCGATCTCACCTCGGCAAAGAAGAAAGGGGTCGCTTTGAAGTCCACGCTCAAGCCCTTGTCTAAAGAAGCTCGAGAAGCTCAACAAGAAGAGGACAGTGATGACGAGAACAGCGAAATTGACGAAGAAGACATGATCCTCTTTATGAAGAGATTCAAGAAAATGACGAAGAAAAGACAAGGGGGAAAATCAAGTGAAGGAAAGTATAAAGAGAAGTCAAGACCAAAGTTGAGGCGGGCATGCTATAACTGTGGTGAATATGACCACTTTATAGTTGATTGTCCATACGAAGAAAACAAGAAGAAAACAAAGGAAATAATACCTCAACCCAAGAAATTCTTCAAGAAAAAGAAGCAAGCTGGACAAGCCCATCTAGGAAAGGAGTGGGACTCAAATGACGAATCCTCATCCGAAGAGGAAGAGGAGATGGCTAGCATAGCCATCGAGAAGACATCCAAAAAGTCCATCCTCTTCCAAACTCTAGGCGCATGGAAGGGCAACAACACTTGTCTCATGGCAAAGGAAGGTAAACGAAAGGTAACAACCAAATCCTCTTCTTTGCATTCCTATTCTAGTGATGGTGAAGCTGCTAGTGATAATGAAGACATGCTCATTGGCTTAGATAAGAAAACAACAGCAAAAATGAAATTTCTACTTGATCAACTTGTTCAGAAGGAGAAGTTGATCAACTGTCAAGAAGATATGGTTATCTCCCAAAAGGAGGAATATCTTGAACTTGGCAAACTTCTCGAACTTGAAAAGGAGCGAGGCAAGTCACTAGAACATGAGTTAGCCTCAAGCAAGGAAGCTTGCTTGAAGTTAAGCGACTCAAACATCACCATCAAGGACAAACTTGCTAACCTATCAAAGGTTAACAAAATCCTTGAGGTACAAGTTGAGTCACTCAAAAAAAGTGACCCCTCATCCTCTTCAAGCTCACCTTCTCAACCACATAAAACTGACACTAGCTTCAAAGAAAAGTCAACCTCTACCAAGGACAAGCATACTTCCCAAAATAGCATATTTGACAAGGAGAAGATCAAATATGCACGTAGTGCATACTTTGTCACAAGACCTCCTAATGTCAAATATGGCATTGGTTATTCTTATGGTGAAAAGAAATATGCTAGAAGCCATAAAAATAACAAGGAAAGCATTGCCTTTGTAAAGGGAAAACCCTCTCAAGCTGGAAAGTCCAAAGTTAACACATTCAACACATATGATCACTGGACTAGTCCGGTCCGGACACGGACAAGTCTGATTTCCTAGACTAGTCCTGTATATAAACAACAACAACTATTATTCAGGACTTTCGATGCATCTTATGTTCTAATGAGAAGTACTTTTGGTAAAGTTTATGCTCATTATGTTGGGTCACACCATGGGAACACCAAGTCTCATGTGTGGGTGCCCAAATCTCTTGTAACTAACCTCCAAGGACCCAAGCAAGCTTGGGTACCTAAAACCAAGGCATGATTTGTTTTTGTAGGCCTATTCCTCCGGTGGATCAAAATGGGTGCTAGATAGTGGTTGCACCAACCATATGACTGGAGAAAGAAGGATGTTTGTTGAGTTTGAAGAAAATGAGGATCCAAGCAAAGGCATCTATTTTGGAGACAATAGTCAAGGAAAGGTGCTCGATACCAGTAAAATTGCCATATCATCTCAACATACTCTTTCTCAAGTGTTATATGTTGATTCCTTAGATTATAACCTGCTGTCCATATCTCAATTATGTGACAAAGGTTATAATTGCTTGTTTACTAATGAGGGTGTGACCGTCTCTAGAAGGGGTGATGGTTCCATTGCATTCAAGGGTATGTTAAAGGGAAAGCTCTACCTTGTTGACTTCAACAAAGATAAAGCCGAACTTGACACATGCTTGATTGCAAAGACCAACATGGGTTGGTTGTGGCATAGACGGCTAGCGCATGTTGGTATGAGGAATCTTCAAAAACTCCTCAAGGGCGATCACATCCAAGGTTTGAAGGATGTTGTTTTTGAGAAAGACGGGCCTTGTAGTGCGTGCCAAGCCGGGAAGCAAGTTGGAGCACCTCACCCCGCGAAGAACGTCATCACTACAACAAGACCGCTCAAGCTACTTCACATGGACCTTTTCGGTCCAATTGTTTACATAAGCATCGACGGTAACAAATATGGTTTAGTGATTGTTGATGACTTTTCGCGCTTCACTTGGGTTTTCTTTTTGCATGATAAGACAGAAACTCAAGGAACCTTGAAGAAGTATTTCAAGCGTGCTCAACATGAGTTTTCATTTTGAGCACTCAAGTTGAGGAGTACCTAGACAAAGAAGGCATAAAGCATGAGTTTTTAGAACCTTACTCTCCTCAACAAAACGGAGTTGCCGAAAGGAAGAAACGAACACTCGTAGAGATGGCGAGAACAATGCTCGATGAGTACAAGACCTCGGATCAATTTTGGGCGGAAGCAGTTAACACCGCTTGCCATGCCATAAATAGACTCTATCTTCATCGACTACTCAAGAAGACATCCTAAGATCCACTCACCAGTAACAAGCCAAATATTTCTTATTTTCGAGTTTTTGGTTCTAAGTGCTATATTTTGAACAAGAAGCCTAGGACTTCAAAGTTCTCTTCAAAGTCCGATGAAGGTTTCTTGCTTGGTTATGATTCAAACTCTTACACCTATCGTGTCTTCAACAAGACCTCCAGACTTGTTGAAGTAGCACGTGACATAGTGTTCGATGAAACTAACGGCTCCCAAAAGGAGCAAGTTGATCCATATGTGCTAGATAGAGAAGAAGCTCCTTGTCAAACATTGAGAAGAATGGCGTTGGGCGAAGTTCGACCACAAAAGCCACCTCGACATGTGCATGAGGAAGATTAACCGCAAGTGGAGGCCGCATTCAATGATCAAGGGGGAGCTTCTGCACAAGATCAACCCCAAGAAAATGAAGATGATCAACAAGTCAATGAGGGCAACCATCTAGGGGGAGAAGAAGAAGATCATGAAGACACAAGACCGCAAATGCCACACCCAAGAGTACACGAATGTGTCCAAAGAGATCACCCAATCGACAACATCATCGGTGACATTCAAAATGGAGTAACAACCAGATCTCACATAGCCAACTTTTGTGAGCATTACTCGTTTGTGTCCTTTTTGGAACCACGCAGGATGAGGATGCATTGAGAGATCTGGACTGGGTGGTGGCAATGCAAGAAGAACTGAACAACTTCAAACGGAACGAGGTGTGAGAACTCATCAAAAGACCTAACACGAATGTCATCGGCAAAAAATGGGTCTTCCGCAACAAACAAGACGAACATGGGGTGGTGACCAGGAACAAGGCACGACTTGTGGCCAAAGGGTATTCACAAGTCGAAGGTTTGGATTTTGATGAAACCTTTGCTCCTGTAGCTAGATTGGAATCTATTAGAACATTACTTGCATATGCTACTCACCATGATTTCAAGCTCTACCAAATGGATGTGAAAAGCACCTTCCTCAACGGTCCAATCAAGGAGGAGGTGTATGTGGAGCAACCGCCCGGTTTTGAAGACAAAGAGTTCCCCGACCACGTCTTTAAATTGCGTAAGGCTCTTTACTGCCTCAAACAAGCTCCTAGAGCTTGGTATGAGTGTCTTAGAGATTTCTTAATTGAAAATGGTTTCAAGATTGGAAAAGCAGATTATACTCTATTTACAAAACACTTTGGCAATGATGTCTTTATCTATCAAATCTATGTTGATGACATTATCTTTGGTTCAACTAACAAATCTTTGTGTGAAGAATTTAGTAAGATTATGACAGATAGGTTTGAGATGTCTATGATGGGAGAACTGAAGTACTTCTTGGGATTCCAAGTGAGACAACAAAAGGAAGGGACATTCATAAGCCAAACCAAGTACACTCAAGACATACTCAAGAACTTTGGGATGAACAAGGCGAAGCCTATCAAGACCCCCATGGCTACTAATGGACACTTGGATCATAATGAAGATGGACCAAGTGTGGATCAAAAGGTATATCGCTCCATGATTTGATCCTTACTTTACCTATGTGCATCTAGGCTTGATATTATGTTGAGTGTATGTTTGTGTGCGAGATTTCAAGCCAATCCTAAGGTGTGTCATTTGACAGCCGTTAAAAGGATCTTCAGATCTTTGGTTCATACACCCAACCTAGGCCTTTGGTACCCCAAAGGTTCCAAGTTCAATCTCATTGGATACTCCGATGCAGATTATGCCGGATGCAAAGTAGGTAGAAAAAGTACCTCCGACACCTACCAATTCCTCGGTAGATCCCTTGTTTCTTGGTCCTCCAAGAAACAAAATTCCATTGCCTTTTCCACGGCCGAAGTGGAGTATGTTGTAGCCGGGAGTTGTTGTGCACAACTCCTTTGGATGCGACAAACTCTAAGGGATTACGGTTACAATATGAGTCGTATTCCACTCCTTTGTGATAATGAGAGTGCCATCAAAATTGCTCATAATCCAGTTGAACACTCTAGAACCAAACACATAGACATCCGGCATCACTTTTTGAGAGACCATTCGATGAAAGGAGATATAGACATTTCCCATGTCAACACCGAAAAGCAACTAGCCTATATATTTACCAAGCCAGTAGATGAAAAACATTTTTGCGAGCTCTGAAATGAACTCAATATCCTTGATGCTCGGAATGTGGCTTGAAAACTTGCATAACTGTATGAACTCTTCAAAATATATTGTTTGAGTTGCGAAAATCATCTTTCTCGATTTTCTCCAAAACTATTTCAACTACTTGATCTTGATGAATTATGATCATTGCTTGATTGTTGTATGCTTACTGATCATATTCATCAAGATTATTTGATTTTCTTTGCCTCCCTATTTTCTTAATAAGTACCTTCGAATATATACGAATGGGTTAAGCACTTCTTCCCTGACCACGGACTAGTCCGCCCCTGCAGACTAGTCCGCAGAGTGACTGTTTGTCCAGACTAGTCTGGCAGACTACGGACTAGTCTGATATGGGCTCCGGAAAAGTTCGTACTAGTCCGATTATTTTTGGACAAGTCCGATTTTTCGACCCCATAACCCTAGCCGCCGCCAAACCCTATTCTTCTTCACCCTCACACTTGCCTCAAGCTTTCTCTCTCCTCGCTCGAGCTCCCAAAGGTGATTTCCTTCATCCTCCATCAAAACTCTTCATGTTTTGGTGGAAAATGACCTCCATTGCTCAGGGATTGAAGACCACGGACTTGTCTGCACCTTCAACCCTTTCATTCTCAAGAATCAAGCAAATTCGGTAAGTTTTCTTCACAAACCCTAGAAATCGCTATTTCCTTTGATGTTGATCAAATAGCTTAGTTCCTTTCACCAAATACATGCTTCCTTAATGTATTACATTGATGTGGTGCCATCATTGCATTTATCAACACCATGGCCATCTAGTTAGGGTTTAGGGTGATGAACACCGGACTAGTCCGGTCCATATATGGACAAGTCCGGTCACCCGGACTAGTCCGTACCTGTACACCGGACTAGTCCAATTTTTTCCGAATTCAACCCTAATTACTCATTCCTCAATGCAATTCCTTGCCATACATTCTCATTCATACCTTGTGTAACCCATTCTCAGGACGATGTCGAGGACCAACAATGAAATCTCTGACTTTGAGGTCAAGATGGACCAAGAAGCCTTGCTTCGATCCTCGACGGGCCAAGGCAAGAAGTGCCAAGAGCGCCCATCTGAGCCGGCTCCCTCTCCTCCCTAGGCTCGACAAAAGGTGCTCGCCAAGAAGCCTGCCTCCAAGGCTTCAGCTGGTGGTGGCCCTAGCTCGGCGACTGCTCGCCAAGTTACAGGCAAGGGCAAAGGAATGGCATCGGGCCCCGTTGGTCCCCTTAAGATGATAGCTCCAAGGCAAGGGACCCGGGATCCCTGCGAGGAGAGGTTCAATGGCAAGGGAAGCAACACGACTTCCAAATTCAAAAGTGTGGACTGCTACAGTCGGCCCAAGTAGGCCGCCGATGGAAGCTTCTGGAGGAACTTCCATGCAAACTTCTATAAGTTCATGTACCTGACAATGAAGACCCCAGTAGTGCGCAGCCAATGGATAGATTGGGCGCACTTTGAGAGGAAGGGTTGCTCGCCTTTTGTTGAGGTGGTCGAGGAAGTTGAGAGGCATGGATTGAAGGATTTGTTTGCCTTCTGGAACAATCGAAACGATGAGGTCATTGCTCAGTTCTATGCGAGATGCCACTTTGCCAGCGATGAGGAAGAGCGGGTGACTTGGATGACTCATGGATCCAAGTACACCATTACCTATGATGAATTTGCAAGATTGCTACATCTTGATAGCTCCATCAATGACAACTTGATCATTCACAACATTGGTGTCCTTGAGAAGGACAAGATGAAGTTTCTTTATGACCCCCACTCAACTTTCAACCCACCTTTCACCAAGAACATGAAGCCTTTCTTCATGGTGCTCAACAGGGTCCTTAGGAAGACCATTGCCCCGAAGGATGGGGATGCAGGAAGTGTCCAAGGCTACCTAAGGACATTGATGAAGGTCATAAGCAAAGTCAGGAAGTGTCTTTGACTACATATGGAATGACATGGTGAACATCTCCCGTACTCCCAACAGGTCCTATGGCTACGCACCTTACTTGATGTTCATGATCGAGAAGGTCACAGGGATAGAATTTGTGAAGGATGTGGAGCACACCCCATTGAGGCCACAAAAGCCTCCTCAAGCAAAAATCAAAGTTGCTCCTTCTCCGGTGTCTAGTGAAGAGGCACCAAGGAGAGTTAGAGGAGATGCAAGGGCTGATCCCACCACTAGGGCCCCTCCTCAAAAAGGGTCCCCTAGTGGCATATTGAAGTACTTGGCAGCTATTTTTGGCTCTTGTAAGAAGGCGGAAGTGAACACTCATAAGCTGAACAAAGCGAGGAAGGCCGATATGCGATACGTCAAGGAGAATGTGAAGCACATTTGCCAAAAGCTGGAGATCGAGCCCATTGGATCTCCAGTCATTTCGGATGACTCAGCCTCATACTTCACCGAGCTCGGGCCCTTGACTCCCTCCGAGCTTTCTTATTTTGGCATTGGGAGCTCGAGTGGATCCGCTCCTCCTCCTCCTCAACTCGAGAATGAAGATGATGATGATGAGAGGACCGACAACAAAGACTGAAGATCTTAGATCCCTCCCCTCCTTCTTTTTGGTGTCTTGATGCCAAAGGGAAAGAGATTGAGGGGGAGCCATCATTAGGTCTTAGCTGTAGGTTGAGAGATGAGAGCCTCTCTTATGCATATTTTTATGTATTTTAGGTTGTAAGACTGAATATTGTGCTCTTTTGGTACTTTTAATCCTGTGATGAAATGCTATGAATGATTTGTGTTCATATTCAAGAAATTTGTGATTTTAATTTGTAATTGACATATGCTTGTTGATTGATATATTGATGTCAATTACTCCACTATCATCATGATTACTACTCTCACTCATTTTGTTTTGCATCCCACCATAAAGAGTGCACATATGTCTTATGTTGTCATTGCTAAATAAGTTTCAAGCTCATATGTGCACATTTTATGAAAATTTTGCATTTTTATCATATTTTGTGAAATCTCAATTGGTTGTCATCAATCACCAAAAAGGTGGAGATTGAAAGTGCATCTAGGCATCCCATGTGGGTTTTGGTTGATTTATGACAAACAAATGGGATCCTAATCACATTATTGAGATGAGCGCAGGTTTTTAATGAAAGAACGAACAAAGCGCCGTTTTTAATGAAAGAATGAAGAAAGCCCCAAAAAGAAAGGAGAATGAAGATCAATTCGGAAAAGAGCTCAAGAGCTGATTAGAATACATCATTGTGTAGGGAGTGTGTTGGTGTAACACTTCCCAAGAGCCCAAGCACAAAAATCCTCACAAACTTCACGTTTCACAGAAAAAACGGACTAGTCCGATATACACCAGACTAGTCTGATATCCTCTCTGGACAAGTTCGGACAAGTCCAGCAACTGCGGACTTGTCCGCACAGGACTAGTCCAAAAAAGTATGGACTAGCCGATAATGTCTTTGACTAAAATCGGACAAGTCCTCCAAGTGCGGACTTGTATTATATTCACTAAGGGCATCATCACACCGGACAAGTCCGATATCAGCACGGACAAGTCCAAAAACCTCTCTGACTAAAATCGGACAAGTCCGCTTCTAGCCGGACAAGCTCGATATTTTTGGACACTTAGGGTTTCCTGCACGCCGCACACCGGACTAGTCTGGACTCCACCACAGACTAGTCCGGACCCTCGAAACCCTAACAGTAACTTTTGAAAACCCTAATATAAATAGATGTGCATGGCCCAACTATCAGATCCCTCGACCCCCTGCGCTGTTACACCCTCCAAGAGCCTAGAAAAAACATCTCTCCACGAAATCCAACGCAATAAAGATCAATGCCTTGAGGATTCACTTTGGATCATAGGAGAGACAAGATTCCACACATTTGAGCTCTTGGGTTTGATCCCTAACACACACCTGTGGTTTCATTATTCATCTTACGAGTGTGTTCTTGGTGGTGTTTTGAATTGTAATCTTGGGGAGCCCTCAACTTTTGAGAAGGCCCCTTGAACTTTGTGATTTGCCCCTTTGTGATAGTGGAAGAAGAATTGGCCTTCGTGGCGATTCGACGAGGTTAGGGTCAGCGAAGACCCGATCCTTTCGTGGGCTCCTCAACGTGGATGTAGGTTGCCTCTGTGGGAACCAAACCATGGGATAAAATCTTGTGTCAAACTTGTTCTTAACTTTCATATTGTATTCTAGGGTTTTGTCAATCTTGCATAACCTACGTTAAAACTTTGAAACAAGAATTGGTTTGCATTATACTTGGTTGTGTTGACTCAATACTTACAGGTTACATACTATATTCCGCTGCGTACTATGTTTGTATTGAAATTATTGATCGAACTTGATCAATTTAGTCTGCATGCACCGGACTAGTCCGCACTATACCGGACTAGTCCGATATCTCAGGATTTGATCAATTTGTTAAGTATTGCAGGTTCCGACCAAAATTCAAAAAGGCCTATTTACCCCCCTCTAGGCCACATTCACAAAGGACGCCATCATTGCCTCCAACTCCACCTGGCCCACCTGATGGAGTATTCCTCCAAGAGACAGTCAAGGAGTCGACCTCTATTTTGAGTTCGGAATGTACGATAGAGGTTGAGAACTCACTTGACCTCTATTTTGAGTTCAGAATGGACGATAGAGGTTGAGAACTCACCTGATATCTTTTGTATGACCTCACCCATGGCCACCATCCTATGCCATATTAGAGGAGCAACAATGCGAGTCCTTTATAATCCCTATGTTGAAGCAAATATCATTTCTGATTATTGTGCTCTCGCCATTTTGGGCAATGTGCTAGTGGCACCAGCAAAAAAATAATTCAGAGATACGTTTGGGAATATTCTTGAAGGATATGGGATTTTGCAAGAGGTGTTGGTAAGATACATAACTATTGAGGTTCTCCTTGATTTTCATGTGTTCAAAGTTTGAGACTTCGACATTATGGTCGGGGTACCCATTGAGAAATTTCTCATAGAAATCCCCTCTGAAGGAAACCTCAACATAAATCTTGGAGGGAACAAAATTGTTGTTCCCATTCTGCATTCCAAAAACACATCTACAGAACCATCCCTCCAAGACGAGCCAGTTGAGGAGGTTAGTACCTTAAATATTTGGATCCTCCTAAAGAAGAAAGAGAAGAAGATTTCATCCAAGAAGAGGATGAACTTCATGGGACATATGAATTTCCAAAGGAAGAGCCTACACTCAAACCTCTTATTGAACTCAAAATCTTGCCTCCACGCCTACGCTATGCTTTTCTAAATGGAGATTTGGAAGCCTCTGTCATTATAAGTGACAAGCTTTCAGATGAGGAAACACTCAAACTCAGAGCCATTTTAGAAAAGCATAGGACTATTTTTGGCTACTCAATCCAAGACCTCAAGAGCATCAGCCATGCCCTTTGCACCCATCGCATTCCCATTGACCCCGAGAGTACCCCATCATGTGAGCCTCAACGGCGGTTGAATAATGCGATGCATGAGGTTGCCAAGAAGGGGGTATTGAAACTCCTACATGCCGGGATTATTTATCCCATGCCTCATAGTGAGTGGGTCAGTCCAGTCCAAGTAGTGCCTAAGAAGGGAGGAATGATGATCCTTCAAAATGAGAAGAATGAATTAATTCCTCAACGAACTGTCACGGGATTGAGGATGTGCATAGACTAGCAAAAAGTCAACAAGGAAACTAGGAAGGATCATTTTCCACTGCCTTTCATCTGTTTCCTTGATGGATATTCGGGCTATCATCAAATCTCCATCCATCCCGATGATCAAAGTAAGAGCACATTCACATGTCCATATGGGACATACGCCTACCGGCGAATGTCGTTCGGATTGTGTAATGCTCCTTGTCGAAGTGTGCGATCAACACTTCCCTCGGTACTACTAGATCGTAGTCCGCGGAGGTTCATGATTGGTTGGGGCATGCGTGAGATTATGAACAAGACAGTGACACGAGGATTTTTACGTGGTTCGGGCCGCCTGAGTGTAATACCCTACTCCACGGGTGGTTGTTGTATGTATAAGTATGTGTATGTGAGCGCTTGATTGGACTTGTCCTTTGTACCGTGCGGTACAACCCTTTTATAGTCCAAGGACTGGCCGTTACATTGTCAGCCTGGGCCGACATGTGGCCCTGGCGGTGTTTAATTACCTAATACACAATCTGTATGTATTAAGTACATTTAATAGTGTGATAACGCACCTTAATGGCGGAGTTTCCGGTACTAAAGGTCCCCTGCTCGTATGCCATCAACATGGCATTAATGACATGTAATCAGGTCTTGTAACGATAGCTTTAACGTCCCCTGAATTTTCGCACCATTGGAGGTTTGTCTATCTTCCCGTTGCTGTCTTAGGTCCGGAGGCTCGACACGTGGCAGCTCCGGAGCTTCCCTCTGTGGTGAGGCAGGTCCGGAGCTGCTATACACGTGGCAGCACCAGAGCTTCCCTCTATTGGGAGTTAGGTCTAGGGTCACTGGACACGTGGCACGACCGGAGCTTTCCTATACAAGGAGTTAGGTCCAGCCTTGATTTACACGTGGCAGCGCCGGAGCTACCCTAATGAGGGAGCTGGGTCCAGTGTTGCGGGACATGTGGAGCCTTCGGCGGTCTTCAACTCAGACGGGTGGAACTCTGTGGCTTTTCTTGCGGTATCATGGGGTACCTAGTACGCAGGGTACTGACAGTGGCCCTCGGGCCCACCTCTGGGAGAAACCCTTTGGGTTAAGTTATTCTACCAGAGGTGGGGCCATCTTGAATTCCCGCGCTGCAGCTTCAATGGTCTTTTCATGGGCCATTGGGGCGATGGTCCGCATTTAAACCACCGCCACATGGCTCTTCTTGATGCGGCGGGTGAGATCCTGGCGTGCGGATCTCACGCAATTGAAGGTCGCCGGTTCCCAATACGAAAATCGTATCAGTTCCGAGAGCCCTGTCAGGCTGCCGTCCTCGAGCTTCCAACTTCCCATCAAGACAATGGTTCACTTGGGGTGATAACTTCGACTTTTCCGCTGAAGTGGACCTGGGACCATTTGTCATTGACGGGGTAATCTTTTGAAATGAAATCTTGATCTCGACGCGGTTTCCATCCAAGCGTTGCGGAGGCTTACTTAAGAAGGAAATCCCACACGGTTTGAGGACTCTTTGTGCTTTCATTCGAACTTGCGCTCAGAGCCTCCAAACCTTTGCATAGCCATTCCAACTTTTGCACTTTGCCGCTATGGAGTTAGGTCTTCCCTGCAGCAAGATCACTAGTGATGAAGATCTATCGAGGGTCCGAATCTACATGGGGTGGTCCAGCGACTCATTCAACAACGATATTCGCTTCGGCATGCTTCCCTTCAAGAAGAAGCGCACCGTCGAGATCGTCTACTTCTTGGGATATGCCATGGATGGTGGGTCTGATCCCGCCCTTCTTAAGCTTTCTATTGATGCTGCTGGATTTCTAAGGCCTCCAACTTCATCACCTCGGCCCCCACTCCTTGCTAGTGGCGACCTTCGTCCACTTATGCGAGATGTGGGTGGGTGTGCTACCATGTATCGAGCTCTTCCGGACCTTATCCACAGTCCACAGTACTAGAAAGGGGATGGAGTTGATCGGCTTATACTACTTTGTGAAGTGCAAGAACTGCCCCTTCAAGTACTTGAAGACCTTCCCCTTTGGAAAGTGGGATAGCTGGAAGAAAGACTGGATGATCATAGCAGTGGAGGAGCACGAGAGGTTGGAGTTGCCCAAGAGCCTCCCCAATGTCGACAACGACGCCTGGGATACAGTTCTGCAGCCATCCGAAGCATACAAGCCCATCCTAATAAGGATTCAAGAGTGCGTAGAGGGTGGATTGACCCCTCAGATGGTCTTCGACAACTTCCTTGTGAACAGGTAGGTGCCGCTGAAGACGAGGGAGTGGCCCGCATAGGCCTTCAACAGTGATATGGATCACAACTGGATTGAAGACGGTTTTAATACCAACTTGGATGATGAAGATTTGAAGCTCCATCTCCAGAAGTTTCAACAAGGGGCCATCACCCGCGACGCGTTGAGCCTGCTGGCGGAATTCGCCCCTCTGAACATGGTTCCGAAGACCAGGAGGGAGCTCCGAAGGGGGATGTCAGAGCTTGACGACCTCGGTCTGGTGGAGAGGCGTAGGACCTCCGGGGTTGCCATTCTCGGAGCTTCGGAGAAGGTGGCTCCAACGCTACTCCAAGCCAGAAGGTCAAAGACGCCAGCAAGGGAAAGGGCAAGGAGCCGGTCGAATCCTCCATCCGGAAGAGGAAGCTAATACATGCTGATGGGAGCTCCCTCAGGTCGGCTCCATCTCCAGCAGCTCCTACTCCCCGGCCAAGCAGAACTTCAGTGGTCATGCCCTCTTTGGAGCCAGTGTCCTCAAGGGGCGCTAGCTCCGACAAATTGACTCCAGCTCCAGTGCCAGCTGCGGGCTCCTAGTCCAGAGGTCCTTCCCAGCCGAGAGAGGTCCCGACTGAGGCGACACCAGTTGCTGCGGCAAACTCCCGACCAAGGTCTGATGTTTCTGTCTCACAAGGTCCGGTGGATTCCAACTCCGGACCTCAGTAGAAGTTCCGCAGTGACTGGGACGGAAGCTTCCCAAGGTAAGCATTGTCTTCTCACCCTGAGTTGTTGTTCCCATTATTTTCCTTTTGTGATTTTGTTGATCTTTGCTTCCAGTATGTCGAAGAAGAAAGCCAAAACTTTGGTGCCTATTGCAGCAGCTGATTCTATGCAGGCTAAAGCTCGAGCTTCGATCTCGGAGCCTCCCCAGTTGGTGGCTAAAGACACGCCAGTTCCGGCGCCAACTATCGTGGACTTGGGTTCAGAGTCATCGTCAGAAGCTCCCATGGAAGCGCCGAACGACAGGGGAGATGTTCGTGATGAAGCGCCGACGGTTTCAGCGTCGACGGTTGAAGTTCCAGCTCCGAAGACAGAGATGGCAGAAGCTCCGGGGCCTGAGCGGGAAATAGTTGAAGATCCGACCTTGGAGCTAGAGACTGCGGAAGCTCCGACAGCTGAGCCAGGGGTAACTAAAGCTCTGACACCTGAGCCGGAAGAAGTTGAAGTCCCGACACCTGGGCCAGAGGTAGAGGGAGCTCTGGATGAAGCTGCAGCGTCCACCCCGGAAGTGATTACTCCGGAGGTGTCTATGTTGGAGTCAAAGCACCCACAAGAATCAACTGGAGGTCCTCCACCCTCAGAGCGGATGATTGAAGATCCGGCAGGGGACCTTCTTCATCAACTCCGGAAGTCGGTCCTAGTGCCGTGGAGTCACAGGGGACCACTCTTGTGCTATGGGACCCCATCGATATTTTTGAAGATCCGCTTGAACCGGTGGGAGAGATCCAGGATGGTCCGGAGCCAATTCCTCTGGCAATGTCTATTGACAATGCCTGCTCCAGTCTGCTCCAAGTTGAGCTGGCCTTCGACTATGAAAGCAAGACTCTCGAAGAAGTGTGCAACACCTTGAGGCATTGGCAAAACAGGCTTCACTTCAAGATGAAGCTGATGCAGCCAAGGCTTGCCGACCAGCGGGAATGGGTGACCAAGGAGAAGGCCCGGCTAGCGTTGATGGACCACTTGCTGAACGAGCAGGAAGTTACAATTAAGGCTCTCGACGAGAAGAACCGGAAAATTTTACAGCATGCTGAGGAGACCAATGAGGCTGCTGACGATCGTCAGGACAACCTCAATGAATTAAATGAAAAGCTCCTCAAGCATCGGGTGGACCTCAACGAGAGGGAGGAGAAGCTCCTGGAGAAGCAGGAGGATATTTGGAAGAGGGAGGAGGAGCTCACCCATAGGCTATCTCTGGGGGAGGAAAGCTTGGCTGACCTCACTAACTTGTTTGAACTTCAGTGCAAGCAAGAGGAGGAGAAGAACTGGAAGATGGGACAGGAGCTCTCAAAGAGAAAAGCTGATGTCGCCACCAGAGAGGAGAAGGTAAAAGGCAGGGAGAAGGACCTGGCGAATCGCCAGAACCGCATCCACCTCCGGGAGTCAGAGCTTGTTGACTGCGAAAAGCAGGTGGCTGAGAGTATTCAACAACATGCCAAGGAGGTCGAGCACTTTGCTCGGGAGAGTTCAGAGCTTGCAGCGACCAGGAGGTCACTGGAGGGACTTAGGAGTATGAGGGCAACCGAGTCCCAGCGAGTTTGTGATTTTCTAGGTCATGCCAATAAAAATCTGGTGCCACTTGGCTTTAGCTCGGTATGTCCGGATGACCCGGAGCCGAAGCTGGACAAGGTGCTAGTGGTGCTGAGCTCTACCAGCAACAAGTTGGACGCGATGGGTAACGTCATCGTCGGCCAACTGGAGACAGAGGGGAAGTATCTTGCCAAGAACGTCGCCGAATATGTGCTGAGATTTTTTAAAAGCCGAGACCCCAAACTATCTCTAGATCTGGTGGTCAAAGGGCCTATTGCTGAAGAGGAAGAAGCCGCCAGGGCCAGTGTTCAAGAAGCTGCCCAGAAAGTTGCCTCGTATTTCCATAGGACCTAGGACCTCCAGTAGCTAGGACCTTTTTCTTCTGCCTTTCACTTGTAATTCTCATTTTGTAATCCAATCCTTCGAATGAATGAAATCCAATCTTCTTGAATGAATGAATTCCATTTTGTATTTGTCTTCAATGCATTGCCCTTTATCTTATTGGCCCCCT
This sequence comes from Tuctoria greenei, assembly GCA_036927565.1. Classification (NCBI taxonomy): domain Eukaryota; kingdom Viridiplantae; phylum Streptophyta; class Magnoliopsida; order Poales; family Poaceae; genus Tuctoria; species Tuctoria greenei. The sequence continues at coordinate 92,101,937 of JAYESD010000006.1, read as the reverse complement.
GGTAGATGTTCACAATTTGATTGCAAACATGTACCAAAAGGATCTGACAATGTATTGAATATGTACCTAGAACTCTTAGCTCTTAGGTCCAAAGTTTACTTCTGTCATCTCCATGGACCCTTTGTGACATCGACGGTGGCCCCCTGGGAGTTGTTGGAGCTTGGTAGATCCGACGGCGCCCACCGCCAACACATAGAGCATCGACAGCGGGCCCCCTGGGAGGTGCCGAAGCTTGGTAGATCTGACGGCACCCACCACTAACATTTAGAAACGTCAACAGCAGGCCCCTTGTGGTTTGTTGGAGCTTGGTAGGTTCGACAGCATCCACCACCAGCGCTTAGAAACGTCCACGGTAGGACCCCTGGGGGTTGTTGGAACTTGGTCGGTCCAACGGCGCCCACCACAAACGGTTAGAAACGTCGATGGCGGGCCCCCTGAGGGTTGTCAGAGCTTGGTCGGTCTGACGGCGCCCACCACCAACGCTTAGAAACGTCGACGGCTGGCCCACTGGGGTCGTCGGAGCTTCCTAACTTCGTCAGTGTCCACTTGTCAACGTATAATACGTCGACGGCGGACCCCCTCTGGGTGATTTCTCCACCATCTTCGTTTAGATCACCGTTAGTTGTTCACGTCGATGGCTGGCCCCGATGGGAGTTGTTGGAGCTTGTTAGCTCCGAGGATGTAGGATTGAAGAGCACGTGAAAAGCTACCATAGGGGGGGTGAATGGTAGATTTAAAAATCTTACGCAGCGGAAACAATTAAACCCCAACCCCTTCGGTAGAAAAACGATCTGTTAAAGAAATTGTGTGTGAGATTAATATAAACGTGTTTCACCGTGACAAAAGTGATAGATATTAGAGAGAATCAAGTCACGAAGACAACACAATAAGAATCACTCAAATCCGTCGAGAAAAACTCAAGTTATGATCTAAAGATCAAACAAAGGTCAATCTGCCCTACTCGAGAAAAAAACAGTTCTGGAACGCTGAATAGAAACTCGTGTAGATCATAAACCACAAATCCAATGACCGTGAAATTTTGACAGATGATAGATAATCAAGTTGTGAAGACAACCCAAAAATTATCACGTCAATTGGATCTGTTAAACTCGAGTTATTGTAAAACCACCGGAGAAAGGTAGTGCTGTCCAGAAACTCGACGAGTAAATCTTGTCTGGAACAAGTCGGACGAACAAGGCACAAAAGTTCCTTCAAACTACGAATTTTATTCAATAGAACACAAGAGGAACAGCCCCAAAGTCGTGCACCACGAGCTCTGGGCTCCCTTGCTTATATAACCAGCTCGAAAGTCAACTCAACTCAGATCAGGAACCTAATCCTACTCTGTTCACGAATCGTAACTTTCCATAGCTTCTTAGGATTCTTCTATTCGCAGATAGAAGCAATCTTAAGACTTCCAAACACCTTAGGAACGTATCCCACATTCCTAAACAACTCAAATTCGTGACCCACATGAAATCCTATCATAACCAACTCAAATCTTTCCATATTTGAGTCAAACCTGACTCAGCCGCAGCCTGAGTCCATAACCTAGTCGGTTGGACCTTTCCGACCAAATCTTTACGTCCACATCTCTTCATCACGTCTCGGAACCATGTAGCCACGTCGATGCAATCCTTGCACATGTGCAAACCTCTTCCAATGACGTCCACGATACCTTCACATGCATTGTTCTTGATTCAATCATGCCATGCAACCTCCTGGTCAGCTCAACCACAATTCCTCCTGAATTTGGTTGTTGGAACCTCATCTCCTCCCTGGGACTAGTCCAATGGATCCCATCACCAGCCATGTTTTGAACTCAAGCAACACCTGCACATGAATAAACAACCAATCCATACGAGCCCAAGTCCTCGACTTCACTCAAGTTAGTTCCGAACACAACACCTTACGTGAGAACCTCACATAAGCATGTTGCAAAACCACAGTAACACGATATCATCCATGTCAACCAAAAACGCACCAAAGACTTAGAAAATGAATACTAAGCAATCTTTCCAGAGATGTAAAGCAAGTACGAAACATTGCAAATGAAAAACAGAAGCATTGCAGTCAAGTTCCGGACATTGATAAAAGGTGTTTTGGTGATATTCAAAACTTTTATCATCAATGGCAAGTGTATTTACTACAAGCCAATGTATTTAGCAAACATAGGTCTTACAATCTCCCCCTTGATGAATGCATTGGCAACACCATTTAAAATCCGAACATTGGCTTATTCACATAAAAGTTTTGAAGGCAATTTCTCCCCCTTTGTAAATCAAAAGTAAAATGAGAAGAAAATCCAAAAATTATCCCATATTATCTCTCCCCATTTATTATGTATCCTTATGCACATATTCTCTTTCTCTTCATGTTTATCTCTCCCCCTTTGACAATGTATTCAGCAAGTGATGAGCATATAAACAAATTATCTCTCACCCTTTAGTTGTTATGAGCATATTATAACATATACATATAAACAAAGCTCATCCAAGTCATACTATCAAGTACCTTACATTATCACATCAATGAAATACATAAAGTAGTGTAAGCCATGCTAGAGATCAAATGTAATTTTCAATTTAAGTAAGTCATGATCTCACAAACTTAACTATTTCAAAACCTGAAATCATGACACTAGTTGCTACATTTTATTATTTTTCAAAGCATAAATTTAAATCATATGATATTTGCAAGAGATTATATGCGCATCTGCCTTATTCTAACCAACCAAGCCAAGCCTATGTCATTTGACAATCAGAAGCTTAAGGACATGGTTTTAGTCATACACAACTTCTTCCAAGTTCATATCTAAGTGCAATGATAAGCCATCTCAAAAGAAGAAGTGTGATGAATGCATATTCTCTTGATCTTTTCTAAATTTATATTTGTTCATAAAAACTCAACATGTGAGTTGATTACTTGATTAATTCTTAATGATTAAAAGCACTCGTGAACATATAACAAGTTCAAAACAGCAAGAAAGTTCAACCATGACCAGTTTTAGTGTAAGTAATTATTCCAATTACTAGACATGGCAAAAACTACAAAATGTATAACATGAATAATGTAGTAAGAACTTTCAGCATGTAAAAGGAATCACAAAGTCATATATGTATGAAATACTATGCCCATATTATTTTAATTTCAGATTCACACATAGACTTCCCAAGTTTCAAAACTCCCCCTCAATTTAAGCCATGAGGATGCATAACCCCTATTTCACTACGAATGTAACAAAAATGAGTGAAATCCAAAGGTTTTGTAAAAATGTCAGCCAATTGTTGTTCGGTATCTACATGGTGAAGCACAATGTTTCCTTTTTCAACATTATCTCGGTGAAAGTGATACCTAATATCAATGTGCTTAATTCTAGAATGTTGCACAGGGTTTTTAGCAATGCAAATGGCACTAGTGTTATCACAGAACAGTGGAACACTATCTAGATCAACCCCATAGTCCTTAAGTGTTTGAACAATCCAAAGAATTTGTGAGCAAGCACTAGAAGCAGCTACATATTCTGATTCGACTGTGGATTGTGCAACTGAATTTTGTTTTCTAGAGGACCAAGCAACAAGAGAATTACCAAGAAAATTACAAGCACCGGAAGTACATTTCCTATCAATCCTACAACCCCCAAAATCAGCATTCAAAAAAGCTTTCAAAGTAACGGTTGAGGAAGAACGAAGAAAAATTCTAAATTCTTTAGTTTCATGTAAGTACCTGAGAATCATTTTGACGGCTTGACGATGTTAAGCACGTGGGGAGGCTTGAAACCGTACACAAAGACATACGCTGAATTGTATGTCTAGTCTTGATGCCGTGAGGTACAAAAGTGATCCGATCATGCTTCTATATTCTTTTTGATCCACGGGTTCACCATCTTCATCAAGTTCAAGTGTTGTTGTTGTTCCCATTGGTGTGCAAAGATGCTTGCTTTTGTCCATGTTGAAGCGCCTTTGGAGGTCTTTTGTATACTTCGTTTGATGCACAAAGGTACCCTCCTTTGTTTGTTTGATTTGCAGCCCCAAAAAGTAAGTGAGTTCACCCATCATACTCATTTCAAATTCGGAACTCATCATTGCTGAAAACTTGGACACAAGATCATGAGAAGCACAACCAAAGATAATATCATCCACATACACTTGAACGAATAATGAGTCATTGCCATGCTTAAGCACAAAAAGAGTTTTATCAACCTTGCCCATGGTAAACCCTTTTTCAAGTAAGAATGTTTTTAACCTATCATACCATGCTCTAGGGGCTTGTTTGAGACCGTACAAGGCTTTGAATAGTTTGTAAACATGATTAGGAAAATCTGGATTTTCAAAACCTGGTGGTTGTTTGACATAAACCTCGTCATTTATGTAGCCATTAAGAAAAGCACTTTTAACATCCATCTGGTATAGCTTAAAACCTTTAGATGCAGCAAAAGCTAACAAAATTCTTATGGCTTCTAATCTAGCAACAGGAGCAAAAGTTTCATCAAAATCTAGACCATCAACATGAGTGAAACCTTGAGCAACCAACCTAGCCTTATTCCTAACCACAACCCCATCCTCACTTTGTTTATTTTTAAATACCCATTTAGTTCCAATTAAAGTGTGACCTTGAGGTGGAGGTACAAGTTTCCAAACATTGTTTCTTTCAAAATTTTCTAACTCTTCTTGCATGGCAATAATCCAAGATTCATTAGTGAGTGCGTGTGATATATCTTTGGGTTCAAAAGAAGCAACAAAAGCAGAATGAGCATAAGAGTTTAGATCGCAAAACCTGGACCGTGTGACTCGTTCGTGCAAGCATCCAATCATCTGTTGTGGGGGATGATCTTTGTAAAACCGTAGGGGAACAGATGTCTCACAAGCTTCTTCTTCTTCATGTTCATCACAAATCGATGAGCTTGTGACTTGATGATGATTTGAATCAGCATTGATGGTTGTCGGTGCTGGTTGAGAATTAACATCTGGAGTTGAACCAAAGTCTTTAGCTGCTGAATTTTTGGGCAACAACTCCAATTCTTCTTCATCTTCAACGAAAATGCTCCCCCCTGCGGATATGGATCTGAACCTGCAATGTTTGAGCTAGTACCTGGGCTAGCTTCATCAAAACACACTTCACAAGTCTACACAATTTTTTTAGTGTCACGTAAAAGCATACGATAGCCTCTAGTATGAGATGGATAACCAAGAAACATGCCATCAATGGATCTAGGTTCAAATTTATCAAGATTACCATGTTTCTTAACAAAGCTTTTGCAACCAAAGACCCGAAAGTGTGTAACACTAGGCCTATGTCCAAACCGGAGCTCATATGGTGTTTTACCTAGCTTAGCACGCAAGAAAACACGATTTGGGACATAACAAGCGGTTGCTAACGCATCAGCCCAAAATTTCCTAGGTGTTTGATATTCATCAAGCATAGTCCTAGCCATCTAAACTAAGGTTCTGTTCTTTATTTCTACAACACCGTTTTGTTGAGGTACATATGGTGAAGAAAATTGATGATCTATTCCATTTTCATCACAAAAGTGATCAAAAGATTGATTTTAAATTCAGTTCCGTTATCACTTCTAATTGCTTTTAATGATCCTGGGTGATCAATTGATAATATAAGAAATAAAGTTCTAAAGTGACTAAATGCTTCATTTTTAGATGCCATAAAGTAAACCCAAGAGTATCTAGAATAATCATCAACAATCACAAGTGCATACCATTTACCTCCGAATGATTGAACATGTGAAGGTCCTACGGTGTCAAGATGCAAAAGTTGACATGGTTCAGTTGTCATGATCATTGCGAGAGGAGTATGTGAACCCGCAACCATCTTAGCATGTCTACAAGAAGAGCACACAATTTCTTTGTCCCCTTTAAGCTTAGGCAGCCCACGTATGCGATCAAGAGCACTAACACATGTTAGATGATCAAAGCCTACGTGATCAAGTCTACGATGCCAAAAATATAAGTCCTTTGAATCATTAGCAACTAGACACCTATGCTTAGAGAAAGGCATATCAAAATCAGCTTTAAAAACTCTTCCAAATCGTGACATGTTAAAAATAAGCTCACTATTTGAACTTACAACTTTGCAGCAGTTTTTATTGAAAATAATTTCCAGATTTTCATCTAGCAATTGTGAAATAGAAAGCAAGTTGTATTTCAAATTTTTGACAAGTGCCACATCCTTCAAAGTGTAGTGATCATTTACTCTAACCGAACCCTTAGCAATTATAGGAGTTGAAGAATTATCGGCAAAAGTAACATTCTCTACACATGACACAAAAGTGAGGGAGGAGAACCAATCTTTGTTACCGGTCATGTGGCGTGAGCAACCTGAATCCACAATCCAAATGTTCTCCTTCCTAAAACGTGTAACCTACATAGAAGCACAATACGTCGATGACTCAATACTGGGGTTAGTCAAAAGGCATTTAGGAATCCAGTACTGAGTCACGCGACGTGCAGCAGGAAAAACACGCGAAAGCTGAGACAAAACAACAGGTTTATGAGTCAAAGTTTGAGATTTTTTATTCTTAACTACTGACCTATAAGGTGTTACTTATGTAGCACAAAAATCAGTAGCTCTGGAGGCAAAAATTGAAGGTCCGGAGGTAAACTTTGAATGTTTTTGACTCAAAACAGCAGGTTGTACATTCGGTTCAATATGTGCAACAAGTTTTGCATGAAAGTTATGAGATCTAGCAACCATTCTTTCCCTTTTCTGTTGTTTAGCTAGTCTATAACAAAAATCTATGACATGACCATCTCTACCACAGTAGGTACAATGAAATTTAACTTTGTGTTCATGTCTAGATGAGCAAACAACATTTTTATTTGAAACCGAATGAGACAATACTCCTGCAGATTTGAAAACCACTTCTTTTTGTTTAGGAACTGTTTGAATCAAACCACTTCCTAATGACTTTACAATTTTAGGTGGATGTGCCTTAGCATGAGCATGAGAATCAAAACCTAAACCAGTTTTATCATTGCAAGACTTGGATAAATTCAGCAGCAAGTTTAGGTTCTTATTCCCATTACAAAACCGATCAAATGTCTTATGCATGTTATCAAGTTTATTGGACAGATCAAGGCAATTTTCACATGAATTTTTTCTTTTTAATTTGCAATTGGAACAATATTTAACTTCATGACAACGTAAAGCATTGTTCAATATAGAGATTTCATTCATAGCATCTTGCAATTTCTTATCAAGATCATCACAACTAGAACAATGCAAATCAATTGTAGAACAAGAAGCATCTTTTAAGTTTCCAATATTAAGTGCAGCAAGCTTTTTGTTCTTTTCAATTTCAAGTTCAAGTTTATCAAGTGTGGAGGTATGTGCACTTCTTAGGGAGGACAATTGTTCATATATTAAGTCAGATGAGGAACAAGAATCATCACTAGGAATCAAGGATTTCAAACGATTAATTTCAGATTCTAGTAACTAAATTTTAACATCATTGTCCCTTAGATATTTGTCCTTTTTCTTAACAATAATAGTGGCACGAGAAATAGCATCACACATTTCTTCGCATGTAGGACATACCTCTTCATTGTCGCTGTTGTGTTCTGTCTCCTCCATACTTGATCTTGAATTGCCCGCCATGAAGCACAAGTTTGCCAAATCATCTTCATCTTCATCACTTCCAATGTCCACATCGCTTGAGCCAAGTTCCTGGAGTGCTGAGATAAAGCTGCTCACCAATTGACGTCCTGTAAAACCCTTCTTTTTCTTCGTATCTTTTGCAGAGGAGTGTGTCGTTCTTGTTTTCTTTTCATCCCGAGAAGTAGGACCTAAAAGCTTAGGGCAATCTGAACGAAAATGTCCTGTCTTACCACATTCAAAGCATCGTTGAGGTCCGGAGCTTCCTCTCCTTCTAGTTCTCACATTTTGCAATGCTTTTGAGAACCGGGTAGAGATGAGCGCAAGCTCCTCCTCTAAAAACTCCTCAATCTGTTCAAGGGTTAGAGAGGACAGCAAAGCAAGTGTACCACAAGATGATGTTTGACCGGAACTAGGCATGTCACGTTGAGAAACAAAAGCAATAGACTTGTTGGGGTTCTTACGTGAGATTATGTCAATTTCATGAGTTTTTAACTTGGAATATAGCACATCTAAAGTAAGTGAACTCATGATAGTAGATTCACGAATAGATGTGACTTTCATCTCCCAAATTGACATATCTAATTCACTTAGCAATTGCCTAGCATTTTCAGCATCTGAAAAATTAACATTGACACTACGCAAGTTGCTGAGAATCTTATTAAAGCGAGCAGAAAGGTCATCAATAGACTCATCGGGTTGCATCTCGAAGCGCATGTATTCTTTCTTGAACATGTCTTGCCTTACCTCTTTGATCGTGTTGGATCCTTCATGGTAGTCACAAAGTGCTTTCGACACATCGTATGCAGATCGGAGGTGTCCAACACGGTCGAAGTTGCTTTGTGTTAATCCTTGTATGATCAAGTTCCGAGCCTTGTTGTTGTTGTCGACATCTCTCAGATTTGTAGCTGTAACTTGATCGTTTGATGGCACTTTATAAGGCTTGTATACCTTCTCCCATATTGCAAAGCCTTGTGTCTGGATGAAAGCCTCCAGCGTGTCTTTCAAACCTGAAAATCAATACCAGCGAACACACAAGATTTGCCAGAGTACTTCTCCATGATGATTAGTCAAAAACACATGCAAATCACAAATATTAGAGCACCGTGGCTCTGATACCAATTGTAGGATCGAAGAGCACGTGAAAAGCTACCAGAGGGGGGAGGGTGAATGGTAGATTTAAAAATCTTACGCAGCGGAAACAATTAAACCCCAACCCCTTCGGGAGAAAAACGATATGTTAAAGAATTTGTGTGTGAGATTAATATAAACGTGTTTCACCGTGACAAAAGTGATATATATAAGAGAGAATCAAGTCACGAAGACAACACAACAAGAATCACTCAAATCCGTTGAGAAAAACTCAAGTTATGATCGAAAGATCAAACAAAGGTCAATCTGCCCTACTCGAGAAAAAAAAACAGTTCTGGAATGCTGCAAAGAAACTCGTGTAGATCAGAAACCACAAATCCAATGACCGTGAAATTTTTACATATGATAGATAATCAAGTTGTGAAGACAACCCAAAAAGTATCACGTCAATTGGATCTGGAAAACTCGAGTTATGATAAAACCACCGACGAAAGGTAGTGCTGTCCGGAAACTCAATGAGTAAAACTTGTCTAGAACAAGTCGGACAAACAAGGCACAAAAGTTCCTTCAAACTATGGATTTTATTCAATAGAACACAAGAGGAACAGCCCCAAAGTCGCGCACCACAAGCTCTGGGCTCCCTTGCTTATATAACCAGCTCAAAAGCCAACTCAACTCAGATCAGGAACCTAATCCTACTCTGTTCACGAATCATAACTTTCCATAACTGCTTAGGATTCTTCTATACGCAGATAGAAGCAATCTTAAGACTTCCAAACACCTTAGGAACGTATCCCACATTCCTAAACAACTCAAATTCGTGACCCACACGAAATCCTATCATAACCAACTCAAATCTTTCCATATTTGAGTCAAACCCGACTCAGCTGCAGCCTGAGTCCATAACCTAGTCGATTGGACCTTTCCGACCAACTCTTTACATCCACATCTCTTCATCACGTCTCGGAACCATGTAGCCACATCCATGAACTCCTTGCACACGTGCAAACATCTTCCAATGACGTCCACGATACCTTGTTCTTGATTCAATCATGTTGCGCAACCTCCGGATCAGCTCAACCACAATTCCTCCTGAATTTGGTTGTTGGAACCTCATCTCCTCCCTGAGACTAGTCCAATGGATCCCATCACCAGCCATGTTTCAAGCAACACCTGCACATGAATAAACAACCAATCCATACAATCCCAAGTCCTCGACTTGACTCAAGTTAGTTCCGAACACAACACCTTACATGAGAACCTCACATAAGCATGTTGCAAAACCATAGTAACATGATATCATCCATGTCAACCAAAAAACAGACCAAAGACTTAGCAAATGAATACTAAGCAATCTTTCCAGAGATGTAAAGCAAGTACGAAACATTGCAAATAAAAAACAGAAGCATTGCGGTCAAGTTCTGGACTTTGATAAAAAGGTGTTTTGGTGATATTCAAAACTTTTATCGTCAATGGCAAGTGTATTTACTACAAGCCAATGTATTCAACACACATAGGTCTTATAGAGGATGCCCACTTTCAACGTATAAAATGTTGACGGCGGGCCCCCTGGGGGTTGTGAGAGCTTAGTAGCTCCGTCAACATCCACCATCGCCATGTACTTTCCAGTTTTCCTGCGCGTTAAAGACAAGAAAACAGTAAAATTCGTCCTCTCGTCTTTATGTTGTTTGCGGCTTATTGTTCTTATTTAAAATTTAGGTCCGAAGGAATTCAACATGATAACAAGTAAATTGATGCAATCTCTTCTGATCCGAATGGCTTTCAGATCCGCCCCACTGAGACCCGCCAGAATATAGGTAGAGTGACGTACTTAGGGTGTTGGACCAGTCTAAGTTGATAGCGCACTCCGGTCCTGTCATTGGCTTTGGCGTTCAAGCGAGTAGACCATCTAGCAATGCTAAGATCCGAAAAAGATCAACAACATAACTCGTATATCATATGAATAACTTGGAGTAAATCTCAAAAAGAATTGCACAACTTCTTTATATACAAGATGGAAAAGATAATGAAAGAAAAATGAGCCTGTACAAAATTAATGCACGTGGAGTCTGCTTTCACACAACAATGTCTTTAATTATAGGTCCGAATTATAGGGGAGACAAGGACACACTTGGGGTACTGAACTAGGCCAAGTGTGCTATTCATCTTGTTCTAACCCAGGGTAGGCAAGCCGCACTTTCAGTACAAGGACCAAGTTAGATGGGCTTGAACTGCCCGGACCCTCCCGGAGGGGTCCAAATGTTCTCCTTTAGGACCTTCCCGACTCTGTGTATAGACTCTATAACTTATGTTGTGTGTAATTACAGACTCACCTCCATGAAACTAAGCATAAAACTTATGGAGGTGCTCGATGTTCCAAAGATTGGGAAGCGGAGTCCCATCCTCTGTTGCCAAGCGAACGCATTCGGGACAGGATACTTTGATCACTCGGAAGGGACCTTCCCAACTGGGGTACAGTTTTTTCATCCCTTCACGAGTTAGTATTCTCTGCAGCACCAGATCGCCTTCTTCAAGTTGTCGGTTGCGCACATGCCTTTGGTGATAGTGTCAGAGCGCCTGGTGATATCGTGCATTCCGAACAGCTGCTTGGCACCTTCCCTCGTCGACGAGGTCAAAGTCTTCACACCGGAGCTTGTCCTGCGTGGCTTCATCGAAGGTTCGGACCTGGAGTGACCCCATGGTGGTCTCTGGGGGAAGGATCGCTTTAGCTCCGTAGACCAGGAAGAAGGGCGTCTCTCCAATTGACCAGCTAGGTGTTGTCCTGCTCGCCCAGAGTGCGGACGGAAGCTCCTCTATCCAGTTGGCTCCATGTTTCTTTAAGCACTCATAAGTGCACGTCTTGAGTCCTTTCAATATTCCTGCATTTGCTCTCTCGGCTTGGCCATTACTTGCCAGGTGAGCTACTGATGCATCGCTGACTTGAATGTCGAGGTCTTCGCAATATTCTTGGAATGCTACACTTGTGAATTGGGTTCTGTTGTCAGTGATGACTCTATTTGGAACTCTAAATCTACAGACTATGGACTTCAAGAACTTAATAGCTGATAGCTTGTTGATTGTCACAACTGGAGTAGCTTCCGGCCACTTGGTGAACTTATCGATGGCGACGTATAGGAACCTGTAACCTCCGACAGCTTTTGGGAAAGCTCCCAAAATGTCCATCCCCCACACAGTGAATGACCATGTAGGAGGTATCATTTGCAACGACTGAGCTGGTGGGTGAATTTGTTTCGCGTGGAACTGGCACACTTCACACTTTTTTACCAACTCAACTGCATCCTGGAGAGCTGTAGGCCAGTAAAAGCCACGTCGGATTGCTTTACCGACCAACGTGTGGGAAGATGCATGGTTCATACACTCGCCTCCATGGATTTCTGCAAGGAGCTCGCGACCTTCTTCCCGAACAATGCACCGCATTAGTACGCTGTTGGCACCGCTCCGGTAGATATCCCCTTCTTCAAGCATGTATCTTTTAGCCAATCTGACGATCGGGTCAATGGATGCACTGTCTTCAGGAAGGATGTGTCTTTCAAGTAGCTCTGGATCTCGAGATCCATGCATTGGAGCTAACTTGAGCCTCCGGATCTTGCGCGCTGGGTGGCTCGGAGCTTCCTGCAACACCTACAACCCTTGGTGGATGCCATGGTAACAGGGCCACCGGGACTGCCAGCTTTGAGGTGCTGGTCTCGCCCCCTTCGCTCCATTCGACAGGCTGAGTGGTTGGTCTTGATGACATCCTGACAAAAATTCCGTTGGGAGCTTGAGCTCCCATCGAAGCCTTCGTCAAGAGTTCATCTGCTTTAGCGTTGTTGAGACGTTGGACATGGTAGAGGTCCAGGAAATCAAAATCCTTCTGGATCTTCTGGACTTCAATGAGGTAAGCAGCGAGTTGCAGGTTGTTGTAGCTGCATTCGCCTTTGACTTGCTTGATAATGAGCTGTGAATCACCCTTCACCAGCATCTTCTTGACGCCATATGATAGCGCTACCTTGAGCCCATAGATGACAGCTTCATACTCCGCCATGTTGTTGATTGCCTTGGAGTCGAGGTGAACCATATACTTGACCTTCTCTCCGGTCGGAGCGAGGAGAAGGATTCCAACTCCGGCCCCCTGTTTTTGCATGGAGCCATCGAAGTAGAGAGTACAGTGAGGTTCGGTGAATACCGGGACCTTGGGTTCCGGCTTCTGCTCACTGGGGTCCACTCCACCTCAAAGTCAGCCAATGCCTGCCTCTTGATAGCATGTTGAGACAGGAATTCGAGATTAACTCTGCCAGCTCCGCTACCCACTTAGCAATGTTCGCAGTAGAATTGAGGTTATGTAGTATAGCACGCAGTGGATAAGAGGTTACCACTGATATCTTTTGGGCTTGGAAGTAGTGATGTAGCTTCCTTGAGGCAATGAGAACTGCATAAAGCAGCTTATGCACCTCAATGTATCAAGGCTTGGCGTTGTGGAGTACTTTACTGATGAAGTAAACTGGCCGCTGGACAGCCCGAACCTTCTGTGAAGGTCCTGAAGCTTCTTGTTCGTCAACCCAGGCCCTCCCAAAGGGGTCCGAACCTTCTTCTTGAGCTTCCCAAACCCTCCCGAAGGGGTCCAAAACTTCTTCTTCAGCCATGTGAACTCCCTCAGATGAGAGAGGTTGATCCTCGAGCAGCCTGCCTAGAAGATTCGTGACTGGGGGCTGGGACCCAGATTTGCCTTCAGGTAGCTCCTGACCCTCCCGGAGGGGTCTGGGCTCCTGAACAGTAGGTGGTTCCGGTCTTTCCGCAACAAGAACTATGTTGACAACCTCCGTAGTTGCCAACATTTAAAGCAAAAGAGGCTCACCAGAGTTCGAAGCTACCAAGATTGGTAGTGTTGTGAGGAGCTGCTTGAGCTCTTGGAACACCTTTTCTGCTTCCTTAGACCAGTGGAATGGTCTGGACTTGCTCAATAACTTGAAGAAAGGAAGCACCCGTTCTGCCAGTCTAGATGAACCGGCTGAGCGCAGCTAAACATCTAGTTAGCTTTTGGAAATCCTTGATGCGAGATGGGGGCCGCATGTCTTCAACGGCCTTGCTATTTGCTGGGTTTTCCTCAATTACTCGGTGAGTCACCAAGAATACGAGGAGCTTCCCGGAGCTAATCCCGAAGACACATTTGTCCGGGTTCAGCTCAGTGCGCGTCATGCGCAGCTTGTCGAAGACGACTTGTAGGTTGTCAAGGAGTGAATCCTTGTTCTTGACCTTCACGATGATGCCATCGACATAAACCACCAACAAGTCCGTAATGAGCTCTCCAAAGGTTTTGTGCATGGCTTGCACAAAAGTTGCAGCGTTTTTGAGACCAAACGACATGGAAGTGTAACAATACAACCCATCTACTATTATAAGGCAGTATGCTCTTCATCTTCCCTAGACATTTGGATCTGATGGTATTTGGAGTATGCATCAAGAAACACAATAGCTCGCACCCGGAGGTGCAGTTCACTACCTGGTCTATCCTAGGTAGTGGAAATGGATCTTTTGGACATGCCTTATTCAAGGTGGTGTAGTCGATACACATCCGAAGCTTCCAACCGGCCTTGGGTACAATGAGTGGGTTTGCCATCCATCATGGATGATGAACCTCCCGGATGAAACCAGCTTTGAGCAGCTTCTTCATTTCTTGTCGAATGAAATTATGTCGCTCGACTGATTGCTTTCGGGGCTTTTGGTGTATTGGCCGTGTGTCGAGATATATCTTCAAGCTGTGCTCAATCACCTCCCTAGGGATACCATGTATTTGTGACGGTTGCCAGGCAAACACATCAACATTCACACGGAGGAAAGTGATGAGTGCGAGTTCCTATTTGTTGTCCAGAGCTCCCGATATACGGGTGGTCTGGGCAGCATCAAAACCAATTTGGACAACCTTGACGGGAATGTCAGTGTCACTGCTTGGCTGCACACGTGGTGCAGAGGTTGAGCCTCGGTGATGAGTGCTCGGAGGTTGAGCAGCTAGCTCCTTACTAGGTGCTTCCTCCTCGCTATTGTAAGCGCGTGGATTTCTTCCAGCGCAGTGACTCCTGCAATACGATCTCCGCAGATTCAGAGAACATGTAAAGGTGTTGACATCTTCAACACCAGGTAGCCATAGTGTGTTGCGATCATGAACCTATATAAGGCAGGCCTGCCTAGGATGGCATTGAAGGGTAAGCTGATATGCGCCACGTCGAAGACCAGCTTCTCGGTCCTGTAATTCTCTCGAGTCCCGAAGGTTACCGGGATTGTGATTGAGCCGAGAGGAATGATGACCCCCGGACCTACCCTGAAGAAAGGACGTGAGGGGTGAAGGTTCGAAAGTTTCAGCTGGATCTTGACGAACGCTTCATTGCTGAGGAGGTTGAGCGCCGAACCTCCATCCACCAAGACATGGTAGAGCTGGACATTATTGACAGTAGGAGACACCATCAACGGCAGTTGTCCACCTCCGATCATGTTTCTTGGACAGTATGAAGCATCAAAAGTATGGGAGTGTCCATCCACTTCTGATGGGGTTCTGCCTTGGCGGTAGGAGCTGTGGCAGCCATCTCCCAACGCACGGTCTTGAGGACACGACAGGATGTGATATCCCAGGACCCTCTATAGATGGTATTGAGGTCTTCCAACGCTCATTGTCAGAGATGTCAGAATCATCGCCGACGGTGTTGTATACAGCCTTCAGGACCTTTTTGGGGTCCTGGAAGCCTAGCTCCGGATCAGACTAAGCTTCATCAACTTTCTGCTTTCCTCCCCGCTGGCAAAAAGGAGCTTCTTCTCGGCACTTGTTGAAGCGCTCGACAAGGTTTTGGACCTCACGACAATTTTCAAGATTGTGGGTGTCCGTTTTGTGGATTGGACACCACGTCTTTTAACCGCCATCGTCTTCAGACGATGGTCGAGGACGTTTCTCGGAGCGTAGGAGCTGCAGCTGCTACAACAGTAGGCGTGCCGGCCGACAGCTTCTTCTTGGCGTTGGACTTTTTCTTCTTTTTTCCACTACTTGAGGTAGTGGCTTCAGCCTTGGAGGACTTTTTGTTAGCCCCCGGAGCTGGTTTGGAGTGCAGTTCACGGCCCTCCGCAGCCCTGGCACATTTGTCGGCCAAGCTAAAGAGTTCCGTGATGCTGGTGACTTCTTTTGTCGCCAACTTCTCCAACATCTTCTTGTCTCGGACGCCCTGTTGAAATGCCACAATGACAGATGCGTTGGAGATGGAAGGAATCGTGTTCCGTACCTGGGAAAAATGATGGATGAACGATTGCAGTGACTCCCCTGATTTCTATTGTACGTCAAACAGATCCAGTTCTGTGCCAGGCCGGGTGTAAGAACTCCCGAAGTTGGCGATGAATTGATTGCATAGCTCCGCCCAACTGTTGATGGAGTCAGGTGGAAGACTCATGAACCAGGATCTGGCTGTCCCAGTCAGAGCCACAGGAAAGTAGTTGGCCATCACAGCCTTATTGCCCCCCGCCGCGAGAATGGTAGTGGAGTAGATTTGGAGGAACTCGACAGGGTTGAAAGTTCCGTCGTAATTCTTCGACAGATGAGGCTGCAACTTCTGCAGCCATTGAACCATGCAAAGGTGCATGGCTAGGGCCGAACAGCCGCCCCTACTCCCAATGGAGAACGATATTTCCGAGCCTCTTGCCTCTCGCGAGCACACTCGATGTGGACACAGCCGTCCTACTGCCTGTATCTTCGGGCGAGCTTCGACCGGAGATCATGTGTCGAGAGTCTTGACGCAGTGTGAGTACGACATGCCCTGGAGGGCAGTGACGTTACTTGTTGGGATACAACACGTCTCCCGTGCTATGGAACTTGAGGACCAAGTCTACCAGACAAGGTCCTTCGCTGTGAAGTTGCCTGCCCAGCAGGGGGCGAGCCTTGGTTACTGATGGCATCGGTTGCAGCTACAACCAGATGTTCAACATAAGTACGCCATTGTTCCATGGCTACTAGAGGAGCTCTAGCCATTGGAGGATAGTGGAGCAGAGTACGCGCAACGATTAGCGCGTTCTCCGGGTTGTTTGTCGATGTAGTCACCAACACGAGGGCACCATCCTGTTGTCCGGCATTGGCAGATAAAGGAGGTGGTGGTGGTGGTGCAACAACACCCGCCGGGACAACAGCGCCAGCTGGCTGTTGAGCATTGGAGGGATTTCCTCCGTCAGGCTGTCTGGCGTTGCCGTTTGATGATGCTGCCACATAGTTCACTATCTTGAAATCTCAGGCCCCCTACCTTGCGCGCCAAATGTCGAAGTGTGCGATCAACACTTCCCCCAATACTACTAGATCATAGTTCGCGGAGGTTCGTGATTGGTTGGGGCGCACATGAGATTATGAACAAGACAGTGACACGAGGATTTTTATGTGGTTCGGGCCGCCTGAGCGTAATACCCTACTCCACGGGTGGTTCTTGTATGTATGACTATGTGTATGTGAGCGCTTGATTGGACTTGTCCTTTGTACCGTGCAGCACAACCTTTTTATAGTCCAAGGACTGGCCGTTACATTGTCAGCGTGGCCTGACATGTTGCCCCAGCAGTGTTTAATTACCTAATAAAAGATCTGTATGTATTAAGTACATTTAATAGTGTGATGACGCACCTTAATAGCGGCGTTACCGAAACTAAAGGTGCTCTGATCGTGTGTCATCAACATGGCATTAATGACACGTAATCAGGTCTTGTAATGGTAGCTTTAACACCCCTTGAATGTTCGTGCCGTTGGAAATTCGTCTATCTTCCCATTGCTGTCTTAGGTCCGGAGGCTCCACACATGGCAGCTCCGGAGCTTCCCTCTGTGAGGAGGCAGGTCCGGAGCTTCTATACACGCGGCAGCACCGACGCTTCCCTCTACTCGGAGTTAGGTCCGGAGTCACTGGACACGTGGTACGACCGGAGCTTTCCTATACAAGGAGTTAGGTCCGACCTTGATTTACACGTGGCAGCGCCGGAGCTACCCTAATAAGGGAGGCGGGTCCAGTGCTGCGAGACACGTGGAGCCTTCGAAGTTCTTCAACTCGGACAGGTGGAACTTCGTGGCTTTTCTTGCGGTACCGTGGGGTACCTAGTACGCAGGGTACCGACACTCCTGCATCCTTTCAAAGGCGCATGATGTCTATCTTTTCCAACATGATTGAGGAAATCAGAAGTTTTCGTGGACGATTTCTCCCTCTGTGGAAAAAATTTTGATCATTGTCTAGAAATTTAGACAAGGTCTTACGAAGATGCCAAGAGAAGGACCTAGTACTTAATTGGGAGAAGTGCCACTTTATGGTCTGTGAATGCATCATTCTTGGACACTTAGTGTCCGAGAGGGGGATAGAGGTGGATAAGGAGAAAATTGATGTTATTGAACAACATCGATCTCCTGTCACATAAGGGGAATCCGCAACTTTTTAGGTTATGCGGGGTTCTATAGACGATTTATCAGGGACTTCTCCAAAATTGCTAGACCCCTCACAAATCTATTAGCTAAGGATGCCCCCTTTGATTTTGGTGAGCAGTGCCTTAAATCCTTTGATACACTCAAAAACGCACTTGTCTTAACTCCAATCATCCAACCCCCCTGGTTGAAAGCTTTTGTCGAAGTGTTCTTGTGACATTTCCCCTAGACCTGCTATGCGAGCAGCCCACGGAGGTTCTTGATCGGAAGGGCTCAGTCCTCAGGCGAGCTTGATCGCATGAGAGATGGTAAGATGGTAGTTTTACGTGGTTTAGGCCGCCGGAGCATAATACCTTACTCCACAGTGTGAGTTGTATTGCTGGAGAGTGTGCTCTACTAGGTGTGAATGCGTGTGTTGAGTTTTGTCCATTTATAGACAAGGTGGACACCTTACAAGTAGTTCGAGCGCCCGACGGGTAGCCCCGTGGCGATTTTATCTTAAAGATCTAAATCTTTCTCGTACAAGCTTCCCCTGACCATGGCTTGGAGACCCACCGTCTTGCCGCCTCAGACGTCAGTGGCCCATGCGTAGTCGTTGATGGTGGCAGGGGACATCCCGTCCGTCTGTCTTATCATCGTAAGCTACCCCACTTGGCAGAGGGGGGTAGGCCTGCAGCGCCATTACTGTAATGCGATTGGGGCGCAACGGTACCTGACAGGGGGTGTGCGTCATGTTGTGCACCATGGGAGGGTGCATGTCTTCAATGCTTGATTTAGATAGGGCGCACCGCCCCTTAACTCCCACAACCCACTGTCCAGGGCAAGTTGCAGGACACGAGGCATCATCGAAGCTAGCCTCTGCGGGTGAGGCCAAGTCCTGTACAGCAGGCCATGTGGCAGCCCCGGAGCTCATCTCTGAGGTGAGCTAGGAATCCGAGACTGCAGGACATGTGGTAGAGCCAATGCCCGCCTCTGCGGGAGGATGCCGACCTAGTGCTTCGTACCACGTGGCAGCACCGGAGC
Source organism: Tuctoria greenei (assembly GCA_036927565.1). Classification (NCBI taxonomy): domain Eukaryota; kingdom Viridiplantae; phylum Streptophyta; class Magnoliopsida; order Poales; family Poaceae; genus Tuctoria; species Tuctoria greenei. Next base: position 92,082,799 of record JAYESD010000006.1, on the reverse strand, counting down.
CCCCTCCCAAGGGGGAGCAGTGTCCCATCCTGCAGGACACGTGGCAGCTCGGGAGCCCATCACTTCGGGAAGCTGGGGCCTGTCTTGAGGTCCATGTGGCAGTGTCGAAGCCCGTACCTGAGGGAAGTCGGGGTCCGGGCCTTCTGGACACTGTTGACGGTCCTTAAGTACCATATTTTGACCGTCAATTCACCTCATAATGTGCATAAAAGAAACACAAAACATAGTGGTAGGGTTATACACTAACCCAATTCCACAAGTGTTGGTGTCTATTTGTATGCAGGTGAATTATTACCCAAAATACCAAAACATGTAGGGATGAATCCATGAAAATGGATTTCAATGAATCAGGCGATGACAAGTGGCAACACATGGATCAAATGGCCCAAAAACAGAAGAATACGAGGAGATCCAATGGTGTTGCACCCATATACATCAAGGGGGCCCACCTGGAAGCCACCTGGAGGAAGCACTCCCCGAGGGGAGGTTTGACCAGGTCGGCCGAACCAGGGGTGTGGCTGACCCCTTCCTGGCGCCAAACCCGGTCAAATGACACGTGTTGGCTCCTCTCGGCTCCCTAGAGTCAATGGTGACTGATTTGCGCGTTAATTTAGGCGGGAACCAACCATTATCCAACTATAAATAGACCCCCTCACCTTACTTCTCACACACACCAAAAGTTGAGAATAGGGCTGCACTCCAAAGGTTTAGAGTAGTCCTAGAGGCTACCAAAGTAGAAGGTGAGTGTGGTGAAGAGTCTAGGAGAAGGAGGCTTGGGCTTGTCAAGTCCCTCTTCTACACTTGTACCCCTACAAGGTTTTACTCAATCAAGTAAGCCTTTGTGAATTTAGTACAAGTTTGATCTTTTATTCTTAGTAGTTTGCACAAGTAGTTACTAGTGGGTTCACTGCTTTAATTCATTAGAGGCTCTAGTTGTAGCTTTGTGTTCGAAACAACTAGAGTAGTGATTTAGAACGTAAGCGTCGTGCTTAGGTTATAAATCATCAGTGGATATCTCGTAGACCCACGGATTGAAGAGGTAGGCAGTAGGTGGTGACAGCCCTATCTGTCCTTCATAATACTCCACGTTCTGCTATGCCATAGGCTCTTGGCGGGAGTCATCCTAGTATTGCTAGGAGTAAGCCTGTGCCCGAAGCAAGCATCTACTGCAAACTACCTTGAATTAGGATCAATACTTTGAATTCCTATCTGTTCCTTGCCTACCAAACAACTTTGTGTCCTTGGGTGAGCTAGTTCGAAAGATTAGAACACACGTTGTTTGGATACGATACCCTTGGGAAAACTCCTTAAGGGGAAGTGCTACAACGGCATTTCCGTGCCCTTGCGGATAACTCTGTTGTGTTAAGAAATACCAACAAGCATTTCTGGCACCGTTGCTGGGGAACGGTTGCTGTTAATCTTTGAACCAAGATCACCCTCGTATCATATCCCCCTTATCTATCATCTTACCTTTCTTATTCTTACCTTACCACCACCATATAAATGGAGCAACCCACCATTCTTTCTTACTTTGCTCCAAAGGGCAAGTTCTGTGAGCCACCGCCTTCGGCAGAACCTATTTGTTCAACCAGCTATGAACTTCGCCCTGGCTTTATAGCCATGGTTCGGGAACAATCCTTCTCAGGAACGGATTGTGAAAACCCTTACCACCATCTACGAGAGTTTGAAAAACTGTGTTCATGCTTTCTAATCAAAGGTATGACACAGGAAACTCTCAAATGAAACTTGTTTCCTTTTTCCCTCAAGGAAAAAGCCAAACAATGGTACAACCACTACGTTGGGAAGACAAACGGTGATTGAAGTGAATTACGAGACAAATTTTGTCTTGCTTTCTTTCCCATTGCCCGAATTATTTCCTTACGAAAGGAAGTACTATGCTTCCAGTAGATGGAGAAGGAATCCATAGGTGCAGCTCGGGACATATTTTCTCTTTTGAAAAATTCTAGCCCAGATTTGTTAATCCTTGTTGATGGCTGTTATATAAAATTTCACCTGCCAATTTAACTCAATTATGTGAAGGATTTGTCATTTCTTGCACACATCACCTTTCTATCTGACCCAATTTCACTTGGACTTGGAGAAGTATGTTTATGCAGCATTTTATGCAAGTAATGAGGAAATGTAGAGGGACCAATCCTATAAAATATCATCCCAGCCAATCAGGCGATGACACGTGGCATCCCATGGATCAAATGGCCCACAAACAGAAGTATCCAAGGAGATCCAACGGTGTATCACCCATATACATCAATGGGACCCACCTGACAGCCACCTGGAGAAAGCACATGAGAAACGGTGCAAGGACCAGGTCGGCCGAACCAAGGGGTCGGCCGACCTGGTCTTTGCACCAAACTCGGTCAGCCTCCACGTGTTGGCTCCTCCTGGCTCCCTGGAGTCAATGGTGACTGATTCTCGCACTTTTGGTGGCGGCAACCGACCTCAACACTAGTATAAATAGGACCCCTACCCCTCACTTCAACACACACCACTTGGGCATCATTGTATTGTATACACTATCTTCCATAGTCCTTAGAGGATTTAGGATGTAGAGAGGAGAGTCTCTAGTCCCAAGTCCAAATTGGGAAAGGAGTAGAAGGAGTCCCTCTTCCCAATTCCACATTGCGAAAGGTATGGCTTATGTATTCCTTCTTGTATTTGTGACTTTGTGCTCAATAAATATATTATCTTTAGTCTTCTTTTATACGTATACTTGGACAAAGTGTTTCTTGTTTGATTGTGGAGTCCATGTATGTGGAAGGTATAGTCTTTATGATTTCACTCTCATGATCACATCTTATGGTCATAAACACTATAGACTCCAACTATAGTCTATGTAGTTATGATATGATTATGTTAATATGAATGACTTATGCTATGTTTCAACATTGGTTCAACGATGTTTAGGTTAGTCATTGCCTTAGGATGGCTTGTGCCATGGCTCCTAAGGTTTTTCTTAGTATGCTAGCATGGTGCTAGGGTATTTAAGTAGCGTTGGATGTCTCGTAGACCCACGGATTGAAGAGGTAGGTAGTAGGTGGTGACAGCCCTATCCGTCCTTTGTAATCCTCCACGTTCGGCTATGCCACAGGCTCTTGGCGGGAGTCGCCCCAGTATTACTAGGGGTAAGCCCGTGCCCGATGTGTTGAATAGCATTGCATAGGAATTCATCATTGACATGACCATTAGTATCTACCTTATGCTATGTATATATATTAGGAGCATTGTAGGAACAACTCTCTAACTCCAAATCCAATCTCCCTCTGGGACCCATTTTACCCTTTAGAATAGATTGTTTAGCTGTGTGTCACACTACCCCAATTATCAACTTACCCCTGTCCGGATAATGGATTAGTATCCCATAGCTTGACCATAAGAGTAGTATATACTTTACTCCATTGCCTTCATTTGGGATAAATACGATACCCTTGGGAATACTCATGGGTGAAATGCTACAACGGTATCTTCCGTGCGCTTGCGGATCTCATCTCCTTACCGGAGATGATCTGTGGTGTTAAGAAACACCAACAAGCATTTCTGACACCGTTGCCGGGGATGATTTGTTAGTATATCTTAGGAGCCGTCAACAAGCATTTCTGGCGCTATTGCCGGGGATGATTTGTTAGTATATCTTAGGAGCCGCCAACAAGCATTTCTTGCGCCGTTGCTGGGGATGATTTGTTAGTATATCTTAGGAGCCGTCAACAAGCATTTCTGGCGCCGTTGCCGGGGATGATTTGTTAGTATCTTAGGAGCCGTCAACAAGAATTTCTGGCGCCGTTGCTGGGGAAGGCAAAGGAAGTGAAAGATAGCTATCACTTGTGATTAAGCTATAGGTACTAATAGTTATTAGACAGGACTACCCTTGTTTGTTTTATCCTTTGTGTGAAAAAAGGGTAGTGTTGGCCAACCCATTGTATGGGATGGCCAACGAGGAAGCAAGTGCTAAACTGCAAGATAATTTAAGGCGTACCTCAAGAAATGTCCGCTAGGCAACACCATTGCCTTTTTGCGGGAGAATTTCAACTTTTAGTAGGAGCCAAAGTCATCCATACCCAAGCTTGGGGAAGGCTCCAAGAAGTTCTTCTTGGTTTGGCTCCACCATGGGGTGGATAGTTGGCTCTTCATCCAACACTCGTGTCATGGGTTGGCTCCACCAATCCATGACCGCATTCATGCTGGAGCTGAAGGAGTCCTATTCTCATTCATCATGGATGAGAAGAAGGTCTCCACTCAAGGGGTGGATTGAAGAATGCTCGAGTTCCCATAGCTTGTCATGCACACCACTTCACAAGGTGGATATGCTAGTTATGGAACTACACCTCCCATTGAAGTGTCATGAATATCCAAGTCATTGGAGATTTGTTTGGATAATCCAAGTCGTGGATATTCACATGATTAGTGAAAATCCATGTCATCATGGGACGCGTGGGTACTATTTCCCTAAGATCCATGAGGATCTTTTTCAAGCAACAACTCCAATGGCTACCATTCACAAGGAGGTCAAGGGTGGAATTAACATCACTCTTGTATTCAAGGAGACTATACAAGGGATTTAAGTTCAACTAGCCTACCTTGAAGTATCTTAGCCATGCAGAAATCAAGACAACATTCACATGAAGATCTTGGCTAAGGACAAGAACTTAAGGAGCATTCATAGTCCAAGATTTCCCACATCACTTGTTGGGATTCCCACACTTCGACCAAACCCATTCAACCTAGGGCAAGTGACATTGTGGATGAAGCGTTTCTTGTATGATTGTGGAGTCCACATGTCATCATGCCCAAGGAAGCCTTTGACCCATGATCAAGGAATACATTCAAGAGGGAGAACCCATTGCTACAACAACATGTCTATATCAATACAACAGGGAGAGGCTAGGGCCACCATGTGGCCCACATGTCCAAATGACAACCAAATGAGTTTGGCATGTCAAAACAGAAGAAATTGTCCACATCTTCAACTCCGGATTGGACAACAAATCATCGCGTTGAACAGAACGGAGGTAAGTCCTACTCATCAGACTTCAAAAATTTGGTGAGTCCTTGCCAATAGGTTAATTGGTAGTTATCTCATATTTGTTTTCCAAATTGCATCAACCCTTGCATTTGCATGTTTGAAATTCAACACATGCATGTTGGAAAGTAAAATTTCCAACCATCATAAAACTAAAAATTTAAATTAGGGAGAAATTTAATTGGATATGAACTACGCGCATGACCACTTGAATTTATCTTCCTAGTTCAAACCAAAAAGATTTGCTTTGAACCTCATTGCATTTACAAGTTATTTCAAGCTGGGCAAGACAATTTGAAAATTGGATTCAATTTGCTTTTGGCTAACGTAACCCGTTTTCGAGTTGTTTTGTGTGTTCCCGATTAAAGTGCATCTAGGTCAAAATTGTGAAGAGGTGGTGTGGCAAGAAAGTGGAAGGTTTAATCAAGCTCAAGTCACCATTGGGAGGATTTGAGAACACTTCTCTCCTTCAAACTCATTTTGAGTTTTGGGAAGAGAAATGTTCAAGAGGATGACCCAATGGAGGAGCCAGAACCAAATCCATCGCCAAATCCAACCTCAACTTGGCATTTGACATCAACCATCAAGCCTACGTCGAAAATCAAGGTTGTGAGTGTCTCACACAAATACCTTCGTCACCAACTGCTCTTCAAATGAGTTTAGAATTTTTCATTGTTTGGTTTTCCATAGAATTTAATGTATTTTCATGCATTTGGGAGGAAGGTTGACACTTCCTCATCATTCAATTCTCAAGCATTCTCACAAGAGTAAGCGTGGGTATTGATTTTTGGATCTCCAAAAGGAAATCCCACCTTACTTGTAAAAATCTCAAACAAGTACCTAGAATCCTTTAAGCATTGTTTTGTAGACTTAGTCATTTCGAGGTTTAGAAAACAAAACTTTGGGCATGACTTAATTGGTGAATTGGCATATAGGAACTTGGGCATAGTGATAGCCATAATTTTTAATTGAGCTTCATGCATAGATGGTGTCACTAGATTTCAAACTCCTAGGAATAAGTGATATCCTTGCTCTGAAATTGAATTGCATTTTTAGGAGGAGTCACTAAATTTTAAATTCCTAGTGAAGTTCAGGAGGATAAAATTGAGAATCTTGTTTGTCATGGTCTAGATGATAAAATTTACTCTTTAAAGCTAAGATGGTTAGAAACTTTAAAAGGTGTAGGGATCCATATAGTGTAGTTCTATCACATGCATTGCTATGAGTAGGAGCTTTAGAAAATGTGCAACATGAATTATCCATAAAGGTCCACTTTTATCAATGAACAACACATTGATCGTAGATACACTTGACATTGGATATAATGCATATTTGATTTTGTTCTTCCCCGTATGTACAAATGAAAGTTCAGTTACTTAACTCGAACGTTCATTTGTACAAGTCTCGGGAGCTAACCATCCCTCTCCATTCAAGAGAGGAAGTTTGCAGGAGTAATATTACTATGCAGGCATTCATGAAGCTGATTGTTGGGATCCCTAGAGGATCCCATTTCAACATCTCTTGGCCAAGGAGTAAATTAGGATGGTTGTTATCTATCGGAAATTATGGCAGAAGGTCAATCATAACTATACGAGGCTAGAGATTTGAAATGGGAACCCTCCATGAGCAAACAATGAGCTGCCACGAATGGGTGAGAGCATTATGCTCTCAAATATTTTAAGCACTCATTCAAGCTCAAGGGATTTGCCACCATCATTGGGTAAAAGTTATTCCTATGTGGCTAAGAGTTATGATGTACCATGACCAAGGAATGACAAGAACACACCCAATTTATGTTGGGTGCAAGTTGTTCCTCTGTGGCTAGAAGGTATGTCATGCCTTAGCCAAGGAACAACAGATCACACTCAACCCATGTTGAGTGCATGTCATTCCTTTGTGGTTCTAGGTATGTTGTACCCTACCCAAGGAACAACTGATCATACCTAATGCATGTTGGGCACATGTCACTCCCTTATGGCAAAAAGATATGATACACCTTAACCAAAGAATGACGAACATACTCAATGTATTTTGAGTGCATGTCATTCCTTTGGATCTAAAGGTTATCATTATCCTAGCCAAGGAATGACAAATCACACCCAACACATGGAGACCCTGATGTCCGGATGATCAACATCGAAAACACTCTATTCAGCCACACTCATGGTGTCAATGGGAGGCAACACAACAATCAACACTCAACCCTCCATTGTCAAAGCCATGCTGCAACAAGGATAGGCCAACTCATGGCCTACCTCCGTCGTTAGGGTTTCAACCCCTATCACGGACCTTGATCAAGAATAAGCTTGGGAGAGGACCCCCACTTGAGGTAACTTGTATCACACCCACTGCATTTTTATTTCAAATCATCCTGCATATTTATTTTCCATCCATCCATCATCCACCTTGCATTTAAGAAATATATATATATATATAAATAGGTTAGATTTCCTTTCATCAAATAAAGATGTGCGGTAAGAATGATTTAAAATTCACATAGATGAAATGATGAATAGTTGCTCTGTTTTATTTTCCCAAGTCTCTAGTTTACAACTTGCTACTCTCCGAATATTGCTTTCATTGGATTGAAATACTTTTACCTTAATTTGGAAGTTGTGGGTAGCAAAAGTTTACTCTAATTCTAGGTTGTTGCAAGACTAGAATTGGTAATAGGGCTGCTAGTCCTAGTTTGAAAGTAAAACTTAGATTTCTGGAGAAATTCTAAAAAGATTTAAGTTCGCTCAATTGATTGGAAATACCTACCAAAGCCATATGATGTCCATACATAGACAAAACCTTATGCATATGCTATTTGCTTTCACATTGAGCCTAGTCAAACTAGTATAGACCTATGTGAGAAATCATTCAACTCTTTTTGAATTCAAAACTTCACCTGCACATGCCATACTTCTACACTAGAAGTAAGCAAAACGTCCATCATATCCACCATACCACAACAAAAAGAGAAACTCCATGTTATTCATGTTTAGTACTCTCTTCAAAATTCATTGCAAAGAAAGGGAGTAGAAGACATGGCTACAAAAAAAAAGAGAAGCATGCTTACATCATAAGCATGAGAAAAAAAGAGAGAAAAGAAAAGTAGCCATGTTTCATCCCTGCAAAAAGAAAGAGAGATTATACCAAAAAGGAGTTATCTAAAGTATCCACATCCACTTCCTCTCCATCACACATGCACTAGTCTTGAATCAAAAAGTTTTGATTTGAATTCTCCTAAGGCTTACTCTTTTGACATAGCAATATATGTGATGCAAATATGCCTACTTACTTTCCTTACCAAGCTCCACATGCAAGCCATATTCAATGAGTAGGAATAGTATAGGTACAATGCTTTGGTGAGGAAATATTTCCACTATCCACAAAGGAGTGTCTGAGAGAATCAAATTGAGGTACTTAATATCTAAATTGAATTCTCCGAGATTTAAGTGGAACTTAATTTCTAGGCTATGTTTGCTCCATTTTCTATTCTACCTTTCAACTACTCATGAATATGAAAAAGCATAAGCCCCATGATAACTTAAGAAAGGTAGGGTATCATAGCAAATTTTTGCAATACCAGGTAGAGTATCTTGTTGTGCATTAGATACTTTTGAAAATAAGACATTGTAGCAACTACTGATCATCAACCTAAAGTCTTGACTTTGCTCGAGACGAGCAAAGGATAAGCTTAGGGGAGTTTGTTGACGGTTGTTATAAACCAATTTCATCCGTCAATTTAACTCAATTATGTGAAGGATTTGTCATTTCTTGCACACATCACCTTTCTATCTAACCCAATTCCACTTGTACTTGGAGAAATATGTGTGTGCAACATTTTATGCAGGAAATGAGGAAATGTAGAGGGACCAATCCTATAAAATATCATCCCAGCCAATCAGGCGACGACATGTGGCATCCCATGGATCAAATGGCCCACAAACAGAAGTATCCGAGGAGATCCAATGGTGTATCACCGATATATATCAATAGGACCCACCTGGCAGCCACCTGGAGAAAGCACACGAGAATTGGTGCAATGACCAGGTCGGCCGAACTAGGGGGTCGGCTGGCCTGGTCTCTGCGCCAAACTCGGTCAGCCTCCACGTGTTGGCTCCTCCCGGCTCCCTGGAGTCAATGGTGACTGATTCACGCGCTTTTGGTGGCGGGAACTGACCTCAACACTAGTATAAATAGGACCCCCTACCCCTCACTTCAACACACACCACTTGGGCATCATTCTATTTTATACACTATCTTCCATAGTCCTTAGAGGAGTTAGGATGTAGAGAGGAGAGTCTCTAGTCCCAAGTCTAAATTGTGAAAGGAGTAGAAGGAGTCTCTCTTCCCAATTCCACATTGGGAAAGGTATGGCTTATGTATTCCTTCTTGTATTTGTGACTTTGTGCTCAATAAGGATACTATCTTTAGTCTTCATTTATACGTATACTTGGACAAAGCGTTTCTTGTTTGATTGTGGAGTCCATATATGTGGAAGGTATAGTCTTTATGATTTCACTCTCATGATCACATCTTATGGTCATAAAAACTATAGACCCCCACTATAGTCTATGTAGTTATGATATGATTATGTTAATATGAATGACTTATGCTATGTTTCAACATTGGTTCCACGATTTTTAGGTTAGTCATTGCCTTAGGATTGCTTGTGCCATGGCTCCTAAGGTATTTGCTTAGTATGCTAGCATGGTGCTAGGGTATTTAAGTAGCATTGGATGTCTCGTAGACCCACGGATTGAAGAGGTAGGCAGTAGGTGGTGACAACCCTATCTATCCTTTGTAATCCTCCACGCTCGGCTATGCCACAGGCTCTTGGCAGGAGTCGCCCTAGTATTGCTCGGGGTAATCCCGTGCCTGATGTGTTGAATAGCATTGCATAGGAATTCATCATTGACGTGACCATTAGTATCTACCTTAGGCTATGTATATGTATTAGGAGCATTGTAGGAACAACTCTCTAACTCTCAATCCAATCTCCCTCTAGGACCCATTTTACCCTTTAGAATAGATTGCCTAGGTGTGTGTCACACTACCCCTATTATCAACTTACCCCTATCCGGATATTGGATTAGTATCCCATAGCTTGAGCATAAGAGTAGTATATACTTTACTCCATTGCCTTCCTTTGGAATAAATACGATACTCTTGGGAATACTCATGGGTAAAATGCTACAACGGTATCTTCCGTGCGCTTGCGGATCTCATCTCCTTACCGGAGATGATCTATGGTGTTAAGAAATACCAACAAGCATTTCTGGTGCCGTTGCCGGGGATGATTTGTTAGTATATCTTAGGAGCCGTCAACAAGCATTTCTGGCGCATTGCCGGGGATGATTTGTTAGTATATCTTAGAAGCCGTCAACAATCCCTGATCCAATGCTTTTGTAACATTTCTTCATGGGATTGAACAAAGAGTCTGCCCTATATCTTGACATTACGGTTGGAGGATCTTTCCTCCATAAGACTCCAGAAGAAGGCAAGGATCTTCTAGACAGAATTCTAGAAAATTCTACCTTCATTATGGGTCTTAATGAGACTCCCCAAGAGGAAGTCGTGTCAAGAACGGAGGATACACTCTTGGACAAGGATGAACCCGTTTCTTGTTTACCCCAAGCCTTGCGAGAGGAATCCTCTCCCGAACCTGAGACTACGAAGGTAGAAGAAATTCAACCCTTGCAGTTTCCATTTTACTTCGAGGAAGAGCTTTTTTAAGATTATGGAAATACCTTGAAGTATTGTTGCTATAGGAAACCTTCATTGCCACCAACTCCACCTGAACCACCTGACGGGGTGTTCGTCCGTCAGACGGTCAAGGTGTTGACCTCTATCCTAAGCAGAGAGTGGACAACTAAAGTCGAGAATTCACCCGAAATTCTTTGGATGACCTAACCTTTGGCTACCATTTTATGTTCTATTAGAGGGACACCAATGAGAATCCTATACAACCCTACTGTTGGAGCAAATCTCATTTCCGATTCTTGTGCTCTTGCCATTCTTGGCGATGTGCCATTGGCACCAACACGCAAATCCTTAAGAGATTCATTTGGAACCATTCTTGAAGGATGTGGGGCTTCCAAGAGGAGGATGAATTTCAGGAGAAAATGGAATTGCCAAAAGAAGAGCCCTCCCCAAAACCTCCTATTGAGCTCAAGATTCTACCTCCAGGTCTACGTTATGCCTTTCTAAATGGCGATTTGGAAGCCCCTGTCATCATAAGTGATAAGCTTTCAGATGATGAAACGCTCAAACTCATAGCCATGTTAGAAAGGCATAGAGCTGTTTTTGGATATTCACTTCAGGATCTCAAGGGAATTAGTCCAGCGTTATGCCCCCATCGTATTCCTATTGACCCTGTGAGTGTCCCATCAAGGGAACCTCAAAAATGATTAAATAATGCGATGCCGGAAGTTGTCAAGAAAGAAGTTTTGAAACTTCTGCATGTCAGGATTATATACCCCGTTCCTCATAGTGAATGGGTAAGTCCAGTTCAAGTAGTGCCTAAGAAGGGAGGTATGACGGTCGTTCAAAACGAGAGGAATGAATTAATTCCTCAACGAACCGTCACGAGATGGAGGATGTGCATTGACTACCAAAAATTTAACAAGGCAACAAGGAAAGACCATTTTCCATTACCCTTCATCGATGAGATGTTGGAGCAATTGGCAAAACACTCCTACTTCTGTTTCGTTGATGGGTACTCGGGATATCATCAAATTCCTATCCATCCCAATGATCAAAGTAAGACCACATTCACATGTCCTTACGGGACCTATGCCTACCGGCGTATGTCCTTTGGACTGTGTAACGCTCCTGCCTCTTTCCAGAGATGCATGATGTCTATATTTTCAGACATGATTGAGTATATCATGGAAGTTTTCATGGACGATTTCTCCGTCTATGGAAAAACTTTTGATCATTGTCTAGAAAATTTATACAAGGTCTTACAAAGATGCCAGGAGAAGGACCTTGTGCTTAATTGGGAAAAGTGCCATTTCATGGTCTGGGAAGGCATCGTTCTTGGACACTTGGTGTCCGAGAGAGGGATAGAGGTGGACAAAGCTAAAATTGAAGTTATTAAAAAACTTCCACCTCATATCAATGTTAAGGGAATCCGCAACTTTTTAGGTCATGTGGGGTTCTACCGACGATTTATCAAGGATTTCTCCAAAATCTCTAGACCCCTCGCCAACCTATTAGCTAAAGAAGCTCCCTTTGATTTTGATGATGAATGCCTTAAATCATTTGATATATTCAAAAAGGCACTCATCTCAGCTCCAATTATCCAACCTCCTGATTGGACGGTGCCATTCAAAATCATGTGTGATGCCAGTGACTTTGCTGTTGGTGCGGTCTTAGGCCAAACCAAAGATAAAAAGAATCACGCAATAGCCTACGCTAGCAAAACTCTGATAGGAGCCCAACTCAATTATGCCACAACTGAGAAAGAGCTCCTAGTAGTAGTTTTTGCTATCGACAAGTTTAGATCCTATTTGGTTGGAGCAAAGGTCATAGTCTACACAGACCATGCTGCTTTGAAATATCTGCTTACCAAAAAGGATGCTAAACCCAGGCTAGTTCAATGGATTCTTCTACTCCAAGAATTTGATCTGGAAATAAGAGATAAGAAAGGAGTAGAGAATTCAGTAGCAGATCATCTTTCACGTATGGAAGCCACACTAACCATGGACATACCTATCAATGACTTCCTACGACATGATATGCTCCTCAAGGTGACAGACTCTCACCCTTGGTATGCGGATATCGTGAACATTATGGTCACGGTATATGTACCACCAGGGGAGAACAAAAACGAAACTCATTTATGAGAGTCGTAGACACCTTTGGGATGACCCTTACCTCTATCAAGTATGTGCCGATGGCCTTCTTAGAAGGTGCGTCCCATCAATCGAAGGCACCAAAATTATAGAAAAATGCCATGTTGGCCCCTATGGTGGTCATTACGGTGTTTACCGTACTCAGGCAAAGATCCGGTAGAGTGGATTCTATTGTCCTTCAATGTAAGAAGATACCAAGGAATTCATTCGCAGATGTTGGAAATGCTAGAAGCATGGAGGAATCTCTGCTCGCGATGCAATGCCCCTAACATACAATCTCCAAGTGGAACTATTTGATGTATGGGGTATTGATTTCATGGGACCTTTTCCTAGGTCTTATGATTGCGAGTATATTCTGGTTGCCATCGATTATGTGTCAAAATGGGTAGAAGAATTGCCATGCAAAAATGCTGATTCCAAGCAAGCAAGGAAAATGTTTCATGAGATCATTTTCCAATGCTTTGTAAATCCCCGTATGGTCATAAGTGATGGAGGGTCACATTTCATAGATAAGACCTTCCGGAACTTTTTAAGGGAACTTGGAGTCCAGCATAACATTGCTACCCCATACCACCCACAGACAAGTGGTCAAGCAGAAACATCTAATAAGCAAATTAAGAATATTCTGCAAAAGACTGTCTTGGAAATGGGAATGGGATGGAAGTAAAAGCTACCCGACACATTGTGGCAATATCATACTGCCTACAAGACACCTATCGGCATGTCTCCTTTCCAACTTGTCTATGCGAAGACTTGCCATCTTCCCGTAGAATTGGAACATAGAGCGTATTGGGTCATCAAGCGGTGGAACATGAATCTTAACAAAGCTGAAAATCACTGATTGAAGCAAATCTCGGAGTTGGAGGAATGGAGAGATAAGGCGTACCATAGTGCCAAAATTTATAAAGAGAGAACCAAAAGATGGCATGATAAGAGGATTACGCCGAAAGAGTTCAAACCTGGAGATAAGTTTTACTCTTTAACTCTAGTGTTAAACTCTTTAGACATGGGAAGCTTAGAAGTAAATGGGAAGGACCCTTTGCTGTAGTAGAGACTTCATCCCATGGAGCAATCACACTCCAAGGTGATGACGGTCAACTATTCAAAGTGAATGGGCACTGACTCAAATTATTTCTCGATTCCCAAAAGGATACAGAAAAAGAATTTGACGTGGTAAATCCAACCAATTTCCATGCCATTTCTTTCAATTCTGTTTAAATTCTCCACGTCCAACTAATGGGCCCATCCAATTCTTCATCTATGAGGCCCATTTAATCGACCCGAGATAATGTGCCCCGAACAGAGCCAGAAGGGGGTCGGCCGAACCCTAGGGTCGGCCGACTCTCCCTTCGCGCCGTTCACGTTCTGTTTTCTCGTGTTGATCCTCCTTGATATCCTCCACAAAATCCTCGGTGAAACACGTCATTCCCCGCCTACTTAAAGGATGGAAACAGAGAGGAAAGTTATACACCTCATCGAATCATCATCTTCCTCCCGTCCTTGTCATGGCCGACAAGAAAATTGTGCCTCACGCCTCCTCCAGCTCAACCTTCAACCTAAGCGGGGACATTATGCCGGCCAATGGCAAAACTTCCCTCGCCTTGGAGTCCGTCATGGCAATCGATGTCAAGACCCTTGCCATGATCCCACATGCTACGACTCCGCGCAGGCGCAGCCCTACACCTCGTAGCGCTGTCCGGTAGCTCCCCCCTCGGAGAACGCCGATGAAGTCGACGACTCCATGCCGTCCGACTTTGGCTGGACTGAACCCAGTCAAGACACGTCTTTTCCATGGAAAAGACGAGTCTCTCCCTTCGTTGCTGTCCGGCGAGGAGTTCATGTACACACTGAAGACTAAGAAGGGCGATGTAGTGAGCCACCACTACAAGACGCCCACGTGTACCTCGCCGGAATGCATGGGAGATCGCTTTCTTATCCATGGGGTGCGCAAACCCGAAGGAGGCTACGCTAAGGGCCTATTCAAGCATGTGGATAATATGGCGATGGAGGATTCGATGGGCTCGTCGCCCTCCAAGATTAGGCGACACATCCCACCACCTGCCATCAACAGGCCACCCGGTCAGTTCGAGGGTAGTGACGAGGACTCTCCTTGTGCCCCTAAAGTGGCATAGTAGACCAAGGAGTTCGCTTCTCTCCGCATGGAGAACAAGAAGCTGTCTGACTTGGTGGCTGAAGGGCGCATCGAGAGGGCGGAACTGAAGGACGATATCATGGCCCTCAAGGAGGATATTGACAGTGTTTGTCGTGGCATGAGCGCCAAACTGTGGCGCTTGTGCAATGCCGTCGGGGAGCCCGACATCTACAACGCACCGTAGTTTAGATGTCCCAACAGCATAGGATGCTTACTACTTAGAATTTTAATTTTTTTTTAAAAACATTTGTTTTCTAAAGCTAGGTTAAATAATGTAAGGATCCCCATATTTTGATTTCAATAAAGTAAACTTACCGGTTCATCTAACACCGGTAAAGTTCCCCCTTTAGTTTATTTTGTTGAATAAAGAATTCACGAAGCAAGTGTGGGGGAAACATGTCCCCAAGTCACGAAATCCCGATGTGAAAAATTAACGTTGCATAACAAAACATGTCGAGACCGAATGAGCAAAACAACCCGACGAAACAGAGCCATAGAAAAGCCAACAGGAGGTCGGTCGAACTCCCTGCTCGGCCGACTTGTTTTCTGCACTGTACGACTCCTTTTTGCTCCAGAAAATCGGTTTGGATTTCCTATCACCACTTTTATGCACTACCCTGCTGTTTGAGTTGATTTCATATTTTTCATTGCATATATAAAATGAATCAACTCAACAAATTGAAATAAAATTTGGTAGTCAAGAATTTGCTTAAGCTAAAAATTTGAATACTTTATATTTTAATTCATTACCTTGTTTATGATGCCCATAATTCAATAGGAAAAACACATCATCTAGGTATTTGACTAGTGTGATATGGTAAATGAGTTCTTTAGAAATCATCTTTTTGCTTGAAATTGATTTTGACATTTGTAACTATTTGAAGTCTTGAACTTTGCCCAAATCTCTCATTGGAAATTTATATACCCACCAAGGCCATATGATACATTCATTGAAAACCACAAGCATATGCCACTTTGCTTTTCATTGAACTTTGTCAAACCCGTGACCCAATTGAGTGACATGCATGAACTTTTTGAATTGAAAACTCTTGTGCACTCCATTCATGCAAAATTTCTCACATTGAGAGTTTGCATCCATCGATTACCCATCTGCCAAAAAGAAACTCCATACAATACAAATGAAAGCCTCTCTAAAAACAAGAAGGAGTAGAAGACATGGCTACAAGAAAAAGAAAAAGCATCCACTCTTGAAAAAGAGTAAGAGTGCTATAAAAAAAGTAGCCATGTTTCATCCTTAAAAGAGAGCAAATTCATGGACGTTATCACCTCACCCCTCCATTTCATTCATGTGCACAAGAATTTTCCCTTCACTTTGTTCATTGCATAAGTCTCTCATAGGATCAAGTTTTTGACTTTGTAACATATGAATTGCAAATGTGTGCCACATTCATCCCTACCAAGCTCCAGATATAGCCACTTTTAGTATAGGGACAATAATTGGCAAAACATGCCATGGTGAGGACTCAAACACTTTGAGAGATTTGAGATATTCCGAGCGAGAAGGCAAGGGAAAATGTTCCTATGACTTTCAAATATAGCAATTGCCAAATCATTTCAGCAGAGAATGATCCAAGGGAACTTCATTCCAACCGTACCACTTTTCAAACACCCAAGATTGATGTGGTCGCCACATACGCAAAGGGGATCCATGAATTCAGGTATAAGTTGAAATATCTAGTATCCTTATTTTCTACCTTATAGCAAATTCATGACAACACTCTAGTTCTTCTTGCCCTTACTCAAGGACGAGCAAAGGACTAAGTGTGGGGGAGTTTGTTGACGGTCCTTAAGTACCATATTTTGACCGTCAATTCACCTCATAATGTGCATAAAAGAAACACGAAACATAGTGGTACGGCTATAAACTAACCCAATTCCACAAGTGTTGGTGTCTATTTGTATGCAAGTGAATTATTACCCAAAATATCAAAACATGCAGGGATGAATCCATGAAAATGGATTTCAACAAATCAGGTGATGACATGTGGCAACACATGGATCAAATGGCCCACAAATAGAAGAATACGAGGAGATCCAACGGTGTGCACCCATATACATCAAGGGGGCCCACCTGGAAGCTACTTGGAGGAAGCACTCCTTGAGGGGAGGTTTGACCAGGTCGGTCGAACCAGGGGTTCGGCCGACCCCTTCCTGGCACCAAACCCGGTCAAATGACACGTGTTGGCTCCTCCCGGCTCCCTGGAGTCGATGGTGACTGATTCACGAATTAATTGAGGCGGGAACCGACCCTTCTCCACCTATAAATGGACCCCCTCACCCCACTTCTCACACACACTAAAAGTTGAGAATAGTTCTACACTCCAAAGGTTTAGAGTAGTCCTACATGCTACCAAAGTAGAAGGAGAGTGTGGTGAAGAGTATAGAAGAAGGAGGCTTGGGCTTGTCAAGTCCCTCTTCTACATTTGTACCCCTACAAGGTTTTACTAAATCAAGTAAGCCTTTGTGAATTCAATAAAAGTTTGATCTTTTATTCTTAGTAGTTTGCACAAGTAGTTACTTGTAGGTTCACTGCTTTAATTCATTAGAAGCTCTAGTTGTAGCTTTGTGTTCGAAACAACTAGAGTAGTGATGTAGAACGTAAGCGTGGTGCTTAGGTTATAAATCATTAGTGGATATCTCATAGACCCATGGATTGAAGAGATACATAGTAGGTGGTGACAGCCCTATCTGTCCTTCGTAATCCTCCATGTTCAGCTATGCCATAGGCTCTTGGCGGGAGTCGTCCTAGTATTGCTAGGAGTAAGCCCATGACCGAAGCAAGTATCTACTACAAACTATCTTGAATTAGGATCAATACTTTGAATTCCTCTCTGTTCCTTGCCTACCAAACAACTTTGTGTCCTTGGGTGAGCTAGTTCGAAAGATTAGCACACACATTCTTTGGATCCGATACCCTTGGGAATACTCCTTAAGGGGAAGTGCTACAACGGTATTTCCGTGCGCTTGCGGATAACTCTGTGGTGTTAAGAAATACCAACAGACACGTGGCACCATTGGACCCTGCCTTAGCGTGAGGGTCGTATGCTGGGTACCGACAACTTCCATTCGAGATCATGTGCGATGCCAGCGGTTTTGCTTTTGGTGCAGTCTTAGGCCAAACTAAAGATAAAAAGCATCACGCCATAGCCTACGCTAGCAAGATTCTGACAGGAGCATAACTCAATTATGCCACTATGGAAAAAGAGCTCCTGGCAGTAATCTTTGCTATCGACAAGTTTAGGTCATATTTGGTTGGAGCCAAGGTCATAGTCTATACAGATCATGTTGCCTTGAAATTTTTGCTCACAAACAAGGAATCTAAACCAAGGATAATCTGATGGATTCTCCTACTCCAAGAATTTGATTTGGAAATTTGGGATACGATGGGAGTGGAGAATTCCATTACGGATGACATGTTGCTCAAGGTGACTGACTCTCACCCTTGGTACACAGATATCATGAACTTCATGGTCACAAGATACGTACCATCAGGAAAAAACAAAAACAAGCTCATTTATGAGAGTTGTAGACTGAAAGTGCACCTAGGCATTCCCATGGATTTTGCATGATTGATGATGACAATTAAGAGACTGATCAACTGAGTTGATCTTAAGCACATGTGGGATGATTGAAATGAGACAAAATCCCTCAAAAAGGAAAAGGTTGAAACGGGCGTCGATGACTCAAGCATAGAAATTAGAGTTTCAATTGTGTTAAGTTTAGACTAGCCATATCTGTGTGAGGGTGTGTGTATCAAGTGCAATGAGATCATCGAGCTACATTAGTCTATTTTGGGACAGACTAAAGGTTTATATTCCATTTCGGACTTCTCCGTTTGGGTACGGACTAGTCTGTTATGCCTTAGTGTGAGATCCCGAAGCTAAGTCCTGGGAGGTCGGACTTGTCCGCCTCAGGGGCTGAACTAGTCCGGGCACCGCCAGAGTAGTCTGTTTTCAGCCGGACTAAAGCTATCTGTTCCACTTCAGACTAGCCCGTTTTTGGCTGGACTAGTCCGGGTTGCCATGACCGTTTGAAATTCAAACGTTTGGCAGGGATGTCACCTATTTTGTCGAGGTGTGATGTCGAGTTGTCATTGGTCCCAAAGGGGTCGGACTAGTCCGTGGTCAGGGACCGGACTAGTCTGAACTTTGGTGGTTGTAACAGTTAGTTATCGGGACCTCTATAAAAAGGGGTTCCCCGATTCCTATTTGAGCAATCTGGAACCCTAGTGCTGCCACAACCATCCTTGAGCCTTCCAATGCATTCTACTCTGCCTACTTACCCTCTAAGAACAAATCTTGAGAAGATTAGGGTTTGGGAAGGAGAGTGAAGGAAGATCATCGTGCTTTGGCTCTCGGTTTGATCTCTTGCACTTGGTGTTGCGTTTTGTAACTTGTGTGAGTTGAGCTTCGTGTGCTCCTTGCTGTATTCATTTGTGGGAGGCTCAACTTGTGAGCAGCCCCAAAAACTCGGTGATTACCCTTGTGATAGTGGAAACCAAGTCGGCCATTTGTGGTGGCTTGGTGAGAAGAGGGTCAAGGGAGACCCAGTCCTTGTGTGAACTTCTTAACGTGGATGTAGGCTTCTTTGTGGAGCTGAACCATTGGATAAATCTTTTTTCTCTTCTCGCTTTACTTTTCGGTATTCACTAGAATTGCTTTTAAGGTTCATATCATTCTTCACATCGTTCTTCATTGAAATATTGCAACCTAATTGTTTACATTTGTTAATCTAAGTTGTATTAGGTTGCTAGACCTTGCATCTATCTTTCATCAACCTAAATTTCGTAAATAACTTGTAGAAATCAAGTTTTTAGTTTTTCACCACGTGTTGAGCGGACTAGTCCGACCCAAACTAGACTTGTGTGGCCTCAAAGTTTTAATCTCATTTGATTAAGTAATTTCAGGTCATATTTCCTTTTCACCCCCCTCTAAGTGTCTTTCAATTAGTATCAGAGCAAGTCTCTCCACCAAGAGTCTAACAACTCGGAGATGAGATGGCCAACAAGGGTGATAACCTAGATTACAAGATGAAGAATGACGATGTGCTTCAAGCTGATCCCAATGATGACGAGGAAGTGCATCTACTCAAGACGTGACTTTGTGAGAAGCTGAATCTTCCCAAGAAGGAGAACAACGACGCCAATGGGAGTGGTCCACAAGACTACTCCCGATATCCTGACAATTATGAGCAATTAACTTCTAGCAATCATTATTTATCTATTCCTATTGGGAAACTTCACCAATTTGATGGAAATTATTACTCTATGTGGAAGCATAACATGAAGATGCATCTCATTTACTTGAACCCTACCTTGTGGAAAATATTGTTGTAGGTGTTCATCTTCTCAAGAATGAGGAAGACGTTACCCCGGAGCAAGCCGTCCTACTCCACCGCAATGCTCAAGTGGTTGAAGTGATCACCTCTTCCTGACTCGAGAGGAGTTCGACCGAATTGATGGGTTGGAGGTGGCCAAGGACATATGGGACACACTCAAGACGGCACATGAGGGCAACTGTGTCATTAGGGAGTCGAAGATCGAGATGATTGAGGGAGAACTTGGGAGGTTCATTATCATGGATGGTGAGACCCC
This sequence comes from Tuctoria greenei, assembly GCA_036927565.1. Classification (NCBI taxonomy): domain Eukaryota; kingdom Viridiplantae; phylum Streptophyta; class Magnoliopsida; order Poales; family Poaceae; genus Tuctoria; species Tuctoria greenei. Next base: position 92,062,148 of record JAYESD010000006.1, on the reverse strand, counting down.
CAAGACATGTACAACTGCCTCATAGTCCTCATCAACAAGAGCCGCTCTTATGGATGCACTCGATGGATGGAACACGATGTGGTAAAGAGGATGATTCATGCATTCATGCACGGAATGTTGCTCTTTGCTCCTTAATTCGTAAGAGTCCGGGATTTTACAAGATGACTCTAGAAGAAGTGCTAGGGAGAATCATTAACCATGAGATGATGGAGCGAGAGGCCGTGTTCTACAACGACCTCCAAAAGCTCACCTCCTCCAAGAAGAAAGATGTTGCATTCGAGGAAACATCATCAAGGTCTCAAGAACAATAAGAAAATGATGAAGATAGCCTCAACACCGATGAGGAGGAGGCGCTCTTCATCAACAAGTTCAAAAGAATGTTGAGAAGGAGAAGGGGAAGTTATCATCATGAAAGCAAGAAAAAGGAAAAGTCTAGAACAAGATCAAAGAGGGCTTGTTATAATTGTGGGGAATATGACCACTTCATTGTGGATTGCCCACATGAAGAAAACAAGAAGAAGAAGGAGGGCAAGTCCCAAGACAAGAAATAATTCAAGAAGAAGAAAAAATCGGGACAAGCCCACCTCGGGAAGGAGTGGGATTCAAATGAAGACTCCTCCGATGAAGAAGAAGAGAAGATGGCAACAATTGCCATGAAGAGATCAACCACAGAGAACAAGATCCTCCACAACTTGGAGATATCAAGACCAACATGCCTTGTTGCCAAGGAGGGAAGATAGAAGGTTAAATCTGTAACACTTTCTTCAATTTCATCACATGATAATTTTTATAGTGGTAGTGAAAATGAATACATGCTTAAAGATATTAGTAAGAGTACTTTGAAAAGATTGGAAATATTGTCAGATGAGATATTTGAGAAGGAAGAGCTCATCAATCGTCTAGAGCACATGCTCATCCAACAAAAGGAGAGATGTCAAGAGTTTGAGGAGCTCTTGGAGCTTGAAAGAGAAAGAAGCAATGCACTTGAGCATGAACTAGCTCTGAGCAAGGAAACTTTCTCAAATCTTGAGAAGACTACAATTGTGCTAATGGATGAACTTGTTATGTTGACAAAAGTTAACAAGACTCTTGAAACACAAGTGGAGTCTATCAAGGTCAATGCACCTTCTTCCTCTAAAAGCTCACCTTCCACAATTGTTAATCCGAAACATCTCAAGCTTGCAAATGCTCTAACTTGATCCTAAAATAAAAGATGAGCTTAAAGTGGCACAAAACAAGCAAACACTGAAAGGTGGCATCTTTGACAAGGAGAAGATGGCATATGCACGTAGTGCATATACCAACACATGACATCCTCTTGTCAAGGATGGTCTTGGCTTTTCTAGAGAGATGATGCAAAAATGCCAAAACTCCCAAGAATGGCAAAGACTTCATTGTTTTTGTCAAAGGAGGTTCATATAACAATGACAAAGGAAAGAACATTGCTACTTCACATGACATGCCTAAAAAAGAACCTCATCCAATGTTCCATGATTTTGATCTTTCATATGTTTTGTTAAGAAACAAGCTTAGAAAGCCTTATGCTAGGTATGTTGGGCCACACCGCAAGAGTCCAAAACCTTGCGTATGGGTGGCCAAGTGCCTTTGACTAATATCAAAGGACCCAACACCGCTTGGGTACCTAAAGCCAAGGCTTAACTCTATTTTGTAGGCATACTCCTTCGGTGGAACCAAGTGGGTTCTTGATAGTGGATGCACAAATCATATTACTAGAGAGAGGAAAATGTTTGTGGAGTATGAGAAAAATGAAGATACAAGTGAAGGAATTTACTTTGGAGACAATAGCCAAGGGAAAATCCTTGGCACCTATAAAATTTCTATATCCCATAATCATACTCTTTCCACTGTTTTATATGTTGATTCACTTGATTATAACCTATTGTCCATATCACAACTATGTGACAAAGGTTATAATTGTATTTTCACTAATGAGGGTGTGACCATCACGAGAAGAAATAATGACTCAATTGCTTTTAAGGGTGTCCTCAAGGGAAAGCTTTATCTTGTGGATTTCTCTGCGGATAAAGCCCAACTTGACACATGCTTAATTGCAGAAACAAACATGGGATGACATTGGTATAGAAGACTAGCCCATGCTGGGATGAGGAATTTGCAAAAACTTCTTAAGGGCGAGCACATCCATGATTCAAAGAATGTTGTGTTTGAAAAGAATAGGCCATGTAGCGCATGTCAAGCCCGAAAGCAAGTTGGAGCTCAACATCCATCCAAGAACATCATGACAAGAACAAGACCATTGGAGCTTCTACACATAGACCTCTTTGGTCCAATAGCCTACATAAGCATTGGTGGGTAAAAAATATGGCCTTGTAATTGTTGATGATTTTTCACGTTTCACTTGGTTGTTCTTTTTGCATGATAAGAGTGAGACTCAAGGTGTCCTCAAGAAATACATGAGGAGAGTTCAAAATGAGTTCTCCTTGAAAATCAAGACAATAAGGAGTGATAATGGTACCGAATTCGAGAACACTCAAGTTGAAGAGTTTTTGGATGAAGAACGTATCAAGCATGAGTTCTCGGCCCCTACTCCCCTCAACAAAATGGGGTGGCCAAGAGGAAGAATAGGACTCTCATTGAGATGTCAAGAACCATGCTTGATGAGTACAAGATGTCGGACCAGTTTTGGGCGGAAGCGGTTAACACTGCTTGCCATGCCATAAACCGGTTGTATCTTCATCACATATTGAAGAAGACGTCTTACAAACTCCTAACCGGTAACAAACCCAATATTTACTATTTTCGAGTTTTTGGGAGCAAATGCTATATTCTCAACAAGAAACCTAGGATCTCTAAGTTTGCTTCAAAGTCCGATGAGGGTTTATTGCTTGGTTATGACTCAAACACCTATGCATATCGTGTTTTCAACAAATCCTCCAGAATTGTTGAAATAGCACGTGACATAGTGCTTGATGAGACTAATGGCTCCCAAGTGGAGCAAGTTGATCGTCATGTGCTAGATCAAGAAGAAGCTCCACAAGTGGTGATAGGAAGGATGGCGCTTGGAGACATTCGACCACAAGAACAACCTCAAGACTCAAGTGATCATCCCACACATCAAGCAAAATATTTGATGAGGACATCAAAACAGCGGAGACGCACATTGAACTACAAGGACTAATCACAAGAGCACGAGCACGGTTAATAAATCAGCAGGTGAACTCGCTCCTAACTTCCTTTGCATGTCACTTTGAGAATAGATTGCTATGAGATGATTTAATTGTTATTAGGAACAATGGAGAAGATCAACAAGTGAATGGAAGGGTCCTTGGGAATGTGGAGAACCATCTGCGACGTCCACAAGTTGATGGAATCAGTTTACAACTAGGACTAAGTTCAACTCGGAGTTCAGGAGCAGTCCACCTTAAAACGGACACCCAGGATGCATACGTGCTATGTTTTCGATGTTCTACATATGCACGAAAAGAGGAGAAGATAAACTTTCCAATGGCTCTGGTATCATCTCAAAATTCCTCCGATATCATAGGGAATCATTGAAACAAGTCAAGTCCAGATTTCTGTCCGGTGCTGCACCATCGAATCGTGCCTTTGGGCCTTGTATCCCGTATGAGTACATTAGGGATGCGTCTACGAGTGTTTTGGCCAAACCCTAGCCTTTAAATACTGCAGCCGTCAGTCATATTTGGTGGGTTTTGCTTAGATTAATAATATCGGCGTTGTACGGTTTGTGAGACCCCAACTTTGTGATTTTAGATCGTGTCTTCTACGTTCTTGCTTGTGTTCTTGGTTGCACTTGCAGGGATTAGCTTTCTTGGCGAGGTCAAGCATGTGTAGCACAGTTGATAACCAATGGAGCAGTGGTGTAGTGATTGCAGGGGTATTCGAACTGCTCGAGTCCTGCGAATCATCAACATCGAGTTCTCCACCCAAATCGACTTACCTTTCGAAAGATCAAGCCAACACTACTCATCACTCTTCCACAAATAATCAAACTCAAGACCCTCAAGATGGGCTTCAACAAGATGAAAATGGAGGCATCAATCAAGGGGGGGACAAAGAACGTGAGGAAGAAGATGATGAAGTTCCAAGAACTCAAGCACCACACCCAAGAGTACATCAAAGCGTTCAATGGGACCATCCCATTGACAACATCCTTGGAGACGTCTCCAAGGGGGTAACTACTCGATCTCGTGTTGCAAATTTTTGTGAACATTACTCTTTTGTTTCTTCTTTGGACCCTCACAAGGTTGAAGAAGCACTACAAGATCCGGATTGGGTGATGGCCATGCAAGAAGAGCTCAACAATTTTGAAATAAATCAAGTATGGGAGCTCGTGAAGAGGTCAAACACGAATGTTGTCGGTACCAAGTGGGTGTTCTACAACAAACAAGATGAGCACGGGGTGGTTACAAGGAACAAAGCATGACTTGTGGCCAAGAGGTACTCACAAGTCGAAGGTTTGGATTTCGATGAAACCTTTTCTCCCGTAGCTAGGCTTGAAACAATTCGCATATTACTTGACTTTGCTACTTACCATGATTTTAAGCTATACCAAATGGATGCCAAGAGTGTATTCCTCAACGGTCCAACCAAAGAAGAGGTGTATGTGGAGCAATCCCTCGGCTTTGAAGATCAAGACTTCCCAAACCATGTCTACAAATTGGGTAAGGCTCTCTATAGCCTCAAACAAGCTCCTAGAGCTTGGTATGAGTGCCTTAGAGACTTTCTAACTAAAAATGGTTTCAAAATTGGGAAGGACGATTACACCTTATTCACTAAGCATTTCAATGATGATTTGTTTGTTTGCTAAATATATGTCGATGATATTATATTTGATTCTACTAACAAAACTTTTTTGTGATGAGTTTTCCAAGATAATGACCAAAATGTTTGAGATGTCCATGATGGGGGAGTTGAAGTTCCTTTTTTAAGTGAAGCAACTAAAGCAAGGCACGTTCATTAGTCAAACAAAGTGCACACAAGACATACTTAAGAAGTTTGATATTGACAAAGCCAAACCCTTCAAGATGCTAATGGAAACCAATGGGCACCTCGACCTTAATGAAGATGGTCCAAGTGTGGACCAAAAGGCATATCGTTCCATGATAGGTTCATTGCTTTACTTATGTGCATCTACGCCTGATATAATTCTAAGTGTTTGTATGTGTGCTCGATTCCAAGCTGCTCATAAGGTGTGTCACTTGAACACCGTTAATAAAATTCTTAGATATTTGGTTCACACACCAAGCCTAGGACTTTGGTACCCCAAGGGGCTCTAACTTTAATCTCATTGGATATTGCGATGCGAATTATGTGGGGTGCAAAGTTGATAGAAAAAGTACCCCCGGGACTTGCCAATCCCTTGGTAGGTCCCTAGTGTCTTGGTCTCAAAGAAACAAAACTCCATTGCTCTTTCCACAGCCGAAGCGGAGTATGTCGCTGCCAGAAGTTGTTGTGCACAACTTCTTTGGATGAGAAAAACTCTTAGGGACTATTGCATAAACTTGCACCATATCCCTCTCCTATGTGACAATGAGAGTTCCATCAAAATAGCCCACAATCCAGTTGAACACTCAAGGACCAAACACATTGATATCAGCCACCATTTCTTGAGCGATCACACCATCAAAGGAGACATAGTGATTTCCCATGTGAGAACAGAAAAACAATTTTCCAATATCTTGACCAAGCCTTTAGATGAGAAAAGATTTTGTGAACTTTGGAGTGAGATCAATATCTTAGATTCTCGAAATGTGGCTTGAGCCTTACACATCTGATTGTTATTTGTACTTGATTCAAAATGGATGCATTCTTGTGAAAAAACTTATTTTTCTCGATTTTCTAGAAAACTATTTGAAATTATTGAATCTTTGTAAATTATGGTCATAGTGTGGTTGTTGATTGCTTACTGACCATGTTTGCAATTTTTTTTTGTGAAAAACTAGTCCAAAAGGATCAAATATTTGGTGAAAACTCAATATATATGTGTTTTCAGTCTTTGGACCGGACTAGTCCACCACCCAGGACGAACAAGTCCGGAGTCCATCTTCGTCGGGCTTTGATGGACAAGTCCCAAACGGACTTGTCCATCCCTGGGCCAGACAAGTCCGATCCATCCGAGTAGTCCGGACCGAGTCCGTTGGCCGGACAAGTTCGGGTCTCCGAGCGGACTAGTCTGGCCCCTGGGGACTTAACCTCCCCAGGGGACCCCCGACCCCTCACTTTCACTCCAACCTCTCTCTCTCTCCTCAAAACGCGAAAACTGCACCCCAAATCGGCGACTTTTGATTCCATCCACCAAAAACTGATTCCAATCCGTGGATTGAAGCCCCAAGGTGCGTGGGAACTGTTCCCCAAGCATCGTAGGCCGATTCTTCATCCACATTTTGTCGATTTGAAGATTTGAGAGGTATTCTTGACCTAACCCTAAATCCTTCAAATCTCAAATCTTTTAGGTCTTTTGATAGAAACCTCTTCATAAAAGTTGTTCTATATGTCATTGTGATCCTATCCTTGGAATATTGTGCTCGGACCCGTATTTTTTGCAAAAATCCTCAAGATTAGGGTTCTTGCTGTGTAAACCGGACTAGTCCAGCTAACTGGCGGACAAGTCCGGCTCATGTGTACTAGTTCGTCCCTTGGGCGGATGATTCCGGGTTTCACAGTGAAAGCCCTAACCTTGATCGTTTCTACGAATTATAATGCAATATTACACTTCCTTGGACTCATATACTCTCTTGTGTCTCACTTCTCAGGGACAATGTCGAACCCTGACGACTCGCCTCTATCCGATCCCGTGCATGAGGCAGCGAGGCAAGCAACCTATCATCATGCTCGTGTGGAGCGAGAGCTTGCTATAGCTCTCTTCGAATTGAGGTCTGAAGCAAGAAAGGCCAAGAAACAACAACGAGAGGCTCATAACTCAGCTGCAGGTGAGCTAGCCCTAAGTAAGAAGAGGCTTGTGACCATGGGTGAGAAAACAAGAACTCAAGAGGCTAGGGGATGAAAGGACAAGGTCAAAGCACCAGTTGAGGAGGCAGAAGGAAGAAAGCACCTGCTTCTAAGAAGCCAAACAGCAAAGCTAAGAAGGGATCCTCTCAACCCATAGGTCCCTTGAGGATGTCCTCACTTGCAAGAAACCCCAATCGCCAAGCTACTATTGAAGCCAATATATTCAGAGGCAAAGAGGATGAGAAGGCCAAACGACTCAGATTGATTGATGTGTATCAACATGGGAAGCACACCGCCGACCCTCGATTTTGGTGTGACTTCCACTATGACTATTACCAGACCGTCTACATGATGAAGCAGACTACAGTGACAGATGCCCGATGGATTGATTGGGAATATATGGCATAGAAGAATCACACTGCCTTCGATGTTGTGATTGAGGCCATAAAGCACCATGGACTGAAGAAACTTATGGCATTCAAGTATGATTGGAATGTTGAAGTCATCATGCAGTTCTACTCAAACATTTAGTTTCACAGGGATGGAGATTAGAGGATCACTTGGATGACGAATGGAGAGCAGTACCCTATTACTTATTGGGAGTTTGCCTAGATCCTTGATTTGGAAAGTCAACTTGAGAATGAGATTATCATTTCCAACCTCAAGGCAGTTGATCGACATGTCTTGGATTACATGTATCCAAGTCATGAAGTTCATTATGAGGACACATTCGAAATATCAAGCCTTTTTATAGTGTGCTCAACCATGTGCTCAAGAAGACAATAGCCCCCAAGGATGGAGATGCGGGCATCATTCAAAGCAATCTAAGACATTTAATGGTGCTTATTGATGGAGATGTCCTATTCAATGTGGTGGACTACATCTTTGATGACATCTTCAACATTTCTCACACCCCCAACCGATCATGTGGTTATGCACTATATGTTATGTACTTGATCGAGAAAGTGTCCACGTTGACCTTAAAGAAGGATGTCACTCATAGAAGACTTCATCCCCAAATTCCTCCTCAGAGCCTACTGCACCATGAAGGAAGAATGTCGATCCTTCTGCCTTCTCCTCTCATCCCGTGGCTTCCACCACCTCCTCCTCCACCACACTCCGGAAGTGGCTTCTTCAAGTGCTTCAAGGCACTTTTGGCCTCTTGCTGGAAGGTGGAAGTTTAGACTCGTCGCATGGAGCTTTGCCAAGAGAAGTACCTCAAGGTGATGTGCGACAAGCTTGAGGTTCCTCTGTCTCCCGCCGCAGAGAGTGATGAAGAGTTGACTCTGTTTCCTGATGTCACCGTCAAAGAACTCGCTCAATTTGGTGAAGTTGGCACCTCCACGGCGGCACCCTCCGAAGAAGAAGACAATGATGAAGACGCCGAAGATCCAAAGGCTACAGAGAGCAACAATGAGCAACAAGACGATGACGATGATGAAGAGTAGATCTTAGGGCTCTCCTCCTCTCTTTCTTTTTTGGTGTCTTGAAGCTTAAGGGGGAGAGATTGGAAGGGGGGGGGGTATTTAGAGTTTTAAAGTCGTTGTCCCTTTTGATCCTACTACGGACTTGTATTATGTTTTAAAACTTTCACATTTCACTTTGTGTAAGACTTGATCTATATTATGGGTTGTATGCACTTTACAATATTTGCTATGCTAAATTGCGATGTGATGTTTGAAATGACTTATTTATCACTCATATTCATTGTCTTATCACAAATTATGAACACATCACTTAGGCACCCCACCATAACATGTATATGTATGATAACTCTCTCAAATTCTTCATTCTTAATGCACATATTGAGGGGGAGTTACTCACACACACACACATATTATGAAAACAAATTAATATCCTTTTTTGTCGAAGCTTAATCTATTGTCATCAATCACCAAAAAGAGAGAGATTGAAAGTGCATTTAGACATCCCCGTGGGTTTTGAATGATTGATGAGGACAATTAAGAGACTAATGAGCTGAGTTGATCTCAAGCACATGTGTGACGATTTAAATGAGACAAAATCCCTCAAAAAGGATAAGGTTGAAACGGGCGTTGAAGACTCAAGCATAGAAATTAGGGTTTCTATTGTGTTCAGTTTATACTAGCCACATCTGTGTGACGGTGTGTGTATCAAGTGCAATGAGATCATCGAAGAGGGCTCAAAGTGGTGGTTGAGAGAAAAAACCTAAGTGAGAAGCCTTTGTGAGAGAATCCCTAGGAGACCGGACTTGTCCGGGCCCCAGGGCCAGACTAAAGGTTTCTGTTCTATTTCAGACTTATCCATTTAGGTACGGACTAGTATGTTATGCCTTAGTGTGAGAGCCCGAAGCTAAGTCCTGTGAGGCCGGACTTGTCCGCCTCAGGGGCCAAACTAGTGCGGGCACCCCTAGATTAGTGCGTTTTCAGCCGGACTAAAGCTTTCTGTTCAACTTCGGACTAGTCCTTTTTTGGCCGGACTAGTACGGGTTGCCATGACCGTTTGAAATCCAAACGTTTGGCAGGGACGTCACCTCTTTTGTCGAGGTGTGACGTCGAGTTGTTAGTGGTCTTAAGGGGTCGGACTAGTCCGGACGTTGGTGGTTGTAACGGTTAGTTGCCGGGACCTCTATAAAAAGGGGACCCCCGACTCCCATTTGAGCAATCTAGAACCCTAGCGCCACCACAACCATCCTTGAGCCTTCCAAAGCCTTATACTCTGCCTACTTTCCCTCTAAGACCAAATCTTGAGAAGATTAGGGTTTGGGAAGGAGAGTGAAGGAAGATCATCGTGCTTTGGCTTTCGGTTTGATCTCTTGCGCTTGGTGTTGTGTTTTGTGGCTTGTGTGAGTTGAGCTTTGTGTGATCCTTGCTGTAGTCATTTGTGGGAGCCTCAACTTGTGAGCATCCCTAAAAACTCGGTGATTACCCCTTTTAATAGTGGAAACCAAGTCGGCCATTTGTGGTGGCTTGGTGAGAAGAGGGTCAAATGAGACCCAATCATTGTGTGGACTTCTCAACATGGATGTAGGCTTCTTTGTGGAGCTGGACCACGGGATAAATCGTGTCTCTCTTCTCGCTTTACTTTTCGGTATTCACTAGAATTGCTTTTAAGGTTCATATCATTCTTCCACCGTTCTTCATTGAAATATTGCAACCTAATTGTTTATATTTGTTAATCTAAGTTGTATTGGGTTGCTAGATCTTGCATCTATGTTTTGTCGACCTAAATTCCGCAAATAACATGTAGAAATCAGGTTTCTAGGTTTTCACCACGTGCCGAGCGGACTAGTCAAGCCCAGACTAGACTAGTCCACCGTTAGAGTTTTAATCTCATTTGATTAGGTAATTTCAGGTCATATTGCCTATTCATCCCCCTCTAGGCGACTTTCATAGACACCTATGGGATGACCCATCTCTATCAAGTTTGTGCCGATGGCCTTCTTAGAAGTTGTGTCCCCACAATTGAAGGCACCCCATCATTGAAAAATGCTATGTTGAACCCTATGGAGGTGACACATATCATGATTGTCAAAGTGTTAGAACGACACCCCCCCAGACATGCTTAGTCGCAGCCCACGAAGGTTCTTTTTTAGTAGGGGCTAGTCTCCAGTGAGGTCGCACATGTGAGAGACGGTTGATGCAGTGGATGGTTTGGACCGTCGAAGCATGCCATCCTACGTACACGGTGAGAGTTGTATTGCTTGAGTCTTGTGAGCTACAAAATCTTGTGAGGATTCAAATCAACGTGTCTAGAGTTGGTGGCTACTTGGTCATTTTATAGTAAAGCCGTACACCTTGCAAGTGGGGCTCAAGGCCTGACAAGTGGCCCCAAAGCGATCTTATGTCTGTACAAGATTTAAAGGTTTTACTACCCCTTGTAGCCTTTGACCGCGGCTTGAAGACCCATCGTCTTGCCGTGTCGGTCGCCAGTGGCAAGTGGTAGTCGTTGACAATGGCAGGGAATGTCCCATCCGTCATTTGCGGCTACCCAATCAACAGCATGGGGTAGCCCTACGGCGCTTTCTCTGCAATGCGATTGGACGCAGCGGTACCTGACGGGGGTGTGCGTCGCGTCATGCATCTGGGGAAGGCACGTGCCTTCAAAGCTCAACTTAGACGAGACGTATCGCCCAATACTCCCCCAACTTACCAGTCAAGGCAAGTTGCAGGACGTGTGGCAGCACCGAAGCCCGTCTCTGCAGGGAGGTCGAGTCCTGAGCTGCGGGCCATGTGATAGCTCTGGAGCCCAACTCTCAGGAGAGTCAGGGATCCGGGACAGTTGGACATGTGGTGGTTCTGAAGCTCGCCTCGGCGGCGGGGGGGGGGGGGGGGGGGGGGGGCAGCCCAGAGCTTCGGGCCCCGTGGCGGCACCAGAGCCCCACTCGCATGAAGGAGCAGGGTCTCGTCCTGCTGGACACGTGGCCTCTTGGGAGCATATCTCTTCAGAGGAGCTACCGGAGCGTGCCCCTGAGGAAGGAAGCGGTCTGGGCCTGCTAGACGCATGGCACCACCGGACCCTGCCTCAGCGGGGAGGCAGGGCACTTACGCGTTTTCATCCTGTGCACGGGGGTACCCGGTATGCTGGGTAACGACAGTGGCCCCCCGAGTCCACCCCGGGGGAGGCGATGAGCCTGCAGGTGGAGCCCTAATCTTTGTTTCCCGTGCTATCTTTTCGTTTCTGTCTTGGACAGCCAAAGCGGATGCACGCCTCTATTTCCGTGACCATGCATCCAACCCTGGTTGAAGGGTCATGACAACGTGATCTTTGCTTGCTGCAGTATCTTTATCCGCTGCAATTCTCAATGCAGTTGCAGTGCTTCCGCCGCTCTACCTTTTTTGGAACCGCTGATTCATCTTTTGGGGTGGATGGACGCTTGGGCCAGCCCTTCTGGCTGCGGAACTAGGCCCCACGGTCATGGGCACTGTGGGTTGCGCAGCGCGTGCCGGGCCTAGGCGATCCACATGATGTGCCCAAGCATCGCGGGGGTGAGTAAAAGGAAACCCTTGTGGTCAAGGGAAGTTCTTTCCTTATTCGCGCCTCATAGCTTGAGCTTTCTTGCTTGAGCGTGTTGACGGCTCCTAAGATATACTAACAAATCATCCCTGACAAAGGTGCCATAAATGCTTGTTGGTATTACTTATGCACCATTAACTAAACATCTCCAACTGATGTGTCTGAAATGCTTGTTAACGGTTCTATTGGATCACAGAGTGAATTCCGCAAGCGCACGAAGATATCATTGTAGCATTTCCCCTTAAGAGTATTCCCAAGGGTGTCATTTATTTGATCCCAAAGGAAGGCAGGGTACAGATATAACAATCATCAGTTGGAAAGGGTATAAAGGTCTAGGTAAGAATCTAGCAAGGATGGATAAAATAATAATGGAGGTAGTGTGACACACACAAAAGCTTTCAAGTCTAAGGGGGATAAGAGGATCCTAGAGGTTAGTTAAGGTTGAGAGTTATGGAGGTACTCCTACTATGCTCTATTGTACATATACATAGTCTAAGCTAATTATTCATAAGCTAGATTAATAGTGAATACTTATGCTATGTGGTTCAACACATCGGGCACGCGCTTACCCCTAGCAATACTAGGGCGACTCCCGCCAAGAGTCTGTGGCATAGCCGAACGTGGAGGATTACAACGGACGGATAGGGCTGTCACCACCTACTGCCTACCTCTTCAATCCGTGGGTCTACGAGATATCCAATGCTACTTAGCTATCCTAGCACCATGCTAGCATATTAAGTAATTATCTTAAGAGCCTAGGCACAATCCATCCTAAGTCAATGAATTGAATCATCATTGAACCAATGTTGATACATAACATAATTATCCATACTAACCTAGTTATGTTATAATTAACTAGACTATAGTGGGGGTATATAGGTTCTATGATAATGAGATATGTTCATGGTGAAATAATCATAGAAGCTGTACCTTCCACATACAGGGACTCCACAATCAAACAATAAACACTTTGCCCAAGTATATGTATAAGTAGGGACTAAAGATACTATCTTTATTATGCATAAAGTCACAAATACACGAAATAATACATGAGTCATACCTTTCCCAATGTAGGATTGGGAAGAGAGAGACTCCTTACTCCATTCTCAATTTGGACTTGGGACTAGAGACTCTCATCTCTACAACCTAACTCCTCTAAGACTATGGATGATAGTGTATACAATAGAGATGAAGCTCAAGTGTTGTGTGTTGAAGTGAGGGGTAGGGGGTCCTATTTTTACTAGTGTTGAGGTCGGTTCCCGCCACTAAAAGCGCGCGAATCGGTCACCATTGACTCCAGGAAGCCGGGAGGAGCCAACACGTGGAGGCTGACCGAGTTTGGGGCAGAGACCAGGTCGGCCGACCCCCTGGTTCGGCCGACCTGGTCATTGCACCAATTCTCATGTGCTTTCTCCAGGTGGCTGCCAGGTGTGTCCCATTGATGTATATGGGTGATACACCGTTGGATCTCCTCGGATACTTCTGTTTGTGGGCCATTTGATCCATGGGATGCCACATGTCATCGCCTGATTTGCTGGGATGATATTTTATAGGATTGGTCCCTCTACATTTCCTCATTTCCTACATAAAATGCTGCATACACATATTTCTCCATGTCCAAGTGGAATTGGGTTAGATAGAAAGGTGATGTGTGCAAGAAATGACAAATCCTTCACATAATTGAGTTAAATTGACGAATGAAATTGGTATATAACAGCCATCAACAAACTCCCCCAAGCTTATCCTTTGCTCGTCCTGAGCCAAGTCAATACTTTAGGTTGATGATCAGGATTTGATACAATGTCTTATTTTCAAAAGTATCTAATGCACAACAAGATACCCTACCTAGTGTTGCAGAGATTGGCTATGATACTCTACCCTTCTTATGTTGTCATGGGGCTTATGCTTTCTCATATTCATGAGTAGTTGAAAGGTAGAATAGGAAATGGAGCAAACATAGCCGAGAAATCAAGTTCCACTTAAATCCCGGAGAATTCAGTTTAGATATTAAGTACCTCAATTTGATTCTCTCAGTCACTCCTTTGTAGATAGTGGAAATATTTCCTCACCAAAGTATTGTGCCTCTACTATTCCTACTCATTGGATATGGCTTGTATGTGGAGCTTGGTAGGGAATGTAAGTAGGCGTATTTGCAACACATAATATTGCTAAGTCAAAAGAGTAAGCCTTAGGAGATTAAAATCAAAACTTTTTGATTCAAGACTAGTGCATGTGTGATGGAGTGGAAGTGGATGTGGATACTTGAGATAACTCCTTTTTAGTGTAATCTCTCTTTCTTTTGCAGGGATGAAACATGGCTACTTTTCTTCTCTTTTTTTCTCATGCTTAGGATGTAAGCATGCCTCTTTTTTTTGTAGCCATGTCTTCCACTCCCTTTCTTTGCAATGAATTTTGAAGAGAGTGCTAAACATGAATAACATGGAGTTTCTCTTTTTATTGTGGTATGGTGGATATGATGGACGTTTTGCTTACTTCTAGTGTAGAAGTATAGCATGTCCAAGTGAAGTCTTGAGTTCAAAAAGAGTTGAATGATTTCTCACATAGGTCTATACTAGTTTGACTAGGCTCAATGTGAAAGCAAATAGCACATGCATAAGGTTTTGTCTATATATAAACATCATATGGCTTTGGTAGGTATTTCCAATCAATTGAGGGAAACTTAAATCTTTTTAGAATTCATCTGGAAATCTAAGTTTTACTTTCAAACTAGGACTAGCAGCCCTATTACCAATTCTAATCTCACAACAACCTAGAATTAGATCAAGTTTTTGCTACCCACAACTTCCAAATTAAGGTAAAAGTAATTCAAACCAATGAAAGCAATATTCGGAGAGTAGCAAGTTGTAAACTAGAGACTTAGGAAAATAAAACAGAGGAACTATTCATCATTTCATCTATGTGAATTCTAAATCATTCTTACCGCACATCTTTATTTGATGAAAGCAAATCTAACCTATATATTATTTTTTAAATGCAAGGTGGATGATGGATGGATCGAAAATAAATATGCAAGGAATGTGATACATGTTACCTCAAGTGGGGGTCCTCCCCCAAGCTTGTTCTTCAACTACCTCCGTGATAAGGGTTGAACCCTTGATGACGGAAGTACGCTACAAGATCGGCTTGTTGTTGTTGTAGCACCGTGTTGAAATTGGTGAATTGAGCGTTAATGTGTTGTTGCCAATCGTGGGTACCTTGAACATGCTTCTGGAGTGTGCTATAGATGTCACTCGTTCTCACTTCAAGTTCTCCAATACATCTAGTGAGGTCCTTCATTCCTTGGCTATAGTCATGATGACTTCTAGCCAAAAAGGAACGACGTCCTCTCATGGATGTTGGGGGCAAGCTGCTAGAGCTTGATGTGGATAAGGGTGGATCCCTTTGCCATTCTTGCCAAGATGATCCCCTAGTCTCATATGTTGGAGGTTGAGTCCATCCGGGCGCATAACCCATTGGGTTCTCTTCCCCTTGGTATTCATGGACCGGAGAGATTATTGGTGGCATGCCTGTGGCTGCAACCCTCGCACGATTCCTTGTTACCATGTGAGAGACATTACTTCTTGTTGCTTCCTCAAGGGGAAGAAGGTTAATGGTTAGCATCAGGCATTTGTACAAATGAAAATCTGGGTTAGGTAACCGAATTTCATTGAAAAAGTCAGGATAGAAAAATATCAAGGACCCATCATGATCATGCTTAAGGGTATGTCTTTGCACTAAATAGTCTTCATCAATTAACTCTCTTTCAGTTTCAATATATTCAAATGAAGAGTATTTAAGTGCTCCTACCCTATCAGCAATATGAGTAATCAATGATGTGCATTCAATTGGTCCTGATTTTATAATGTAATCTAACCATTGTGTCATCATGGCTTTGACTGGAGCAACTTTTATCTTTTTAGTCATGGCAAACAAAATTTTCAATTCATCATCTCGCACAACCCTAACATCTCCCCTAGGGAACATAGTCATAGCCACCCATCTATGCATGAAGCGTAAGGTAGGGTTTTGGATGTGGCTATTCCTAGGAGCCCTACATGTGACCTCACTAGTTAGCTCATGCCAAAAACTTTGTTTGTTAAACTTAGGAAAATTGTCTAAATCTAGCAAACACCGTTTATGAAAGCCTAGGATGCTACCTAATTCTTTCCATAGGATGTTGTATTCTTTTTGAAATGATCTAAAAGAAATACCATCAAATCCTATCCTTAGCGTGCAAAGGAGTTGGATAGTGAGAAGGCGTGAACATTTCTCCTCTATGTGAGCAAAGTCATCAAATCCAATTGCATGCCGAATGGAAAGAAATTCATAGTCCATACCTATTTTGGAGATCAAATGTGGATTGTAAGCCTTGGTGTGGCAGAACTCACGATCTTGGAGAAGCCTGTGTGCTTGATCTTCAACTTTGCTTCGTATGTCGAGGTCATTGTCATGGGGAAGTTGGTGTGGGTTGCTTCTCTCTTCCATGGGAGTGTCCTCACACACACTTCTCCTCTTTGGGCTTGTACCCATGGAAGAGAGGCGTGCACTAGAACCTTCACCATGGCTTGAGCTTGCAACCTCCTTCCTCTTTCTGAACAACCTCTTCATATATTTTTTTAGTTCAACAAGCAAGAACAAAACAAGGTGAGAAAAATCCGTAAAGAAGCGATGTTTGGAAAACAAAACTCTCAACGAATTTTCTCCTCTTGAAAGCTTGACTGTAAAATGCAAATGCAAACAAAAGAAAATCTTTTTGCGGATGGATTTGAGCAAGAATGTTGCAATGAAGAGCAAGAAAAACAAGGTGAGCTAGAGAGTGACTTGGGAGGTGTAAAATGATGTGGTGTGTGAAGAGAGGTGCTCCTCATGGCCACAATTTATAGGGTACACCTTCCAACAGTCACTTGGGGTTCAAAATGTAGCCGCTGGAGGAAGGGGAGCCAATTTGGCTCCACTCCCTATTTGGCCGACCTGACAGGTGGCCCCCTGGTTCCCCTTTTGGCAAGTGGCTCCCCAACGGCTATAAAGTTAGCACGTTGGTGAAATGCCACATGTGCAGCTCAAAAAAATTGTTTTTCAAATAAAAACCCTTTTCAAATCAAATAAAAAAATTTTCTTTTGAAATGAAAGAAAGAAAGAAAAATGATAGTCGAGAATCTAAAATTCTCAACTTGCTAGGAAAAAACAAATATGCAATGGGAAAAATCCAAATGGGGTGGAAAAAGAAAGAAAGAAAAATAAAGTGGGATAACTACCAATTTAACCTATTGGCGTAGGTCTCACCATCGTCCGATGAGATGGACATTCCTCTGTCTTCATTTCATATCTGGGCCCGGAGGGATGGGCTCGGACAACTTATATTGCTTCTTCCGCCATTCCTTCTTTGGCGGATTGGTGGACTTGGGCCTTCGGGAAGGTCCAGATGATTCCGTCGTCTTTGGATATCGGCGTGGTCGAAACGACGAATTCTTCTCATAGATTAATCTTCTCATGAATGCAATGAGTGAGTCCACCGTTGGAGGTGTGACTTCGAACTCTCTGATGTGTTTATCATTCGGTCCATACTTGATTCGAATCATGGAGCATTTTTCTGGTCTAGGCCGAAAGTTAAACTTTTCCTCCCTGCCACTGATATGGAAGTTGATTTCTCCAACTCCCACATCTATGCGAGCTTTTGCAGTGCTGAGGAATGGGCGCCCAATAATGAGTGGTGTATCTTTCTCGGTGTCCATGTCTAGAACCCCAAAATCAAATGGTATGAAGTGGTTTCGGATCTTCACCGGGACATCTTTAGCAATACCCACTGGATAACGGACTAAAGAGTCAGCCAATTGTAGCTGCATTGGTGTTGGAGTCAGCTCTGTGAAGTTCAACTGGTCGAACAAAACCTTGGGCATCACACTAACACTTGCTCCCAAATCACAAAGTGCCTTGTCAAAGTGGTGAGCCCCAATTGAGCATGAAATGGTAGGACATCTGGGGTCCTTCTTCTTTTCAGGAAGCCTATTGAGGATGGCTGCACTGCAGTCTTCCATAAGATTAACGACCTTAGTGGTGGGCAATGGCCATTTGTTGTTCCATATGTCCTTGAGATAGTGAGCATAAGTGGGTACTTGCATCGCATCAATCAAGGGCACATTGATGTGGATCTTTTGGATGATCTCAACAAAAAGGTTGAATTGCTCATCCACTATTGGCTTCCTTTGTCTATGAGGGAATGGCAATAAGTTGGTGTCTTCAAAGTGTTTGTCCATTCTTTCACCAAGTAATTCACTTGGGACATCCTCCTTCTCAGGTTCAGTTGTCCTCTTTTCTTGTGTGGGATATGGTAGGTCACGAGTGGTCTTTCCTCCTCTTGTAACCACTGCATTGACGTTCTCCACTGGGGCTTCTGGCTGCCCCAGAATTTTGTTATTTTCTAATGGAGGGACAACTGCAGCAAGTTGTGCCAACTAAGTCTCCAACATTTTGTTGAAGCTTAGTTGATTCTTGAATGCTGAGGATAGTCCTTCAATCTTTGCATTGATATTCTCTAGGGTCTTGTCATTAGCTTACAGCTTCTTGGATAGGGCCTCGTTGATCTTGAGCTGGCTAATGGCAAGTTCTCTCATGTTGGTCTCATTTCCAAGGTTGCCACTGTTGTTATACCCTCCTTAAAAGAATGGGCGTTGTTGACCCCACCCTTGACCTCCCGGACGATAGCCATTGTTGTTGTTGAAATTTCAATTGTTGGCGCGGTATAAGGCATCCTCACGAGTTTTTGGGCAATCATTGCCCATATGACCCGTGTCGCCACAGACTTCACACGCTATGTGAGAGTCTAGGGCATAGGCATTGCCAGACACTTCACCACCGGCTTGTCCATCAATTTTCTTCATTAGGAGGTCCAATTTTGCAGCGATCATGTCCACCTCCTTCAAGGTGTTCCATCCCATGTTGGACCCCATCTCCTCAATAAGATCTTTAGCTTTTTGCACCGTCAATGAGAAGAAGGCTCCTCCAGCAGCAGCATCCAAATGGTCACGAGCTGAAGGGATCAACCCGTTATCAAAGTTTTGAATAAGAAGCCAATCTTCCATCCCATGGTGGGGACAGGCTAGGATGTACTCCTGAAGCCTTTCCCATGCCTCGAGAATAGATTCCTTGGGCTCTTGCTGAAAGCTGGAAATTTTTCCATGTAGGGCATTAGTTTTGCCCAACGGGAAGAATTTGGCGAGGAATGCCGTAGAACACTTCTCCCAAGTGTCTACAGCGGAGAGGTAGGGCACTTAGGCGTTTTCATCCTGTGCACGGGGGTACCCGGTACGCTGGGTAACGACGGTGGCCCCCGAGTCCACCCCAGGGGAGGCGATGAGCCCGCAGGTGGAGCCCTAATCTTGGTTTCCCGTGTTGTCCTTTCACTTTTGTCTTGGGCAGCCAAAGCAGATGCATGCCTCTACTGCCGTGACCATGCATCCAACCCTGGTTGAAGGGTCATGACAACATGATCTTTACTTGTTGCAGTATCTTTATCCGCTGCAATTCTCGATGCGGTTGCAGTGCTTCCGCCGCTCTACGTTTTTTGGAACTGACGAGTCATCTTCTGGGGTGGATGGACGCTCAGGCCAGCCCTTCCGACTGCGGAACTAGGCCCCACGGTCATGGGCACTGTGGGTTGTGCAGCGCGTGCCAGACCTAGGCGATCCGCACGATGTGCCCAAGCATCGCAGGGGTGAGTAAAAGGAACCCCTTGTGGGCAAGGGAAGTTCTTTCCTTATTCGCGCCTCATAGCTTGAGCCTTCTTGCTTGAGCCTGTTGACGACTCCTAAGATATACTAACAAATCATCCCTGACAAAGGTGCCAGAAATGCTTGTTGGTATTACTTATGCACCATTAACTAAACATCTCCAACTGATGTGTCAGAAATGCTTGTTAAAGATTCTATTGGATCACAGAGTGAATTCTGCAAGCGCACAGAGATATCATTGTAGCATTTTCCCTTAAAAGTATTCCCAAGGGTGTCATTTATTTGATCCCAAAGGAAGGCGGGGTAGAGATATAACAATCATCAAGTGGAAAGGGTAGAAAGGTTTAGGTAAGAATCTAGCAAGGATGGATAAAATAATAATGGAGGTAGTGTGACACACACAAAAGCTTTCAAGTCTAAGGGGGATAAGAGGATCCTAGAGGTTAGTTAAGGTTGAGAGTTATGGAGGTACTCCTACTATGCTCTATTGTACATATACATAGTCTAAGCTAATTATTCATAAGCTAGATTAATAGTGAATACTATGCTATGTGGTTCAACACATCGGGTACGGGCTTACCCCTAGCAATACTAGGGCGACTCCTGCCAAGAGCCTGTGGCATAGCCAAACGTGGAGGATTACAAAGGACCGATAGGGCTGTCACCACCTACTGCCTACCTCTTCAATCCGTTGGTCTACGAGACATCCAATGCTACTTAGCTATCCTAGCACCATGCTCGCATATTAATTAATTACCTTAAGAGCCTAGGCACAATCCATCCTAAGGCAATGAATTGAATCATCATTGAACCAATGTTGATACATAACATAATTATCCATACTAACCTAGTTATGTTATAATTAACTAGACTATAGTGGGGGTCTATAGGTTCTATGATAATGAGATATGTTCATGGTGAAGCAGTCATATAAGCTGTACCTTCCACATACATGGACTCCACAATCAAACAAGAAACGCTTTGCCCAAGTATATGTATAAGTAGAGACTAAAGATACTATCCTTATTATGCATAAAGTCACAAATACAAGAAAGAATACATGAGCCATACCTTTCCCAATGTAGGATTGGGAAGAGAGAGACTCCTTACTCCTTTCCCAATTTGGACTTGGGACTAGAGACTCTCCTCTCTACAACCTAACTCCTCTAAGTCTATGGATGATGGTGTATACAATAGAGATGAAGCTCAAGTGGTGTGTGTTGAAGTGAGGGGTAGGGAGTCCTATTTATACTAGTGTTGAGGTCGGTTCCCGCCACCAGAAGCCGGGAGGAGACAACACGTGGAGGCTGACCGAGTTTGGTGCAGAGACCAGGTCGGCCAACCCTCTGGTTCGGCCGATCTGGTCATTGCACCAATTCTCGTGTGCATTCTCCAGGTGGCTGCCAGTGGGTCCCATTGATGTATATGGGTGATACACCATTGGATCTCCTCAGATACTTCTGTTTGCGGGCCATTTGACCCATGGGATGCCACATGTCGTCGCCTGATTGGCTGGGATGATATTTTATAGGATTGGTCCCTCTACATTTCCTCATTTCCTGCAAAAAATGCTGCATACAAATATTTCTCCAAGTCCAAGTGGAATTGGGTTAGATAGAAAGGTGATGTGTGCAAGAAATGACAAATCCTTCACATAATTGAGTTAAATTGACGGATGAAATTGGTTTATCACAACCGTCAACGGAGCGCTCAAACCTTCACCTCTTGCCAAGCTTTTGCTTTGCTCACACTGCTCTAATGGCTGCAAATTTGACTCCCTCTTGCATCAAAGATGTGGGATCAGTGACGCGGCTCCTTGGTTGGGAGGACGAGAAGCAGTAGGATTGGATCCGCCACGGATCCCTTTCGCTTGACCTGCAAGTGGAAGAGATCATACTCTTCACTACGTACGGGTATGCTAGCTTCGTTCCACCTGTGTCCTCCTTTCTTGTGATGCATCTAGAGGTCTTCGAACTCCAGCTTCATCACTTGTCGCCGAACTCCTTCATGGTGGTGGCGGTCTTTTTGCACTTTTGCGAGATGTTTGTGGGAGTCTTCCCATCCATGTTGGTGTTCCGACAGTTCTTCATGTTGAGGCGGACCTTGAAGAGCAAGACAAACTTACTTGGAGCCTATTACTTTCAGAAGCGGCTCAAGACCCGTACAAGCACATCACCCCCCTTGGGGCCGGGAGGTGGGATAGCTGGAGAGAAGACTAGGTGATCGTGCACGCTGACGCCGGCAATCGCATGACCCTGCCTATAGGCCAGCCAACATCCGGAAGAAACACCTAGAAGGAGTGCCTAGAGTTGGATGTGGAGTATGCACCGAAACTGGAGAGGATCCGTTAACTGGTGGACCATGGTCCAATGTGGGGACCGGAATCCACACATCCGAGGATCTCATTGGGTGGTGTCGTGCGATGCGACACCCAACAGTTTACAAGAATAGAACCAGAATAAAGTACAAGACCAAGTCTTTTATTTAATACACAGCGGAAGTTTTTACAATACTATAGGAAAAGAAATATATATATATATATATCACAGCTACGCTCTCGGCACTAGCTATGCAAAAGCAAAGTTATCCATGCCTGGGATACTTTGCACTAGCAACACGCAAACTATGGCGGCGTGCAGGGTTCCCACTCGGCTGTACACCCTGGAGGGGGTGTTGCCTCATCGTCAAACCCATCCTCAACAGAGTAACCTGCAAAAACTCGTTAACTGCAAATGTGAGCATAAGGCTCAGCAAGACTTAACCGTCTCACTAGACAGATGCACGGGGACACTAAACATAGGTAAGGAATAGAATAAATGACTCGCCTACAAGTGGATCCTTATACTCAAGTTTTAAGTAGCAAATGACATTCTCTGAGCACGGCACATCATGGGCTCCACAATCAAACAAGAAACGCTTTACCGATGATATGACATGCCCAAAGCACATAATGCTATTACAGCTAAAGTATGGGGAAACTGTAAATCTTTAGTTATACTATCTCTAAACCAAACAAGGTTGCAAAGTAATTATAATTCAATATCATATGACTTTTCTGACTTCTTTAGTATTTACTACGTCACAACTGCGACAGACAAGTGGTACTCTATTACTGCGAGGGACAGTGATTGCAATCAGGACACACCCGGACAACACGACACATACGTCGTTTGGAAGTGTCAGCGAGCACACCTGTACCTACATAACACTTCAGTACTAGGCGTATATGGCCAACTTTCACAAGAAACTCAAATGCTGAGCCCGTCTCACCTCCGCAAACAGAAGGTCTCCGCACGGAACACCTCATGTGTCCGCCGACCGATTTACACCTTACTGTCCTCAACCCACCCCTATCGATGGTGAGTTAATGGGTCTCAACATCCCAGTTGTCAAGTTACATCAGTTTATTGGATTCCATGTGTCCATTATATTGCCGGTACAATTCAAGCTTGTCCGAAGGGGCTGCATACGGACGGGCCTTAATCGACACAGGCAGGGCTATGCGACCGAGACTCAATTCTCGCCGCTTCCTATCCATTCCCTGCCCGGTCTCAATTTCATTATAATAAGCCATTTGCTATTCAACCAATCCTGTGAAATACATCTCTCGCGAGTAGATTCCAACTACTCGACTTCTACCGGATTTCCTATGCATTAGCAAAGCAGTTACTACAGGTCAAACTGTAACTCGTGCCAAATAAACCCTAGGATTTTTGGTCATGCATGTGGAGTATCATTCACCCTAAACGTAATGCACAATTCATATACTACTCATCATAGTGATAAAGCAAAAGTTTATAAACGACTTAAATGCAAACCGGGGCTTGCCTTAGTTTGCGACTGAACAAATGTCAATTGTTAGGGCTTGATCTTCCTCCGGAGGACCTGCCATGGAACCTCAGTGGAAACACCTTGGCCTTCTCCTCCAAGTGAAGCTTCTTGTCGATCACCTATCAGCACGTTCCTATCGACATGATATGCATATAAGTAATTAAGTAATTAAGTAATTTAAGAAAAGACTCCACGGGGTTGTGTAAACTCTAAGAATGAGGAGTTCAACTAGGAAGGACAAATATGCCTTTGTTGTGTGAATGAACAAAGGATGAAGTCAAGTGGTCATAGTAGTATCGAGATGTGAATTGAAAGGTGCAATGTAAGCACACATTGCAACTTGGCATTCAACACTCGACGCTATGCCACTCAAGGACGATACAGCTGAATGGTGTGAAAGTGTTGGACTGGTAGGGTAAGGATGACCTAAGAGTCAAGGTGGAATAGTAGTGTCGAGATAAGCACTCAAAGGTGCAATGTAATGACACATCGCAATTTAGCACTCGACACTTGGAGCTATGCCGCACAAAGAGTGATAAGGTAGAATGGTGAAGAAGTATTACTGGACTGTGTGATGTAAGGAAGACTAAGCGATCAAGATGGAGCATTGAAAGCTTAAGGCATGAGTGAACTGTGCAACAAGAGGTTGTGACTTAGAAGTCGACCAATGAAGTTACACAAACTCATTAAGGAGTAAACCTAATTACGGGACAAGTGTGGTCGCAGGGTCCTGATAAGGATGAACCAGGGTGAAACCCTAGCGACACTTGGGAGTGAAGTGAGGTCAACATTCTTTGGACTTAAGACATCATAACGAGCCTTGTTAACCTGACGTGAATACCGAGACAACGTTCAAATGACCTTTAGGTAAAGTAGTTTCTACGGCAAGCTTCTCGAGCATTGTTCAAGTGCTTACGTGACACTATTGCAGTGTCCTTTGCAAGATTGTCCAGATGAGCTCGGTGAACTCCTAGAACTCGAACATGATGCGAGACCTTGTCGTGACGGTCATGCTTTGCCATCACGGGAAGATCGGGTTAGCCACGTCCACATCGACCCAGACTCGTCAAAGGGGGTGAGCGGAATCCCGAACACCACCTTGTGAGTCTTAAGGCTAGTGATGTCGACTCGGTTGTTGATAAGGGACTCGACGAACCTGTCGTCGATGAAGTGGTACACCAAGTTAACCAATCCTGTGATCGGTTAGGGAACATCCTCAACACAACCAAGGAACTCTTATCCAAGGTTACCCCTGGTCTAGTTCTCCTTGTTGGTCGCGACGTTCTCGCATTATTCTACCCTAGGTCATCGGTGGTCACCAATACACTCGGTTTGACCTAGAAGGCATTTCATCTAGCATCTAGGCTACACCTAGGACTCGACGAGTCTCGCCTTGACCAAACCCTAATTTGGCTAAACGACTGTCGACCGTTGTGTCGTGGTTGTGTTTCAGCATCATGTACGTTACAGACATCCTTCATCTCGATGCCAGGACACGATGATGGCTCGGAACGTTACGACGATGTCATATGGTCAACGACGTCGACGCGACTCATGGTGGAGCATCACGAGCACGCACGGACATGCCAACGTGATACAAACAACAAAGGAGGTCAACTTAGGGACTCCTATAGGAATGATATCAATGCGGAAACTGGACGTATGACTTGACGAGACATGAGCACCATTAGGGGTCACGATGAACGGACATCGATGACGTCAAGCAAGGTATTCCAGGGCAAGGCTCACCTTGTAGGCATTTCGCCGAACATCTTGGGTGTGTACTTGATTTCCGTCGCTTCATCACCATTCAAAGGGTATCTTGGCACTTGGGCTTGTCGAGTTGCCACATCACCATACCCCTGCATCAAGACCAGCTCTGAACATCAACGAAGTTGGTTCTTTCCTTGTGAACATTTCATCGAATACCTAGGCTGCAGCTCTGTCCCAACTAATCTTTGCACAAATCGAGCTAACCTTGAGCCAATTGTCGTCGCCGAGATGTCATCCACATGTTCCTGCACCTTGTGCATCTTATGACCTATTCGCATCTTTGGTTGGATGCAATCACGAAGGGGAACATCGCGACCAACACAACGCTGCTGTGGCAAGGAAGGGGGTGGGGACTATGGCGCAGGAAACAGGTTCACGCGGCCGACAAGCGACGTGTGGTGCTGGAACAATATGTTGAGTGCCGGACCATGGCAAGAGGGGTGCTGACGGCTTGTGGACGATGGATGCACACTGGTGACCATGCCCGCAGCGTGCTGGTGACCAGGACGGTGAGCAGTGGCGCTGAGTACCGTTGGATGGCGCAACAGCTTGACAGGAGCACTGCAGAGGCTTCATGGCGACCAGTCTCGTGCGGGGAAGTGGACAGTGACGGCGAAAGACAGAGGAGGCGCGAACGGGGTGGATCGCATGGTGCGTGGACAGCAAGGTCGCGCGTGGCGCGACGACCAGGGAGGCGCTCGGGGTCGAGCGTTGCAACACGTGAGCAGGACTCCCGTCGGCAAGAAACCTAGCAAGAAACCTAGCTGGGAAGTGGAGAGGTAGAGGGAGGAGCATGAGGTGAAGAACTCACTCGGAGGACGAGCGACGGCCGTCGTCGAGGTTGGTGCACGGCGGCGGACTGAGCAGGGCAGTCGCCGAGCGGGCCAGCAGTGAGGGGGCGCTAGTGGGGCGCGAGCAGGGCGCTCGGCCTGGAGCAGGCGCGGCGCTGGCGGCGGGAGCCGGTGGCCGGGGCAAGCCGGCGGGGAGGCGCCGTGGGCGGACGCCGGAGCGGGGTGGTGCGCGGGCGCGCGATGGCCGGGAGAAGGAGGAGGCACGGGGTCGGTTGGGAGTCGGGCGCGCTATGGATAGGAACCGGGAGATGAAGAAACGAATTTGGTTTTGTGCCCATGAGGATAGACATGACATGTGGGCCCCATTTTTCCCTTCTCCTTATCCTCTTCATTTTCAGATGCAAAATATCTCATCCATTGAGCAGCTTACCAGTGGGGCCCACCCTTTTCCTAGTACTGAGGATAAGTATGACATGTGGGTCCCACTGTCTTCTCCCTTCTCTTTTAAAATTGAAATGGAGCTAGCAGACATACTTCAAAAATATTTAACTTTGGCCCAATGACTAAATAAAATGTGGAGAATTTTATGGTGCAATCAGATTTCAAAACTGAGCAAGTTGAATTTGAACTCAGGTTTGAATTTGAATTCAAGTGGTGATACTTGACTCAAGGAAATAAATAGTAGATTAGGTTCAAAAATCCTGAAACTTTGAGGTTAACCTTTTTGAACCATAAGGGACCTCAAGAAAAATTTGGAGTTGATTTGGACAAGGTTGAGCACAAAGTTTAAATTTGAAGTCGACGTTGATTAAACTCTCAGTACGTGTCCAATAAATGGGAAATGGGCTTCAAAAATTTTGAAACTTTACCGAGAGTCTAATTGGAATATTAGTAGGTCATGGAAAAATTTACGGCCTGAGATTTGAATATTTTTGGATGTCCCATTTTAGGGTTGGAATAATTCCTTTTTCTTTCTCTCTATTTTGTTTTCTTTTCTCCTTTAATTTTTCATTGAGAATGTGAATACTTGGAAATTAAGGATTCTTCACCTTAAGTTCCATTCCACATCAGCAACCATGTTCTATACGTAAAGTTTTAACAAGTCCCTATTTTTAGTGAACATAGTTTAACTCATATGGCTCATGTGAGTTTGGATTTCCAAGTCTATTTTCAAAATTTTTAAGTTCGCATTTTTGCGTTTTTGTTCTTCCGAAAAACGGGCTTTTACATCCGACGCTGTTGATCGTGCTAGCAAACTTCATGTCCCGATGCTTGGCCCCTCTCCAGCAGCATAGCTGCCCAGCGTGGCTTTATATTGGTCTGCAGTACTACACCTGTCTGGTGAGAGGTCCTGCCTCACAGATAAGCTAGGAGGAGGCATTCCAGATGATGTCCAGGCTATGTTGCGACCTGGTGACTCCCGGCGTATTCGTCCTTCCAGAGCCTTGCCGGCCGCTCTACATGAACTAGGCCCTCAGGATGAAGATCTGGAGGGAGATGCCA
Organism: Tuctoria greenei; assembly: GCA_036927565.1. Lineage (NCBI taxonomy): Eukaryota > Viridiplantae > Streptophyta > Magnoliopsida > Poales > Poaceae > Tuctoria > Tuctoria greenei. The sequence goes on along the minus strand of JAYESD010000006.1, from coordinate 92,034,580 downwards.
AACCTAGACGCACTCGTCCTTGCACCGCAGTAGGTAGGAGACGTGGGCCAGGCGCTAAGCATCCCTGGTGCATAGCAGGAGTCCGCGCCCAACCCGAGTCATGATGTGCGGGTGGAGGAAGACCCTGCTTCCGCCAGAGGGAAGGGTAGGGCGCCAGTCCCCAAGATGGGAAAGGGGAAGGGTCTGGTGATTTAGGTCGCGAAGAATAAACGTCCTCGGTCACCGTCGAGGGCAGTCCCTACTCCAAGCCAGCATCCGGAGGCGCCCCCAAGCTAGCATCGAGGGTTGGCGGTTCTTCAAGCAAGGACTCCTACCCCCCGTGAAGAGTCCTCTGTTGAATGAAGGCGGCACACCAGCCTTTCGGAGGCGGTCCAACGAGCGTAGGTCCACCAACATCTCCGTTGCTGGCGCAGTTTGAAGTGCCAGCAAGGGCACTGGGGCATGGTATCTACGCCAGCATGGGGCTTTGGAGCCCCGAACCCCAATCCACCCCCCTCTGGGGTCGGTGGAGGTGCATCGACGAGTACCGATAGTGGTGCCAGTGGTGGTGTAGAGAGGAACACCGGTTCTGGTGGAGGCTTAGCGGGGTTCGGCTCGGCCACCGCATTGGCAGCGACATCTAAACCCCCAATGCGACTGAAGACCCAGGGCCGCTAGAACTTTCGATGTTGTCGGTAAGGCACTCTTACCAATCCTTTCGTAGTTGTTTCTCTTGTCTTCTTGTTTGAGCAATTCTGGACTCCATCGTGCAGGTCGTCGTCAGCCAACATGACACCCTAGCCGCAAGGGGCATCGGTGGGAGCGTCCCCACCTCCATGGGGGTCACAGGCGTTACAACAGAGTGACCCCCCCTGGTCGGCCCAAGAGACCGTCCTTCTGACAGCCATGCCTGGCGCGGTGGCAGGGACACCTGTTTCTGGCGGCGACACCACTCCTCTGAGTGGTGGTCAGGCCCCAACGCTGGAGCATCGTAACACCCTCATTTTCATGCATCATACATTGCATAAGTTCATATACATGTTTAACATTGACCCACATAAAAAGGAATGAGTTTAAAATGAACTAGAAGCAAAACCGCACTCAAAGGTTCTGAGGAGTGCAGACTAGTCCATTTTTGGTGGGACTAGTCCGATTTCTCCCTGACCTCCTTTGGACATGTCTGTTTTTGCTGCAGACTAGTCTGTTTTTTTCTCTGTACAATTTTCGGACTTGTCCGACCCAGTGCGGACTAGTTCGGTCATCCCAATTCCTTGAAATTTCGCCAAGTCCCTAGACTTGTCCGGATTTGTCCGACATCTAGTGGACTTGTCCGTTTTCCTCTCTGACTAAGTTTGGACTTGTCCGATGTCTAGTCCGGACTTGTCCAATATCTCTCTGACAAACCTCAGACTAGTCTGGCCTCTTGCGAACTTGTTCGGTGATCGCGATTTCGAGTTGATCATTTGTTCCACGGTGTGTTTTTGGGTTTTACCTTAAGTGGGCCTAAGGAGGTCGTGTCTATCCCTTTTTGGAGCCCATGTGGGACCCCACACCGGCCTCCACCCTCCCCAAACTCGAAATCCATCAAACCCTAGCTCTCGGCCCTTATATAAACAACCCCACCCCCTGACTTTACATCCTTTTGACTCAATTGAATGACCACAAACCCTAGTTCATGGATAGCCTCCGCCAAGGAGGGTGAAGTAGATCTCGAGCAAGAAAAAGAAGAGGAAACGAAAGAGTATCAAGTGGTCAAGATCTCCATCAACTTTTCGTTCTCCATCAACAATTCACCTTCAAGTTCTCTTCATCAACCCTAGATCGTCAAGATCCAAGTGTTGCCTCCAAAACCCCTTGGTTCATTGGAGTTCTAAACACCTGGTATACCTTCTACTTTCTCTTTCTCACGTGAATTCAACCCCGTTTCTCCAAATTCATGTCGATCTAGAAAACCCTAATTTGCCATTTTTGAGAAGGGAAGACTAGTCCGGTCCCAAGCGGACTAGTCCAGTTTTGCTGTCCGTTTTCTGCTGAATTAAATCTAAATTGATTCAAATCAACTCCAAACCTGTGTAGACTTGTTAATAACCATTGTAAATGATTAGTAAACATTATTATCAACTCATTCACTATTTTTGATTCGCATTTGCATTAATCATGCATGTCATGACGTATTGAGTAATATATGTGCACTTATTGATTGTGATTCTTGTCTTGTATGTTCATTGCGCGAATTAGATGGATTTGCACTAGAGTGCTGCGGAGGACCTCTAGCACCAGGAATTTGAAGACTTTGACCTAAACCAAACCCAAGAGCAAGGCAAGTGTCCTTGAACATATTGATCCTGTTTTTACAATAAATGTTTTGTTTTCGAAACTGCATGCTTGTGTCAATTTGATGGGAAATCCCATAATAAGAAGTGTACTAGCTTTGTTTAACCACCCTTATCACCTGGAATACAAGGTAGAAAGTCAGGAAGGGCTTTTTACCTTTTTGCTTCACTTAATTAATTGGGATGGGAAAACAACTATACCATTTAATTATGCATCAATGACATTTTGGTTAATATGAACTGGTTAATATGATGTGGTAATGGGTGATCTAAGCAATCATGGTATGTGGATGGTTTTGAAGACATGGTGGTTGCTTGCTTTAGATCTAAGGACCGGTTCATGCGAGAATATGCCAGGACAATAGTGCCACCACGAGGCCAATTATGGGTGTGGCGTATCTGATTAATTTGGGTATTACTGGTATTGAGCGGATCATTTGGCGCACCGCAGAAGGGGAGTTGGATTGGGTTTGGATTTGAGGCAGGACTCTCTAGGATCCGAATTGCACAAGAGAGGGCCCTTGGTTGAAGATGTGCTCAGTTTGATACATCGCCACCGGTGCCTCAATGGGTCCGTACATGCTAGTAGTCCCTTTGTTAAGGCTATTTTGTTATCTCTTGGCCATACACCAAAGGAAGTGTAATTGGCATAAGGGAGGTTCTTTAGTCGCAGACGGGTGACAAAATCACGAACATGTGGGTAAAGTGGTACAAACTCTGCAGAGTATTAAAACTATCATGATAGCCGTGCTCCTGGTTAAAAGCACCTAGATGACCTACATGATTAGAGAGAACTTGGGGTTTTGGGATGGTTTGGTACTGGTTACCTGATGGTATTATGGTTTATAGCAATGGATATTGTTAATGGTAATGAGAAATCTGTAATGTGAATGATGGTAATGAAATATGGACTGGTATTATCATAACTACATGGTTTATGATGGGTTTACTTCACATACATACAATATATTGCTTTTCAAATGTTTTAATGTACTTTTTAGCACTTAGTTTTTATTATATTCGTCATTTGTATCAGCTACATGCCATACTTTCCACACTTGTTGAGTACGACATGTACTCACCCTTGCAATTCTCCCACCAATAGTTGCAGGTTAGGATTGGGAGTATAACGGTGATAATGTGGAGTTCTAGGCCGTGTCTGCCATCAGCTCGCCTGTGGATTGATTGGAGCTGCCATATACCCTTTGCTTAGCTACATAGTTGCTTTATTAGTTTATTTCTGCCGCATTAGTTCAAACCTGTCATTAATATTCATTAGAGCTTGTATTTGAGTATATTATGAATTCTGTAATAAAAGAGCTTAATTAATCTTGTTCTATGGTAATTTTCAGTATATCCTTTTGTGAATGCACTCGTTTATGTGTGTTGAACGTCCTGGGCACACATATGTGTTCACTTGGTTCATTTTCGAAACCCAGTGTCACAAGCATCCAACGAGCGATGAGGCTCCCGTTACTTGCAGTACTGTAGAGCCCGTACCCGAGGCTGCTGCTTCGGAGGTGGTGCTGGAGCTAGCACGGAGTGGTAAGGTCTCAGCCCCCAAAGCCGTTGCTCCCACAGCCAGTGCGACGACCGACGGTGGCGCCGCCGCCCAAAGCGGTACCACAACCTTTGCTTGGTCTTCAGCGGCGAGGTACTTGGTGCTAGCGGCCTTGCCATCCTCGTATGTGGGGGAAGAGGAGCTCGAGACGATTACCGAGCGACCCTCCATTGCGTAAGTCGATCCAATTCCCTTCTCCAACGCCATTCATTTGGCACAATCGAGCCTCCGCCTCGCGCAGCTTGCCCTGGACGCAGAGTGGAAGAAGCTAAAGGCCAAGGATGAACGTCTTTGAGCCTGGAACCATGTACTGGGGTCCAATATTAATGAGTCAAAGGAGAGGATCCAGAGGAAGGAGGAGACGCTGGAAGTGCAGTGCGGCCTGGTGAGGACAATGAAAGCCAAGTCGAAGGAGATCCTGGCGAAAACCTAGGCAGCCCACCAAGCTGCCAACGCCCGTCTCCGCACCCTTGAGGAGCTCCGGGAGGTGCTCTTGCACCAAGATACTACCACCATTGAGTGGGAGAAGGCAGCTCAAGGGGTGAAGGCACAAGCGAAGGAGTCCATTTGCAAGCTACAGGAGGACCGGGATGAACTGTAACCCCACGTCAAGGATCTGGTTCTCTGTGAGGGAAACCTTGCGCTGGAAAGAGGGCGCCACTTGTAGGAGCACAAGACCCTCCTATTACGCAAGGTCGACATCGATGCCCGGGAGCATGCTACAGACTGCCAAACTCAGGAACTTGATGAGCGGGAAAGGTGACTCGCCGATAGGGAGAGGGAGTTCTCCGAGGGCAGGGAAGATGCATTGAGGGCGGCTCAGCAGGAGATGAGGGACCTACGGGCCTCCTATGCAGCCGAGGCACGAAAGGTCTGAAACTTCATAAGCCGAGCGGAGGAGGCATTGGAACATCTCAGCTTCAACCCTGTGTGAAGGGGAGAGCTGGTGCAGGAGGTGAGTCAAGTGTTCCCCGCACTTGACTCCGCCAGCTCAAAGCTACAGACGGTGGGTGCGGTCATCAACCACCGGCTGGAGGTTGAGGGGAAGGACTTGGCGAAGGTGATGGTATCCCATGTCCTAGTATGCTACCGGAGTCGGTATCCAGAGATCACACTGGAGCTGGTAGTCGAGGGCCACCTTGAGATGCGTGAGGAGGTGGCTGTTAATGGTTGTTATATACAAATTTCACCCATCAATATAATTTAATTATGTGAAGGAATTGTCATTTCTTGCACACATCACCTTTCTATTTAACCTATTTCCACTTGTCCTTGGAGAAAGTAGTGCATGGAGGGATTCTATGTAGAAATGAAGTGAAACAAGGGGACGGATCCTATAAAATATCATTCCAGCCAATTAGGCGACGCCACGTGGCACCACATGGATCAAATGGACCACAAGCAGAAGTATCCGAGGCCATCCAACAGTATAGCACCAATATCAGTCAAGGGGACCCACTTGTCAATCAACTGGAGAAAGCACACCCCAAAAGGGGCCAGGACCAGGTCGGCCGACCCCCCTAGTCAGCCGACTAGTTCCTGGAGCCTTTCTCGGTCAAACTCCACGTGGTGGCTTCTCCCAGCTTGAAGGGGTCATGGGTGACTGATTCGCGCACTTTTGGTGGTGGGAACCGACACTTCTCCAAGCTATAAACAGGACCCCTCACCCCTCACTTCAACACACACCACTTGAGTATTCATCTATAGTATTCACTACTATCCATAGGTTATAGGCTGTAGAAAGGAGAGTCTCTAGTCCACATTCCAAGTAGGAGAGGAGTAGAAGGAGTCTCTTCCCAATTGGGAAAGTTATGGCTTCCATATTCCTATTTGTATTTGTGACTTTATTCATAATAAAGATGATATCTTTAGTCTACTATTGTTCATATACTTGGATCAAGCTTTTCTTGTTTGATTGTGGGTTCCATGTATGTGGTAGGAATAATATTTATGATTGTGCTATACTATGTTCATTACATTATCATAAACACTATAAACCTCCACTATAGTCTAATTAGCTATGATATGACTATGTTAATGTGAATCACTTATGCTATGAATTAACATTGGTTCACCAATGATTTAGTTCATTGCCTTAGGATGGCTTGTGCCTAGGATCTTAAGGTAATTACTTAATATGCTAGCATGGTGCTAGGATAGAGAGTAGCGTTGAATGCCTCGTAGACCCATGGATTGAAGAGGTAGGCAGTAGGTGGTGACAACCCTATCTGTCCTTTGTAATCCTCCATGTTGAGCTATGTCACAGGCTCTTGGCGGGAGTCGCCTAGTGTTGCTAGGGGTAAACACGTGCCCGATGTGTTAATCCACTTAGCATGAGAATTCATAATTAACATAATCATTAATAACTAACTTAGGCTATGTATATGTACATTAGAAGCATAGTAGGAATCTGTACCTAACTCTTAGCCTAGTTCCTCTATTACCTCATTTATCCCCTTAGGATAGAATGCTCTTGTGTGTGTCATACTACCTCAACTTATCATTAAACCCATCCTTGCTAGAAGCCTACCTAGGCCAACCTAACTTTTCCACTTTATGATTGTTTTACTTCCACATAGCCTTCCTTTGGGAAAATATAAAAGACACCCTTTGGGAATACTCTTTAAAGGGGAAATGCTACATCGATAGTTTCCCTCGCTTGCGGACATTCAGTTAAGAATCAAAACCTATCAACAAGCATTTCTGGACCACTGCTAGGGATGAATTGTTAGTAGTGCGTAGGAAATATCAACAAGCATTTCTTGCGCTGTTGCCGGGGAAGGCAGCCAAATAATTACATGATTGAGTGAATAGGATAGGACCCTGGTAGGTTTTAGTAGGATGAACCCTCTTTGTTTTCACATTTTATATGAAAAAAGGTAGTGTATAACTCCACCTATGTTGTAATGACATAGCCGGTCCCAAGACCGGATAAAGGAGGAGGGGTTGTGATAGGCTTGGCGAGACAGCAACTACACTTAGTCATTCTCATGGAAATGAAACCCATTGCAAATTCGTTGGGGCGTAACCCTCTTAGCGACGCGCCATACTGGAACCTGAGTATGGTGTTAAGTGGGCGAGGGCCGGGTCACCACCACCTTAGTGGCGCGCCATATCGGAACCCGGATGTGGTGTTAAATGGGCAAGGGCCGGGTCGCCACCACCTTAGTGGCGCACTACATCATCGCCCGGATTTTTATCCCGTGGTTCGATTCCATAGAGGAAATCTACGTCCACGTTGAGGAGCCCACAAAAGGACTGGGTCTTCACCAACCCTACCCTCGTCGAATCACCATGGAGGCCGATTCTCTTCCACTAATCACAAAGCGGTAAGATAACCGTGTTCAAGGGGTCCTCTCACAAGTTGAGGGCTCCCCAAGATTTACAATTCAAAACACCACCAAATACACTCGAAAAGAATGCAATGAAACAACGAGAGTGTGTGAGATAATCAAACCCAAGAGCTCAAGTCGTGAAGAACATGTCTCTCCTTTGATCTATGGTTAATCCTCAAGGATTTGATATTTCTTGCGTTGGATTGTGTGGAGAGACGTGTTTTCTAGGCTCGTGGAAGGTGTGACGGCGCAATGGGTTGAGAGTTCTTGATTAGGGGCCGTGCACCTCTATTTATACTAAGGTTTCCAAAGGTTACCATTACGGTTTACAAAGTTTGGACTAGTCCGTGGTGGACTCCGGACTAGTCCGGTGTGCAGCGTGTGGGAAACCCTAAGTGTCCTGAATTATTGGACTTGTCCAACACATGTCGGACTAGTCCGTTTTTGTCTGTGCAGATGTTGGACTAGTCCGGCACACATCGGACTAGTCTGACATGGTGAACCCCTTAGTGAATTGAGGACAAGTCCGCACTTGGAGGACTTGTCCAATTTTAGTCAGAGAGGATATCGGACTAGTCCGGATAAGATCGGACTAGTACGATATCGTGGATATTTGAGGGACTAAGGACAAGTCTGAAATTGTGGGTTCTTGTCCGATGTTGGTCAGTTGGGATTCCGGACTAGTTTGTGGAATATTGGACTTGTCAGATATTGATCAGAAAGATTATTGGACTAGTCCAAACTTTATCAGACTAGTCCGGTGTGGACATGTCCGCACTGGGAGGACTTGTCTGATCCTGGACAGAGAGGTTATCGGACTAGTCTAGACCTGTGTAAACTTGTGCAGTGAGAGTGTTTTCTTTTTCTGGAGGTCTTGGGGTGTGTTTCTCCAACACACTCCATACACAAAAAGTATTCTATTCATCCTCTTGAGTTCTTTTCAACTTGATTCATCACTCTCCTTTCTTTTTTGCGCTTTCTCCATAATTTTATTGAATCCTGCGCTCATCACAACAATTTGGTTAGGATCTCATTTGTTTGTCATAAATCAACCAAAACCCACAAGGGATGCCTAGATGCACTTTCAATCTCCCCCTTTTTCGTGATTGATGACAACCAATTTAGATTTCACAAATATGATTAAAAATCCAGATTTTCATAAAGTGTGCACATATGAGCTTGGAACAAATTAAGCAATGAAAACATGATACATATGTGCACTCTTTATGGTGGGGTGTAAGACTAAGTGTGTGTAATCAATAATTGTGATGAGAATGAGATAAATGACATAATCATATCGACATCAAGCATATATGTCAATTTCAGAGCAAAGATATGGATTATATCAAAGCGCAATCACACACTCCATAACCATGACTTGAAACATAATAAAAGCATAATGAAAGTTTTACAACCCCAATAATAGTCTTACAGAACTAAAATCACAGCAAAGAGCAAAAGATACAAAAGAGCTCTCATCTCTCAAACTACTGCTAGACCTAGTGAGTCCCCCCTCAATATCTCCCCCTTTGGCATCTAGGCACCAAAAAGGAGAGGAGGGATCTAGCAATCATCGTCTACTCAGTCCTGTGAGACCTATTTGCGTTGAATACATTGCTATGGCAATAAAAGTTTTGAATTCTACCAAAATGCCTTTATCATCAAGGTCCGACTCTAGGTCCGAGCTCCAGCAAGGTCTGACGATAGGTTCGACTTGTTTTGGGTAGCTACGGCAAGGTCCGACTATAGGTCCGACTTGTTTTGGGTAGCTCCGGCAAGGTCCGACGTAAGGTTCGACTTGCTTTGGCTAGGTTCGACTTCTTTGTCTAGGTACGACTAGCTTTGGTTAGCTCCGGCGCTAGGTCCGACAAGCTTTGGTAAGCTCCGGCACTAGGTTGCACTAGCTTTGGTAAGCTCCGACGCTAGGAGGTACTAGCTTTGGTAAGCTCCGGCTCAAGCTCCGGTTAGCTTTGACAAGGTTCGAAGCTTGATCGCATAGATCCTGTTTTTACTGTGAATTGTTTCGAACTTGCTTTATATTCTTGGAAAGATTGCTTAGTATTCATTTGCTAAGTTTTTGGTGCGTTTTGGTTGATATGGTTGATATCATTTTGCTATGGCTTGCAACATGCTTATGTGAGGTGCTCACGTAAGGTGTTGTGTTCAAAACTGACTTGAGTCAAGTCGCGGACTTGGGCTTGTACGGATTGATTGTTTATTCATGTGCAGTTGTTGCTTGAGTTCAAGACATGGCTGGTGACGGGATCCATTGAACTAGTCTTAGGGAGTGAGGTTCAACAACCAAGTTCGGGAGGAATTGTGGTTGAGTTGATCGTGAGGTTGTGCAACATGTTTGAATCAAGAACAATGCATATGAAGGTATCGTGGACATCATTGGAAGATGTTTGCACGTGTGCAAGGAGTGCATGGACGTGGCTGCATGGTTCCGAGGCGTGATGAAGAGATGTGGACGTAAAAATTGGTCGGAAAGGTCCAACCGACTAGGTTATAGGCTCAGGTTGCGGTTGAGTCGTGTTTGACTCAAATATAGAAAGATTTGAGTGGATTATGATAGGATTTCGTGTGGGTCACGAATTTGAGTTGTTTTAGGAATGTAGAATATGTTCCTAAGGTGTTTGTAAGTCTTAAGATTGCTTCTATCTGCCTATAGAAGAGTCCTAAGCAGTTATGGAAAGTTTCAATTCATGATTTGAATTGGATTAGAGTCCTAGTTAAGATTGGGTTGGCCTAAGGGCTGGTTATATAAGCAAGAGAGGCCAGAGCTCGTGGTGCACGACTTTTGGGCTGTTCCTCTTGTGTTCTACTGAATAAAATTCGTAGGTTGAAGGAACTTTTGTGCCTTTTTCATCCGACTTATTCCAGATAAGTTTTACTCGTCGAGTTTCTGGATATCACTACCTTTCGTCGGTGGTTTTATCATAACTCAAGTTTTACAGATCCAATTGACATGATTCTTTTTGAGTTGTATTCACAACTTGACTATATATCATCTGTCAAAATTTCAAGGTCATTGGATTTGTGGTTTCTGATCTACACGAGTTACTTTGCAGCATTCCAGAACTGTTTTTCTCAGGTAGGACAGATTGACCTTTGTTGGATCTTTCGATCATAACTTGAGTTTCTCTCGACGGATTTGAGTGATTCTTCTTGTGTTTTCTTCGTGAATTGATTCTCTCTGATATATATCACTTTTGTCCCGGTGAAACATGTTTAGCTTAGTCTCACACACGATTTCTTTAACAGATCATTTTTCTGCCGAAGGGGTTGGGATTTAATTGTTTCCGCTGCGTAAGATTTTTTAAATCTACCATTCACCCCCCCTCTGGTAGCTTATTGCAAAAGCCCGCTTTTTGGAAGAACAAAAACACAAAAATGCGAACTTAAAAATTTTGAAAGTGGACTTGGAAATCCAAACTCACATGAACCATATGAGTTAACCCATGTTCACTAAAAATAGGAACCATTAAAAATTTTACATATAGAACATGGTTGCTAATGTATATGGAACTTAAGGGGTAAAATCCTTAATTTTCAGGTATTCTCATTTTCAATTAAAAATTAAAGGAGAAAAGAAAACAAAATGGAGAGAAAGAAAAAGGAATTATTCCAACCCTAAAAAGGGACATTCAAAAAAATTCAAATCTAAGGTTGTAAATTTTTCCATGACCTTCTAATATTCCAAATAGACTCTCGGTAAAGTCTCAAAATGTTTGAAGCACGTTTTCCATTTATTGGACATGTATTGAGAATCTAATCAGAGTCGACTTCAAATTTAAACTTTGTACTTAACTTTGTCCAAATCCATTCCAAATTTTTCCTGAGGTCCCTTATGGTTAAAAAAGGTTAACTCTAAAGTTTCAGGATTTTTGAACCTAATCTACCATTTATTTCATTGAATCAAGTATCACCGCTTGAATTCAAATTCAAACCTGAGTTCGAAATTCAACTTGCTCAGTTTTGAAATCTGATTGCACCATAAAATTCTTCACATTTTATTTGGTCATTGAGCCAAAGTTGACTATTTTTGAAACATGTTTGCTAGCCCTATTTGAATTATGGAAAGAAGAGTGAGGGAGGTGGGTCCCACAAGTGGTCCCCACAGGTCAGGTCGGCATAGGCCTTCTCTTTCCTCCCCTGCCTCCACGCCGACGCGCTGCATGCGCTACCGTGATGGAAAACATTGGTCCTTATCCCCAGCGCCCTGCCTTCTCCCGGTCTTATCCACAGCCGCCGCTCACCTCCCCGATGAGCCTCCTCCCTGCACCGCCTGCGCCGCTGCCGACGCAACTTCCTCATGGTCGCGCCACTCCCGTCGAGTCCCCCCCCCTGCTCGCGCGCATCGCCCTGCTCCTCCCGTCGGCCGTCGGCTCGCCCGCCACCACGGCACCTCACTTCCTTCCGCGGCCGTGTCGCTGCCCCCTGCGCGCTGCTCGCCCAACCACCACGCCGCGCCCAGCGCCGCGCTTCTGAGCAACGGCGCCCCGACGAGGAGCCCGCCCTGTTCCGGCGCGCGCCCACGCCAGTGGCGGCGCTCCTGCTCTCCCACTCGCCGAGCGTTGTGCCCTGGTCGGTGCTGCTCGCCGACGCACCTGCAGCGCATGTGCCCGCGCAGCACACCACCTTTCACCGGCTGCTTGCCCCGCGGCCGCACATCTCTTGTGCCGCTGCTGCATCCTTGCCACCGCTACGCGCCGCACCTTTCCACGCCGGTCGTCCGCTTGCCGCCCAGGCCCGCTGTCCGTGCCTTGGCCGCGCTTCACATGTGCTGTTTCGGATGCCATTGTCGACTTGATGTCGTCACGGCGTTCTTCTCACATGCCGCATCCAAACAGTGCGAGGATTGATGAAGGTGATGTATGAGATGCAAGAACACGTCGATGACACAACGACAACAACAAGTGGTTCAAGGTTAGCTCTGAATTGTGCAAAGATTAGTTGGGACAGTGCTGCAGCCAAGGTGTTCGATGAAATGTTCACGAGGAAAGAACCAATTTTGTTGATGTTTAGAACTGGTCTGGATGCAGGGGTAGGATTATGTTGTGACCGACAAGCCTAAGTGCCAAGACGCCCTTTCAATGGTGATGAAGCAACGGAAATCAAGTACACACACAAGATGTTCAGTGAAATGCCTACAAGGTGAGCCTTGCCCTGAATTGCCTTGCTTGACGCACCGAAGTTTGTTCGTCGTAATCGCTAAGGGTACTCATATGTCTCAAGCCGTATGTCCATTTTCCGCCATGATATCATTCCTTTAGAAATCCCCAAGTTGACCTTCTTTGTCTTTTGAATTGCGTTAACTTGTCCGTGTGTGCTCGTGATTCTCCACCATGAGCTGCGTTGACGTCGTTGACCACATGACATCGTTGTGACGTTCCAAGCCATCATCGTGTCCTGGCATCGAGATGAAGGATGCTTGTGATGTGTGTGGTGCTAAAACACCAGCACGACTCGTCGGACAATGGTTGTCAAGCCAAATTAGGTTTAGTCATTGTGAGAGCAGTCGAGTCCTAGGTATAGCCAAGGTCCTCGACCAAATGCCTTCTAGGTCAAACCAAGGTGCGTGGTGATCACCGATGACCTATGGTTAAGTAAAGCGAGTACGTTGCGACCGACAAGGAAAACTAGACCAAGGCAAAACCTTGGATAAGGATTTCTTGTTCGTGTCGACGATGTTCCCGAACCGCCCGTAGAATTGCTTAACCTTGTGTACCACTTCATTGACGGCAGGTTCGTTTAGTAGCTTATCAACAACCGAGTTGACATCACTAGCCTTAAGACTCACCAGGTGGTGTTCGGGGTTCCGCTAACCCCATTGACGAGTTCGGGTTGATGTGGACGTTGCTAAGACGATCTTCTCGAGATGGCAAAGCATGCCTTCATGGCAAGGTCTCGCATCATGTTTAAGTCTCGAGAGCTTACCGAGCTCACCTGGACAGACTTGTGGGAGACACTACATTAGTGTCGTTGTGTAAGCACTTGAACGATGCTCGAGAAGCTTGCCGTAGAAACGATTTTACCTAAAAGTCATTTGAATGTTGTCTTGGTACTCATGCTAGGTTAACTGTGCTTGTAATGACTTCTTAAGTCCAAGCCATGTTGGTCTCAATTCAGTCCCAAGTGTCGTTAGGTTTCATCATGGTTCATCCTAAGTCGGGACCCTACGACAGCACTGCTCACTTAACTAGGTTTACTCATTTATGAGTTAAGTCAAGTTCATTGGTCGACTGCTAAATCGCGACCTTCGTCTTGTACACTCCACTCATACTCAAGCTTTCGATGTCCCACTGTCGGTGGTTTGGAACCGGCAGATCTCCCTACACTACTAAAGTGATAGGGGAGTTTGATGTTCAGTGTGGGCACGCGGAGATTCAAGAAGGTGAATAAGAATTGGCATAGCAGACACAAGAATTTACGTGGTTCGGGCCGCCTGAGCGTAATACCCTACTCCACGGGTGTGTTGGTGTTGTATTAGCAATATGAGCTTGTGATGAGCGTATGAGGTGCGTGTTTCTCTGTGTACCGTCGGCCTTTCCTTTTATTTTACAAGGGCAGGCCGTTACAGGTTAGCCTGGCCCGACATGTGGCCCCGGCGGTTACTAGTATTGATACACATTTAATTGCTCTTAATGATCCTGTAACGGGCTTGGACAGCACCGTTACTGGTGTTAAGATCGTCCGTTTAAGTGTCATTAATATGGTATTAATGACACTTAATCGGGTCTTGAAGTCCTTGGCTCTCCTTGGAAGATCCGGAGCCGTTGCGGGGTCTTTCGGAGGTGGGAAGCTGAAGATCCAACGGTCGGACACGTGGCAGCTCCAGAGCTTGCTGTGGGAAACAGGTAGCTCTGGGACTATCCGACACGTGTCAGGTCTGGAGCTTCTCTCGGTCAGGGGCTAAGTCCGGGGGTGCCATTTCGGTACATGGTCCGGAGCTTCCCTCTTGTGGGCGGTAGCTCCGGTTTGGTAGTACACGTGGCGACCCAGGGATTAACCATGTTGGAGAAGCGGGTCCGGTTATGTCTGACATGTGGGCCTTCGAGGGTCTTCAAACCAAGTAGATGATTTTCCTTTGAGATCTTTATAACCTCAAGGGGTGTACGGTTTCTAGGATACCGACAGTGGCCCCCTGGACCTACCTCCAGGGAAGTCATTCCGCCGGAGGTGGGTCCATCTTTGCGACCTTTGAACTGAGTCTTCAAGGGTCTTTGAGGGTGCTGTTGGCAAGGACTTAGAATTAAATCCTCACCACGTGGCGTATCCCGCGTGCGGCAGATGAGATCTTAGGCGTGCGGATCTCACGCAATTGAAGGTCGCCGGATCCCGATACGAAAACCGTATCGGTTCCGCGCGCCTTGTCAGGCTGCCGCCTTTGGGTTTCCTGCCTCTTGATGACAACCGTTCGCCTGGGTAAGAACCTCGACTTGATCGTCGGGGTGGTCCCGGGCCCGTTGGTCATCGGCTGGGTGAAATTTTTGGGTGGTACCTTTGACTTCCTTGCGGTTTCCATCTGAGCGTCGCGAGGGCTTACTTAAGAAGGAAAGTGCGCACCATCGGGAGTTCTTTACGCCTCTCATCTGTTCTTGCGATCAAACTCCCAACTTGTGCTTAGCTTTTCTTCTCTTGCCTAGCTGTGCTACGATGGATTTGGGTCTCCGCGAGAGTCGTTTGAAGACCGACGGAGACCTGAAGAAGGTCTGGGCCCTCATGGGGTGGTCCTCGGACTTCTTCAACCGCTCAGTCCGTGCCGGCGAAGAGCTCCCCTTCGAGAAGGAGCACGCCGGCGAAATGGTGTACTTTTCCTCGTACGCCATGGTGGGGTTTATCCCGCCTTTTTCTTCCTTTTTCTTGATGCTGCTAGACTTCTATGGTCTGCAGTTATATCACCTTGGCCCTCACTCCATCCTCCTCGTGTCTATCTTCGTCCACTTCTGTGAGATGTGGGTGGGTATCCCCCCCTGCATTGAACTCTTCCGAACCTTCTTCACCGTCCACACCACCGGCCGGAGCAATGAGTACCTTGGCTTCTACTACTTCGTGAAGCGCAAGAAGTGCCCATTCAAGTACCTCCGGTCGTTCCCTTCTGGGAAGTGGGATGATTGGAAGAAGGACTGGATAGTCATTCGGGTGGAGGAGCACGAGAAGCTGGAGCTGCCTGAAGGCCTCCCCAACATTGACACAATGATCTGGAGTGAAGCTCCGGTGTTGGCGGACGCTTTCAACCCTGCTTTGACCAGGATCCGCCGATGCGTGGAGGGAGGATTGACCCCTCAGGCGGTATTTTGCAATTTCCTGGTCAACAGGTGGGCGGCGCTGAAGAGGAGGGAGAAGCTCGCTTGGGCCCTCAACAGCGTGATGGACGACGACCGGGTTGAGACCGGGTTGAAGTCCAACATGGCAGGGAGAACCTTGGAGTTCCACCTCAAGAAATTCCAGCACAGCATCGATGTCGACGGTGATGACTTGACTCCCCCATCGGCCTTCCTCCCTCTGAACATGGAAGTGGAGTTCAGCAGGGAGCTCCGGCGAAAGATGCCCGTACTTGACGACCTTGGTGTCGTCGAGAGAAGATCAACCACCCGGGTGGCGATCCCCGGAATGCCCGAAGATGGCTCCGTCCCTGCCCCAAAGCCAACGGTCGAGGTCGTCGGCAAGGGCAAGGAGCTGGCGGATGAACCCGAGAGCCGAAAGAGGAAGCTGCAGCATGCCGGCGGAAGGTCCGTCAGGCCCGCTACTTCCGCCTCGGTTCCTTCTCCCCGGAGGGGAAGGTCTTCTGCCACCGCGGCGGTTGTCCCCGTAATGGGGTCTTCCCAGAACGAGACCGTTCCTGCAGTAGGGTCCTCTCGGAGCGCGGCTGTCCCCGCAGTAGGGTCCTCCCGGGGTGTTAGCTCCGGGCGCGCGACTCCGGCACCTGGGTCGGTGGAGGCCTCCAGGTCCGGGGGTTCCTCCCGATCGAGGAGAGCCTCGACCCGGGAAACGCCCGTGTCCGCGACAAGTTCTGGGGGGCCTTCCGGAGCTTCTACACCGACTATGGCCAGCCCAGAATGCCCGGTAAAAAGGTTCCGCGCAAGCTGGTGCGGAAGCCTCCCAAGGTAATTTTTAATCTCTACCTTGTAGAATTATTTTAATCGTGGCAACTGTTTGTTATTTTTCTTCGTCCATCGTCTGCAGCGTCCCCAGGAAGGGGAGCGAGGCTCCACCCTCAGCCACAGTGTCTGAGGCCGTGGGGGTGGGAGCTTCTGCTCCTGTCCTGGTGCCGCCCCAAGTGGTGGCTGAGGCTGCGACAGCTCCGGCGCCGGCTGTCGTGGTCATGGACCTCGACTCGTCCCCAGAAGTTCCCGTGGTAGCGCCGGACTACGGGAGTGAAGACATGCCAGCGGCACCTGTCCTGGAGGTTGAAGCTCCGGGTCCTAGTGCTGCGATGATGGAAGCTCCGGCTGTTGAGCCGGAGGAAGTAATAATCCCGGCCTCTGAGCCGGTAATTGTCGAAGCCCCGGCGGTTGAGCCGGAGGTGACTGAAGCCCTGGCATGCGAGCCGGAAGATGAGGTAGTTCCGGCAGTTGGCTGGCTACCTTCGAAGCACCGGCAGCTGAGTCGGTTATTGTTGGAGCTCCGGTCACAGGTCCGGACGATGTTGAAGATCCTCCGGCTCCTGTGCCGGTGGTTGAAGAGGTGACGGAGCTTGAGCCTCCATCAGAAGAGGTGCCTAGACCGGAGCTAGTAGTGGCTCCTGCTTCGGAGGCGACGACGTCGGAGGTACCTACGGCCGAGCCGGAGGGTTCAAGCGAAGTCGCTGGCCCCCTGCCCGAGGGGGTGAACGAAGACTTGGCGGCGGGGCCTTCTTCGATGGCGACTGAGGCCATCCCGGAGTATGGCCCTAGAGCCATGGATACCCAGGGGACCACTCTTGTAGAGTGGGACCCGATTTTTGTATCTGAAGACCCGCTGGAACCAGCGGAGGAGACCCCAGCAGGTTTGGAGCCAATCCCGTTGTCGCTGTCCATTGACAACGCATGTTCCAGTCTGCGTCAAGTACATCTAGCCTTCTTCCATGACAGCAAGGCTCTTGAAGAGGAGCGCCAAACCCTTAGGCGGTGGCGTAACCGGCTCTACTTCGAGACCAAGCTGGCTCAATCGAGGCTAGCGGATGACAAGGATTGGATCAAACGGGAGAAGGTCCACCTGGAGTACTGGGGTAAATTACTGGATGACAGGGAGAGTATGACTCATGCCCTCGGCGCTCAATCTCGGGAGATCTACGATCAGGCCAAAGCTGCCAATAACGCGACCGATGCGCGCCACGAACAGCTTGAGGCCATTAACACCGCACTCATCAAGCACCGAGAGGCACTTGAAGAGAGGGAGAAACGACTCGAGGATGAAGAGCAGAAACTCCTTGAACTGCGGGATGATGTCCTGAGGAGAGAAGAGGAGATCGCCGAGAAAGTAGCTCTGGCTGACAAGGGCCTCGAGGAGCGCGCCAATAAATTGGAAGAGTGCTGCCAAGAGGAAGAGGAGAAGACCTGGGTGCGAGGGCAAGAACTCTACGAACAAGAGTGTGCCCTTGTTGCCCGGGAGAAGAAAGTGAGGGGTAGGGAGAAGGACCTGGTCGAGCGCCGGAACAAGATCCACCTCTGGGAGGAGGAGCTTGGAAAACTCGAAAGGCGGGTTGCTGAAAAGATTCAGCAAAACGCCAAAGAGGTTGAGCGCCTCGCCCGTGAGAATTTCAAACTGACGGCGGCCAAGAGATCCCTGGAAGAGATGAAGGGCTTGAGGACTGCGGACTCCCTACATATTTGGGAGTTCCTGGGCAAGGCCAACGATGCGCTGACACCGATGGGTTTTAGTCCCGTGCGCCCGGATGATCTGGAGCCGGAGCCGGACCTAGCGCTGCAGGCGTTGAGCATAGCAGGTAGCAAGCTCTCCAAGGTGGGCGATATCATCGTGGACCAACTGGAGGTTTAGGGGCAATCCCTGGCAAAGAACGTCGCAGAGTATGTGCTGATGTGCTACACCAGCCGGGACTCCCAATTTCCTCTGGATCCGGTGCTTGAAGGCCCCGTCGAAGGAGAAGGCGAAGCTACCCGAGCCAGCGCATCGGAGGTTGCCCAGAAGGTCGCCCAATTCTTCCATAGGGTCTAGGACCATCTCTGTATTTCTCACTTGTATTTTCTCTTCTTCTTCCTCAATTTTGTAATCCCTTGTCTCCAGATGTAATCTCTTGTCTCCAGATAAATGAAATCCCCAAATTTTGCAAATTTCACTTTTTTGTCTTCAACATTCTTATCTTCACTTGGACCCCTGGTAGATGTACACAATTTGATTGTGAACATGTACCAAGAGGATATTGTGCATTTTTGAAGACTCTTTTGCTCCGAACTTGTAGAATTTAGGTTCAAAGTCTTTGATAGTGAAGGCCCCCTGAGGTTGTCGTAGCTTAGAAGCTCCGGCATTGTCTATCGCTGGAGCTTAGTAACTCCGGCAATAGCCTCTATCAACGCATAGAGCATCGATAGTTAACCCTCCGGGGTGTCGGAGCTTAGTAGCTCCAGCAGTGACCTTTGCCAACACTCAGTTCGTTGGCAGCAGACTCCATTTACGAGGTCTTCTCACCATCTTTTATTCGGCATCGACGGCTGACCCCCTTAGGGGAGTCGGAGCTTAGTTAGCTCTGGCTTTTCTCCATCAATGTAGACTTTATTTTTCCTGCACACTTAAGCCAAGAAAAATAGTAAAATTCGTTCCTTGTCTATAATTTCGTCGCGGCTTACGATTCTTAAGAAGACTTTAGGTTAAACGCGATTTTAAATACAACCGAATGCGTTGCCTTTTCTTCTAGATTCAATTGTCCATGGACTCACCTTACTTCGGCCTACTGGGGTGTAGGTAGAGTGGCGTACTTAGGGTGCTTGACCAGGCTAAGTCGATAGCACACTCCAGCCCTAGATTGGCTTGGCGGCTTTCAGGCGAGTTGGCCTTGAAGGATATTTGAATCCAAAAGAACTGACAATACAACTCGAATCGTATATAAACCGGTCGAACTAAAATTTCTTAAGAAGTGCACATCTTTGTTATAGACAAGAAAGAGAAAAATAAAAATGTTGAGCCTGTACAAAATAAATGCACGTGGAGTATATTTCACATGAAGATGTCTTTCATTATAGGTCCGGGGTACAGGGGAAACAAGTACACTCTTAGGGTATGGAACCAGGCTAAGTGTGTTTCATTTCTCGTTTGACCCAGGGTAGTTAGCCGCACTTTTAGTCCTGAGACTGTGACAAGTGTTGCATGAGCTTTGCGGACCTTTCGGGAAAGGTTCGGCTGCTCTCCCGAAGGAACTACCCGACTCTGTACAATGACTCTATAACCTACATCTCAAGTTACTCAAGACTCACTTCCGTGGTATTAAGTGTAGAACTTACGAAGGTGCTCGATGTTCCAAGGATTTGGGAGAGGTGTCCCATCCTTAGTAGCCAAGCGAACGCTTCCGGGACGGGATACTTTAATCACTCAGAACGGCCCCTCCCAGCCGGGGAGAGTTTGTTTAACCCTTCTCTGGATAGTATTCTCCGTAGCACCAGATCGCCTTCCTCGAGCTGCCGGTTGTGTACATGCCGTTGGTGATAACGCCGTAGAGCTTGACGATATCGGGCATTCCGAACAGCTGCTTGGCACCTTCCCTCCTCAAGGAGGTCTAGGTCTTCACGCCAGAGCTGGTCCTGCGCGGCTTCGTCAAAGGTCTAGACCCGGAGCGAACCCAAGGTGATTTTCGGAGGAAGGATTGCTTCAGCTCCGTACACCAGAAAGAAGGGTGTTTCTCCGGTTGACCGGTTTGGAGATGTCCTGTTGGCCCATAGAGTGGGCGGAAGCTCTTCGATCCAGTTGGCTCCATGTTTTTTCAAGCGCTCATAGGTGCGCGTTTTGAGTCCTTTAAGGATTTCAGTGTTTGCTCTCTCGGCTTGGCCATTGCTGGATGGATGAGCGACGGAGGCGTAGTAAACTTGTATGAGCGCGAGTTCCTATTTGTCGTTCAATCCCCCCGATATACGGGTGGTTTGAGCGGCATCGGAACCAATTTGGACGACTTTGACGGGAATGTCAGTGTGTCTGCTTGGCTGCACTCGAGGTGCAGAAGTCGAGCCTCGTTGGCGAATGCTCGGGGGTTTTGGAGCTTGCTCCTGCCTGGAGTCCTCCTCTTGCGCTGTGGTGAGCGCATGGAGTTCTTCCAGTGTAGTTACTCCTGCGGTGCGATCTCTGCGGATCCGAAGAACGCCTACTGGCGTTGGCATCTTCAACACCAGATAGCCATAATGAGCAGCCGCCATGAATTTTTACAGGGCGGGTCTACCCAAGATGGCATTGAAGGGTAAGTTGATCTGGGCGACGTCGAAGACCAACTTCTCGGTGCGGTACTTCTCCCGTGTCCCGAAGGTAACAGGGAGAGTATTAGCTCCGAGTGGGGTGATGGCCCCCGGACCTACTCTGGAGAAAGGTCGAGAGGGGTGGAGATCCGAAGGTCGGAGCTGAAGCTTAGTGAAAGCTTCGAAGCTGATGAGGTTAAGCTCTGAACCTCCGTCTACCATGATGTGGTGGAGCTGGATGTTGTTGATGGTAGGCGATACCATCAAGGGTAAGTGTCCTGCTCCAACCATGCTCCGAGGACAATCCGAAGCATCAAAAGTGATGGCTGTGTCCATCCACTTTCGGTGAGGTTCCGGCTTGACTGTAGGAGCTACAGGGGCCATATCCCGACGTATAGTCTTGATGACGCGACGAGAGGTGATATCCCATGATCCACCAAAAATGGTGTTCATGGTCTTCTGACGCTCGTTGTCAGATACGTCAGAATCATCGTCGACGGAGGTGTAGACGGCCTTCAGGACCTTTTTGGGATCCTGGAACCCTAACTCCTCTTCAGCCGGAGCTTCGTCAACTTTTTGCTTTCCTTCCCTCTGTCGGAAAGGAGATTCTTCCCGACGCTTGCTGTAGCGCTCGGCAAGGTTTTGGACCTCCCGACAGTCTTCCAAACTGTGGATGCCCGTTTTGTGAATGGGACACCACACTTTGGGTTTGCCACCGTCTTTAGAAGACGGTCGAGGTCGCTTCTCGGGGCGTGGCCCCCGGCCACCCGGAGCTGCAGCAGGTGCAATGTTGGATGTGCCGGCCGACGGCTTCTTCTTGCCGTTGGTCTTCTTTTTCTTCTTGCCACTCCCGGAGGTAGCGCCTTCTTCTTTGGAGGATTTCTTGTGATCCTCCGCGGCTGGTATGGAGTGCATTGCACGGTCCTCCGCAGCTCTGGCACATTTATCTGCCAAGCTGAAGAGTTCCGTGACGCTGGTGATCTCCTTGATCGCCAGCTTCTCCAACATCTTCTTGTCCCGTACCCCCTGTCTAAATGCCACAATGACAGAGGCGCTAGAGATAGAAGGGATAGTGTTTCGTACCTGAGAGAACCTCTGGATGAATGATCGCAAGGATTCTCCCCCTTTCTGCACGACCGCAAAAAGGTCCAGTTCAGATAGTCCCGGAGCTTCTCTCGGTCCGGACCTGACACGTGTCGGATAGTCCCGGAGCTACCTGTTTCCCACAGCAAGCTCCGGAGCTGCCACGTGTCCGACCGTCGGATCTTCAGCTTCTCACCTCCAGAAGACCCCGCAGCGGCTCCGGATCTTCCAAGGAGAGCCAAGGACTTCAAGACCCGATTAAGTGTCATTAATACCATATTAATGACACTTAAACGAACGATCTTAACACCAGTAACGGTGCTGTCAAAGCCCGTTACAGGATCATTAAGAGCAATTAAACGTGTATCAATACTAGTAACCGTCGGGGCCACATGTCGGGCCAGGCTAACCTGTAACGGCCTGCCCTTGTACTATAAAAGGACAGGCTGATGGTACACAGAGAAACACGCGCCTCATACGCTCATCACAAGCTCATATTGCTAATACAACACCAACACACCCGTGGAGTAGGGTATTACGCTCAGGCGGCCCGAACCACGTAAATTCTTGTGTCTCCTGTGCCAATTCTTATTCACCTTCTTGAATCTCCGCGCGCCCACACCGAACATCAAACTCCCCTATCACTTTAGTAGTGTAGGGAGATCTGCCGGTTCCAAACCACCGACAGTTGGCGCGCCAGGTAGGGGGGCGCCTGAGATTTCGAGAATGGTGAACTCTGCTGCTGGATCATCCAACGGCCAATCTGCTGCTCAGGTTGTTGGAGGCAATCCCTCCAATAGGCAGCCACCAGCAGGAGCCTCAGCACCAGCAGGAGTCACACTCCCACCACCATCGTCTCCTCCAGCAAATCGTGCTGGACAACGTGATGGTGCACCGGCGTCGCTTACTGCGTCGGCAAATCATGACAATCCGGAACACGCGCTTCATGCAGCGCGTGCTCTTCTCCAACGCCCACCACCTCCGGATGCATCCCGGGATGCACTGGAGCAGTGGAGGGCCGACGTGGAGCATTTGGTTGCAGCAGCAGCCGAACGCCTCAGCAACCAGGGTCCTCCTCCTTCAGGAAGAGCCCCGTCGCAGCGGCGGACTCTGTCTAGAAGACTTGGTCCGCACGTCTCCAATAGCAGGAGACGTGCTGCGTCACAACAAGTGACGTCGTTCCCTCCGGGGCTCGACGCACTCACACGGTATCCAGGCTTTCGACTCACGACCTCCGGGCAGAGCTTGATCGTCGATACCGCCAGCAGGACAGCCGAGTCCATATTGAGCGTGCCCGTGAAAGACGGGAAGCTCATGACCTTTCTACTCCTGAAGGAGTAGGAGGAGGCTGTTCAGCCTTGGCCATGCATCTGCGCATGGTTAGATGGCCACAGAAGTTCCGGCCTCACCTGCCGGAAAAATTCGACGGGACTGTCAATCCCGCCAAATTTCTTCAGATATACTCCACTGCAATCTTGGCAGCCAGAGGAAACAAGGCCGTGATGGCCAATTACTTTCCAGTAGCCTTAACTGGGACTGCCAGGTCCTGGTTTATGAGCCTTCCACCCAACTCTATCAACAGTTGGGAGGAGTTGTGCCATCAGTTCACTGCCAACTTTGGGAGTTCATACACCCAGCGAGGCACTGAACTGGACCTTTTTGCGGTCGTGCAGGAAGGGGGAGAATCCTTGCGATCATTCATCCAGAGGTTCTCTCAGGTACGAAACACTATCCCTTCTATCTCTAGCGCCTCTGTCATTGTGGCATTTAGACAGGGGGTACGGGACAAGAAGATGTTGGAGAAGCTGGCGATCAAGGAGATCACCAGCGTCACAGAACTCTTCAGCTTGGCAGATAAATGTGCCAGAGCTGCGGAGGGCCATGCAATGCACTCCAAACCAGCCACGGAGGATCACAAGAAATCCTCCAAAGAAGAAGCCACTACCTCCGGGAGTGGCAAGAAGAAAAAGAAGACCAACGACAAGAAGAAGCCGTCGGCCGACACATCCAACGTTGCAGCTGCTGCAGCTCCGGGTGGCCGGGGGCCACGCCCCGAGAAGCGACCTCGACCGTCTTCTGAAGACGGTGGCAAACCCAAAGTGTGGTGTCCCATTCACAAAACAGGCATCCACAGTTTGGAAGACTGTCGGGAGGTCCAAAACCTTGCCGAGCGCTACAGCAAGCGCCGGGAAGAATCTCCTTTCCGACAGAGGGAAGGAAAGCAAAAAGTTGATGAAGCTCTGGCTGGAGAGGAGTTAGGGTTCCAGGATCCCAAAAAGGTCCTGAAGGCCTTCTACACCTCCGTCGACGATGATTCTGATGTATCTGACAACGAGCGTCGGAAGACCATGAACACCATTTTTGGTGGATCATGGGATATCACCTCCCGTCGCGTCATCAAGACTATGCGTCGGGATATGGCCCCTGTAGCTCCTACAGTCAGGCCAGAACCTCACCGAAAGTGGATGGACACAGCCATCACTTTTGATGCTTCGGATTGTCCTCGGAGCATGGTTGGAGCAGGACAGTTACCCTTGATGGTATCGCCTACCATCAACAACATCCAGCTCCACCACGTCATGGTAGACGGAGGTTCGGGGCTTAACCTCATCAGCTTCGAATCTTTCACTAAGCTTCAGCTCCGACCTTCGGATCTCCACCCCTCTCGACCTTTCTCCAGAGTAGGTCCTGGGGCCATCACCCCACTCGGAGCTATTACTCTCCCTGTTACCTTCGGGACACGGGAGAAGTACCGCACCGAGAAGTTGGTCTTCGACGTCGCCCAGATCAACTTACCCTTCAATGCCATCTTGGGTAGACCCGCCCTGTACAAATTCATGGCGGCTGCTCATTATGGCTATCTGGTGTTGAAGATACCAACGCCAGTAGGCGTTCTCCGGATCCGCGAAGATCGCACCACAGGAGTAACTTCACTAGAAGAACTCCATGCGCTCACCACAGCGCAAGAGGAGGACTCCAGGTAGGAGCAAGCTCCAAAACCCCCGAGCATTTGCCAACGAGGCTCTACTTCTGCACCTCGAGTGCAGCCAAGTGGCGACACCGCCATTCCCGTCAAAGTCATCCAAATTGGTTCCGATGCCACTCAAACCACCCGTATATCGTGGGGATTGAACGACAAATAGGAACTCGCGCTCATCACTTTCCTCCGAGCTAACGTTGACGTGTTTGCTTGGCAACCGTCACAAATGCCTGGGATCCCCAGGGAAGTGATTGAGCACAATCTGAAGATCTACCCCGATGCCTGGCCTGTGCATCAGAAGCCTCGGAAGCAATCCATAGAGCGACAGAACTTCATCCGACAAGAAGTGAAGAAGTTGCTTGAAGCCAGATTCATCCGAGAAGTCTTCCATCCAAAATGGCTGGCGAACCCAGTCGTTGTGCCTAAGGCCGGCAGGAAGCTTCGGATGTGCATCGACTACACCACACTAAATAAGGCATGTCCAAAAGATCCATTCCCACTACCTAGAATAGATCAGATAGTGGATTCCACCTCCGGGTGTGAATCACTGTGTTTCCTAGATGCATATTCCGGATATCATCAAATCGGGATGTCTAGGGAAGATGAAGAGCATACTTCATTCATCACAGTAGATGGA
Source organism: Tuctoria greenei (assembly GCA_036927565.1). Taxonomy (NCBI): domain Eukaryota; kingdom Viridiplantae; phylum Streptophyta; class Magnoliopsida; order Poales; family Poaceae; genus Tuctoria; species Tuctoria greenei. The sequence goes on along the minus strand of JAYESD010000006.1, from coordinate 92,009,293 downwards.
TTGTATTGTTACACAGCCATGCCTTTTGGTCTCAAGAATGCAGCTTCAACTTTTGTACGAGCTATGTACAAAACTTTTGAAGAACTTATTAGAGACATAGTGGAAGTGTACGTCGATGACATCATGGTCAAGGTCAGGAACAAGGAGTCACTCCTTGACACCTTGCAGGCTGTCTTCGACAAGCTGCGGGCCACCCGCACGAAGCTAAACCCAGACAAGTGTGTCTTTGGGGTGAGCTCCGGAAAACTTCTTGGTTTCCTGGTAAGTCACCGGGGCATAGAAGCTAATCCGGCGAAGATTAAGGCCATTGAAGACATGCGGCCACCAACCCGCATTAAGGACGTCCAAAAATTAACTGGATGTCAAGCAGCCCTCAGCCGGTTCATCTCAAGACTGGCGGAACGGGCACTTCCCTTCTTCAAGTTATTGAGGAAGTCCGGACCATTCCAATGGTCCGAAGAGGCAGAAAAGGCATTCCAGGAGCTGAAACAGTTCCTCACCACCCTACCAATTCTGGTTGCTCCAAACCCTGGTGAGCCTTTATTGCTTTATATTTCAGCTACTGACGAAGTCGTCAGTATGGTTCTGGTCGCGGAGAGACCAGAACTACCCCACACTTAGGAATCCAGACCCCTTCGGGAAGGTCCGGAGGTTCCTGAAAGTGAGTCTGGGTCCCAGCTCCCAGATTCAAATCCACCGGAAGTCGTTTCAGGAGACCTAGACCCCTCCGGGAGGGTCCAGGTCATTTCTGAAGAAGCTCCGGGTTCCTCCAGCCAGAACCCGGAGGTCCCCGAAGAAAATCCGGACCCTTCCGAGAGGGTCCGGGTCAATGAAGAGGAAGCTTCGGACCCCTCCGGGAGGGTCCGGACCATTCAACGCCCGGTGTACTTCATTAGTGAAGTATTACATGATGCCAAGACTCGACACCTAGAGGTGCATAAGCTGCTCTATGCAGTTCTTATTGCCTCCAGGAAGCTTCGACATTACTTCCACGCTCACAAAGTCTCGGTGGTGACCTCCTACCCACTTCGAGCAATTTTGCATAATCCCAATTCAACTGGGAATATTGCAAAGTGGGCAGCGGAATTGGCTGAATTTGATCTTGAATTTATCTCAAGGCAAGCAGTCAAGAGTCAAGCATTGGCAAATTTTGTGGCAGAATGGACTCCCTCTCCATCAAACCCTGGGGGCCACAGTGAGCAGAAGACGGAGCATCAAGCTCCAACCTTCACCGAGCCTCACTGGATCCTCTACTTCGACGGTTCCATGCAGAAGCAGGGGGCCGGAGCTGGAATCCTTCTCCTTGCACCGACTGGGGAGAAGGTGAAATACATGGTACACCTTGACTTCAAGGCAACCAACAACATGGCAGAGTGAAGGGTGAATGCTCCTGTAATAATCTCCAGTTAGCTGCTTACCTCCTTGAAGTCCAGAGGCTTCAGAAGGATTTCGAAGTCCTAGATCTCCACCATGTTCAGCGTGCTCACAACGCTGAAGCCGACGAACTCTCGACGAAAGCGTCAACCAGAGCTTCAGCTCCTGATGGAACTTTTGTCCGGAGATTGTCGAAACCCACAGCTCAGCCTGCTGAACTGAGCGAAGGGGGCGAGATCAGCATCCCGAAGCTGACAGTCCCGATGGCCCTGTTACCATGGAAGCCATCAATGGTCGTAGGTGCTGCCGGAAGCTCCGAGCAACCTAGCACGCAAGACTCAAATGCTCAAGTTAGTTCCAACGCATGGATCTCGGAGATCTGGAACTACTTGAAAGACAACATCCTTCCTGACGACGATGTATCCGCTGACTGGGTAGTCAGATTGGCTAAAAGATACACGCTGGTAGAAGGGGATCTTTACCGGTGCGGTGCCAACGGCATCCTAATGCGGTGCATCACAAGGGAAGAAGGCTGCGAGCTCCTCGCAGAAATCCATCGAGGCGAGTGTGGGAACCACGCGTCTTCTCGCATGCTGGTTGGTAAAGCCTTTCGGCATGGCTTCTACTGGCCTACAGCACTCTAGGATGCAACTGAGCCGGTGAAGAAATGCAAAGCATGCCAATTTCATGCAAAGCAAATTCACACTCCGGCTCAGTCCTTACAAATGATACCTCCTACATGGCCCTTCGCTGTGTGGGGGATGGACATCTTGGGACCTTTCCCAAGAGCCGTCGGAGGTTACATGTTCCTGTACGTCGCCATTGACAAGTTCACCAAGTGGTCGGAAGCAACTCCAGTTGTGACAATCAACAAGCAATCTGCTATCAACTTTTTGCAGTCCATTGTATGCAGATTTGGAGTCCCAAACAAAATCATCACTGATAATGGGACCCAATTCACAAGCTCCGCATTCCAAGGATATTGCAAAGACCTCGGCATACAAGTTTGCTACGCCTCCGTAGCTCATCCAGCCAGCAATGGCCAAGCCGAGAGAGCAAATGCTGAAATCCTTAAAGGACTCAAAATGCGCACCTATGAGCGCTTGAAAAAACATGGAGCCAACTGGATCGAAGAGCTTCCGCCCACTCTATAGGCCAACAGGACATCTCCAAACCGGTCAACTGGAGAAACACCCTTCTTTCTAGTGTACGGAGCTGAAGCAATCCTTCCTCCGGAAATCACCTTGGGTTCGCTCCGGGTCCGGACCTTCGACGAAGCCGCGCAGGACCAGCTCCGGCGTGAAGACCTAGACCTCCTTGAGGAGGGAAGGTGCCAAGAAGCTATTCGGAATGCCCGATATCGTCAAGCTCTACGGCGTTATCACTAACGACATGTACACAACCGGCAGCTCAAGGAAGGCGATCTGGTGCTACGGAGAATACTATCCAGAGAAGGGTTAAACAAACTCTCCCCCGGCTGGGAGGGGCCCTTCCGAGTGATTAAAGTATCCCGTCCCGGAAGCGTTCACTTGGCTACTGAGGATGGGACACCTCTCCCAAATCCTTGGAACATCGAGCACCTCCGTAAGTTCTACACTTAATACCACGGAGGTGAGTCTTGAGTAACTTGAGGTGTAGGTTATAGAGTCATTGTACAGAGTCGGGTAGTTCCTCCGGGAGAGCAGCCGGACCTTTCCCGAAAGGTCCGCAAAGCTCATGCAACACTTGTCATAGTCTCAGGACTAAAAGTGCGGCTAACTACCCTGGGTCAAACGAGAAATGAAACACACTTAGCCTGGTTCCGTACCCTAAGAGTGTACTTGTTTCCCCTGTACCCCGGAGCTATAATGAAAGACATCTTCATGTGAAATAGACTCCACGTGCATTTATTTTGTACAGGCTCAACATTTTTATTTTTCTCTTTCTTGTCTATAACAAAGATGTGCAATTCTTAAGAAATTTTAGTTCGACCGGTTTATATACGATTCGAGTTGTATTGTCAGTTCTTTTGGATTCAAATATCGTTCAAGGCCAACTCGCCTGAAAGCCGCCAAGCCAATCTAGGGCTGGAGTGTGCTATCGACTTAGCCTGGTCAAGCACCCTAAGTACACCACTCTACCTACACCCCGGCAGGCCGAAGTAAGGTGAGTCCATGGACAATTGAATCTAGAAGAAAAGGCAACGCATTCGGTTGTATTTAAAATCGCGTTTAACCTAAAGTCTTCTTGAGAATCGTAAGCCACGACGAATTATAGACAAGGAACGAATTTTACTATTTTTCTTGGCTTAAGTGTGCAGGAAAAATAAAGTCTACATTGATGGTGAAAAGCCGGAGCTAACTAAGCTCCGACTCCCCTAAGGGGGTCAGCCGTCGATGCCGAATAAAAGATGGTGAGAAGACCCCGTAAATGGAGTCTGCTGCCAACGAACTGAGTGTTGGCAAAGGTCGCTGCCGGAGCTACTAAGCTCCGACACCCCGGAGGGTTAACTATCGATGCTCTACGCGTTGATAGAGGCTATTGCCGGAGCTACTAAGCTCCAGCGATAGACAATGCCGGAGCTTCTAAGCTCCGACAACCTCAGGGGGCCTTCACTATCGAAGACTTCGAACCTAAATTCTACAAGTTCGGAGCAAAAGAGTCTTCAACAATGCACAATATCCTCTTGTTACATGTTCGCAATCAAATTGTGTACATCTACCAGGGGGCCAAGTGAAGATAAGAATGTTGAAGACAAAAAGTGAAATTCGCAAAATTTGGGGATTTCATTTATCTGGAGACAAGAGATTACATCTGGAGACAAGGGATTACAAAATTGAGGAAGAAGAAGAAAAAATACAAGTGAGAATTACAGAGATGGTCCTAGACCCTATGGAAGAACTGGGCGACCTTCTGGGCGACTTCAGATACGCTGGCTCGGGTAGCTTCGCCTTCTCCTTCGACGGGGCTTTCAAGCACCGGATCCAGAGGAAATTGGGAGTTCCGGCTGGTGTAGCACATCAGCACATACTCTGCGACGTTCTTCGCCAGGGATTGCCCCTCAACCTCCAGTTGGTCCGCGATGACATCGCCCACCTTGGAGATCTTGCTGCCTGCTGCGCTCAACGCCTGCAGCGCTAGGTCCGGCTCCGGCTCCTGATCATCCGGGCGCACGGGGCTGAAACCCATCGGTGTCAGCGCGTCGTTGGCCTTGCCCAGTAACTCCCAAATCTGTAGGTAGTCCGCAGTCCTCAAGCCCTTCATCTCTTCCAGGGATCTCTTGGCCGCCGTCAGTTCGGAATTCTCACGGGCGAGGCGCTCAACCTCTTCGGTGTTTTGCTGAATCTTTTCAGCAACCCGCCTTTCGAGTTTTCTGAGCTCCTCCTCCCGGAGGTGGATCTTGTTCCGGTGCTCGACCAGGTCCTTCTCCCTACCCTTCACTTTCTTCTCCTGGGCAACAAGGGCACACTCTTTTTCATAGAGTTCCTGCCCTCGCACCCAGGTCTTCTCCTCTTCCTCTTAGCAGCGCTCTTCCAATTTCTTGACGCGCTCCTCGAGGCCCTTGTCAGCCAGAGCTACTTTCTCGGCGAGCTCCTCTTCCCTCCTCAGGACATCATCCCGCAGCTCAAGGAGTTTCTACTCTTCATCCTCGAGCCGTTTCTCCCTCTCTTCAAGTGCCTCTTGGCGCTTGATGAGTGCAGTGTTAATGGCCTCAAGCTGTTCGTGGCGCGCATCGGCCGCGTTATTGGCAGCTTTGGCCTGATCGTAGATCTCCCGGGATTGAGCGTCGAGGGCATGAGTCATACTCTCCCTCTCATCCAGTAACTTGCCCTAGTACTCTAGGCGGATCTTCTCCCGTTTGATCCACTCCTTGTCATCCGCTAGCCTCGACTGAGCCAGCTTGGTCTCGAAGTAGAGCCGGTTACGCCACCGCCTAAGGGTTTGGCGCTCCTCTTCAAGAGCCTTGCTGTCGTGGAAGAAGGCTAGCTGGACTTGACGCAGACTGGAACATGCATTGTCAATGGACAGCGACAACGGGATTGGCTCCGGACCTGCTGGGGTCTCCTCCGCTGGTTCCAGCGGGTCTTCAGATACAAAAATCGGGTACCACTCTACAAGAGTGGTCCCCTGGGTCTCCATGGCTCTAGGGCCGTCCTCCGGGATGGCCTCAGTCACCATCTAAGAAAGCCCCGCCGCCAAGTCTTCGTTCACCCCCTCGAGCAGGGGGCCAGCGACTTCGCTTGAACCCTCCGGCTCAACCGCAGGTACCTCCAACGTCGTCGCCTCCGGAGCAGGAGCCGCTACTGGCTCCGGTCTGGACACCTCTTCTGACGGAGGCTCAAGCTCCGTCACCTCTTCGACCACCGGCACAGGAGCCAGAAGATCTTCAACATCGTCCGGACCTGTGACCGGAGCTCCAACAATAACCGACTCAGCTGCCGGTGCTTCGGAAGTAGCCGGCCCAACTGCCGGAACTACCTCATCTTCTGGCTCGCATGCCGGGGCTTCAGTCACCTCCGGCACAACCGCCGGGGCTTCGACAATTACCGGCTCAGAGGCCGGGACTACTACTTCCTCCGACTCAACAGCCGGAGCTTCCATCATCGCAGCACCAGGACCCGGAGCTTCAACCTCCAGGACAGGTGCCGCTGGCATGTCTTCACTCCCGTGGTCCGGTGCTACCACGGGAACTTCTGGAGACGAGTCGAGGTCCATTACCACGACAGCCAGCGCCGGAGCTGTCGCAGCCTCAACCACCACTTGGGGTGGCACTGGGACAGGAGCAGAAGCTCCCACCCCCACGGCCTCAGACACTGTGGCTGAGGGTGGAGCCTCGCTCCCCTTCTTGGGGACGCTGCAGACGATGGACGAAGAAAATTAACAAACAGTTGCCACGATTAAAATAATTGTACAAGGTAGAGATTAAAAATTACCTTGGGAGGCTTCCGCACCAGCTTGCGTGGAACCTTTTTCCCGGGCGTTCTGGGCTGGCCATAGTCGGTGTAGAAGCTCCGGAAGGCCCCCCAGAACTTGTCGCGGCCACAGGCGTTTCCCGGGTCGAGGCTCTCCTCGATCGAGAGGAACCCCCGGACTGGAGGCCTCCACCGGCCCAGGTGCCGAAGTTGCGCGCCCGGAGCTAACACCCCAGGAGGACCCTACAGCGGGGACAACCGCGCTCCGAGAGGACCCTACTGTAGGAACGGTCTCGTTCCGGGAAGACCCCATTACGGGGACAGTCGCCGCGGTGGCAGAAGACCTTCCCCTCCGGGGAGAAGGAACCGAGGCGGAAGTAGCGGGCCTAACGGACCTTCCGTCGGCATGCTGTAGCTTCCTCTTCCGGCTCTCGGGTTCATCCGCCAGCTCCTTGCCCTTGCCGACGACCTCGACCCTTGGCTTTGGGGTAGGGACAGAGCCATCTTCGGGAATTCCAGGGATCGCCACCCGGGTGGTTGATCTTCTCTCGACGACACCAAGGTCGTCAAGTACGGGCATCTTTCGCCGGAGCTCCCTGCTGAACTCCACTTCCATGTTCAGAGGGAGGAAGGCCGACGGGGGAGTCAAGTCATCACCGTCGACGTCGATGTCGTGCTAGAATTTCTTGAGGTGGAACTCCAAGGTTCTCCCTGCCATGTTGGACTTCAACCCGGTCTCAACCCGGTCGTCGTCCATCACGCTGTTGAGGGCCCAAGCAAGCTTCTCCCTCCTCTTCAGCGGCGCCCACCTGTTGACCAGGAAATTGCAAAATACCGCCTGAGGGGTCAATCCTCCCTCCACGCATTGGCAGATCCTGGTCAAAGCAGGGTTGAAAGCGTCCGCCAGCACCGGAGCTTCACTCCAGATCGTTGTGTCAATGTTGGGGAGGCCTTCGGGCAGCTCCAGCTTCTCGTGCTCCTCCACCCGGATGACTATCCAGTCCTTCTTCCAGTCGTCCTACTTCCTATAAGGGAACGACCGGAGGTACTTGAATGGGCACTTCTTGCGCTTCACGAAGTAGTAGAAGCCAAGGTACTCATTGCTCCGCCGGTGGTGTGGACGGTGAAGAAGGTTCGGAAGAGTTCGATGCAGGGGGGGATACCCACCCACATCTCACAGAAGTGGACGAAGATAGACACGAGGAGGATGAAGTGAGGGCCAAGGTGATATAACTGCAGACCATAGAAGTCTAGCAGCATCAAGAAAAAGGAAGAAAAAGGCGGGATCAACCCCACCATGGCGTACGAGGAAAAGTACACCATTTCGCCGGCGTGCTCCTTCTCGAAGGGGAGCTCTCCGCCGGCACGGACTGAGCGGTTGAAGAAGTCCGAGGACCACCCCATGAGGGCCCGGACCTTCTTCAGGTCGCCGTCGGTCTTCAAACGACTCTCGCGGAGACCCAACTCCATCGCAGCACCGCTAGGCAAGAGAAGAAAAGCTAAGCACAAGTTGGGAGTTTGATTGCAAGAACAGATGAGAGGCGTAAAGAACTCCCGACGGTGCGCACTTTCCTTATTAAGTAAGCCCTCGTGACGCTCAGATGGAAACCTCAAGGAAGTCGAAGGTACCACCCAAAAATTTCACCCAGCCGATGACAAACGGGCCCGGGACCACCCCGACGATCAAGTCGAGGTTCTTACCCAGGCGAACGGTTGTCATCAAGAGGCGGGAAACCCAAAGGCGGCGGCCTGACAAGGCGCGCGGAACCGATACGGTTTTCGTATCGGAAACCGGCGACCTTCAATTGTGTGAGATCCGCACGCCAAGGATCTCATCTGCCGCACGCGGGATACGCCACGTCAAGAGGATTTAATTCTAAGTCCTTGCCAACGGCACCCTCAGAGACCCTTGAAGACTCAGTTCAAAGGTCGCAAAGATGGACCCACCTCCGGCGCAATGACTTCCCCGGAGGTAGGTCCAGGGGGCCACTGTCGGTATCCTAGAAACCGTACACCCCTTGAGGTTATAAAGATCTCAAAAGAAAATCATCTACTTGGTTTGAAGACCATCGAAAGCCCACATGTCAGACATAACCGGACCCGCTTCTCCAACATGGTTAATCCCTGGGTGGCCACGTGTACTACCAAACTGGAGCTACCGCCCACAAGGGGGAAGCTCCAGACCATGTACCGAAATGGCGCCCCCGGACTTAGCCCCTGACCAAGAGAAGCTCCGGACCTAACACGTGTCGGATAGTCCCGGAGCTACCTGTTTCCTACAGCAAGCTCCGGAGCTGCCACGTGTCCGACCGTCGGATCTTCAGCTTCTCACCTCCGGAAGACCCCGCAACGGCTCCGGATCTTCCAAGGAGAGCCAAAGACTTCAAGACCCGATTAAGTGTCATTAATACCATATTAATGACACTTAAACGGACGATCTTAACACCAGTAACGGTGCTGTCAAAGCCCGTTACAGGATCATTAAGAGCAATTAAACATGTATCAATACTAGTAACCGCCGGGGCCACATGTCGGGCCAGGATAACCTGTAACGGCCTGCCCTTGTACTATAAAAGGACAGGCCGACGATACACAGACACACGCGCCTCATACGCTCATCACAAGTTCATATTGCTAATACAACACCAACACACCCGTGGAGTAGGGTATTACGCTCAGGCGGCCCGAACCACGTAAATTCTTGTGTCTCCTGTCCCAATTCTTATTCACCTTCTTGAATCTCCGCGCGCCCACACCGAACATCAAACTCCCGTATCAATTTAGTAGTGTAGGGAGATCTGCCGGTTCTAAACCACCGACAGAGGTGTTCCATGCGGAGACCTTCTGTTTGCGGAGGTGAGACGGGCTCGGCATTCGGGTTTCTTGTGAAAGGTGGCCATATACGCCTAGTACTGAAGTGTTATGTAGGTACAGGTGTACTCGCAGATACTTCCGAACGACGTATGTGTCGTGTTGTCCGGGTGTGTCCTGATTGCAATCACCGTCCCTCACGGTAATAGAGTACCACTTGTTCACTGAGCGGTGACGTAGTAAATACTAAAGAAGTCAGAAAAATATGGTGTATTGAATTATAATTGCTTGCAACCTTGTATGATTTTGAGATAGTCACATTAAAGTTTACAGTTTCCCCATACTTTAGCTGTAATAGCATTATGTGCTTTGGGCATGTCATATCATCGGCAAAGCGTTTCGTGTTTGATTGTGGAGTCTATGATGTGCCGTGCCCGAAGAATGTCATTTGCTACTTAAAACTTGACTCTAAGGATCCACTTATAGGCGAGTCTATTTATGCTATTCCTTACCTATGCTTAGTACTTACCCCTGCATATGTCTAGTGAGACGGGTTAGTCTTGCTGAGCCTTATGCTCACGTTTGCGCTTTAACGATTTTTGCAGGTATTAGTTTTAGTTCTGCTGTTCAAGTTGCACATGAGACTCGAGGTGTCGAGATAAATCTCATGTGAACCACGCCGCTACTGAATGTTCTTCATGTTGCTAGTGAGAATCATCCTAGGGCACGTACGTCTTCTCTCCTGCTTAGTTAGGTGAGATTATGAGTATGTATTTTCCGCTGCGTGTGTACCCCTGTTGTACACTCTTTTGTAAACTCTTCTTATTATGAACTGAAAACCTTATATGTTTTGGTATCCTTTTTGTGTGTGCTGTTAGGTGCCGCATCGCACTGCACCACCCAATGAGATCCTCCGATGTGTGGACTCCGGTCCCCACAGATATGGTATCAGAGCTTCGTTGAGAATAACACGCTCGAAAAGAGCCTATTTTGAAAAACTCCAAAGTAGTCGAGTGAGGATTAGCTATATGCCCATTAAGGACTATTACTAGTATAAGTTATAAAGGTGGTGAACTAACTTGTTATATTATTCTGTAACGACGCTCCGTCTTCAAGGTAAGAGGTAAGGTACGCCGCCGAGAGCGGATCAATCTCGGTAAACTCTGCATACGAGATATGGTATGTGATATTTCCGTGGCTTAGCACGGAAAGTTAATATGAGTCTCTGAAACTTTTCATGTTTCTGAGAACATATGACACGCGGTACCCTAGCGTGACACAAAATTAGTGGGAGCCCCTGTCGGGTGGTGTATAACCCGATTGTGTGCATCTCTAGAACTATTCATGTTCTATGGGATCATGCGAAACACGTATGCCCGGGCGTGTATAAGCCGGTTCATGCGGGAGTCTTTGTTGTACAGACGTATTTACAGCCATGTATCTCGAGACATGACCTCGCTCGAGGGTGACTCATACCAGAGTCGTATGCATTTACTTTTGATTATATCTTATTGTGATTGCATGTCGTGTTTCCCTGTGCCGCCCTTGAGGTGTGAAGGTGTGAAAGGGGATTGTTTGTCTTCTGCATGTACACTAACTCCGGTAGCGACCCGTGTAGCAAACGTTTGTGTGTGATCGATATTGGGACCACCTATAGACCTATCCGGATGTACCGGGTTAGACTTTTCTTTGGTAAGGAACGTAGTACCGTCAGTATCACAATTGATACTTTGACCACTCCCCACGCAAAAATGGCTTCATTATCATCTTGTAAGATCCAACAACCAGATGCTGGTAAGATTTGGATCAAAGTTTCGACATGGAACATACAATGTGAAGAATGATGAAGATTAAGGCTTTTGTGTACTCTTGACGGAATCTAGCTCGATTATGTCAAGATGTGCTTCTAGTTAAACTTCATAGGACATCGTAGTATGCTATAGGGATGGGGGAGATCTTCAGGTCCTCGACGATTTCTCTATGGACGAGTTGGACAGAACAACACTGGAGAAACTCGTCCAAATCATTAGAAACTAGCATTTCTTCACCTCTTTGATATAATGAACTAGCCTCGGCATTTCAACCATAACTCTTTGTAGAATCATCGAATACCTTCGTGTAATACATTTCCGGAAACCTTGCGACTTATACAAAATGTTTGTAATGGGACTTGCTGTCAAATTGTGAGGTTATCCATCTAAAAATCAGTGGCCAAATCAGCTTTAAACAACCATGATCTATCAAACTAAATTCTGAAGCCTGAACCGATTGTTCCACTTCAAAAATCCGTATCTCTTCAACCTGGAGGGCTTTGGAGGCAAGTGAATACTTTTTGGAAATCTTTTGAAGTCTTCTATAAGTTTTCTATTGACCTCCAAGCCAAAAGACGCTTTTATGGTGATGAAAATACACCGTTATCACAGCAGCTGCTGTTCTGAAACTACATGGACCAGACTTTGAATTTTTGCCATATTTCCTTGTAGAAAGCTCTTCTATTCTATTATTATACATTTATGGAAAGGGGATGAGCTGTTATACAACTTTGTTATTCAGTGTTACCTCAAATTCAGTTTAGAACTAATTAGAAACCGGAGTTGAAGATAGTACATGTATATAGGTGCTATCTGAAACAGTCAGAAAAATTCTGAACTTTGAACGGCCATAACTCTTAAACTAGAAATGCAACCTAGGCATATTTATACATTCCTGGAAAGCTAAAAGAGTCCTCTATCAACTTACTATTCAACACGAAGGTTAAAACTCACATTAACAAGGTCTAAATTGAAGTGTCGTTTAAGAGTTTCTGGCAGCCCGGAAGAGGGGACAGAATCTGAACTCTTCACCAATTGAATCATAACTTTCTGCATACTTCACTGCTGCCGGCCTACTTTATGTGGTTGGAAAGTGTATAGAGTTATCTACAACTTTTCTATGTAACTCCAGAGCAGAAAATATTTCTAACATACTCAAAATTTCAAATTTCTAAACTTGATAAAATCTGGACAGCGAGTGGACAGTCCTGTATACAGTTACTGTTTCTCGCATAACTCGCTGTAGAATTGTTGAAAGAGTTCATAAGTTTTATTTCTGGAATCCTGAGAATGTATGCAACAAGTTTTCTATGTGTTATTTTTGCAAATGTTGATATTTTTATATCTGAAAATTGTGGACAAAATCAGCCTTAAACAAAGGAGGTGCTGTCCAAATTTTCAGAAAAACTGTCAATTTGCAAATGCCATATCTTCTCAACCAGAAGTGCTACGAGGGCAAGTAAGTACTCCTTAGAAATTTTTGGAAGTCCTCTACAAATTCGCTATTCAGCTCAAGACCAAAATCTTTTCTTAAGTGGGTGAAATTTTGGATAATCGCAGAGACTGTCCAGGCATACACAAACTGGACAGCAATCTGTACACCTCTGAATTTGACCCATAACTAGCATATTTTGCATCCAATGGTGTCGTGCGAGTACCTGTTGGACAGGTTAGAGAGTCAGCTACAATTTTTGTAATTGGCTCCAGACCTGAATCTGTCGTCTACTTTTTCCAAATCGAGTTTGAAAACAATGTGGTCAATCTGAACTGAATATAAATGTCTGAATGCTGAAATTTCAGCAAACTTTAAAAATGCATACTTCTTAAACCAGGACTGATATGAAGACAAGTAAGTACATTCTGGAAATCTTATTACCTTGGCTACAACTTTGTTAATAAGAATATTTCCAGGTTTCTGACGGAACAGTCTGAAAACTGTAGATCAAAACTGGTACTTTTTAAGCAGGTTCTGCTGAAAGTGCAGAAAATTCTGTTAACTTTAAAATAGCATAACTTGAAAACCAGAGATGATGTAGAGGCAAACCAATACTTTTTGGAAAGGTCTTGAAGTGTACTTTAACTTTGTTATTCACCTCAAGTTCTGATTTTGCCATTAACTGGATCAAAATCGAGTCGTTCAGACTGGTCGTTTGTCACCATAGCCTGGTCAGTTTGAACCTTTTGGTTTTTGTTAGGCATTTGGTTCTTGAGTTCAACTCGAGGAGTTTTATAACATCACAGTTGTTGTGATTCAACAATAATTACCATTAGAGTTGAGTATTAAACTCAATCAAATCTCTTGTGCTCGGTTGCTCATAATTAGTGTTCTAATTAGGCAACTGTGCACCCCACACTGTAAGTAAGGATGTATTGAGCATGTGCTGCACCTCCATTAGTAACCGACCCTCCCCGTAAGGATCGTTTGGGGTAAATTTCTCGCTTACCTAGCTTAAACCTTAGGCGGAAGGAGTGCACCTAGTAATCAAAGTGATACGTTCACCTAGGTGTCATACCAAGGTACATCAACACCGAACCAACGTGCTGGAAGCAATGCTCAAGTAAGTAGGACCGAGTACAACATTGACTCATTGGGTCAATGAGAAGCTTAATTAACGAATCTTCTCGAACCCCGTTTCTTGGGGAACTCAATCATCGAGTTAAAGAAGTCAGTTGATTCTTCACGTTAAACCACTCCCTTGCTTCGGTCTCTGAGACGAGAAGCCATAGGTGAGTAGTATGAGCTGGAAATTCTTTAGCAAGAACGTGGATCACTAACCAAGGTCGTGCCTAGCACAGTACCTTGTCAAACACTTAGTGTAACCTACGGAAGTGATGAGAACCTTACTCTTCAAAGGTTACTCTCTTTGCAACTTCTGAAGGCAACCCTACCGCACCTTTTAAAGGTTAGACATACTACCTTAGGAATCCTACGTGATGAAAAACCTGACCCTTTGTTAAGAAATCACATATACCTGTAAGCTGTGATTAGCAAGCTTCAGGGAACTTCACATCAACAAGAAGTTCCATCGTTTTGTTCCATTATGTACACTCCATTGCCTTGAGATGAACCTCATCATTCCTTGTTAATGTTCTTACCTTGAAATTCTTGAATTTGGTCAAGACGTGAAAGTGACATTCGTCGTTCGACATTTTTAGTGACCAAGTCACTTAATCCTTCTATATCTAGGGTACTTCTGTTTGTGTCTGAGTTGTCTTACCTATTTTTGCTCAAAGCATGATACTGAATGCACCATACCTTGCATAGTTATCCGCGGAGTTGCACTGTGTCTGCATAACACCATCCGGTTTGTGATGCATCATGAAACGTAATTACTAATGAGTTTTAAGCAAGAATATGTGACCCCGTTCAGATACTTAAGTAGTGCCTAACATTTTTAAGTTGTGATCAATTTTATCGTTCGCAACGCCTTTGATTGGTTTCATTATCTTGAGTAGCACAAGGGACACATTGTGACTAAAACACAGTTGAGTCATTGTCCTTGACTTGTTGAAACTCAAATCGCCTTGAGTACTGGCAACTGAATGTTTCTAGCTGCGAGGAGTTTCTTATTGACTTCTCGACCTCGCTTGAACCTTAAAATCTTTCTATTCGCGAGATTATTATTGATTACCAAACTTTGGAACTCTTTGACTTGTACTGCCTGATGGCATTGCTTCGGCTACAAGACCAAAGCAGAAAAGTCTTCATAAGGGAAACATCCCGAGTTAAGGACGCTTAACTATATTAGAACTCTAAGTACTTCTTCAATGAAGAAGGTTACTTCATTTTTACGGAAAGAAGCAGATATCAACACCTCAACACAACTTTTTAAGACCCAAGTTTTACGATGTGATATTTTCATATCGAGCATCCGGTCAAGGTTATCAACCTAAAGACTGGAATCACTTGAAGCAAACTCTCGAATTTCTTAAGATGCCTGAAGATAATCACTATTTCGTAGAACCCAAGTCTTTAACGGCATTGCCATTTTCCTGAGTCAATGACCCTCTTTTACGGATGGTTCCCTCATCGTTTCTGTTATTCTACTTGTTAGAATCTCGGGACAAGATTCCTTTAAGGGGGAAGGATTGTAAAAGCCCGCTTTTCGGAAGAACAAAAATGCAAAAATGCGAACTTAAAAATTTTGAAAGTGGACTTGGAAATCCAAACTCACATGAACCATATGAGTTAACCCATGTTCACTAAAAATAGGAACCGTTAAAAATTTTACATATAGAACATGGTTGCTAATGTATTTGGAACTTAAGGGGTAAAATCCTTAATTTCCAGGTATTCTCATTCTCAATGAAAAATTAAAGGAGAAAAGAAAACAAAATGGAGAGAAAGAAAAAGGAATTATTCCAACCCTAAAAAGGGACATTAAAAAAAATTCAAATCTAAGGCTGTAAATTTTTCTATGACCTTCTAATATTCCAAATAGACTCTCGGTAAAGTTTCAAAATTTTTGAAGCATGTTTTCCATTCATTGGACACGTACTGAGAATCTAATCAGAGTCGACTTCAAATTTAAACTTTGTACTCAACTTTGTCCAAATCCATTCCAAATTTTTCCTGAGGTCCCTTATGGTTCAAAAAGGTTAACTCTAAAGTTTTAGGATTTTTGAACCTAATCTACCATTTATGTCATTGAATCAAGTATCACCGCTTGAATTCAAATTCAAACCTGAGTTCGAAATTCAACTTGCTCAGTTTTGAATTCTTCACATTTTATTTGGTCATTGGGCTAAATTTGACTATTTTTGAAACATGTTTGCTAGCCCTATTTGAATTTTGGAAAGAAGAGTGAGGGAGGTGGGTCCCACAAGTGGTCCCCACAGGTCAGGTCGGCACAGGCCTTCTCTTTCCTCCCCTGCCTCCACGTTGACGCGCTGCATGCGCCACCGCGATGGACAACATCGGTCCTTATCCCCAGCGCCCTGCCTTCTCCCGGTCTTATCCACAGCCGCCGCTCACCTCCCCGATGCGCCTCCTCCCAGCACCGCCGCCGACCCAGCTTCCTCATGGTCGCGCCGCTCCCGCCGAGTCCCACCCTGCTCACGCGCGTCACCCCGCTCCTCCCGTCGGTCGTTGGCTCGCCCACCCCCACGGCACTTCACTTCCTTCCGCGGCCGCGTCGCTGCCCCCTGCGCGCTGCTCGCCCAACCGCCACGCCGCGCTCCTGAGCAACGGTGCCCCGACGACGCGCCCGCCCTGTTCCGGCGCGCGCCCATGCCAGTAGCGGCGCTCCTGCTCTCACACTCGCCAAGCGTCGTGCCCTGGCCGGTGCTGCTCGCCGACGCCCTTGCAGCGCATGTGCCCGCGCAGCACACCACCTTTCACCGGCTGCTCGCCCGCGGCCGCACATCTCTAGTGCCGCTGCTGCGTCCTTGCCACCGCTGCACGCTGCACCTTTCCATGCTGGTCGTCCGCTCGCCGCCCAGGCCTGCTGTCCGTGCCTTGGCCGCGCTTCACATGTGCTGTTTCGGATGCCATTGTCGACTTGATGTTGTCACGGCGTTCTTCTCACATGTTGTGTCCAAACAGTGCGAGGAAGTGATCTATGAGATGCAAGAACACGTCGACGACACAACGGCAACAACAAGTGGTTCAAAGTTAGCTCTGAATTGTGCAAAGATTAGTTGGGACAGTGCTGCAACCAAGTTGTTCGATGAAATGTTCACGAGGAAAGAACCAACTTTGTTGATGTTTAGAACTGGTCTGTGATGCAGGGGTAGGATTATGTTGCGACCGACAAGCCTAAGTGCCAAGATGCCCTTTGAATGGTGATGAAGCAACGGAAATCAAGTACACACATAAGATGTTCGATGAAATGCCTACAAGATGAGCCTTGCCCTGAATTGCCTTGCATGACGCACCGAAGTCCGTTCGTCATAATCGCTAAGGGTACTCATATGTCATCAAGCCGTACGTCCATTTTCCGCCATGATATCATTCCTTTAGAAATCCCCAAGTTGACCTTCTTTGTCTTTTGAATTGCGTTAACTAGTCCGTGTGTGCTCGTGATGCTCCACCATGAGCCGCGTCGACGTCGTTGACCACATGACGTCATCGTGACGTTCCGAGCCACCATCGTGTCCTGGCATCGAGATGAAGGATGCTTGTGATGTGTGTGGTGTTGAAACACCAGCACGACTCGTCGAACAATGGTTGTCAAGCCAAATTAGGTTTAGTCGTTGTGAGAGCAGTCGAGTCCTAGGTATAGCCAAGGTCCTCGACAAAATGCCTTCTAGGTCAATCCAAGGTGGGTGGTGATCACCGATGACCTATGGTTAAGTAAATCGAGGATGTTGCGACCGACAAGGAAAACTAGACCAAGGCAAAACCTTGGATAAGGATTTCTTGTTCATGTCGACGATGTTCCCGAACTGCCCGCAGAATTGCTTAACTTGGTGTACCACTTCATTGACGGCAGGTTCGTTGAGTAGCTTATCAACAACTGAGTCGACATCACTAGCCTTAAGACTCACCAGGTGGTGTTCGGGGTTCCGCTAACCCCATTGACGAGTTCGGGTTGATGTGGACGTCGCTAAGACGATCTTCTCGAGATGGCAAAGCATGCCTTCACGGCAAGGTCTCGCATCATGTTTAAGTCCCGAGAGCTTACCGAGCTCACCTGGACAGACTTGTGGGAGACACTACATTAGTGTCGTCGTGTAAGCACTTGAACGACGCTCGAGAAGCTTGCCGTAGAAACTACTTTACCTAAAAGTCATTTGAACGTTGTCTTGGTACTCATGCTAGGTTAACAATGCTTGTAATGACTTCTTAAGTCCAAGCCATGTTGGTCTCAATTCAGTCCCAAGTGTCGTTAGGTTTCATCATGGTTCATCCTAAGTCGGGACCCTACGACAGCACTGCTCACTTAACTAGGTTTACTCATTTATGAGTTAAGTCAAGTTCATTGTTCGACTGCTAAATAGCGACCTTCATCTTGTACACTCCACTCATACTCAAGCTTTCGATGTCCCACCTTAATTTTTGGGTCGTCCTTACACTTCTCCGCCCAACACTTCTTCACCATTCAAATTTGTCAATCTCGCGTGGCATAGCTTGAAGTGTGGTATGCTAAGTTGCAATGTAGCCTTATGTTGTACCTTGCAGTTCATACCGACACTACTATGTCCACCTTGACTCATGCTCTGGTTACCCACACAACAGAGGCATATCTGTCCTTCCTAGTCCAACTCCTCATTCTTAAAGTTTACATAACCCCGTGGTGTCCATTATGAAATTACTTAATTACTTTTATGCATATCATGTCGATAGGAACGTGCTGATAGGTGATCGACAAGAAACTTTGCTTGGAGGAGAAGGCCAAGGTGTTTCCACTGAAGTTCCATGGCAGGTTTTCCAGAGGAAGACCAAGCCCTAACAATTGACATTTATTCGAGTCGCAAACTAAGGCAAGCCCCGGTTTGCATTTAAGTCGTTTATAAAATTTTACTTTATCACTATGATGATTAGCATATGAAATGTGCATTACGTTTAGGATGATTGATACTCCACTTGCATGACCAAAAATCCCAGGGATCGGTTGGAACGGTTCATAGTTTGACCTGTAGTAATTGCTTTGCTAATGTATAGGAAATCCGGTAGAAGTCGAGTAGTTGGAATCTACTCGCGAGAAATGTAGGACATATATCACAAGATTGGTTAATGGCTTAATATAATAAAACTGAGACCGGGCAGGGGATGGATAGGAAGCGGCGAGAATTGAGTCTCGGTCGCATAGCCCTGCCTGTGTCGATTAAGGCCCGTCCGTATGCAGCCCCTTCGGACAAGCTTGAATTGTACCGACGACACAATGGACATATGGAATCCAATAAACTGACGTAACTCGATAACTGGGGTGTCGAGGCCCATTAACTCACCATCGATAGGGGTGGGTTGAGGACAGTAAGGTGTAAATCGGTCAGCGGACAAATGAGGTGTTCCGTGCAGAGAACTTCTGTTTGCGGAGGTGAGACGGGCTCGACGTTCGGGTTTCTTGTGAAAGGTGGCCATATACGCCTAGTACTATGTAGGTACAGGTGTACTCGTTGACACTTCCGAACGACGTATGTGTCGTGTTGTCCGGGTGTGTCCTGATCGCAATCACCGTCCCTCGCGGTAATAGAGTACCACTTGTTCACTGAGCGGTGACATAGTAAATACTAAAGAAGTAGAAAAATATGTTGTATTGAATTATAATTGCTTGCAACCTTGTATGATTTAGAGATAGTCACATTAAAGTTTATAGTTTCCCCTTTAGCTGTAATAGCATTATGTGCTTTGGGCATGTCATATCATCGGCAAAGCGATTCTTGTTTGATTGTGGAGTCTATGATGTGCCGTGCCCGAAGAATGTCATTTGCTACTTAAAACTTGACTCTAAGGATCCACTTATAGGCGAGTCTATTTATGCTATTCCTTACCAATGCTTAGTACTTACCCCTGCATATGTCTAGTGAGACGGGTTAGTCTTACTGAGCCTTATGCTCACGTTTGCGCTTTAACGATTTTTGCAAGTATTAGTTTTATTTCTGTTGTTCAGGTTGCACATGAGACTCGAGGCGTCGAGATAAATCTCATGTGAACCACGCCGCTGCTGAATGTTCTTAATGTTGCTAGTGAGAATTGTCCTAGGGCATGGACATCTTCTCTCCTGCTTAGTTAGGTGAGATTATGAGTATGTATTTTCCGCTGCGTGTGTACCCCTGTTGTACACTCTTTTGTAAACTCTTCTTATTATGAAATGAAAACTTTATATGTTTTGGTATCCTTTTTGTGTGTGCTGTTAGGTGCCGCATCGCACTGCACCACCCAATGAGATCCTCGGATGTGTGGACTCCGGTCCCCACACTTTTCACGTGCTCTTCGATCCTACAATTGGTATCAGATCCACGGTGCTCCAATCATTGTGATTTGCACGTGTTTTTGACGAATCATCATGGAGAAATACTCCGCCAAACCTTGTGTGTTTGCTGGTATTGATTTTCAGGTTTGGAAGGCACACATGGAGGCTTTCATCCAGGCACAAGGCTTCACAATATGGGACAAGGTATACAAGCCTTACGAAGTGCCACCTAACGATCAAGTTATGGCTACAAACCTACGGGATGTCGACAACAACAACAAAGCCCAAAACTTGATCATCCAAGGACTCACTCAGAGCGACTTTGACCGCGTTGCACATCTTCGATCGGCATACGATGTATGGAGAGCACTTTGTGACTATCACGAAGGATCCAACACGATCAAGGAGGTAAAGGCAAGAAATGTTCAAGAAATAATACATGCGCTTCGAGATGCAACCCGATGAGTCCAATGATGATCTCTTTGCTCGCTCTAACAAAATTCTCATTAACTTGCGTAGTGTCAACGTTAATTTTTCTGATGCTGAAAATGCTAGGCAACTTCTTAGTGCATTAGACATGTCAATCTAGGAGATGAAAGTTACATCTATTTGTGAATCTACTGTCATGAGTACACTTACTTTACATGTGCTTTACTCTAAACTCAAAACTCATGAAATTGACATCTTATCACGTAAGAACCCAAATAAGTCTATTGCATTTGTCTCACAACGTGATATGCCTAGCTCCGGCCAATCATCATCTTGCAATACTCTCACTTTGTTGTCCTCACTAACCCTGGAGCAGATCGAGGAATTTCCAGAGGAGGAGCTAGCACTTCTCTCTACTAGGTTCTCAAAAGCATTGCAAAATGTGAGAACTAGAAGGAGAGGAAGCTCCGGACCTCAACGATGCTTCGAATGTGGTAAGACAAGACACTTTCATACATAATGCCCTAACCTTTCAGGTTCTACTTCCTGAGAATAAAAACAATCAAGGACGAAGCACTCCTCAACAAATGATAAGAAGAAGAAGAAGGGCTTTACCGGTCACCAACTGGTGAACAGTTTTATCTCCGCACTCCAGAAACTTGGCTCAAGCAACGTGTACATTGGAAGTGACGAAGATGAAGATGATTTGGCCAACTTATGCTTCATGGCGGGCAAAACAAGATCAAGATCAAGTCAGGAGGATGTAGAACACAACTGTGACAACGATGAGGTATGTTCTACCTGTAATGAAATGTGTGATGCAATTTCTCATGCAACTATTATTGTTAAGAAAAAGGACAAAAAGCTTAGGGATATTGCTGCTAAAATTGGATCACTAGAATCTGAAATCAACCATTTGAAAACCTTTATTCCTAGTGATGATTCTTGTCCCTCGTGTGATTTAATCTATGAACAATTGTCCACATTAAGAACTGCACATTCCTCTACTCTAGATAGACTTGAACTTGAAATTGAAAAGAACACAAAGCTTGCTGCACTTGACATTGGAAACTTAAAAGATGCTTCTTGTTCTACAATGGATTTGCATTGTTCCAGTTGTGATGATCCTGAAAAAAACTGCAAGATGCTATGAATGAAATTTCTATATTGACAATGTTTTACATTCTCATGAAGTTAAATTGTGTTCCAATCGCAAGTTATAGGAAAAACATCATATGAGAATTGTCTTGATCTGTCCAATAAACTTGATAACATGCATAGGACATTAGATCGGTTTTGTAATGGGAATAAGAACCTAAACTTGCTGCTGAATTCTTCCAAGTCTTGCAATGATAAAACTGGTCTAGGTTTTGATTCTCATGCTCATGCTAAGGCACATCCACCTAAAATTGTAAAGTCATTAGGAAGTGGTTTGATTCAAACAGTTCCTAAACAAAAAGAAGTGGTTTTCAAATCTGCAGGAGTGTTGTCTCATTCGGTTTCAAATAAAAATATTGCCTGCTCATCTAGACATGCACACAAAGTTAAATTTCATTGTACCTACTGTGGTAGAGATGGTCATGTCATAGATTTTTGTTATAGACTAGCTAAACAACAGAAAAGGGAAAGAATGATTGCTAGATCTCATAACTTTCATGCAAATTTTGTTGCACATATTAAACCGAATGCCAGGAACATGCAACCAGTTGTTTTGAGTCAAAAACATTCAAAGTTTACCTCCAGACCTTCTGTTTTTGCCTCCAGAGCTACTGATTTTTGTGCTACACAAGTAACACCTTATAGGTCAGTAGTTAAGAATAAAAAACCTCAAACGTTGACCCATAAACCTGCTGTTTTATCTCAGCTTTCGCGTGTTTTTCGTACTGCATGTCGTGTGACTCAGTACTGGATACCTAAATGCCTTTTGACTAACCCCAGTATTGAGTCATCGACATATTGTGCTTCTATGTAGGTTACATGCTTGAGGAAGGAGAACATTTGGATTGTGGATTCGGGTTGCTCACGCCACATGACCGGTAACAAAGAATGGTTCCCCTCCCTCTCTTTTGTGTCACGTGTAGAGAATGTTACTTTTGCCGATAATTCTTCAACTCCTATAATTTCTAAGGGATACGTTAGAGTAAATGATCACTACACCTTGAAGGATGTGGCACTTGTCAAAAGTTTGAAATACAACTTGCTTTCTGTTTCACAATTGCTAGATGAAAATCTGGAAATTATTTTCAATAAAAACTGTTGCAAAGTTGTAGGTTCAAATAGTGAGCTTATTTTAACATGTCTCGGTTTGGAAGAGTTTTTAAAGCTGATTTTGATATGTCTTCCTCTAAGCATAGGTGTCTAGTTGCTAATGATTCAAAGGACTTATATTTTTGGCATCGTAGACTTGGTCACGTAGGCTTTGATCACCTAACTCTTGTTAGTGCTCTTGATCGCATACATGGGCTGCCTAAGCTTAAAGGGGACAAAGAAATTGTGTTCTCTTCTTGTATACATGCTAAGATGGTTGCAGGTTCACATACTCCTCTCACAATGATCATGAGAACTGAACTGGGTCAACTTTTGCATCTTGACACCATAGGACCTTCACGTGTGCAATCCTTCGGAGGTAAATGGTATGTTCTTGTTATTGTTGATGATTATTCTAGATACTCTTGGGTTTACTTTATGGCATCTAAGAATGAAGCTTTTAGTCACTTTAGAACTTTATTTCTTAGATTATGAATTGATCACCCATGATCTTTAAAAGCAATTAGAAGTGATAACGGAATTGAATTTAAAAATCAATCTTTTGATCACTTTTGTGTTGAAAATGGAATAAATCATCAATTTTCTTCACCATATGTACCTCAAAAAAACGGTGTTGTAGAAAGAAAGAACATAACCTTAGTTGAGATGGCTAGGACTATGCTTGATGAATATAAAACTCCTAGAAAATTTTGGGCTGATGCAATTGCAACCGCTTGTTACGTCTCAAATCGTGTTTTCTTGCGTGCTAAGCTAGGTAAAACACCATATGAGCTCCGGTTTGGACATAGTCCTAGTGTTACGCACTTTCGGGTCTTGGGTTGCAAATGATTTAATAAGAAACATGGTAATCTTGATAAATTTGAACCTAGATCCATTGATGGCATGTTTCTTGGTTATCCATCTCATACTAGAGGCTACCGTGTGCTTTTACTTGACACTAAAAAAATTGTGGAGACTTGTGAAGTGTCTTTTGATGAATCTAGCCCAGGTACTAGCTCAAACATTGCAGGTCCAGATCCATATCCGCAGGGGGGAGCATTTTCGTTGAAGATGAGGAAGAGGTGGAACTTCTGCCTGAAAATTCAGTGGCTAATGACATTGTTCGAGCTCCCGATTTTGATTCACAGCAAGCACCGACGACCACCATTGCTGGTCTAGATCCTCCTCAAGTCACAAGCTCATGGTTTGTGATGAACATGAAGAAGAAGAAGCTTGTGAAGTGTCCACTCACCTCCGGGTTCTCAAAATTCATCCTCCACAACAGATTATTAGAATCTTGCACGAACGAGTTACACGGTCCAGGTTTTGCGATCCAAACTCTCATGCTCATTCTGCTATTGTTGCTTATTTTGAACCCAAAGATATATCATATGCACTCACTAATGAATCTTGGATTATTGCCATGCAAGAAGAGTTAGAAAATTTTGAATGAAATAATGTTTTGAAACTTGTACCTCCACTTCAAGGTCACACTTTAATTGGAACTAAATGGGTGTTTAAAAATAAACAAAGTGAGGATGGGGTTGTTGTTAGGAATAAGGCTAGGTTGGTTGCTCAAGGTTTCACTCAAGTTGAAGGTCTAGATTTTGATGAAACTTTTGCTCCTGTTGCTAGATTAGAAGCCATAAGAATTTTGTTAGCTTTTGCTGCATCTAAAGGTTTGAAGCTATATCAAATGGATGTTAAAAGTGCTTTTTCTTAATGGCTACATAGATGAGGAGGTTTATGTCAAACAACCACCGGGTTTTGAAAATTCAGATTTTCCTAATCAAGTTTACAAACTGTCCAAAGCCTTGTACGGTCTCGAACAATCCCCTAGAGCATGGTATGATAGGTTAAAAACATTCTTACTTGAAAAGGGGTTTACCATGGGCAAGGTTGATAAAACTCTTTTTGTGCTTAAGCATGGCAATGACTCATTATTCGTTCAAGTGTATGTGGATGATATTATCTTTGGTTGTGCTTCTCATGATCTTGTGTCCAAGTTTTTAGCTATGATGAGTTCAGAATTTTAGATGAGTATGATGGGAGAACTCACGTACCTTTTGGGACTGCAAATCAAGCAAACCAAGGAGGGTACCTTTGTGCATCAAACGAAGTATACAAAAGACCTCCTAAGGCGCTTCAACATAGAGAAAAGCAAGCCTCTTCGGACACCAATGGGAACAACAACAACACTTGAACTTGATGAAGATGGTGAACCCGTGGATCAAAAAGAATATAGAAGCGTGATCGTATCATTTTGTACCTCACAGCATCAAGACCGGACATACAATTCAGAGTATGTCTTTGTGCACGGTTTCAAGCTTCCCCGCGTGTTCACATCGTCAAGCCGTCAAAAGGATTCTAAGGTACTTACATGGAACTCAAGAATTTGGTATTTTTCTTCCTTCTTCCTCAACCGTTACTTTGAAATCTTTTTCGGATGTTGATTTTGGGGGTTGTAGGATTGATAGGAAAAGTACTTCTGGTGCTTGTCATTTTCTTGGTAATTCTCTTGTTGCTTGGTTCTCTAGAAAACAAAGCTCAGTTGCACAATCCACGGCTGAATCTGAATATGTAGCTGCTGCTAGTGCTTGCTCACAAATTCTTTGGATTGTTCAAACACTTAAGGACTATGGGGTTGATCTACATAGTGTTTCACTATTTTGTGATAACACTAGTGCCATTTGCATTGCTAAAAACCCCGTGAAACATTTTAGAACTAAGCACATTGACATTAGGTATCACTTTCTCCGTGATAATGTTGAAAAAGGAAACATTTTGCTTCACTATGTAGATACTGAACAACAATTGGCTGACATTTTTACAAACCATTGGATTTCAGTCGTTTTTGTTACATTCGTAGTGAAATAGGGGTTATGCATCCTCATGGTTTAAATTGAGGGGGAGTTTTGAAATTTGGGAAGTCTATGTGAGAATCTGAACTTAAAATAATATGAGCATAATATTTCACACATATATGACTTTGTGATTCCTTTTACATGCTGAAAGTTCTTACTACATTACTCGTGTTATACATTTTGTAGTTTTTGCCATGTCTAGTACTTGGAATAATTACTTACACTAAATCTGGTCATGGTCGAACTTTGTTGCTGTTTTGAACTTGTTGCATGCTCACATGTGTTTTGAATCATAAAGAATTAATCAAGTAATCAACTCACATGTTGAGTTTTTATGAATAAACATAAGTTGAGAAAAGATCAAGAGAATGTGCATGCATCGCACTTCTTCTTTTGAGATGGCTTATCATTGCACTTAGATATGAACTTGGAAGAAGTTGTGTATGACAAAAACCATGTCCTTAAGCTTTTGATTGTCAAATGACATAGGCTTGGCTTGGTTGGTTAGAATAAGGCAGATGCGCATATAATCTCTTGCAAATATCATATGATCTAAATTTATGCTTTCAAAAATAATAAAATGCAGCAACTAGTGTCATGCTTTCAGGTTTTCAAATAGTTAAGTTTGTGAGATCATGACTTGCTTAAATTGAAAATTACATTTGATCTCTAGCATGGCTTACACTACTTTATGTATCTCATTGTTGCGGTAGTGTAAGTTACTTGATAGTATGATTTGGATGAGCTTTGTTTTATATGTATATGTTATAATATGCTTATAACAATTAAAATTTCTCTTTTGAACCTTGCTGAATACATTGTCAAAGGGGGAGAGATAATATGTGAAGTTTTAAAAACAAATATGCAAGGGGGAGACATTGATTACACATTGCACATATTCACAATTGTTTTTGGCACGTTTCTTCTCAGGGGGAGATTTTTTTTCATTTTATTTCTGTTTTAAAAAGGGGGAGAAATTGTTTTCAAAACTTTTAATGTGAATAAGGCATTGTTCGGATCTTAAGTGGTGTTGCCAATGCATTCATCAAGCGGAGATTGTGAAACCTATTTGTGCTGAATACATTGGCTATGGAAATAAAAGTTTTGAATTCTACCAAAATGCCTTTATCATCAAGGTCCGACTCTAGGTCCGAGCTCCAGCAAGATCCGTCGATAGGTCCGACTTGTTTTGGGTAGCTCCGGCAAGGTCCGACGATAGGTCCAGCTTGTTTTGGGTAGCTCCGGCAAGGTCCGACGTAAGGTCTGACTTGCTTTGGCTAGGTTCGACTTCTTTGTCTAGGTCCGACTAGCTTTGGTTAGCTTCGGCGCTAGGTCCGACTAGCTTTGGTAAGCTTCGGTGCTAGGTTGCACTAGCTTTGGTAAGCTCCAGCGCTAGGAGGTACAAGCTTTGGTAAGATCCGGCTCAATCTCCAGTTAGCTTTGGCAAGGTTCGGAGCTTGATCGCAATGATCATGTTTTTACTGTGAATTGTTTCGAACTTGCTTTATATTCTTGGAAAGATTGCTTAGTATTCATTTGCTAAGGTTTTTAGTGTGTTTTTGTTGATACGGTTGATATCATTTTGCTATGGTTTGCAACGTGCTTATGTGAGGTGCTCACGTAAGGTGTTGTGTTCAGAACTAAGTTGAGTCAAGTCACGGACTTGGGCTCGTACGGATTGGTTGTTTATTCATGTGCAGTTGTTGTTTGAGTTCAAGAAATGGCTGGTGATGGGATCCATTGAACTAGTCTTAGGGAGAAGATGAGGTTCAACAACCAAGTTCTGGAGGAATTGTGGTTGAGTTGATCGGGAGGTTGCGCAACATGTTTGAATGAAGAACAATGCATATGAAGGTATTGTGGACGTCATTGGAAGATGTTTGCATGCAGACGTGGCTGCATGGTTCCGAGGCGTGATGAAGAGATGTGGATGTAAAAATTGGTCAGAAAGGTCCAACCGGCTAGGTTATGGACTCAGGCTGCAGCTGAGTCGTGTTTGACTCGAATATGAAAAGATTTGAGTTAGTTATGATAGGATTTCGTGTGGGTCATGAATTTGAGTTGTTTTAGGAATGTGGGATATGTTCCTAAGGTGTTTTGAAGTCTTAAGATTGCTTCTATGTGCGTATAGAAGAGTCCTAAGCAGTTATGGAATGTTTCGATTCATGATTTGAGTAGGATTAGAGTCCTAGTTAAGATTGGGTTGGCCTAAGGGCTGGTTATATAAGCAAGGGAGGCCAGAGCTCGTGGTGCAGGACTTTAGGACTGTTCCTCTTGTGTTCTACTGAATAAAATTCGTAGGTTGAAGGAACTTTTGTGCCTTGTTCGTCTGACTTGTTCCAGATAAGTTTTACTTGTCGAGTTTTTGGACAGCACTACCTTTCGTCGGTAGTTTTATCATAACTCGAGTTTTACATATCCAATTGACGTGATTCTTTTTGGGTTGTCTTCACAACTTGATTATCTATCATCTGTCAAAATTCACGGTCATTGGATTTGTGGTTTCTGATCTACACAAGTTACTTTGCAGCATTCCAGAACTGTTTTTCTCGGGTAGGACAGATTGACCTTTGGTCGATCTTTCGATCATAACTTGAGTTTCTCTCGACGGATTTGAGTGATCCATCTTGCGTTTTCTTCGTGACTTGATTCTCTCTGATATATATATAACTTTTGTCCCGGTGAAACACGTTTAGATTAGTCTCACACACGATTTCTTTAACAGATCATTTTCTGCCGAAGGGGTTGGGATTTAATTGTTTCCGCTGCGTAAGATTTTTTAAATCTACCATTCACCCCTCTGGTAGCTTTTCACATGCTCTTCGATCCTAAAACTCCTCGTAGTTGGTCCTCTGATCATCTTTATCTTCAGGCTGCGGAGGAGGAGGAGGAGCAGATCCACTGGAAGTGCCCCCAACACCAAAATAGGCGAGTTCAGAGGGAGAGAGAGGTGGAAGCTCCGAGAAGTCAGAGGGAGAGTCCTCGGAGATGACAGGAGACCCAATAGGATCAATCTCCAGTTTCTGGCATATGGCTTTGATATTTTTCTTTATGTATCTCATATTTTCTTTCCTTGCCTTGTTCAACTTGTGGACTTTCACTCAGCCTACTTGCAGGAGCCGAAGATGGCGGCCAAGTACTTCAAGATGCCACTAGGGGACCCCTTCTTGGAAGTAGTAGCTCCTGTACTTGATGGGGGTCTTGTTTCAGCTTGGGCCCTCCTGGGAGCCTCCTCACTAGATACAGGAGATGAAACAGCTGGGAGAGTTGCTTGGGAAGGCTTCTGGGGCCTCAGAGGAGTGTGCTCAACATCCTTCACAAACTCAATTCCTGTCACCTTTTCTATCATGAACATGATATAGGGCGCATAGCCACAGGAACTGTTAGGAGTGCAAGAGATGTTCACCATGTCGTTCCAGATATAGTCGAAGACATCAAACTTCCGGTTCTTGCTTATCACCTTCATTAGTGTCCTCAGGTAACCTTGAACAGTTCCTGCATCTCCATCTTTTGGAGCTATTGTCTTCCTCAGCATCCTATTTAGAACCATAAAGAAGGGCTTCATGTTCTTGGTCAATGGAGGATTGTACTTCAGGCGGGTGTCATATAAGAACTCCATCTTGTCCTTCTCTAGGACGCCAATGTTGTGAATGATGAGCTCGTTGTTGCTAGTGTCCTCAAGATGCAACAGTCTTGCAAACTCGTCATAAGTAATAGTATACTTGGATCCATGTGTCATCCAAGTCACCCTTTCCTCTTTGTCGCTAGCAAAATAGCAGGTTGCATAGAATTGGGTGATGACTTCATCATTCCAGTTACACCTGAAAGCAAACAAGTCTTTGAGCCCATGCCTCTCCACAGCCTGTATCACTTCATCAAAGGTTGGGCAGCTCTTCCTCTCAAAGTGTGTCCAATCGATGCATTGGCTTCAGACCACCGGAGTCTTCATCATGAGATACACAGAACTGTAGTAGTCCGCGTGGAAGTTGCTCCAGAATCTTGCATCATCTGCCTTTCTGTACCTGCTGTAACAATCAATGGTTCTGAGCTTCGAAGCAACATCACTCCCTTTGCCATTGAACTTTTCTTTAGTGGGGTCTCTGTACCAATCGGACTGGTGGTGATCCCTTTCCCTTTGCCCTTAGCTTGGCGAGGAGTTGCCAAGCTAGGGCCAGCTGCTTCCTTTCCTTTGGATGCAGGCTTCTTGGCCATGACCTTTCGCCACACCTGAGGTGGAGTGGGCGACGGGTCAGCGTCACGCTGTTGCCTCTTCTTGCTTTGGCCCGTCGAGGACCGAAGCAAAGACTCTTGGTCCAACACGGCCTCAAAATTGTAGATCTCATCATTGGTGCTCGACATTGTCCTAACAAGATGACTATACAATGCAATGGATGAGAATTGATGGCAAGAAGATGCATTGAGTAGTTGGAATTTAAGGTTGAGTTTAGTTAAAAATCGGACTTGTCGGTGCTCAAGTGCGGACTAGTCCAGAGAACCGGACTTGTCCGTACCGAGACCAGACTAGTCTGGTGTTCAACAGCTCCAACCCTAACTATCAGATCAGTGGTGGTTTTTAATGGGAAAATATCTTAATGTAGATGTAATACAACAAGGAGTCATGTACTAACAAGTTGATCTAAGCTATTTGGTCCACAACACTAGAAATTGAAGGTTCTAGGGTTTTGTAGAAAGTTTACCAAAATCCTTCGATTCTTGAGGTTGGAGGCGTTGTTGGTGCGGACAAGTCCGTGGTCCTTGATGCCCTTGCGATTAAGATCATTTTCCACGGAGATTTGAAGAGATTTGGTGGAGAAATTGCCAAATGACCTTGGGGGCGCTCGAGTGAAGAGAGAGAGTATGAGGGAAGTTGTGAGGATGAAGGAGATTAGGGTTTGGTGACCCTAGGGTTATGGAGTCGAAAAATCGGACTAGTCCGTGGTCAACCGGACTAGTCCAGACTACCGGATCTTTGTGGACTAGTCTGTAGTGTGCGGACTAGTCCGGGCAACCACGGACTAGTCCGTGGTCACCGGAACAAAAGCACTTAACCCATTCATATATATTCGAAGGTGCTTACAAAGAAAATAGTGGGCAAAACACACAAATAATCTTCATGAATATGATCAGTCCACATACAACAATCAGGCTATGACCATTATTCAGCAAGATCAAGTAATTTAAATAGTTTTTCGGAGAAAATAGAGAGGGATGATTTTCATAACACAATCAATAGATTTTGAAGATGGCATTCAGGTGTGCAAGTTTTCAAGTCACGTTCCGAGCATCAAGGATGTTTAGTTCATTTCGGAGCTCACAAAAGCATTTTTCATCAAGTGGCTTGGTGAAGATATCAGCTAGTTGTTTTTCGGTGTTAACATGGGAAATGGTTATGTCTCCTTTCATTGAGTGGTCTCTCAAAAAGTGATGTCGAATGTCTATGTGTTTGGTCCTTGAGTGCTCAGCGGGGTTATGGGCAATTTTAATGGCACTCTCATTGTCACAAAGAAGTGGAATACGGCTCGTATTGTAACTTTAATCCCTTAGAGTTTGTCGCATCCAAAGGAGTTGTGCACAACAACTCCCGTCTGAACCATACTCCGCTTCGGCTGTGGATAAGGCAATGGAGTTTTGTTTCTTGGAGGACCAAGAAACTAGGGATCTACCTAGGAATTGGCATGTACCAGAGGTACTTTTTCTATCTACTTTGCATCTGACATAATCTGCATCGGAGTATCCAATGAGATTGAACTTGGAACCTTTAGGATACCAAAGATCTAGGTTGAGTGTATGAACTAAATATCACAAGATTCTTTTTACGGCTGTCAATTGACACTCCTTAGGATTGGCTTGAAATCTTGCACAAAAACATACACTTAACATAATATCAGGCCTAGATGCACATAAGTAAAGTAGGGATCCAACTGTGGAGCGATATACCTTTTGATCCACGTTTGGTCTGTCTTCATTGAGATCCAAGTGTCCATTTGTTGCCACGGGGGTCTTTATAGGCTTCGCTTTGTCCATTCCAAACTTCTTGATTATGTCTTGTGTGTACTTGGTTTGGCTTATGAATGTCCCTTCCTTTTGTTGCCTCACTTGGAATCCCAAGAAATATCGCAGTTCTCCCATCATAGACATCTCGAGTCTATCTGTCATAATCTTACTATATTCTTCAGAAAAGGATTTGTTAGTTGAACCAAAAATGATGTCATCAACATAAATTTAACAGATAAATAGATCATTGTGAAAGTTCTTGGTGAACAATGTGTAATCAGCTTTACCAATCTTAAATCCATTTTCAATTAAAAAATCTCTACGACACTCATACCAAGCTCTAGGAGCTTGTTTGAGGCCATAGAGAGCCTTACGCAAATTGAACACGTGGTCGGGGAACTCTTGATCTTCGAATCTGAGGGGTTGCTCCATGTACACCTCCTCCTTGATTGGTCTGTTGATGAAGACGCTTTTCACATCCATTTGATAGAGCTTGAAATCATGATGAGTAGCATATGCAAGTAATATTCTAATCGATTCAAGCCTAGCTACGGGAGCAAAAGTTTCATCAAAATCCAAACCTTCGACTTGTGAATACCCTTTGGCCACAAGTCGCGCGGTGTTTCTTGTCACCACCCCGTGTTCGTCTTGCTTGTTGCGGAAGACTCATTTAGTGCCGACGACGTTGAACTTGGGCCTTTCCACAAGTTCCCACACCTCGTTCCGTTTGAAGTTCTTCAATTCTTCTTGCATTGCCACCACCCAATCCGGATCTTTCAATGCATCTTCAACCCTGTGTGGTTCCAAGGAGGATACAAACGAGTAA
Source organism: Tuctoria greenei (assembly GCA_036927565.1). Lineage (NCBI taxonomy): Eukaryota > Viridiplantae > Streptophyta > Magnoliopsida > Poales > Poaceae > Tuctoria > Tuctoria greenei. Next base: position 91,977,187 of record JAYESD010000006.1, on the reverse strand, counting down.
TGTTCACAAAAATTAGCAATCCGAGATCTAGTTGTTACTCCTTTTTGGATGTCACCGATTATTTTGTCGACGGGGTAATCTCTTTGGATGCATTGGTGTACTCTTGGATGTGGCACTTGTGGTCTTGAATCTTCATGGTCATCTTGTTCTCCCCCTGGATGGTTGCCCTCATTGATTTGTTGGTCACCTTGATCTTCATGAGGTTGATCTTGTATAGAAGATCCCCCTTGATCAATTACCTCCACTTGTGGTTCATCTTCTTCATTTGCATTTGGAGGTGGCGCTTGTGGTCGAACATCGCCCAACAACATTCTTCTCAATGCTTGACATGGAACTTCTTCTCTATCTAGCACACATTGATCAACTTGCTCTTCTTAAGAGCCATTATTTTCATCGAACACTACGTCACGTGCTACTTCAACAAGTTCGGAGACCTTGTTGAAGACACGATAGGCGTAAGAGTTCGAATCGTAGCCAAGCAAGAAACCTTCATCGGACTTCAAAGCAAACTTTGAAGTCCTAGGCTTCTTTTTCAACATATAACATTTAGAACCAAAAACTCGAAAATAGGAAATATTAGGCTTGTTACCGATGAGTAGTTCATACGACGTTTTCTTTAGTAGGCGATGAAGATGGAGTCGATTTATGGCGTGACAAGCGGTGTTGACCGCTTCAGCCCAAAATCGATCTGAAGTCTTGTAGTCATCAAGCATTGTCCTCGTCATCTCTATGAGGGTTCGATTATTCCTTTCGGCTACTTTATTTTGTTGAGGGGAGTACGATGCTGAATATTCATGTTTTATGCCTTCTTCGTCTAGGTACTCATGAACTTGTGTGTTCTTGAACTCCTTGCCATTTTCACTTCACATTTTCTTGATCTTCAATGAAAAATCATTTTTGGCATGCTTGAGAAACTTCTTGAGAGTTCCTTGAGTTTCTGTCTTATCATGCAAAAAGAAAACCCATGTGAAGCGCGAAAAATCATCAACAATTACTAAACCGTATTTGTTACCGCCGATGCTTATGTAAGCAATTGGACCAAATAGATCCATGTGAAGTAGCTCGAGCGGTCTTGTCGTTGTCATGACGTTCTTCGCGAGATGGGGTGCTCCTACTTGCTTCCCGGCTTGGCACGCGCTACACGACGTGCCTTTCTCAAAAACAACATTCTTTAAACCTCGGATGTGATCACCCTTAAGGAGTTTTTGAAGATTCCTCATACCAACATGTGCTAGCCGTCTATGCCACATCCAACCCATGTTGGTCTTTGCAATCAAGCATGTGTCAAGTTCGGCTTTATCATTGTTGAAGTCAACAAGATAAAGCTTTCCCTTTAACACACCCTTGAATGCAACCGAGTCATCACTCCTTCTAGAGACGGTCACACCCTCTTTAGTGAACAAGCAATTATAACCCTTGTCACATAACTGAGATATGGACAATAGGTTATAATCTAAGGAATCGCCATGTCAAACAAGAGAAAGAGTGTGTTGAGATGATATGGCAATTTTACGGGTACCGAGCACCCTTCCTTGACTATTGTCTCCAAAATATATGCCTTCGCTTGGATCTTCATTTACTTCATACTCAACAAACATCCTTCTCTCTCTAGTCATGTGATTGGTGCATCCACTATCTAGCACCCATTTTGCTCCACCGGAGGAGTAGGCTAGCAAAAACAATTACGCCTTGGTTTTAGGTACCCAAGCTTGCTTGGGTCCATTAAGGTTAGTTACATGTGATTTGGGCACCCACACATGAGACTTGGTGATCCCATGGTGTGGCCCAACATGTTTAGCATAAACTTTGCCGAAATTACTTTTCATGAGAACATATGATGCGTCAAAGGTTCTAAACAATAGTTGTTGCTCATATGTGTTAACATTATTAGGCTTTCTAGCTTGAGAGGAGTTTCCCTTGACAAAAGCAATGCGCTCCTTGTTATTTTTGTGGCTTCTAGCATTTTGCTTTTCACCATAAGAATACCCAATGCCATATTTTACATTAGGAGGTCTTGTGGCCAAGTATGCGCTGCATGCATACTTGATCTTCTCTTTGTCAAATATGCCACTACGGGAAGGATGCTTGTCCTTTGTCAAGTTTGATTTATCCTTCAAGTTAGTGTCAATTTTACCACATGCACAAGTAATAGTAGATTCAGATTTTAGGTGTTGAGAAGGTGAGCTTGAAGAGGATGAAGGGTCACTTTGTTTGAGTGACTCAACTTGTACCTCAAGGATCTTGTTAACTTTTATTAAGTTAGCAAGTTCATCCTTGATGATAACATTTGAGTCGCTTAACTTCGAGCAAGCTTCCTTGCTTGAAGCTAACTCAAGCTCTAGTGACTTGCTTTGCTCCTTTTCAAGTTCAAGGAGCTTTTTGATCTTAAGATACTCCTCCTTTTGAAGGATGATCATATATTCTTGGCGTTCAACAAGCTCCTCCTTATCAATAAGTTTATCCATCAAGAATTTCATTTTTGCAGCAGTTTTCTTATCTAAGGCAACAAACATATCTTCATTATCACTATAAGCATCACTATGACTAGAATATGAATGCGAGGAGGAAGATTTAGTTGTTACCTTTATTTTACCTTCCTTCGCCATTAGACATGTGACGTTGTCCTTCCTTGCGCCAATAGTTGGGAAGAGGGTGGATTTCTTGGTTGTCTTCTTGATGGCTATGCTAGCCATCTCCTCTTCCTCTTCAGATGAGGACTCATCATTGGAGTCCCACTCCTTTCCTATGTGCGCCTGTCCAATTTGCCTTTTCTTCCTGAACATCTTCTTGGGTTGAGGCTTTGTATCCTTGGTCTTCTTCTTGTTTTCTTCATAAGGATAATCAACTATAAAGTGGTCGTAGTCAATACAGTTATAGCAAGCGCGCCTCAACTTAGGTCTTGATTTGTCTTTGTGTCTTCCTTCATTTGATTTACCACCTTGTCTTCTTTTTATCATCTTTTTGAATTTATTCATAAAAGGATCATATCCTCTTCATCTATATCACTACTTTCGTTGTCGCTGTCCTCTTCTTGTTGAGCCTCTCGAGCTTTTTTTGACATGGGCTTGCAAGTGGACTACAACGCGACCCCTTTCTTCTTTGCCGAGGTGAGGTGGGCAATCTCTTTGACATGTTTTGCTTGCTTTTCCATCATCTAAAAATTGATAATCTTTCCAAGCAATTCATCCGAGGTCATTTTCTTGTATTCAGGGCTTTCTCTAATCATTGAACATAGAGTCACATTGTGAGCCATGAAGGATCTGAGAATTAGCTTCACCACCTCGTGATCGTTCCACTTTTTGCTTCCATAGGCTCGAACTTTATTAATGAGAGTCTTGCGCTGACTCATCTTCTTCTATGGTGAATCTTCCCAATTCGCCTTCGATCATTTCAATCTTGGCCTCTTGCACATGACGATCGCCTTCATGTGCAGTTTGTAATGTGTCCCATATTTCCTTAGCAATCTCGAGTCCATGCACCTTGGTGAACTCGTCTCATCCCAATGATGATGTTATGACCACCACAGCTTGGGCGTTCCGATGGATAGCTTGTTCTTGGCTTGGTGTGAGTTTTTCATCGTCATCCGGGATATCTATCCTTGTACACACTATATGCCACAAGCTGAGGTTAAGTGATATTAAATGCATCTTCATATTTTTCCTCCACATTTATTAATTATTGCCATCAAAGTATGGGGCTTTTCCTAGAGGAATTGATAGATAATGATTATTATATGAATTTAAGCGATCATAGTTGAAAGGATATCGGGATTAGTCGGTGTGACTACTCCCCTTCTTCTTCTTCTCATCATCGATATTTATCTTTCCTTTAGAGAGGGCCTTCTTCCTTAGGAGCACCAAGAGTTCATGTGTCTCCTCATCATCATCATCCTCGAAGTCTTGGATGGCGTCGAAGAGCTTTTCCAACTTTTGAGTCTTTTCATCTTCAACCTTCTCTTGGTTGAAGTTCTTATGCGCATCCTTCATGTCCGACATCTTCTCTTCGAGCGAATAGTCTCTTTTTGAAGAGTCTTGCTTTGATACCAATTGAATGCAGCCTAAAGGGGGGTGAATAGGCTTTTTGAACTTTTCATTGGAATCTAAAACACTTAGCAACCTGATCAAACACAGGGAGATCGGACTAGTTCGGTAGGGTGCGGACTAGTCCAGTGTATGCGTACTCGATTGATCAAGTATGATCAGTGATTTTGATCAAAGTACTCTATGCAGCGGAAATTGAGTTACAAATAGAGTGTATCTCTTCAATAAAACTAGATGTGGCACAAGTTAATTTTAGATTCAAAGTTTTAATGCAAATTGTACTAGATTAACCAAACCCTAGATCACTATGAATAGATAGAACAAAAGAACAATGGACACTGTGATTTTTATCCCGTGGTTCGATTCCATAGAGGAAATCTACGTCCACATTGAGGAGCCCATGAAAGGACCAGATCTTCACCAACCCTACCCTCGTTGAATCACCACGGAGGTCGATTCTCTTCCACTAATCACAAAGAAGTAAGATAACCATGTCCAAGAGGCCTTCTCACAAGTTGAGGACTCCCCAAGATTTACAATTCAAAACACCACCAAACACACTCGAAAAGAATGCAATGAACCAGCGAGAGTGTGTGAGAGAATCAAACCCAAGAGCTCATGTCGTGAAGAATGTGTCTCTCCTTTGATCTATGGTTAATCCTCAAGGATTTGATCTTTCTTGCATTGGATTGTGTGGAGGGACGTGTTTTCTAGGCTCTTGGAAGGTGTGACGGCGCAGGGGGTCGAGAGTTCTTGATTAGGGACCGTGCACCTCTATTTATACTAGGCTTTCCAAAGGTTACCGTTAGGGTTTACAATGTTCGGACTAGTCCGGTGTGCGGCGTATGGGAAACCCTAAGTGTCCTGAATTATCAGACTTGTCCGGCACATGTCGGACTAGTCCGTTTTTGTCTCTGGAGATGTTCAGACTAGTCCAGCACATATCGGACTAGTCCGGCATGGTGAACCCCTTAGTGAATTAAGGACAAGTCCACACTTGGAGGACTTGTCTGATTTTTAGTCAGAGAGGATATCAGACTAGTCTGGTGTCGTGGAATTTTGAGGGACTAAGGACAAGTCTGAAATTCGTGGAACTTGTCCGATGTTGGTCAGTGGGGATTCCAGACTAGTCTGTGGAATATTGGACTTGTCCAATATTGATCAGAAGGATTATCGGACTAGTCCGGACTCTATCAGACTAGTCCTGTGCGGACAAGTCCGCACTGGGAGGACTTGTCCGATCCTGGACATAGAGGTTATCTGACTTGTCCGGGGAATATCAGAATAGTCCGGACCTGTGTAAACTTGTGCAGTGAGAGTGTTTTATTTTGCTTGAGCTCTTGGGGTGTGTTTCTCCAACACACTCCATACAAAAAAAGTATTCTATTCATCTTCTTGAGCTCTTTTCAACTTGATTCATCACTCTCCTTTCTCTTTGCGCTTTCTTCATAATTTTATTTAAACCTGCGCTCATCTCAACAATTGGTTAGGATCTCATTTATTTGTCATAAATCAATCAAAACCCACAAGGGATGCCCAGATGCACTTTCAGATATCCTAGACTTTACTGTAGCATATGACCTATTGGTAGCTAACACCCTCTTTAAGAAAAGGCTATCTCATTTAGTGACCTTTACTAGTGCCCAACATTCTAGTCAAATCGACTATATCCTCACTAGGAGAATGGAGAGGGGGGCATGCTTAGATTTTAAGGTGATTTCTGGGGAATGTGTTGTTCCACAACATAAACTTGTGGTAGCCGACTTTCATTTCCACGTGTGTGTGTCAAGAGACAAAGGTGTTAAAACCGCAAGAACAAAGTGGTGGAAGTTGAAGTATGAAGCGCAGCAATCATTCAAAAGGAGGATGATCGCGAAAGGACCTTGTAGCGAAGAGGAAGATGCGGATAGAATGTGGGTTAAGATGGCGACTTACATTAGAAAGGCAGCTAGGGAGGTACTTGGGTGGACAAAAGGTAAGAAACTTGTAGATAAAGACACTTAGTGGTGGAATGAAGATGTACAAAAAACTATTAAGGAGAAGAAGGAGTCCTATCAGAGCTGGAATCATGAGAGAAGTGCAAGTAACATGGCGAAGTACAAAGAGGCTAAGAAAAATGCAAGGTGTGTTGTGAGTAAAGCAAGGGGGCAGGCCTATGATGCATATGCGAGGCTAGGGACAAAAGAAGGCAAAATGGATATATACAAGATGGTGAAACTTTGCGAGAGGAAGGTGAGGGATCTCAACCAAGTCAAATGCATTAAGGATGAGGCAGATCGAATTCTATTGAAGGATGAAGAGATTAGGAACATATGGTGGGACTACTTCAATGGATTATTAAATGACGGGAATGAGAGCATTATGTTCGAGTTGGATGACTCATTTGATGACACCAACAGACGATTCATGCAGAGGATACAAGAGTCTGAGGTTAGAGAGGCCTTAAAAATGATGAAAGGAGGAAAGGCCCTCAGCCCCGTTGATGTTCCCATTGAGGTGTGGAGATGTCTGGGGGATGTAGCAATAGTATGGCTCACTAAACTATTCAACCGCATTTTTCAGTCAATCAAAATGCCTGAAGAGTGGCGAAAAAGTATTTTACTACCCATCTTCAAAAATAAAGGAGATGTTCAAAGTTGTAATAATTACCTAGGAATTAAACTTATGAGTCATACTATGAAGCTCTGGGAGAGAGTGATTGAACACCGCTTGAGGAAAGTGAGCAATGTTACTAAAAACCACTTTGGTTTTATGCCTGGGAGGTCCACTATGGAGGCGTTTTTCTTACTCCGTCAGCTTGTGGAGAGGTATAGGAAGCAAAAGAAGGATCTACATATGGTGTTCATTGACTTGAAGAAGGCATACGATAAGGTACCAAGGCCGGTCATGTGGTGGGCGCTAGACAAACACAAAGTTCCAACAAAGTACATTAACCTTACAAAGGATATGTACGATAATGTGGTGACAAGTGTGCGCATAAGAGACAGTGAGACTGATACTTTTCCTATCACAATAGGGCTACACCAAGGATCAACGTGAAGTCCATACATCTTTTTCTTAGTGATGGATGAGGTGTCGAAGGATATACAAGGGGATATCCCTTGGTGTATGCTCTTTGCTTTTGATATACTTTTGGTACATGAAACTAGGGATGGTGTTAATAGAAAATTGGAGCTATGGAAGCAGACCTTAGAGTCTTAGGGGTTTAGACTTAGTAGAACCAAGACCGAGTATATGAGATGCAACTTTAGTGATGTCGGGTGCGAGGATGGAAATGTTAGTTTACAAGGACAAGTAGTACCTAGGAGGGACACATTTTGATATTTAGGATCAATGTTACAAAGCAATGGTGATATTGACGAAGATGTTTGCCACAGGATCAAGATCGGGTGGATGAAGTGGCGTCAAGCATCTGGAATCTTATGTGATAAGAAAGTTTCACAAAAATTGAAAGGAAAATTCTATAGCACGGTGATCAGACCTGCGATGCTTGGAGCATAATGTTGGCCAACTAAAAGGCAACATGTCCAACAAATGAGTGTTGCGGAGATGCGCGTGCTACTGTGGATGTGCGGTCACACAAGAAGAGGCGAAATTAGGAACGAGGTGATACATGATAGGGTAGGGGTGGCACCGATTGAGGAGAAGCTAGTCCAACATCGCCTACAGTGGTTTGGGCATATCTAGTGGAGACATCCAGAAGCACCAGTTAATAGTGGGATTATAAAGAGTAGAGAAAATTTTAGGAGGGGTAGAGTTCGACCAATGTTGACATGGCAGGAGGCGGTGAAACGAGACTTAAAGGAGGGGACATACCTAGAGATTTGGCTCATGATAGGACTGCATGGAAATTAGCAATTCATGTGCCAAAATCTTAGTTTATTCGAATTTTGGCACTCTTTTCTTCTTTTTTATTAATCCATTTCTAAAATAAATAAAATGTAGAATATTATTTTATTTGTATTTTTTTAATTTTTTATTCATCTTATTTTCTATTACTTTTTTTTGAAAAATTGTTGGGTTTCATTTCTAGCCGACCCCAACTTGTTTGGGACAAAGGCTTGGTTGTTGTTGTTGTATGAAAATAGGGTAGTGTATGTCTGGTTTCCGCTTGTTAGAAAACTTTGTTCAAGATCTCGAATCTCTTCTAAGAGATCGGCCACGTGTCGTGACCCTTAGAAGCTTTGAGCGGCAAAGTAAGCCAGCACAACCGCACCAACAACCGAAACACCAATTGTCCAGAAGACCTTTCATGAGTTTTCAGCTCCCTCTGCTAACAATGTGCCTGTTGGGCCCACTGTTAACATGGGAGACATGAACTTTGAAATCAATACATGCCTTATCACTATGGTGCAGGCCAACCCATTTTGTGGGAAGGCTAACGAGGATGCAAGTGCTCACCTGCAATAGTTCCTTGATATCTGTAGCACTTTTAAGATAAAGGACGTATCTCCTGATGCTGTCCGTCTTAGGTTGTTCCCGTTCTCTCTTCTTGGGAGAGCGAAACAGTGGTTCTACGCAAACCAAAGTGCTATAGACACTTGGGAGAAATGTTCTACGGCATTCCTCGCCAAGTTTTTCCCGTTGGGCAAAACCAATGCCCTGCATGGAAGAATTTCCAGCTTCCAGCAAGATGACAAGGAATCTATTCTCGAGGCTTGGGAAAGGCTGCATGAGTATATCCTAGACTGTCCTCACCATGGGATGGATGACTGGCTCATAATCCAAAACTTTTACAACGGGCCGATCCCTTCTGCCCGTGACCATGTTGATGCTGCTGCTGGAGGTGCCTTCTTCTCATTAATGATGCCCAAAGCCAAAGATTTGATTGAGAAGATGGTGTCAAACATGGGTTGGTGCAACGAGTGTCTCCATACCCGCCAACGAGGCATGCACACCCTGAAGGAGGTGGACATGATCGCTACTAAATTGGACCTCCTTATGAAGAAAATTGATGGACAAAGCAATGGTGAAGTATGCGGCAATGCCTATGCCTTAGACTCTCACATCACTTTTGAAGTCTGTGGCAGCACGGGCCATTTGGGCAATGACTGCCCAGGAACCCATGAGGATGCCTTATATGTAGCCAACAATGAAAACAACAATGGTTATCGTCCAGGAGGTCAAGGGTGGGGCCAACCATGCCCATTCTTTCAAGGAGGGTACAACAACAGTGGCAACAATGGAAATCAACCCAACTTAAGAGAACTTGCAATTGGCCAGCTGAAGATCAATGATGCTCTATCCAAGAAGCTGCTGGCTAATGACAAGACCCTAGAAAGCATCAATGCCAAGATTGAAGGACTATCCTCAACCTTCAAGAATCAAATAAGTTATAACAAAATCTTGGAGACTCAGTTGGCTTAATTGGCAACATCTGTTCCTCCTGTGGAGAATGGCAAGATGAAAGTACAGCCCCAACCCCCTGTGGAAAATGTCAACATGATTTCTCTACAAAGAGGCAACTGGCTGAAGGACCTCGGATGTCCTACAATATCATGCTCAATTGGGGCACACCACTTTGACATGGCCCTTTGTGACCTTGGAGCAAGCGTGAGTGTGATGCCCAAGGTGGTGTTCGACCAGCTGAACTGCACAGAACTTACTCCAATACCAATGCAGCTCCAACTGACAGATTCTTCGGTCCGTTATTTGGCTGGTAGAGCCAAAAATGTCCCGGTTAAAATCCGGAACTGCTTCATACCCGTGGATTTTATGGTGCTCGACATGAAGGATACACCGCTCATTCTTGGGCGCCCGTTTCTAATCACTGCGAAGGCTCGCATAGATGTGGGAGCGGGAGAAATCCACTTCCATATCAATGGCAAGGAGGATAAGTTTAACTTTCGCCCAAAGTTGGAGCAATGCTCCATGATCCGTATCAAGTATGGGACAAATGTTAAACACATTCAAGAGGTCGAAATCACAACTTCAAAGGTGGACCCGCTCATTGCATTCATGAGGAATTTGATCTATGCAGAAAACCCATCTTATTGTCTATGCGGACACCCCAAGAAGACGGAGAAGTTTGGGCCTGTTGGTGATATTCCCAAGAGGCAATCATAACATTTTGGGTTAAGGTCTATTGGATACTTGATCCATAAGTAATTAGGGTACTAATGGGCCTGCGACCTAAAAGCCAATTAGTACGCCGATAAATACGAGGGGTAGGGTTAGGGGCTAATGACTCCACCACGTGACAGCCCTAGCCACCACCCCTTGTAGGCCTCACAACAAGACCCTTGCCGCGCACACGGTGCTAGCACACTGGCGCACGGCGTTCCTCCCCGTACATGTGGACTCTGTGTAGGCACTGCTGCTTCTGCTACGCTAATCGGCTACGATGATCATGATCGTCTACCTGCTGCCGTGACGAGAATGAGGAGGAGGCGAATGAGATCGTCTGCTTCCCCTACACAGACGCGCGTCTAAGTTCCGCTGCGCCGCGCGTCTAGTGGTAACGATCTATGACCTCTGTACACGCATGTTTTCTGGGTGATGCGGTAGAATTGCTAGAGTAGCATACCGCCGATTTCCTAACAGCGACATCAGAGCCGATTTGCGTAGTTCTTGGTCTGGATCTTGTTAGTAGATGGGATCTACTGCAGACATGTTTAGACGATGAATTTAATTGCACAATATTTGGGGTTTGGAATTGGATAGAGTAGATTGTGATCGTATATGACTAAAGGATCAGTTCGTGCTCCTTCTCTGTTGTGTGCGCAATCTGTCCCTACCGGTTGGAATCACCATCGGGACTAATCGCGTACATAGCTAATAGATTGAGCCAATAGACCACAGTCATGAGTCACGATCTACTCATGAATAACCGGTCACATTGAAAATTGAGGCATTCTGAATGGCTCGGATTTGGGTTGATTTGATCAATCCGATGAGATTTTCATAGTGATTTCATAGATGCGATCTATGTGATTTGGGACTACCATTTTGTGTTCTGCTATAGTGATTACATAATATCGTTTTGCGCTAGAAACCGTTCGACGCTTAACTCGTTTTTGTAGGGAATGATATGAATGGTATGGCCTTAATGTGATGTGATGATCTGTGTGTAATATTTGTGCAGCCTGCATGCTGCAAATTTAACACAACCGGGTTGAGGTTGTCACATAATTGTATAACGACCTGCGTGTCGAGCTGTGATGCTTGATCTCTCGTGTAATTTATTTGGTAGATATTAGTTATATTAGCTTCTTTTATTATCATGGAGATGTCTTCAAGCATGGTGGAGATAGAGATCACCACAAGAAGGGAGGCATGGCAGCTCAGATCATGATGGAACCATGGCGATAGAGACCATTATGATTCTAAAGGCCATACTATTCACAGTGTGATATGATCATATGCCCGTGATGTTTATTTATTACTATTATTTTCATGCTTTTCATATGGTGGATGTTTTGTCATGATAGAATAGATTCCCTCGCAAAAGTTGAGTATTTGATGCCATTTACCAATAGCTGCACCTATGTTATTTTGATCGTTGTATGGCAGGTTTGCCAAAGCAGAGTACCATCATCTATCATAATACATAGGGTGAATGTTGGACATTCACATGCATAGTGTTGGTTTACTCAACAAAGCCATCAAAACAGTTTTGGGCTTTATGGCATAAAGTTGGGAGCCGGGGCATTTGGTGTCACCCAACAAACAAGAGTCATATAGGTATATGCTTAACAATTGTTGTTTACCTATGTCATTAATTTCCTAGCAGTGAAGCCAAAGCTCACTAGGAATTAGTGAATATGGATCTCGGACCACTATATGTCGTTAGAGGACGAAACTCATATAGTGGTGATATCTTTTATTAAACTATTAATAGAGGATTGGTACATAACATAACACTAAACCTTGCATATTTATTTTCTATTGTAGATCATGTCTACTAGTAACAATTCCGGTTTCAATTTGTGATCTGTGCTTGAAAAGGAAAAGCTCAATGGAGCTAACTTTATCAATTGGTACCGCAACTTGAGAATCTTTCTTAGGCAATATAAAACCGAGTACGTTCTTCTGAAGCGATACCCTGATGTCCTCCCAGCTGATGCAACTGATGCAGCACGTATGGCTTATATGAAGCACTACGATGATGCACTTAATGTAAGCCGCCTCATGCTCGCCACTATGTCTCCTGATCTGCAGAAACAACATGAGCATATAGATGCTTATTCTATGATTGAGGGACTGCATGGGATATTTGAGAATCAAGCTAGGGCTGAGATATACAACATCTCAAAGTCCTTGTTCTCATGCAAGATGGCGGAGGGTAGCCCGATCAGCCCTCATGTAATCAAAATGATTGGTTACATTGACACCTTTGGCAAATATGGTTCTAAACTCAAGGATGATCTAGCTATTGACGTTGTTCTCCAGTCGCTCCCACCGAGCTACGAGCCATTTATATTGAATTTTCAAATGAATGGCATGGAGAAAATTGTGGCTGAATTGCATGGGATGTTTAAAACAGCCAAAGGAAGCATTAAGAAAATTTTATTAACGCCACTCATCTGATGATGGTACAAAAGGGGAATAAAAAGAGGAAGCGTGTGACACATCCTAAAGAAAAGGCAAGGGAAAGGTTCCCGATGAGCCTTCAAGATCAAAGTCTAAGCCAAAGAGCAAATCTGGCCCTTCTCCTGATGATGAATGCTTTCACTGTCATGCAAAGGGGCACTGGTTTAGGAACTGCAAGAAGTACTTGGAGGATATGAAGAAGAAGAAGGGAAGTGACATTTCTGCTTCAGGTATAAATCTTATAGAAATTAACATTGCATTATCTTCTAGTGAATCATGGGTATTTGATACTAGATAAATGATTCACACTTCCAAATCGTTGCAGGGTCTTAGTGAGACTAGAATATTTGCAAAAGGCAAGTTGGATGTTCGTGTCGGCAATGGAGCAAAAGTTATCATCATAGTTGTCGGAACCTACCACTTGTCATTACCATCAGGATTAGTGTTGGAATTGAAAATTGTTATTGCATTCCTACTTTAAGCAAGAACATTATCTCTTCTTCGTGTTTAGAAGAAGTTGATGGTTACGAGATTGTAGTAAAGAACATGTTGTTCCATTTATTACAATGATATTTTCTATGCTCAATGTCCATTGGTGAATGAATTATATGTTCTTGATCTTGAGGATAAAACTGTCTTTAACATTAATACCAAAAGGGCTCGACAAAATGATCTAAATCCCACTTTTATTTGGCAGTGTCATTTAGGTCATATAAATGAGAGACGCATTAAAAAACTCCATAAAGATGGTTTCCTAAGCTCATCTGATTTTGATCACTTGACACATGTGAATCTTGTTTGCTTGAGAGGATAACCAAAGCACCCTTCACTAGTCAAAGTCAGAGGGTGACTGACTTGTTGGGACTTATACATACAGATGTATGTGGACCAATGAGTTCAATTGCCACAGGTGGTTTTCAGTACTTCATCACATTTATCGATGACTTTAGTAGATATGGTTATGTCTACCTAATGAGGCACAAGTCTGAATCCTTTGAAAAGTTCAAAGAATTTCAGAATGAATTACATAATCAATTGGGCAAGACAATTGAACTTCTACGATCTGATCATGGGGGTGAATATTTGAGCCATGAATTTTATGATCATTTAAAACAATGTAGAATTGTTCCACATTTGACTCCACCTGGAACGCCTCAATGGAATGGGGTGTCCGAACGAAGGAACCGAACCTTGTTAGACATGGTTAGGTCGATGATGAGCCAAGCAGATCTTCCACTATCCTTTCGGGTATGCTCTTGAAACTGCTGCATTTACACTAAACAGAGTCCTAACTAAGTCTGTTGAGAAGACACCATATGAGATGTGGACCGGGAAACATCCCGGATTGTCTTTCCTCAAATTTTTGGGGTGTGATGCTTATGTCAAACATTTGACGTCAGATAAACTCACTCCCAAATCAGACAAATGCTTCTTTGTGGGATATCCTAGGGAAACCAAAGGATATTTTTTATAACAAAATAGAGGGTACAGTTTTTACTGCTTGCAATGGTGTCTTCATGGAAAAAGAGTTTCTCTCAAAAGGAGTTAGTGGGATCAAGGTACATCTTGAAGAAATTCAAGAAATACCTGCAAATGTTTCAGCACCCACTGATCCTATACATGATGTACAAGATGTTGTGCAACCAGTTGATGAAACGCCAGCCCCACAAAGGTCTACAACGGTATGTCGTGCGATTGAAAAGTTAACACTTCTAACCACGGAGCAGCATGACATGGTATTGTTGGACAATAATGAGCCCACGACCTATACTGAAACAATGAAGGGATCCGACTCTAAGAAGTGGCTTGGAGCCATGAAATCTGAAATTTAATCCATGCATGAAAATAATGTTTGGACCTTGGTTGATCCAATCAAAGGTGTGAGACCTATCGATTGTAAATGGATTTTCAAGAAAAAGACTGCCATGGATGGGAATGTTCACATATATAAAGCGCGATTTGTGGAGAAAGGTTTCAAACAAATTCTGGGTGTTGATTATGATGAAACTTTCTCACCCATCGCAATGCTAAAGTCTATTCGGATTCTCCTAGCAATTGCTGCATATTTTGATTATGAAATATGGCAGATGGATGTCAAAATAGCCTTTCTTAATGGAACTCTTACTGAGGATGTGTACATGACACAACCTGAGGGTTTTGTCGATCCTAAAAATGCTAGTAAAATATGCAAGCTTCAATAGTCCGTCTATGGGTTGAAGCAAGCATCTCAGAGTTGGAATCTACGTTTTGATGAAGTTACCAAAGGGTTTCGTTTCATCAAGAATGTAGAAGAACCTTGTATTTATAAGAAGTTTAGTGGGAGCACACATGTATTTCTGGTCCTATATGTAGATGACATATTATTGATCGAAAATGACATTCCAATGCTTGATAATGTTAAATACTCATTAAGAAAAAGTTTCTCAATGAAGGATTTAGGAGAAGCAACATACATTTTGGGCAAAAAGATCTATAGAGATAGATCTAAAAGGATAGCTGGATTAAGCCAAGATACATATATTGACAAGATATTGAATCAGTTCAATACGTAAGATTCCAAGAAAGATTTTTTGCTAATGTCACATGGCATTACTCTAAGCAAGAGTCAATGTCCTTTGACACCTGATGGGCAAAAGAGGATGAGAGCGATTCCTTATGCTTTGGCTATTCAATCCATCATGTATGCCATGCTATGTACACGTCTAGATGTATCTTATGCTATAAGCATCACGAGCAGGTATCAATCAGATTATGGTGATGCTCATTGGACTGTTGTCAAAAACATCCTTAAGTACTTGAAAAGAACTAAGGATGCATTCTTAGTGTTTGGAGGTGAAGAAGAGCTCGTTGTAAAAGGTTACACCGATGCTAGCTTCCAAACTGATAAGGATGATTCTAGATCGCAATCCGGTTTTGTATTCTTCTTCAATAGATGGGCAATAAGCTGGAAAAGTTCCAAGCAAGATATAGTAGCAGATTCAACGATGGAGGCGGAGTATATTGCAACTTTTGAAGCTGCAAAGGAAGCTGTTGGATCAGAAAATTTGTTTCTGAGTTGGGTGTTGTTCCTAGTGTGACCAGTCCTATGGATCTCTACTATGACAATAGTGGAGCCATCGCACAGGCAGATCACACAAAAGATCCAGACACATACAATGATGCTATCACCTCACTCAAAAGATCATCGACCGAGGTGATGTGAAGATATGCAAGGTGCACACAGATTTGGATGTTGTAGATCCCTTGACAAAGCCTCTTCCACAATCAAAGCATGAGGCACACACGAGATCTATGGGTATTAGATACTTACATCAGTGATCATAGTGTGTAGTGGGAGACTTGTGTCATAGCTATGCTTATGTACTATTAAATAAGTTGTTATTTGAGTAATCATTATTTACATTAATCATCAAGTATGTGAATTGTTCATGAAACTCTTTGTTAATAATAATGTTACTCTAAATGATCCCTAGTATATATCATTATATGAGATAATGATGTCACACAGACTAGAACATGTATTAATTGATGATCACGTTTCATGGATCATATATATAGAGACATCAAATTAATAATGTGAACACATATTAGTGAACATGGTGTTGGATTGATCCACTCTGAGACACTGTTTGGATTGTTATTTCCATATGTGCCATCAGTTGGTATTGAGTGATACACCTGCTAGATCCTTCAACCTGAGATCGCCATTATTTCTCACTATTCGTAGTTTTGTACTTTGAGACTGCCAAATGCTACTCCGTAACTGGGTAGTCATAAAAGTAGTCTTCGGGTACATAATGAAACATAGAATGGGATGTGCGTGGATCACGATGGGATTTGCCCCTCCTTAATAACAGCAGAGATATCTCCGGGCCCCTCTAGATAGTTGTATTTGAAAGTGCATGGCCATGCCAAGGTGATTAAAGTTAATCACAATGACTAAAAGTTAGTCATGGAATGAATCCACTATTTGATCGAGTGAATGGTCGAGCTATCACAAGGATGGCACACATCTCACCTTGAGCATGACTGGTATTGTGAGGCAAAGGGATTAGCATGTTGAATGTATCTAGGTTCGACCGATATGATCTTTATGTACATTCAGGAGTTAGCATGTCCGGCTAGGTACCTCTACTGCCTTGTGGTTGGAAACGGTTTCCATTCACAACCGTCTGCACATGAACCTAATGGGTCACACACTTAAGGGGTTGGAATATCGAAAATATTGGCTAGATGATTGTCTCTAGTGCAAGTGGGAGATTGTTGGTGATATGCCCAAGAGGTAGTCATAACAGTTCGGGTTAAGGCCTGTTGGATATTTGATCCATAAGCAATTAGGGTACTAATGGGTCTGCGACCTAAAAGCCCATTAGTATGCCTATAAATACGAGGGGTAGGGTTAGGGGCCAATGACTCCACCACGTGATAGTCCTAGCCACCACCCCTCACAAGCCTCACGTCGAGACCCTTGCTGCGCACGCGGTGCTAGCACACCGGCGCCCGGCGTTCCTCCCCATACGTGTGGACTTCGTGAAGGCGATGTCGCTACAGCTACGCTGATCGGCTACGACGATCGTGATCGTCTACCTGCTGCTGTGATGAGGACGAGTAGGGGACAAATGAGATCGTCTGCTTCCCCTACACAGACGCGTGTCTACCTTCCGCTGTGCCACGCGTCTAGTGGTAACAATCTATGACCTATGTACTCGCATGTTTTCTGGGTGATGAGGTAGAATTGCTAGAGTAGCGTACCGCCAATTTCCTAACATGGCCTCCCCAAAGGCCCAAGTCCACCAAGCTGCCAAAGAAGGTATGGCGGAAGAAGCAAGACAAGCTGCCCAAGCCCATCCCTCCGGTCCCGGATGTCAAGAATTGAAGAAGGAGGAATGTCCATCTCATCGGACGGTGGTGAGACCTAGCCAATAGGTTAAATTGGTAGTTATCCTTTATTTGATTTTTCTTATCTCTTCTCTTTATTTTATTTTCCCCCACTTAGGATTTTCCCCACTGCATGTCTGGTTTTTCTTAGCAAGTTGAGAACCTTATATTCTAAACTATCATTTTTATTTCTTTTTTTTTCACAAAAATAAAATTGTTGGGTTTTGAAAAAGGAGTTTTTATTTGGAAAATAATTTCTCTGAGCTGCAAAAGTGGTATTTCACCAATGTGCTAATTTCATATCCGTTGGGGATCCACCTGCCAAAATGGGGAATAGGGGGGCCCACCTGTCAGGTCGGTTGACCCCCCTTTTCAGCCGACTAGGGGAAAGAGCCAATTTGGCTCTCTCTCCTCCAATGGCTACATTTCGTTCCCCAGTGACCGTTGGGGATTGCACACTATAAATGGTGGTCGTGAGGAGCACTTCTCTTCACACTTCACCTCATTTCATACCTCCGCAAAGTCACTCTTGTTCACATTGTTTTCTTTCTCTTCATTGAAGCACTCTTCATCAATTCCCAACTCAAAAAGATTTGCTTTTGCTTGCATTTGCAATTTGCTCTCAAGTTCTTCAAGGGAAAATTCGTCAGGGTTTTGCTTTCGCTAACATCACCTCTTTTGAGTTTTTGCCTTGTTGTGTTCTTGTTTGTTGTGGCCATGGAAGGAATGAAAAGGTTGTTTGGAAAGAGGAAGGAGGCTGCAAGCTCAAGCCATGGTGGAGACTCAAGTGCGCACCCCTCTTCCGTTGCTACACCAAGTTCACGGAGGAGGAGTGCAGGAGAGGACACTCCCATGGGTGAGAGAAGCAACCCAAACCAACTTCTTCACGACGACAACCTCGACATTCAAAGTGATGTTAAAGATCAAGCACGCCAGCTCCACCAAGATCTTGAGTTTCTCATACGAAAGCTTATGATCCATATTTTATCTCCAAAATAGGTATGAATTCCGAATTCTTTTCCATTTGGCGTGCATTAGTATGGAAAAATTTTTCTCACATAGAGGATAAAGGTTCACACCTTCTCTCCATACAATTCTTTTGCACACTCAAGATAGGATTTGGTGGTATTACTTTTTGATTATTTCAAAAAGAATACAACATCATATGGAAAGAATATTCTACTAGGTTAGGAGCACTAGAATATTCTTCATTTGAATACATTGAAAATGAAAGATAATTAATTGATGAAGAATATTTAGTGCAAAGACATACCCTTAAGCATGATCAAGATGGCTCTTTGATACTTATTATCCCGGCTATGTCAATGAAATTCAGTTACTTAACCCGGATTATCATTTGTACAAATGGCGGAGGCTAACCATTGACCTACTTCCCATCAAGGAAGCCGAAAGAAGTAATGTCTCTGGCAGGGTAACTAGAAGCCATACAAGGAGAGTGGACATGCCCCAAAAAACCTCTATGGTCCATGAGTATGAAGAGGAAGAGAATCCAACACGTGATGCACCCGGATGGACTAAACCTCCATTGTATGAGACCGAGGATCCGTCTTGGCATGGGTGGCCAGGTGCTACATGGGAGACACACCTATCCACTTCAAGCTCTAGCAGCTTGCCTCCAACATCTATGAAAAGATGTCATTCCACTTCGGCTAGAAGTCATTGCGACTATAGCCAAGGAATGACGGACCTCTCTAGACGTATGGAGGAGCTTGAAGTAAGGACAGGTGACATCTACAACAATTTCCAAGGGCATGTCCAAGGTAACCAAGACTGGCAACAACACATGGACGCTCAATTCATCAACCTCAACTCCACACTACTACAACAACAAGCCGATGTTGCGACATACTTCCGTCATCAAGGGTTCAACCATCGACACGGAGGTGAGTGAAGAACAAGCTTGGGGGAGGACCCCCACTTGAGGTAAATTGTATGAACCCCTCTGCATATTTATTTTCCACTTACCCATCATCCACCTTGCATATAAAAAAAATAGGATAGATTTTATTTCCAAATAAAATAAAAGATGTGTGGTAAAGATGACTTGGAATTCACATAGATGAAATGATGAACAGTTGCTGTGTTTTAATTTTCCTAAGTCCCTAGTTTACAACTTACTACTCTACAACATATTGCTCTCATTGGCTAAAATTGCTTTTGCCTTGATTTAGAAATTATGGGTAGCAAAAGCTTAATACATTCTAAGTTGTTGTGACATATGATATAGTGATAGGGATGCTACTACTAGTTTTACAGTGAAACTTAGATTTCCAGAGAAATTCTAAAAAGATTTATGTTATCCTCATTTGATTGGAAATACCCACCAAAGCCATATGATACATTATATTGGTAGACCTTATGCATATGCTATTTGTCCTGACATTGAGCTTTGTCAAACTAGTCTAGACTTATATGAGATTTCTTTCATTACTTTTTGAATCTAAGACTTCCCTTGCTCATGCTATACTTCTACACTAGAAGTAAGCAAATTCCAACATACCCCCATTCCACAATAAAAAGAGAAACTCCATATCATTCATGCTTAGTACTCTCTCCTAAATTCATGCATAAAAAGGGAGTAGAAGACATGGCTACAAGAAAAAGAAAAGAAAATGCATGCTTACATCATAAGCATGAGAAAAAAAAGAAGAGAAAAAGCCATGTTTCATCCCTGCAAAATAAGAGAGTCCACTCAAAAAGGAGTCATCTCAAAAATATCCACATCCACTCCATTCCATCACACATGCATGAGTCTTGAATCAAATTTTTTTGAATTGATTTCTCCTAAGGCTTGCTCTATTGACTTAGCAATATTATATGTTGCAAATATGCCTACTATATTCCCTACCAAGCTCCACATACAAGCCTTATGTAGAGGTAGGATGAATTTAGGCACAATGCATTGGTGAGGATATATTTCCACTACACAAAAAGGAGAGACTTGAGAGAATCAAATTGTGATACTTAAAATCTAAATTGAACTCTCCAGAATTTGAGTGGAGCTTGATTTCTAGGGTATGTGTGCTCCACTTGTTGTTCTATCTTTCAACAACCCATGAAAAGGAGATGGCATAAGCCCCATAATAACTAAAGATAGGTGAAGTACCATGCCAATATTTGCAATACTAGGTAGAGTATTTTGTTGTGCACATGGTACTTTTGAAAAATAGAACATAGTAACAACTCCTGATCATCAACCTAAGGTCTTGACTTTGCTCGGGACGAGCAAAGGATAAGGTTGGGGGAGTTTGTTGACGGCTGTTATACACCAATTTCACCCACCAATATAACTCAATTATATGAAGGAATTGTCATTTCTGGCACACATCACCTTTGTATTTAACCTATTTCCAATTGTCCTTGGAGAAAGTAGTGCATGCAGGGATTTTATGCAAAAATGAAGTGAAACAAGGGAATGTATCTTATAAAATATCATTCCAGCAATTCAGGCATCGCCACGTGGCACCACATGGATCAAATGGCCCACAAACAGAAGTATTCGAGGCCATCCAATGGTGTAGCACCAATATCATTCAAGGGGACTCAGCTGTCAGTCACTTGGAGAAAGCACACCGCAAAAGGGGCCAGGACCAGGTCGGCTGACCCCAAGTGTCGGCCAACTAGTTCCTGGCGCCTTTCTCGGTCAAACTCCATGTGGTGGCTTCTCCCAGCTTGAAGTTGTCATCGGTGACTGATTCACGCGCTTTTGGTGGCAGAAACCAACCCTTCTCGAAGCTATAAATAGGAACCCTCACCCCTCACTTCAACACACACCACTTGAGTATTCATCCATTGCATTCACTACTCTCCAAAGGTTTAGAGGAGTATAGGCCGTTGAAAGGAGAGTCTCTAGTCCATAGTCCAAGTAGGACAGGAGTAGAAGGAGTCTCTTCCCAATTAGTAAAGGTATGCCTTCCATATTCCTATTTGTATTTGTGACTTTATTTATAATAAAGACGATATCTTTAGTCTACTATTGTTCATATACTTGGACGAAGCATTTCTCGTTTGATTGTGGATTCCATGTATGTGGTAGGAATATTATTTATGATTGTGCTATACCATGTTTATTACATTATCATAAACACTATAAACCTCCACTATAGTCTGATTAGCTATGATATGACTATGTTAATGTGAATCACTTATGCTATGAATTAACATTGGTTCGACGATGATTTAGTTCATTGCCTTAGGATGGTTTGTGTCTAGGCTCTTAAGGTAATTACTTTATATGCTAGCACGGTGCTAGGATAGAGAGTAGCGTTGAATGTCTCGTAGACCCACAGATTCAAGAAGTAGGCAGTAGGTGGTGAAAGCCCTATCTGTCCTTTGTAATCCTCCATGTTCGGCTATGACACAGGCTCTTGCGGGAGTCGCCTAGTGTTGCTAGGGGTAAACCCGTGCCCGATGTGTTAATCCACTTAGCATGAGAATTCATAATTAACATAATCATTAATAACTAACTTAGGCTATGTATATGTACATTAGAAGCATAGTAGGAGTCTCTACCTAACTCTTAGCCTTGTTCCTCTATTACCTCATTTATCCCCTTAGGATAGAATGCTCTTGTGTGTGTCACACTACCTCAACTTAACATTAAACCCATCCTTGCTAGAACCCTACCTAGGCCAACGTAACTTTTTCAATTGATGATTCTTTTACTTCCACATAGCCTTCCTTTGGGAAAATATAAATGACACCCTTTGGGAATACTATTTAAAGGGGAAATGGTACATCGATAGTTTCCGTGCGCTTGCGAACGTTCATTTAAGAATCAAAACCTATCAACAAGCATTTCTGCCACCACAGCTAGGGATGAATTGTTAGTAGTGCATAGGAAATATCAACAGTGGCGAAGGCCGAAGTTGAGGGCTTCGTTGAGCATGTTGCCTCGCAGTTCAAGCGTGATTGAGGCCGGTGGCCCTCAGGCGGAGCGCCTTTGTATCTGGGGCTTGCCGCTGTGTAAATAATCTTTTATGAATTTGAATTCATGTTCTGCATTTTGGCTCTGTCTTGTGCTTTTCAACCTGTCCATCTGGGTCCTTAGCAGAGTAAGGGCCCGGAAAACTTCGTTGATCACGTTAGCTTTTAGGGACCAACAATTGCGCACTTGACTTAGCCACTCATCGCCTTTTATTGCGAGCCATAGCAACTTCAACATCTTGCCTATGGAACCCCGTAGAGGACACCTTGGAGGTGTGGACAACTGGTTGGGCACACACGTCACTTAGTCGCATGGTGTGTTGGCGGGTCCTCGACAGATCACGAGAGCTTGGGGGATAATGGCGGTGGGACCTTGGGGGTGGGGGGGGGCATCGGGCTTGGCAGGTTGACACCAGCGGGACCCCTGTGGGATGCCGTGCTTGACAGTTGATGTTGGCAGGCCCCTTGGGGGGCGTTGGGCTTTAAGGTGACATCGACCGGCCCCTGGGGGCGCCAAACTTGAAGGTGGATGCCGAGGGCCCTCTGGGGGCACCGGGCTTGACAGTCGGTGTCGGCGGGCCCCTTGGCAAGCGCCGGACTTGTCCTAAAATGCATAAGAAGTCTCCGGCGGCAATGGAGACAAGGTATCTACCAAATCAGGGCAGAGCCCACCCTCAACATTTGAGACGTCAACAGCGGGTGAATGTAGCCTAGAGGGGGGTGAATAGGCTTTTTGAACTTTTTTAGGATCTTGAAGCACTTAACAAATCGATCAAACACAGAGAGATCGAACTAGTCCGGTATACGTGGACTAGAACGATCAACTTTGATCAATGATTTAACTTCTGATACTCTATACAACGGAAAATAATTTGTAACTTGGAAGTATTATGTCAATGAAAAAAGGTGTGTCAAAGATTAACTTTAATATCAATGTTTCAACGTAAGTTACACAAGATTAAGTAAACCCTAGAATATGATGCATGATAAGAACCAAAGTATGCGACACAAGATTTTATCCCGTGGTTTAATTCCCATGAAGGAAACCTACATCCACGTTAAGGATTCCACGGAGGACCGGGTCTTCACCAACCCTACCCTCGTCGAATCGCCACGGAGTCTGATTCTCTTCAACTAACCACAAAGGGGCAAATAACTGAATTCAAGGGGTCTTCTCACAATTTGAGGGCTCCCCAAGATTTACAATGAAGAACACCAGCAAACACACTCGAAAGATATGCAATAAACAACAAGAGTGTGCGAGAAAATCAAACCCAAGAGCTCAATATCGTGTGGAACAAGTCTCTCCTTTCGATCAAAGCTAACCCTCAAAGATTTGATCTTTCAAGGGTTAGAATGTGTGGAGTGAAGTGTATTTTGGGCTCTTGGATGGTGTGACAGCGCAGGGGATCGAGAGAGATGGTTGTAGGGCCGTACACCTCTATTTATACTAGGGTTTCCAAAAGTTACCATTAGGGTTTGTGATGTACGGACTAGTCCGTGGTGGACTCCATACTAGTCCGGTGTGCGGCATGTGGAAAACCCTAAGTATTCCGAGATATCGGACTTGTCCGTAAATGTCCGGACTAGTCCGATCTGGGCTCTGGAAGTGTTCTGACTAGTTCATCTCATATCGGACTAGTCCGGTGTGGTGAACCTCATGTAGAATTGAGGACAAGTCCGCACTTGGAGGACTTGTCCGATTTTAGTCTCGGACTAGTCCGTGGTGATATCGGACCTCTCCGGTATCATGAAAAATTGTGGGGCTAAGGAGAAGTCCGGACTTGGAGGATTTGTCCGATTTTAGTCAGAAGATTACCGGACTAGTCCGATGGATATCGGACTTCTTCGTTTTTTGTGCAAGAGTGAAGTGTTGTGGACTAGTCCGCACAAGAGGGGACTAGTCCGATCTTGGACAGAGAGATATCGGACTAGTAAGGCGTATATCAGACTAGTCCGGTTTTCCTGTGAATTGTGCAGTGGATCAAATTGTTTGTTAACTTGAGCTCTTGGGGTGTGTTTCTCCAACACACTCCATACACAGTGATCTAATCTTTTCAGCTCTTGAGCTCTTTTCCTTTTGATCTCTCATTCGCCTTTCTTTTTGAGATTTCCTCCTAATTTCTTTAAGACCTGCGCTCATCTCAACAATTTTGTTAGGATCTCATTTTTTGTCATAAATAAACCAAAACCCACAAGGGATGCCTAGATGCACTTTCAATCTCCCCCTTTTTGATGATTTATGACAACCAATTGAGATTTACGCAAATATGATAAAAATTCAGATTTTCATAAAGTGTGCACATATGAACTTTGAGCAAAAAAGGCAATGCAAACATAAGACATATGTGCACTCTTTATGGTTGGGTGCAAAATAATGTGTGTTTGAGCAATAATCATGATGTGAATGAGGAAAATAGCATAATCATAACAGCAATTATCACTCTCAGAGCATTAACATAGATCATTTCAGAGCATTAACATAGATCATAACAAAACATTATCACAAACTCCAAAAACATGTGCGTTCATAATGGGAGCATAATTAAAGTCTTACAACACCAAAAGAAATAGAATAGCAAAAGAAACACAAATAGAGCTCTCATCTCTCAACGTACTGCTAGGACCTGAGACTTCCCCTCAATCTCTCCCCCTTTGGCATCAAGACACCAAAAATAAGGAGAAGAGGGAAGTAAACATTGTCGCACGCTCACTCCGCGCTGTCGGTCCTTTCGTCGTCTTCATTTTCAGGCTAAGAAGGATGAGGGTGAGAGCCACTCGTCGTGCCACCAATGCCAAAGTAGGTTGATATAAGTTAGGGTTTGATCAGGGCATACCGCACTAGTCTGTTGTTCAAGGTTGGACTAGTCCGGAGAACATGACTTGTCTGCCCTAAGAACAGACTAGTCCGTTATGCGGCTGTTCAAAAACTAACTTGATGAAATGTTAGGTTACTCAATGCAAAAGTGTTCTAGGGTAAATGGAATACATCACTAGAGCATGTATTGGATAGAAGTGCTAAGCTTTTTGAGCAAGAACAAAGAAAATCAAAGATTTTAGGGTTTGGAGATGAATTTACGATATCCTTCAATTCGCGGTGTTGTAGGAATTTTGGTGTGGACAAGTTCGTGGTCTTCGATCACCTTGCAATGGAGATCAATTCCCACCAAAACTTTAGGGGATTTGATGGAGAACTCACGAAATCGCCTTGGGAGCACTTGAGTGAGGAGAGAGAACGTGAGGTGAGTTTTGAGGTAGAAGATTAGGTTTTTGGCTGGCCCTAGGGTTATGGAGTCGAAAAATCAGACTAGTCAGTGGTCTGACCAGACTAGTCCGATCTAGCGGACACTCTGCTGACTAGTCTACAATGTGCGGACTAGTCCGGGGCAACCACAGACTAGTCCGTGGTCACTAGGACAACAAGTATATAGACCTTTCGTATATATTTGTAGGTGCTTAAAGAAGATAGGGGGCGAAACACACAAACAATCTTAGTGAATATGATCAGTAAACGTACAACAATCAGGCCATGATCATAATTCACCAAGATCAAGTAATTAATATAGTTTTCAGAGGAAAATAGAGAGAGATGATATTTCAACAAAATCAACATGATTTTGAAGGTGGCATACAAGTATGCAAGTTTTCAAGCGACGTTCCAAGCATCAAGGATATTTAGTTCATTTCGGAGCTCACAAAAACGTTTTTCATTAAGTGGCTTGGTAAAGATATCAGCTAGTTGTTTTTTTAGTGTTGACATGGGAAATGGCTATGTCTCCTTTCATTGAATGACCTCTCAGAAAGTGATGTCGGATGTCTATGTGTTTGGTTCTAGAGTGCTCAACGGGATTATGGGCCATTTTAACTGCACTCTCATTGTCACAAAGGAGTGGAATACGACTCATATTGTAACCGTAATCCCTTAGAGTTTGTCGCACCTAAAGGAGTTTTGCACAACAACTCCCGGCTGCAACATACTTCGCTTCGGCCGTGAATAAGGCAATGGAATTCTTTTTCTTGGACGACCAAGAAACTAGGGATCTACCTAAGAATTGGCAAGTGCTGGAGGCACTTTTTCTGTCTACCTTGCATCTGACATAATCTGCATCGGAGTATCCAACGAGATTAAATTTTGAACTTTTGGGATACCAAAGGCCTAAGTTGGTTGTATGAACTAAATATCGCAAGATCCTTTTTATGGCTGTCGAATGACATTCCTTAGGATTGGCTTGAAATCTTGCACACAAACATACACTCAACATGATATCAGGCCTAGATGCACATAAAAAAATTAAGGAGCCAACCATGGAGCGATATACTTTTGATCCACGTTTGGTCCGTCTTCATTGAGACCCAAGTGTCCATTTGTCGCTATGGGAGTCTTTATGGGCTTTGCTTTGTCCAAGCCAAATTTTCTGAGAATGTCTTGAGTGTACTTTGTTTGTCTTATGAACATCCCTTTGTTTTGTTGCTTCACTTGGAATACCTAAAAGTATCTCAACTCTCCCATCATGGACATCTCGAATCTATCTGTCATAATCTTACTAAATTCTTGACAAAAAGATTTTTTAGTTGATCCAAAAATGATATCATCAACATAGATGTCGGTTGTTTTTATCCGGCAGATCTCCCGACACTACTAAAAGTGTTTGCGGAGTTTGAAGTTCGGTGTGGGCGCACGGAGATTCAAGAAGGTGAAATGTAAAATGACACAGGATACACAAAGATTTACGTGGTTCAGGCCGCCTGAGCGTAATACCCTACTCCACGGGGTGTGTTGGTGTTGTATTGGATGTATGAACTCAACTCAGGAGACGTGAGTTGAGAGCGCGTGTGAGCCAATCAGGCCAGATGTTCTCTATGTATCGTTGGCCTGTCCTTTTATAGTACAAGGACAGGCCGTTACAAGTTGGCCTGGCCCGACATGTGGCCCCGGTGGCTACTAATATTGATACACATTTGATGCGCTTAATTACCCGTAATGACCTAGTTACGGGCTTTGACAGCGCCGTTACTGGTAATAAGGGTCGTCCGATCGTGTGTCATTAACATAGTATTAATGACACTTAATCGGGTCTTGAAGTCCTTGATTCCCCTTTGAAGATCTGGAGCCGTTGTGGATT
Source organism: Tuctoria greenei (assembly GCA_036927565.1). NCBI lineage: Eukaryota > Viridiplantae > Streptophyta > Magnoliopsida > Poales > Poaceae > Tuctoria > Tuctoria greenei. The sequence goes on along the minus strand of JAYESD010000006.1, from coordinate 91,949,667 downwards.
CTATCGGTGGTTTGAGGCTGAAGATCCGACGGTTGGACACGTGGCAGCTCTGGAGCATACTATGGGGAATAGATAGGTCCGGTGCCACCAGACACGTGTGAGTTCTGGAGCTTCCCTCGGTGTGGGGTTAGGTCCGGGGGTGCCGTTATGGTACATAGCTCGGAGCTTCCCCCTTGTGGGCGGTAGCTCCGGTTTGATGGTACACGTGGCAACCCTGGGACTAACCATGTTGGGGAAGCGGGTCCAGTTATGTCTGACATGTGGGCCTCCGAAGGTCTTCGAATCAAGTAGATGACATTTCCTTGAGATCTCTGCAATCTCAAGGGGTATACGGTACTCATGGTACCGACAATAGATTGGCAAATGAATAGATCATTATCAAAATGCTTAGTAAACAGGGTGTAATCAGCTTTACCGATCTTAAAACACTTTTCAATCAAAAAATATCTAAGGCACTCATACCAAGCTATATGAGCTTGTTTGAGGCCATAGAGAGCCATACACAGTTTGTATACATGGTCATGGAACTCTTAATCTTCAAACCCAGGGGGTTGCTCCACGTACACCTTCTCCTTGATCGGTCCATTGAGGAAAGCGCTTCAACTTGTGAATACCCTTTGGCCACAAGTCATCTCTTGTTCCTTGTCACCACCCTGTGTTCGTCTTGCTTGTTGCAGAAGACCCATTTAGTGCAGACAATATTAAACTTGGGTCTTTCGACAAGTTCCTACACTTCATTCCTTTTGAAGTTGTCAGTTCTTCTTGCATTGCCACCACCCAATCCGGATCCTTTAATGCATCTTCAACCCTGTGTGGTTCCAAAGAGGATACAAACGAGTAATGTTCAAAAAAAACTAGCTATACAAGCTCGATTTGTTACTCCCTTTTGGATGTCACCGATTATATTGTCGAAAGGGTGATCTCTTTAGATGCATTTATGTACTCTTGGACGTGGCACTTGTGATCTTCAATCTTCATGGTCATCATCTTCTTCTCCCCCTGGATGTTTGCCTTCATTGATGTGTTGATCATCTTGGTCTTCCTGAGGTTGATCCTGTGTGGAAGCTCCCCCTTGATCATTCTCCTCTACTTGTGGTTCATCTTCTTCATTTGCATTTGGAGGTGGCACTTGTGGTCGAACATCACCCAACGCCATTCTTCTCAATGCTTGACATGGAGCTTCTTCTTGATCTAGCACACATTGATCAACTTGCTCTTCTTGAGAGCCGTTAGTTTCATCGAACACCACGTCACATGCTACTTCAACAAGTCCGGAGGTCTTCTTGAAGACACAATAGGCATAGGAGTTTGTATCATAGCCAAGCAAGAAACCTGATGAGTAGGTTAAGGCCCGATCTTTTGAAAGGTAAGTCAATTGGGATGGAGAACTCGACGTTGATATCTGCGGCACTTGAGCGGTTCGAGTACCTCTGCAATCACTACACCACGGCTACGTTGGTTATCAACCGTGCTGCACACTCTTGACCTCGTCAAGAAGGCTAATCCCTGCAAGTGCAACCGAGAACACGAGCAAGAATGTCGAAGACACGATTTGAAATCGGGAAGTTGGGGTCTCACAAACCGTAGAACGGTGATATTATTGATCTAATCAAAACCCACCGAATATGACCGGCGGATGCAGTATTTAAAGGCTAGGGTTCGACCAAAACACGATTAGACGCGTCCCTAATGGACTCGTACGGGATATAAGGCCCAAAGGCCCGACTCGGTGGTGCAGCACCGGACAGAAATCTGGACTCGATTTGTTACGATGATTCCTAATGACTCCGGTGGAATTTTGAGGTGGGACCAGACCCATTGGAAATTTTATCTTCTCCTCTTTCCGTGCATATGTAGAACATCGAGAACGGAGTCTGTATGCCTCCTGGGCGTCCGTTTTAAGGTGGACTGCTCCTGGACTCCGAGTTGAACTCGAGTCCGAGTTGTAAACTGTTTCCATCAACTTGTGGACGTCCCAGCTGTTTCTCCATGCTCCAAAGGCCTCTTTCCTTCACTTTTTGATCTTCTCCATTATTCCTAATAACAATTAAATCATCACATAGCAATCTATTCTCAAACTCACATGCAAACGAAGCTAGGAGCAAATTCACCTACTGATTTATTAACTGTGCTTGTGCTCTTGTGATTGGTCCTTGCATTTCAATGTGTGTCTCCGCTGTTGTGATGTCCTTATCATCCTCTCCCTATTGAATTGGAGTCGTCCTCGACTCAAGTTCACTTCTTCTCCCAAGTACGGTCGCAAATCTGAAATGTTAAATGTAGGACTGACCACAAAATCGGGAGGCAATTCAAGCTTATATGCATTATCATTAATCTTTTCAATAATCTTAAAAGGACCAGCAGCTCGTGGCATAAGTTTAGATTTTCTCAAGTCTAGAAAACGCTCTTTTCTCAAATGTAATCACCCGGTTCAAGTTTTACTTCTTTTCTACCTGCAATCATATACTTCTCATTCATCATTTCAATATTTTCCTTTGTAGTTTCATGCACCTTAAGAATGAATTAAGATCATTGTGTAGCATCCAAATTTATAGTTTCAGAAGGAGTCAAAGGTAGTAAATCAATAGGAGCACGGGGATTGAAACCATACACTACCTGGAATGGACTTACCTTTGTCGTGGAGTGAACAGATCTGTTGTAAGCAAATTCTATATGTGGTAAACACTCGTCCCACAACTTCAAATTTGTTTTCAAGGCAGCCTGCAACATAGTAAATAAAGTACGATTAACTACCTCGATTTGTCCATCATTTTGTGGGTGACATGTAGTTGAAAACAGCAACTTGGTTCCCAGTTTATACCACAAAGTTCTCCAAAAATGACATAAAAATTTGGCATCACGATAAGAAACAACGGTATTTGGCACACCATGTAAACGAACAATTTTCGTCATAAATAAATCAGCAATGTGTGAGGCATTATCATTCTTATGACAAGGTATAAAGTGTGCCATTTTGGAGAAACGGTCAACAACTAAAAAAATACTATCCCTCCCCCTCTTAGTCCTACGCAATCCCAAAACAAAGTCCATAGAAATATCCTCCCAAGGTACACTAGGAACAGGAAGAGGCATATAAAGACCATGTGGGTTAAGGCGAGACTTAGATTTATTGCAAGTAGTGCATCGTGACACGTAGCGCTCGACATCATGCCTCATCTTTGGCCAAAAGAAGTGTGTGGACAGCACGTCTTCAGTTTTCTTCACAACAAAATGTCCCATCAAACCTCCTCCATGTGCTTCCTGCAAAAGTAATAGACGAACGGAGCTAGCTGGAATGCATAGCTTGCTAGCACGATAGAGGAGACCCTCTCGCAGCACATATTTATTCCAAGTTCTTCCTTCTCTACAATTTTCAAAAGCATCTTTGAAGTCCAAATCAGTAGGATATAATGCTTTTATTGTTTCCAAACCAAAGATTTTATGATCAAGTTGGGACAGCATGGTATAATGCCTAGATAATGCATCGAAAATGATATTTTCCTTCCCTTTCTTATGCTTAATGATGTATGGAAATGACTCTATGAACTCAATTCATTTAGCATGTCGTTTATTCAGATTGGTTTGACACTTAAGATACTTCAATGATTCATAATCGGAATTTATGAAAAACTCCTTAGACCAAAGATAATGTTGCCAAGTTTGTAATACTCGTACTAAGGCATACAATTACTTATCATAAGTGGAATAATTCAGAGAAGGACCATGAAGTTTTTCTCTAAAGAAAACAAAGGGTTTACCTCCTTGTATGAGAGCGCCTCCCATAGCAATGCCGCTTGCATCGCATTCTAGCTCAAAGGTCTTGTCAAAATCAGGAAGTTATAGCAATGGTACTTGTGTAAGCTTTGATTTGAGAACATCAAAAGCTTGTTGCTGCTGTTTGCCCATTCAAAACAGCACTCCCTTCTTCGTTAGCTCATGTAGAGGTGCTGCAATAGTGCTGAAATCCCGCACAAAACACCGATAAAAACCTGCAAGACCAAGAAAACTACAAACTTGTGTGACGGTTCTTGGGGCTGGCCAGCTGGTGACTGCTTCAATTTTTGCCTCATCCATCTCAATTCCCTGCAAGGAAACAACATAGCCAAGAAACGAGACTCGAGTGGTGCAAAAGACGCACTTTTCGAGGTTACCAAACAAATGTGCATCTCTCAAGACAGGAAAAACAGCACGTAAGTGATTAAGATGCTCATCATATGACTTGTTGTAAATGAGGATATCATCGAAGTAAACCACCACAAATTGTCCAATCAAAGCACGTAAAACCTCGTTCATTAATCGCATAAAGGTGTTGGGTGCATTAGTTAAACCAAAAGGCATGAGTAACCACTCATAAAGTCCAAACTTGGTTTTAAATGCAGTTTTCCATTCATGTCCTAGTGCCATTCGTATTTGGTGGTAACCACTACGCAAGTCAATTTTTGTGAAGATGATAGCACTACTCAATTCATCAAGCATGTCATCTAAGCGAGGAATAGGATAACGATATCGAATGGTGATGTTATTAATCGCTCAACAATCAACACACATGTGCCAACTACCATCTTTCTTAGGAACCAAAAGAACAGGAACGGAACAAGGGCTAAGGCTTTCACGAATGTACCCGCGGTCCAAAAGATCTTGGACTTGTCGCTGAATTTCCTTAGTTTCCTCTGGATTCGCCCTGTATGCTGCACAATTTGGCAAACTTGCTCCTGGAATCAAATCGATCTTGTGTTCAATGCCTCTCATCGGTGGTAAACCAGGAGGTATCTCGGAGGGAAACACATCCTCAAACTCCTGCAAGTGGTTAGCAACAACAGGGGGTAATGCAATAGACAATTCATGAAGTGAAAACATGGCTTCTTTGCATACTGAAGCATAGCACATCCCCTTAGCATCGAATAAATCAGCAAGATCAGATTTAGTTGCAAGCAATGATGGTGATTTTAACTTAATGACTCGCTGTTTTTCAGATTCTAGTTTTGTTTCTTTGCCATCACGAATTTTACTCTTCTCAAAATGCACAATTTCAGCAGGAGTCATGGAGAGCAATGTGATTTTCTTTCCCTTACGCATGACAGTATATTTATTAGTCCTACCATGATGAATAGCATATATATCAAATTCCCAAGGACAACCCAATAAAAGAGAACAAGCATCCATAGGAACGACATCAAAATCAGAAACATCATGGTAAGAACCAATTGAAAAATGTATTCTCGCTGTTTGTGTTACCCGAACCTTACCGCTGTTGTTGAACCATTGAATGTGGTATGGATGAGGGTGTGCTCTTGTTGTCAAACCAAGTTTCTTGACGACGTCCGTGTTCATCTAGTTATTGCAGCTACCTCCATCAATTATGGTGTGTACACGACAGTACTTGACGACAAGAAACATGTGGAAGAGGTTGTGTCGTTGTAGCTTGTCGCCGGTCTCCACTTTGGAGCTCAAGGCACGCTGCACAATCATGCTCCTACAGTTCTCCGACGCCGTCGTACCAAGTACCTATTATTTGGTGTGTTTGTCATTTGGATCTGTAAACTCAGTAGCAAGAGAATATTCACCTTCAACATCCGAAGTACTATCATACCCGCCATCGTCACGTGCTATGTATGCTCGTTTTCTCGGGCAATATCTCATCATATGACCAAGTCCCTGGCAGCGGTGACACTTAATGTCGGAAGTACGACCCGTAGAAGGAGTGGACAACGAAGGTTTGAATGATGTCGCCTTGCTGCCCTCTGGCACGCGAGAAGGTGGAGCAGCAAGTATGGTTTGTTGGCCGCCATTGGATGCTGTAGTCGCTGCACGGGGGGTCGAACATGGTGCTGTTTCTGATGGTGTGGACGTTGAACGCAGCATGAAGTTGCTCCTTGTGCATTGTTGCTGTTGTTGTCGGCCATGCAATTCTTTTTCTGCCAACATAGCAAGCTAAAACAATCTGTTAACAGTATCATATTCCTTGTAATCAACAATGTCCTGAATTTCACGCCTCAACCCCCCATAAAAACGGGCTATTTTATCATCCATGTCCTCTACTACCCCACAATACAGCATACCCTTTTGTAAGTCTTGATAATACTCCTCTACGGACATGTTACCTTGGTCTAAGCGCTGCAATTTTTGCGAAGGTCCCGCAGAAAAGATGGAGGAACAAATCGAACACGCATAGCTTCCTTTAATCTATCCCATGTTGGAGGATCAGTTCTAGTTTTAACAAGTTCATTCAACCATATGATAGCAAAGTCCTTAAACTCACTAGTGGCTTGACGAACTCTATGTTGTTCAGGAACAAGATGGGCATTAAATTTTTGCTCTACTGTCATCTCCCAATCAAGATAAGCCTCAGCATCATAAGCACCAGAAAAAGGGGGTATAGTAAATTTGACTTTAGCAAAAGGATCATCAGGAGGACGATTATAATTGTTATGAAGATTATTACCTCCCATATCTCCACGATAAAGTGGTAGTCTTGGATGATTGTTGTGATCTTCCATATCATCATAAGCATTGTCTTCATGTCTTCCAGCGAGAGGCAATCGAGCCTCAAAAGTATTCATCTAAAGAGCAAGGTCATCAAGTTGGCGAGTCAAGTTCGCCAATGACTCCTCCGTTGCTGCGTTGTATTTGGTGAACATATCTGTCATGGTCTTCATCATATCATGTAACTCAGCATGTTGAACACATTCATCATCATTGTCTTGTTCTGCCATTGTTAGTAGGAAACAAAAGACAACAAAAATATGTTATCCCTATCAACTACAGTGACAATGTGAAAGGTGGAAGAGAAACAATCTCTCTCGCTCAAGCAACTTACCACGCTCTTACAAGTGTTCTTAACGACACAGCAGGTGGTGTGGACGGTGAGATGAACCAATGAAGTGTGGGGTGATTGCAAAGGTACATGTTATGCTCAAGAGAAAGGTGGAGCTTGGATGGCACAATATGGTGGCTAATAAGCAGAAAATCATTAACAAGTAAACAAAGTTGAATAAGTATTCAATGTAGGAAACTGTTGCTGGTCAACCAAGTGCTCTAGGGCCTAGCACAACACAAGGAAGTAGCAAGGCAAATGGAAGACATAATGATATAACCAACAATCACAGCACAAGTAGTATATGCCAATTGCTTTAATATGCGTGCTCTTCTCTATTTTTTTCTTTTTTGTAATATTTTTTGATATTTTTTCTTTACTCAGGAGCACGAAGATATGAAGCACACAAATTTTCAGCTCAATTGGATGTAATATGCGGCCTATAGAAAATCAAGAAGATTCTTTAAAATTTGTGCTAAAACTTCGGAGGCCGGATAACGTATCTTCCGAGGTGAATTTGGGCAATCTAATTTTGCCGAACGCGGCTACGCGGCGGAAAAACAGATGCGAAATTTTGCCCGATTTCGAGTTCGTATGCGAAAGTTATGACCGTTTTAAGGTAGGCTATCCGAGTTACGATTTTTGGATGTTGATTCCAACTCGGTTTGAGAACAGAACTCGCAATCGGATATGAAAATGATCGGGAATTTGCACAGAAACAAATGGGGTGGTGTGTGTTGATTCAAGGATGAGTGGCACAAAGGTTTGTCACCTAATCTAGGGCTAGCGATGCGGGAGTTCACGCAAGGCGACTAGCTAGGGCAAACCGATGAATGTGGTGGATCGGTTTGTTATTTAGGGATTGTGGAATAGGTGTCGAACAGCAAGAAAACAAGGATGAAACATGATAACTAGGACCCAAAACACAAAGCTAAACCAGCAACAAGACTCGACCACACGAATGCAAACTCAACAATGCAAACTAAAAAACGAAACTGCAGGCACTATAGTCTAGGAAGCGGGAAAAATTATCTAATTTTTTGTGTCTTTTCTGTAGACTCTAGGTACGAAAAAAAATTGATCTAATGGAAGGAAAACAAAGATACCTCACAGGCAACCTGGAAATCTGATAACAATCGATGAGTAGGTTTAGGCCCGATCTTCCGAAAGGTAAGTCGATTGGGGTGGAGAACTCGACGTTGATGATCCGCGGCACTCGAGCGGTTTGAGTACCTATGCAATCACTACACCACGGCTCCGTTGGTTATCAACCGTGATGCACGCGCTTGACCTCGCCAAGAAGGCTAATCCCTGCAAGTGCAACCGAGAACACGAGCAAGAACGTCGAAGACACGATCTGAAGTCGCAAAGTTGGGGTCTCACAAACCGTAGAACGGCAATATTATTGATCTAAGCAAAACCCACCGAATATGATTGGAGGCTGCAGTATTTAAAGGCTAGGGTTCGAACAAAACGCGATTAGATGCGTCCCTAATGGACTCGTACGGGATACAAGGCCCAAAAGCCCGACTCGGTGGCGCAGCACCGGACATAAATCTGGACTCGATTTGTTTCGAATATTTCCAATGAATCAGGGGGTATTTTGAGCTGGTACCAGAACCACTGGAAATTTTATCTTCTCCTCTTTCCGTGCATATGTAGAACACCAAAAACGGAGTCTGTATGCCTCCTGGGCGTCCGTTTTAAGGTGGACTGCTCCTGCACTCCAAGTTGAACTCGAGTCCGAGTTGTAAACTGTTTCCATCAACTTGTGGACGTCCCAGCTGGTTCTCCATGCTGCCAATGACTCTTTCCTTCACTTGTTGATCTTCTCCATTATTCCTAACAACAATTAAATCATCACATAGCAATCTATTCTCAAACTCACATGCAAAAGAAGCTAGGAGCGAATTCACCTGCTGATTTATTAACCGTGCTCGTGCTCTTGTGATTGGTCCTTGCATTTCAATGTGTGTCTCTGCTGTTGTGATGTCCTCATCAAAACCTTCGTCAGACTTCAAAGCGAACTTTGAAGTCCTAGGATTCTTGTTCAAAATATAACATTTAGAACCAAAAACTCAAAATATGAAATATTTGGTTTGTTATCGGTTAGTAGCTCATACGAGGTTTTCTTGAGCAGCCGATGAAGATAGAGTCGGTTTATGGCGTGACAAGTGGTGTTAACCACTTCAGCCCAAAACCGGTCCGAAGTCTTGTATTCATCGAGCATTGTCCTCGCCATCTCAATAAGTGTTCGATTCTTCCTTTTGGCTACTCCATTTTCTTGAGGAGAATAAGGTGCTGAAAACTCGTGCTTTATCCCTTCTTCGTCTAGATACTCCTCAACTTGGGTATTCTTGAACTTCATTCCATTGTCACTTCGTATGTTCTTGATTGTCAACGAAAATTCATTTTGAACTCACTTGAGAAACTTCTTGAGGGTTCATTGAGTTTCTATCTTATCATGCAAAAAGAAAACCCATGTGAAGCAAGAAAAATCATCAACAATGACTAAATCGTACTTGTTACCGCTGATGCTTATGTAAGCAATTGGACCAAATAGGTCCATGTGAAGAAGCTCGAGCGGTCTTGATGTAGTCATGTCATTTTTCAAGGGATGGGGTGCTCCTACTTGCTTCCCGACTCGGCACACGCAGCAAGGTCGGTACCAAGCACCCTTCCTTGACTTTTATCACCAAAGTAAATTCCTTGGCTTGGATCTTCATTTTCTTTATATTCCATGAACATTATTCTTTCTACGGTCATGTGATTGGTGTATCCACTGTCTAGCACCCATTTAGCTCCACCAGATTAATAGGCCTGCAAAAGACAAATTATGCCTTGGTATTTGGTACCCAAGCTTGCTTGGGTCTTTTGAGATTAGTCACAAGTGATTTGGGCACCCACACATGAGACTTGGTGTTCCCATGGCGTGGCCCAACATGTTTAGCATAAAATCTACCAAGATTACTTTTCATAAGAACATATGATGCATCAAAAGTTCTAAACAAGAGTTGTTGTTGATATGTGTTAACAATGTTACTTTTATCAACATTATTAAGTTGTCTAACTTGAGAGGTGTTTCCCTTGACAAAAGCAATGTGTTCCTTGTTATTATTGTGGCTTCTAGCATTTTGCTTTTCACCATAAGAATACCCAATGCCATATTTGACAGTAGGAGGTCTTGTGACTAAGTATGCACTACGTGCATACTTGACCTTCTCCTTGTCGAATATGCCACTTCGGGAAGGATGCTTGTCCTTTGTCAAGTTTGACTTCTCCTTCAAGTTAGTGTGATTTTTAGCACATGTACAAGCAATAACAGTTTCAGATTTTATATGTTGACAAGGTGAGCTTGAAGAGGATGAAAAACCACTTTGCTTGAGTGACTCAACTTGTACCTCAAGAATCTTGTTAACTTTGGTCAAGTTAGCAAGTTCATTCTTGATGGTAGCTTTTGAGTCGTTTAACTTCAAGTAAGCTTCCTTGCTTGAAGCTAACTCAATTTCTAGTGATTTGATTCGCTCCTTTTCAAGTTTAAGGAGCTTTTTGATCTTAAGATATTCTTCCTTTTGGAGTATGATCAAATGTTCTTAATGATCAACTAGCTACTCCTTATCAACAAGCTTATCCATTAAAAATTTTATCTTAGCCGCAGTTTTCTTATCAAAACCAACAAGCATATCTTCATCATCACTAGAGTTATCACTATCACTATTAAAAGAATGTGAGGAGGAAGATTTAGTTGTTACCTTTCTTTTACCTTCCTTGGCCATTAGACACGTATGATCGGTGTCCTTCGATGCGCCTGTTGACGGCTCCTAAGATATACTAACAAATCATCCCCGGCAACGGCGCCAGAAATGCTTGTTGGTATTTCTTATGCACAATTAACTAAACATCTCCAACTAATGTGTCAGAAATGCTTGTTAACAGCTCTATTGGATCACAAAATGAATTCCGCAAGTGCACGGAGGTATCATTGTAGCATTTCCCCTTAAGAGTATTCCCAAGGGTGTCATTTATTTTATACCAAAGGAAGGCGGGGTAGAGATATAACAATCATCAAGTGGAAAGGGTAGAAAGGTCTAGGTAAGAATCTAGCAAGGATGGATAAAATAATAATGGAGGTAGTGTGACACACACAAAAACTTTCAAGTCTAAGGGGGATAAGAGGATCCTAGAGGTTAGTTAAGGTTGAGAGTTATGGAGGTACTCCTACTATGCTCTATTGTACATATACATAGTCTAAACTAATTATTCATAAGATAGATTAATAGTGAATACTTATGCTATGTGGTTCAACACATCGGGCACGGTCTTACCACTAGCAATACTAGGCCGACTCCCGCCAAGAGCATGTGACATAACTGGACGTGGAGGATTACAAAGGACAGATAGGGTTGTCACCACCTACTGCCTACCTCTTCAATCCGTGGGTCTACGAGACATCCAATGCTACTTAGCTATCCTAGAACCATGCTAGCATATTAAGTAATTACCTTAAGAGCCTAGGCACAATCCATCCTAAGGCAATGAATTGAATCATCATTGAACCAATGTTGATACATAACATAATTATTCATAATAACCTAGTTATGTTATAATTAACTAGACTATAGTGGGGGTCTATAGGTTCTATGATAATGAGATATGTTCGTGGTGAAACAGTCATAGAAGCTATACTTTCCACATACATGGACTCCACAATCAAACAAGAAACGCTTTGCCCAAGTATATGTATAAGTAGAGACTAAAGATACTATCTTGATTATGCATAAAGTCACAAATACAAGAAAGAATACATGAGCCATACCTTTCCCAATGTAGGATTAGGAAGAGAGAGACTCCTTACTCCTTTCCCAATTTGGACTTGGGGCTAGAGACTCTCCTCTCTACAACCTAACTCCTCTAAGACTATGGATGATAGTGTATACAATAGAGATGAAGCTCAAGTGGTGTGTGTTGAAGTGAGGGGTAGGGGTCCTATTTATACTAGTGTTGAGGTCAGTTCCCGCCATCAAAAGCGCGCAAATCAGTCACCATTGACTCCAGGAAGCCGGGAGGAGCCAACACGTGGAGGCTGACCGAGTTTGGTGCAGAGACCAGGTCGGCCGACCTCCTGGTTCGACCGACATGGTCATTGCACCGTTTCTCGTGTGCTTTCTCCAAGTGGCTGCCAGGTGGGTCCCATTGATGTATATGGGTGATACACCGTTGGATCTCCTCGGATACTTCTGTTTGTGGGCCATTTGATCCATGGGATGCCACGTGTCATCACCTGATTGGCTGGGATGATATTTTATAGGATTGGTCCCTCTACATTTCCTTATTTCCTTCATAAAATGTTGCATACATATATTTCTCCAAGTCCAAGTGGAATTTGATTAGATAGAAAGGTGATGTGTGTACGAAATGACAAATCCATCACATAATTGAGTTAAATTGATGGATGAAATTGGTATATGACAACCGTCAACAAACTCCCCCAAGCTTATCCTTTGCTCGTCCCGAGCAAAGTCAAGACTTTAGGTTGATGATCAAAAGTTGCTACAATGTCTTATTTTCAAAAGTATCTAATGGACAACAAGATACTTTACCTAGTATTGCAGAAATTGGCTATTATACCTTACCTTTCTTAAGTTATCATGGGACTTATGCTTTCTCATATTCATGAGTAGTTGAAAGGTAGAATAGCAAATGGGGCAAACGTAGCCTAGAAATCAAGTTCCACTTAAATCCCGAAGAATTCAATTTAGATATTAAGTACCTCAATTTGATTCTCTTAGTCACTCCTTTGTGGATAGTGGAAATATTTCCTCACCAAAGCATTGTGCCTCTACTATTCCTACTCATTGAATATGGCTTGTATGTGGAGCTTGGTAAGGAAAGTAAGTAGGCATATTTGCATCACATATATTGCTAAGTCAAAAGAGTAAGCCTTAGGAGAATTCAAATCAAAACTTTTTGATTCAAGACTAGTGCATGTGTGATGGAGTGGAAGTGGATGTGGATAATTGAGATAACTCCTTTTTGGTATAATCTATCTTTATTTTGCAGGGATGAAACATGGCTACTTTTTTTCTCATGCTTATGATGTAAGCATGCCTTTTTTTCATTTTTGTAGCCATGTCTTCTACTCCCTTTCTTTGTAATGAATTTTGAAGAGAGTGCTAAACATGAATAACATGGAGTTTCTATTTTTATTGTGGTATGGTGGACATGATGGACGTTTTGCTTACTTCTAGTGTAGAAGTATAGCATGTGCAAGTGATGTCTTGAATTCAAAAAGAGTTGAATGATTTCTCACATAGGTCTATACTAGTTTGACTAGGCTCAATGCGAAAGCAAATAGCATATGCATAAGGTTTTGTCTATGTATGAACATCATATGGCTTTGGTAGGTATTTCCAATCAAATGAGGGAAACTTAAATCTTTGTAGAATTTCTCCGGAAATCTAAGTTTTACTTTCGAACTAGGACTAGCAACCCTATTCCCAATTCTAGTCTTGCAACAACCTAGAATTAGATTAAGATTTTGCTACCCATGACTCCCAAATTAAGGTAAAAGTATTTCAAACCAATGAAAGCAATATTCGCAGAGTAGCAAGTTGTAAACTAGAGACTTAGGAAAGTAAAACAGAGCAACTATTCATCATTTCATCTATGTGAATTCTAAATCATTCTTACCGCACATCTTTATTTGATGAAAGCGAATCTAACCTATTTTTTTAAATGCAAGGTGAATGATGGATGGATGGAAAATAAATATGCAAGGAATGTGATACATGTTACCTCAAGTGTGGGTCCTCCCCCAAGCTTGTTCTTCAACTACATCCGTGATAAGGGTTGAACCCTTGATGGCGGAAGTACGCTGCAAGATCGGGTTGTTGTTGTTGTAGCGCCGTGTTGACGTGGGTGAATTGAGCATCCATGTGTTGTTGCCAATCCTAGGTACCTTGAACATGCTCCTGGAGTGTGTTGTAGATGTCACCCGTTCTCACTTCAAGTTCTCCCATATGTCTAGTGAGGTCCGTCATTCCTTGGCTATAGTCATGATGACTTCTAGCCGAAAAGGAACGACGTCCTCTCATGGATGTTGAGGGAATGCTGCTAGAGCTTGAAGTGAATAAGGGTGGATCCATTTGCCATTTTTGCCAAGATGATCCCCTAGTCTCATGCGTTGGAGGTTGAGTCCATCCGGGCGCATAACCCGTTGGGTTCTCTTCCTCCTGGTATTCATAGACCGGAGAGATTATTGGTGGCATGCCTGTGGCTGCAGCCCTCGCACGATTCCTTGTTACCCTGCCAGAGACATTACTTCTTCTTGCTTCCTCAAGGGGAAGAAGTTTAAGGTTAGCCCCCGGTATTTGTACAAATGAAAATCTGGGTTAGGTAACCAAATTTCATTGACAAAGCCGGGATAGAAAAATATCAAGGACCCATCTTGATCATGCTTAAGGGTATGTCCTTGCACTAAATAGCCTTCATCAATTAATTCTCTTTCAGTTTCAATATATTCAAATGAAGAGTATTTAAGTGCTCCTACCCTATCAGCAATATGAGTAATTAATAAAGTGCATTCAATTGGTCCTAATTTTGAGATATAATCTAACCATTGTGTCATCATGGCTTTGACTGGAGCAACTTTTATCTTTTTAGTCATGGCAAACAAAATTTTCAATTCATCATCTCGCACAACCCTAACATCTACCCTAGGGAACATAGTCATAGCCACCCATCTATGCATGAAGCGTAAGGTAGGGTTTTGGGTGTGGCTATTCCTAGGAGCCCTATGTTGACCTCACTAGTTAGCTCATGCCAAAAACTTTGTTTGTTAAACTTAGGCAAATTGTCTAAATCTAGCAAACACCATTTATGGAAGCCTAGGATGCTACCTAATTCTTTTCATAGGATGTTGTATTCTTTTTGAAATAATCTAAAAGTAATACCATCAAATCCTATTCTTAGCATGCAAAGGAATTGGATAGTAAGAAGGTGTGAACCCTTCTCCTCTATGTGAGCGAAGTCATCAAATCCAATTGCATGCCAAATGGAAAGGAATTCGGAGTCCATACCTATTTTGAAGATCAAATGTGGATCGTAAGCCTTGGTGTGGCGGAACTCACGATCTTGGAGAAGCCTGTGTGCTTGATCTTCAACTTCACATCGTATGTCGAGGTCGTTGTCATGAAGAAGTTGGTGGTTGCTTCTCTCTTCCATGGGAGTGTCCTCACACACACTTCTTCTCCTTGGGCTTGTACCCATGGAAGAGAGGCTTGCACTAGAACCTTCACCATGGCTTGAGCTTGCAGGCTCCTTCCTCTTTCCGAACAACCTCTTCATGTCTTTTTGAGTTCAACAGGCAAGAACAAAACAAGGCGAAAAAAATCCGAAAAGAAGCGATGTTTGGAAAACAAAACTATCAACGAATTTTCTCCTCTTTAAAGCTTGAGTGTAAAATGCAAATGCAAACAAAAGAAAATCTTTTTAGGTATGGATTTGAGCAAGAGTGTTGCAATGAAGAGCAAGAAAAACAAGGTGATCTAGAGAATGACTTGGGAAAGTGTAAAATTATGTGGTGTGTGAAGAGAGGTGCTCCTCACAGCCACAATTTATAGGGTGCACCTTCCAACTGTCACTTAGGGTTCAAAATGTAGTCGTTGGAGGAAGGGGGGCCAATTTGGCTCCACTCCCTGTACGGCCGACCAGGGGGTTCGGCCGACCTGACACGTGGCCCCCCTGGTTCCCCTTTTGGCAAGTGGCTCCCCAACAGCTATAAAGTTAGCACGTTGGTGAAATGCCACATGTGCAGCTCAGAAAAAATTGTTTTTCAAATAAAAACCCTTTTTCAAATCCAACAAAAATTTTCTTTTGAAAAGAAAGAAAGAAAAATGATATTGAGAATATAAGATTATCAACTTGCTAGGAAAAATGAAATATGCAATGGGAAAAATCCAAATGGGGTGGAAAAAAGAAAGAAAGAAAAATAAAGTGGGATAACTACCAATTTAACCTATTGGCGTAGGTTTCACCACCGTCCGATGAGATGGACATTCCTCCATCTTCATTTCACATCCAGGCCCGGAGGGATGGGCTCGGACAGCTTGTCTTGCTTCTTCCGCCATTCCTTCTTTGGCGGTTTGGTGGACTTGGGCCTTCGGGAAGGTCCAGATGATTCCGTCGCCTTTGGATATCGGCGTGGTCGAAACTATGAATTCTCCTGGTAGATTAATCTTCTCATGAATGTAATGAGTGAGTCCACCTTTCGAGGTGTGACTTCGACCTCTCTGATGTGTTTGTCATTCGGCCCATACTTGATTCGAATCATGGAGCATTGCTATAATCTTGGCTGAAAGTTAAACTTTTCCTCCTTGCCATTGATATGGAAGTGGATTTCTCCAGCTCCCACATCTATGCGAGCTTTTGCAGTGCTTAGGAATGGACGCCCAAGAATGAGTGGTGTATCTTTGTCAGTGTCCATGTCTAGCACCACAAAATCCACGGGTATGAAGCAGTTTCGGATCATCACCGGGACGTCTTGAGCAATACCCGCTGGATAACGGACTGAAGAGTCAGCCAATTGTAGCTGCATTGGTGATGGAGTCAGCTCTGTGAAGTTCAGCTGGTCAAACACAACCTTGGGCATCACACTAACACTTGCTCCCAAATCACAAAGTGCCTTGTCAAAGCGGTGAGCCCCAATTGAGCATGAAATGGTAGGACATCCGGGGTCCTTCTTCTTTTCAGGAAGCCTATTGAGGATGGCTGCACTGCAGTCTTCTGTAAGATTGACGACCTCAGTGGTGGGCAATGGCCGTTTTTTGTTGAATATGTCCTTGAGATAGCGGGCATAAGTGGGTACTTGCATCGCATCAATCAAGGGCACATTGATGTGGATCTTTTGGATGATCTCAACAAAACGGTTGAATTGCTCATCCATTGTTGGCTTCCTTTGTCTGTGTTTGGCCATTCTCTCACCAAGTAATTCACTTGGGACATCCTCCTTCTCAAGCTCAGTTGTCCTCTTCTCTTGTGTGGGATATGGTGGGTTACGAATGGTCTTTCCTCCTCTCGTAACCACTGCACCGACGTTCTCCACTGGGGCTTCTGGCTGCCCCAAAATTTTGTTGTTTTCTAATGGAGGGACAACTGCAGCAAGTTGTGCCAACTGAGTCTCCAACATTTTATTGAAGCTTAGTTGATTCTTGAATGCTGAGGATAGTCCTTCAATCTTTGCATTGACATTCGCTAGGGTCTTGTCATTAGCTGACAGCTTCTTGGATAGGGCATCGTTGATCTTGAGGTGGCTAATGGCAAGTTCTCTCAAGTTGGGCTGATTTCCAGGGTTGCCATTGTTGTTGTACCCTCCTTGAAAGAATGGGTGTTGTTGACCCCACCCTTGACCTCTTGGACGATAGCCATTTTTGTTTTTGAAATTTCCGTTGTTGGCGAGGTATAAGGCATCCTCACGAGTTTCTGAGCAATCATTGCCCAAATGACCTGTGTCGCCACAGACTTCACATGTGATGTGAGAGTCTAGGGCATAGGCATTGCCAGACACTTCACCACTGGCTTGTCCATCAATTCTCTTCATTAGGAGGTCCAATTTTGAAGCGATCATGTCCACCTCCTTCAAGGTGTGCATGCCTCGCTGTCGGGTATGGAGACGCTCATCGTTCCATCCCATGTTGGACACCATCTTCTCAATAAGATCTTTAGCTTTTGGCACCGTCAATGAGAAGAAGGCTCCTCCAATAGCAGCATCCAAATGGTCACGAGCTGATGGGATCAGCCCATTATAGAAGTTTTGAATAAGAAGCTAGTCATCAATCCCATGGTGGGGTCAGACTAGGATGTACTCCTGAATCCTTTCCCATGCCTCGGGAATAGATTCCTTGGGCTCTTGTTGAAAGATGGAAATCCTTCCACGTAGGGCATTGGTTTTGCCCAACGGGAAGAATTTGGCGAGAAATGTTGTAGAACACTTCTCCCAAGTGTCTATAGCACTTCGGTTCGCGTAGAACCACTATTTCGATCTCCCAAGGAGAGAGAACGGAAATAGTCTCAGACGGACCGCATCCGAAGACACGTCCTTTATCTTAAAAGTGCCAGGTGGGTCCCATTGATGTATATGGGTGATACACCGTTGGATCTCCTTGGATACTTCTGTTTGTGGGCCATTTGATCCATGGGATCCATGGGATGCCACGTGTCGTCACCTGATTGGCTGTGATGATATTTTATAGGATTGGTCCCTCTACATTTCCTCATTTCCTGCATAAAATGCTGCATACACATATTTCTCCAAGTCCAAGTGGAATTGGATTAGATAGAAAGGTGATGTGTGCAAGAAATGACAAATCCTTCACATAATTAAGTTAAGTTGACGGATGAAATTTGTATATAACAGCCGTCAACAACGCCGATGGTTGGGAAGAGGGTGGATTTCTTGGTAGGCTTCATGATGGCTATGGTAGCCATTTCCTCTTCTTCTTCGGATGAGGACCCATCATTAGAGTCCCACTCCTTCCCCATGTGTGCTTGACCATTTTGTTTCATTTTCTTGAATGTTTTCTTAGGTTGAGGTTGTTGTCCTTCGTCTTCCTCTTATTTTCTTCATGTGGGCAATCTACTATGAAGTGGTCATATTCTCCGCAATTGTAGCATGCCCGTCTCATCTTGGGTCTTTGCTTGTCCCTTTGTTTTCCTTCCTTTGCGCTACCCCATTGTCTTCTTCTCATCATTTTCTTGAATTTTTTCATGAATAAGATCATATCTTCTTCATCTATATCACTGCTTTCATCGTCGCTGTTGTCTTCTCCATGAGTTTCCCAAGCTTCTTTTGATATGGGTTGGCAAGTTGATTTCAAAGCAACTCCTTTCTTCTTTGCCGAGGTAAGATTGGCAATCTCCTAAACGTGATTGGCTTGCTTCTCCATCATTTAAAAGTTGATAATCTTCCCAAGAAGCTCGTCCGGGGTCATTTTCCGATACTCGGGACTTTTTCTAATCATGGAGCAAAGGGTTACGTTGCGAGGCATGAAATCTCTAAGTATTAGCTTTACGAACTCATTATCACTCCACTTCTTGCTTCCATATGCTCAGACTTTGTTCAGGAGATTCTTCAATCGGTTGTACATATCTTGTTGTGATTCATCTTCTTCTATAGCGAGTCTTCCCAATTCGCCTTCAATCATTTAAATCCTGGCTTCGCGTACATGACGATCACCTTCATGAGCAGTTTGTAGAGTGTGCCATATCTCCTTGGCAATTTCATGTCCATCCACCTTGGTGAACTCGTATCGACTCAGTGACGATGGGATAATAGCCGCAGCTTGAGCATTCCGATGAATAGCTTGTTCTTGGCTTGGAGTCAGCTCTTCATCATCATTTGGGATATCTATAGCTGTACACACTATGTGCCACAAACTGGGGTTATGATATATGAGATGCATTTTCATATTTTGTCTCCACATAAAATAGTCATTGCCATCAAAGAAAGGTGCTTTTCCTAGAGGAATTGGCAAGTAATGATTATTTTTAGAATTTAGACGATCATAATTCAAAGGATATCGAGAGTAGTCAGTGTGACTACTCCCCTTCTTCTTTTCGTCCTCGATCTTCTTCTTCCCTTTTGGGGAGAGTGCCTTCTTCCTTAGGAGTGCCTTGAGTTCAAGCATCTCATCGTCATCGTCCTCACAATCCTGGATGGCGTCGAGGATCTTCTCTAGTTTTTGAGTTCTTTCTTCATCACCCTTCTCGTTGTTGAAGTTCTTGTGTACATCCTTGACGTCCGACATCTTCTCTTCAAGCGGTGAGTCTCTTTTGAAGAGTCCTACTCTGATACCAATTAAATGTAGCCTAAAGGGGAGTGAATAGGCTTTTTGAACTTTTGTCGGATCCTGAAACACTTAACAAATCGATCAAACACAGAGAGATCGGACTAGTCTGGTACTGTGCGGACTAGTCCAGTATACGTGGACAAGAACAATCAACTTCGATCGATGATTTAACTTCTGATACTCTATACAGCGGAAAATAATTTGTAACTTGTAAGTATTACGTCAATGAAACAAGGTGTGTCAAAGATTAACTTTAATATCAATATTTCAACGTAAGTTATAAAAGATTAAGTAAACCCTAGAATGTGATGAACGATAAGAACAAAAGTATGTGACACAAGATTTTATCCCGTGGTTCAATTCCCACAAAGGAAACCCAAATCGATGTCGAGGAGTCCACGGAAGACAAGGTCTTCACCAATCCTACCCTTGTCAAATTGCCACAGAGGCCGATTCTCTTCCACTAACCACAAAGGGGCAAATAACCAAATTCAAGGGGCCTTCTCACGAGTTGAGGGCTCCCCAAGATTTACAACAAAGAACACCACCAAACACACTCGAAAGATGTGCAATAAACAACAAGAGTGTGCGAGAAAATCAAATCCAAGAGCTCAAATATTTGAACAAGATTGTGGAAAAAGTCTCTCCTTTCGATCAAAGCTAATCCTCAAATATTTGATCTTTCTAGGGTTAGAACTTGTGGAGCAATATGTATTTTGGACTCTCGGAAGGTGTGACGGCGCAGGGGGTCGAGAGAGATGGTTGTAGGGTCGTACACCTCTATTTATACTAGGGTTTACAAGAGTTACCCTTTAGGGTTTGCGATGATCGGACTAGTCCGTGGTGGACTCCGGACTAGTCTGGTGTGCGACGTGTGGAAAACACTATGTGTTCCAAAATAACGGACTTGTCCGTAAATGTCCAGACTAGTCTGATCTGGGCTCTGGATGTGTTCGGACTAGTTCGTCTCATATTGGACTAGTCCGGTGTGGTGAACCTCATGTAGAATTGAGGACACGTCTACACTTGGAGGACATGTCCGATTTTAGTCAGAGAGATTTTGGACTAGTCCGTGGTGATATCGGACTTGTCCGGTGTCATGAAAAATTGTGGGGCTAAGGACAAGTCCAGGCTTGGAGGACTTGTCCGCTTTTAGTCAGAAGATTATCGGACTATTACGATGGATATTGGACTTGTCCGTTTGTTGTGCAAGAGTGAAGTGCTGAGGACTAGTCCGCACAAGAGGGAACTAGTCCGATCTTGGACAGAGAGATATCAGACTCGTACGGTGTATATCGGACTAGTCCGATTTTCCTGTGAATTGTGCAGTGAATCAAATTTTTTGTTAACTTGAGCTCTTGGGATGTGTTTCTCCAACACACTCCTAACACAATGATCTAATCTTTTCAGCTCTTGAGCTCTTTTCCTTTTGATTTCTCATTCTCCTTTCCTTTTGAGCTTTCCTCCTAATTTCTTTAAGACTTGCGCTCATCTAAACAATTTTGTTAGGATCTCATTTATTTGTCATAAATCAATCAAAACCCACAAGGGATGCCTAGATGCACTTTCAGCGGGCCCCCTGGCAAGTGCGAGGGTTGGTTGCTCTGACGGTGCCCATCATCAGCATGCCGAGCGTCGATGGTGGGCCCCCCGGGAGGTGTCAGAGTTGGATGCTTCGGTGGTCCCATCACCAACGTGCGGAGCATCGACAATAGGCCCCTCTGAAAGGTGCCGGAGCTAGATGCTCCGTGGCGCCCATCATCAACATGCGGAGCGTCGATGGTGGCCCCCCTGGGAGGTGCCGGAGCTGAATGCTCTGGTGGCGCCACCATCAATGTGCAAAGCGTCAATGACGGGCCCCCAAGGAGGTACCAGAGCTGTATGCCACGGCAGCGCACATCATCAACGTGCAGAACATCAACGGCGGGCCCAGGGAGGTGTTGGAGCTTGATACTCTGATGGTGCCCATCATCAACATGTGAAACGTAGACGGTGGGCCCCCTAGGAGGTTCAAAAGCTGGATGCTCCGGCGGCACCCATCATCAACGTGAAGAATATCAACAGTGGGCCCCCTGTAAGAAAAGAGAATGAGGAAAATTTATTAATAACAAAAGCAAAATGAGAGGGCATACTCACGAATTAGCACTCATTGTCATTAGGTAGAACAGCGGGCGGGCCCTCTAGGAGGTGCCAGAGCTAGATGTGATGACTCGATAAATGAGCATTAAACATTGACGGTGGACCCCCTGGGAGGTGCCTGAGCTGGATGCTCCGGCTGCGCCCATCATCGACGCGAAGAAAATCGACGGCGAGCCCGTTGGGGGGCATGAAACCCACCAATACTGGTACTGATAGTTCTTCATCCAACCTGCTTTGCATGGCCTGCACACATGACAGAGAATGACTCATTTTGCTCGCCAGGCACCTCTTCATACTCTTTAGGTTTTTTACATCTTACAGTCCTAGGTTGGGACATGTGGCTTGGTTAATTCATGGCGCTACTGTCCAGGGCCCGGTTCACGCCTTACCTAGGGTGTGAGCCTTTTGGACCATAGTACTTAACCGTAGTGTTGGGAGGCAAAGTGTGCAGGCTTAGCGTATAGGACCAGGCTAAGCAGGCTACACACCCTAGCCCTCTGGCTCGGCGTAGGCCTTTCGTGGGGGAGATTGTCTGGTGCGATAGGACCCCAAGCAATGGGGGCGGCCAAGAGACCCCATAACACTTTGTAGGTACCTCAAGCGGGCCTGCCTGCAGCAGGATTGCATAACTCCTACAGAGGTGAGACAGAGAGAAAAAAATGACCGAGTATACGAAGACAACATGTGAGGACGAACATAGTGTGATGATCATAAAATTAATGTGTAATTGAATGAACACGAGAGAACACAGGTCAAGACAATGATTCTTTCAAGTTGGTATTCATAGGAGGACGTAGGCTTTACCAGAAGGCAATGACCTACTCCGAACGACAAGGAAGGCAGAGTGTGCATGCTTAGGTTACAAGACCAGGCTAAGCAGACTGTACACTCTAGACAGGACCCCCCTGGAGCTTGGTTGTTCTGAGCGCTGCTCCTGGATGCTATGACACCTTTACAGTGTCCTACCACTATGCTAGGGGTAAAACTTATGGAGGTGCTCTATGTTCCAAGGGTTGGAGAGGGGCTCTGCTTCTTCCGTGGCTAGGCAGACGCACCCAAGGAGGGATACCTGTGTCAACCGGAAGGGGTCCTCCAAGCTGGGGGAGAGTTGGTTCGACCCTTCACGAGAAAGTATGCACCATAGCATGAGGTAGCGCGCCTGTAGTTCTCTGCTCCGCACGAACCGTTCTTGGTAGCGCTAGAACGTCTAACAGCATCGTGTGTTTCAGATGGCAGCTTGCCATCTTCCCTCGTCGACGAGGTCAATATCTTCGCATCGGAGCTGGTCCTGCATGGCTTCATCGTATGCTCAGACCCGGGGGGAGCCCACGGCGATCTCTGGGGGAAGGACGACCTCGGCCCATACACTAGGAAGAAGGGCATTTCCCCCATGGCCGAATTGGGTGATGTCCGGCTAGACCAGAGCGCACACAAAATCTCATCAACCCACTTGGCACCATGCTTTTTGAAGCTTTCATAAGTGCATGTCTTGAGGCTTCTGAGGATCTCAACATTGGCCCTCTCGTCTTGATCGTTGCTCTTTGGGTGAGCCACGGACGCATAGCAAACTTGGACCCAAATGTCTTCACAGTATTCTTGGAACGCTGCACTGGTGAACTGGGTCCCATTGTCGGTGATGATCCTGTTCGGGACCCTGAACATGCAGAGGATTGACTTGATGAATTTGACTATAGACTCCTTGTTGATTATGACCACCGGGGCTTGTTCCGGCCAATTGGTGAACTTATCTACGGCGATGTAAATGAACTGGTACCCTCCGACAGCTCTGGGGAAGGGCCCCAGCATATACAGCCCCCAGATCGCGAACGGCCAGGAGGGCAGGATCATCTGTCGCGTCTGCACTGGTGTGTGGATCTTCTTGGCGTGGAACTGGCATGCCTTGCACCTTTTCACTAGATTGACGGCATCTAGGAGAGTTGTCGGCCAGTAAAAGCCATGACGAAAGACCTTACCGACCACCGTGCAGAAAGCTGCATGGTTCCCTAACTCGCCTCCATGGATCTCTGCGAGCAAGTCGCAACCCTCCTCCAAGGTTATGCACCGCAATAGGATGTTGTTGGCGCCACGCCGACAAAGGTCTCCCTCTACCAATGTGTATAATCTAGCCACTATTGACGTTTCTTACGTCATAGATAAAAATCCGCAAGTGTATGGAAACTAACGATATAACATTTCCCCTTAAAGAGTATTCCCAGGGGTGTCATTTATATTTTCCCAAAGGGAGGCTAAGTGGAAGTAAAGCAACCATCAAATGAACAGGGTAGATTGGTATAGGTAGGGTTCTAGTGTGGATGGTACTACTTATGTGGAGGTGTTGTGACACACACAAGAGCATTCTATTCTAAGAGAGGTAAATGGGTCCTATGGGATATTAGACTAAGAGTTAGTGAGTTGCTCCTACAATGCCTCCAATATACATATACATAGCCTAAGTTAGGTACTAATGAGCATGTCAATGGTGAATCCTTATGCTAAGTTGTTCAACATATCAGGCACGGGTTTACCCCTAGCAATACTAGGACGACTCCCGCAAAGTGCCTGTGGCATAGCCGAACGTGGAGGTTTACAAGGACAGATAGGGTTGTCACCACCTACTGTCTACCTCTTCAATCCGTGGGTCTACGAGACATCCAACACTACTTAACTATCCTAGCACCATGCTAGCATATTAAGTAAATACCTTAGGATCCGCGGAACAAACCATCCTGAAGCAATGACTAACCTAAACATCGTTGAAACAATGTTGAGACACAGCATAAGTTATTCATATTAACTTGATCATATCATAGCTACTTAGACTATAGTGGGGGTTTTTAGTGTTTATGATGATAGTATAATCACAAGGCGTGATTATAAAGACTATTCCTACCACATACATGGAATCCACAATCAGACAAGAAACACTTCATCCAAGTATATGAATAAAAGAAGACTAAAGATAACATCTTTATTATACATAAAGTCACAAATACAATAAGGAATATGTGAGCCATAACTTTCCCTATTTGGAATTGGGAAGAGAGGTACTCCTTCTACTACTTCCCTAATTTGGACTAAGGACTAGAGACTCTCCTTTCTATAGCCTAAATTCCTCTAAGACTATGGAATATAGTGGATTTATTAGAATGAAGCTCAAGTAGTGTGTGTGTGAAGTGAGGGTAGGGGGTCCTATTTGTAGCTGGAGAAGGGTCGGTTACCACAACCAAATCGAGGGAATTAGTCTTTATCGTGATCAGGGCACCAAAGGGTGTCGACACGTGGAGGTTGACCAAGTTTGGTGCAAATTCCATTTTGGCCGAACGGGGAGTTCAGTCGAACTGGTCCTCTGACCGATTCCAATGTGCTTACTCGGGGTGACTTCTAGGTGGGTCCCATTGACTGATACTAGTGATACACCATTGGATGGGCTCAGATGCTACTGTTTGTGGGCTATTGGATCCATGTGATTCCAAGTGTCAGCACTGATTGGTTGGGATGATAATTTATAGGATTGCCCCCCCTCTTCCACCTCATTTCCTGCATAAAATGCATGCATGCACTATTCTTCCAAAGACAAGTGGACATAAGTTAAGTAGAAAAGTGATATGTGCAATAAATGATATCTCCTTGACATAATTGAGTTATATTGATGGGTGAAATTTGGATATAATAGCCGTCAACAAACTCCCCGAAGCTTATCCTATGCTCGTCCCGAGCAAAGCCATGACTTTAGGTTGATGATCAGATGTTGCTACAATGTTTTACTTTTCAAAAGTACCATGTGCACAACAAAATACTTTACCTAGTATTGCAGAAATTGGCAATGGTACTTTACCCATCTTAAGTCATTATGGGACTTATGCTTTCTATTATTCATGCGTGGCTGAAAGAAAGAACAGCAAATGGAGCAAGCATAGCCTAGAGATCAAGTTCCTCAAATTCTGAAGAGTCTCAATTTAGATTTTAAGTATCTCAATTTGATTCTCTCAATCACTTTTTTTGTGTAGTGGAAATATATCCTCACCAAGGATTTTGCCTATACTCATCATACAACTAAATAAGGCTTGTATGTGGAGCTTGGTAGGGAATGTAGTAGGCATATTTGCAACATATAATATTGCTAAGTCAAAAAAGTAAGCCTTAGGAGAAATCAATTCAAAACTATTTGACTCAAGACTTGTGCATGTGGGATGGAGTGGAAGTGGAAATGGATGTTGATATGACTCCTATTTGTGCAGACACTCTTATTTGCAAGGATGAAACATGGCTACTCTTTTTTTCATGCTTATGATGTAAGCATGCATTTTTTTCTTTTTCTTGTAGGCATGTTTTCTACTTCCTTTTTATGCAATAAACTTGGAGAGAGTACCGAACATGAAAGACACAAAGTTTCTCTTTATCTTGTGGAATGATGATATTATGGACTTTTGCTAACTTCTAGTGTAGAAGTCTTAGCATGTGCAAGTGAAGTCTTGAATTCAAAAATAAATGAATGAATTCTCACATAGGACTATACTAGTTTGACTAGGCTCAATATGAAGGCAAATATCATATGCATAAGGTTTATCAATGTAAAATACCATACGGCTTCGGTAGGTATTTCCAATCAAATGATGGTAACTGAAATCTTTTTAGAATTTCTCTAAAAATCTACGTTCCACTTTAAACCTAGGAATAGCATCTCATATCTCTCAACAACTTATAATTGGATTAAGCTTATGCTACCCATAATTTCTAAATCAAGGCAAAGTTAACTTTAACCAGTGAAATCAATATTTGGAGAGTAGCAAGTTGTAAACTAGGGACTTAGGAATAATAATACAGAGCAATTATTCATCATTTCATCTATGTGAATTCTAAATCATTCTTACCACAAATATTTATTTGATTGAAAGCAAATCTATTTTTTTTTATATGCAAGGTGAATGGTGGATGAATGGAAAATAAATATGCAACGGATGTGATACAATTTACCTCAAGTGGGGGCCCCCAAGCTTGTTCTTCAATCACATCCGTGATAAGGGTTAAATCCATGATGATGGAAGTATGCCGCAAGATCGGCTTGTTGTTGTTGTAGCGTGGAGTTGAAGTTGGTGAACTGAGTGTCCATGTGTTGTTGCCAGTCTTGGGTACCTTGGACATGCTCTTGGAGTGTGTTGTAGATGTCTCCCGTCCTCACTTCAAGGTCTCCCATATGTCTAGTGAGATCCGTCATTCCTTGGCTATAGTCATAATAACTTCTAGGCAAAAAGGAACGACGTCCTCTCATGAATGTTGGAGGCAAGATGCTAGAGCTTGAAGTGGATAGGGATGGCTCCCACATGGTACGCGTCCATCCATGCCAAGATGGTCCTCCGGCCTCATACAGTTGAGGTTGAGTCCATCCGGGTGCATCGCCCGTTGGGTTCTCTTCCTCTTGGTACTCATGGACCGGGGAGGTTGTCGGAAGCATGGCCGCACTCCCTGCACGGCTTCTAATTACCCTCCCAGAGACATTACTTCTCAGAGCTTCCTCCATGGGAAGAAGATCAATGGTTAGCCTCCGTCATTTGTACAAATGAAAATCCGGGTTTGGTAACCGAATTTCATTGACAATGCTGGGATAATAAAATATTAAAGAGGCCATAATGATCATGCTTAAGGGCATGTCCTTACACTATATAATCTTCATTAATCAATTCTCGTTCAGTTTCAATGTACTCAAATGAAGTATATTCTAATGCTCCTACCCTAGTAGCAATGCGGGTAATCAATGAATTCGCTATTCCTAGGAAACATATAGTAGGATTGTGCAAGTGGCTATTCCTAGGAGCACTACATATAACCTCACTAGTCAATTCACGTCAAAAACTTTGTTTTTTGAATTTAGGCAAAGTGTCCAAGTCTAGCAAACAACGTTTATGGAAGCCTAGGACTTCAATTAGTTATTTCCATAGGATGTTGTATTCTCTTTGAAATAATCTAAAAGTAATACCATCAAATCCTACTTTGAGGGTGCAAAGAAATTGTATAGTGAGAAGGTGTGAACCTTTCTCCTCTATGTGAGCAAAATTTTCCCATCGTAATGCACGCCAAATGAAAAAGAATTCGGAATCCATACCTATTTTAGAGATCAAATCCGGATCATAAGCTTTAGTGTGATAAAACTCATGATCTTGGAGGAGGTTGCGTGCTTGATCTTCAACTTCACTTTGTATGTCAAGGTCGTTATCGTGAAAAAGTTGATGCGGGTTGCTCCTCTCATCCATGGGAGTGTCTTCACACACACTCCTCCTCCGTGGACTTGGTGTAGCAATGGAGGAGAGATGTGCACTTGAGTATACACCATGGCTTGAGCTTGCAGCCCCCTTCCTCTTCCCAAACAACCTTTTCATTCCTTTCATGGCCACAACAAGCAAGAACACAACAAGGCGAAATCTTGAAAAGAAGTGATATTAGTGAAAACAAAACCCTCAACGAATTTTCCCTTGAGGAACTTGAGAGCAAATTGCAAATGCAAATGAAAGCAAATCTTTTTGAGTTGGATTTGAGCAAGAGTGCTTCAATGAAGAGCAAGAAAAACAATGTGAGCAAAAGAGTGACTTGGGGAGGTGCAAAATGAGGTGAAGTGTGAAGAGGGGTGCTCCTCACGGCCAAAATTTATAGTGTACATTCCCTAATGGTCATAAGAGACACAAATGTAGCCTTTGGAGGAGAGAGAGAGCCGTTTTGGCTCTTTCTCCACTTCGGCTGAACAGGGGGTTCGCTTGCACTGAAATGTGGGCCCCCTGTTCCCTCTTTTGGCAGGCGGCTTCCCAACGACTATAAAATTAGCACGTTGGTGAATTGCCACATTTCTAGCTCAGAAGAATTGTTTTTCAAATAAAACCCTTTTTAAAATCCAACAATTTTATTTTTGTGAAAAATAAATAAATAAAAAATGATTGTTGAGAATATAAGATTCTTAACATGCTAAGAAAAACCAAATATATAGTGGAGAAAATCAACTAAGTGGAAAAACCAAATGAAGAGAAGATCCAATAAAAAGATAACTTCCAATTTTCCTATTGGCTATGTCTCACCACAGTTCAATGAGATGGACTTTTCCTCCGTCTTCACTTCTTGACATCCAGGCCTAGAGGGATGGCCTCAGGCGACTTGTCTTGCTTCTTCCGCTACTCCTTCTTTGGCGGCTTGGTGGACTTGGGCCTTTGGGGAGGCCCGGGCTTCTCCGTCTTCTTAGGATGTCATCGTGGAGGATAAGATGGGTTCTCTGCATAGATCAATTGCCTCATAAATGCAAAGAGCGGATCCACCTTTGGAGGTGTGACTTTGACCTCTTGAATGTGTTTAACATTCGGCCCATACTTGATGCAAATTATGGAGCATTGCTCTGTCTTTGGGCAAAAGTTAAACTTTTCTCCTTGCCATTGATACGGTAGTGGATTTCTCCTACTCCAAAATCTATGCGAGCCTTGACGCTGCTAAGGAACGGGCGCCCAAGAATGAGCGGCGTATCCTCCTCGACATCCATGTCGAGCACCATGAAATCCATGTCTTTAGCAATATCCGCCAAATAATGGACTGAAGATTCAACCAGCTGGAGCTGCATGTTGGAGTTAGATCCATGAAATTCAGCTGGTCGAAGACCACCTTGGGCATCACACTTGCTCCAAGGTCACAAAGTTCCTTGTAAAAGTAGTGAGCCCCAATCGAGCAAGATATTGTAGGGCATTCAGGGTCCTTCTTTCCGAAAGCCTACTGAGGATGGTTGCACTGTAGTCCTCCGTAAGCTTGACAACCTCAGTGGTGGGCAATGGCCACTTGTTATTCAATATGTCCTTGAGATAGCGAGCATAAGTGGGTACTTGCATCGCATCAATCAAGGCCACATTGATGTGGATCTTCTAGATAACCTCAACAAAGCGGTTAAATTGGTCATCCACAGTTGGCTTCCTTTGTTTCTGAGAGAATGGCAATAAGTTGGTGTCTTCAAATTTCTTAGCCATTCTCTCACTAAGTACTTCACTCATGCTAGTTGGGAAATCCTCTTTCTCTTTTTCGTTTTCAGTTGTCCTCCTCTCTTGTGTGGGATACGGTGGGTCACGAGTGGTCTTGCCACATTCACCTTCTCTACCGGGGCTTCCAATTGAGGAACGACTGCAGCAAGTTGAGCCAACTGTAAAAGCCCTAATTTCAATAATTCAGAGTTCAGTTTGGACAAAAAAAATTGAATGATAAAAAGCAATAAAAAGGAAATGAGCAAAACAAATAAATTCAAACTCCAAATGAGGGAATTCAAAAAAAAACTTAGCTACAGTTCAAATGAAGTTAACATGAAGATTTGAGCTGACCATTGAATTCCAAATATTTAAATAGCCTCCCTGCCAACTTCCATAATTTTTGAAGCAAGTTTGCTATTTAATTCAATAGCTACGTTGAATTCATATCAAATTCAAATTCAAGTTTGAATTCAATTGAAACTTGGTCAAATCAACAATTTGATTTCAAAATCAAAGTCTCCCCATTCAATTTGGACTCCCAACAAATATCTAGCAAATTTTGGACTGTTTTAGGTGGTAGGATTTACTGTCCAGTGAAGGTGTGGATAAGCAGCAAGTGGGACCCACGTGTCAATGTAAGAGTCTCTGTTATTTTCATCCCAGGGTGGCAACTCAAGGCATGCAAATGCCACAGAGCTTCCTGCTTGCTTGAGGTCGCCTCCAGGTGCATAAAGCACTTCCAAGGCTCCTCCTTATCCCCCTCCAAATTCCTGAGTCGACCACTCTTTCTCTGTTGAAGTTCCAGCGCCATTTCTGCTCCTCTCCCGACTTCTTCTCTGTCCAGCCAAATTGGAGCTAAGGTACTCAGTGTTGATCACTTTTCTTTGCCTCTCCTCACTCCCCAACATCTCTCGCGGCCTTATGATCAGTTTCTTGCGCAGCTAGGCCACCCCCAAAGCTGTTAAACTCAAAACCGTGGCCGTCGGAAAATTTCCTCTGTTTGCCGCCTCTCTGATTACCGTCGACCCAGAGATACAAGCTTTTTATTACCTTGGTCCTTGAAGGAAAAAGGTGCGCAAATATCTGTAGAACGTGCTCATAAATATTCAGCCCATGCTATGGAACATAGCCCCCATATTTCCTTTTCTTCCGACGAGCTTCGGTTATGAGCAGAGCTAGGTTGCACGCGAAATTCCTTTTCTACGTTTTATTATTCCTTGTGCACATGAGCTTTGTTGTTCTACACGACCAGATGCTTCATCTCGAAGAAAAATCAAAGCAAATCATCGACTATAACCTGAGAAGACCGAGTTTTCCCCCGCCACCGTATTTCTCACCGTCGGTCTACCGCCGACTCTCCATTCCGGCGAGTTTGAACCATTTTAACATCCTTTCCCACGTTCCATATGTTCCCAGGAGCATTTTGGTGGTCTTACAGTGCAAAAAAATACACCGTAGGGCCTGGCCGACATGGCCAAAACCCTAGCTCCGCTCGCCGCCGTCGCACCGCCATCTCCATCCGCCAATCGCCGTCGGGTGCCTCACCATCGACTTCCCCATCAATCTTTAGGTGGGGGCGCGCGAGCCGGGGAGGTCGGCTTGCCCCAGTTTGGGTTGCGGCGAGGCGCCGGCGAGAGGCCGCCATCGGGCGCCGCCAGAGCTCCGCCAGGCGCGAGGTTGACGAAGGCCCGTGGGGCCCGGCCGTCAGCGTAATGCGCGCGCCCCGGATCTGCTGCGGCTATGCGATCGCATGTGGCTACGTCCGTTAACTCTATGGCCCCATGTGGCTTGATTCCTATTGGACGATTTTAAACCCGTGGCCCCCTTGATTATTCAAACTTTCCCAGTTAAATTTAATTCCAGATTTTGCTCCAACTTTAAAAAACAATATCTCCTGGAATACTTGTCCAAAAATTCCCAAATAAATTTCCTTAGAATCAGGATGATCTATACTTTCAAGTTGTGCACTTGGATCTGTATGAAAATACATAAATTATTCTCAAGAATTCCATAAATAAAATGATATTGGAATTAATTAATGGTGCTCCATTCATTAAAAAATTCTCAAATTTGTCCACGTAATTTTATATAATTCCCTTGAGCTCCAGTAAAAATTTCAGATCCATTTGAGTTAAGTTGAATAGACAAATGGTGTTTCCAAACTTTATGTACCTAAAAATTCCAAAATGTCCTGAAACATTTCAGCAAATTGTCCAAACTTATAAATTCAATATCTCACAGTAGAATGGTTAGAAAATTGTGAAATCAATTTTTTTGAGTCACTATTGGCCTCCTATAAACATAACACCAACTTTTGGCAATGTTAAAATCCAACATTACCCATGAAGATTTTGGGAAGGGTTTATATACATTGAATTTTATACAACAGAGACTTCCATGAACTTAGCCCAATTTTGGACAGAACCTCACCCATATCACCTAATGCCCACTGTAAAATTTGCAGAATCAGTGGCCATTATTTATTACACTTAACTGTCTTTCCTTTAAGCTATGCAATAATACCAATATTGATTCACTTGCATTATTCTTTGCATATCGAATAGTTGCCGAGCTCGAGGAGACCCCGAAGCCACTGGAAGTCATCAATCCGCAGACTAACTTTATTCCCATCTTGCAGCCAGGCAAGCCCCGGTTTGCATTTAATAGTGTTTTAAATTTTAATTTGTATCGCACTATATGGGTTAGCATGTATGTGCATTAAGTCTAAGTTTTCTTGGAGTTTTCCACATGTATGACCAGAGAACCCATGAAAGAAGGGTAGTTGGTTAAGTCCACGATGTGTCCATGTTACGCTTAATGTTATAGTTGCTTCTATAGAAGTCGAGTAGTTGGAATCTACTCGCGAGTTCAGGATTTGGGTTCGCACGGGATTGGTCGAGTGAGAGATTCACCATTTGGTTAAATGTTGACCGGGCATTGATTAGGAGCAGCAGGACATAGGGGCCTGTGAGCTGTAGTTGTGCCTTTGTTGGTCAAGGAACGATCTGTGTGCGGGCCTGTTGAGCAAGTTTGAATGTACTGAAGGCATACTGGATATATGGGACTCAGTAAACCGATGTAACTTGTCCACCTTAGCGTCGAGGCCTACCCCACCACCTTATAGGTGCGGGTTGAGAGCAGCAAGGTGTAAACCTGCCAGCGGGTACGTCATACTCCGTGTGGGGGCCTCCTGCTCGTAGAGGTGGGACCCGTTCAGCGTGTAAGTAGTGGGTGAAAGGTTGCCGCATACAACATCAGTGGAGTGTGCCTTCGCAGCTCCGAGTGTGGGTGTATGTGTCGTGCTATTCGGGTATCCCTGCAGGTGCATATCGATTCGAGTCGCCGTCCCTCGCAGTTATTGAGTACCTCTTGTTCACTGAGTTGCGACGTTGTTTATTATTTGGAGCTGAATATTATTGAATCATGCTATATAGAATAATTATGTATTGATGCTTGTATGTTTAGATCAGATTGTTCACTAAATTTCAGATTCATGAAGCCTTAATTTGCTACTAAAAGCTGAAAGTAAGGACTAACATTTAGGCGATTCTTTTATTGCAAACCGCCGTCCTATATTACGTTTATCCTGCATATAGAGTTCCATACTTAGTGGAGACAACTAAGTCTTGCTGAGCCTTTGTGCTCACAGTTGCTATTTTAAGTTTTTGCTGCAGATGATGACTTTTATGATGAAGGGTTTGCCGGTGAGGCATTGCCCCCGTCGGGGTAAACGGCCGAGTGGG
Organism: Tuctoria greenei; assembly: GCA_036927565.1. Lineage (NCBI taxonomy): Eukaryota > Viridiplantae > Streptophyta > Magnoliopsida > Poales > Poaceae > Tuctoria > Tuctoria greenei. Next base: position 91,916,144 of record JAYESD010000006.1, on the reverse strand, counting down.
AACTCTGCACGCCGCTGTGATGTGTTTTGTGTGTTGCCAGTGTGGTTCCGTTCTCGGGCTTAACGGAATGACTTTTGCATAGCTTAGGCTTGAGTGTCAAAAGCTATGAACTTGTCTTCCACTGTAGTTGATAGGAAAATTGATGATGAGTCCTGATCTTCCGAAAGGTAATGGGTAAGTCGATTGATGGAGATCTCGACGTTGATGATCCGAGGCTCTCGAGTAGAACACGAACAGCCCCTGCAATCACTACACCACCGCTCCGTTGGTTATCAACCGTGCTTCACACGATTGACCTCGCCAAGAAGGCTAATCCCTGCAAGTGCAACCGAGAACACAAGCAAGAACGTAGAAGAAGCAATCTGAAATTGCTGAATTGGGGTTTCACAAACCGAAAAACGGCGATATTATTGATCTAAGCAAAACCCAATTGTTCATGGCGGCTACTATGGAGTAGATCATGCACATTATCATTGCACCTACAAATATGGTACAAAGTTTATTTGTTTGGGATCCTGGCTCAAGTGAATGTGCGCTCTTGTTTGGACAAGATCAAGATGGTGCGCTATGTCGTCCGCCACCTTGGCCTCCTCCTTTCATGCTTACAAGAAGATTTGCTGGTGTTGCACATATGGACCCACACATGATAGAAGATGAACTCTAGTCGAGGACGACTCCAATTCAAGAAGGGGAGGATGATGAGGACATCACTTCTATGGATACAAACAACACTCCATTGAACATACAAGATGCAATCAATAGAGTTCATACACAACAATTAATTTCAGAGGTGAACTCGTTCTTATATATTTCCTTATATGTTTTTGAACATAAATTGCTACTTAATGATTTATTTGTGATTAGGATCCATGGAGAGGTTCAAGGAGTACTTGGAGGGAGTATTAGGGACGTGGAAGACCAGAGAATTCGTTCAAAGAAGATGGAAACCGAACCAAACTCCAAATCGTATCCAACTCGGAGTCTAGGAGCAGTACGCACTAAAACGGACGCCCAGGACGCATACGAACTCCGTTTTAGACGTTCTACATATGCACGGAAAGGGGAGAGGATAAACTTTCCAATGGCGCCGGTCCCATGTCAAAATTCCTACGGAGTCGTCGGGAATCGTCAAAATAAAATCAAATATAGAATCTGTCAGGGTGCTGCGCCACCATATTGGGCCATTGGGCCTTGTATCAAGTCTAAGTCCATTATTTTCGTGTGTTAGGGTTAGGTCACGACCCCAACACCCCCTTGGACGTCCTCCCACCTATATATACTCCATAGTAGCCGCCATGAACAATTGGGTTTTGCTTAGATCAATAATATCGCCGTTTTTCGGTTTGTGAAACCCCAATTCAGCAATTTCAGATTGCTTCTTCTACGTTCTTGCTTGTGTTCTCGGTTGCACTTGCAGGGATTAGCCTTCTTGGCGAGGTCAATCGTGTGAAGCACGGTTGATAACCAACGGAGCGGTGGTGTAGTGATTGCAGGGGCTGTTCGTGTTCTACTCGAGAGCCTCGGATCATCAACGTCGAGATCTCCATCAATCGACTTATATGAGTCCTGATCTTCCGAAAGGTAATGGGTAAGTCGATTGATGGAGATCTCGACGTTGATGATCCGAGGCTCTCGAGTAGAACACGAACAGCCCCTGCAATCACTACACCACCGCTCCGTTGGTTATCAACCGTGCTTCACACGATTGACCTCGCCAAGAAGGCTAATCCCTGCAAGTGCAACCGAGAACACAAGCAAGAACGTAGAAGAAGCAATCTGAAATTGCTGAATTGGGGTTTCACAAACCGAAAAACGGCGATATTATTGATCTAAGCAAAACCCAATTGTTCATGGCGGCTACTATGGAGTATATATAGGTGGGAGGACGTCCAAGGGGGTGTTGGGGTCGTGACCTAACCCTAACACACGAAAATAATGGACTTAGACTTGATACAAGGCCCAATGGCCCAATATGGTGGCGCAGCACCCTGACAGATTCTATATTTGATTTTATTTTGACGATTCCCGACGACTCCGTAGGAATTTTGACATGGGACCGGCGCCATTGGAAAGTTTATCCTCTCCCCTTTCCGTGCATATGTAGAACGTCCAAAACGGAGTTCGTATGCGTCCTGGGCGTCCGTTTTAGTGCGTACTGCTCCTAGACTCCGAGTTGGATACGATTTGGAGTTTGGTTCGGTTTCCATCTTCTTTGAACGAATTCTATGGTCTTCCACGTCCCTAATACTCCCTCCAAGTACTCCTTGAACCTCTCCATGGATCCTAATCACAAATAAATCATTAAGTAGCAATTTATGTTCAAAAACATATAAGGAAATATATAAGAACGAGTTCACCTCTGAAATTAATTGTTGTGTATGAACTCTATTGATTGCATCTTGTATGTTCAATGGAGTGTTGTTTGTATCCATAGAAGTGATGTCCTCATCATCCTCCCCTTCTTGAATTGGAGTCGTCCTCGACTCAAGTTCATCTTCTATCATGTGTGGGTCCATATGTGCAACACCAGCAAATCTTCTTGTAAGCATGAAAGGAGGAGGCCAAGGTGGCGGACGACATAGCGCACCATCTTGATCTTGTCCAAACAAGAGCGCACATTCACTTGAGCCAGGATCCCAAACAAATAAACTTTGTACCATATTTGTAGGTGCAATGATAATGTGCATGATCTCATCATTCTCCCCTTCTTTATGACAAGCCGTCCTCGGCTTGCTCGTATGTCCAGGAAAAAGGATTGCTTTGGGGGTAGAATGAACACTGTCCATATTGCACAACCGCAATGAACAATGCTTCTTTTTTATTTGTTGTCCTTGCTGCAATAAAAAAATGCTAGAAAAACTTGACAATACATTATTAGTGTTGGTGCATCCATTCATTTCACCATGTTGTTGCAGCACAAAAGGAGCTTGCACATTTGAACATATGTAAACTTTATGCACCATAAATTCACCACTATCTTCATAGTTGCCTATAGCATGAAAAATATTTCTACTTAATAAAGGCAATTCAGATTGTGAAAATATTCTCCTCTCTACAATATTTAGATCACAAAGAGTGTCAAATTCAATATAACCCAAAGTATTTAGAGAAGACAAAAATTTTAGCTCATCATTTTCAGCAGTAGCGGTGATCAAATTATGAATTTCAGCACAAGTAGGTGAATTCAAAACACAATCATCTTGTACATTAACTTGTTTTTGCATAGGTATAATAGAGTTATCAGCACACAACTCTTTCTTAACAGAAGGATCAGCAGGAAAATCAACATGTGGCAATGGTGTATCAATAAAAGATTCCACTAGTCGCTCCTCGACAATAGCATGATTGGTGAAAAAATTCAGAACATCTAAAAACTTCTCACCTTCAACAAGTGTGTTGTGATATTCGTTACCTTTATTCTCATTTTCAGCAGTAATTGTGGGTGAAATATGAATTGATAGATCTGAATTTTCACAGGAGTTGTTGAACACCTCATTCGCTTTTGGATTTTCTACAATTATTGGTTCTTGTTCCTGCAAAAGGTTAAGCATAGGAGGAGGTACAACAAGAAAATTCTTCTCAAGCTCATGTATTTCATCTTTGCAATTGGATACACTAGTAAATGTTTCTCGCATAAGAATTTTCATATCTTTCCATGTTCGAGGTTTTTCTAAATCATTTAAATTGTTCCACCAAGTTAATGCACAACCTACTAATGCACTTGCAACATTTCTAATCTTCCTCCTCTCACACATATGACATTTTCCAAAAATTTTATCCAACTCTATTTCCCAAGCAATATATTCATCGTAACCAAAACCATCATAAGAAGGAAGAGATGGGAGAATGTAATTACTTCTTGTGGAAGGTGTTGTAAAGGTGGTCTGAATGTCATGTGAATCCTTGGTTGATGTTTGATTTTTAGTGAGCAACTCTATCGCCGTCTTCATCATGTCCATCATCTCAGCATATACTGCATGATTCTTGCTTTTACCTGACATTGTTAGTAGCAAACAGAAGACAACACAAAAAATATGTTATCCCTATCAACTACAAAGGATAATGGAAAAGTGGAAGTGGAATCACACACTCTCAAGCGTCTTACCACGCTCTTACAAGTGTTCTTACCGACACTGCAGGTGGCAAACGGTGGACGGTATGAAGAAACCAATGAAGCGTGGGATGATTGCAAAGGTGTATCGATTCTGCTCAAGAGTAAGGTGTAGCTTGGATGGCACTTTCTATGTAGCAAGGATTAGCAACAATGAAATCAGATAGTAAAGTTGAATAAGTGTCCAAAGTATTTGTCAAAGTTGCTGGCCTAAATGTGTTCCTAGTAGTTCAAGCTAGCAAGACATGAGACAAAACTAGATGACACAATGCAAGCACTTCTGTTTTTTTTTTGTTGTTTTTTTTCTCCTTTTTTGTGCGGCTTTTGTATCTTCTTTTGCACTTGCCTTTTTTTTTCTTTTTTTTTTCAGAATGTGCTGCAAAAGAAGAACACAATGCAAACACTCAAAGATATCTCGTATGTCTGTTACAGATTTTCTGCTCAATATTCTAAGGACAATTAAGCACCTTTATAGTCCCCAAATCTAAAAACTTTAAACAGAAATATTATAGATCTATCTCTCCTCTTTAATTTCAGTATATGGAAGATCTATTTTGGATAAGAACAATGGGAGATATTGCCCCCGAAATACAGACTGTTCAGAATTTCTAGATCAATAACAGATTCAGATCTAATGCAATTTCGACATTGATAACTACATTTTTTGGGATAATGATGAATAAGAAAGTTATAGAAAACTTCTTAAGCTTTCCAGAAAGTACAAGAACTCTAAAATCCGAGTTGGTATGAGCGAGATATTATGAAAATACCGAACTGGACAGAGGTGAATCTAATCTGGACGTGATGACGTGACTCAAAAGGATGAATCACACAATGCAAAACTCAAACTAAGACCAAAAACACTTTCTAAACCAGCAATATGACTCAACAACGGACACAAACTCAACAAAACCAAACTGAATAACAAAGTTGCAAAGGCTCAATGTGGTTTGGACAAAGTAATGAACAGATCTACTAAACTGCAAGTTTTTTTGTGGCTTTTTTTGTGGACTCTAGGTATGAAAAACAAAACTAATGTAATGGATAGATGAATTACCTAACGGGCAACCTGGCTCTGATACCAATTGATAGGAAAATTGATGATGAGTCCTGATCTTCCGAAAGGTAATGGGTAAGTCGATTGATGGAGATCTCGACGTTGATGATCCGAGGCTCTCGAGTAGAACACGAACAGCCCCTGCAATCACTACACCACCGCTCCGTTGGTTATCAACCGTGCTTCACACGATTGACCTCGCCAAGAAGGCTAATCCCTGCAAGTGCAACCGAGAACACAAGCAAGAACGTAGAAGAAGCAATCTGAAATTGCTGAATTGGGGTTTCACAAACCGAAAAACGGCGATATTATTGATCTAAGCAAAACCCAATTGTTCATGGCGGCTACTATGGAGTATATATAGGTGGGAGGACGTCCAAGGGGGTGTTGGGGTCGTGACCTAACCCTAACACACGAAAATAATGGACTTAGACTTGATACAAGGCCCAATGGCCCAATATGGTGGCGCAGCACCCTGACAGATTCTATATTTGATTTTATTTTGACGATTCCCGACGACTCCGTAGGAATTTTGACATGGGACCGGCGCCATTGGAAAGTTTATCCTCTCCCCTTTCCGTGCATATGTAGAACGTCCAAAACGGAGTTCGTATGCGTCCTGGGCGTCCGTTTTAGTGCGTAATGCTCCTAGACTCCGAGTTGGATACGATTTGGAGTTTGGTTCGGTTTCCATCTTCTTTGAACGAATTCTATGGTCTTCCACGTCCCTAATACTCCCTCCAAGTACTCCTTGAACCTCTCCATGGATCCTAATCACAAATAAATCATTAAGTAGCAATTTATGTTCAAAAACATATAAGGAAATATATAAGAACGAGTTCACCTCTGAAATTAATTGTTGTGTATGAACTCTATTGATTGCATCTTGTATGTTCAATGGAGTGTTGTTTGTATCCATAGAAGTGATGTCCTCATCAGTAGTGTATTTAAATGTATATTATTTGTAAAAGACAAATCTTGTATAATACTATGTTGTTTTATGTAATATGATGTATCATTTTCACTGTGCTGTTAGGTGTTGCATCGCACGACACCACCCAATTGCGATTCCTGGAATGTTGGGACTCCGGTCCCCACACCAACTCGGTTTCAAACATCTTGTTGAAGCTCAGTTGATTCTTGAAGGCTAAAGATAGTTCTTCAATCTTGGCATTGATACTTTCTAGGGTCTTGTCATTAGTCGATAACATCTTTGATAAGGCATAATTGATATTCAATTGGCTAATGGCAAGATCTCTCAAGTTGGGTTGATTGCCATTGTTTCCTTGTTGTACCCTTCTTGAAAGAAAGGTCGTGGTTGGCCCCACTCTTGACCTCCTGGACGATATCCATTGTTGTTCCCATTATTGGCTACGTATAGGGCATCCTCATGAGTCTATGGGCAGACATTGCCTAAGTGACCCATGTTGCCACAAACTTCACATGTGATGTGAGAGTCTAAGGCATAGGCATTGCCACATACTTCACCATTGGCTTGTCCATCAATCTTCTTCATGAGGAGGTCTCATTTAGCAGCGATCATGTCCACCTCTTTCAAGGTGTGCATGCCTCACTAATGGGTTTGGAGACGTTCATCGCTCCAACCCATGTTGGATACCATCTTCTCAATCAAATCTTTGGCTTTGGGCACCGTCAATGAGAAGAAGACTCTTCCAGCAGCAGCATCCACATGGTCACAAGTGGAAGGGATCAACCCGTTGTAGAAGTTTTGGACAATGAGCTAGTCATCCATGCCATGGTGGGCACAGGCCAGGATATACTCCTGCATCCATTCCCATACCTCAGGAATAAACTCCTTAGCATCTTGCTGGAAGCTAGAAATTCTTCCACGTAGGGCATTGGTCTTGCCCAACCGAAAGTACGTGGTGAGGAATGTCGTAGAACACTTCTCCCAAGTGTCTACAACACTTCAGTTTGCATAGAACCATTGCTTCGCCCTCCCAAGAATGGAGAATGGAAATAGCCTAAGATGGACGACATCAGGAGAGACGCCCTTGATCCTGAAAGTGATGCAGATCTCAAGGAACTATTGAAGGTGAGCACTTGCGTCCTCCTTAGCCTTCCCGCAAAATGGGTTGGCTTGCATCATAGTGATTAGGCCAATTTTGATTTCAATGTTCACGTCTTCTGTGTTAACAGTGGTCCCAACAACCACATTGTTAGTCGAAGGAGCCAAAAACTCACGAAGGGTCTTCTAGGCCATTGGCGTTTTGGTTGTTGGTGCAGAAGAGTTGGTTTTCTTTGCCACACGAAGCTTCCGAGGAGTAAAAACACAAGGTCAATCTCTCAGAAGGGATTCAGGATCTTCAAAAAAGTTTTCCGGCAAGCAAAAACCAGACATGCACTATCCTGTTATCACATAAAATGCGAAAACAAAGAAGGGTTATCCTACTAAAAACCTACCCAGGGTCCTGCTCTATTCACTCAATCATGCAATACTTCAACTGCCTTCCCTGGCAATGACGCCAAAAATGCTTGTTGATGTTTCTTACGTCATAGATAAAAATCTGCAAAAGCACAAAAATTATCGATGTAACATTTCCCCTTAAAGAGTATTCCCAAGGGTGTCATTTATATTTTCCCAAAGGAAGGCTAAGTGAAAATAAAGCAATCATCAAATGAAGAGGTTAGATTGGTCTAGGTTGGGTTCTAGTGAGGATGCGTAGTAGATATGTGGAGGTAGTGTGATACACACAAGATCATTCTATTTTAAGGGGTTAAGTGGGTCCTAAGGGAGATTAGACTAAGAGTTAGGGAGTTGCTCCTACAATGCCTCAAATATCCATATACATAGCCTAAGTTAGATACTAATGAGCATGTCAATGGTGAATCTTTATGCTAAGTTGTTCAACACATCGGGCACAGGTTTACCCATAGCAATACTAAGACGACTCCCGCAAAGAGCATGTGGCATAGCCGAACGTGGAGGATTACAAGGACAGATTGTGCTATCACCACCTACTGCCTACCTCTTCAATCCGTGGGTCTACAAGACATGCTACTTAACTATCCTAGGACCATGCTAGCATATTAAGTAAATACATTAGGAGTCGTGGCACGTGCAATCCTAAAGCAATGACTAACCTAAACATCTAGAACCACTGTTGAGATGTAGCATAAGTTATTCATATTAACATGACCATATCATAGCTACTTAGACAATAGTGGGGGTTTATATTGCTTGTGATGATAGAATAATGACATTAAGGCATGATCATAAAGACTATTCCTACCACATACATGGAATCCACAATCAAACAAGAAATGATTCATCCAAGTATATGAATAAAAGAAGACTAAAGATAACATCTTTATTATGCATATAGTCACAAATACAATAAGGAATATGTGAGCCATACCTTTCCCGGTTTGGAATTAGAGGATAGGGACTCCTTCGACTCCTTTCCTAATTTGGACTAAGGACTAGAGACTCTCACACTACAAGGATTTAGCCTTGTTGCAATGATTGTACCGCAACGAATACTAAATCATTGCAGTAAGCTTGGTGTTTTGCCACAGTTCACTAGTTCGTAGCATTAGGGTCTATTGCCATGGAACAATTGTTGCATTAGGATCTGTTGCCACGATTCTCTAGTTTTTGGCATTAGGATCTATCGCCACGAATCTGTTGCCACGATTCACTAGTTCGTGGCATTAGCATCTATTGCCACGAAACACAATCGTTGCATTAGGATTTGTTACCACGATTCACTAGTTCGTGGTGTTAGTATCTATCTCCACGGAACATGATCATTGCATTAGGAACTTTTGCCATGATTCCCTAGTTTGTGGCGTTAGGATCTATCGCCACGGAACACAATCATTGCATTAGGATAAGTTGCCACGTTTCACTAGTTTGTGGCATTAACGTCTATCGCCATGGAACACGATTGTTGCATTAGGAACTTTTGCCACGATTACGTAGTTTGCGACGTTAGGATCTATCACCACAAAACACAATCGTTGGATTAGGAACTTTTGCCACGATTCACTAGTTCATGGCGTTAGGATCTATCGCCACGAAACTCAATCGTTGCATTAGGAACTTTTGCCACGATTCACCAATTTGTGGTGTTAGGATCTATCGCCATGGAACACAATTGTTTCATTAGGAACTTTTGCCATGATCACCAATTCGTGCCATTAGGATCTATCGCCACGGAACACAATCGTTGCATTAGGAACTTTTGCCATGATTGACGTTAGGATCTATCGCCACGGAACACAATTGTTGCATTAGGAACTTTTGCCACGATTCACAAGTTCATGGCGTTAGGATCTATCACCACAAAACAGAATTGTTTCATTAGGAACTTTTGCCTCGATTCACCAGTTCGTGGCATTAGGATATGTTGCCATGGAATAAAATCATTGCATTTGGAACTTTTGCCACGATTTACCAGTTCGTGGTATTAGGATCTATCACCGAGGAACACAATCGTTGCATTATGAACTTTTGCCATGATTAACCTATTCGTGGCGTTAGAATCTATCGCCACAGAATACAATCATTGGATTAGGAACTTTTGCCACGATTCACAAGTTTGTTGCGTTAGGATCTATCGCCATGGAACACAATCATTGCATTAGGAACTTTTGCCATGATTCACCAGTTTATGGCATTAGGATCTATCGCAAGGCAACAAAATCGTTGCATTAGAACTTTTGCCACGATTCACAAGTTTGCGGTGTTAGGATCTATCGCCACGGAACACAATTGTTGCATTAGGAACTTTTGCCATGATTCACCAGTTCGTGGCGTTAGGATCTATCGCCACCGAACACAATCGTTGCATTAGGAACTTTTGCCACGATTCACCAGTTCGTTGCGTTAGAATCTATCATCATGGAACACAATCGTTGCATTAGGATCTGCTACCACGATTCACTAGTTCGTGGCGTTAGGATCTATCGCCACGGAACAAAATCATTGCATTAGGATCTGTTGCCACGATTCACCAGTTCATGGAATTAGGATCTATCATCACGGAACACAATCATTGCATTAGGATATGTTGCCACGATTCACGATATATTACAAAACGTTGGCCACTGTGTGAACGAATGAATGTGTGGTGTGTTTTCATCGTGTTCCTCATGAATCGTAAGGATGGATTTATTTATTTTCTGGACAAGTGAATGATTTAGTTATCAAGTGAATGTGCTCTAAGTTCATTGATGTGTGATATCAACAGTGAACCAAAATAAAATTTAGAAAATCACAAAGCTAAAGGGAGACAACGTGGGGAGGATGCGCTGTTCATATAAGAAACACACTTTGCTGCTAATTAAGCGCATCTCCATTTTTCTTGTACAATCGTTGCATTAAGATCTGTTGCCATGATTCTACTATTTCGGGGCCTTAGGATTTATCACCACAGAACACACTCGTTGCATTAGGATCTATTGCCAGGAATCACTAGTTTGTTCCGTTGTGAATTTTTGCAGGAGCATCATTTCAAATTCTAGGTATTTTCTAAGAGGTGGGATTATTCAATATCGGCTTGCTTCTAAGCTTGCTGCTAAATAGAAGAGCGGCTTCTATCTTTTCAAAACAAATCAAATAGTTCACAGCTAGCTCACACAGTACTTATATTAAAAAATCATCATCTTCGCTGTTGTCCCCCCCACCCCTCCAATATTGGAGGTAGAATACCATCATTGATATATGTATCGTCATCGTCGTCATCATCTTCATTTTATGATGGAACTCCATGTGCCTGAAATTGATCAGATGTTCTCATTTGAAGAGCGGAAGCATCACCGGTTGCTCCCTCAATGTAATTCCTAGCCCATGCGGTCTTATCCTCATTTATGTGTGGCATATTGATATCAGTAAGTCATCGATCATCAAATGTCTCAGCCTCCATCGTCTCAGTGACATTATTTTCACTGTCTCCACAGGGCATGGCAAATAGGTTCCGTGGCTTCGTTTTAACAATTGTAGCCCATTCTGGTTGCTTCACATTTGGAACGTAAAAAACTTGTTCTGCTTGGGTGGCTAGAATGTAAGGCTCGTACTTAAATTGAGAAAGAGTAGTGTCAACATCTATCATTTTGTATTGATCCGTTTTGTTGCCTCTACTTTGGCTCTGACAAGAACAAGGCTGATCAAACCAGTCACATTCAAATAATAGATCCTCTTGATTTTTTTCAAAATCAACAGAAATCATTTTCTTGATTACTCCAAACCACTCATGATCACCATCCCGAACAACAACACCACTTTTTTGCGATCGTAAATCTTTTTTCCACCTCTACAGTTTGAAAGAAGAAGCCTTTTATGAATGATCGACTAAAAAAGTATGGCCGACGATCAGGTCCTCTAGATAATGCATACAAATAATTGGTTACTTTGCCTTCTTTGTGTAATGTCGTAATCTGTACACATTAGTATAAAAGGGGTCATCGATAGACCAACTTCAGAACACATATTTGTTCAATATTTTATCAAAGTAAAAACTTGCATGTACTTACTTGTTTCTGAAACCAATAAACAAACTCATCTCTATGGCATTTTTCAAGATCACGAGAATGAATATTTTTCAGCTCTTCAAAATGCTCACCGAAAAGGGTACAATATTAAATTAGCCATCTACAATAAGCATGATCCAATATAGAATAGAACATCTGAGTTATACGTACTTGATCCATGAAGCGGCCTCTTCAACATTAGAAATAATATAATGCCTGATGTATAGTTTCCTAACCTCCTTGCGCATCTGCACAAGCAAAAACCAGAGAGAATAATCAAGAAACGGCTATGATATGCTGATTTTCGTAGCCACCATTGAAAAAACCATCGGTGCGCCGTCGAGCTCATGGTTGTCGGCCATTCCACGGCTTTTATACCTTGGATTCATCTTTCCCTTGATCCCAGAAATGTTTTCGATAGATTTCTGAGATGTTTGAGCTTGGGATAGGTTTTCCCGACATCGCCGGAAACCAAACTGTCGCCACTGTCGTCGTACTGCCATTTCTGACCCTCGCCGCGTCGATTCGACCTCACCATCGTGTTCCTCAACCCTCCAAACGGTTGGGTGGAGAATTTCAGCAAGGGAGAAGGCTGGGAAACCCGGGCCAGCAAGCTCGCCGGCGTAGCACCGCCGCAGCAGCTTGGACGCCTCCCGTGTCACGAGGAAGAAGACGATGGGGGCCGGGCCCAGTTGTCAGAGACTGCCGGTGTTCAACGGGATGTGCTTTGGCCGTGGGATCTGTTGTGGCTGTGCAGTTCAACCCCGTGGCCCTTCGTGTGTGGCCCAGTTGTGATTGGCCCATTTCAAATAGGTGGGTCCGGCTGGATTATTTAAACTTTTCCTCTTACAAATAATTCCAGATTTATAGCAAACTTCTAAAATCCATTACTCCTAGTAAACTTGTTCAAATAATCCCAATAAATTCTGGTAGACTCATCTTGATCCTAATTTTGCAGTGGTGCAATTTGTTGGACATGAAAGTCCCAGAATTTTCATAATTAATACTTTTGAGCTAACTGCTTGGAAAATTAATTACCCCTGTTCTGCTAATTGGAAAATCCCTGATTTTGGTCAGAAAACTCTTAAAAATACACTTGATCTCCTGTAAAAATTTCATGTTCATTAGACTTAATTTACTGGACAAAACAGTGTTCAAATCACCTATGTAAATTAAAAAATGAAAAATGTACAGAAACATTTTCAGAATTTCTTGCAAACTTGTAAAATCAATTTCTCCCTGCAGAAAGCTCAGAAAAATATGAAACAGATTTTCCCAGAACCAGAAGAACCTCCTCTACCATAATCATCCACTTTTAGTCATGACAGAGCTCCAGAATTACAACCAAATTTCAGAGAAGGCTATTACTTGTTGGAAGTTTAGAGACAACAAGCTTCCTTGAACATCTACAATTTTTGGTCCAGATCTTCCTCATAGAACCTAGTATCCGCTGTAAAAATCCCAAAGCCAATTAAAATCATTTACATAATGATCAGCATTTAGAAAGTCTTTTATAAAGTTTCAATATCACTCATGTACTATATATATATATATATATATATACATATATATATATATATATATATTGCATATCATATAGTGACCGAGATCGAGAAGGAGCCGGAGGCCTTGGACAACATTCTCCTAGAATATAACTTCCCCTATGACTCACAACCAGACAAGCCCCAGTTTGCATTTAAGTGCTATTTTAAAGTTTCTATTTGTATCACTTATGTCTAGGATGAGTTTTGTGCATGAGGGATAAGGTGCTTGTTACTCCACTTGCATGACCCACAAATCCCATGGAGTATTGGGTAGGTATACAGCTTGACGAGTAGAAAATGCCATGCTAATGTTTGAGGAATCTGGTAGAAGTCGAGTAGTTGGAATCTACTCGCGAGATATAATTTTATCACACGGGATGGATTTGATCAAAGAATGGTTTATGAATATGAATTTGAGACCAAACAGTGGGAGCCCTGCACGCCGCTGTAAATTGTTGTGTGCTGCTAGTGTGTAGCGTCCCCGAGCTGGACGACTGCACTTTTGCATAGCTAGGCTGAGAGTTTAGCTATGAGTATTATCTTCTGCTGTATATTATGTATTGTAAAAGACTTTTGCTTTTTATATAAATAAAAGTTTTTATTTTGTCGTATTATTTTGGTTTGTGCTGTCGGGTGCGGCATCGCACGGCACCACCCTCTGCGATTCCTGGAATGTGCGGGTCTGGTTCCCACAGTATTGACAATCTCCTGACAAAAACTACGTCGGGAGCTTGAGCTCTGGTTGAAGCTTCTTGTCGAGAGTTCATCAGCTTCAGCATTGCTGAGACACTAGACATGGCAGAGGTCTAGGATGTCAAAGTCCTTCTATAGCTTCTGGACTTCAAGGAGGTAAGCATCGAGTTGAGTGTTGTTGCAGCAGCATTCACCTTTGACTTGATTGATAATGAGTTGTGAGTCACCTTTCAGTATCAACTGCTTGACGCCATATGACAGCAGCACCATGAGTCCGTAGATGAGAGCTTCATACTCTGCCATGTTGTTGGTTGCCTAGAAGTTGAGGTGTATCGTGTACTTGACCTTCTCCCCGGTCGGAGCGAGGAGAAGGATTCCAGCTCCAAACCCCTTCTTCTGCATGGAGCCATCAAAGTAGAAAGTCCAGTGAGACTCGGTGAAGACCGAGACCTTGGATTCCGGCTTCTGCTCAGTGTGGCCCCCTGGATTTGATTAAGAAGGGGTCCACTTCGCCACGAAGTTCACCAATGCCTCACTCTTGATCGATGTCGAGGTAAGAATTTGAGATCGAATTCTGCCAGCTCCACTGCCCACTTTGCAATATTTCCCGTAGAGTGGGGGTTAAGCAATATAGCACGTAGTGGATAAGAGGTTACCACTGATATTTTTTGGGCTTGGAAGTAGTGTTGAAGTTTCTTTGAGGCAATAAGAACTGTGTAGAGCAGTTTATGCACCTCAAAGTACCGAGTCTTAGCGTCATGCAGTATGTTGCTAATGAAGTACACTGGCTGCTAGACTGTTCAGACCTCCCCAGAAGGGCCCGGTGCTTCTTTTTCATCAACCCGGACCCTCCTGGAGGGGTCCAGACCTTCTTCTTGAGATTCCTGAACCCTCCCGGAGGGGTTCGGAACTTCTTCTTCAGCCGTGAGAACTCCCTCAGATGAGAGAGGTTGATCCTCTAACAGCTTGTCTTTAGGACCCGTGCCTGGGGGCTGGGACCCAGACTCGCCTTCAGGTAGCTCCAAACCCTCCTGAAGGGGTCTGGACTCCTGAACTGAAGATGGTTCCAGTCTCTCCGCGACTAGGACCATGTTGACAACCTCCGTAGTTGCTGAAATGTAAAGCAAGAGAGGCTCACCAGGCATCAGAGCTACCAAGATTGGTAGTGTGCTGAGGTGCTGCTTGAGCTCTTGGAACGCCTTTTATGCTTCTTTAGAACAATAGAATGTCCCAGACATGCTCAATAGCTTGAAGAAGGGAAGCGCCCTCTCTACCAGTCTTGAGATGAACCGGTTGGGCGCAACTAGACATCCAGTTAGTTTCTGGACATCCTTAACGCGGGTTGGGGCCCGTATCTCTTCGATAGCCTTGATCTTTGTCAAATTTGCCTCAATTCCTTGGTGAGTCACCAAGAATCCAAGGAGCTTGCCGGAGCTAACCCTAAAGACACATTTGTTCGGGTTTATCTTGGTGCGTGTTATGCGCAGCTTGTCGAAGACAGCTTACAGGTTGTCAAGGAGTGATTCCTTGTTCTTCACATTCACGATGATGTCATCGAAGTAGACCTCCACCATGTCTCTAATGAGCTCCCAATATTTTTTTTGCATGGCTCATAGAAAAAGTTGAAGTAGCATCTCTAAGACCGAAAGGCATAGCAGTGTAACAATACAACCCAGCCACTCTAATGAAGGCAGTATGTTCTTCATCTTCCCTAGACATTTGGATCTGATGATATCTAGAATATGGATCTAGTAAATACAATAGTTTGCACCCAGAGGTGGAATCCACAATTTGATCTATTCTTGGTAGTGGAAATGGGTCTTTTGGACTTGCCTTATTCAAGGTGTTGTAGTCTATACACATCCGAAGCTTCCCGTCGGCCTTAGGTACAATGACTGGGTTTGCTATCCATCGTGGATGATGAACCTCTAGGATGAAACCGACTTCGAGCAGCTTGTTGATTTCTTGTCTGATGAAGTTCTACCGCTCGACTAATTGCTTCTGGGGCTTCTTATGTACTGGTCGTGCGTTAGGATATATCTTCATGTTGTGCTCAATCACCTCCCTAGGGATCCCAGGAATTTGTGACGGTCGCCATGCAAACACGTTGATATACGCCCGGAGGAAAGTGATGAGAGAGAGTTCCTATTAGTTTTCCAGACTTCTCGATATACGAGTGGTCTTGGCAGCATCGGGACCAATTTAGATGAATTTGACGGGAATGTCGGTGTCGCTGCTTGGCTGTAAGCTTGGTGTCGAGGTTGAGCCATGTTGGAGAGAGCTCGGGGGTTGAGCAGCTTGCTTCTTGCCGGATCTATCCTCCTGTGTTGTTGCAAGCGCATGGAGTTCTTCTAGCGCGGCAACTCCTGCAGTGCAATCTCCGCGAATCCGAAGAACACCTGAAGGAGTCGGCATCTTCAACACCAAGTAGCCATAGTGAGCTGTGGCCATAAACCTATATAGGGCTGGCTAGCTGGCATTGACGGGGAGGGTGATGTGCGCTACGTCGAAGACCAGCTTCTCAGTCCTGTAGCTGTCCCGAGTCCTGAAGGTCCCCGAGAGTGTGATTATAGCTTCCGAACCTACACCAGAGAAGGGACGTGAGGGGCGAAGGTCCGAGAGGCTGAGCTGGATGTTCACGAACACTTCGTAGCTGAGGAGGTTGAGTGCCGCACCTCCGTCTACCAAGACATGATAGAGCTGGACATTGTTAATAGTAGGAGAAACCATCAACGGCAGTTGACCAGCTCCGGTCATGTTTCTTGGGCAATCTGAAGTATCGAAAGTGATGGTAGTGTCCATCCACTTCTGATGATGTTCTGGCTTTGCGGTGGGAGCTATGCCAGCCATCTCACGACGCATGGTCTTCAGGATGCGCCGAGATGTAAAATCCCACGACCCTCCATATATCGTATGGAGAGTCTTCCGACGCTCATTTGGGAGACGTCGGAGTCATCGTCAATGATGTTGTAAACGGCCTTCAGAACCTTCTTGGGGTCCTAGAAACCTAGCTCCTGATTAGTCGGAGCTTCGACCTTCTGCTTTCCTCCCCGTTGGCGGAAAGTAGCTTCTTCTCAGCGCTTGTTGAAGAGTTTGACAAGACGCTGGACGTCGCAACAATTTTGAAGATTGTGGGTGTCCGTTTCATGAATCGGACACTAAATCTTTTGATTGCCGCCTTCTTTAAACGAGGGTCAGGGTCTCTTTTTGATGTGTGGCCCACGGCCACCAAGAGCTCCAGCTGCAGCGGCAGTAGGCGCGCCGGCCGGTGGCTTCTTCTTGCCTTTGGACTTTTTCATCTGTTTCCACTGCCGGAGGTAGCAGTTTCAGTATTGGAGGAGGGTTTACCAGTCTTCGGAGCTGGTTTGGAGTGCATCTCTTAGCCCTCCACAGCCCTAGCACATTTGTCGGCTAGGCTGAAGAGCTCCGTGACACTGCTGACTTCTTTTGTTGCCACCTTCTCTAGCATCTTCTTATCTCTAACTCCCTGTTGAGATGCGACAATGACAGAAGCGTTGGAGATAGAAAGGATTGTGTTCTGTACCTAAGAAAATCGCTGGATGAACGATCGCAGTGACTCTCCTACCTTTTGTTGTACGACAAACAGGTCCAACTCGGTGCCACGTTGGGCGTAGGAGCTCTAGAAGTTGGCGGTGAATTGGTGGCAAAGCTCTGCCCAACTGCTGATGGAGTCACGCAGAAGACTCATGAACCAGGACCTGGCTGTCCCAATTAGAGCCACCAAAAAGTAATTGGCCATCACAGCCTCATTGCCTCCAGCCGCGAGGATAGCGCTGGAGTAAATCTGGAAGAACTCAACGGGGTTGACAGTCCCATCGTACTTCTTCGGCAGATGAGGCTAGAACTTATGTTGCCATTTGACCATGCGAAGGTGCATGGCCAGAGCCGAACAACCGCCCCCTACTCCCAAGGTAGAAGGGTTTTCACGAGTGGCTCGCCTCTCGGGAGCATGCTCCATGAGGATGCGACCATCTTGCCTCATGTACCAGCGGTCGAGCTCATACCGGAGATCATGAGTCAAGAACCTGAACACCGTATGAGTACGGCGTGCCCTAGAAGCCAATGATGTCACTTGTTGGGAGGGCGCACACCTCCTGTGCTGTGACACTTCAGGACCAAGTCTGCCAGACAAGGTTCTGTTTCTTAAAGGTTCCTGCCCCGTAGGAGGCGGACCTTGATTACTAATGGCATTGGCTGCAACAGCAACCAGATGTTGCACATCAATACGCCACTGTTCCATCGCACCCAAAGGTGCTCTGGGTGCAGGTGGACACTGAAGAAGAGTTTGCGCTGCGTTCAGCGTGTTCTCGGGGTTGTTTGTCAATGTAGTGACTGACGCAAACACACCATCTTGCTGCGATGGTGGAGGTGGTGGTGGAACAACACCCGCCAGGACAACAACATTGGTTGAATGCTGCACGTTGGAGGGATTTGCTCCAGCTGGCTGCTCAGGGTGGCCGTTGGATGATCCTGCAGCGGAATTTGCCATCTATAAATCTCAGGCCTCCCTACCTAGCGCGCCAAATGTCAAAGTGTTGCTACGAAACTTTCCCCGGTATTACTAAAGTGTAGTCCGCGGAGGTTCGTATTCAGTTGGGGCACGCTTAAGATTTTGAACGAGACAGTGACACAGGGGAGTTTTACGTGGTTTGGGTCGCCTGAGCGTAATACCCTACTCCACGGGGTGGT
The DNA here is from genome assembly GCA_036927565.1 of Tuctoria greenei. Taxonomy (NCBI): domain Eukaryota; kingdom Viridiplantae; phylum Streptophyta; class Magnoliopsida; order Poales; family Poaceae; genus Tuctoria; species Tuctoria greenei. The sequence goes on along the minus strand of JAYESD010000006.1, from coordinate 91,897,534 downwards.
TGTTGATTGTATGAGAGTGTATACATATGTGCTTCAGTTGGCTTGGTTCGAGATGGATGGACTTGGTTTCTACCATGCAGCTCAACCCTTTTATATGCTAAGGGCTGACCGTTACAGGGGTTGCCTGACCCGACATATGGCCCCGGCGGTATTCAATCACCCAATACACGATCTATATGTAGTAAGTATGATTAACAGTGTGATAATGCGCCTTAATGGAAGTGTTACTGGTACTAAAGGTCCTCTGATCGTGTGTCACTAATGCTGAATTAATGACACGTTAATCAAGTTTTGTAACGGGTGTTTTAATAGCCTCTTGAATATCCGTGTCGTTGGAGATCCTGTAGTTGTTGCTGGTGAAGCTCCGGAGGTACAACATGTGGCAGCTCTAGAGCTTCCCTCTTCAGATAGGTAGGTCCGGAGCCACTCGACACGTGGCGGCACCAGAGCTTCCCTCTGCTGGGGGTTAGGTCCGAGGTTGCTAGACACGTGGCAGGACCGGAGCTTCCCTGTGTAGGGAGGTAGACCCAGTTCTACAGGACATGTGGTAGTACAGGGCTACCCAAATAAGATATGCGGGCCCAGTGCTGTCAGACGTGTGTTGCCTTTGCGGGTCTTCAACTCGGACGTAGGAACTCTTCGGCTTTTCTTGCAGTATCATGGGGTACCCGGTACGTAGGGTACCAACAACGACTCACACCAAAGTCGTATGCATTTACTTTCAACTATATTATTGTGACTGCCTGTCGTGCTTCCCATTGGCCGCCCTTGAGCCGTGATTGAGTGAATTGGGATTGTCTGTCTTCTACAGGTACACTAACTACGGTAGCAACCCGTGTAGAATAGGTTTGCGAGTGATCCATACTAGGGCCACCTATAGACGTGTTCGGATATACCGGTTAGAATTTTTATCTTTGTGAGGCACATAGTACCGTTAGTATCACATTTGATACTTGACCATCCCCCACGACAGAATGGATGCATTGTGTTTGAAGTTCGATTATCAGTTGCTGGTATGTTTGGACTTGTGTTATTGTTTATCGGCTCAAAGAAGGTATAGAACCAAGATTCTTTGTTTCTGGCAGAAGTTAGCTCAACTTCGCCACAGTGCAGTCTTGGTTAGATAGCTATAAACATAGGGGTATGCTATATGTATGGGAAGGTCGCCAAGTCCTCTACCAGTTCCAATTCCGTGCTACGGCACAGATCAAGATGTAAAGCAAATTCTAGTTATCGAGCTCTAATTTTGAACTAGGTTTCAAAATTTGAGTTTATTTCCAACTCATGTAGTTCAAAGTCGATGAGTTCTATTTTCGAGCAGAATTTGACCTGACTTTGAAAAGCTACATCTTCTAGTTTATTAATCCAATATAGGTGTACTTTACATGGTTGGTATGATGAGGAAGTCTTCTAAAAGTTTTCTATTCATCTCCAGATCAGAATTCATCTCTAAACCATCCTAAAGTTCAGATTTCTAAACTTTGTCGAGGCTGGACAGAACATTAAAACAGCTTCTGAAACCTTTACTCTTTTGACCATAACTCTTTATAGAAGCCTCATATGACATCATATGACACATTCCCGGAAATCTTGCAACATGTGAAAAAAATTTGTAGTGCAACTTGCTGTCAAATATTGAAGTTTATCTATCTGAAAATCAGTGATAAAATCAGTCCTGTCAGAATTTTCTTAGAATTCTGGTAGCAATGTCGTATTGCAAAATTCCATATGTCTTCAACAAAAAAGGCTATCAAGGCAAATTAATACTTTTTGGAAAGCTTGTAAAGTCTTCTATATGTTTTCTATTGACCTCCAAGCCAAAAGACCATTCTAAGATGATGAAAGTGCACCATAATCACAAATGCTGCTGTTCTGAAACTGTGTGAACAAGCAGCTGTATTTTTGCCATATCTCTTCATAGAAAACACTTCTAGGCCATTGTGATGCATTTTTGGAAAGGGGAGGATCTATTATACAACTTATTAATTCATTGTTCCACCAAATTCAGATCAGAAGTATTTATAAACTTGAGTTAGAAACTGCAACAAGAGTATATGTGCTACCTGAACCAGGCAGGAAAATTGTGAACTTTGAACAGACATAAGTCCTAAATCTGAACAGCAACATAGGAATATATATACGTGTCAGGAAATTTTAAGGAGTGCTCTAACAAGTTTCTATTCGACACTAAGGCTAAAACTCGCAATAACACGGTTTAAATCGAAGTATCGTCGAAGTTGTCTTGACAGCACAGAATCTGGACAGATTTATATTCAGTTACTGTTTTGACCATACCTTTGAAAAGAATCATCTAATTTCTTTGTGTTTTACACTTATAGAATCCTGAGGATGTACCCAACAATGTTGTAATGTATGATATCTGCAAATTTTGATGTTTATATATCTGGAAACTGTAGACAAGATCAACCATAAACAAAGGAGGTGCTGTCCAAATTTCAAGGAAAAACTGTCAACTTGCAAAAGCCATATCTCCTCAACGAAGAATGCTTTGATAGCAAATAAATACATTCTGGAAAGGTCATTGAGTGTACTACAACTTTGTATCCAATCCAGATTTTTCCTCTAACTAGTCTAAAAAATTGTATTTCTCCATAGTGGTCAGCTGTACCAGAACCTGGACAGTGGTCTGAATTTCAAAATTTGATCAGTTTGGTTTCAATTTCCTTTGTGTCATTCTCAGGTCCTTCAGCTGTTGTTCAACATGGCGAGTTGAATTTGAGTATTTAATACATTTGGAACACCATGTCAATCGACGGTCATGTGGTGTCTCATTGCGGTAATGAGAGTATGTGGATGGTAAAGCGTATGCCATCTCGGGATGATCGACAATAGTGATAATGAACATCCACATATGGAGTCCATTATTTTGGAACTCGCTATTGTAAAGTTGCTCTAAAGACAACATATCTTGTACAGAGTTATACCTTCTCCATTGATGTTAAGAATGCAAGATTTTGGGTAACAATCCGCACAGAGTAGTGATTCTTTCTCAAGTGACTTTGGATAATCACACCTGCGGATGGCTTAAGTAGTGGTTGCACTTTTAGTAGTTGCACATCACCTCCCTATAATATTTAGTTGGAGTAAAACTTTTCAAACTCTTAGTTCTAAACTTTAAGGGGGAAGGTGTGTATCCAAGTAACTTAAGTGATCAAATGGAACTACAGTTTCAAGAGAAACCAACCTCAAGCACAAGGTTAGCACCTCATTGAAGGAGTGCATCCTCAACTCCATCATGGAAGATGTCAATCACCACTACATGATCGAAGAGTAGATTAAGCGAAATAGCACTATGTGAACTCTAGTAACTTTGACCCCATACTGAATAGTACCAAGTCATCAAGGTAACCTAGTTACTGGATTTTTTGAGCAAAGATGAGTCTGTGACTCAACAGATGCGACAAGGACCTAGTGAGACAAGTGGATATACTGGTTAGAATGTGTACAAGTTACGAACATTAAGATTGTGTAGTATATTGCTCACCGCTCCTTGTTTCCATGGTTATACTTGAATCCTTCTATCCTGATCAACCTATGAGAAGGATGTTCCTTGTCCAATACTTCTCATGAGCATGTTGATTCAAACATTGTGTACTTGAGATAGTGCTTATCGTGTTTAAATCGTTATACATACTTTTGCTCAAACCACAAAGATGAATGCATCATACCTTATGCATAGTTTTTCCCGAGATTACATTGTGTCTGCATAACATCATCCGATTTCTAATGCATCATGATACATGAGTCTTAATGAACTTTGAGAAAGAATATGTATCTCCGTTCAAGTACTTAAGTGATGTCTAATTGTCTTGATTTTTTCTTTGTGATCAACACTATCAAAGTGTTTGATAGGACACTTCCCCCGGACCCGCTAAGAAGCAGCCCGCGAAGGTTCTTTTTATGGTTGGGGTACACAGAGATAAGGATCAAGATGATGAAGCCAGAGATTTACGTGGTTCGGGCCGCCAGAGCGTAAAACCCTACTCTACAGGATTTGTGTTGTTGTATTATGCGAGTCTGCTCGCTAGTCAGTTCGGATCAGGCTAATTCAGTCTCCCCCCTGATCTTCGTGTGGTACAACCCTTTTATAGTTCTAAGGACTGACCGTTACAAAGCTTGTCTGGCCCGACACGTGGCCCTGGCGTATTTAATGGCCTAATGCACTGTCTCAAGTGTATTAAGTATGATTAATAGTGTGATAACGTGCTTGAATGGCTCTGTTACCCCTATTAACAGCGCTCTTGATAGTGTGTCATTAATACAACATTAACGACACGTAATTACATCTTGTAACTGCCGCTTTAATTACACTTGATGGCTCATGCTGAAGGAGATCTACGAGTGTACGCGTCGATGAAGGTCCGAAGGCTCCACACGTGGAAGCCCCGGAGCTTTCCCTTACGGGGGGTTAGGTCCGGGGCTATTGTACACATGTCGGCACCGGAGCTCCTCTCTGCTTGGGTTTAGGTCTGGAGCTGTCATACACGTGTTAACGCTGGAGCTTCCCTTTGTTGGGAATTTAGCTATGGCTTTTCATTACATGTGTTAGCTCAGGAGCTAGCCATATTAGGGGAGCGGGTCTGTCGTAGTGTGATATGTGGGACCTAAGAATACCTTCAACTCTGTCAGGTAGAATTCTCTTGTACCCTTCGCGGTACTAAATGGTACCCAGTACACAGGGTACCGTCAGTGGCCCCCAAGCCCACCTCTGGGAGAAACCCTTTGGTTTAAGTTATTCTACCAGAGGTGGGGCCATTCTCGATTCTCGTGCTTCGATTTCAAGAGCCTTCTGATGTGCTATTGGAGCGATGGTCCTGGAGTGAATCATCGACGCGTGGCTTGTTATGAATGCGACAGATGAGATCTTTGTGTGAAGATCTCACACAATTGAAGGTCGCCGGATCTCACATGGGGTGGTCCAGTGAGTCCTTCAAACATCTGGTCCTCGCCGGCAAGCTCCCGTTCAAGAAGGAGCGCAATGGTGACATGGTGTACTTCATAGCATACGCCATGGTGGGATTCATTCCACCTTTCTCTTCCTTTCTTTTGATGCTGCTAGACTTTTATGGTCTGCAGCTGTATCACCTTGGCCCCCACTCTCTTCTCCTCGTGGTGACATTCGTCCACTTTTGCGAGATGTGGGTGGGTATTCCCCCCTACGTCGAGCTATTCCACACCTTCTTCACCGTCCACACCACCGGCAAGGGGAGTGAGTTTCAATGCTTATACTATTTTGTGAAGCGCAATAACAGCCCCTACAAATACTTGAAGTTGTTTCCTTCCGGCAAGTGGGACGACTAGAAGAAAGATTGGATCATCATTTCGGCGAAGGAGCACGAGAAATTAAAGCTGCCCGAAGGTCTCCCGAATGTTGACACCGACACCTGGAGTGTAGTTCCGGTGCTATCAGAGACCTTCAACCCTGTCTTGACCAGGATCCGCGAGTGCGTGGAAGGTGGAGTGACCCCCCAAATCGTCTTCTGCAACTTACTGGTCAACAGGTGGGCTCTGCTGAAGAATAGGGAGAAGCTTGCGTGGGCCCTCAACAAAGTGATGGATGACGACCAGATTGAAACCGGTCTGAAATCCAACTTGGATGATGAATCCTTGGAGTTTCATTTGAAGAAATTCCAGCATGGGATTAACATTAACGGTGACGACTTTATTCCGCCAGCAGCTTTTCTTCCTCTGAACATGGAGACACAGTTCAGTAGGGAGCTCCGGAGGAATATGCCGGTGCTTGACAACCTTGGTGAGGTAGAGAGGCGTCCGACCACCAGATTGGTGATCCCTGGAGCTTCCGAGGGTGGTCCTGCCTCCACCTCGAGCCCGAACACTGAAGACACCGGCAAGGGCAAGGGCAAAGAGCCAGCTGAGCCCTCCAACCGAAAGATGAAGTTGAAGCACGCTGACGGGAGGTTCGTCAGACCTGCTCCTTCCACGACGGCTCCTTCTCCCCGGCGGGGGTGGTCTTCTGCAGCTACCCCCGCTCTGGTGCCAGCGGCTTCAAGAAGCGTCAGCTCGTGGCAGTCGAACCCGGCCTCAATGCCGGCTAAAGGCTCCAGGCCTAGGAGTTCTTCCCGACCAAGAGAAGCTCCAGCCGAAAGAACTTCAGCTGCTGCGAGTGGTCCTGAACTGAGGTCCAATGCAGTTGTCTCACTAGACTTGGTGGGCTCTAGCTCTGGGCCTCAAAAGAAGAGGTTCCGAGGCGACTGGGGTGGTAGCATCCAGAGCTAAGCATTGTTTGCTCTCCCTAAAGTGCTAGTCTTGTTTTTGATGTGTCTTTAATCCTCTCTTCCCTTTGTTTCTAGGGTGTCAAAGAAAGGACCAGAACTTCGGTGCCTGTTGTAGCGGTCAAGGCTGCACCTACCAAAGCTCTGACTTCGAGCATCGAGCCTCCCCGTCAAGCGGAGACGGAAGTCATGACAGCTCCGGTGCCAGCCGTCGTGAGCTTGGACCCGGAGTCCTCGCCCGAAGCTCTTGTGGTAGCGCCGAACCACATGGGAGAAGTCGAAGATGTACCCCTAGCGACGGTGGCGGAGGTTGATGCCCCAGCACTGGTGATGCCAGTAGTTCCGACTTTTGAGCTGGAAGTTGTCGAAGCCCTGGCTGCTGAGCTATAATTGGTTGGAGCCCCGGCTATTGAGCCGGAAATAACTCAAGCTCCGGCCCTTGTGCTAGAAGCAGTTGAAAGTCCGATAGTTGAGCCGGAGGCGCCTGAAGCTCTGGTCGTTGAACCGAAAGTAGTCGCCATGTCAGAGCCTGAGCCGGCGGCGGTTGAGGCCCCAGTTGAAGCCCCGACTACTGCTCCGGAGGTAGTTGCCCTGGAGGTATCTGGGATAGAGCCAGCGCAGCCTGAGGAAGTGGCGAAAGGTCCCCCATCCTCAGAGCCTGTGACTGAAGGTCTGGAAGCGGCACCTTCAGCTCCCGCACTGGAGGTGGGAGTTCCCCCAGCAGGTTCTTCCTCCGCTACCACTGAGGGGCTTCTCGAGAGCGGCCCTAGCACTGCAGGAGTACAGGAGACCACTATCGTTGAGTGGGACCCAATTTTTGTAATGGAAAATCCTTTTGAGCCTGCGGAAATGGTCCCAACAGGCCCGTAACCTATCCCTCTGGCGTTGTCCATAGACAACGCCTGCTCAAGTCTCCGACAGGTCCATCTTGCATTCGATCACGAGAGCAAAGCCTTGGAGGAGGAGCGCACACCTTGAGGCATTGGCGCAACAGACTCCATTTTGAGACCAAACTTTCCCAAACAAGACTGGCTGACCAGAAGGAGTGGATTAAGAGGGAAAAGGTCCGGTTAGAATACTGGGACAAACTAATGGAGGAGAAGGAAGCCACCATTCGGGCACTCGATGCTAACTCCAGGGAGATCCTGGAGCAAGCCAATGAGAGGCGTGATGCTGCCGACGAGCGTCACAAAAAACTCACTGAATTCAATGAGGTTCTCCTAAAGCATCGAGCAGACCTACATGTGAGGGAAGAAAAACTTCTGGAGCAGCAGGAGGATGTAGTAAGGAGAGAGGCGGATGTCACCCAGAAGTTGACTCTGGGTGAGCAGAATTTTGCAGATCGCAACAAAAAGTTGGATCTATGGAAGGAGGAAGAAAGGAAGAAGAACTGGAAGGTGGGGCAAGAGCTCTCAAAAAGAGAGTCTGACGTTGCCGCTAGGGAGGAGAGAGTCAAAGGCAGGGAAAAGGACCTAGCTGAAAGGCGGAACCGCATCCACCTCCGGGAGACGGAGCTGGCGGACCGGGAGAAGCAAGTTGCTGAGAACATGCAGCAGCATGCTAAGTTGGCTGAGCGCCTTGCCCGTGAAGGTTCAGAGCTTGCGGCTGCCCGGAGGTCATGGAAGAGATGCGGAGCTCAAAGGAAACCGAGTCCTTGATGGTATGGGACTTCTTCTGGTCGTGCGGACAGGGACCTTGTACCACTTGGTTTTAGTGCAGTACGCCTGGAAAACCCAACGCTGGAGCTGGACCAGATGCTAGCGGCACATGGCTCTACTGGCAGCAAACTCGATGCGATGGGTAACCTCATCGCCGATCAGCTGGAGATGGAGGGTAAATCCTTGGCCAGAAACGTCGCCGAGTATGTCTTGGCATGTTACAAAAGCTGAGACCCCCAGTTCTCACTTGATCTGGTCTTTGAAGGAATCATCGCGGAGGAAGAGGATGCTTCTAGGGCCAGTGTCCAAGAAGCTGTTGAGAAGGTTACTTCATTTTTCCACTAGACTGAGATCCTCCAATAGCTAGGACTTTTCTCCTTTTGCCCCTTGTATCCCCAATTTTGTAATCCAGTAGTTTTGATTAATGAAATCATCCTTTCTTCCTTCTATTTCACTTTGTCTTCAATATACTATGTCGTATCTTGTTGGCCCCCTGGTACATGTGTACAATTGAATTGTGTACATGTACCAAAGATGTTGGCAGTAGGTTGACGACTTGAATTCTTCACACTTGTAAATTTTGGGTTTGAAGTCTTTATCTTCGATACGTCAACTGTTGGCCCCCTGAGATAGTCGAAGGTTCGTAGCTCCAATAGTGGTTGATGCCAACGCACGAGTCATCGATGACAGACCTCCGGGGGTTGCCGAAGCTTAGTAGCTCAGACAATACCCATTGTCAACGTATGAAGCATTGATGGTAGGCTCCCTTGGAGGATGTCAGAGATTAGTAGCTCCATCGTCATCTACCATTGCTATGAATTTTTTCTTTTCCTACACATTAAAGGCAAGAGAGAAAGTAAAATTCGTCCTCTTGTCTATAAACTTGTTGTGACTTATTGTTCTTATTTGGACTTTAGGTCCAAAGAAACTCAACATGATAACAAGTGTTTTGATATAATCTTTATAGATCGGCATGCCTTTTTAGTACTCACCCTACTGAGGTCTGTTGGGGTGTAGGTAGAGCGGCGTACTTAGGGTGCAGGACCAGGCTAAGCCAATAGCACACTCTGGACCTATGTTGGCTCGGCGTTCAGGCAAGTAGACTACGTAGCAATGTTAAGATCCAAAAACACTATCAATAAGGCTTGTAATACATGTGAATTACTTGGAACAAAGATCAAAAAGATTTGCACAACTTTATTATAGACAAGCGGGGTGAAAATAATTTGATATATTGAAACTTGCAGAAAAGGTAAATGCACGTGGAGTCTGTTTTCACACAACAATGCCTTTCATTATAGGTCTGGGTTACGGGGGAGACAAGGACACACTTAGGGTGTTGGACCATGCTAAATGTGCTATACATCTTGTACTAGCCTAGAGCAAGTAGTTACACTTTTAGTGTTGTGACTGTCTCAAGTGTTACTTGAACTTCCCGGACCCTCTCGGAGGAGTCCAGATGTTCTCCCGGAGGACTTGCCCATCTCTGTATAATGACTCTACAACATGCATTGTGTGTAATTACAGACTCACCGCCGTGATTATAAGCATAAAACTAAGGAGGTGCTCGATGTTCCAAGGATTAGAGAGTGGAATCCCATCTTTAGTTTCCAAGCGAACGCATCCTAGTCGGGATACTTTAATTACTCGGAAGGGACCCTCCCAGCTGGGGGAAAGTTTGTTCATTCCTTCATGGCTTAGTATCTTCCGAAGCACCAGGTCGCCTTCTTCAAGCTGTCGGTCGCGCACATGCCTTTGATGATAGCGCCAAAGCGCTTGGCGATAATGTGTGTTCCGAACAGCTGCTTGGCCCCTTCCCTCGTCGACGAGGTCAAGGTCTTCACGCAAGAGGTGGTCCTGCGTGGCTTCGTCGAAGGTCCGGACCCGTAGGGACCCCAAGGTGATCTCCGGAGGAAGGACTGCTTCAGCTCCGTACACCAGGAAGAATGGAGTTTCCCCGGTTGACCAGTTTGGAGTTGTCCTGTTTGCCCATAATGTGGATGGAATCTCCTCAATTCAGTTAGCTTCGTGCTTTTTCAAGCGCTCATATGTGCGCGTCTTGAGTCTGTTTAATATTTCTGCATTTGCTCTCTCAGCTTCGTCGTTGCTTGCTGCATGAGCTACTGAGGCGTAGCTAAATTTAATATCGAGGTCTTCACAATATTATTTGAATGCAGCACTAGTAAATTTAGTTCCCTTATTAGTTATGACTTTGTTTGGAACTCCAAATTTGCATATAATGGACTTCAAAAATTTGATTGCTGATTGTTTGTTCATTGTTACTATTGGAGTTGCTTCCAGGCACTTGGTGAACTTGTCGATGGCGACATACAGGAACTTGTAACCTCTGACGGCTTTTGGGAAAGGTCCCAAGATGTCCATGCCCCACACAGCGAATGGTCATGGAGGAGGTATCATTTGTAGCGATTGAGCCAGTGTTTGAATTTGTTTTGCGTGGAACTGACACACTTCACATTTTTTTCGCTAGCTCAACCGCATCCTGAAGTGCTGTAGGCTAGTAAAAGCCATGCCGGAAGGCTTTACCGACTAGCGTACGAGAAGATGTGTGGTTCCCACACTCGCCTCCATGGATTTCCGCGAGAAGGTAGCAGCCTTCTTCCCTTGTAATGCACCACATTAGGACGCCATTGGAACCACGTCGGTAGAGATCCCCTTCTAACAACGTGTTTCTTTTAGCCAATCTGACAATCCGATCAGCAGAAACACTGTCTTCAGGAAGGATGTTGTCTTTCATGTAGCTCAGGATCTTCGAGATCCATGCATCGGAACTAACTTGAGCTTCTGAGTTTTGCGTGCTGGGTTGCTTGGAGCTCCCGACAGCACCTACGACCCTTGGTGTACGCCATGGTAGCAAGGCCACCGGGACTGCCAGCTTCGAGGTGCTGGTCTCGCCCCCTCCGCTCGGTTCGGCAGGCTGAGCTGTTGGTTTTGACAACCTCCGGACAAAAATTCCGTCAGAGCTGGAGCTCCGTTGAGGCTTTCTTCTAGAGTTCGTCGGCTTCAGAGTTATGAAGACGCTGAACATGATGGATATCTAGGACTTCGAAGTCCTTCTGAAGCCTTTGGACTTCAAGGACATAAGAAACTAATTGAGAATTGTTGCATGAACATTCACCTTTCACTTGTTTGATGATGAGTTGTGAATCTCCCTTTACCAACAACTGTTTGAAAGCATAAGATAGTGCCACCTTGAGTCCATAGATGAGGGCTTCATACTCCGCCATATTGTTGGTTGCCTTGAAATCAAGGTGTACCATGTATTTGACCTTATCCCCGGTCGGAGCCAGGAGAAGGATTCTAGCTCTAGCCCCCTGCTTCTGCACGAAGTCGTCGAAGTAGAGGGTCCAGTGAGGCTCGGTGAATGCCGTAACTTTGAGTTCTGGTTTCTGCACACTAGGCCCCCCAGGGTTTGATGGACAGAGGGTCCATTCCGCAACAAAGTCAGCCAAGGCTTGACTTTTAATTTCTTGTCTTGACATGAATTCTAGATCGAATTCGGCCAGTTCCACTACCCACTTTGCAATGTTCCCAGTGGAATTAGGGTTATGCAAAATTGCACGTAGTGGAAAAGAAGTTACCACTGATATTTTGTGGGCTTGGAAGTAGTGATGAAGCTTCCTTGAGGCAATAAGAACTGCGTTAAGCAGTTTATGCACCTCAATGTATCATGACTTGGCGTCGTGGAGTACTTCACTGATGAAGTACACAGGGCGTTGGATGGACCAGACCCTTTCAGAAGGACCCGAAGCTTCCTCTCCATCCACCCGGACCTTGCTGGAGGGTCTCGGACCTTCAGGTTGTGCTTCTTGGACCCTCCCGGAGGGGTCCAAAACTCCTTCTTGTTTAACCCATATTTTACTAGTAGGATCCATATTATCTTGGTTGGCCAGGTGAACCTCTTCAAACAAAAGAGGTTGATCTCCTAGCACTTCGTTTTGAGGTTCCGTGTCTAGGAGTTGATTCCCAGTCACGTCTTCAGGTGATTCCGGACCCTCCCGGAGGGGTCCAGACGGTTTATTCGGATGTGCCTCTGGTCTTTCCGCAACCAAGACCATACTGACCACTTTGGTGGTTGCCGAAATGTAAAGCAGTAAAGGCTCATAAGGATTAGGAGCTACCAATATTGGCAGTATGGTGAGGAGTTGTATCAGCTCATGAAATGCCTTTTCTGCTTCTTCAGACCAATGAAAAGGTACGAACTTCCTCAAGAGTTTGAAGAAGGGTAGTGCCTGTTCTGCCAGTCTTGATATAAACCGGCTAAGCACAGCTAAACATCCAATCAACTTTTGGACATCTTTAATGCGGGTTGGGGGCCGCATTTCTTCTATAGCCTTGATCTTTGTCGGATTTGCTTCAATTCCTTGGTGAGTCACCAAGAACCCCAGAAGCTTCCCGGAGCTAACCCCAAAGACACACTTGTTCGGGTTCAGCTTGGTGCGCGTGGTGCGCAGCTTGTCGAAGACGGCTTGTAAGTTATCAAGGAGTGACTCCTTGTTTTTGATCTTCACAACGATGTCATCGACATACACCTCCACCAAATCTCTAATTATCTCTCCAAATGTTTTGTACATAGCTCGCACAAATGTTGAAGCGGCATTTTTAAGGCCGAATGGCATGGCAGTATAACAATACAATCCACCTACTGTTATGAAAGCTATATGCTCTTCATCTTCCTTAGACATTTGGATTTGATGATATCCAGAATATGCATCTAAGAAACACAGTAGCTCACACCTGGAGGTGGAGTCCACTATCTGATCTATTCTAGGTAGTGGAATGGATCCTTTGGACATGCATTATTTAAGGTGGTGTAGTCGATACACATCCGAAGCTTCCCACCGGCCTTGGGTACAACAACTGGGTTTGCCAGCCATTTTGGATGGAAGACTTCCTGGATGAATCCAGCTTTGAGCAACTTCTTGATTTCATGTCGGATGAAGTTTTGTCGCTCAATCGATTGCTTCCGGGGCTTCTCGTGTATAGGTCGTGCGTCTGGGTAAATCTTCAGATTGTGCTCAATCACCTTTCTAGGGATCCCAGACATTTGTGACAGTTGCCAAGCAAAAATTTCGATATTAGCCCGGAGGAAAGCGATGAGCGCGAGTTCCTATTTGTTGTTCAGACCCCCCGATATAAGGGTAGTCTGAGCAGCATCGGAACCAATTTGGACGAATTTGAAGGGAATGTCAGTGTCGCTGATTGTTTGGACACGAGGTGCGGAGGTAGAGCCTTTGTGATGAACGCTTTGAGGATTGGAGCTGGCTCCTTACCAGATGCTTCCTCTTGCGTCGTGGTAAGTGCATAGAGTTCTTCCAGTGCAGTAACTCCTGCGGTACGATCTCCGCGAATCTGGAGAACGCCCGTTGGTGTTGGCATCTTCAACACCAAGTAACCATAATGGGCAGCAGCCATAAACTTGTATAAAGCTGGTCTACAAAAAATGGCATTGAAAGGCAGACTGATCTGCGCGACGTCGAAAACAAGTTTCTCAGTTCCGTAGTTCTCCCGGGTCCCAAAGGTTATTGGGAGTGTGATGGAACCAAGAGGAGTAATGGTTCCTAGACCTACTCTGGAGAAAGGTCGGGATGGGCGAAGGTCCAAAGGCCGGAGCTGAAGCTTAACAAAAGCTTCGAAGCTTATGAGGTTTAGCTCGGAACCTCTGTCCACCATTACATGGTGGATATAGATATTGTTAATGGTGTGTGACACCATAAACGGGAGTTGGCCAGCCCCGATCATATTTCGAGGGCAGTCCGAAGCATTAAAAATGATGGGTGTATCCATCCACTTCCAATGTGGTTCTGCCTTAGCAGCAGTAGCTGCCACAGCCATGTCCTGCCGCATTGTCTTGAGGATGCGGCGAGAGGTGATGTCCCAAGAACCACCATAGATGGTGTTCAAGGTCTTCTGACGTTCATTGTCAGAGACATCGGAGTCGTCGTCGTCGACAGTGTTATAAACGACTTTTAAGACCTTTTTGGGGTCCTGGAAACCTAGCTCCTCTTTAGCCAGAGCTTCGTCAACTTTTTGTTTTCATTCCATTTGACGGAAAGGAGCTTCTTCTCGGTGCTTGTTATAGCGCTCGACTAGGTTCTGGACCTCCCGACACTCTTCCAAGCTGTGTCGGTTCGTCTTGTGAATCGGACATCATGCTTTGGAATTGTTGTCGTCTTCTGATGAAGGTCGAGGTCGCTTCTCGGGGCGTGGCCCCCGGCTTCCAGGAGTTGCACCAGCAGCAGCAGCTGGAGCGCCGGCCGACGGCTTCTTTTTGCCGTTGGGATACTTTTTCTTCTTGCCACTACCAAAGGTAGCGGCTTCAGTTTTGGAGGACTTCTGTTTGGCCTCTAGAGCTTGCTTAGAATGCATTTCATGACCCTCCGCAGCTCGAGCACATTTGTCAGCTAGGTTGAAGAGCATCGTGACACTGGTAACTTCTTTAATGGCCAGCTTCTCTAGCATCTTCTTATCTTGAACAACCTGTCTGAATTCAACGATAACAGAGGGACTCGAGATTGAAGGAATGGTATTTCGTACTTAAGAGAACCGTTGGATGAAGGACCGTAGCGATTCCCCAGACATTTGCTTTACGGCAAACAGGTCCAATTTAGTGCTGGGCCGGGTGTTGGAGCTCCCGAAGTTGGCAGTGAATTGCTGGCACAGCTCCGCCCAACTATTAATGGAGTCGGGTGGAAGACTCATGAACCAGGACCTTGCAGTCCCAATTAAAGCCACCGGGAAGTAATTGGCCATTACAGCTTCATCACCTCCTTCTGCCAGTATGGCTGTGGAGTAAATTTGAAGGAATTCGGCGGGGTTGACAGTCCCATCGAATTTTTCTGGTAATGGGGCCAGAACTTCTGTGGCCACCTTACCATACATAAATGCATGGCCAGGGCAGAACAGCCTCCTCCTACTCCTTAAGGTGCAGGGTTGTCCCGAGCTTCTCGCCTCTCACGAGCGCGATCGATGTGGACACGGTCGTCTTGCTGCCGGTAATGGCGATCTTGTTCCGACCGTAGGTCATGAGTCGGTATCCTGGTGATGGTATGGGTGCGTCGTACCCCGGGAGGCAACGAAGTCACCTGCTAGGAGCCAACACGTCTCCTTTGTTGAGAGGCTTGTGGACCAAGCCAGCCGGACAAGGTCCGTCGTTGTGATGGTGCTCGCCCCGAAGGGGGAGGACCTTTGTTGCTGATGCCTACAGCCGTAGTTGCGACCAGATGCTCAACATCAGCCCTCCACTGCTCCATAGCACCATGGGGTGCACCTGGAAGCGGTGGATGTTGTAGGAGAGCTCGCACAGCAATGAGCGCATGCTCAGGGTTGTTGTTTGTCGATGCAGTGATCGACGCAGAAGCCCCATCTTGTTGACAAGCATTGTTTGCCAGAGCAGATGGCGGCTGTGGTGCCATAGTGCCTGCTGGAACAATGGCAGCTGCTGGTTGTTGGGCGTTGGAGGGGTTGCCTCCAGCAGGTTGTCCAGCCTTGTTGCCATTGGAGGATCCAGCAGCTGAATTCACCATCTTGTGATCTCGGGATTGCTTGCCCCCCTACCTGGCGCGCCAAATGTCAAAGTGTTTGATACGACACTTCCACCGGACCCACTAAGAAGTAGCCCGCTGAGGTTCTTTTTGTGGTTGGGGTACACAGAGATCAGGATCAAGATGATGACACCATAGTTTTACGTGGTTCGGGTCACCAGAGCGTAACACCCTACTCCACGGGATTTGTGTTGTTGTATTATGCGAGTCTATTCGCTAGTCAGTTGGGATCAGGCCGAATCAGTCTCCCCCCTTATGTTCGTGCGGTACAGCCCTTTTATAGTTCTAAGGACTGACCGTTACAAAGTTTGCCTGGCCCGACATGTGGCCCTGGCGTATTTAATGGCCTAATACACTGTCTAAAGTGTATTAAGTATGATTAATAGTGTGATAACGTGCTTGAATGGTTGTGTTACCCCTATTAACAGCGCTCTTGATAGTGTGTCTTTAATACATCATTAACAACACGTAATTACATCTTGTAACTACCGCTTTAATTACACTTGATGGCTCATGCTGAAGGAGATCTGCCAGTGTATGCGTCAATGAAGGTCTGAAGGCTCCACACGTGGATGCTCCGGAGCTTTCCCTTACGGGGGGTTAGGTCTGGGGTTATTGTACACGTGTCGGCACCGGGGCTCCTCTCTGCTTGGGGTTAGGTCCGGAGCCATTGTACACGTGTTGACGCTGGAGCTTCCCTTTCTTGGGAATTTAGCTCTGGCTTTCCTTTACATGTTGTAGCTCAGGAGCTAGCCATATGAGGGGAGTCCGTCCATCGCAGTGTGATATGTGGGACCTAAGAATACCTTCAACTCTCTAAGGTATAATTCTCTTGTACCCTTCGCGGTACTAAATGGTACTCGGTACGCAGGGTACCGACAGTGGCCCCCGGGCCCACCTCTGGGAGAAACCCTTTGGGTTAAGTTATTCTTCCAGAGGTGGGGCCATTCTCGATTCCCGCACTTCGATTTCAAGAGCCTTTTGATGTGCTGTTGGAGCGATGGTCCGCGAGTGAACCATCAACGCGTGGCTTGTTATGAATGCGACAGATGAGATATTTGTGTGAGGATCTCACACAATTGAAGGTCGTCGGATCTCACATCGGGTGGTCCAGCGACTCCTTCAACCATTTGGTCCTCGCCGGCAAGCTCCCGTTCAAGAAGGAGCACAATGGCGATATGGTGTACTTCACAGCGTACGCCATGGTGGGATTCATTCCACATTTCTCTTCCTTCCTTTTGATGCTGTTAGACTTTTATGGTCTGCAGCTGTATCACCTTGGCCCCCACTCTCTTCTCCTCGTGGCAACATTCGTCCACTTTCTCGAGATGTGGGTGGGTATTCCCCCCAACGTCGAGCTATTCCGCACCTTCTTCACCATCCACACCACCGGCAAGGGGAGTGAGTTTCATGGCTTCTACTATTTTGGGAAGCGCAACAACAGACCCTACAAATTCTTGAAGTCATTTCCTTCCAGCAAGTGGGACGACTAGAAGAAAGATTGGATCATCATTGCGACAGAGGAGCATGAGAAGTTCGAGCTGCCCGAAGGTCTCCCCAATGTTGACACTGACGCCTGGAGTGTAGTTCCCGTGCTATCAAATGCCTTCAACCCTGTCTTGACCAGGATCCGCGAGTGCGTGGAAGGTGGAGTGACCCCCCAGATCATCTTCTGCAACTTACTGGTCAACAAGCGGGCTCTGCTGAACAATTGGGAGAAGCTCGCATGGGCCCTCAACAACATGATGGATGATGACTGGATTGAAATCGGTCTGAAATCCAACTTGGATGATGAATCCATGGTGTTTCATTTCAAGAAATTCCAACATGGGATTAACACTAACGTTGCCGACTTGGTTCTGCCAGCAGCTTTTCTTCCTCTGAACATGGAGACACAGTTCAGTAGGGAGCTCCGGAGGAATATGCCAGTGCTTGACGACCTTGGCGAGGTAGAGAGGCGTCCGACCACCAGATTGGTGATCCCTGGAGCTTCCAAGGGTGGTTCTGCCTCCGCCCCGAGCCAGAAGACTGAAGACACCGGCAATGGCAAGGGCAAAGAGCCAGTTGAGCCCTCCAGCCGAAAGAGGAAGTTGAAGCATGCTGACGGGAGGTTCGTCAGATCTGCTCCTTCCACAATGGCTCCTTCTTCCCAGCGGGGGAGGTCTTCTGCAGCTACCCCCGCTCTGGTGCCAGCGGCTTCACGAAGCGTCAGCTCCGGGCAGTTGAACTCGGCCTCAGTGCCGACTAAAGGCTCCAGGCCTAGGAGTTCTTCCCAGCCAAGAGAAGCTCCAGCCGAAAGAACTCTGACTGCTGTGAGTGGTCCTCAACTGATGTCCGAAGCAGTTGTCTCACCAGACTTGGTGGGCTTTAGCTCCGAGCCTCAAAAGAAGAGGTTTCGAGGCGACTGGGGTGGTAGCATCCCGAGCTAAGCATTGTTTGCTCTCCCTAAAATGCTAGTCTTGTTTTTGATGTGTCTTTAATCTTCTCTTCCCTTTGTTTCTAGGGTGTAAAAGAAAGGACCAGGAACTTCAGCGCCTATTGCGGCGGCCGAGGCTGTACCAGCCGAAGCTCCGACTTCAAGCACCGATTCTCCTCATCAAGCTGAGACGGAAGTCGTGACAACTCCGGTGCTAGCCGTCGTGAGCTTGGACTCGGAGTCCTCGCCCGAAGCTCTTGTGGTAGCGCTGGACCACAGGGGACAAGTCAAAGATGTACCCCTAGCAACAGTGGCGGAGGTTGATGCCCCAGCACCGGTGATGCCAGTAGTTCTGGCTTTTGAGCCGGAAGTTGTCGAAGCCTTGGCTGCTGAGCTAGAAGTGGTTGTGTAAAATCCCACTTTTTCCTTTCATGTGAAGTTCAGCTACAAGTTGTTTATCAAACATAATGGAGGTCAATATAGTTATGCACATGAACTTTACCTCACTAAAAAGTTTTCTTCTACTCATGTTTAATCTTATTAACATGAGGACTGGACTTCACTCTAATCCTAGAACATTTTAATTAAATCTTTCTCCAAAGTTGGGAATTTAATTAATTGAGATGGCTAGGGCAAATTATATTGCAGCAATATAAAAATCAAAACAAATGTAATTTGATTATGTTGCTATGCATATTTGGCCCTGCCAAAAAGATTCAAATCCAAGGCTCCAAATTTTTCCTTGGCCTCTTAAATATCTTAAATAGCTTCTCAAAAAAATTTCAAGATTTTTGAAGTACGTCTTCCACTTATTTGGACACGTACAAAGGATTCATTTCGCGTCGATCTCAAATTTAGCTTTGCACTAAACTTTGCCCAAATCAACCCCCAATTTTTCCTAAGACCTTTTATGGATCAGGGAGCTTTGTTTCAAAGTTTGGAGATTTATGGACCTCATCTACTATTTATTTCAATTAGGTTTATAAACATGTTTGAATTCAAATTTGATTTTAAATTTGAAACAAACTATGTCCAAATTAAAATCTGATTGCATATTTGAGTTCCTCATATTTTTCTTAGCCTGTCTGTAAATTATGGGAATTTATGGACAATGTTTGAGGTGGAATTTAGAGGAACGGATAAGGGAGAGCTGTGGGACCCACATGTCAGCCGGGGAGACTGTTTAACCGCCCCTGTTTATTTCTCCGCGCGACATCGCGAAGCTGCATGACGCCAGCGTGCCGATCGGCCGTTGGTCGCCTCCAGCTGCCCCTGGCCTCCTTATCTACTACGGTGAAGACTATAAATTCACCCCTCGTCGACCGAAGTCCCTCACCGTTTTACCTTTCATCGCGTCGCGCCATTTTCTCACCGCCGCGACCACCTCAGCGCTGCCCGACGCCCCTCAGCCTCGCCGCCAATACAAGCATCCCCGTCCTCTACAGTTTATAGGAAAAAGGTGTGCAACGACCTTGCAAAGCTTCTGGTTAAATTTGAACTCCTATCGTGCATCCTAGCATCTGTATTCCGTAAATTACCGAAGCACTTTTATAGCTTCGAGGCATGTTCGTCGGTTTAATTCTGATTGTATGCACAAAATTTCTTTGATCGAGTTAGACAACATGATCTACGTATCCTAGCGCACCTTCCCTCCAAAAATCAGAAAGAACCATCGACTAATTAGCAAGTTATTCGATTTTTCCCCTTCCGCCATTGATGGAGCTCGGTTCACCGTCGACTTCGGTGTTGCCGGCTATGGCACGAGCTCTAGCCCCTCCTAAACTCTTTCCCATGCGCCCAAGATGCTTCCCGAGCTTTCATACGAGAGTTTTAGCTAGGGAATCGAGGGTCTCGACATAACCGAAACCCTAGCACCCGCCGCCGCCCGAGCCGTGGCCAGAGGTCGAAGAAGGCAGGATTCGCGGGTCCCACATGCCAGCGAGTGCAAAGGCGCTCGGATCAGTCTATGGCCAGGGATTTAGTGCGGCCACGTGGGAGTATTTATGGCCCCCGGTGTGGCAAGCTCCTGATTGGATGATTTAAAATCCAGTGGGCCCTGACGCCAAATTTAAAACCTGCAATTTCCAATTATATGCAGAACCATTTCCAAGCTTTAAAAAAAATATCTCTCTGTAGACTGCTCCAAAAATATTCAAACAAATTTTGTTTGGAACCCCTTGAGCTCTTGTTTCTGTTAGTACCAATTAGGTTCTGTGAAACTCACATTTAAAATCTGTAGAAAACAATATTTCCAAATACAAATACAATTTTTCCAGGTGAACTTGCCACTGCAATAATCCCAAAAATTCACATAAAATACGATGTCCTATTCTAAATAACCAGAAAAATTTTGAGAGCCATTGCACCTGTATAACCCTCTGTATAGTTCAATTACCATTTTCAGTTATTGAATTTTTACTGATGTTCAGTTGATTTATTATGTCCCAAATTTGGATTGAGCCTTCCTTTTGTCATGCACAAGTTCTTGTAAAAATCTTGGATTTAATTGACCTAATATCCTAATCCTAATTCAGTTGCAAACTGAATATTAATTGAAAAGCTAAAAATTCAATTATAAGATAATTCCAGAAATTCTTGCCAAATTTGAAATTCAATAACTCCTTCAGCAAGGCTTAGAAATTTATGAAATTTTTTTTGCTAGAACCAGGTCAACTTCCTCTATCATGATTATCAACTGGCAGCTATGTTCAAGCTACAGTTTCTTCTCTAAAATTCTTGGAAGTTTATTGCTTGCCATAATTTTAGAGACAACAAACTACTTTGATCATCTCCTGTTCTTTGCAAGAGATTCTATCATATTCCCTAGTATCTACCATCAAAGTTCCAAAGCCAATTAGGTCATTATCGTATAAAGATCACCATAGATTAAATTATGATCTTGGTAGTAATTATTTTTCAAAGTCATTCATATACATATTATATGCATATCGTATAGTGATCGAAGTCGAGGAGGATCTAGAGGCCTTCGAAGTACATCTGCCGGATACTAACCCACACTCTGACCTGCATCCAGGCAAGCCCTGGTTTGCATTTTAAATTTTACTTTATCACTATGATGATTAGCATATGAATTGTGCATTACGTTTAGGATGCTTGAATACTCCAGATGCATGACCCACAATCCCATTGGTTAATTGGGTAGGTTAATAACTCGACGTGTAGAATTGCTATGCTAATGTTGTAGGTAAACCGGTAGAAGTCGAGTAGTTGGAATCTACTTGCGATATAGAAATTTACACTCATCTACACTGGGATAACATTTATAGAAAATAACAGTTACGTCTAAACTCGAGAACGGTCAGAGATGGATAGGAAGCGACAAGATGTGGTCTTGGTCGCATAGCTCTGACTGGTCAGTTAAGGCCCGTCTGTATGCGGCCCCTTCGAACAAGGTTGACTTGTACCGGCGACATACTGGACATATGGAATCAGGTAAACTGATGTAACTCGATAACTGGGATGTCGAGGCCCAATAACTCACCATCGATAGGGGTGGGTTGAGGACAGTAAGGTGTAAATCGGTCAGCGGACACAAGAGGTGTTCCGTGCAGAGACCTTCTGTTCGCGGAGGTGAGACAGGTTCGGCGTTCGGGTTTCTTGTGAAAGGTGGCCGTATACGACTAGTACTGAAGTGTTGCGTAGGTACTGGTGTGCTCGCTGACACTTCCGAACATGCGTATGTGTCGTGTTGTCCTGGTGTGTCCTGATTGCAATCACCGTCCCTCGTGGTAATAGAGTACCACTTGTTCACTGCGCCGTGACGTATTAAATACTAAAAAAGTCAGAAAAATATGTTGTATTGAATTATAATTTTCTTTGCAACCTTGTATGCCTTAGAGATAGTAAAATTAAAGTTTACAGTTTCCCCATACTTCAGCTGTAATAGCATTATGTGCTCTGGGCATGTCATATCATCGGCAAAGTGTTTCTTGTTTGATTGTGGAGTCTATGATGTGCCGTGCTTGGAGAATGTCATTTGCTACTTAAAACCTGATTATAAGGATCCACTTGTAGGCGAGTCGTTTATGCTTCACCTTACCTATGCTTAGTGTTCACCCTTGCATATGTCTAGTGAGACGGGTTAGTCTTGCTGTTCCTTATGCTCATGTTTGTAGTTAACGAGTTTTTGCAGGTTATACGATTGATGAAGGGATTGATGATGAGGCTACACCCCCTCTGGGGTGTACAGCCGAGTGGGAACCCTGCACGCCGCCGTGATTTGGGTGTTGCTAGTGCAAAGTATCCAGGGCATGGCTGACTTTTCTTTTGCATAGCTAGTGTTGAGAGCGTAGCTATGATATATATGTTTCTTTCCTTGTGCTAGAATTGTAAAACTTCCGCTATATGATAACTATAAGACTTCATCTTGTATTTTATTCTAGTTTTGTTCTTGTATACTGTTGGGTGTCGCATCGCGCGACACCACCCAATGAGATCCTCGGATGTCGGGATTCTGGTCCCCATAGACATGGCATCAGAGCATCATTGGGAACAGTGTACTTCAAAAGAACATATTTTCAAAAAATTAGGATTTGAGTGAGAAATTAGCTATATGCCCTTATAAGGAGTATTATTAGTATAAGATATAAAGGTGGTAAACTATGTGTTATTATATTCTGTAACGACGCCCCGACGTTAGGTAAGAGGTAAGGTACGCCACCGAGAGCGGATCAATATCTGTAAACTCAGCATACGAGAAGTGGAATGTGAAATATTTGTGGCTTGGCACGGGAAGTTAATAGGATTTTCTAAAGCTTTAAATGTTTCTGAGAACCTATGACACGCGGTACTCCAGCGTGCTTCAAAGTTAGTGGGAGCCCCCGTCGGGTGGTGTATAACCTGATAGTATGCCTCTCTAGAACCATTCATATTCTATGGGAGCATGCGAAACACATATGCCCGAGCATGAATAAGCCGGATCGTACGGGAGTCTTTGCTGTACAGACGTATTTACAGCCATGTACCTCGAGACATGACCTCGCTCGAGGGCGACTCACACCAGAGTCGTATGCTTTTATTTTCATATGTATTATTGTGACTGCCTGTCGTGTTTCCCCGTACCGCCCTTGAGGTGTGAAAGTGTGAAAGGGGATTGTTTGTCTTTTGCAGCATTGACTATGGTAGAAGACCGTGTAGAAACCGTTTGCGAGAGAACGATATAGGAACCACCTATAGACGTAACCGGATATACCGGATAGAATTTTCTTTGGTGAGGTACATAGTACCGTCAGTATCAAACATGATACTTGACCATCCCCAACGACAGAATGGATGCATAATGTTTTGGAAAGTCCGAATATCAGATGCTGGTAGGTTTGGACTCCGTAAAAAGGGACTCCGACTTGATAGCGTAAGTAGAATCAAGATTCTTGATTTCTGGCGGGAGTTGGCTCAACTTCGCCAGGTTGTAATATTGGTTATCTGATAGATAACATAAGGTTATCATATATTGATGGAAATATCGTGAAGACCTCTACACCTTTTCTGTTGAACGTCAGGGCAGAAAAGTTTGATAATCTGTTGAAATCTGAAGTATACTAAAACTGCTCCAGATGACCGACCTACTGTACCAGTTCCAGAAATATTGCCATAACTCACTGTAGGAACATCTTCTGCCTTATTGTGACACATGTATGGAAAGGGAAGAGGCAGGTCTACAGGTTTGATGTTTCGTGTTTTTCTTAATTCGAATGGGAGTCACATCAAAATTTGAAATCAAAACAGTGGACTGCAGGCCTGCTGGTGCAAACAAGTCAGTTCAATTGTTTAGTTTGGATAGTTATAACTTTTAATCCAGAATTGTGACCTAATCACATATATACATTTATGGAAATCTTAGGAAGTACTCTATCAACTTTATTTTGCATTCGTGATCTGAATCTGGGTATAGCGGTGTCTAATTCCATTTGTCACAGACTTGGTTATGGCAGTCCAGAACTTGAAGCAGTTTGCACATGTTTGTGAATTTGCACGCGATACCTGTATAACAAACTTTTCGGGGGTAACTCTTTTACTTCAGGATTGTTAACTTGATATTATACAAAGTTTATTTTTTCATTACCTCAAAATATTATCATGATATCCCTGTATAATTTTTGGACATTACTACATATACAGAGGAGGTTCTGTCAAAATTTCAAGAAAATATGGGTCAACTTAAAACCTGTATAGATTCTTTTTCCTAGCTCACTTGTAGCTGTATGAGTACAATATGGAAAGCTTGGAAAGTATACTACAACTTTTGTATTCAGCCCAACTCTTGGATCTGAGGTTTCCAGTATAAAAATTTTGATGTTATACAGGGAGGTCAGCTGGAACAGACTGTGATTACAACTCCAGTTTTAAATTTTCTTAAAACTGTTGAGAGTTGGAAATCTTCTCATTGTTCCAGTATTCTTCTTATAGATGACGGATGTGAGGATGCTACTACCGGACAGATGGGTATTTTCCACTTGCGCTAGCCATCCGGGTTTCCTAAGTATACTGCGGGAAGTGCTCCAACAGGTTGGCTTCATCGAGATGCCATGCTATTGGGGTAGAGAAACGATCGACAGAGGTGTTCGGTCGTGCACCATCTTGGTAGACATCCCTGCCTGTCCACGTCGATATGGATGGACTCCTTTCTCGGTTACCATCGAGGGGGCTCAGTTAGAGGACACTTGGGCAATCGCTGCAGGCGAAGCACTTATGAAGCTTTGTGAGCTTCATCAAGATGCTATGGCAGGGACTCAATTTGCCCTTATTCCAGTCCGTGGTATGGCTGGATTTGAGTGGCAACATCGTATGGTTGCTGCCTATACACCGCATGGCGACACAACCTCAACGACACTTGGGACATATGCGGCTGCTTCCAATATGGTAGTTGCTACGCAAGGCACCATTATTTTGGAGCAAGTCGAAGCCTTGCGGGAAGCGACGGAGCGAGGTGATACCCTTTATTATATCAATGAGAATCTACGTTTGCTCCTAGCCCCAGCGAATCACCGGCTAAATAAATGCGAGAGTCAGATGCATTATGCTCGCATTAGGCTACGAAAAGCTCGTGCCGCACAACGACAGACTCACACTGAACAGCAGCAAGCTCGTGGTGAGTTGCAAGCAAGTCAGTTGGAAGTGCAACAACAGCAAGAGCAGCTGTTAGTAGTCACCGAAGAGCGGGACACTGCCATTGAGACAGCTCAAAATTGGGAGTATGAGGCAGGAGAACTACATGATAATGTAATTGAGGCCGAGGCACAATTGCAACCAGTGGTGTATCCACCGGCCCATAACATACCACTAATTATGGGTGAACAATTGCCTTTGGATGACGAAGAAGAAGAAGGAGATCCTGAGAAACTCAAATACGTCGAGTAGGACATATTGAAGTGGGATGTGGCAGCACTTCTGCTAACACGGGGCAACATATAGTTTAATAGTTGCTCGTGTTTTTCTTTTGTAACCATGTTTGTGTCATATTAAGAGTAGGGGTAGTTATGTCTAAGATGACAAGATGTGTACGACATCTCCTGGGGACCAAGTATGGTAGAGATATATTTCCATAGTGGGAGTCCATCATTTTGGAGTTTACTACTATAAACTTGGTCACGAGATAATATATCTTGTATAAAGCTTGTACTTTATAATTATATGTTGATGTTGTATATTATCTATCGTGGTCTACCGCATTACTATTTATATGGAAGGATGAACTTGAGGCAATGAGACTTATGGTGTGAATCGTTGTATTGCAGCATGGTGCGTACACGTACAGCCCAGGAAGTGGGAGGCTCAAGTGGGGGACAGGGGGATGACACACCACCCCCGGGGCAGAACACGCCCCAGACGCAGCCACCTCCAAGACCTCCACCTACACTTCCCAGAAGTCTCGCGGAGGTTCTCGCGGCAGTACTTGGCTCACGCGACGAGCAAACTGAGTTGTTGCGGACCCTTGTACAGCACTCGTCCCGTCAAGGGGGATGACAAGCTGATGGGCCACGTCAGTCATATCCGAGTTCCTACTCGGATTTCACATCGATGCATCCACCGGTCTTCAGGGAGGCCGACGAACCTTTGTAGGCGGACAACTGGCTCCGCACCATTGAAGGGAAGTTCAGTTTACTCGAGATAACCGAACAATAGAAGACTCTATTTGCAGCTCAGCAACTGCAGGGTTCTGCTGGTGCGTGGTGGGCAAACTACCTCACCGCACGCCCCGTAGGCTATGTCGTGAGCTGGGCAGAATTCCGGGAGGCGTTCCGCGCCTACCATATTCCTCCCGGGATTATGAGGAGGAAGCTTCAAGAGTTTTTGGAGCTGAAGCAGGGAGGAAGGAGTTCTTACGAGTACTCCAAGATCTTCAACCACTTGGCCCAATATGCACAGCACCAAGTGAACACGGAAGATAGGAAGCGAGAGTGCTTCTACCGGGGGTTGAACCCCAAGATGAAGGACAAGCTTGTCTTGTTCAAACGCGGTAGCTTCAACGACATTGTCAACGCCACGATCATGCAAGAGGACGCCACTCGAGAGCTGTCCTCAGACAAGAAGAAGAGGAGTGCTCCGTAGGGCAGCAGAGGTGGTGCTCCTCAGAAGTACCGAATCGTGTATCGATCACCATCTGGCCAGAGGTGGCAACCGCCATCACGACCACCGATGTTCAGTGGTCGCCAGTTCGGCAACACCGGTTTCTGACCGTAGCAACAGCAGGGGATGATCCCACGTGCACTTCCACCTCCACCGCGTGGACCAGGATTTCGTCCTCCCATTCATACCGGCCAAACCCCGTACACGTGTTTCACGTGTGGATGCATGGGGCACTTCGCCAAGGACTGCCCGCAGAGTAGGTAGGGCGGAGGACAGTCATCATACCAAGGCGCCAACCAACCCCGCAACCAGCCCAAGAAACCAGTTCCTAGACTCCGCAACGTCCACTACCTCGCCATTGAGGATGTTCAGGAAGGCGCAACCATACTCACGGGTACGTTCTCTATCTTTGATCATCCCGTAGTCATACTCTTTGACCTCGAAGCTTCACACAATGTCATTAGCAAGTCTTTTGTCATTAAAAGTCAATTGCCTATTATCTCCATAAAAACTCTGTATGTGATTTGCACTCCCGCAGGGAAGACAGTAACAAATGAGTTGGTTCCTGGGATATCACTTAACCTAGATGGAACTATATATCTTACTTCGCTTCTGATACTAGAGAATCAGAAGCTAGATGTCATCTTGGGAATGGCGTGGCTACAATACCATGGTGCTATTCTAGATCTCGTTCCTTGAAAAATATATCTAAATTCTCCACTTCATCCTTCCCAAGTCCTCAATCTTGAGATAACCATTCTAGTTAATCCATCTACTCACAATACCGAGGTTATTGAACTTAAGGATATTCTGATAGTATGTGAATATCCGGACGTGTTTCCCGAAGATCTTCCATGTATGCCCCCCAGAAAGAGATATAGAGTTCAAGATTGAGCTTGTACTAGGAACAATGCCGATCTCAAGGCAACCCTATAAGATGGCACCCAAGGAACTTGCAGAACTGAAGGAGCAGTTAACGGAACTTGAGAATAAAGGTTTCATTCGTCCAAGTTCATCACCATGGGGCTGTTCTGCATTGTTCGTAGAGAAGAAAGATAAGACCTTGAGACTGTGTGTGGACTATCGTCCACTCAATGCTGTCACTATCAAAAACAAGTATCCACTACCACGCATTGATATTCTTTTCGATCAACTAGTGGGTGCTAAAGTATTTTCGAAGATGGATCTTCGTTCTGGTTATCATCAGATTAGAATCCGGCCAGAAGACATACCAAAGACAGCATTCTCGACGAGGTATGTACTGTATGAATACCATGTTATGTCCTTCAGATTGACCAACGCACCGGCTCATTTCATGTATCTCATAAACTCGGTGTTCATGCCGGAATTGGACAAGTTTGTCGTGGTCTTCATTGACGACATCCTTGTGTATTCAAAATCCGAAGAAGAACATGCTCCACACTTGCATATCATGCTTCAACAATTGTGGGACCACCAACTATATGTTAAGTTCAGCAAGTGTGAATTCTGGATCAGCCAAGTGCCATTTTTAGGGCACATCATATCAGCAGAAGGGATTGCAGTTGATCCAAGCAAGATAAAGCAAGTACTCAAATGGGAGTCTCCAAAGTCCGTACATGAAGTTTGAAGTTTCCTAGGTTTAGCTGGGTATTACCGGAGGTTCATTCCCAGTTTCTCCAAAATAGCTAAACCAATGACAGAACTTCTGAAGAAGGGGACGAAGTATGTATGGACTGAGGCATGTGAGGGAGGTTTCCAAGCATTGGTAAAACACCTCACAACGGCACCAGTATTAGCTCAACCGGACACAACCAAATCATTTGACGTATATTGTGATGCATCAGGAATTGGTTTGGGTTGTGCGTTGATGCAGGACAGACGAGTGATCGCTTATGGATCACGGCAGCTTCGGAACCATGAGCGGCACTATCTGACTCATGATCTAGAGCTCCCTGCTGTGGTACTAGCATTGAAGATGTGGAGACATTATCTATTGGGTAATCTAGTAGATCTCTACACTGATCACAAGAGCCTGAAGTACATCTTCACCCAAAATGACTTAAATATGCGATAGCGTAGATGGTTGGAATTAACCAAGGACTATGACATTGAGATCCACTACCATCCAGGCAAGGCAAATGTAGTCGCTGATGCTCTGAGCCGCAAGTCCCATGTCAGCAATCTTTCCATTACCTCAATGGGAGAAGAAGAACCGAGTCTCTACTTGGTTCCATATGGGGCACTCTACAACCTAGCTCTCATTCCTACTATCAGGGAGGATATTATGGCAGCTCAGAAGGAGGACAAAGGGATGTCGAACATTCGGCAAA
Source organism: Tuctoria greenei (assembly GCA_036927565.1). Lineage (NCBI taxonomy): Eukaryota > Viridiplantae > Streptophyta > Magnoliopsida > Poales > Poaceae > Tuctoria > Tuctoria greenei. The sequence goes on along the minus strand of JAYESD010000006.1, from coordinate 91,868,746 downwards.
GAATGGAGAAGGGGGAGATGAAATGTTTCCGATGTGACGATGAAGGTACCCTCTAGTTTAAAAATCGCATAGTGGTACCCCAAAACATGGAACTTCGGAAGAAGATACTGGATGAGGCTCATTTATCCAAGTATTCCATTCATCCGGGGAGTAACAAAATGTACCAAGGCCTGAGAAAGAAGTTCTGGTGGACTCGGATGAAGAGAGAAGTAGCAACATACGTATCCGAATGTGATACGTGTCGACGAGTTAAGGCCAACCATATGAAGGCAGCTGGACAGCTTCAACCTTTAAGCATACCGGCTTGGAAATGGGAGGATATCAGCATGGATTTCATTGTTGGGTTGCCTCCCATTCTCCATAAGCACAACTCAATTTGGGTGATCATTGACCGGTTGACCAAATCAGCTCATTTCATACCGATCAGTGTCAAGTATGATGTAAAGTGGTATGCAGAACTTTATATCTCCAGAATATTGTGTCTACATGGAGTACCCCACACTATCATTTCAGATCGTGGATTTATTTTTGCTACTCGCTTTTGGGAGCTCGGCTTACTATCCTCAGACTGATGGACAAACTGAATGGGTGAATCAAGTGCTAGAGGACATGCTTCGTGCCTGTGCCATCCACCATGGTAGGAACTGGGATGATCATCTACCATTGGTGGAATTTTCGTACAACAACCAGGCTAGCATCCAGATGGCGCCATATGAAGCTCTTTATAGCGGGAAGTGTCGCACACCCTTGAACTGGTGCGAATCTGGTGAACGAGTGGTATATGGCATCGACTTGATAAATGAAGCCGAGGAGCAAGTACGCATTATTCAAGCAAATCTCAAAGCCGCTCATTCTCGTTAGATGAGCTATGCGGACAAACGATGTTGACCACTTCACTTCGAGGTTGGGGATCAAGTTTATCTACGGGTATCCCCAATGAAGGGAATTCATCGATTCGGAGTGAAAGGGAAGCTAGCTCCACGTTTCATTGGGCCATTCGCAATAATCAAAAGATGCGGACCTGTGGCATGTCAATTGGAGTTACCGCCATCGCTAGCAGAGGTCCACAATGTGTTTCACATTTCTCAGTTGCAGAAATGTCTCAAAGCCCCAGCGAATATACGTATTGAGGATTTGGAAGCTCTCCAACCAGATCCAACCCAGATCGTTGATGAGAAAACTCGCACCACAAGGAGGCGCATCTTGCGTTTCTACAAGGTCTTGTGGAGCAACCACAGTGCTGAGGAAGCCACGTGGGAAAGCGAGGAGTATCTTAAAATGAACTATCCGGACTTTTTAGCAGCACATGTTCAATAGATCTTTACCTTTTGTCTTTCCATTGTAATCTCGGGACGAGATTCTTTTAAGGGGGGAGGAATGTAAAATCCCACTTTTTTCCTTTCATGTGAAGTTCAGCTAGAAGTTGTTTATCAAACATAATGGAGGTCAATATAGTTATGCACATGAACTTGACCTCACTAAAAAGTTTTATTCTACTCATGTTTAATCTTATTTCATGAGGATTGGACTTCACTCTAATCCTAGAACCTTTTAATTAAACCTTTCTGCAAAGTTGGAAATTTAATTAATTGAGATGGCTAGGGCAAATTATATTGCAGCAATAGAAAAATCAAAACAAATGTAATTTGATTATGTTGCTATGCATATTTGGCCCTGCCAAAAACATTCAAATCCAAGGCTCCAAATTTTTCCTTGGCCTCTTAAATATCTTAAATAGCTTCTCAGAAAATTTTCAAGATTTTTGAAGTATGTCTTCCACTTATTTGGACACGTACAAAGGATTCATTTCGTGTCGATCTCAAATTTAGCTTTGCACTAAACTTTGCCAAAATCAACCCCCAATTTTTCCTAAGACCTTTTATGGTTCAGGGAGCTTTGTTTCAAAGTTTGGAGATTTATGGACCTCAACTACTATTCATTTCAATGAGGCTTATAGACATGTTTGAATTTAAATTTGAAACAAACTATGTCCAAATTGAAATCTAATTGGTGATTTGAGTTCCTCATATTTTTCTTAGACTGTCTGTAAATTTTGGGAATTTTTGGACAATGTTTGAGGTGGAATTTAGAGGAACAGATAAGGGAGAGCGGTGGGACCCACATGTCAGCCGGGGAGACCATTTAACCGCCCTTGTTTCTTTCTCCGCGCGACACCGCGACGGTGCATGCCGCCAGCGCGCCGATCGGCCGTCGGTCGCCTCCAGCTGCCCCTGGCCTCTTTATCTACTGCGGTGAAGACTATAAATTCACCCCCCCCCCCCCGTCGACCGAAGTCCCTCACCGTTTCACCTTTCATCGCGTCGCGTCATTTTCTCGCCGCCGAGACCACCTCAGCGCCGCCCGACGCCCCTCAGACTCGCCGACGATACAAGCATCCCCGTCCTCTGTAGTCTATAGGAAAAAGGTGTGCAACGACCTCGCAAAGCTTCTGGTTAAATTTGAACTCCTATCGTGCATCCTAGCATCTGTATTTCGTAAATTACCGAAGCACTTTTATAGCTTCGAGGCTAGTTCGTCGGTTTAATTCCGATTGTATGCACAAAATTTCTTTAATCCAGTTAGATGACATGATCTACGTATCCTAGCGCACCTTCCCTACGAACATAAGAAAGAACCATCGACTAATTACCAAGTTGTTCGATTTTTCCCCTTCCGCCATTGATGGAGCTCGGTTCACTGTCGACCTCGGTGTTGCCGGCTATGGCACGAGCTCTAGCCCCTCCTAAACTCTTTCCCATGCGTGCAAGATGCTTCCCGATCTTTCAAACGAGATTTTTAGCTAGGGAATCGAGGGTCTCGACATAACCGAAACCCTAGCACCCGCCGCCGCCCGAGCCGTGGCCAGAGGTTGAAGAAGGCAGGATTCGCGGGTCCCACATGCCAGCGAGTGCAAAGGCGCCCGGATCAGTCTGTGACCAGGGATTTAGTGCGGCCACGTGGGAGTATATATGGCCCCCGGTGTGGCTAGATGATTGAAAATCCAATGGGCCCTGGCGCCAAATTTAAAAGCTGCAATTTCCAATTATATGCAGAACCATTTCCAAGCTTTAAAAATCAATATCTCTCTGTAGACTGCTCCAAAAATATTCAAACAAATTTTGTTTGCAAGCCCTTGAGCTCTAGTTTCTTTCAGTACCAATTAGGTTCTGTGAAACTCACATTTAAATTCTGTAGAAAACAATCTTTCGAAATAAAAATACAATTTTTCCAGGTGAACTTGCCACTGGAAAAATCCCCAAACCACACATACAATACATCGTCATATTCTTGATTACCCGAAAATTTTTGAGAGCCATTGCGCCTGTATAACCCTCTGTATAGTTCAGTTACCTTTTTCCGTTATTGAATTTTTACAGATGCTCAGTTGCTTTATTATGTCCCAAATTTGGACTGAACCTTCCTTTAGTCATACACTAGTTTCTTTAAAAATCTTGGATTTAATTGACCTAATATCCTAGTCCTAATTCAGTTGCAAACTGAATATTAATTGAAAAGCTAAAAATTCAATTATAAGATAATTCCAGAAATTCTTGCCAACTTTGAAATTCAATAACTCCTTCAGCAAGTCTTAGAAATTTATGAAACAAATATGGCTACAACTAGGACAACTTCCTCTATCATGATTATCAACTGGCAGCTATGTTCAAGTTACAGTTTCTTCTCTAAAATTCTTGGAAGTTTATTGCTTGCCACAATTTTAGAGACAACAAACTACTTTGATCATCTTCTGTTCTTTGCAAGAGCTTCTATCATATTCCCTAGTATCTACCATCAAAGTTCCAAAGCCAATTAGGTCATTATCATATAATGATCACCATAGATTAAATTATGGTCTTGGTAGTAATTATTTTTCAAGGTCATTCATATACATATTATATGCATATTGTATAGTGACCGAAGTCGAGGAGGATCCAGAGGTCTTGGAAGTACATCTGCTGGATACTAACCCAGACTCTGACCTGCATCCAGGCAAGTCCCGGTTTGCATTTGATTCGTTTTTAAAATTTTACTTTATCACTATGATGATTAGCATATGAATTGTGCATTACGTTTAGGATGCTTGAATACTCTAGATGCATGACCCACAATCCCATTGGTTAATTGGGTAGGTTAATAACTCGACATGTGGAATTGCTATGCTAATGTTGTAGGTAAACAGGTAGAAGTCGAGTAGTTGGAATCTACTCGTGAGATAGAAATTTACACTCATCTACACTGGGTAACATTTATAGAAAATAACTGTTACATCTAAACTCGAAAACGGTCAGAGATGGATAGGAAGCGGCAAGACGTTGTCTTGGTCGCATAGCTCTGACTGGTCAGTTAAGGCCCGTCTGTATGCGGCCCCTTCAAACAAGCTTGACTTGTACCGGTGACATATTGGACATATGGAATCCAGTAAACTGACGTAACTCGATAACTGGGATGTCGAGGCCCATTAACTCACCATCGATAGGGGTGGGTTGAGGACAGTAAGGTGTAAATCGGTCGGCGGACACAAGAGGTGTTTTGTGCGGAGACCTTCTGTCCGCGGAGGTGAGACGGGCTCGACGTTCGGGTTTCTTGTGAAAGGTGGCCATATACGACTAGTACTAAAGTGTTACGTAGGTACTAGTGTGCTCGCTGACACTTCCGAACGTGCGTATGTGTCGTGTTGTCCTGGTGTGTCCTGATTGCAATCACCGTCCCTCGCGGTAATAGAGTACCACTTGTTCACTGTGCTGTGACGTAGTAAATACTAAAGGAGTCAGAGAAAATATGTTGTATTGAATTATAATTTGCTTTGCAACCTTGTATGACTTAGATATAGTAAAATTAAAGTTTACAGTTTCCCCATACTTTAGCTGTAATAGCATTATGTGCTTTGGGCATGTCATATCATCGGCAAAGTGTTTTTTGTTTGATTGTGGAGTCTATGATGTGCCGTGCTTGGAGAATGTCATTTTCTACTTAAAACCTGTATAAGATCCACTTGTAGGCGAGTCGTTTATGCTTCACCTTACCTATGCTTAGTGTTCACCCTTGCATATGTCTAGTGAGACGGGTTAGTCTTGTTGAGCCTTATGCTCATGTTTGCAGTTAATGATTTTTTGTAGCTTATACGATTGATGAAGGGTTTGATGATGAGGTTGCACCCCCTCCGGGGTGTATAGCCGAGTGGGGCGGCCCACGCCGCCGTGATTTGGGTGTTGCTATTGCGAAGTATCCAAGGCATGGATGACTTTGCTTTTGCATAGCTAGTGCTGAGAGCGTAGCTATGATATATATGTTTCTTTCCTTCCGCTAGTATTGTAAAACTTTCGCTGTATGATTACTAAAAGACTTCATCTTATATTTTTTTCTAGTTATGTTCTTGTATACTGTTGGGTGTCGCATTGCACGTCACCACCCAATGAGATCCTCGGATGTCGGGATTCTGGTCCCCACAGGTTGGAGCCCCGGATATGGAGCCGGAAATAACTCAAGCTCCGGGCCTTGTGCCAGAAGCAGTTGAAAGTCCGACGGTTGAGCTGGAGGCGCCTGAAGCTATGGTCGTTGAACCGGAAGTAGTCGCCGTGTCGGAGTCTGAGCCGACAGCGGTTGAGGCCCCAATTGAAGCCCCGACTACTGCTCCGGAGGTAGTTGCCCCTGAGGTATCTGGGACAGAGCCGGCGCAGCCTAAGGAAGTGGCGACAGGTCCCCCATCCTCGGAGCCTGTGACTGAAGATCTGGAAGCGGCACCTTCAGCTCCCGCACTAGAGGTGGGAATTCCCCCAGCAGGTTCTTCCTCCGCTACCACTCAGGGGCTTCCCGAGAGCGGCCCTAGCGCTGCAGGAGTACAGGGGACCACTATTGTTGAGTGGGACCCAATTTTTGTAATGGAAAATCCTTTTGAGCTTGTGTAAATGATCCCAACAGGCCCGGAACCTATCCCTCTGGCGTTGTCCATAGACAACGCCTGCTCAAGTCACCGACAAGTCCAGCTTGCATTCGATCATGAGAGCAAAGCCTTGGACGAGGAGCGCCACACCTTGAGGCGTTGGCGCAACGGACTCCATTTTGAGACCAAACTTGCCCAAACAAGACTGGCTCACCAGAAGGAGTGGATTAAGAGGGAAAAGGTCCAGTTAGAATACTGGGACAAACTAATGGAGGAGAAGGAAGCCACCATCTGGGCACTCGATGCTAACTCCAGGGAGATCCTGGAGCAAGCCAATGAGAGGCGTGATGCTGCTGACGAGCGTCACGAAAAAATCATTGAATTCAATGAGGTTCTCCTGAAGCGTCGAGCAGACCTAGATGTGAGGGAAGAAAAACTTCTGGAGCAGCAGGAGTATGTAGTAAGGAGAGAGGCGGAGGTCACCTAGAAGTTGACTCTGGGTGAGCAGAATTTTGCAGAGCGCAGCAAAAAACTAGATCTATGGAAGGAGGAAGAAAGGAAGAAGAACTGGAAGGTGGGGCGAGAGCTCTCGAAAAGAGAGTCTGACGTTGCCGCTAGGGAGGAGAGTGTCAAAGGCAGGGAAAAGGACCTAGCTGAAAGGCGGAACCGCATCCACCTCTGGGAGACGGAGCTGGCGGACTGAGAGAAGCAAGTTGCTGAGAACATGCACCAGCATGCTAAGTTGGCCGAGCGCCTTGCCCGTGAAGGTTCAGAGCTTGCGGCTGCCCGGAGGTCACTGGAAGAGCTGCGGAGCTCAAAGGCAACCGAGTCCTTGATGGTATGCGACTTCTTTTGGTCGTGCGGACAGGGCCCTTGTGCCACTTGGTTTTAGTCTAGTACGCCTGGAAGACCCAGCGCAGGAGCTGGACTAGACGCTAGAGGCACATGGCTCTACTGGCAGCAAACTCGACGCTGTGGTTAACGTCATCGCCGATCAGCTGGAGACGGAGGGTAAATCCTTGGCCAAAAATGTCGCCGAGTATGTCTTGGCATGTTACAAAAGCTGAGACCCCTAGTTCTCCCTTGATCCGGTCTTTGAAGGAATCATCACGGAGGAAGAGGATGCCGCTAGGGCCAGTGTCCAAGAAGCTGCTGAGAAGGTTACTTCCTTTTTCCACTGGACTGAGACCTCCAGTAGCTAGGACTTTTCTCCTTTTGCCCCTTGTATCCCCAATTTTGTAATCCAGTAGTTTTGATTAATGAAATCATCCTTTCTTCCTTCAATTTCACTTTGTCTTCAATATACTGTGTCGTATCTTGTTGGCCCCCTGGTACATGTGTACAATTGAATTGTGTACATGTACCAAAGGTGTTGGTAGTAGGTTGATGACTTGAATTCTACACACTTGTAAATTTTAGGTTCGAAGTCTTTATCTTCGATACGTCAACTGTTGGCCCCCTGAGATAGTCGGAGGTTCGTAGCTCTGATAGTGGCCGATGCCAACGCGAGTCGTCGACGACAGACCTCCGAGGGTTGCCGAAGCTTAGTAGCTCCGACAATACCCATTGTCAACGTATGAAGCCTTGATGGTAGGCTCCCTTGGAGGATGTCAGAGATTAGTAGCTCTGGCGTCGTCTACCATTGCTATGAATTTTTGCTTTTCCTACACATTAAAGGCAAGAGAGAAAGTAAAATTCGTCCTCTTGTGTATAAACTGGTTGTGACTTATTGTTCTTATTTGGACTTTAGGTCCGAAGAAACTCAACATGATAACAAGTGTTTTGATATAATCATTATAGATCTGCATGCCTTTTTAGTACTCACCCTACTGAGGCCTGCCGGGGTGTAGGTAGAGCGGCGTACGTAGGGTGCAGGACCAGGCTAAGCTGATAGCACACTATGGAGCTATGTTGGCTCGGCGTTCAGGCAAGTAGACTATGTAGCAATGTTAAGATCCAAAAGCACTATCAATAAGGCTTGTAATACATGTGAATTACTTGGAACAAAGCTCAAAAAGATTTGCACAACTTTATTATAGAAAAGCGGGGTGAAAATAATTTGATATATTGAACCTTGCAGAATAGGTAAATGCACGTGGAGTCTGTTTTCACACAACAATGCCTTTCATTATAGGTCTGGATTACAGGGGAGACAAGGACACACTTAGGGTGCTGGACCATGCTAAATATGCTATACATCTTGTACTATCCCAGAGCAAGTAGTTACACTTTTAGTGCTGTGATTGTCTCAAGTGTTACTTGAACTTCCCGGACCCTCCCGGAGGGGTCCAGATGTTCTCCCGGAGGACTTGCCCGTCTCTGTATAATGACTCTACAACATGCATTTTGTGTAATTACAGACTCACCTCCGTGATTCTAAGCATAAAACTTACGGAGGTGCTCGATGTTCCAAGGATTAGGGAGTGGAATCCCATTCTCAGTTGCCAAGCAAACGCATCCTGGTCGAGATACTTTAATTACTCGGAAGGGACCCTCCCAGCTGGGGGAAAGTTTGTTCATTCCTTCATGGCTTAGTATCTTCCGAAGCACAAGGTCGCCTTCTTCAAGCTGTCGGTTGCGCACATGCCTTTGATGATAGCGCCAGAGCGCTTGGTGATAATGTGCGTTCTGATTAGCTGCTTGGCCCCTTCCCTCATCGACGAGGTCAAGGTCTTCACGCTAGAGCTGGTCCTGCGTGGCTTCGTCGAAGGTCTGGACCCGTAGGGACCCCAAGGTGATCTCCAGAGGAAGGACTGCTTGAGCTATGTACACTAGGAATAATGGAGTTTCCCCAGTTGACCAGTTTGTAGTTGTCCTGTTTGCCCATAATGTGGATGGAATCTCCTCAATCCAGTTAGCTCCATGCTTTTTCAAGCGCTCATATGTGCGCGACTTGAGTCCTTTTAATATTTCTGCTTTTGCTCTCTCGGCTTGGCCATTGCTTGCTAGATGAGATACTAAGGCATAGCTAAGTTTAATGTTGAGGTCTTCACAATATTCTTGGAATGCAGCACTTGTAAATTGAGTTCCGTTATTAAATATGACTTTGTTTGGAACTCCAAATCTGCATATAATGGACTTCAAGAATTTGATTGTTGGTTGTTTGTTGATTGTTACTACTGGAGTTGCTTCTGGCCACTTGGTGAACTTGTCGATGGCGACATACAGGAACTTGTAACCTTCGACGACTTTTGGGAAAGGTCCCAAGATGCCCATGCCCCACACAGCGAATGGTCATGGAGGAGGTATCATTTGTAGCGATTGAGCCAGTGTGTGAATCTGTTTTGCGTGGAACTGACACACTTCACATTTTTTTCGCTAGCTCAACCGCATCCTGAAGTGCTGTAGGCTAGTAAAAGCCATGTCGGAAGGCTTTACCGACCAGCGTACGAGAAGATGCGTGGTTCCCACACTCGCCTCCATGGATTTCCGCGAGAAGGTAGAGGCCTTATTCCCTTGTAATGCACCGCATTAGGACGCCATTGGCACCACGTTGGTAGAGATCCCCTTCTAACAACGTGTATCTTTTAGCCAATCTGACAATCCGATCAGCAGATACACTGTCTTCAGGAAGGATGTTGTCTTTCAAGTAGCTCCAGATCTTCGAGATCCATGCATCGGAACTAACTTGAGCTTCTGAGTCTTGCGTGCTGGGTTTCTCGGAGCTTTCGACTGCATCTACGACCCTTGGTGGACGCCATGGTAGCAGGGCCACCGGGATCGCCAGCTTCGAGGTGCTGGTCTCGCCCCCTCCGCTCGGTTCGGCAGGCTGAGCTGTTGGTTTTGACAACCTCCAAACGAAAATTCCGTCAAGAGCCGGAGCTCCGGTTGAGGCTTTCTTCGAGAGTTCGTCGGCTTCAAAGTTATGAAGATGCTGAACATGATGGAGATCTAGGATTTCGAAGTCCTTCCGAAGCCTCTGGACTTCAAGGACATAAGAAGCTAATTGAGAATTGTTGCACGAACATTCAACTTTCACTTGTTTGATGATGAGTTGTGAATCTCCCTTTACCAACAACTGTTTGACAACATAAGATAGTGCCACCTTGAGTCCATAGATGAGGGCTTCATACTCCGCCATATTGTTGGTTGCCTTGAAATCAAGGTGTACCATGTATTTGACCTTCTCCCCGATCGGAGCCAGGAGAAGGATTCCAGCTCCGGCCCCTTGCTTCTGCACGGAGCCGTCGAAGTAGAGGGTCCAGTGAGGCTCGGTGAATGCCGTAACTTTGAGTTCTGGTTTCTCCTCACTGGGGCCCCCAGGGTTTGATGGAGAGGGGGTCCATTCCGCAACAAAGTCAGAAAAGGCTTGACTTTTAATTGCTTGTCTTGACACGAATTCTAGATCAAATTAGGCCAGTTCTACTACCCACTTTGCAATGTTCCCTGTAGAATTAGGGTTATGCAAAATTGCACGTAGTGGAAAAGAAGTTACCACTAATATTTTGTGGGCTTGGAAGTAGTGACGAAGCTTCCTTGAGGCAATAAGAACTGCGTAAAGCAGTTTATGCACCTCAATGTATCTTGTCTTGGCGTCGTGGAGTACTTCACTGATGAAGTACACAGGGTGTTAGATGATCCGGACCCTTTCAGAAGTATCTGAAGCTTCCTCTCCATCGACTCGGACCCTGCTGGAGGGTCCCGGACCTTCAGATTGTGCTTCTTGGACCCTCCCGGAGGGGTCCAAAACTCCTTCTTGTTCAACCCAGATTTCACTAGGAGGATCTAGATTATCTTGGTTGGCCAGGTGAATCTCTTCAAACGAAAGAGGTTGATCTCCTAGCACTTCGTTTTGAGATTCCGTGTCTAGGAGTTGATTCCCAGTCATGTCTTCAGGTTATTTCAGACCCTCCTGGAGGGGTTCGAACGTTTTATTCAGATGTGGCTCTGGTCTTTCCGCAACCAGGACCATAATAACCACTTTGGTGGTTGCCGAAATGTAAAGCAGTAAAGGCTCACCAGGATTACGAGCTACCAATATTAGTAATATGGTGAGGAGTTGTTTCAGCTCATGAAACGCCTTTTCTGCTTCTTCAGGCCAATGAAAAGATACATACTTCCTCAAGAGTTTGAAGAAGGGTAGTGCCTGTTCTGCCTATCTTGATATAAACCTGCTAAGCGCAGCTAGACATCCAGTCAACTTTTGGACATCTTTAATGCGGGCTGGGGGCTGCATATCTTCTATAGCCTTGATCTTTGCCGGACTTGCTTCAATTCCTCGGTGAGTCACCAAGAACCCCAGAAGCTTCTCAGAGCTAACCCCAAAGACACACTTGTTCGGGTTCAGCTTGGTGCGCGTGGTGCGTAGCTTGTCGAAGACGGCTTGTAAGTTATCAAGGAGTGACTCCTTATTTTTGATCTTCACAACGATGTCATCGACATACACCTCCACCAAATCTCTAATTAGCTCTCCAAATGTTTTGTACATAGCTCGCACAAATGTTGAAGCAGCATTTTTAAGACTGAATGGCATGGCAGTATAACAATACAATCCACCTAATGTTATGAAAGATGTATGATCTTCATCTTCCTTAGACCTTTGGATTTGATGCTATCCAGAATATGCATCTAAGAAACACAGTAGCTCACACCCGGGGCTGGATTTCACTATCTGATCTATTATAGGTAATGGAAATGGATCCTTTGGACATGCCTTATTTAAGGTGGTGTAGTCGATACACATCTGAATCTTCCCACCAGCCTTGGGTACAACAACTTGGTTTGCCAGCCGTTTTTGATGGAATACTTCTCGGATGAATCCATCTTTGAGCAACTTCTTGATTTCCTGTCGGATGAAGTTTTGTCGCTCAATTGATTGCTTCCGGGGCTTCTCGTGTACAGGTCGTGCGTGTGGGTAAATCTTCAGATTGTGCTCAATCACCTCCCTAGGGATCCCAGGCATTTGTGATGGTTGCCAGGCAAACACGTCGATATTAACCCGGAGGAAAGCGATGAGCGCGAGTTCCTATTTGTTGTTTAGACCCCCCGATATAAGGGTAGTCTGAGCAGCATCGGAACCATTTTGGACGACTTTGACGGGAATGTCGGCGTCGCTGCTTGGTTGCACACGAGGTGTGGAGGTAGAGCCTTTGTGATGAATGTTGGAGGATTCAGAGCTGGCTCCTTACCGGATGCTTCCTCTTGCGCCGTGGTAAGCGCATAGAGTTCTTCCTGTGCAGTAACTACTGCGGTAGGATCTCCGTGAATCCAGAGAACGCCCGTTGGTGTTGGCATCTTCAACACCATGTAACCATAATGGGCAGCAGCCATAAACTTGTATAAAGATGGTCTACCAAAAATGGCATTGAAAGGCAGACTGATCTGCACGACATCGAAAACCAGTTTCTCGGTTATGTAGTTCTCCCGGGTCCCAAAGGTTACTGGGAGTGTGATGGAACCGAGAGGAGTAATGGTTCCCGGACCTACTCTGGAGAAAGGTCGGGATGGGCGAAGGTCCGAAGGCCGGAGCTGAAGCTTAACGAAAGCTTCGAAGCATATGAGGTTTAGCTCGGAACCTCTGTCCACAATTACATGGTTGATTTGGATATTGTTAATGGTGGGTGACACCATCAACGGGAGTTGGCCAGCCCCGATCATATTTAGAGGGCAGTCCGAAGTATCCAAAATGATGGGTGTATCCATCCACTTCCGATGTGGTTCGTCCTTAGCAGCAGGAGCTGCCACGGCCATGTCCCGCCGCATTGTCTTGAGGATGCAGCGATAGGTGATGTCCCAAGAACCACCATAGATGGTGTTCAAGGTCTTCCGACGTTCGTTGTCAGAGACATCGGAGTCGTCGTCGACAGTGTTATAAATGACTTTTAAGAACTTTTTGGGGTCCTGGAAACCTAGCTCCTCTTCAGTCGGAGCTTCGTCGACTTTTTGTTTTCATTCCCTTTGACGGAAAGGAGCTTCTTCCCGGCGCTTATTATAGCGTTTGGCTTGGTTCTGGACCTCCCGGCACTCTTCCAAGCTGTGTCGGTTCGTCTTGTGAATCGAACATCATGCTTTGGAACTATTGCCCATCTTCTGATGAAGGTCGAGGTCGCTTCTCGGAGCATAGCCCCTGGCTTCTAGGAGCTGCAGCAGCAGCAGCAGCTGGAGCGTCGGCTGACGACTTCTTTTTGCCGTTGGGCTTCTTTTTATTCTTGCCACTTCTGGAGGTAGCGGCTTCAGTTTTGGAGGACTTCTGGTTGGCCTCTGGAGCTTGCTTAGAATGCATTTCACGGCCCTCCGCAGCTCTAGAACATTTGTCAGCTAGGCTGAAGAGCTTCGTGATGCTGGTAACTTCTTTAATGGCCAGCTTCTCTAGCATCTTCTTATTTCGAACACCTTGTCTGAATAGAGGTCGCTTCTTGGGGCGTGGCCCCCGGCTTCTAGGAGCTGCAGCAGCAGCAGCAGCAGCTGGAGCGCCGGCTGACGGCTTCTTTTTGCCGTTGGGCTTCTTTTTCTTCTTGCCACTACCGCAGGTAGTGGCTTCAGTTTCGGAGGACTTCTGGTTGGCCTCTGGAGCTTGCTTCGAATTCATTTCACGGCCCTCCGCAGCTCTAGCACATTTGTTAGCTAGGCTGAAGAGCTTCGTGACGCTGGTAACTTCTTTCATGGCCAGCTTCTCTAGCATCTTCTTATCTCGAACACCCTATCTGAATGCAATGATAACATAGGGACTCGGGATTTAGGAAATGGTGTTTCGTACCTAAGAGAACCGCAGGATGAAGGATCGTAGCGATTCCCCAGATATTTGCTTTATGGCAAATAGGTCCAATTCAGTGCTGGGCCGGGTGTAGGAGCTCCCGAAGTTGGCAGTGAATTGCTGGCACAGCTCCGCCCAACTATTAATGGAGTCGGGTGGAAGACTCATGAACCAGGACCTTGCAGTCCCAGTTAAAGCCACTGAGAAGTAATTGTCCATTACAGCTTCATCACCTCCCGCTGCCAGTATGGTTGTGGAGTAGATTTGAAAGAATTCGGCGGGGTTGACAGTCCCATCGAATTTTTCTGGTAAGTGGTGCCGGAACTTTCGTGGCCACCTGACCATACGTAAATGCATGGCCAGGGCAGAACAGCCTCCTCCTACTCCTTGAGGTGCAGGGTTCTCCCGAGCTTCTCGCCTCTCACGAGCGCGCTCAATGTGGACATGGCCGTCCTGCTGCCATTAACGGTGATATAGTTCCTACCGTAGGTCATGAGTCGGTATCCTGGTGATGGTATGGGTGCATCGTACCCCGGGAGGAACCGAAGTCACCTGCTGGAAGCCAACACGTCTCCTTTGTTGAGAGGCTTGTGGACCAAGCCGGCTGAACAAGGTTCGTCGTTGTGATCGTGCTCGCCCCGAAGGGGGAGTACCTTGGATGCTGATGCTTGTAGCTGCAGCTGCGACCAGATGGTCAACATCAGCCCTCCACTGCTCCATAGCAGCCTGGGGTGCACCTGGAAGCGGTGGGTGTTGTAGGAGAGCTCGCACAGCAATGAGCGCATGCTCAGGGTTGTTGTTTGTCGATGCAGTGATCGACGCAGAAGCCCCATCTTCTTGACCAGCATTGTTTGCCAGAGCAGCTGGCGGCTGTGGTGCCATAGCGCCTGCTGGAACAATGGCAGCTGCTGGTTGTTGGGCATTGGAGGGGTTGCCTCCAGCAGGTTGTCCAGCATCGTTGCCATTGGAGGATCCAGCAGCTGAATTCACCATCTTGTGATATCGGGATTGCTTGCCCCCCTACCTGGCGCGCCAAATGTCAAAGTGTTTGATACGACACTTCAATCGGGCCCGCTAAGAAGCAGCCCGCGGAGGTTCTTTTTGTGGTTGGGGTACACAGAGATCATGATCAAGATGATTACACCACAGATTTACATGGTTCGAGCCGCCAGAGCATAACACCCTACTCCACGGGATTTGTGTTGTTGTATTATGCGAGTCTATTCGCTAGTTCGTTGGGATCAGGCCAAATCAGTCTCCCTCCTTATGTTCGTGTAGTACAACCCTTTTATAGTTCTAACGACCGACCGTTACAAAGCTTGCCTGGCCCGACATGTGGCCCTGGCGTATTTAATGGCCTAATACACTATCTAAAGTGTATTAAGTATGATTAATAGTGTGATAATGTGCTTGAATGGCTGTGTTACACCTATTAACAGCGCTCTTCATATTGTGTCATTAATACAGCATTAACAACACGTAATTACATCTTGTAACTGCCGCTTTAATTACACTTGATGGCTCATGCTGAAGGAGATCTGCCAGTGTACGCGTCGATGAAGGTCTGAAGGCTCCACAAGTGGAAGCTCCAAAGCTTTCTCTTATGGGGGGTTAGGTCCGGGGCTATTGTACATGTGTCAGCACCGGAGCTCCTCTCTGCTTGGGGTAGGTCCAGAGCCGTTGTACACGTGTTGACGCCGGAGCTTCCCTTTGTTGGGAATTTAGCTCCGGCTTTCCTTTACACGTGTTAGCTCAGGAGCTAGCCATATGAGGGGAGCGGGTCCGGCGGAGTGTGATATGTGGGACCTAACAATACCTTCAACTCTGTCAGGTAGAATTCTCTTGTACTATTCGCTGTACTAAAGGGTACCCGGTACGCAGGGTACCGACAAACGTTGTAGTTGATTTGTGTTCATTGGGTAATACCAGGGAAACTGATTACTCAATCTCTTTGTAGTACAAGTATGAGTTGAACCCTCATCCTTGATTTGTGTGGGTTCAATTGTCGTGGTTGTGTAAACACTCATACTCTTGATTCATGAGGTTCTTCCTCAATTAATCAACCTCTAGATGGACCTTGTGACCAAAACATAGTTGAGTCTTTATCCTTGACTTGTTAAGGCTCAATCACCATGATTGCTGAAAACTAATTGTTTCCAGTTTGCGGGGAGTCTTCTTATGACTTCTCAACCCCTCAAGAACCTTGTATTCTCTCTATTTGCAAGATCATTCTTCGAGAACCCTTTGACAAGTAATGCATGGTAACTTTACTTTGTCCGTTGACCTTGTAGATGCCATGAATTAGACATCTTTGTTTGACGACATAATAGAAACCAAACCTTGAATTCTCTTATGTCAAGTACAAAGCAGTTTATCCTTTTACTAGTTTATTGAGATCACAATTCCTTGCAAGTTGATCATTCCCAATACCCCTTGATCTTCTTGGTTTGAAAGATTTTCATGTATGTTGAGCTTGCGAAACTCCTTGATTCATATTGAATGGTGACATTGATAAGTCTGGAACCTTGTGGTTGCCATACACGTTGTAAATTTGCCATTTTGACCACATAAGAGAGATGACATCTTTACTAATATTATGTCACGGTAATATTACACATAGCTTAAAAGAATTAGCACACAAAGCCATGGTTGAAAGCAACTGGTATCAGAGTCATCAGAATACTCAAGAGAATTGAAGAACAAGTACTGATTCTCAGAATACAAGACTAGGGCAGTAGGGCCTTCATGAGAAGAACGTCACATGTTAAGGTTGCCCAATATCATAGAACCATTAGTGTTCCTACTATGAAGAAGATTACTTCATTTTGACGGAGAGAAGAGGATCTCCGCACAACCTAGCTACATCAACATAATTTGCTAAGACACAAACTTTACGGGGTGATATCAGTCATGCCGAGCATCCGAATCTGAGATGCAAGACACCAAAGCTAGATGATGTGGTTTACAGCATAAGATGGACTAGCCACAACATCAAGAACCTGTAGAAGAAGACGAAGAGTGTCTTTCTTCCAATCACGTGGAACGATGGAGTCATCTCATCAACAACTCGTCCTAACTTTCTCATTTCTCTAGAATCTTGGGACGAGATTCCTTTAAGGGGGAAGGGTTGTAAAAGCCCGCATTCGAGGAAACAAGAATGCAAACATGTGAAATTAAAAATTTTGAGTTAAAGTTGAGATTCAAACTCACTTGAACCATGCTAGTTAACCAATTCAAATGTTAATTCAAATTCAACTGTCAACATCAAAGTGAACAAAAATCATGGAGTTCTAGGTGGTTAATCCAGGACGAGCTTAATTTAACACTTAATTTGAAATCTTAATACAAGAGGATAATGTTTTGGGTGGGGCAACTTGTCGAGTGGCTTACCAGTCAGCCCTCACCAAACAACGTTTGGGTTCCTCCTCTGTTGTGCTTATCGAGAGCCAGCAACAACATCAAGCTACGTCGCCCCATCCTGAAACCAGTGAGTTCTCCTTCCTCGACAAGTCTCCACACTCACTCTACTCTTTCCCTACCGTTGAGCCACTGCGCGTGCCGCTCTCTGCCACCTACGTCCTGCTTCTGACTGTTTTTCCCTGCTCGGTTTTACTATCGTGTCATCAACCGCTCAAAGAGCGCCAGCAGGTCTCCTGCATGGGCCACCGAGACAGCGTTCAGTTTGGCACACCAAGCAAACGTTACCCTCGTGTGTGACTTACGTGTTGTGTGTATCATACTTGAAGATTCGTCTGCAAAAATATAGTAATGGGAGCAAGTAATTAAATAGTATACTTTAATTAGTGTTCATGTCACTGTTGGAAATCCAGGAGAAAGAATAAAAGAAAAATCGTGATAGTGAATTTAAATTCAAATTTGACTTTTGAAAATCCAAATACAAACTCGACACACGTGCTCCTCATAATTAAAACCTTGTTGCTACAAATTCCAAGTAAATCAGGGCTTCAATTGCTATATTTAAGGAACATTGAAAACAACAGAAAGAGGATAAGACTGTTACGTGGGACCCAAAAGGCTTCACGAGTCAGCACAACTCAAGCAACGTTTCTCCTCCGTCTAGCCGCGAAGTTCCGATCTAGTTCCTACTCTGTTCCATCCTTATCGTGAGCAAACACCGTAGCACTTATTCCTCGCTCCAGCACGCCATGGCTTTTTTCCTCCTCCGCTCGTGCACTTGCACCTCCACGCTGGCCCTCCGTTCTGAGCACAACCACCGGCCAAGCCTCCCTGCAGCGCCGCGCTCTACCGCGGCCAGCCACTGCAGGCCACACTGCCCAGCTCCCTTGGCCGCGCTAACCGCGCCACCTGCAAGCCGCCAGGCTCGTGTCTTCCCTGTCCAAAGAGCGCTCTCGCGACCCCAGCCAGCAACGACAGTGCCTGGACACCACCGCGCGCCTTCCTCGTCCCCCCCCCCCCCGCACCACCGGGACAAGAACCCTGCCGCCATAGTTGCGCTTTGCCCCCGCTTTCTAGCTGCTGATAATGGCCGCTGCTCTTTGCTCATGCAAACAAGCAGCCCTGCACTTTCCACCGAGGCTGCATCTCTGTGCTGCCTACGGGCCATCTCTACTCGCCGTGCTCTGTGGGGACCGGGGTTCACATGTCCGAGGATCTCATTGGGTGGTGCCTTGCGATGCGGCACCTTACATCACACACGAAAAGGATACCAAAACGTATAAAGTTTTAATTTCATAATAAGAAGAGTTTACAAAAGAGTGTACAATAGAAGTACACACGCAGCGGAAAATACATACTCATAATCTCACCTAACTAAGCAGGAGAGAAGACATCTATGCCCTAGGACGCTTCTCACAAGCAACAAGAAGAACATTCAGCAGCGGCGTGGTTCACATGAGATTTATCTCGATACCTCGAGATCTCATGTAACACCCGAACAGCAGAAACAAACCTAATACCTGCAAAAATCGTTAAAGCGCAAACGTGAGCATAAGGCTCAGCAAGACTAACCCGTCTCACTAGACATATGCAGGGGTGAATACTAAGCATAGGTAAGGTAAAGCATAAACGACTCGCCTACAAGTGGATCCTTATAATCATGTTTTAAGTAACAAATGACATTCTTCAAGCACGGCACATCATAGACTCCACAATCAAACAAGAAACACTTTGCCGATGATATGACATGCCCAAAGCACACAAAGCTATTACAGGTAAAGTATGGGGAAACTATAAACTTTTAATTGTACTATCTCTAAGTCACACAAGGTTGCAAAGCAATTATAATTCAATATATCATATTCTTTTGACTTCTTCAGTATTTACTACGTCACGGCGCAGTGAACAACTGGTACTCTATTACCGCGAGGGACGGTGATTGCAATCAGGACACACCCGGACAACACGACACATACGCACGTTCGGAAGTGTCAGTGAGTACATCAGTACCTATGTAACACTTCAGTACTAGTCGTATATGGCCACCTTTCACAAGAAACCCGAACGCCGAACCCGTCTCACCTCCGCGAACAGAAGGTCTCCGCACGGAACACCTCTTGTGTCCGCCGATCGATTTACACCTTGCTGTCCTCAACCCACCCCTATCGATGGTGAGTTAATGGCCTCGACCTCCCAGTTATCAAGTTACATCAGTTTACTGGAGCCCATATATCCAGTATGTCGCATGTACAAGTCAAGCTTGTTCGAATGGGCCGCATACAGACGGGCCTTAATCGACACAGGCAGGGCTATGCGATCGAGACTCCAATTCTCGTCGATTCCTATGCATCCCCTGCCCAGTCTCTGATTGATTATATTAAGCCATTGTCTATCTAACCAATGCTGTGAAATATGTCCTACATCTCTCACGAGTAGATTCCAGCTACTCGACTTCTACCGGATCACTTACAACATTAGCATAGCAGTTCTACACGTCGAGCTATCAACCTACCCAATTAACAAATGGGATTGTGGGTCATGCATCTGGAGTATTCAAGCATCCTAAACGTAATGCACAATTCATATACTAATCAACATAGTGATAAAGCAAAACTTTATAAACGACTTAAATGCAAACCAGGGCTTGCCTTAGTTTGCAACTCTATATCAATGTCAGCTGTTATTGGCTTGGTCTTCCTTCGAAGAGTACGCCATGGAACTTCAAGCTGGAACACCCTGGCCTTCTCCTTCAAGCGACACTCCTCATCGATCACCTACCATCACGTTCCTATCGACATGATATGCATATAAGTACATAATGTAATATACTTTAGATTAAACAAGTTAAACAACTCTAAGACTGGTGAGACTAACTAGAAGGAAGAGGTATGCCTCTGTTGTGTGGATAAACAAAGGATGGAGTCAAGTGGTCATAGTAGTATCGAGATGTGAATTGAAAGGTTCAATGTAAGCACACATTGCAACTTGGCACTCAACACTCGATGCTACGCCACGCAAGGACGATAAAGTTGAATGGTGTGGAAGTGTTGGACTGGTAGTGTAAGGATGACCCAAGAGTCAAGGTGGCATCGAAAGCTTGTGTATGAGTGGAGTGTACAAAATGAAGGTCGGGACTTAGCAATAAACCAATGAAGTTGTTCCAACTCGTAAAGGAGTAAAGCTAGTTATAGCTGAGAAGTGTTGCCACAGGGTTCAAGAATATGATGAATCAAGGTGGAACCCTAGCGATACTTGGGAGTGAAGTGATATCGACATTGCTTGGACTCAAAGAGTCATAACAAGCCTTGTTAACCTGATGTGAGTACCAAGACAACATTCAAATGACTTTTAGGTAAAGTAGTTTCTACGGCAAGCTTCTCGAGCATCGTTAAAGTGCTTACATGACGACACTAATGTAGTGTTTTTTGCAAGATCGTCCAGGTGAGCTCAGTAAGCTACTGGGACTTGAACATGATGTGAGACCTTGCTGCAATGGCATGCTTTGCCATCTCGAGAAGATCGGATTAGCAAGGTCCACATTGACCCGGACTCGTCAACGGTGGTGAACAGACTCCCGAACACCACCTCTTGAGTCTTAAGGTTAGTGATGTCGACTCAGTCGTCGGTAAGCGACTCACGGACCTATCGTCGATGAAATGGCACACCTAGTTAAGCAGTTCCGCAGACGGTTAGGAAACATCGTCGACACGATCAAGAAACTCTTATCTAAGGTTCCCCTTGGTCTAGTTTTCCTTGTCGGTTGCAATGTTCTCGCATTACTCAACTACAGGTCATCGGTGATCACCAACATACGTGGTTTGACCTGGAAGGCATTTTATCGAGCACCTTGTCTACCTAGGACACGATCACCCTCACATCGACTAAAACCTAATTTGGCTTGACAACTATTGTCCGACAAGTCGTGCTTGTGTATCAGCGCGACACTCATCACATGCATACTCCATCTCGATGCCAGGGCATGATGACGGCGCGGAATGTCGCGGCGATGTCATGTGGTCAACGATGTCGACGCGGCTCATGGTGGAGCATCACGAGCACGCACAGACAGGCCAACGTGATACAAACGACACAGGAGGTCAACTTGGGGATTTCTATAGGAATGATATCAATGCAGAAAATGGACGTACGGCTTGACGACACATGAGTACCATTAGGGGTCATGACGAACGGACTTTGATGATGTCAAGCAAGGCATTTCAGGGCAAGGCTCACCTTGTAGGCATTTCTCCGAACATCTTGGGTGTGTACTTGATTCTGTCGCTTCATCACCATTCAAAGGGTATCTTGGCACTTGTCCTTGTCGATTGCCACATCATTCTACCCCTGCATCACAGACCAGCTCTAAACATAAAGAATGTGGGTTCTTCCCTCGTAAACATTTCATCGAACAGGTTGATTAC
Organism: Tuctoria greenei; assembly: GCA_036927565.1. NCBI lineage: Eukaryota > Viridiplantae > Streptophyta > Magnoliopsida > Poales > Poaceae > Tuctoria > Tuctoria greenei. Next base: position 91,847,334 of record JAYESD010000006.1, on the reverse strand, counting down.
AGCATTGATCCGATGAATCTTTGCACAAATCAGAGCTAACCTTGGATCAATTGTTGATGCTGGTGTGTCAATGACGTGTTCTAGGATCTCATACATTACATACATCCCTCGCTTTGCTGGTTGGGTGCAACCATGGCGCGGAACGCCCCAAGGATGCGAGGACAGCGACAGTGTTGGGACAGCACGACGCGAAATGCCGCAATGTGTGAACGGGACTGCACGGTAAGTATTTGAGCCGCACGCAAAGGATGGAGGTGGCTTGGTACGTGCTGCAATGAAGGCAGTGAATTGGAGATGTGCCGCGACGGCAAGAACGACTAGCGTCATGGACGGCGATCACCGCGATGACCATGGCGCGCAGGCAACAGTGATTGTGAGCTAGAAGACAGACGGCCTGCGAGCAGCGGAGTCGGGCATGGGCGCGGGGAAAACACGGCCAAGGCAGCGCTCTGCGCGAGGTGCATGCGGCGTCGGCAGCGCAGGGGGACGACGCTGCAGGCGGGGCGCGACCGGGGGGAAGCGAGTGGTGCTCGTCTGGAGCAGAGGCGTGTGGTGGCACGTCGGGGCGAGCTGGGACGCGGGCCAGCGGCGGGCGGCTTCGGGCAATGGGGCTCGGCACTGCAGGCGACCGGGAGGAGGAGCGCAGCGCGGTGCGAGCAGAGCCGGGTGGCCGATGAGGGAGGCCCGTGGGCCGACGGTCGTGTGGGGTGCCGGAGGGAAGCGAACGACGAGGAGGCGTGCGGCATGGCAGGGAGGGGACGCGCGCAGGGCACGGGCGCAGAGCGACGCCGCGGCGGCCAGGAGGTGGCGAGGTGCCGTGGGGGCGGTGGAGCGCGGCCGGTGTTGAGCGCCGGAGGGAGTCGAGCGCTGTGGATAAGAACCGGGAGAGGAAGAAGCAAACTCGGTTTTGTGGCCATGAGGATAAACATGACATGTGGGACCCACTTCACTTTCCTCCCTTCTCCTTTCCAATTTCAATTAGAGCTAGCAAACATGCTTCAAAAATATTCAACTTTGGCCCAATGACTAAATAAAATGTGAAGAATTTATGGTGCAATCGGATTTCAGAATTGAGCAAGTTGAATTTCTACTCAGGTTTGAATTTGAATTCAAGTGGTGATACATGACTCAATGAAATAAATAGTATATTAGGTTCAAAAATCCTGAAACTTTGAAGTTACCCTTTTTGAACCATAAGGGACCTCAGGAAAATTTGGAGTTGATTTGGACAAGGTTAAGTACAAAGTTTAAATTTGAAGTCAACTCTGATTAAACTCTCAGTACGTGTCCAATAAATGGAAAACGTGCTTCAAAATTTTTTGAAACTTTACCGAGAGTCAATTTGGAATATTATAAGGTCATGGAAAAATTTACAGCCTTAGATTTGAATATTTTTGAATGTCCCATTTTAGGGTTGGAACAATTCCTTTTTCTTTCTCTCTATTCTATTTTCTTTTCACCTTTAATTTTTCATTGAAAATGTGAATACTTGGAAATTAAAGATTTTACACCTTAGGCCCAATATACATTAGCAACCACGTTCTATATGTAAAATTTTAACAAGTCCCTATTGTTAGTGAACATTGGTTAACTCATATGGTTCATGTGAGTTTGGATTTCCAAGAACTTTCTCAAAATTTTTAAGTTCGCATTTTTGCGTTTTTGTTCTTCCGAAAAGAGGGCTTTTACAATCCTTCCCCCTTAAAGGAATCTCGTCCTGAGATTCTAACAAGTAGAATAACAGAAACGATGAGGGGACGATCCATAAAAGAGGGTCATTGATTAAGGAAAATGACAATGCCCTTACAGACTTGGGTTCTACGAAATAGTGATTATCCTCATGCATCTTAAGAAATTCTAAAGTTTGCTTCAAGTGATTCCAGTATTTAGGTTGATAACCTTGACATGAGGCTCGACATGACAATATCAGATCGTAAAACTTGGGTCTTAAAAAGTTATGTTGAGGTGTTGAGGTCTCCTTCTTTCCGTCAAAATGAAGTAACCTTCTTCATTGAGAAGGTACCTAGAGTTCTATGATAGTTAAGCGCCCTTAACTCTGGATGTTTCTCTTATGAAGACTTTTATGTTTTGGTCTTGTAGCCGAAGCAATGCCATCAGGCAGTACAAGTCAAAGAGTTCCAAAGTTTGGTAATCAATAATAATCTCGCGAATAGAAAGATTTTAGGGTTCTAGCGAGGTCGAGAAGTCAATAAGAAACTCCTCGCAGCTAGAAACAATCAGTTTCCAGTACTCAAGGCGATTTGAGTTTCAACAAGTCAAGGACAAGGACTCAACTGTGTTTTAGTCACAAGGTGTCCCTTTTGCTACTCATAATAATGAAACCAGTCGAAGGTGTTGCGAACGATAAAATTGATCAAAACTCAAAATTGTTAGGCACTACTTAAGTATCTGAACGGGGTCACATATTCTTGCTCAAAACTCATTAGTAATTATGTTTCATGATGCATCACAAACCGGATGATGTTATGCAGATGCAATGCAACTCCGCGGATAACTATGCAAGGTATAGTGCATTCAGTATTATGCTTTGAGCAAAAATAGGTAAGGCAACTCAAACACAAATAGAAATACTCTAGATACAGAAGGATTAAGTGACTTGGTCATTAAAAGTGTCGAACGACGAATGTCACTTTCACGTCTTGACCAAGTTCAAGAATTTCAAGGTAACAACATTAGCAAGGAATGATGAGGTTCATCTCAAGGAAACAGGGTGTACATAATGGAACAAAACGATTGAACTTCTTGTTGATGTGAAGTTCCCTAAAGCTTGCTAATCACAGTTTACAGGTAGTTGTGATTCCTTAACAAAGGGTTAGGTTTTTCATCACGTAGGATTCCTAAGGTAGTATGTCTACCCTTTAGAAGGTGTGGTAGGGTTACCTTCAGAAGTTGCAAAGAGAGTAACCTTTGAAGAGTAAGGTTCTCATCACTTCCGTAGGTTGCACTAAGTGGTTGACAAGGTACTGTGCTAGGAACGACCTTGGTTAGTGATCCACGTTTTTGCTAAAGAATCTCCAGCTCATACTACTCACATATGGCTTCTCGTCTCAGAGACTGAAGCAAGGGAGTGGTTTGGCGTGAAGAATCAACTGACTTCTTTAACTCGATGATCGACTTCCCCAAGAAACGGGGTTCGAGAAGATCTGTTAATTAAGATTCTCATTGACCCAATGAGTCAATGTTGTACTCGGTCCTACTTACTTGAGCATTGCTTCCAGCACGTTGGTTCGGTGTCGATGTACCTTGGTATGACACCAAGGTGAACGTATCACTTTGATTACTAGGTGCGCTCCTTCCACCTTAAGGTTCAATCTAGGTAAGCGAGAAACTTACTCCAAACGATCCTTATGGGTAGGGTCATCGACTAATGGAAGTGCAACACAGGCTCAATACACCCTTAAAGTGTGAGGTGCACGGTTGCCTAATTAGAACACTAACATGAGCAACCGAGCCAAAGAGATTTGATTGAGTTTAATACTCAACTCTAATGGTAATTATTGTTGAATCGCAACACCTGTGATGTTATGAAACTCCTCGGGTTGAACTCGAGAACCAAATCTATAACCACACCAAATAGTCCTTACCTGATTAAATTCTGGTGAAGAATGAGAAGCCTGGACGCAACTTTGATTTTGGCCAATTAAATGGCAATATAAGATCTTGAGGTGAACAACCAAGTTAAAGTACACTTCAATACCTTTCCAAAAAGTATTGGTTTGCCTTTAGATCATCTCTAGTTTGCATGTTATGCGATTTTAAAGTCAGCAGATTTTTCAGCACTTTTAGCAGAACCTGCTTAAAAAGTAGCAGTTTTGATCTAAGGTTTTCAGGCTGTTCTGATGGAAATCTGGAAATATTCTTATTTACAAAGTTGTAGCCAATGTAATAAGATTCCCATAATGTACTTACTTGTCTTCATATAATTCCTGGTTTAAAAGATATGAATTTTTGAAGTTGGGTAAAATTTCAGCATTCAGAATTTGAATTCAGTTCAGATTGACCACTCTGCATTCAAACTCGATTTGGAATAGGTAGATGACCGATTCAGGTCTGGAACCAATTGCAAAAATTGTATCTGACTATCTAAACTTTCCAAAGGTTACTCGCGCGACACCATTGGATCAAGGGTCTCCGTGTTATGGATTAAATTAAGAGGTGTACAGATTGCTGTCCAGTTTGGGTGTGCCTGGACAGTCTCTGCGATTATCCAAATTTCACCCACTTAGAAAAGAATTTTGGTCTTCAGCAGAATAGAGAACTTGCAAAGTACTCCCAAAACTTTCTATGGAGTACTTACTTGCCCTCGTAGCAATTCTGGTTGAGAAGATATGGCATTTGCAAGTTGACAGTTTTTCTGAAAATTTGGACAGCACCTCCTTTGTTTAAGGCTTATTTTGTCCACAATTTTCAGATATACAAATATCAACATTTGCAAAAATAACACATAGGAAAATGATTTCATACATTCTCGGGATTCCAGAAATGTAAAACCCGAAGCCAATCGATGAGTCCCCTAGAAATTATGATCCGAACAGTAACTGAATATATAGCGGTTCATATTCTGGACTGTTTCGACACCTTAAACGATACTTCAATTTAGACTTGGTTATTGCGAGTTTTAGCCTTCGTGTTGAATAGGAAGTTGATAGAGGACTCTTTAAGTTTTCCATGCATGTATAAATATGCCTAGGTTGCATTTCTAGTTTAAGAGTTATGGCTGTTCAAAGTTCAGAATTTTTCTGACGGTTTAAGATAGCACCTATATACATGTACTATCTTCAACTCCAGTTTCTAATTAGTTCTAAACTGAATTTGAGGTAACATTGAATAACAAAGTTGTAGAATAGCTCTTCCCCTTTCCATAAATGTATCTTAGTGGAATAGAAGAGCTTTCTACAAAGAGTTATGGAAAACATTCCGATGCTGTCTTACACAGTTTCAAAACAGCAGCTGAGTTAGTTAGAGAGGATTTTCACCGTCTTACAATGGTCTTATGGCTGGGGGGTCAATAGAAAACTTATAGAAGACTTCAAAAGATTTCCAGAAAGTTTTCATTTTCCTTCATATCCCTCCAGGTGGAAGAGATATGGATTTTTGAAGTGGAACAAGGTGTTCATGTTTCAGAAATTAATTTGACAGAACTTGGTTGGTTTCTTGCTGATTTCATCACTGATTTTCAGATGGATAACCTCACAATTTGACAACAAGTTCCATTACAAACTTGTCGCACAGGTCGCAAGGTCTCTGGAAATGTATTATACGAAGTTTTCGATGACTCTACAAAGAGTTATGGTCGAAATCGTGACTGTACACAGATCTGTCCCCAGCTGGTCCAGATTGGTGAAGAGTAGGTAACTTTGAATTTTTCATCAAGTTACATGAAGATTCAGACTTGGAGTTCAAATGAAAAGTTGTAGATGACTTTCTACACTTTCCCACCATATAAGATAGGCCTGTAGAGATGAAATCTACAAGGAGTTATGATCAAAATGGATAAGGGCTCATTAGATCAAGGAGGTGAATAATTGTTGGTCTCCAAGAATTCGGACCGGTTCAAAGTGCTTTCCAGTCCAAATTGTCAAAGAATATGTCGTAGAGGACTTCAAGACCTTCTCCATTCATATGGCATACTATTAGGTTCTATGAAGTTTAACTAGAAGCACCACTTGACAAAATCGAGCTAGATTCCGTCAAGAGTACACAAAAGCCTTAATCTTCATCCTTCTTCCCATTGCACTATCCATGTCGAAACTTTGACCCAAAACTTACCAGCAACTGGTAGTTGGATTTTACAAGATGATGATGAAGCCATTCTTTCGTGGGGGATGGTCAAAGTATCAATTGTGATACTGACAGTGCTATGTTCCTTACCAAAGAAAAGTCTAACCCGGTATATCCGGATACGTCTATAGCTGGTCCTAATATCGATCACTCACAAACGTTTGCTACACGGGTCGCTACCGGAGTTAGTGTACCTGCAGAAGACTAACAATCCCCTTTCACACCTTCACACCTCAAGGGCGGCACAGGGAAACACGATAGGCAGTCACAATAATATATATAATAAAAACTAAATGCACACGACTCTGGTGTGAGTCGCCGTCGAGCGAGGTAATGTCTCGAGGTACATGGCTGTACTACGTCTGTACAACAAAGACTCCTGCACGAACCGGCTTATACACGCTCGGGCATACGTGTTTCACATGATCCTATAGAACATGAATAGTTCTATAGATGCATACTATCGAGTTATACACCACCCGACGGGGGCTCCCACTAATTTTGTGTTACGCTGGGGTACCGCGTGTCATATGTTCTCAGAAACATGAAAAGTTTCAGAGAATCATATTGACTTTCCGTGCTAAGCCACGGAAATATCACATACCACACCTCGTATGCAGAGTTCATCGAGATTGATCCGCTCTCAGTGGCGGACCTTACCTCTTACCTTGAAGACGGAGCGTCGTTACAGAATAATATAACAAGTTAGTTTACCACCTTTATAACTTACACTAGTAATAGTCCTTAATGGGCATATAGCTAATCCTCACTCGACTACTTCAGAGTTTTCGAAAATAGGCTCTTTTCGAGCGTGCTATTCCCAATGAAGCTCTGATACCATGTTTGTGGGGACCGGGGTCCACACATCCGAGGATCTCATTGGGTGGTGCCGTGCGATGCGGCACCTTACAACACACACGAAAAGGATACCAAAACATATAAAGTTTTCATTTTATAATAAGAAGAGTTTACAAAAGAGTGTACAATAGAAGTACACACGTAGCGGAAAATACATACTCATAATCTCACCTAACTAAGCAGGAGAGAAGACATCCATGCACTAGGACGCTTTTCACTAGCAACAAGAAGAACATTCAACAGCGGCGTGGTTTACATGAGATTTATCTCGATACCTCGAGATCTCATGTACAACCTGAACAGCAGAAATAAACCTAATACCTGCAAAAATCGTTAAAACGTAAACGTGAGCATAAGGCTCAGCAAGACTAACCCGTCTCACTAGACATATGCAGGGGTGAATACTAAGCATAGGTAAGGTAAAGCGTAAACGACTCGCCTACAAGTGGATCCTTATAATCATGTTTAAGTGGCAAATGACATTCTTCAAACACGGCACATCATAGACTCCACAATCAAACAAGAAACGCTTTGCCGATGATATGACATGCCCAAAGCACATAATGCTATTATAGGTAAAGTATGGGGAAACTACAAACTTTTAATTGTACTATCTCTAAGTCACACAAGGTTGCAAAGCAATTATAATTCAATATATCATATTCTTTTGACTTCTTCAGTATTTACTACATCACGGCGTAGTGAACAAGTGGTACTCTATTACCGCGAGGGATGGTAATTGACATCAGGACACACCCGGACAACACGACACATACGCACGTTCGGAATTTTCAGCGAGTACATCAGTACCTACATAACACTTTAGTACTAGTCGTATATGGCCACCTTTCAAGAAACCGCGCCGAACCCGTCTCACCTCTACGAACAGAAGGTCTCCGCATGGAACGCCTCTTGTGCCCGCCGACTGATTTACACCTTGTTGTCCTCAACCCACCCCTATCGATGGTGAGTTAATGGCCTCGACCTCCCAGTTATCGAGTTACGTCAGTTTACTGGAGCCCATATATCCAGTATGTCACCGGTACAAGTCAAGCTTGTTCGAAGGGGCCGCATACAGACAGGCTTTAATCGACACAGGCAGGGCTATGCGACCGAGACTCCAATTCTCATCGCTTCCTATCCATCCCCTACCCGGTCTCAGATTCATTATATTAAGCCATTATCTATCTAACCAATCATGTGAAATATGTCCTACATCTCTCGCGAGTAGATTCAAGCTACTCGACTTCTACCGGATCACTTACAACATTAGCATAGCAGTTCTACAAGTCGAGCTATCAAACTACCCAATTAACCAATGGGTTTGTGGGTCATGCATCTGGAGTATTCAAGCATCCTGAACGTAATGCACAATTCACATACTAATCAACATAGTTATAAAGCAAAACTTTATAAACGACTTAAATGCAAATTGGGGCTTGCCTTAGTTTGCGACTCTATATCAATGTCAGTTGTTATTGGCTTGGTCTTCCTTCGAAGAGTCCGCCATGGAACTTCAAGCTGGAACACCTTGGCCTTCTCCTTCAAGCGACGCTCCTCATAGATCACCTACCATCACGTTCCTACTGACATGTTATGCATATAAGTACATAATGTAATATACTTTAGATTAAACAAGTTAAACAACTCTAAGACTGGTGAGACTAAATAGAAGGAAGAGGTATGCCTCTGTTGTGTGGATAGACAAATGATGGAGTCAAGTGTTCATAGTAGTATCGAGATGTGAACTGAAAGGTGCAATGTAAGAACACATTGCAACTTGGCACTCAACACTCGACGCTATGCCACGCAAGGACGATAAAGAATGTTGTGGAAGTGTTGGACTGGTAGTGTAAGGATGACCCAAGAGTCAAGGTGGCATCGAAAGCTTGCGTATGAGTGGAGTGTACAAGACGAAGGTCGGGACTTAGCAGTCGACCAATGAAGTTGTTCCAACTCGTAAAGGAGTAAAGCTAGTTATAGCTGAGAAGTGTTGCCGCAGGGTTCAAGAATATGATGAATCAAGGTGGAACCCTAGCGATACTTGGGAGTGAAGTGAGATCGACATTACTTGGACTCAAAGAGTCATAACAAGCCCTGTTAACCTGATGTGAGTACCAAGACAACATTCAAATGACTTTTAGGTAAAGTAGTTTCTACAACAAGCTTCTCGAGCGTCGTTCAAGTGCTTACATGACGACACTAATGTAGTGTCTTCTGCAAGATCGTCCAGGTGAGCTCGGTAAGCTAGTGGGACTTGAACATGATGCGAGACCTTGCCGTGACGGCATGCTTTGCCATCTCGAGAAGATCAGATTAGCGAGGTCCACATCGACCCGGACTCGTCAATAGTGGTGAACAGACTCCCGAACACCACCTCTTGAGTCTCAAGGTTAGTGATGTCGATTCAGTCGTCGGTAAGCGACATGACGGACCTGTCATCGATGAAATGGCACACCTAGTTAAAGAATTTCGCATACGGTTAGGAAACATCGTCAACATAATCAAGAAACTCTTATCCAAGGTTCCCCTTGGTCTGGTTCTCCTTGTCGGTCGCAACGTTCTCACATTACTCAACTACAGGTCATCGGTGATCACCAACATACGTGGTTTGACCTAGAAGGCATTTTATTGAGCACCTTGTCTACCTAGGACTCGATCACCCTCACATCGACTCAAACCTAATTTGGCTTGACAACTATTGTCCGACAAGTTGTGCTTGTGTTTCAGCACCACACTCATCACATGCATACTCCATCTCGATGCCAGGGCACGATGACGGTTCGGAACGTCACGACGATGTCATGTGGTCAACGATGTCGACGCGACTCATGGTGCAGCATCACGAGCACGCACGGACAGGCCAACATGATACAAACGACATAGGAGGTCAACTTGGGGATTTCTATAGGAATGATATCAATGCAGAAAATGGACGTACGGCTTGACGACACATGATTACCATTAGGGGTCACGACGAACGGACTTCGATGACGTCAAGCAAGGCATTTCAGGGCAAGGCTCACCTTGTAGGCTTTTCGCCGAACATCTTGGCTGTGTACTTGATTTCGTTGCTTCATCACCATTCAAAGGGTATCTTGGCACATGTCCTTGTTGATTGCCACATCATTCTACCCCTGCATCACAGACCAGCTCTAAACATCAAGAAAGTGGGTTCTTCCCTCGTAAACATTTCATCGAACAGGTTGATTGCAGCATTGATCCGACCAATCTTTGCACAATTCAGAGCTAACCTTGGACCAATTGTCAATGATGGTGTGTCAACGACGTGTTCTGGGATCTCATGCATCACATACATCCCTCGCTTTGCTGGTTAGGTGCAACCATGGCGCGGAACGCCCCGAGGATGCGAGGACAGTGACATTGTTGGGACAGCACAACGCGAAATGCCACAACGTGTGAATGGGACTGCACGGTAAGTATTTGAGCCGCACGCAAAGGATGGAGGTGGCTAGTTACGTGCTGCAACGAAGGCAGTGAATTGGAGATGTGTCGCGACGGCAAGAACGACTAGCGTCATGGACGGCGATCACCGCGATGACCATAACGCGCAGGCAACGGTGACTGTGAGCGAGAAGACCGACGGCCGGAGAGCAGCGGAGTCGGGCATGGGCGCGGGGAAAACAAGGCCAAGGTGCGGACAGCGGGCCTGAGCGGCGAGGCGGCGCTGTGCGCGAGTCGCACACGGCGTCGGCGGCACAGGGGGACGGCGCTGCAGGCGGGGCGAGACCGGAGGGAAGCGAGCGGCGCTCGTCGGGAGCAGAGGCACATGGTGGCGCGTCGGGGCGAGCTGGGACGCGGGCCAGCGGCAGGCAGCTTCGGGCGCTGGGGCTCGGTGCTGCAGGCGGTCGGGAGGAGGAGCGCGGCGCGAGCAGAGCCGGGTGGCCGGTGAGGGAGGCGTGTGGGCCACAGCCGTGTGGGGCGCCGGAGGGAAGCGGACAGCAAGGAGGCGTGCGGCACGGCAGGGAGGGGGCGCGCGCAGGGCACGGGCGCGGAGCGACGCCGCGGCGGCCAGGAGGTGGCGAGGTGCCGTGGGGGCGGTGGAGCGCGGCCGGTGTTGAGTGCCGGAGGGAGTCGGGCGCTGTGGATAAGAACCGGGAGAGGAAGAAGCGAACTCGGTTTTGTGGCCATGGGGATAAACATGACATGTGGGACCCACTTGACTCTCCTCCCTTCTCCTTTCCAATTTCAATTCGAGCTAGCAAACATGCTTCAAAAATATTCAACTTTGGCCCGGTGACTAAATAAAATGTGAAGAATTTTATGGTGCAACTAGATTTCAGAACTGAGCAAGTTGAATTTCTACTCAGGTTTGAATCTGAATTCAAGTTGTGATACTTGACTCAATGAAACAAATAGTAGATAAGGTTCAAAAATCCTGAAACTTTGAAGTTACCCTTTTGAACCATAAGGGACCACAGGAAAAATTTGGAGTCGACTCTGATTAAACTCTCAGTACGTGTCCAATAAATGGAAAACGTGCTTCAAAATTTTTTGAAACTTTACCGAGAGTCAATTTGGAATATTAGAAGGTCATGGAAAATTTACAGCTTTAGATTTGAATATTTTTGAATGTCCCATTTTAGGGTTGGAATAATTCCTTTTTCTTTCTCTCTATTCTGTTTTCTTTTCTCCTTTAATTTTTCATTGAAGATGTGAATATTTGAAATTAAAGATTTTACACCTTAAGTCCCAATATATATTAGCAACCATGTTCTATATGTAAAATTTTAACAAGTCCCTATTGTTAGTGAACATTGGTTAACATATATAGTTCATGTGAGTTTGGATTTCCATGTCCATTTTTTCAAAATTTTTAAGTTCGCATTTTTGCGTTTTTTGTTCTTCCGAAAAGCGGACTTTTACATGCTCTTCCCTCAACGCGCCCATGCCCTGAGCACTCGTCCCCTCACCGCCACTGCAGTGCAGCACTGCGCCGACCCCGCGCTGCATGCGCTCTCTACCGCCATCGCACGTACCTCCGCCATGCAAACTCGCCCTCGCGCCAGTCTCTGCTCCCGTGCGCCTAGCCGTGCCCAAGCTGGTATCTGCAGCACCAGCAGTACATGCTTCTCACTGTGTCTTCGAGGCCTCACACATCATTCATGTCCACAGTAGTGCCGCCACTGCAGCGGCCCGACCTCAATACTCCTTGTGCAAAGCCGTCCAATAATGAGACGTAGAACACATTGACTTTATCATGACGTTCTGCATCATGGCTATGTCCAACAAATGCCGAGGGTGATGTATGTAATTCAGGAGATGTAAGAACATGTTGATGACAACCCGGCGACATCAATTGGGCCAAGGTCAGTTCGGTTTTGTGCAAGATTAAGTTGATACCATGTTGTAGTCAACCTATTCAAGGAAATGTTTATGAGAACAGAAATTCATTTTTGTGTGACAAGAAAGGCATCAAGACATGCTCACTTGGACCACCGTGATGTCTTACTTGTATAGAAGTGCCTGTGTGTGGAATCATGAAGCCAATGGACCATTCTTCTAAGTAAATGAACAAGGTGAGCATTCTTATACAGATAGGAAGGTAGTGCGACTAGTGTTTCGTAATCCTGCAAATATTGTTTAGTGATGGGGGGGTTGACTACGTGGTCATTTGTTTCTGTTGCTACTTTTGTCTTGTGATGTCTCTCCCTTGACCTTGAGCTCCTTATCAAGGGTCCATTTAATTTTCGTAGATTGGTTAATAGTCATTCTCATCATAGGAACCTCGAGAAGTTTAGATGATCCAGTCTTCTATGGTTACTAGGATCCTTAGAATTGATTCCTTACGACCCACAAGTAATGTACAGTAAGAATCTTAGAACACTTTAGAAACCCATAGTAAGTTCCTCCTAATTCCTGACAAGCTTTGTAGATCGTCTCTTAGTTCTTAGATGACTTCAATTCTTCAGTCATAGGATTTAATCCGGAGTTTCCATCTTCTGCTTTGCATAGTCATCTCATACCTTAATCGTTCTATGTTTCACCTTGATCCCTTAGTCATCCTTACACTATTTAGTCGAACGCTTCTTCACCAGTCAATCTTATCACTCTTGTGTGGCATAGCTCCAAGTGTTGATTGCTAAGTTGCAATGTATGCTTACATTGCACCTTTCAATCCTTACCTCGGCACTACTATGACCACCTTGACTCATCCTTTGTTTCTCCATAGAACAAAGACATGTGTGTCCCTCCTAGTCAAGAATCTCCTTCTTAAGGTGTATACAACCATGTTGAATCTAATATTATATTACATTGCTCCCTTATATGCATAATCGTGTCAATAGGAAACGTGACAGGGATTATCGACGAGGAGCTTCACTTGGTGGAGAAGCCGAGGAGTCACCATCTTGAAGTTTCATGGCAGATTCTTCAGAGGAAGATGATGCCTAACTATTAACATTTGCCTAGTTGCAAACTAAGGCAAGCCTCGATTTGCATTTAAGAGATTTTGTAAAGTTTTCATCTGTATCACTATTAAGTCTATAGTTTAAAGTGCATTATGTCTAAGGTGTATTGATACTCCAATTGCATTACCAGCAATCCCATGGAGTATTTGGCTAGCTATATAGTTCATCGTGTAGAATTGCCATGCTAATGTTATATGGAATCCGGTAGAAGTCGAGTAGTTGGAATCTACTCGCGAGATAGAGTTATTATCACACGGGATTTGTAATGGTATATGAATATTAATATGAGACTGAGCAGTGGCGTAGGAAGCAGCGAGACGTTGTCTCATGTGCATAGCGCTGCCTGTTCGATTGAGGACCGATCTGTGTGCAGCCCTGCTGAGCAAGTTTGAACTATACCGGATGCATACTGGCTATATGGAAACCAAGAAACTGATGTAATTGGTTAACATGGGTGTCGAGGCTTACCCTACCATTTTATAGGAGTAGGTTGAGGCCAGCAAGGTGTAAATCGGCCGGCGGGCACAGACATGCTCCGCGCGGGGACCTCCTGCCTGTTACGGAAGGATAAGTTCGGCATTTGGGTTTCCATTGAAAGGTTGATGCATACAACATAGTATTGAAGTGTGATTTGCTCCACTTCCGAAATGGGTGTATGTGACGTGTTATCCGGGTGTCTACTGATTGCAATCACCGTCCCTCGTGATTATTTGAGTACCGCTTGTTCACTGTGTCGTGACATAGTAACCAACAGTAGTTAAAACATTATAAATTGCTGCAATGACTACAATATTGTATTGCAACCTTGCGTGTCTTAGAGATAGCACAATTAAAGTTTACAGTTTCCAAACACTTAATCCTGTAATAGCATTATGTGCTTTGTGCATGTCATATCATCGGTAAAGTGTTTCTTGTTCTATTGTGGAGTCCATGATGTGTCGTGCCTGAGGAATGTCATTTGCTACTTAAAACATGACTATAAGGATCCACTTGTAAGCGATTCTACTTATGCTATTTCCTACATATGTTTAGTCTTTACTTTGCATTCGTCTAGTGAGACAGGTCAGTCTTGCTAAGTTTTATGCTCACATTTGCAGTTAACGAGTTTTTGAAGGTTGTACCGTTGATGAAGGGTCTAACAACGATGCCTTACCCTCATTAGGGTTCACGGCTGAGTGGGAGCCCTGCACGCCACCGTGATAAGGAGAGTGAGTGCTGCTAGTGCGAAGTGTCCTAACGGCATGGACGACTTTGCTTTTGCATAGGTAGAGCTAAGAGCATAGCTATGATGTATAGACTCTTTCCTTTGTTTAATATTTTAAAAATTCCGCTGTGTTTATAAATAAAAGACTTTGTTTGTATTTTATTCTGGTTCTTTTCATGTATACTATTGGGTATCGCATCGCACGACACCACCCGATGATATCCTTGGATGTCAGGACCCCGGTCGCTCCCCACACAAGCAAAAACTCCATTTATTACCATCCACAAGAAGATCAAGGTTGGATTCAATCCCACTCTTACAATTAAGGAGGCAAGGATAATTTCAATACTTCCAAAGAATTCAACTTCAACCAGCATACCTCAAAGTATCAAGTCCTTGGCCAAGCAAGGACTAATGACAACATACCCGAGAATTTGTTGGCCAATGACAAGGCACTTGAAGACATTGAAGATCCAAGCGTTCCACAATCACTTGTTGGACCCTGCACTTTGACCAAGCCCGTGCAACCTTGGGCAAGCAACATCGTGGATCAAGCATTTCTTGTTTGATTATGGATTCCACATATCATCATGCGCACGGAAGCCTTCGATCCAAGATCAAGTATGGGTTGAATCAAAAGAACATTTTTAAGGTTGAAGTAACACCATGAAGAATGACGATCTCATATTGAGCTAATCAAGAATAACCTCAAGAAGGAAAAGTCGTCGTCATCCCATCAAGGGTTTACGAAGGCCGGAGAGGTCGGGTACACCACGTGCCCCCACTGTTCAAATGACCATCAAAGAAGGTTTGTGTGTCAAGCAAGAGAAGTCAACCATGCCTTCGTCTTCTGGTATGGACAGCACACCATCATGCTAAACAGGCCGGAGGTAAGTCTGGCTCATTAGACATTGAAAATTCAGTGAGTATTTTCCCATAGGTTAATTGGTAGTTATCTCATATTTATATTTGTCCACCTGCATATTTGATTTTCAATCAAATTTTGCATTTGCATATAGCATGTTTGAATTTTCACACATGCACGTTGGAAACTAAAATTTCCATCCAACATGAAAATATAAATTCATATTAGGAAAAAGTTTTATTTGGATAAAGTTTGGGCATAACCAATTGAATTTATTTTCCTAACTCAAACAAAAAATATTTACCTTATTTCTCATTGCATTTGCAAGTTGTTTCAAGTTGGGCAAAACAATTGACAGGAGGTTTGGATTTGCTTCTGGTAACATAACCTGTTTTCGATCTGTTTTGTTTGATATTGATAAAATTGTAGCTAGTAAGGAAAGTGTGAAGAGGTTGTTCGGTGAAGAGGGAAAGCCTCATCAAGCTCAAGACATTATCGACAGGATTCAAGCGCCTATCCTTCCACCAAGATCGTTTCGAATTTGAGGTTGAGGAATGCTCAAGATGGCAACCCGATGGAGGAGCAAGATGAAGTTTCAACCACATTCTTTACCAACTCCAACCTGAACATGGCATGTGAGACTGAACATCAAGGCTACACCATACTCAGGGTCGTGAGATTCTCACACAAGGGCCTTTGCCTCGGAACCGCTCGTCAAATGAGGTATGAATTTAGAATTTTCCATCATTTGGTTTACATTAGAATTGAATGAATTCGCTTGCATTGATGAGGAAGGTGAGCACCTCCCCATCATTCAATTTGTATGCACCCTCGTGAGAGTAAGTGTTGGTGTTTCATTTTTGTTTTGCAAAAGGAATGTCATCTTACTTGGAATGAACTAAAATAAGTACCTAGAATCCCATAAACGTTGTTGAATAGACTTAGTCACTTTTTGCCTAGGTTCATTGCACAATGATTTTGGGATAACTTAATGGGTAGATTGGCATGTAGCAACCTAGGAAAAAGTGATGTCCATAATTTTGATCTGAATTTGATGCATATGGGGTCACTAGATTTAAAATTCCTAGGAAGGACAAAAAATTGTTCAGGGGGCTAAAATTGAGAACATTGTTTACCATGATCCAAATGATAAATATTTGTTCTTGTAAAAATCCATGACGGTTAGAGAATTTCAAATTTAAGGGATCCATAGGGTGTACATCTATCACTTGCATTGCTATGAGTAGGAGCTTTAGAAAACGTGCAAATTGATTTATCTATAAAGCTCAACTGAATAGTACATCATTTATGGACACACTGAAAATAGATTCAATGGATCTTTGTTGTTTTTCATTCCTGGATGTCCAAATGAAATTCGGTTATGTAAGTTGAAATTCATCTCTACAAGTATCGGGAGTGAACCCTTCCTCTCCATCCAAGAGAGGAAGCTTGCAGGTGTAATAATTTTATACAGGTATGCAAGAAGTTGATCATTGAATGAAGCCCTGGAGTTCTCCTGGACAATGAGTACACGACCATGATTGAAACTATCATAAAACAAGCCTGATTTGCAAGATTGTGTGATGGGTGGCCATATAGGGCAAAAATATTTTATAAAAATTGTGCCCATGAGCGAGAGTCTATATATCTACATATAATACTATATAATCCCTTTCATTTGCTAAAAATGAGCTAAGTCTGGGGATCTCTAATATGATTAATTGGACTCAGACATGTCTAAGTACCTCTTACAGTTCTGAAACTCTGAACTATCAGGGTGAATTTGATATGCCCGCATCCCTTCTTTCTTTTTCTTATTCTCTTTTCCATTCGCGTGTACCTAATTCTTACTAGCGATTTCCAAGCAATTTCTTCGTTTCCACATCGATTCTAAAGCGCAGTAGAAGAGGTATCTAGTCTCAAGCCTTGGAATAAAGTTCCCACTTAATTCCCCCGAGTTTATCCGAAAATCCACCTCGTTTCTTCTCTCCTCAAGGTATTATTGCCCCTTCCTTGATTTCCATTCATCTTGCAGTGTCTTGGTATCATAGTCTTGATTAGGTTCTAAGACCCATTATACACATTCCTATCAACTCTTTTGTCCATTCAATTTGTTTTGGAACAAATGTGTAGGATTTTTTGGGTTGAAATCGGACATATTCGAAGCTACACAGCTTCAACTCTAAGTCTTTGCATCTTTCCATCTAAGAATGTGTGGTGCATGTAGTGTTGAGTTTAGCTGAACCACTCATGGAATGATGCCAAGAATAGCGCCATGGCGATTTAGCCACGACATTCCTATGATGACAAAAGCAGGCAATGTACGTGAGACCCCGTCTCACTGCATCCTATCCTACTTCTCGATCTCGTATTCATAAACCAATTTCATACTCAAACCAATCCCGTGTGATATAAACTCTATCTCGCGAGTATATTCCAACTACTCGTCTTCTACCGGATTCCTTACCACATTAGCATGGCATTTCTAACTTTTCGAGCTGTAAACCCGCCCAATACTCCATGGAGTTTGTGGGTCATGCAAATGGAATAGCAAGCACCTTAGCCCTAATGCACAAAACTCACCTAGACATATGTGATGCAAATCAAAAACATTGCAATAGATCTTAAATGCAAACCGGGGCTTGCCTGGCTGCGAGTCCGATGAAACATTAGCCTCTGGTGGTATGCTCTCCAAAGCCTCTGGCTCCTCCTCAATCTCAGTCACTGTATGATATGCATAATATAATGTGTAAGTAACATTGAAATCATATACAAGACCTTCTAAACACTGATCAGGGAGGTTATTTATTTTAATTGGCTTTGGGATTTTTACAGTGGACACTAGGTTCTAGATGAGGATCTGGGCCAAGAATTGGAGATGTTCAAGGAAGCTTGTTGTCTCTAAAAGTCCAATAAGTAAATAGCTTCTCTATATTTTGGTACTAAATCTGTAGCTTTGACATAGCCAATAGTTAGTGATCTGGTTAGAGGAGGTCCCACTGTTTCTAGTTAAATTTGTTCATAATTTTCTAAGCTTCCTACAAGGAGGAATTGGTTTTACAAGTTTGAAATAAATTTTGGAAAAGTTTCTTTCAATTTTTGAATTTTTAATGAACATTAAAGATTGGAACCCTGTTTGACCCAGTAAATGCAGTCCAATGAACTTTATCCTCCTACTGGAGATCAACTGTATTTTAATGAGGGTTCTGACCAAAATCGGGATTTTTCCAATTATTCAACAGGAGTAATTAATTTTCGCAAATGGATCAAATAAATTAATTATAATAATACTAGGACTTTCATGTCCAACAAATTAAACAACTTCAAAGTGATGATCAATATGAGCCTACCAAAATTTATTTGCAATTATTTGGGCTAATTTACTAGGAGTAATTGAATTTAGAAGTTTCATTGAAATCTGGAATTATTTGCCCATTAGAAAGTTTGAAAAATCTGCCCGGGTCCACTATTTTAAACTGGACCAGTGCGGATCAAGCCACACTTGGCCATAGGGTTATACCCGCAATGCCATAAATGATCAACTGCCACAGAAAACCAGGGATGCGAGAAATGGTGACCTACCGTTGGGGCCTGCTACCCCTTCGTCCACCTCTCGACAAGGGCAAAGCTCACGGCGGTGCCGTTGTGGCGCACGGCAGCACACCTCACCGCCCTCGGTTCTACTGTGGGGAACCTAACCAATCTAGCCGTCACTGCCTAACTATCGATGCTGAACACATTGGAGGCCTCAACCCACGACGACGATAACCGAGACTCAAACGCATCGGCGGCGACGGCAAGGCACTACTACAAAAAGCATTTTTACAGGCGCCTCAATTTTTCAAACACAGGCGGTCCTTAAAAATATGCGACTGTGATGACGAATGATATAATAACCGTCTGTGATGAAAGAACAACACAGGCGGATTTTAAAGAACAACCGTCTGGGTAAATACATGATCTTCAGAATCGGTTCTTAATTAAGAACCGTCTGTAATGCAACGAACTTCACAGACGGATTTTAAGAAACAACCGTCTGGGTAAATACATGATCTTCACAGACGGTTATTAATTATTAACCGCCTGCAATGCCATGAACTTCACAGACGGATTTTAAGAAACAACCGTCTGGTTAAATACATGATCTTCGTTGGCGGTTCTTGATTAATAACCGTCTGTAATGCAATGAACTTCACAGATGGATTTTAAGGAACAACCGTCTGAGTAAATACATGATCTTCGTTGGCGGTTCTTAATTAATAACCGTCTGTAATGCAATGAACTTCATAGCCGGTTCTTGATTATATAACAACGGCCTAAGAAGATCATGTATTTTCAGTGGCGGTCATTGTTTAATTATCATAAGCGGTTTTCATTGAAATTACAGGGATGTAGTTGCAATTATATATCACAGCCGCATGTAGTCGTGCAGGCAAAATTGTATCAGGAAAAAAACACAGATGAGCTAGCGGATACTAGTAAAGTAATGCATTATAGGAAATGCTCGATCACCAGTGAGGCTGGCTTAATTGTGATAATACACCATTAGAGGCTTTACAATTGTTCAAAGATAATTTCTTTACACACTGAACAAAAATCATGCTACATTCATTGTAGATCGACGATGAAGCTCCCATCGATCAATCTAAATTGTACCGTCCTGCTTGCTCCCGAACACGTCTCTTATATTCCGCTGGATCCTGAAAATATTGACATTATTTAAATTAACAAATGTCGAAGGAGGAATGAATAACCTACATTGGTCACTAAGTCAAAGTGTCATCTAACCTTGATAAGTAGATTATAGCAATCATTTTCAACATCAGGCACATTTGGCTGATGCAGCAAACGCTGAACTTCAAGTAGTATAGTTTTGATTGTAAAAGCACTGCACCACCCCTACGAAATATAATTTAAGCAATATAAGAAACCAGTTCAAATAAGTTCGACAAAAATTATAAGTAATAATTACATGAACAAAATAGGTCTATCTTACAGTCTCTTGATCAAGAATCCCGATGCAGAGTGCTCCCGAACGATGGACATTTGGGTGGAAGAACCCAAATGGAAAGGAGCATCTTGGAGGCACCAAGGGATAGTCCTCAGAGAAGGAGATTGTCAGGGGGTAGTAACCATCTTCCCATTCAGTCTGCAAAAGAAATTTATTAATAGGAGGACGATAGTTAAACTCATATTGTGCTTGTTCTTCATGACTTACCCCTTCTTTACCGGGGACGATGCACTGCCACTTCAATAAATCTCCCGATTCAGGCTTCGCAGAGAAACCCTACGCGGATAAATTGAAAATACCAAAAACAAACAACACGGAAAAACAAACTACAGTTAAGTTCATCAGTCCATTACAGATACATATGTATATACAACCATGTGACCGGTGTGCCATATGTACATACATGGGGATGGTTCTTGCGCCACGCCAAGCGCTCCTCCTTCAATCGGCTACACGCCCGAGACATCATTATCTGAAGAAAGACCAAGCTTCCAAACTTCCAAATCATTGAGTCCAAACGCATATGTACACAAATGCAAAAGGACACAATCCATATACCAACATTGTTCTAAGTTGATTTCAGAAGATACAAATATATACAATATATATCATCTCGCATTGCTATATACATTTTTTCCAGCATTGACATCTTCTCGCATATAGGGTTTCAAATTCTTTTTAATGCTTCTCTCTACGCGCTTGATGTTTTCTGGTTCGGTGAAAAGGTACATCTCTTCATACTGATTATATTCCTCTTCATTATCTCCCACATTGTCAACCCCAACAATATTTTGCTTTCCAGAAACAACTACGTGCAACTTCTCAGTTTCTGGATCTTGAACATAAAAAACTTGTGCAACATTATCGGCGAGAACCCACAGGTCATCTTTGTAACCCACTTTATTCAAGTCTACCAGTGTCAGTCCGTAATTGTCCACTTTCAAACCATCAGGATGTTTGACCCATTGGCACTTAAATACGGGCATTACCATTCTTTCGCCATAATCGAGTTCCCATATTTCCTCTATGAACCCGAAGTATGTGGTCTTCTGCCCTTGCGAATCATAAGCCTCAATACGAACACCACTATTTTGTGCAACACTCTTACCGTCTTTTTCTTTAGTGTAAAATGTGTAACCATTGATGTCATATGCTTGCCATGATGTTACCAAAGCAGATGGGCCACAAGCTAACTTTTTCATTGTTGCCTCTTCTATAGTGTTTCCGTATGATATATTTTTGTCCATTAACCATTCAGTGAAACATCTTCTGTGCTCTTTCATGATCCAGTCCTCTTTGCGGTCTTGGTTTTTATCACGAAGCTCAATTTGGTGTTCCTCGATGTACGGCTCAGCTATTGCGAGCTGTTGTAGTACACCAAAATGTGCACGGTGTACATTCTTGTAATCTTGAACAATAAAAGTTTTCTTACCCACTTTGCCTCTCCCACGTAGTCTACCCTCATGTACCGGTATAGGCACACCTATCGATTTTCCATCTTTGATGTAATCAGCGCAACCCTCAATCACTTCTTCAGTGGTGTATCCTTCCATAATTGAACCCTCTGGGTGAGCACGGTTCCGCACATAACCTTTTAATACTCCTAAATATCTCTCCAACGAAAACATATGATGTAAATATAGTGGCCCCAATGCTTTTATCTGATCAACAAGATGTATGATTAGGTGTACTTGCATATCAAAAAAGGATGGTGGGAAACACATCTCAAGCTTGCACATTGTCTCGACGATGTATGTTTTCAGATAGTCTAAATCTTCACGTGCTATCACCTTTTGCGATACTGCATTGAAGAAGTAACACAAACGTGTGATGACAACTTTTATATGCTCAGGTTTGATTACTCTTATTGCAATGGCAAGGAAAACTGTCATCATCATGTGACAGTCGTGAGAATTATAACCGAATAAAGACAAGTCTTTCATCGAGACTAGTTTGCGGATATTGGATGAGAAACTTGTGGGAACTTTGATCCCACGCAAGCATTCGCAAATTGCTTTTTTCTCTTCTAGCGTCAAGTTGTAGCTGGCTGGGGGAAGGTAATGCTTCCCGTTCGCCTTTTCTACTGGATGAAGCTCTGGTCTCAAATCAAGATTTACTAGGTCCATACGTGAATTTAATCCATCCTTTGTCTTCCTCGGCATGTCCAGCAAGGTCCCAATGATGCTGTCAAATACATTCTTTGTAACGTGCATCAAATCAATACTATGGCAACATTCCAGATTCTTCCAATACGGAAGATACTTGAAAAAAATTGATTGTTTCTTGAAAGCCATGTCAGTTGTATCATCCGAAGATGTACTTTTCTTTCTCTTAATTCCTTTACTCTTTTTTCCCTTACCGAAAGCAATATGAATGTTCTTGACCATTTCAAACACAAGTTTTCCACTGTAAGGTTTCGGTGCAGTATCTTTTTCGATTTTGTTATCAAATTGTTCTTTCATCTTCCTATACTTGTGTGTATCTGTCAAGAACCGTCGATGTCTCATGTACACCGTCTTTCTGGATGAAGTGAGGTATAGATATCCAGTTCTATCCACGCACCTAACGCAACCTTTCTTCCCTTTCATTTGTCCCGATAATGTAAACAGTCCGGGATAATCATGCACGGTAACGAATATCATTGCTCTTAGCGTGAAATACTCCCGCTTGTACTCATCCCATGTACGTACCCCTTCATTCCACAATTTCGCCATATCTTCCATTAAAGGTTCCAAGAACACATCAATTTCGATGCCGGGTTGTTTCGGACCTTGGATAAGAACAGATAATAAGATATATTTCCTTTTGTGACACAACCACGTCGGTAGGTTGTACATAGTTAAGACCACGGGCCATGTGCTGTGTATGCTCCTTTTTTCACCAAACGGATTCATTCCATCTGTACCCAAGGCAAACCTCACATTTCTGATTTCCTTCGCAAATTCTGGATACTGAATATCAAAATTTTTCCACTGCGTTGCATCACCAGGGTGTCGTATATGTTTTTCATTCTTCTTGCGTTCCTCGGAATGCCAACGCATAAGTTCAGCCTCCCTAGGGTTTGAGAACAAACGCTTCAAGCGATCAATTACCGGAAGGTACCACATCACCAATGCAGGAATTTTTCTCTTATTCTTTCCGTCTGCATCGCCAGAAGTATCGTCATCGTCACCTTCAGGACCAATAATAAACTTCTTATTCTTCTGAGTCTTTTTCATGTTGGTAACATACTGGTGATTGTAGTCCTTCTTATATCTACTGACACCACAAATGGGGCATCTAGTTGCGAGCTCATGCTCTTTGCGATACAGAATACAATGGTTCACACAAGCGTGTATTTTTGTCACACCTAGTGCCATCGGGCAAAGAAGTTTCTTCGCTTTATAAGTGCTTCTAGGCAGTTTATTTGGATTTGGAAGAATTTCTGCCAGAAGATTCAAAAGATCAGAGAAACTACAATCGGACCATCCGTGCGTAGCTTTCAACTTTAGTAGTTCTAAGACTGCACGCAATGTAGTAAACTCTTTATCACAACCGTTTGATTCATCATATAAAAGCTCTGTGGCCGCATTCTGCAATGTCTCCATTTTACTTAAGCCTTTGCTTGCTCCCATAGAAGTCAGTACATATGGTTCAATGTGACGCAACATCTCCTCACAATCGAACTCATCATCATCATCACCAGCTTGATTGTCACTACCATCATCGATATGAACATTATCATCATCTGAGCCTCTCTCATCATCTTTATCCACATCATGTGTATCTAACTCACCATGCTCTGTCCATATTGTGTAGTTATTTTTGAAACCTCTTTTCACCAAATGAGATTGGATTACTATAGTATCCGTCCAAGCAATCTTATTTTCGCAGTCGATACATGGACATAATATGTCATCTATCTTTTGCAACTTCGCATGTCTCTTGGATGCTTCAATAAAATTTGCAACATTACGAATGTACATAGGATCGGATCTTGGCATGTTATACATCCACGCTCGACGGTCCATGCTTCAATAATAGAATTTTTTGTCAGATTTACAAAATTTGGCCACAAATATTCTCTAAAGGTCTTCTATAAAATGAATTTACAGAGACATAACAAGTATGATTAGGGCGACTAATGTAGGAGACGGGCGACGTCTTGAGGCGGACGGAGTCAAAGGGGGAAACAGGCCCAGCAGCATGGGCTAGGTCTGGGTGGGATCCAGTCCGTTATATCGGGAAACAAGGCCCAGATGCATCTTATATATATTACAATAGCATCTGTTAATTAAACATCATATTCATGTCACATAATAGGTACAAAAAGGAAACAATCCATATAGTCCATACATCAATATACCAGAACACAATCCATAGTCCTTACACATGCAAAAGGACAGAATCCATATACCAGAACACACAAAACTAACAGCTTATCAGCTAATGAAAATATACAAAGAAAAAGTAAGGAAACTACATTTACCTTGCAGAGGCGTCAGCACGGTGGGCCGGCTGGGTGGAGAAGTGGCGGTGCGGGGTTGAGCGGCGGCGCGGCAGTATGGGCTGGGCGGCGGAGCGGCGGCGCGGCGCAGGGGAAATTTCAACAGCCTGGCGGCGTCGATATAAATTCTCCAGGGTTGCGTTTTGACTGCGGTGAGGGGTCCTTATATAGACGTAGGTTTTTCACAGGCGGTTTTTAACTTTATCGCAGGCGGGTTTTACTTAGCAACCGCCTGAGATGATGTTTATTAATTAAGAAGTAAATATCTTCACAGGCTGTTGGTACTTAATAACCGCCAGGGAAGATTTTTATCTCAGGCGGGTATTACTTAACAACCGCCTGAGATAATGCCAACTGAACAAAATATTTTTAAAACTTGTATACATGTATGAATTTTTTTAATTTTTTTAAAAGCACTCCAACATGTCAAACTTCAAATTATCCACCAGTATTCATTGACACTTGATTGAAATATGTACAAAACACAAGAAAAATGTACAAGAACACTTGATTGAAATCCTAAAACTACACTACGGCCCCGCCTCCTCCAT
Organism: Tuctoria greenei; assembly: GCA_036927565.1. Classification (NCBI taxonomy): domain Eukaryota; kingdom Viridiplantae; phylum Streptophyta; class Magnoliopsida; order Poales; family Poaceae; genus Tuctoria; species Tuctoria greenei. The sequence continues at coordinate 91,822,126 of JAYESD010000006.1, read as the reverse complement.
CCTCTCCGCCAGCTTCTCAAACCAAGCCAAGCGGTCCTCCTCCGACTCGTCGTCGTCGTCGTCGTAGTCGTCACCATGGTGGTGGTCGCCGTCGTCGTCGTCGCCGTCGTCAGTGGACGACTCGTCGTCGCCGTCGTCGGTGGACGACTCGTCGTCGCCGTCGTCGGAGGACGACTCGTCGTCGCCATCGTCGGAGGACGACTCGTCGTCATCATCGTCATCATCGTCGTCGTCGTCGAAGTCGTCCTCCTCCTCCTCCTCCTCCTCCGGCGACGATGCAGCAGGAGAGAGGGTCGGCTTCTCCGGCTGAGCCGATTGCTCCGGCTGTACCGGTGGCTCCGGCTGCACCGGCGGTGGAACGCGCTGGTCGTCATTCACCCTCTCGGGGGAGGTGCAGCGTATCCGCTTGCATGGCTGACTCGGAGGGCTAGGTGGTGGAAGGCTGGCCATGGCTGTGGTGGTTAATCGGCGGCGGGCTAGGAGAAGAAGAAAGGAGTGGAGAAAAGTTTTGTGCTTGTCCATAACCGACGACGCGCCTTATATAGGTCTGTGCGGAGTAGACGAGGGAGCGGTTCGTTTCCCGCGCATTGAACTCTTTGCAGACCTCGTGCGGCGCACAATTAAACCACTGCGGAAGACGATCTTGAGAGATCCTTGCACGCGTCCCTGCACCACGGCTTCTCAACTTCTCCGCAGACCTCGTGCGGCGCGTCAGTTAATTAACACTTCTCAGGCCGTTAAATAACATATTGTAATTTCAAAAATGATTATCTCAGGCGGTTATTACTTATAAACCGCCTGAGAAAAAAGAAGTAAAAATCTTCACAGACGGTTGGTACTTAACAACCGTCTGCAAATATGTTTATCTAAGGCGGGTATAACTTAACAACCGCCTGGGATAATGCCCGATACTCTTCTGCAGTTTCCTTATCCCTTGCTTCTTTTTTATTTAGATTCCAATATAAATACTCAAACATGTTTACATTCTGCAAATTGTGTTCAAATTCGATGATTCTTTCTTCTACATTTGTATTAAATTAACATCTACCAACTGAACAAAATATTTAGTTCATTGCGCATTGAACTCTTTGCAGACCTCGTGCGGCGCACCATTAAACCACTGTGGAAGACGATCTTGAGAGATCCTTCCGTCGCACGCGTCCCCTGCACCACGGCTTCTTAACTTCTCCGCAGACCTCGTGCGGCGCGTCCCCTGCACCACGGCTTCTTAACATATATAGCATTTGTTGTATGTTTTTTATGTTCTGACCAATTTCAAAGGATTTATGAAGTGAAATTTAATGGTAACCTTTACTTATCAATAATATTACAAGAAGGTGGATTTTTGCCTTTTTAAAGGACCAAATTTAATCAAGAATATTAAATAAGAAGAAGTAAATATCTTCACAGGCGGTTATTGCTTAACAACCGCCTGAGATAATGCCCGATACTGTTCTTCAGTTCCCTTATCCCTTGCTTCTTTTTTATTTAGATTCCAATATAAATACTCAAACATGTTTAGATTCTGCAAATTGTGTCCAAATTCGATGATTCTTTCTTCTACATTTGTATAAAATTAACATCTACCACATGAACAAAATATTTTTAAAACTTGTATAGCTGACATTGTAATGTTTTGGTAAATATCAAATTAATTTCTACTCACATATTATTCACATTTGTGTATCTCATAAAAAAAAAGGTTCCTTCACTCAAAATTGTTGGTATGAACATATTTGTATAATTTATACATGTATGAATTCTTTTAATTTTTTTAAAAGCATTCCAACATGTCAAACTTCAAATTATCCACCATTCTAACTAAATGCTCATATTCATATGAGGCATTCATCAAATTATGAACACACATTGATTCCAAAAAATTTAAAAAAATATGAAAAAATTCCTAGATGTTGGTATGATGATTAAAAATGTCCACTGAAAAAATAAATGAAAAAAGCATTATATTCATCAAGATAGAAAAATGAAAAATAGCATTTGTTGTATGTTTTTTATGTTCTGACCAATTTCAAAGGATTTATGAAGTGAAATTTAATGGTAACCTTTACTTATCAATAATATTACAAGAAGGTGGATTTTTGCCTTTTTAAAGGACCAAATTTAATCAAGAATATTAAATAAGAAGAAGTAAATATCTTCACAGGCGGTTATTGCTTAACAACCGCCTGAGATAATGCCCGATACTGTTCTTCAGTTCCCTTATCCCTTGCTTCTTTTTTATTTAGATTCCAATATAAATACTCAAACATGTTTAGATTCTGCAAATTGTGTCCAAATTCGATGATTCTTTCTTCTACATTTGTATAAAATTAACATCTACCACATGAACAAAATATTTTTAAAACTTGTATAGCTGACATTGTAATGTTTTGGTAAATATCAAATTAATTTCTACTCACATATTATTCACATTTGTGTATCTCATAAAAAAAAAGGTTCCTTCACTCAAAATTGTTGGTATGAACATATTTGTATAATTTATACATGTATGAATTCTTTTAATTTTTTTAAAAGCATTCCAACATGTCAAACTTCAAATTATCCACCATTCTAACTAAATGCTCATATTCATATGAGGCATTCATCAAATTATGAACACACATTGATTCCAAAAAATTTAAAAAAATATGAAAAAATTCCTAGATGTTGGTATGATGATTAAAAATGTCCACTGAAAAAATAAATGAAAAAAGCATTATATTCATCAAGATAGAAAAATGAAAAATAGCATTTGTTGTATGTTTTTTATGTTCTGACCAATTTCAAAGGATTTATGAAGTGAAATTTAATGGTAACCTTTACTTATCAATAATATTACAAGAAGGTGGATTTTTGCCTTTTTAAAGGACCAAATTTAATCAAGAATATTAAATAAGAAGAAGTAAATATCTTCACAGGCGGTTATTGCTTAACAACCGCCTGAGATAATGCCCGATACTGTTCTTCAGTTCCCTTATCCCTTGCTTCTTTTTTATTTAGATTCCAATATAAATACTCAAACATGTTTAGATTCTGCAAATTGTGTCCAAATTCGATGATTCTTTCTTCTACATTTGTATAAAATTAACATCTACCACATGAACAAAATATTTTTAAAACTTGTATAGCTGACATTGTAATGTTTTGGTAAATATCAAATTAATTTCTTCTCAGACGTGAAATTTTAATTAACGATGAACACACTACATCCATTAACAATATTCAATCATTCACACAGTTCAAGAACACACAAGATACTCATTCATTAACAATATGCACATCTCACAAAAGAACACACAAGATGCACAATATTTACACAAGAACACACAAGAACACAAAAGATACACAAGTAATATTCAATCACATAGATGAAAAAAGATAGATTTCATTCATTAACAATATTTACAAAACAGAAGCAACTAAAAACAACAAAAAGAAAAACTAATTAAATCCTACTCCTACTCCTCTTCCATCTCCTCCTCCTCGTCCTCCGGCGGCGACTCCGGCACCGGCTGCACCGGCTGCACCGGCTGCACCGGCTGCACCGGCTGCACCGGCTGCACCGGCGGTGCAACCCCGAGGTTGCTAGCCGTCGCCTCCACCAGCGTTCTACGGCCCTGGGGGCCAAGAACCTGGGCCATCGTCGCGAACAGAATGTCGAGACGATCAGCCACCCCCACGAGGGCGTAGAGGTAGTGGCCCAAGGTACCCATTCCAGTATACTCTGGAAGGGTACCCAGCCCCAAGGCACTCATGGCGCGAGACGTATTGTTGTACGCCTCTCGCGCCATGAGGAGGCGCTGCTCGGCGTTGATCTTCTCGGGGGAGCTGCAACATTGTTTCTTGCAAGGTGGCTCCCTCGGAGGGCTTGGCGGCGGAAGGTCGGCCATAGTGGTGTTGGGTCGTCGGAGCGGAGGAAGACGAAGAAAACAAGAGGATTCAAAGTGAGCGATGCGCTTGTGAGCCATAGTGGTGTTGGGTCTTTAAGGCCGCGCGGAGTGGAAAAGAAAGGTCGCACCTCGGGGAAAAGAAAGGTCGCGCACGCGTGACATGGTCACTGACGTGTGGGACCGGGTCCACATGTCAGTGACCGCTGATTAAGTCAGGGGATCCTCATCCCGGTTGGTGAGGGGTCTTTATGTAGGCGTTCATCAAATTAAGAAGTAAATATCTTCATGTTTAACTCAGGCGGGTGTTACTAACCAACCGCCTGAGATAATTGTATCTTCTCAGACGGGTGTTACTAACCAACCGCCTGAGATAATTGTATCTTCTCAGACGGTTGGTAAGTAAAATCCGACTAAGATAACATTCTTCCCTGACGGTCGGTACTTAAAATCCGCCTGAGAAAATGTGAGTCTATATATACCCCTCGGCAGCATTGGAAAAACCTAACCCGGGCGAAACACTTAGACGCCGTTAGGCTGCCAAAATTTCGTTTGCCGCCAAGTGTTCCCCCTCGTCACTTCCAGGTACGCCGCCGAGCTTCGCCGTCGCCGAGCTTCGCCGTCGTCGCCGAGCTTCGCCGTCGCCGCCGAGCTTCGCCCTCCTCACTTCCAGGTACGCCGAGCGAAGCCATTTCCGTCACCGCCGAGCTTCAAGGTAAACCCTAAACCCTTCGACCTTCCATCCTCCTTCGCCGTGCCGCCTCCCTCCCCGCCCTCGCTGCCGCCTTGCATATCCTTGGTTAGGGTTCGGGAATTAGATAATGGTAGGCATCCTTGGTTAGGGTTCGGTGGAATTCGAAAAACTGTCAAGTTCGGTGGCATCTTTGGTTAGGGTTCGGTGGGGCAAGATTTATGTGGATGGTTATATCACGATAAATTGGTAGTTGGTTCTGTGTGTCTGAAACTGTTCCGACACATTAGTGGTAAACATGATTCTAGACTCTAGTAACAGCAGTATATTCCCTATTTCTGTCATCGGCCTTGCATATGCCACATAATTCTCTATTAGGGGCAAGATTTAGCTATATTTGGTTAAGTTGACCAAATTTGGCTAATTTTGGCTAAGTTACATTAGATATAGTTATACTTGACTAATTTTGACTAAGTTATGCTATATTTAGCTATATTTGGCTACTTTTGCTTAGAGTTAGCTATGCTAGACTAAGTTTGGCTAAGTTTGCTTTTATTTCTCTAAGTTTCATTTGAGCAATTGTAGCTAATCTGTGCTACCAAAGATGTCTGCACTTGTGGCTCCATCAGCTTCATTTTAGCAATTGTACCTAATCTGAGCTACCAAAGTTATGCTATATTTAGCTCTGAAGCCAAACAAAAGTTGCTGGCCAACTCATTTGTGATGCCAGGAGCATCCTCACGCCCATATCTAGGTAACACTAGGTGTGGCGATGGAGTCTGAGCATATGATGCCGATCTCTATGATACAAGAATTTAGTTAGACCTATATAACTTCAAAAATGTGTTTTGGCTAAATTTACTTAATTGAGCCAAAATTGAGAAAATTTGTTTTAAATATGACCAAATTTAGTTATGCCATTTATTAGATTTTTTGTCTTATTAGATCTAGCATGGAAAGCCCTAAGAAGACTGGTCCTGATTGTAACAACAAAGAAGACAATATGGAGTTTACTGACTCCAGCAGTTCAGGCTCCTATCACAGTCCTTCGGATCCTTTTCCGAATATAAAAATTAAAAAGACTTCAGTGGATCTAGACCCGGAATATGATCCTGCCGACGAGGTATGGATCACGAATCTTAACTTCAGCAGTTCAAGTTAATGTTGGTTGTCAAGTATACGAAGTCTTATAATTTTTTTCTACCTAGATTAATCTCGAAGACAATGAGGTGACATCGGCTCCTAAAACCGCAGAAGGTTCACCAATGGATGAATCCTCAGCTTCACTCAAGCGGAAACGAGGGCAACGAGGTCCCAATAAGGGTCTATTGGACCGCATCATGTACATAACAAGGGTCGGTCCAAGTGGGCTTCCCCAAGAACCACTGGATTCAGTTACCAAGTACCGTAATGCATGCGGTTTTCTTGTTAGGGAGGTTGTGCCGATCACAACCGAGAATTGGAGGAAATTACCCGAGCAGACCAAGAATGAGTTGTGGGAAAAGATAAAGAAACAATTCAAGTTCCCGAAAGGCACAGAAGAAGCTGTAAAGAAAGCAACATTGGTCTCTTGCGGCAAGAAGTTTCGATGCTGGAAGAGTGAAATGAATGCTTATGTTAAGGCCAATAAGGTCCCTAGCCCGAGGAAGATGGGAAAAATCACACAAGCTCAGTGGCAAGAGTTTGTTCGTCAAAAGAGCACACCTGATGCTAAAGCTCTAAGTGCAACTAGGTCAGAGCTTGCAAAAAAGAACAAATACCATCATCGCTTGGGGTCTGCCGGATATGGCCCCAAAGTCCAGAAATGGAATAAGATAATAGACGACATTCTTAGTAAGGGCAATCCTCACCCATTAGAAGGGTGCGATGAGCGAACTCAACGCTGGGTCTTTGCTCGGTCAGGTTTGACCAGCGAGGGCAAACTTGAAAAGCCCGACTCTCTGAATGAAGTAGAGGATAAAATGAAAGAAGTAATTGAAAAGCAACAGAAGGGTCTCTTCAAGCCGAAGAGGGAGAATGACCAACTTACCGCTATCTTGGGAAACCCTGAACACAGCGGACGGGTTCGAGCGGTCTCTTCTCAAATGTCTTGGCTATATGGTTTCCCTAAAGATAAAGACACATATAGAAGACGTGAGAAGTTTAAGAAAACACTTGATGAAACAATTGCTCAAAAGGTCAAAGAAAATATGCAAGAAATTATGGAACAACTTAGACAATCAGGACAATTAGTGGCACCGAGTACAATGATGGTTCCGGTGCAAAAGGAGCAATTAGTATCTCCAACTGCCTACCCTAGCAGCGTTGGTTCCGTGCCAGGCTCAGGGTCAGCCCATAAGTTCCCTGTCGATGATATTGCTAACGACAAATCTTGTCGTCTTCTTGTCCCGATAGGCAGAGCAGGGAACAAAACCAAACAGGTTGCCACTGCTATGGCAAAGCCTGATCGTGACTTCAACGGGAGTCCACTTCCGTTGTATTATTCTGTGGTGCAAGTTCTTCAGATCATTGATAATGATTATGAAGATTATGAAATAGACCACGTCACACCTGAGGGGATCGCGACTCTGAGGCAGGCTGTCAACCAATTAATCCTTTGGCACCGACGCGATATCGTGTTGGACGATGAGCCAATTTCTAGCCCCGTCGCATCTCCAAATACTGCAACCCCATCTTCTAAGGCGAAAGTGCATGAAGATCCACTCCCAGTCCGGGAAGATCCACTCCCCCTATGTCTGAGCAAGGATGATGATATCCAAGAGCAACAAGTTGGACAACAACTTCAAGCAGTACCAGAGCAAGCTGTTGCTAGTAAAGAGCAACTAGTTGAGCAACAGCTTGAAGTAGTACTAGAGCCAGCTGCTGGGAGTAAAGAGCAATCAGTTGAACAACAGGTTCAACAACAAGCCAGTGTCCAACTTCCGACGACTACTCCTCGATCATCAGTGCCTGTCAAAGTTAGCTCATACGAAAATAAGAAACCTTCATCAGAAGTGACAAAGTATTTGGAAGCTATGAAGGAAAATATTAGAAAATCGAGTGCATCTCGTTCTTCTCATGAGCCAGCATTAGAAGATATCGAGGAGTGGGAAGAAGACGGTGTCATGTATAATCGGCGGACGGCTTTAGTTAAACCAGGAGTTCCAATATACAAGCTTGAGGATGTTCCTCCTAAATTTGAGAATGGGAAGCCGTTAATGACATCCGTACAACTTAGCAAACAACCCGTCGCGCTCAGAAGAATGCATGAGTGGTACATCACTGCCAGCACAAAATATGGTCTTCAGTGCGTCACATTTCGTATTCCAAAAGAAGCATTCTGGAGCACTGGAGTAGATAAACGAGTCATTTTATTTGAAGAGCTGCTTTCCCTTTTCCATCGGGGCATGCTCGAAATCAACCTGCTGCTCGTCTGGTGCTTGTAAGTGCTCTAATATTTTGTATTTGCTTTTCTTACTACACGCATACGCATTTCATGAGATTATAACAATTCTGGACTTCTTCAATAGGATGCAATACATGGATAATGAAAAGTTGGCGCACAAGACAGGTATCCTTGACCCTACTAGGATTGCAAAGTCGCTATTCGACGTCCAGGCAAATCGAGAATCAAGCCAGTACAAACACATGAAAAAAAAAGATTTTGAAAGAGCAATTGCAAAACTTAAGAAGGATAGAAAGGCAGAAGTTGCAGCTTACATAGGACATGCGATGTTTAACTTTGTCAGAGACGGCCAGGACCTCGTAAAGGCTCCGTACCACTTCGAGTAAGTTCGACACATGGCATTGAAATAGCAATTATTGGTAATTGTTAACACGTGTGTTTGTATGTTTGCAGTAATCACTACATAATGATCTTCATCAAGCCAACGCAGGGAATGGCAACAGTCTTGGACTCGGCCGATTACCCACCAGATCGTTACAAAGATTTCCTTTCCATTTTGAAAAAGTACGTTTATTCAATAATTTTAATTTACGCACATTTAGAATGTGTTGACAAGTTTTATATGACATTTCTTGTATTACAGCGCTTGGCGGTTTTACGCGGAACAGCTTGGCGGTCAGAGACCTCCTAATACGAATGCATTGGACATTAAAACGTATTATGCTTGTCCGAAGCAGCCTGCTGGGAGTCTCTTATGCGGGTATTATGTATGCGAGCATCTTCGGACCGCCGCCGTATATAGAGTCAATCGTGAGGATGTAAGTTATCCTTAATGTCGATACCTTATTTTCTTACTTTTGTGTTTCATTTTCATTGTAACTAGCATAGTTTAATGCTTATATTCTCTGCTGTTCAATATTACCAGAAACATTATTTTCATATTTTGATTCCAACTTCAAAATTCAATTGCTCATAGTACAACTGCTCCAAAAATACCTACTAAATTCTTGTATACTCTCACTTTGATCTATACTTTGAGATTGTTGAAACCAACACATTCTAAACCTTGTTATGTGTTATATTGCAGCACAAGAAGAATCTGAACGAAGAATGGCCGGTTTGTAGAAGTATTCCTGATGGAGGAGCCGACAGGATTGCTTCTGAACTCTGTCAGTTCATTCGTCGCGAAATTTTGCACAAAACGGGGAAGTTCTTTGATAAGAGAGGTTCAGCAGCTGATGTGCCAGAACTTTGCGACTATACCAATCTAAACAGTTTTTAGTGAAAACTTGTAAACTTTGAGATGAAATTGTATCTGTAACTTGTACATATGTATATTGTTTTAGTGAAATTGACTTCTGTGATGATAATATTGTTGTCTTTTGTTCTGTGATGATTGTTGTTTTTTGTTCTGTGATTATATTGAATTGACCTGGAAATTAGAAATAACAGCAGTAGTACTGCATGACCTGGAAATTAGAAAAACAATTATCACAGGCGGCTAGATACAAGTAAAGAAACATCTGTGATAACCTAATTTTCACAGGCGGTGTCTGTTATGGTAGAAACCGGCTGCGTTAAAGGGTCTTCACAGACGGCTGATATAGGTAAACTCCGTCTGTGATAACTTCATTATCATAGACGGGTTAGTTATGCTTCAATAACCATCTGTAAAGACACATTATCATTGGCGGTTAGTTATGCTTCAAAACCCGCCTGTGAAGACATATTATCATAGGCGGTTAGTTATGTTTCAAAATCCGCCTATGAATACAAATTATCATAGACGGTTAGTAATGCTTCAATACCCGTCTGTGAAGACTTCTTATCATAGACGGTTAGTTATTCTTCAATAACCGTCTGTGATAAGACCTTTATCACAGACGGTTATATATGCTGCACGACCCGTCTGTGATAAAGTGTTTTCACAGACGGCTAGCCTAAGTAAAGAACCGCCTATGATAATCGATCTTCACAGGCGGCTATCCTTAGTGAAGAACCGTCTATGATAATTACTCTTCACAGGCGGTTTCACTTCTCCGCCTGTGAAATTGCGGATTATCACAGACTCTTCGTTTCAGGCGGTTTTAAAAGCCGTCTGTGATAATAGGTTTGGAGCCGCCTGTGATGAGGCTTATTGTAGCAGTGAGGCTCACCCCGGCAAGCTCGTATTCCCTCGGAAATGCATGAAACAGCTCGAAAATTAATCCAGGAGCTTCATAGCAGCATGAGGATACCTAAACTGGACCGAAAAAGGCATGGAAGAGACTGAAACACCAAGTACGACGACAGAGGCATTTTCATAGATGGAGAGAAAAGCTGGCGGCCCGATTGAATTCCTCCATGGTTTTCCCTGGTTTTAGGTCGAGGTGTTTCACAAGGAAGTCTTCTAACTATTATCCCACTGGATTAGATGATAGTTACACGTGTAATATGAATCAAAAGCAAAACCTAGGTCCATTCCTCTGAGCATGCTGTGGAGAAACTTGAACATACATGGAGCAGAGAGGAGGAAACAGGAAGTGGTTTTCACCATGAGTAACAAGGTGCCCTAGCGATTCTTCTCTCTGTTGGAGGCAGCACGTGCGACAGCTTGGTTGTTGTTTGGCGGTATCGAGCAGAGAAGGCAACACCGGCGACTTCACCCGGCTCCCTCAGCGGCGCTTTAAAATAACCAGCAATAGAATGAGGAAATGATGAACCAACAGTGGGAGGTGATAGAGGAGGGATTGGCACCACTTTTCTACTCTTGGAGCACGGCGAGACAACGCATTGTCCGGCCAGGAAAATCGAGCAGAGGCAAGGTGGCACTGTATTTGGTAGCGGGAGAGAAAACAGAGAGGGGGGAAGAAAATCTTTCTGTTTTGGCCGATGAAAGAGAGAGGAGGGTAGCTTCCTGGGATATGGACGCCTTGAAGGCACTGCCACGCAGCCGCCTGACTGCTTACTGATGGCAAACTGACGTTAAGATACGGAACACTCACAGAGAGGCGGTTCCCATGTGCTGGCGAAGCTGACCATTGGGTCCCACTGACTCCCCTCAACACTATCTTCTCTGGTCATTGAATTTCCCCACCAAACAACTTCCAAAAATGCTCAAATTTTGCAGATAAAATGTGTAGAACCCAAATCTGGAATTCAAATCTTCATTTGATCAAGTTTCAATCAAATTCAAATTTGTAGTTGAGTTCAATGGAATTCAATGCTACCATTGAACTAAATGGCAAAACTGCTTAAAAATTATAGAAAATTCAGTTTGAACAGCAGCTATCATTGAATTTTGAATTCCCTCTTGTTTAGGGTGTGAAATGATTTGATTTATTCCTTTATTATTTCAATTCTTTTTCTTCTTCTCAATTCTACATCACAAGGCTGAATTTAATGCTTGAAAACTAGGTCTTTTACATTCCTCCCCCTTAAAAAAATATCATCCCGGGATTACAAAAGAGAGATGAAGGAGGAGAGGTTACTGGATATGAGATGATAGCAAGTCCGGATAGTTTGATCGGAGGTATTCCTCTCTTTCTTACGTCCCTTCATCAGCGGTACGGTATTCCACAAGGCTTTGTAGAAGTAGAAAGTTCAGTTTCTTGTGGCACGAGTCTTTTCATGGATAATCTGGATTGGATACTCATAATTAGTGAGATCCGGTTGTAAAGCTTCGAGGTCTTTGGTGTGGATTCAGTTGGGGACTTAAGGCATTTCCGCAGTTGAGAGATGTGGAAAACTTTATGAATTCTAGAGTGTGACGTTGGTAATTCCAATCGACAGGCCACGGGTCCGCATTTTTCAATGACATTGAACGGACTGATGAAGAGCAAGCTTTACCTTCACTATGAAATGATGAATTCCTTTCATCGGAGGGACATGAAGATAAATGTGATCTCTGATGTCGAAGTGGAGAGGTCGACGTCTTTTATCCGCATAGCTTTTCTACAGAGATTGAGCAGCCTTGAGATTGCCTTGGATCACTCAGACTTGTTCCTCGACTTCATTCACAAGATCCATATCGTATCTCACTCGATCGCCGATTCATACCATCTTTATGCTAGCTTGATAACCATTATTAAATGAGAACTCCGCCAACGATAAATGATCATCCCAGTTTTACCGTGGTGAATGGTACAAGCGCATAGAATGTATTCAACAACTCGATTCACTTGCTCAGTTTGACCATCAGTCTGCAGGTGATACGCGGAGCCTAGGATCAGCTTGGTCTCCAACGACGCGTGCAGCTGCTCCCAAAAGCGAGCAACAAACAGTGCACTGCAATCTGAGATAATTTTCCGAGAACTCCCTGCAAGCACATGGCTCTTGCAATATACAACTCCACATACTTCTTGGCAATGTACTTCGTATCTACAGCGATGAAATGAGCTAATTTGGTTAGTCAATCAACTATCACCCAAATCCAATAATGCTTGTGGAACGTGAGAGGTTATTCGATGATGAAATACATGCTAATGTCCTCCCATTTCCGCACCAGAATGTTCAATGGTTGCAGCTGTCCGAATTTTCGTATATGACCAGCTTTCACTCACAGACACATATCACACTTAGATACGTACTTTGATTTCTCTTTTCATCCGTGTGCATTATAATCTTATTTTCAGATATTGAGACATTGTGTTGCTCCCCGAATGATTAGAATACTTGGACATGTGAGCTTCGTCCAAGATTTTCTTCCGAAGTGCCACATCACGAGGCACGACTATTCGGTTTTTTAACCATAGTGTTGTGTTCATCACTCCGGAAGCATTTTATTTCTCCATTCTTCACTCCTTTGAATGTGCGACATACCCACATCTTTCTTCCGAGATTCCATAATCTCCTCTCTTATGGTAGGAATGAGAGAAAGATTATATAGCGCTCCATATGGAACCAAGTATAAACTAGGATCATCCTCTTCCATCGGTGTGATGGACAACTTGTTGACATGGAATTTGCAGCTTAGCACATAGGCAACCACATTCGCCTTACCGAGATGGTAGTGAATTTCAATCTCATAATCCTTGATCAGTTCTAACCATCTTCGTTGCCGCATATTCAACTCTTTCTGAGTGAATATATATTTCAGGCTCTTGTGATCGGTGTAGAGGTGCACAAGATTGCCTAGCAAATAATACCTCCACATCTTCAATGCCAGCACCACGACAGCAAGCTCAAGGTCAAGAGTCAGATAATGTTGCTCATGATTCCGGAGCTGCCGTGATCCATATACAATCACGTGGCCTTCTTTCATCAATACGCAACCGTGACCAATGCTAGACGCATCACAATAGATGTCGAAAGATTTGGTCGTATCCGGCTAAGCTAGCACTTGGGCTGTTGTGAGATGTTTCACCAATGCATGAAAAGCATCCTCACATGCCTTTCTCCAAATATACTTAGTCCCCTTTTTCAGCAGCTCCGTCATTGGCTTAGCGATCTTTGAGAAGCTCGGGATGCATCTCTGATAATATCCCGCTAATCTGAGGAAGCTGCGAACTTCGTGAACGGACTTTGGAGACACCCATTTCAGCACTTGCACGATTCTGCTTTGATCAACAGCGATGCCCTCCGCTGAAATAATGTGACCAAGAAATGATACTTGACTGATCTAAAACTCGCACTTGCTGAATTTTGCATAGAGCTTGTGATCTCACAATCGTTGGAGCACGATATGCAAGTGTTTGACATGTTCTCCCTCCGGTTTAGAATAAGGCACAATGTCACCGATGAAGACCACGACAAACTTGTCCAACTCTGGCATCAATACTGAATTCATGTGGTACATGAAGTGAGTCGGCACGTTGGTAAGTCCAAACGACATGACAAGATATTCATAGAGCTCGTATATCATCGAGAATGCCATCTTCGAAATATCCTCCGATCGGTAATATGATTATATCCGGACCGGAGATCCATCTTCAAGAATACTTTAGCACCCACTAGTTGATCTAATAAGATATTGATGCGCGGTAGTGGATACTTGTTCTTGATCATCACGGTGTTGAGCAGACAATAATCCACATATAGACGCAACATCTTGTCTTTCTTCTTCACAAACAATGCGGAGCAGCCCCATGGTGAAGAACTTGGGCGTATGATACTGTCGGTATCCTGGGAACCGTATACCCCTTGAGATTGCAAAGATCTCAAGGGAATGTCATCTACTTGATTTGAAGACCTTCGGAGGCCCACATGTCAGACATAACCGGACCCGCTTCTCCAACATGGTTAGTCCCAGGGTCACCACGTGTACTATCAAACTGGGGCTACCGCCCACAATGGGGAAGCTCCGGGCTATGTACCGAAATGGCACCCGCGGACCTAACCCCAGACCAAGGGAAGCTCCAAAACTGACACGTGTCAGGTAGCTCCGGACCTATCTGTTCCCCACAGTATGCACCGGAGCTGCCACGTGTCCAACCGACGGATCTTCAGCCTCTAACCTCCAGAAGACTTCACAACGGCTCCGAATCTTCAAAGGGGAATCAAGGATTTCAAGACCCGATTAAGTGTCATTAATACTATATTAATGACACACGATCGGATGACCTTATTTACCAGTAATGGTGCTGTCAAAGCCCGTAACTCGGTCATTAAGAGCAATTAAACGTGTTGAATGTGTATCAATATCAGTAACTGTCAGGGCCACATGTCGGGCCAGGCTAACTTGTAACGACATGCCCTTGTACTATAAAAGGACAGGCCGATGATACATAGGACACACTCACTGGAGACACACTGACTCTACATTCTCAACTGACGTTGAGCTCATACATCCAATACAACACCAACACACCCCGTGGATTAGGGTATTACGCTCAGGAGGCCCGAACCACGTAAATCTTCGTGTCTCTTGTGTTACTTAACACTTCACCTTCTTGAATCTCCGCGCGCCCACACCGAACCTCAAACTCCTCTAACACTTTCGTAGTGTCAGGAGATCTGCTGGATCAAAACCACCGACAGTTGGCGCGCCAGGTAGGGGCGCCTTAGATTTCAAGAATGGTGAACTCAGCCGCTGGATCATCCAATGGGCATCCCGCTGTTCAAGCTGTTGGGGGCAATCCCTCCAATATGCAGCCACCAGCAGGAACCACGGTCCCAGCAGGAGTCACACTTCCACCACCGCCGCCTCCACCAGCAAATCAAGCTGGTCAGCGCGATGGTGCACCGGCGTCAATCACTGCGTCGGTGAATCTTGACAACCCGGAACACGCGTTCCATGCAGCACGTGCTCTCCTTCAATGCCCACCACCTCCGGATGCATCCCGAGATGCCATGGAGCAGTGGAGGGCCAATGTGGAACATTTGGTTGCAGCAGCAGCCTACCGCATCAGCAACCAGGGTCCTCCTCCTTCAGGATGGGCCCCGTCTCAGCGATGGACCTTGTTTGGCAGACTTGGTCCGCATGTTTCCAACAACAGGAGACATGCTGTGTCACAACAGGTGACGTCGTTGCCCTCTGGGGCACGACGCACTCACACGGTATCAAGGCTTTCAACTCATGACCTCCGGGAGGAGCTTGATCACCGATACCGTCAACAAGAAGGTCGAGTCCATATTGAGTGTGCTCGTGAAAGACGAGAAGCTCAGGACATTCCTGCTCCTGAAGGAGTAGGAGGAGGTTGTTCAGCCCTGGCCATGCATCTGCGTATGGTCAGGTGGCCACAGAAGTTCCGGCCTCACCTGTCGGAGAAGCTCGACGGGACTGTTAATCCTATCGAATTTCTTCAGATTTACTCCACTGCTATCCTGGCAGCTGGAGGAAATGAAGCCGTAATGGCCAATTATTTTCTAGTGGCTTTAACTGGGACTGCCAGGTCCTGGTTTATGAGTCTTCCACCCAACTCCATCAAAAGTTGGGAGGAGTTGTGTCGGCAGTTCACCGCCAACTTCGGGAGTTCATACACCCGACCAGGCACTGAACTGGACCTTTTTGCAGTTGTGCAAAAAGGAGGAGAATCCCTGCGATCATTCATCCAGAGATTATCTCAGGTACGAAACACTATACCTTCTATCTCTAGCGCCTCTGTCATTGTGGCATTTAGACAGGGAGTGTGGGATAAGAAGATGCTGGAGAAACTGGCGATCAAGGAGATCACCAGTGTCACGGAACTCTTCAGCCTAGCTGACAAATGTGCCAGAGCTGCAGAGGGCCGTGAAATGCACTCCAAAACAACTCCGGAGGATCACAAGAAATCCTCCAAAGGAGAAGCCACTACCTCCGGGAGTGGCAAGAAGAAGAAAAAGACCAACGACAAGAAGAAGCTGTCGGCCGGTGCATCCAATGCTGCAGCTGCTGCAGCTCCGGGTGGCCGGGGGCCACGCCCCGAGAAGCGACCTCGACCGTATTCTGAGGACGGTGGCAAAACCAAGGTGTGGTGTCCAATTCAAAAAACGGACAGCCACAATTTGGAAGACTGCCGGGAGGTCCAAAACCTTGTCGAGTGCTACAACAAGCGCTGCGAAGAAGCTCCTTTCCGACAGAGGGAATGAAAACAAAAAGTTGACGAAGCTCCGACTGAAAGGAGTTAGGTTTTCGGGATCCCAAAAAGGTCCTGAAGGCCGTTTACACCTCCGTCGACGATGATTCTGACGTCTCTGACAACGAGCGTCGGAAGACCATGAACACCATTTTTGATGGATCATGGGACATCACCTCCCGCCGCGTCATCAAGACTATGCGTCGGGACATGGCTGCTGTAGCTCCTACAGCCAGGGCGGAGCCTCATCGGAAGTGGATGGACACAGCCATCACTTTTGATGCTTCGGACTGCCCTCGAAGCATGGTTGGAGCAGGTCAGTTACCTTTGATGGTATCTCCTACCATCAATAACATCCATCTCCACCATGTCATGGTAGACGGAGGTTCGGGGCTCAACCTCATAAGCTTCAAAGCTTTTACCAAACTTCAGCTCCGACCTTCGGATTTCCACCCCTCCCGACCTTTCTCCGGAGTCGGTCCGGGAGCCATTACCCCACTCGGTGCTATTACCCTCCCCGTTACCTTCGGGACCTGGGAGAAGTATCACACTAAAAAGTTGGTCTTTGACGTTGCTCAGATCAACTTACCCTTCAATGCCATCTTGGGTAGGCCTGTCTTGTACAAATTCATGGCAGCTGCTCATTATGGTTACCTGGTGTTAAAAATGCCAACACCAGTAGGAGTTCTCCGGATTTGCGGAGATCGCACTGCCGGAGTAACTGCTCTGGAAGAACTCCATGCGCTTACTACGGCTCAAGAGGAAGACTCCAGACAGGAGCAAGCTCCAAAACCCCCGAGCATTCGTCAACGAGGCTCGACTTCTGCACCTCATGTGCAGCCAAGCGACGATACCATCATTCCAGTCAAAGTCGTCCAAATCGGTTCCGATGCCGCTCAGACCACCCGTATATCGGTGGGATTGAACGACAAATAGGAACTCGCGCTCATCGCTTTCCTCTGGACTAATGTCGACGTGTTTGCCTGGCAACCGTCACAAATGCCTGGGATCCCCAGGGAAGTGATTGAGCACAATCTGAAGATCTACCCCGACGCCCGGCCTGTGCATCAGAAGCCTCGGAAGCAATCCGTGGAGCGACAGAACTTCATTCGACAAGAAGTGAAGAAGTTGCTTGAAGCTGGATTCATCCGAGAAGTCTTCCATCCAAAATGGCTGGCAAACCCAGACGTTGTGCCCAAGGCCGGCGGGAAGCTTCGGAAGTGTATCGACTACACAACACTAAATAAGGCATGTCCAAAAGATCCATTCCCACTACCTAGAATAGATCAGATAGTGGATTCCACCTCCGGGTGTGAATTACTGTGTTTCCTAGATGCATATTCTGGGTATCATCAAATCAGAATGTCTAGGGAAGTTGAAGAGCATACCTCTTTCATCACAGTAGATGGACTATACTGTTATACAACCATGCCATTTGGTCTCAAGAACGCAACTTCAACCTTTGTACGAGCTATGTACAAATTATTTGAAGAACTCATTAGAGACATAGTGGAAATGTATGTCGATGACATCGTGGTCAAGGTCAAGAACAAGGAGTCACTCCTTGACACCTTGCAGGCTGTCTTCGACAAGCTGTGGGTCACCCGCACAAAGCTAAACCCAGACAAGTGTGTCTTCGGAGTTAGCTCCGGAAAACTTCTTGGTTTTCTGGTAAGTCACTGGGGCATAGAAGCTAATCCGGCGAAGATCAAGGCCATTGAAGACATGCGGCCACCAGCCCGCATCAAGGATGTCCAAAAGCTGACTGGATGTCTAGCAACCCTTAGCCAGTTCATTTCAAGACTAGCGGAATGGGCACTTCCCTTCTTCAAGTTATTGAGGA
This sequence comes from Tuctoria greenei, assembly GCA_036927565.1. Taxonomy (NCBI): domain Eukaryota; kingdom Viridiplantae; phylum Streptophyta; class Magnoliopsida; order Poales; family Poaceae; genus Tuctoria; species Tuctoria greenei. The sequence continues at coordinate 91,803,846 of JAYESD010000006.1, read as the reverse complement.
AGTCCGGACCATTCCAATGGTCTGAAGAAGAAGAAAAGGCGTTCCAGGAGCTAAAACAGTTCCCCACCACCCTACCAACCCTGGTAGCTCCGAACCCTGGTGAGCCTTTGCTGCTTTACATTTCAGCAACTGACGAAGTCGTCAGTATGGTCCTGGTTGCGGAGAGACCAGAACCATCCCATACTCAGGAATCCAGACCCCTTCGGGAGGGTCCGGAGGTTCCTGAAAGCGAGTCTGGGTCCCAGCTCCTAGACTTGAATCCACAAGAAGTTACTTCAGGAGACCCAAACCCCTCCGGGAGGGTCCAGGTCGCTTCTGAAGAAGCTCCGAGTTCCTCCAGCAAGGACCCGGAGGTCCCCGAAGAAAATTCGGATCCCTCCGGGAGGATCCGGGTCAATGAAGAGGAAGCTTCGAGCCCCTCCGGGAGGGTCCGGACCATTCAGCTCCTAGTGTACTTCATCAGTGAAGTACTCCATGATGCCAAGACTCGATACCTAGAGGTGCATAAGCTGCTCTATACAGTCCTTATTGCCTCCAGGAAGCTTCGCCATTACTTCCAAGCTCACAAAATCTCAGTGGTGACTTCTTACCCACTTCGAGCAATCTTGCATAATCCCAATTCAACTGGTAATATTGCAAAGTGGGCAGCGGAATTGGCCGAATTCGATCTCGAATTCATTTCAAGGCAAGCAATCAAGAGTCAAGCATTGGCAGACTTCGTGGTAGAATGGACTCCCTCTTCATCAAACCTTGGGAGCCCCAGTGAGCAGAAGTCGGAACACAAGGCTCCGGTCTTCACCGAGCCTCACTGGACCCTCTACTTCGACGGTTCCATGCAAAAGCAGGGGGCCGGAGCTGGAATCCTTCTCCTCGCACTGACCGGGGAGAAGGTAAAATACATGGTACACCTTGACTTCAAGGCGACCAACAACATGGCGGAGTACGAAGCACTCATCTACCGACTAAAGGTAGCACTATCATACGGTGTTAAGCAGCTGCTGGTCAAGGGAGATTCACAGCTCATCATTATGCAAGTGAAGGGTGAATGCTCCTGCAACAACCTCCAGTTAGCTGCTTACCTCCTTGAAGTCTAGAGGCTTCAGAAGGACTTCGAAGTCCTAGACCTCCACCATGTCCAGCATGCTCACAACGCTGAAGCTGACGAACTCTTAACGAAAGCGTTAAAGCGTTAACCGGAGCTTCAGCTCCTGACGGAACTTTTGTCTGGAGGTTGTCAAAACCCACAGCTCAGCCTGCCAAACTGAGCGAAGGGGGCGAGATCAGCATCCCGAAGCTGACGGTCCCGATGGCCCTGTTACCATGGCAGCCATCAAGGTTCATAGGTGCTGCCGGAAGCTCCGAGCAACCCAGCACGCAAGACTCAAATGCTCAAGTTAGCTCTGATGCATGGATCTCGGAGATCCGAAGCTACTTGAAAGACAACATCCTTCCCGATGATGATGTATCCGCTGACCGGATAGTCAGATTGGCTAAATGATACATGTTGGTAGAAGGGGATCTCTACCGGCACGGTGCCAACGACATCCTAATGCGGTGCATCACAAGAGAAGAAGGCTGCGAGCTCCTCGCAGAAATCCATGGAGGCAAGTGTGGGAACCACGTGTCTTCCTGCACGTTGGTCGGTAAAGCCTTTCGGCATGGCTTCTACTGGCCTACAGCACTCCAGGATGCAACTGAGCTGGTGAAGAAATGTGAAGCATGTCAATTTCATGCAAAGCAAATTCACACACTGGCTCAGCCTCTACAAATGATACCTCCTACATGGCCCTTCGCTGTGTGGGGGATGGACATCTTGGGACCTTTCCCAAGAGCCGTCGGAGGTTACAAGTTCCTGTACATCGCCATTGACAAGTTCACTAAGTGGCCGGAAGCAACTCCAGTTGTGACAATCAATAAGCAGTCTGCTATCAATTTCTTGCAGTCCATTGTATGCAGATTTGGAGTCCAAAACAAAATCATCACTGATAATGGGACCCAATTCACAAGCTTTGCATTTCAAGGATATTGCAAAGACCTCGGCATTCAAGTTTTCTACGCCTCCGTAGCTCACCCAGCAAGCAATGGCCAGGCTAAGAGAGCAAATGCTGAAACCCTTAAAGGACTCAAAACGCGCACCTATGAGCGCTTGAAAAAACATGGAGCCAACTGGATTGAAGAGCTTCCGCCCACTCTATGGGCCAACAGGACAACTCCAAACTGGTCAACTGAAGAGACACCCTTCTTCCTGGTGTACGGAGCTGAAGCAATCCTTCCTCCGGAGATCACCTTGGGGTCACTCCGGAGCCGGACCTTCGATGACGCCACGCAGGACCAGTTCCGGCGTGAAGACCTAGACCTCCTAGAGGAGGGAAGGTGCCAAGCAGCTGTTCGGAGTGCCCGATACCGCCAAGCCCTTCGGCGCTATCATCAGCGACATGTACACAACCGACAGCTCGAGGAAGGCGATCTGGTGCAATCCAGAGAAGGGTTAAACAAACTCTCCCACAGCTAGGAGGGACCCTTCCGAGTGATTAAAGTATCCCATCCCGAAAGCGTTCGCTTGGCTACCGATGATGGGACACCTCTCCCAAATCCTTGGAATATTGAGCATCTCCGTAAGTTCTACACTTAATATCACGGAGGTGAGTCTGTAGTAGCTTGAGGTGTCTGTTATAGAGTTATTGTATAGAGTCGGGTAGTTCCTCCGGGCGAAAAGCCGGACCTTTCCCGGAAGGTCCACAAAGTTCATGCAACACTTGTCATAGTCTCAGGAATAAAAGTGTGGCTAGCTACCCTGGGTCAAATGAGAAATTAAACACGCTTAGCCTGGTTCCGTACCCTAAGAGTGTACTTGTTTCCCTTGTACCCTGGACCTATAATGAAAGACATCTTCATGTGAAACAGACTCCACGTGCATTTACTTTGTACAGGCTCAACATTTTTTATTTTTCTCTTTCTTGTCTATAACAAGGACGTGCAATTCTTAAGAAATTTTAGTTCGACCGGTTTATATACGATTCGAGCTGTATTGTCGATTCTTTTGGATTCAAATATTGTTCATGGCCCACTCGCCTGAATGCCGCTAAGCCAATCTAGGGCTGGGGTGTGCTATCGACTTAGCCTGGTCAAGCACCCTAAGTACGCCACTCTACCTACACCTCGGCAGGCTGAAGTAAGGCGGGTCCAAGTACAATTGGATCCAGAAGAAAGAAGGCAATGCATTCGGTTGTATTCAGAATCATGTTTGACCTAAAATTTTCTTGAGAATCGTAAGCCACGATGAAGTTATTGTCAAGGAGCGAATTTTACTATTTTTCTTGGCTTCAGTGTGCAGGAAAAATAAAGAATCCACGTTGATGGAGAAAAGCCGGAGCTAACGAAGCTCCGACTCCCCTAGGTGGCTTGTAATCGATGTTAAGCATTGAAAACGAGCATCACCGGAGCAACCAAGCTCCGGTAAAGCTAGGGGGGCCAACCGTCGATGCAAAATAAAAGATGGTGAGAAGACCACACAAGTGGAGTCTACTGCCGACAAACTACACGTTGGTAATGGTCACTGCCGGAGCTTCTAAGCTCTGACAACCCCACGGGGCCTTCGCTATCGAAGACTTCGGACCTACACTCTACAAGTTCAAAGCAAATGAGTCTTCAACAAAACACAATATCCTCTTGGTACATGTTCACAATCAAATTGTGTACATCTACCAGGGGGCCAAGTGAAGACAAAAGTGTTGAAGACAAAAAATGAAATTCACAAAAATTTGGGGATTTCATTCATCTGGAGACAAGGGATTACAAAATTGAGGAAGAAAAAGAGAGAATACAAGTGGGAGCTACAGAGATGGTCCTAGACCCTATGGAAGAACTGGGCGACCTTCTGAGCAACCTCCGACACGTTGGCTCGGGCGGCTTCACCTTCTCCTTCGACGGGACCTTCAAGCACCGGGTCCAGAGGGAATTGGGGATCCCAACTGGTGTAGCACGTCAGCACATATTCTGCGACGTTCTCCGCCAGGGATTGCCCCTCAACCTCCAATTGGTCCGCGATGACGTCGCCCACCTTGGAGAGTTTGCTACCCGCCGAGCTCAATGCTTGCAACGCCAGGTCCGGCTCCGGCTCCGGATCACCCGGACGCACGAGACTGAAGCCCATCGGTGTCAGCGCGTCGTTGGCCTTGCCCAGGAACTCCCAAACCTGTAGGGACTTCGCAGCCCTCAAGCCCTTCAGTTCTTCCAAGGATCTTTTGGCCGCCGCCAGTTCAGAATTCTCGCGAGCGAGACGCTCAACTTCTTTGGCATTTTGCTGAATCTTTTCAGCAACCCACTTCTCAAGTTTTCCGAGCTCCTCCTCCTGGAGGTAGATCTTGTTCCGGCAGTCAACCAGGTCCTTCTCCCTGCCCCTTACTTTCTTCTCCCTGGCAGCGATGGCACACTCTTGCTCGTAGAGTTCCTGCCCTCGCACCCAGGCCTTCTCCTCCTTCTCAGCGCAACGCTCTTCCAATTTCTTGGCGCGTTCCTTGAGGCCCTTGTCAGCCAGAGCCACCTTTTCGGTGAGCTCCTCCTCCCTCTTCAGGACGTCATCCCGCAGCTCTAGGAGTTTTTGCTCTTCATCTTCGAGCCTCTTCTCCCTCTCCTCAAGTGCCTCCCGGCACTTGATGAGAGTAGTGTTAACGGCTTCCAGCCTTTCTTGGCATTCATCAGCCGCACTATTAGCTTCCTTGGTTTGCTCATAAATGGCCCGTGATTGAGCGCCTAGGACGCGAGTCAAGCTCTCCCTGTCATCCAATAATTTGCCTCAGTATTCCAGGCGGACCTTCTCCTGCTTGATCCATTCTTTGTCATCTGCCAGCCTCGACTGCGCCAGCTTGGTCTCGAAGTAGAGCCGATTACACCACCTCCTAAGGGTTTGGCGCTCCTCTTCAAGAGCCTTGCTGTCGTGGAAGAATGCCAGCTGAACTTGACGCAGACTGGAGCAGACGTTGTCAATAGACAATGACAACGGGATAGGATCCGGACCTACTGGGGTCTCCTCCGCTGGTTCCAGCGGGTTTTCAATTACAAAAATTGCGTCCCACTCCACAAGAGTGGTCCCCTGAGCCTCCACGGCACTAGGGCCGTCCTCCGGGATGGCCTCAGTCGCCATCAAGGAGGGTCCCGCTGATGAAGTTCCGACCTCCGGAAGTTGTTCCGAAGGACCAGCCGCCAGATCTTCGGGCAGGGGGCCAGCGACTTCATCAGAGCACTCCGGCTCAGCCGCGGGACCTCCGGCGTCGTCACTCCCGGAGCAGGGGCTGCTTCTGACTCTGGCCTGGGCACCTCCTCTACTGGGGGCCCGAGCGCTGACGCCTTCGCAACGACCGGCTCAGGCGCCCGAAGATCTTCAACAACAGCCGGCCCTGCGGCCGGAGCTTCAACGGCAACTGGCTCGGGAGCCGGAAGGTCTTCAACATCAACCGGCGTTGCGGCCGGAGCTCCAACAATGACCGGCTGTGTGGCCGGTGCTTCAGAAGTAGCCGACCCAATCGCCGGGACTTCCTCAACATCCGGCGTGCACGCCAAGACTTCAATTACCTCCGGCTCAACCGCCGAGGCTTCGACAATTTCCGGCTCTGGGGCCAGAATTATTGCTTCCCCCGGCTCAACGGCCGAAGCTTCCATCATCTCAACACCCAGACCCGGAGCTTCAACCTCTGGGGCAGGTGCCGCTGGCGCATCTTCTCTCTCGTGGTCCGGCGCTACCACGGGAGTCTCGGGGGATGAGTCGAGGTCCATGACCACGACAACTAGCGCTGGAGCTGCCGCAGCTTCAGCCACCACTTGGGGCGGCACTGGGACAGGAGCAGAAGCTTCCACCATCACAGCTTCAGCTGCTGTGGCTGAGGGTGGAGCCTCACTCCTCTTCTTGGGAACGCTGCAGATGATGGATGAAGAAACTTAAAAAAAAAACAGTTACTACAATAAAACAACTGTCTGAGGTAAAGATTAAAAATTACCTCGGGAGGCTTCCACATCAGCTTGCGAGGAACCTCTTTCCTGGGCGTTCTAGGCTAACCATAGCCGCCGCTGGCGTGGACGCTTCGGAAGGCCCCCCGGAACATGTTGCAGCCACGGGCATTTCCTTAGTCGAGGTCCTCCTTGACCGGGAAGGACCTCCGGACTTAGAGGCCTCAACTGGCCCTGGTGCTGGAGTCGCATGCCCGGAGCTAGCACCCCGGGAAGACGCTGCTGCGGGTACAGTCGCCGCAGTTGTAGAAGACCTCCCCCTCCGGGGAGAAGGAGCTGATGCAGAGGTTGCAGGCCTGACGGACCTTCCGTCGACATGCTGCAGCTTCCTCTTCCGGCTCAAGGGTTCATCTTCCGGCTCCTTGCCCTTGTCGACGACTTCGATCCTTGGCTTCGGGGCAGGGTCGGAGCCACCTTCGGAAGCCCCAGGGATCACCGCCCTGGAGGTCGATCTTCTCTCGACGACACCAAGGTCGTCAAGCACCGGCATCGTCCGTCAAAGCTCCCTGCTGAACTCTACTTCCACGTTCAGAGGGAGGAAGGCTGATGGCGGGGTCAAGTCATCTCCCGCGACGTCGATGTCGTGCTGGAACTTCTTGAGATGTAACTCCAAGGTAGCCCCCACCATGTTGGACTTCAGTCCGGTCTCGACCCGATCGTCGTCCATCACGCTGTTGAGGGCCCAAGCGAGTTTTTCTCTCCTCTTCAGCGGTGCCCACCTGTTGACCAGGAAGTTGCAAAATATCGCCTGAGGAGTTAATCCTCCCTCCACGCACTGGCGGATCCTGGTCAGAGCAGGGTTGAAGGCATCCGACAGCACTGGAGCTTCACTCCAGACTGCAGTGTTGATGTTGGGGAGGCCTTCGGGCAGCTCCTGCTTCTCGTGCTCCTCCACCCAGATGACTATCCAGTCCTTCTTCCAGTCATCCCACTTTCCAGAGGGAAACGACCGGAGGTACTTGAATGGGCACTTCTTGCGCTTCACGAAGTAGTAGAAGCCAATGTACTCATTACTCCTACCGGTGGTATGGACGGTGAAGAAGGTCCGGAAAAGTTCAATGCAGGGGGATTCCCACCCACATTTCACAGAAGTGGACGAAGATAGACACAAGAAGAATGGAGTGAGGGCCAAGGTGGTACAACTGCAGGCCATAAAAGTCTAGCAGCATCAAGACAAAGGAGGAAAAAGGTGGGATCAATGCCACCATGGCATACGAAGAGAAGTACACCATCTCGTCGGCGTGCTCCTTCTCGAACGGGAGCTCTCCACCGGCGGGGACCAGGTGGTTGAAGAAGTCCGGGGACCATCCCATGAGGGCCCGGACCTTCTTCAGGTCACCTTCGGTCTTCAAACGGCTCTCGCGGAGACCTAACTCCATCGCGGCACAGCAAGGCGAGAGAGAAAAAGTGAGCACAAGTTGGGAGTTTGAGCGCAAGATCAGATGAGAGGCGTAAAGAACCCCAGATGGTGCGCGCTTTCCTTCTTAAGTAAGCCTCGCAACGCTTGGATGGAAACCGCAAGGAAGTCGAAGATACCACTCAAAAATTCCACCTAGCCGATGACAAGAGGGCCCGGGACCACCCCGACGATCAAGTCGAGGTTCTTACCCAGGCGAACGGTTGTCATCATGAGGCGGGAAGCCCGAAGGCGGCGGCCTGACAAGGCGCGCGGAACCGATACGATTTTCGTATCGAGAACCAGCGACCTTCAATTGCGTGAGATCCGCACGCCAAAGATCTCATTTGCCGCACACGGGATATGCCACGCGGCGAGGATTTAACTCCAAATTATCGCCAACGACACAACCGAAGACCTTTGAAGACTCAGTTCAAAAGTCGAAGGATGGACCCACCTCCGGCGGAATGACTTCACCCAAGGGGTCTTCCCCAGAGGTGGGCCCAGGGGGCCACTGTCGGTACTCTAGGAACCGTATACCCCTTGAGATTGCAAAGATCTCAAGGAAATGTCATCTACTTGATTTGAAGACCTTCGGAGACCCACATGTCAGACATAACCGGAATCGCTTCTCCAACATGGTTAGTCCCAGGGTCGCCACGTGTACTATCAAACCGGGGCTACCACCCACAAGGGGAAAGCTCCGGGCTATGTACCGAAATGGCACCCCCGGACCTAACCCCAGACCGAGGGAAGCTCCAGAAGTGACACGTGTCAGGTAGCTCCGGACCTATCTGTTCCCCACAGTATGCTCCGGAGCTGCCACGTGTCCAACTAACGGATCTTCAGCCTCTAACCTCCGGAAGACTTCACAACGGCTCCGGATCTTCAAAGGGGAATCAAGGACTTCAAGACCCGATTAAGTGTCATTAATACTATATTAATGACACACGATCGGACGACCTTAATTACCAGTAATGGTGCTCTTAAAGCCCGTAACTTGGTCATTAAGAGCAATTAAACGTGTTGAATGTGTATCAATATCAGTAACCGCTAGGGCCACATGTCGGGCCAGGCTAACTTGTAATGACCTGCCCTTGTACTATAAAAGGACAGGCCGACGATATATAGGACACACTCACTGGAGACACACTGACTCTACATTCTCGACTGACGTTGAGCTCATACATCCAATACAACACCAACACACCCCGTGGAGTAGGGTATTACGCTCAGGCGGCCCGAACCACATAAATATTTGTGTCTCTTGTGTTACTTAACACTTCACCTTCTTGAATCTCCGCGCGCTCACACCGAACCTCAGACTACTCTAACACTTTCGTAGTGTCGGGAGATCTGCCAGATCAAAACCACCGACAGAGATCTTTGTCCAGTAGGTCGTTCAAGTGCTCCTTTAATTCCGCCAATTCATTTGGTGCCATTTTGTACGGCCTTCGAGAGATAGGCATGGTTCCCAGAATAAGTTCAATCTTGAACTGAATGTTTCAGTCAGGTGGCATACACGACAAATCATTGGGAAACATGCCCGGATACACACGTACCACACAAATGTCCACAAGATATGTGGCCTCCATGTTATATGTGGCTGGAATTTCACGGATAAGGTGGTCAAGAATAAGAATGTGTGGTGCATGTAGTGTAGAGTTTAGCTGAACCACTCGTGGAACGATGTAAAGTATAGCGCCATGGCGATTTGGCCACGACATTCCTAAAATGACATCGAGCTTTAGACCCACTAATATAATTAGAGAAGTCGGATATATATTCCCACCTATCTTAAGTGGTGCTCTATAGACCATCCTATTAGCTGCTATTTTCTCACCCGAAGAGCAAATCAAATATGGACATTTGCTGGGAATGATAGGTAATTGATATTTGATGACATATAACTGGCTAATGAAATTATGGGTGGCACTAGAGTCAAAGAGTATGACTACGGGATTATGAAGTAGAGAACATGTACCTGCGAGAATGGGTTCACCTTCCGGCACATCTTTGATAGAAATGGGGTGAACGTTTCCAGGTTTTGGTGCTAGTTTCTTGAGCTGGTTGCGAGGCTCAGTTGCACGCTGATATGGTGCTTGTCCGCTGTCCCGTCGCTGCTGGGGGCAGTCTCTTGCAAAATGCCCAACACGGCCACACATATAGCATGTGTATTATGTCGAGTTCTCTCCAAGCTGCAGACAGAATCCTGGTGCACGTGGGGGAGGTTGATACGCACAAGGGACCATCCGTTGCTGCTGCTGCTGTTGTGGAAACGGCGGTCGGAAACTCGGCGCATTGAAAGAATGTCCGCGGAACTGCAGCGGTCGCACCGATCGCTGCAATCGCTGACCGGATGGTGAGCGGTACACCAAACGATACTTTTGTGGAGCACCACCACTGCTTCTTTGATTGCACGCTATGTTTCCTCTTATCATAAATGTGCTCGCTCTGAGCATCCTCCTGTACCATCACGGCATTGACGATGTCATTAAAGGTGCCGCGGTTGCATTGTGTGAGTTGGACTTTCATCTTGGGGTTCAAACCTCGGAAGAATGTATCCCGTTTTTATCTTTCGTGTCAACATAATCCTGCGCGTACTACGCCAAATGGTTGAACGTCCGGGAGTACTCATGAACACTCCTCCCACCTTATCTCCACGAACTCCTGAAGCTTCCTCTTCATTATCCAAGGAGGTATATGGTAGGCGTAGAACAACTCCCGGAACTCTTCCCATATCACGGCATGCCCAGTCGATAGAGAGGCGATGTACTTTGCCACCATGCACCAGCGGCACCGTAAAGCTGCTGCGCTATGAAAAGCGCCTTCTGATGTTCTGTGCATTGTAGCAGCCCGAACTTCTCCTTGATGGTGCGGAGGAAGTTGTCTGCCTCCAGAGGCTCATCGGCCTCCGTGAAGACCGGTTGATGCATTGCCAAAAAGTGCGAGTATGAACTCTGTTGGGCTGACGTTGCCCATTGTCCTGTCACATCCCTTGACAAGACAAATTTTGCACCAACGCCTGCAGTAACTCAGTTCCTCGTTGCGCAAGCCGAGCACTGCGGCAAGAACCTCCGTGAGAGTTCTTAGAAGTTCAGATGCTGGAGGAGGTGGTTGCTGCTGTTGTGTTGTGGTTTGCTCCGGAGGTGGAGACTCATCACCACGACCCTGACTGGTGCTTCCCATCTCGTGCGTAGAGTGCGTACACACCATTCTGAATCCACATTATCCAAAGATCAGCAACATGTTTGTTTACTTCATCCAGTCCTTACAATAGTAATACGATAATTGATCAAGCAACACATGCTAACGTTTACACGTATTGATAAAGTGTAAACTTTATACAACATACAACATCTTTGGACCATGTTACCACAATCGAGTTTCAAAGTAATGGACTTCATGGATAGAAGTCCACTTCGACTATCGTCGGTCACAATGGGACATTGAGTGCGTTCGCATACATGTACTCTTGCCATTGTAATATGACACAAACATGTCATCGCTCGAAGTGATACTTTGATTGTGTCACATACTCGATTACAACCGAGCATGTCGAATAACAGCTGCTGGACATGAAAAATGACAGAAGAATGTGAAATTAATATGATTTGAATTGAAGCATTTAAAACTGTTACACTGTCCAGATTCTCGTCCAGCTGACCAGTCTGGAAAGATTAAACCTTTTCGAACAGTTAGAGGCTGAATCTAGAATGGAGTTCAACTACAAAGTTGTAGTACACTCAATGAACGTCTCCGGATGTATTTGTTTGCCCCCGTAGCATATTATGGCTTTCGCAAGTTGACAGTTTTTCTGGGAAATATTTGACAGCACCTTCTTTGTAAGTGGCTAATTTTTTTCCACATTTTCCAGATACAAAATATGAAAATTTTCAAAGATCATAAATTACAACGTTGTTGCATACATGCTTAGGATTCCATAAATGTATTACATGAATCCATTTGTTGATTCTACTAAGAGCTATGATAAAATTAGTGAACAGATACAGAGCTGTCCAATCTCTGTCCAGATTTGGCACAGTTTGGAATTTTGAAAATTTCATCAAGTTACAGGGGGTTCTGAGCTGGAGTTCAACATAAGAGTTTTAGAACACTCTCTAAAATTTCCAACAATGTATGGTAGTCCTTCAGTGATGAATTCTACAGGAAGTTTTGCTATTCCAAATTTGGGCTTTTTCTTGTCCAGTTCACAGTTTCAATCAGGAACTTGGCAGATTAGTTTCAAATGATCTTTTCAAGTTTTAGTTCTTTAAATCTGCCTTGTACCTCAAAATGAAACTTGTGTAAGACTTCCTCAAGTTTCCAAATCAAGTGCCCGACAACCGCAGCGACCACATGATGAATTGGCGATCTGTTCAAAATGCTCCAAAACAGAGATTACAAATTAAAACTTAGTCCTAAGTTTGAAATTTTTACTTGTTGTCGAGTCGCACCTCTGGCGGGGATATCGTCGTCGACGTGCCCGGTAGAACCCGAATGCAATGACAGTACTACACCCTCACCAAAGAAAATCTTAAGCCAGTACTCCGGCATACGTCTCAACGGTGGCCTTAATGATGTTCACTCGCAAACATTTTCAACACGAACTAAGTATAGTGTGGTTAGTGTACATGCATACAACACACACCTTACAGATCAATCATATTTATCCATACAGCACGGCCCGCACGGGCGATTATTTCAGGCAGTCACAATAATATACATATCAGTCAGCGAAACTAACGCCTTGTATGTATCCATACAAGCTGTCCTCAAAGAGAACACGTCTCAAGAAATGTGGTCATGTTTCAACACCACACAATGAGGGACCCGAGTAAAGCGCGAACGGGTCGTCATAGACGGGTATCTTATCAATTGACAAATACCACCTAATGCGTCTACTTTACAGAGGCACACCTATGGTGAGCGCTTCGTATGTCTCATTGAACATAAAATGTCCAAGAGTTGCATACTATCGCGTTTTTGACCACATGATGGGGTATCCTGGCTTTAGCCTGAAGCACGCTGGAGAGCAGCGTTTTCATGTTCCCAGAATAATGAAAAGGTTCAGAGACTCAAATTAAATCTTGTGCCAAGCCACGGAGGACAATCATCTTACCACCTCTCGTACGGGGAGCTTAACGCAAATGATCCGCTTGCGGTGGTATACCTTACCTCGTACTTGACGTCGGAGCATCTTTACAAAAATATAATAACAGATATGTTAGTTTTTTCACCTTAAGTAACTAATACTGTAATAGACCTTATGTGGGCATAGTGACTAATGCTCACTCAACTACTTCTACATTTTCAAAATAGGCTCTTTTCGAGCGTGCTATTCCCAGTGTGGCTTTGGTACCAAGTTGTGAGGACCGAATCCACACATTCCAGGATCGCAGAGGGTGGTGTTGTGCGATGAGGCACCCAACAGCACGCACAAAGAGCACGCGATAAAATACAAAGTTTTATTGATATAAACAGCGAAATTCTTTTACAATACTTAATGTTTAATGTAAACAGAAGATAATACTCATAGCTAAACTCTAATCCTAGCTATGCAAGAGTGCAGCCATCCAGCCCGGGGATGCTACACACTAGCATCACACAAACGAAGATCACGGTGGCGTGCATGGCTCCCACTCGGCGATATACCCGATGGGGGTATCGCCTCATCCTCGGGCCCTTGCTCATATAGGTCACCTGCAGAACCTTAATATAGCAACCGTGAGCACAAAGGCTCAACAAGACTTAACTGACGTACCTAAACATGAAACTCTACATGCATGGATACTTAACATAGGAATATATATTGCAATAAAGGACTCACATACATGTTGACCCTTATGCCTTTGGGTTAGTTCAAAGTTGCTCAACAAGGCTGCTCACGGATCGGTCCTCAATCGACACAAGCAAGCTACGCACATGAGACCCCATCTCACTGCATCCTATCCGACTACTCGGTCTCATATTCATATTCATAAACCATTCTCATACTCAAACCAATCCCATGTAATATAAATCCTATCTCGCGAGTAGATTCTAACTACTCGACTTCTACCAGATTCCTTACAACATAAGCATGGCATTTCTAACTTGTCGACGTGTAAACCTACCCAATACTCCATGGGGTTTGTGGGTCATGCAAGTGGACTAGCAAGCACCTTAGCCTTAATGCACGAAACTCACCCTAGACATATGTGATACGAAACAAAACTTTGCAATAGATTTTAAATGCAAATCAGGGATTGCCTGGCTGTGAGTTAGATGGAAAGTTAACCTCTGGTGGTATGCTCTCTAAAGCCACCGGCTCCTCCTCGATCTCGATCACTATATGATATGCATAATATAATGTGTAAGTAACATTGGAACCAAATATGAGAACCTTTAATCACTGATCAAGAATGTTATTTATTTTAATTTGCTTTGGGATTTTTACAGTGGAAACAAGGTTCTAAGATGACAATCTTGGTTAAGAATTGGAGATTTCCATGGAAGCTTGTTGTCTCTAAAATTCCAACAAGTAAGTGGCTTCTCTGAATTTTGGTACTAAATGTGTAGCTTTGACATAGCAAATAGTTAGAGGAGGTCGCGCTGGTTCTAGCAAAATTTGTTTCATAATTTTCTGAGCTTCCTACAGGGAGGAATTGGTTTTACAAGTTTGGAATAAATTTTGGAAATGTTTCTGTTAATTTTTGAATTTTCAATGAACATTGAAGATTGGAACACTATTTGACCTAATACATTAAGGCCAATGAACTTGAACTTTTTACTAGAGATCAAGTGTATTTGTATTAGGTTCTTACCAAACTTGGGAATTTTCCAATCATTAGAACAGGAGTAATTAATTTTCCCAAGCAAATGGCTCAAAGGAATTAATTATAAAAATATTCGGACTTTCATTTCCAACATATTGCACCACTGCAAAGTTTTGATCAATATAAGTCTACCAGAATTTATTTTGAATTATTTGAGCTAATTTACTAGGAGTAATTGAATTTAGAAGTTTCATTGAAATCGAGAATTATTTGCCCATTAGAAAGTTTGAAAATCAGCTCGGGTCCACTATTTTAAGCTGGACCGGTGAGGAGCAAGCCACATGTGGCCATAGGGATAAACCGGCACAACCACAAATGATCCATTGCCACAGACGATCAGGGAGGCGGGAAATGGTGACCGACAGATGCGGCCCGCTACCCCTTCGTCCACCTCTCGACCAGGGCGAAGCTCGCGGTGGCGCCGCGGTGACGCGCGGTGGGGCACCTCGCCGCCCTCGGTTGTACTGAAGGGACCTAACAAATCTCACCGCCAGTGCCTAACTATCAACATTGAACGCATCGAAGGGCCTCAGCCCACGACGAAGATGACCGAAGACTCATGCGCGCCGGCGGCGGTGGCAAGGCTCACTCCGGTGAGCTCGTATTCCCTCAAAAATGCTTGAAACAGCTCTAAAACAGATCCAGGATCTTTGTAGCAGCATGAGGATACCTAAACTAGATAAAAAAGGCATGAAAGAAAATGAAACACCAAGTACGACGGTGACAGAGGCGTTTTCAAAGACGGAGAGGAAAATTGGCGGCCCAGCTGAAATCCTCCATGGTTTTCCCTGGTTTTTGGTTAAGGTGTTTCGCAAGGAATTCTTCTAACTATTATCCCACTGGATTGGAGGATAGCTACACGTGTAATACGAATCAAAAGTAAAACCTAGGTCCATTCCTCTGAGCATGCTTCGGAGAAACTTGAAAATACATAGAGCCGGGGGGAGGAAACAGGAAGCGGTTTTTCACCGTGAGACAGCTTGTGCTGGTTTAGCAGCGTCGAGCAGAGAAGGCGACACCGGTGGCATCACCCGGCTCCCTCAGTGTCGCTTCAAAATAACAAGCAATAGAATGAGGAAATGATGAATCAACAGTGGGAGGTGATAGAGTAGGGAGTGGGGCCACTTTTCTACTCTTGGAGCATCGCAAGACAATGCGTCGTCTGGCCGGGAAAATCGAGCAGAGGTGAGGCGGCACTGCACTTGGTGGCGGGAGAGAAAACGGAGAGGGAGGAAGAAAATCTTTCTGTTTTGGTCAATGAAACAGAGAGGAGGGTAGCTTCTTGGGGTATGGACGCCTTGAAGGCACTGCCACGCGGAAGCCTGACTGCTTGCCGACGGCAAACCGACGCTGAGGCGCGGAACACTCACAGAGAGGTGGTTCCCCTGTTCTGTAAAGCAGACCAGTGGGTCCCACAGACAGCCCTCAACTCTATCTTCTCTGGTCATTGAATTTCCCCACCAAACAACTTCCAAAAATGCTCAAATTTGGCAGGAAGCAAAATAGAATGTGTAGAACCCAAATCTTCAATTCAAATCTTCATTTGATCAAGTTTCAATCAAATTCAAATCTGAATTTGAATTCAGTGGAATTCAATGCTACCATTGAATTAAATAGCAAAACTGCATAAAAGATTATGAAATTTTGCAGGAGTGCTATTTGGAATATTAGGAATCTATTAGTGAACTCAATAATTTGTCTTAATTAGGTTTGAACAGTAGCTATCTTTGAATTTTGAATTCCCTCTTGTTTACGGTGTGAATTGATTTCATTTCTTCCTTTATTATTTGATTTTTTTTCTTCTTCTCATTTCTACATCACAAGGCTGAATTGAATGTTTGAAAACTAGGGGTTTTACACTTCACCGCTTCCATTGGGATAAACAAATATGATATCACAATACTTTTGTAAAATCGCAAAAAAAATGTTCACATCAGCTCATGAATTAATTATAGAAAGAGGAAAATATAATGAAGCACACATTGTTTGGTAATTTAAGTCAATCCCAAAAAGTGAGGATTCAAAATAAAACTTAAATCCAAACTTAAAATAGTCAAAACTCAGTTTTGAGTGCACCAAATAATTCCTCATATTCAAATTAGTCAACCTGTCAAAATTTACTTTTTTTCAGCTCATTTGCTACTTTACTGTGAAGTTTGAAAAAAGGACAAGGGGGATGTGGGCTCATCCTGTCAGCACCATTGCCTTGCTCTGTTTTTCTTCTCTCGCCGCGCTTCAATGCCAGCAATGCCATCCAGCCGGCAAGCAGCTACATGGAAGCTGCCGTAAAAGCGAGCATATCTGCAGTGGCCTCTTCCCTATTTCCTCTCCACAAGCTTAGTGAAAAAAGATTCATTTCACCCTCTTCTCTCCTCCTGCAAGAACAGAGCCAGCAACCACCTCCTCTGCTCCCTGACACACCGTCGACTCTGGCGCCCTCTCATCCCGCTACAAGCATAAAAAAGGAGTGCTGGCACCTCCTGGTTCTTTCCCGGATGGGCGCTCACCCTTCTTAGCTTGCACACACAGTATTTCGCATTCTTGCACAGGCAAGTTCAAAGTAGCCAAACCTAGGTTACGTAAGAATTCATGTTACACTATCGATCTTAGCTCATTCTTATTAAGGCCTATATTCTAGACGTCCTTGCAAGTTCACCCAAGAAAAAGATCAAGAAACTATCGAGTTTTTGCACTGAAACCACAAGTTTTTCTCACTGACAGGCAGAAACACCTAGGTCATCGGTGAAGTAGAGGTTCCAGTCAGTTTCAGCTCAATTATGATTCACTTTCTTACTCCTTATCAATAAGCGAAGCTTTTGGAGCAAACCTTGAGTCTTTTGAGCCATTTCCAAGCAAGTTCAAGCTCGCCGGCGACTTTGCCTCCACCGCCACCATCGCTAGCATAGCTCCAAGTATTCCCAAGCCTTGCTAACCCCACCATCGTACTCCTCACCTCTGTTTGCCCCCTGGCAGCAAGTTCGGAGTATGTCGGAGCGATGTGGCAAAGCTCTGGCGAGAGCACCGCCGTCATCCTGGCACGAGGTTGAAGACGGAGGATTCTCTGTGGCAATGGGAACCCATGTGGCTATGTGGGTTAATTCACTGGCCCTGTTTGGCTTGCGACTGAGTGGATAAAAACCTTGGCCCAGCTCTCAGCAATAGAAACGGATTTTCAACAGAGAAGAAAATCCATAAAATAGCTAAACTTTAGTAAATCATAACTCCCGTAGAAAACTCGAAAAATGGTTAAACAAATTTTGTTAGACTCCTCTTGACCAGTACTTTGGAGTGATATAGTTTGATTGGTATTAAGACCTAAGGATTTAATCTAAAAATCTTTTATTCTTAAACCATAGAAAAATTATGCTAGGTGTTTTACGCAATGGAATATTGTGAAACTTGGCCAAAACATTCCTCTAGTACGTATGAATTCTAATTAAAATCTCAGTACTATTGAATATGTCTTAAGTGTGTCTAATTCTGTGACTTTGCTTTAGGTTAAATGAAAATACTTGGAAATCATAGAGAAAATACCAGAAATTGATCGAAACTTGTAAAATCCAGAAAGGCTTGTAGAAAGCTCAGAAAAATGTGAAACTAAGTTTTAGTTGACTCCTTAAGCCCTGCCCTACATGATAAACCTATTGTTGACTAAGGCAAAGCCACTATTTGTCTTTGTAAATTAGTACAAGCGGAAAGCCTTAGGGAATTATTGTGACCACATTCTTCCATAGAAAATCTAGAACTTTGCTAGTACTTCACCTATGACCTCTGTAAGCCACTATAAAAATTTCATAGGCATTAGAGTTTTATTACTGTAGAACAAAATTATTAGGAACTCTATTTATGCATATAACTCTATTAATATATCATTTTCACCTGTATGCATAGCGTTAATCACCTAGCTCGAGGAGACCCTGGAGGACATCCATAGCATCACTTTAGGGACTAACTTTGAACCAGAGCAGGAGCAAGGTAAGCTCTGGTTTGCATATTAAGATTGTTTATAAAGTTTTATTTTATATCACCTTAATGAGTTGTTTATGAAATGTGCATTAAGTATAGTTTGTATGACACTCCAAATGCATGACTGTTGATGTTCCTTAAGAAATAAATCTAACTGTCAATTCCCTACATAAAAGACATTAATTGGATAATAAACATAGTGGTAAGAGCTATTTGCTAACAATTTCTACAAGTGGTGGTGTAATTGTGTCTGCAGGTGATTTATGCTCATAATTAAAGGAATACATAGGCACCAATATAGAAAATAAACCTTTCGACCAATCAGGCACTAGCACGAGGATTCATGGGCCCAGTCGGGGGGACTAAATAACTAAAATGAATGATAATCACCCATAACTAGGTTGAGGGTCCACATGACAGCCTCCGAGACAAAGCACAATGCGAAATGACCATTTGGGAGTTTGGCTGAACTGGTATTTGCATCATACTTGGTCGACCGACATGTGCGGGCTGCTCCTCACTGCTCCTTGATGGGAGTGCCAACTTCTTCTTGCAAAGATTTTGGAACCAACCCGACCTTTGGAAGGTATAAATAGGGCAGGGAGGCTCACTCTTCTCCACCCACCACAAGTTTGAGATTTGAGCATCACTCCAAAGGTGTAGCGCTGCCTCTCTAGTGCCTGGAAGATAGGGAGAGAGTGAGGAAGAGGAAGAATAAGCTTCGGCTTGTCGGGCTTCCTGCACTTAAAGATATGGCAGGAGATTCTCAAACCCTCTCTAGCCTTGTACCTTGATGGGTGCTTTGTATTTCAATTAAGTGTTTGTTGGTATTTATTAACATCTATAGTTGATTCTAGCAGCAAAGCTAGATCTGCAGAGGCACTAGGCTGACCTAAGCCAAAGCAAGATGAGTTCCACAAGCTCAAGGAAATTACCGCTGTAGCATTTCACCCAAGTGTATTCCTAGGGTATCGTATTTGCTTATCTCAAAGGAAGGCAAGGGGAAGAGTGGAAATATAAAAGGAAGAATATGGTGTTCTAGTGAGGAATCTGGTAGGATGGGTAAATAATGTAGTGGGATAGTATGACACACACCAAAGCAATTCTACTCTAAATGGGGTAAGAATGTCCTACTGAAGGTCAAGTTAGAGATGGAGCTACTCCTACTGTGCTTTAAAATTTCATATACATAGCCTATCAGTGTACATATGTGTATGCTAACGATGAGTACTGAGGCTTAGTGGTCCAACACATCGGGCACAGGTTTATCCATGACAACATCAAGACGATTCCTACCATGAGCCTGTGGAATAGTCGGACGTGGGGGATTACAAAGGACGGGCGGGGCTATCACCACCTGTCGCCTACCTCTAGAACCTGTGGGTCTATGAGGCATCCAATGCTACTTAACTATCTAAGCACCACACTTAAATGTTAAGTAAATACCTTAAGAGTTGCAGTACAAGTACCTTCCTAAGGCAATGACTAACCTAAACATCATTGAAACTAATGTTGGGACCAAGAACTAACTTACTCATATTAACATAATCATATTAATACCTAATTAGACAATAGTGGTGGTGTATGATGTTTATGATAACATGATATGAGCATTATGACTAGATCATAACAACATCAACACCTAGCACATGCATGGACTCCACAATCAAACAAGAAACACTTTGCCAAGTATATAAATTAATACAGACTAATAATATCATTATCATAAAGTCACAAAATAAAGAAAAGATACATGAGCTATACCTTTCCCAATTTGGACTTGGGACTAGAGGCTCCTCTCTACAGCCTAACCTCCACTAAGGACTAAGAGAGCACTAGTGCAGTACAAGAGACAAAGCTTGAGTGGTGTGTGAAGTGAGGCACCCCCTATTAATACATGGTTTAGGTGGTTCTCGCCACCAAAAATGTGTGAATCGGTCTTCACAGCCGTCAGGGCACCACAGGAGAGCGCCACACATCGGCTGATTGGGTTTGGTGCTAGGAACAAGTTGGCCAAGCAAGAGGGTCGACTAACATGGTTCTGGCCCCGCCACCTCGATTGTGCTTTCTCCTGGTGACTGATAAGTGGGCCCACGCTTCAGACCCGCATGAATCGATATTGGATTCCCTCAGATACGCCTAGAAATGGGTCCATGGATCCATGTGATACCACATGTCGTCATGTGATTTGCTGGGGTGGCACTTTTAAGGATTGCTTCCCTCATTCTCTATCAATTCTGCATAAAAACTCTTGCATGCACTATTTCTCCAAGTATAAATAGAATTATGTCAAATCTAACTGTGATGTGTGTAAGAAATATTTATTCATTCACATATTTGAGTTATACTAACAGGTCAAAATTGGTATATAACGAATGTTGACGGCTGTTATATCCCAATTTGACCCATCAATATAACTCAATTATGTGAAGGAAATATTATTTCTTGCACACATCACATTTCTACTTAACCTATTTCCACTTGTCTTTGGAGAAATAGTGCATGCAAGAATTTTATGTTGGAAATGAGGTAAAAGAGGGGGAGCAATCCTATAAATTATCATCCCAGCCAATCAAGTGCCAACATGTGGCATCACATGGATCAAATGGCCCACAAACAGAAGTATCCGAGGCCATCCAATGGTCTATCATCGATATCAATTTATGGGACCCACCTGTAAGTCACCCTGAGGAAGCACACAGGAAATGGTCAACTTTTCTGTTGGGCCGAATAAAATGTGCGCCAAACTCGGTCAAATTCCACGTATCGACTCCGTGTGGTGCCCTGATGACGATGAAGACTTATTCGCGCGCTTTTTGTGGCGGGAACTGACCCTTCTCCAGCAATAAATAGGACCCCATACCCCCACTTCTCACACAAACCACTTGAGCATCATCTATTGTATACACTAGTTCTCCTAGTTTCTTAGTGGAGGTTAGGTTGTAGAGAGGAGCCTCTAGTCCCATGTCCAAATTGGGAAAGGTATGGCTCATTTATCTTTTCTTGTATTTGTGACTTTATGCATAATTAGATATTATCTTTATTCTTCTTTTATTCATATACTTGGATGAAGCGTTTCTTGTTTGATTGTTGATTCCATGTATGTGGTAGGAGTAGTCTTTGTGATTATGCCTTGACAACCTTAATTTATCATCATAAGCATGACAAAACCCCACTATAGTCTAATTAGTTATGATATGATCATGTTAATAAGAATAACTTATGCTAAGTATCAACATTGGTTCAATGATGTTTAGGTTACTCATTGACTTAGGATGGCTTGTGCCCAGGCTCTTATGGTATTTACTTAATATGCTAGCATGGTCTTTGGATAGTCAAGGAGCGTTGGATGACTGGTAGACCCACAGATTGAAGAGGTAGGTAGTAGATGGTGATAGCCCTATCTTTCCTTTGTAATCCTCCACGTTCGGCTATGCCACAGGTTCTTGGAGGGAGTCGCCCTAGTGGTGCTAGAGGGACAAGCTTCACCATGCTCACAAAAGAATATCTTTAAGAGAACGAAGCCGTCACTACATCAACAAGTCTTTATCAAGATGACGGAGAGGCTAGGGCCATCATGTGGTGCACATATCGGAATGACAACCAAAGTAATTTTGGCATGTCTGAATGTAGGCCTAGAGGGGGGGGGGTGAATAGGCCTTTTTGAATTTTTCTCGGTTCCTATAACACTCAACAACACAGTCAATACCAGAGATATCGGACTAGTCCGGTAAAGTGTGGACTAGTCCGATTTTCACGGGCTAAGTTGATCAAGTTCAGTCAATTTGATTGATTCGTTAATGTAGGCAGCGAAAATATAGACTTAAATGACAGTTTAATAGTTGTATGTCAACTTCTATAACAATTAAGGCTCATGTTTAACAAATTAACTCAAATTGAACAAAATGAATCAAACCCTAGATTAAGTTGATCAATTAAGATGAAGAACACAAAAGGACAAGACACAAGATTTATCCCGTGGTTCGGCTACCACGAAGGCAACCTACATCCATGTTGAGGATCCCACAAAAGGACCGGGTCTTCTCCAACCCTTCCCTCGTCGGATCGCCACGAAGGCCAATCCTCTTCCACTAATCACAAAGGGGTAAATAACCAAGTTGAAAGGGCGTTCTCACACGTTGAGAGCTCCCTTGATTACAACTTACAAAGCCACCAATAAAACACTCGAAAATTACAAATTGAAACGCAAGAGTGTGTTAGAGAATCAAACCAAGAGCTCAATGATGTGTGCCAAGTGTCTCTCCAATGATCTAGATGTGATCTTCAATAGATTGATCGATTTTGCACTTAATTTCATGGAGAGAGGTGGTTTTTGAGTCTCTTGGGAGGTGTGACGGCGCTAGGGTTCGAGAGATTGTGAAAGTGGGCCGTGCACCTCTATTTATATGGGGTTTCTAAAAGTGACCGTTAGGGTTTAGAAAGATCGGACTAGTCCGTGGTGGTCACCGGACTAGTCCGGTGTGCTGTGTGTAGCAAACCCTAAGTGTCCAGGAATATCGGACTAGTCCGTTTGAAAACGAACTTGTCCGATTTCGCTATTGGAAATCTTCGGACTAGTCCGATTGCCATCAGACTTGTCCAGACACATGAAACCCTAAGTGTTTAGAATGACAAGTCCGCACTTGGAGGACTTGTCCGATTTAGATCAGTGTGTATATCGGACTAGTCCGTGTAGACACCGGACTTGTCCGAAGTGGATCAGAATGAATATCGGACTAGTCCGGATTACAACGGACTTGTCTGATTTTGTGTGACTTGTGCATTGTGTTGAGGACTAGTCCGCATTGGGGAGGACTAGTCCGAAGTGAATCAGAAAGATATTGGACTAGTCCGGTGGGGACCGGACTTGTCCGATCTAGTGCAGAATGTGATATCGGACTAGTCTGGTCCTGTATAACTTTGTGCATTGTGTGTGTGCTTGAAAGTGATTGAGCTCTTGGATGTGTTTCCTTAACACACTCCATACATAATAAACTACTATTTTCTTCTCCTTGAGCTCAAATTTACTTTGCTTCTCATTTCCCTTCTTTTTGGCATTTTGCTTATTTTTCATCATTTGCCCGCATTCATCTCAACAAAAGGATTAGGATCCCAATTGCTTGTCATAAATCATCCAAAACCCACAAGGGAGTCCTAGATGCACTTTCAATCTCCCCCTTTTTGGTGATTGATGACAACCAATTGAGATTTTACAAAATAAGGCAAAAATTTGAGATTTTCATAAAGTATGCACATATGACTCAAAAATACATCAAGCAACAAGAGAATTATTCATATGTGCATTCTTTATGGTGGGATGCATACTAAGTGCATGAATACATTGAGAATGACAGAATTTACATTAATCAATCGATACAAAGTGCATATGACATTCCAGGAGCAAAAATGCAGTTTTCATCACATACTCGCAAATAAATTGAGCAATTCATCACAGGACCAAACTTAATAGGAAAACAAAGTTAAACTATTACAATCACAAATAAAAGATAAAGAGAACTCCCTCCTCGCACCCTACCACAGCTAAAGCTAAGACTCCCCCTCAATCTCCCCCCCTTTGGCATCAAGACACCAAAAAGAAGGAGAGGAGGGTCCTAGGGTCTTCACTCTTCACTGTCGGTCCTCTCGTCATCGTCTTCGTCTTCTTCACTTTCCGCTTGACGAGGAGGAGAGGGAGGATGAGGAGCAGAGCTGCTCGAGCCCCCAATGTCAAAGTAGGCAAGCTCGGAGGGGTTCAGAGGCCCGAGCTCGGTGATGTCAAGATCAGAATCTTTAGAAATTACTGGAGATCCAATGGGGTTGATCTCCAGCTTTTCACTCAGTTGCTTCACATTGGCTTTGATGTATCTCATATCCTCCTTCCTCTTCTGATTGAGTTTATGAAGCTTTACTTCAGTCTTCTTGCAGGAGGAGAATATGGCGGTCAGGTACTTGAGGATCCCACTAGCTGATCCTCTCTGAGGGGCTTCCCTAGAGGTAGGGACAGCCCTGGCAGCATCTCCATCTCTTGCCGGTGCCTCAGGACTTGAGGCCAGCGAGGGAGCAGCCTGGACACTCACAGGCTGAGGCTTCTGAGGCCTCAGAGGAGTGTGCTCCACATCCTTCACGAACTCAATACCTGTGACTTTCTCAATCATAAACATCAGGTAGGGAGCATAGCCACAGGACCTGTTGGGGGTGCTTGAGATGTTGACCATGTCATTCCATATGTAATCTGCAACATCAAACTGCCTCTTCTTGCTTATGACCCTTATTAGAGTCCGGAGGTAGCCCTGTACACTCCCTGCATCCCCATCCTTGGGGGCAATGGTCTTCCGAAGAACTCTGTTCAGGACCACAAAGAAGGGCTTCATGTTCTTTGTGGAGGGAGGAACATACTTAGAGTTGGGCTCATACATGAACTTCATTCCGTCCCTCTCAATGACCCCTATGTTGCGGATGATCAACCTGTCATTGTCAGAGGTGTCCAGATGAAGCAGATTATTGAAGTCCTCTTGAGTGATACTATACTTGGATCCGTGGGTCATCCAAGTCACACTCTCTTCATCTTCACTCGAGAAGTGGCACGTTGCATAGAACTGTGCAATCACCTCATCATTCCAGTTATGCCTGAAGGCAAAGAGATCCTTCAGGCCATGCCTCTCAGCTGCTGCAATAACTTCATCAAAAGCTGAGCACTTCTTCTTCTCTAGGTAGGCCCAGTCAATCCACTGACTGCGCACCACCGGAGTCTTCATTGGCAGGTAAACCAGCCTGTAGAAATCTGCATGGAAGTTTGTCCAAAACCTTCCATCAGCTGCCTGCTTTGGCCTTGCATAGCAATCAATGCTTCTAAGCTTGGCTGCCACATCGCTGCCTTTCCCATTGAATTTCTCTTCATTGGGGTCCCGGACCCCTTCCCTGGGAGCATGGAGCTTCAAGGGCCCAACTGGCCCCGTTGCTACTCCCTTGCCCTTTCCTTTTGCTTGACGAAGGCCGCTTGTAGATGGAGCAGCCTTCGAGGCGGCCTTCTTGACACAAACCTTCCTCCGAACTTGGGGAGGGGGAGTAGCAGGCTCGGAAGGTCTTTCTTGGCGTTTCTTGCCAAGTCCCGCCGAGGACCGAGGTGCCACCTCGTGGTCCAACTCGGCCTCAAAGTCAGAGATCTCGTTGTCGGAGCTCGACATGATCTGAGAATGATTGAGCAAGAATAATGACAAGTTATACAAGGCATTGGTAAGGCAAGATAGCAATGGATGGCATTAAGGAATTAAGGAATTAGGTTTCAAGTTCAGAAACATCGGACTTGTTCGGTGCTCAGGCACGGACTAGTCCAGGGTACCGGACTTGCCTGTGTATGGACCGGACTAGTCCGGTGTTCATCCTCAAAAACCTAAAAGATTGGTCAAGGGATGATTCCTAATGCAAATCTAGTCTAGCATACACGTAGTACATCAAATAAGCATGTATCCAGTGAAGGATGCTAGGCTATACGATCAATAATGGAGAAAAACAAGATTTCTAGGGTTTTGAAGAAATTTACCGAAGAAATCGATGGAGGCTCTAAGTGTTGGGGGTTGGAGGTCGGACTAGTCCGATAGCTTCAATCCCCAAGAGGTCAAGCTCGATCTCCGCCCAAATGTGGACTTTTTCGACGGAGGGAGGAGAAAATCGCCTTGGGAGCTCGAGCGCAAGAGAGAGGAGGCGTGAGCAAAAGTGGGGATGAGGAGATTAGGGTTTGGTGGCGGCTAGGGTTATGGACACGAAAAATCGGACAAGTTCGGACATGACCGAACTAGTCCGAAGTCATCCAGAGACCTATATCGGACTAGTTCATGGTTTATCGGACTAGTCCGGCCTAACCGGCACTCTGCGGACTAGTCTGCATGGGCGGACTAGTCCGGGTAACCACGGACTAGTCCGTGGTCACCAGGAAAGAATTGCATAGCCCATTCATATATATTTGAAGGTTCAATAATAGAGAATAGAGAGGCAAAACAAATCAAGTAATCTTGATGAATTTGACCAGTAAGCATACAACAATCATACAATGATCAAAATTCATCAAGATCTAATAATTGACATTGTTTTTCGAGAGAAAAATGGAGAGGGATGATTTTCACAATTCAATCAACATTTTGAAGCAATCATACAGGTATGCAACTTTTCAAGCCACACTCCGAGAATCAAGAATATTTAGCTCATTTCGAAGTTCGCAAAAACGCTTTTCATCAAGTGGCTTGGTGAATATGTCGGCCAATTGTTTTTGGGTGTTGACATGTGAGATGGTTATGTCTCCTTTCATGGAATGGTCTCTCAAGAAATGATGTCTTATGTCTATGTGTTTAGTCCTAGAGTGCTCAACTGGATTGTGGGCTATTTTAATGGCACTCTCATTATCACAAAGAAGAGGAATACGGTTCATATTGTAACCGTAATCCCTTAGAGTTTGTCGCATCCAAAGGAGTTGTGCACAACAACTCCCGGCTGCAACATACTCCACTTCGGCTGTGGATAATGCAATGGAATTTTGTTTCTTAGATGACCAAGAAACTAAAGATCTTCCTAGGAATTGGCATGTGCCAGAGGTGCTTTTTCTATCAACTTTGCACCCGACATAATCTGCATCGGAGTAACCAATGAGATTGAATTTGGAGCCTTTTGGGTACCAAAGACCAAGGTTGGGTGTATGAACTAAATATCTCAAGATTCTTTTTACGGCTGTCAAATGACATTCCTTGGGGTTGGCTTGAAATCTTGCACACAAACATACACTTAACATAATATCTGGCCTAGATGCACATAAGTAGAGTAAAGATCCAATCATGGAGCGATATACCTTTTGGTCGACGCTTGGTCCATCTTCATTGAGATCCAAGTGGCCATTCGTAGCCATGGGAGTCTTTATGGGCTTTGCCTTGTCCATGCCAAACTTCTTGAGTATGTCCTGCATGTACTTGGTTTGGCTTATGAATGTTCCTTCCCTTTGTTGTCGCACTTGGAATCCCAAGAAGTACTTCAATTCTCCCATCATTGACATTTCAAACCTGTCTGTCATAATTCTACTAAATTCTTCACAGAAGGATTGGTTAGTTGACCCAAAAATTATATCATCAACATAGATTTGGCAAATAGAAAGATCATTATCTAGATTCTTAGTGAATAATGTATAATCTACTTTGCCAATTTGAAAACCATTATCAATTAAGAAATCTCTAAGACACTCATACTAAGCTCTAGAAGCTTGTTTGAGGCCATAGAGAGCCTTACGCAGTTTATATACGTGGTCGGGGAACTCTTCGTCTTCAAACCCGGGTGGTTGCTCCACGTACACCTCTTCCTTGATCGGTCCGTTGAGGAAGGCACTTTTTACGTCCATTTGATACAGCTTGAAATAATGGTGAGTAGCATATGCAAGTAATATTATAATTGATTCAAGCCTAGCTACTGGAGCAAAAGTCTCATCGAAATCCAAACCTTCGACTTGTGAGTAACCTTTGGCCACAAGTCGTGCCTTGTTTCTTGTCACCACTCCGTGTTCGTCTTGCTTGTTGCGGAAGACCCACTTGGTGCCCACTATATTTGCATTGGGTCTTGCCACAATTTCCCAAACCTCGTTTCTCTTGAAGTTGTTCAACTCTTCTTGCATTGCCACCACCCAGTCCGGATCCTTCAATACATCCTCATTCCTGCGTGGTTCCAAAAAGGAGACAAACGAGTAATGCTCACAAAAATTAGCTATACGAGATCTAGTGGTTACTCCCTTTTGGATGTCACCGATGATGTTGTCGATTGGGTGATCCCTTTGAATGCATTGGTGTACTCTTGGGTGTGGCACTTGGAGAGTTGTGTGTTGGTGATCATTTTCTTCTCCCCCTAAGTGGTTGCCCTCGTTGATTTTTTGATCATCTTCATATTCTTGTGATTGATCTTGTATAGAAGCTCCCCCTTGATTGTTGATCTCCTCTCGTGGTTCACTTCCCTCTTGTATTTGTGACGATGACTCTTGTGGTCGAACTTCGCCTAGAGCCATTCTCTTCAATGCTTGATAAGGAGCTTCTTCTTTAACTAATTCACATTGATCAACTTGCTCCTTTTGGGAGCCATTAGTTTCATCGAACACTACGTCACGTGCCACTTCAACAAGTCCGGAGGCCTTGTTGTAAACACGATAGGTGTAAGTGTTCGAATCATAACCAAGCAAGAAACCTTCATCGGACTTCGAAGCGAACTTTGAAGTCCTGGGCTTCTTGTTCAAAATATAACATGGAGAACCGAAAACTCTAAAATATGAAATGTTTGGTTTGTTACCAGTGAGTAGCTCATAAGGAGTCTTCTTGAGTAGTCGATGAAGGTAGAGTCGATTTGCGGCGTGGCAAGCGGTGTTAATTGCTTCCGCCCAAAATCGATCCGAAGTCTTGTATTCATCGAGCATTGTTCTTGCCATCTCTATGAGCGTTCGGTTCTTCCTTTCGGCAACTCCGTTTTGTTGTGGAGAGTATGGTGCTGAAAATTCGTGCTTGATTCCCTCCTCATCAAGGTACTCCTCCACTTGTATGTTCTTGAACTCCGTGCCGTTGTCGCTCCGAATACTCTTGATCGATAGTGAGAACTTGTTTTGCGCTCTCTTGAAGAATTTCTTGAGTGTCCCTTGTGTTTCTGACTTGTCATGCAAAAAGAACACCCAAGTGAAGCGGGAAAAATCATCAATAATGACTAAACCGTATTTATTACCGCCGATGCTTATGTAAGCAATTCGACCAAACAAGTCCATATGAAGTAGTTCGAGCGGTCTTGTAGTAGTCATGATGTTCTTTGCGGGATGATGTGCTCCAACTTGCTTCCCGGCTTGGCACGCGCTACAAGGCTTGTCTTTCTCAAAAACAACATCTTTCAAACCTCGGATGTGATCGCCCTTGAGGAGTTTTTGAAGATTCCTCATACCAACATGTGCTAGCCGTCTATGCCACAGCCAACCCATGTTGGTTTTTGCAATCAAGCATGTGTCGAATTCGGCTTTATCCTTGTTGAAGTCAACAAGGTAAAGCTTTCCCTTCAACATACCCTTGAATGCAACGGAACCATCACTCCTCCTTGAGACAGTCACACCCTCGTTAGTGAACAGGCAATTATAACCTTTGTCACATAATTGAGATATGGACAGCAGGTTATAATCTAAAGATTCAACATGTAAAACATGAGAAAGAGTGTGTTCAGAGGATATTGCTATTTTACCGGTACCGAGGACCCTTCCTTGACTATTATCTCCGAAGTAGATGCCTTTGTTTGGGTCCTCGTTTTCTTCATATTCCACGAACATCCTCCTTTCTCCGGTCATGTGGTTGGTGCATCCACTGTCTAGCACCCATTTGGATCCACCGGAGGAGTAGGCCTGCAGAAACAAATTATGTCTTGGTTTTAGGTACCCAAGCTTGCTTGGGTCCTTGGAGGTTAGTTACAATACATTTGGGCACCCACACATGGGATTTTGTGTTTCCATGGCGTGGCCCAGCATAATAATCATAAACTTTACCAAGATTGTTTCTCATTAATACATAAGAGGCATCAAAGGTTTTGAACAAAAGTTGCTGTTGTTTGTTGATCGGACTAGTCTGGGTGATCGGACTTGTACGTATGACCGGACTTGTCCGGACCACAACCGGACTAGTCCGGTGTTCATGAGAGTTCAGGTTTTTAACTTTCGAGTTACCAGATTGTGAGGGTCCTCCCTTCACAAAGGTAATCTTTCCCTTGTTATTCTTATGACTTCCAGCATTTTGCTTTCCATCATAAGAGTAACCAATGCCATACTTGACATTTGGAGGTCTTTGGACCAAGTATGCACTACGTGCATAGTTGATCCTCTCCTTGTCAAATATTCCACATTGGGTAGGATTTTTATCCTTTGTGCAGGTAGACTTTTCCTTCAAACTGGTGTTGATTTTACTACATTTGCACATATGAAAAAGATTAGTTGAAGTGGGTTGAGAAGGTAGACTTGAAGAGGAGGAAGATTCACTTAGCTTGAGTGACTCAACTTGCACTTCAAGGATCTTGTTAACCTTGATCAGGTCATCAAGTTGATCCTTGATTGCAACGTTTGAGTTGGTTAACTCCAAGCAAGTTTTCTTGCTTGAAGCTAGCTCAAGCTCTAGTTAGCTATTTTTCTCCTTTTCAAGAACTAGAAGATTGTCAAGTTTGACATACTTCTCCTTTTGGGAGATAATCATGTCCTCTTGACGATCAATTAGCTGTTCCTTCTCAACAAGTTGGTCAAGTAAAAATTTCATTTTAGCAGCAGTTTTTCTGTCTAATCCCATTAACATATCTTCATCATCACTATCTAGTTCATCATTACTTGAGTAGGAATGCATGGAAGGAGTTTTGATGTTTACCTTGCGTTTACCTTCCTTTGCCATGAGGCAAGTGCCATGTCCCTTCTTTGTACCGAGCGTGGGGAAGAGTGTGGGTTTCTTGGACGTGCTTTCAATGGCTATGCTAGCCATCTCTTCTTCATCGAATGATGAGGACTCATCGTTTGAGTCCCACTCCTTTCCAATGTGTGCTTGTTCAGCTTGTTTCTTCTTCTTGAAGAATTTCTTCGGTTGAGGCTTGAGTTCTTTATTCTTCTTCTTGTTGTCCTCATACGGGCAATCGACTATAAAGTGGTTATACTCACCACAGTTATAGCACGCCCGCCTCATCTTCGGCTTTGTCCTCTCTTTGTACTTGCCTTCACTTGATTTTGTTCCCTGTCTTTTCTTCAATATTCTTTTGAACTTTTTCATGAACAAAATCATATCGTCTTCATCCAGCTCACTACTTTCATCATCGCTGTCCTCCTCAAGCTGTGCTTCTCTTGCTTCCTTGGATAGTGGCTTGAGTGTGGACTTTAAGGCAACTCCCTTCTTCTTGGCCGATGTGAGGTCGGCTATTTCTTTGACGTGCTTGGCTTGTTTCTCCATCATTTCAAAGTTGATGATTTTACCAAGCAGCTCATCTGGAGTCATCCTCTTGTACCCGGGACTCTCTCTGATCATAGAGCATAGTGTGACATTGCGAGGCATAAAGGCTCTAAGGATGAGCTTTACAACCTCGTGGTCATTCCACTTCTTGCTCCCATATGATCGAACCTTGTTTACAAGTGTCTTCAATCGGTTGTACATGTCCTGGGGAGACTCGTCTTCCTCAATTGCGAACCTTCCAAGTTCGCCTTCGATCATTTCAATTTTCGCCTCCTGCACATGCCGGTCACCTTCATGGGATGTTTGTAGCGTGTCCCATATTTCCTTGGTAATCTCCAGTCCGTCCACCTTT
Organism: Tuctoria greenei; assembly: GCA_036927565.1. Taxonomy (NCBI): domain Eukaryota; kingdom Viridiplantae; phylum Streptophyta; class Magnoliopsida; order Poales; family Poaceae; genus Tuctoria; species Tuctoria greenei. The sequence continues at coordinate 91,772,349 of JAYESD010000006.1, read as the reverse complement.
GTGAATTCATCTCGACTTAGAGAGGAGGTGATTACGGCTGCGGCTTGAGCGTTTCTGTGGATGGCTTGCTCTTGACTTGGGGTGAGCTCTTCGTCGTCATCTGGGATGTCTGTTCCTGTGCACACAATATGCCATAAACTTGGGTTAAGGGAAATCAAGTGCATCTTCATATTTTGCCTCCACATGGAGTAATCACTCCCATCGAAGTGTGGGGCTTTTCCAAGAGGAATAGATAGATAATGGCTGTTATTTGAATTTAAACGATCATAGTTAAAAGGATATCGGGAGTAGTCGGTGTGACTACTCCCTTCTTCTTTTCTTCAACTTTGGCTTTCCCTTTGGAAAGTGCTTTCTTCCTGAGGAGTGCTTTCAGCTCCAGCGTCTCCTCGTCATCATCATCGAAGTCTTGAATTGCTTCGAGATACTTTTCCAGCTTTTGGTTCTTGTCGTTGTTCACTTCTTCCTGGTTGTTGATTTTCTAAACTTCCTTCATGTCCGACATGATCTCTTCAAGTGGTTGCACTCTTTCTTGAAGAACCTGCTTTGATACCAATTGAATATAGGCCTAGAGGGGGGGTGAATAGGCCTTTTTGAATTTTTCTCGGTTCCTGTAACACTCAACAACACAGTCAATACCAGAGATATCAGACTAGTCCTGTAAAGTGCGGACTAGTCTGGTTTTCACGGGCTAAGTTGATCAAGTTCAGTCAATTTGATTAATTCGTTAATGTAGGCAGCGGAAATATAGACTTAAATGACAGTTTAATAGTTGTATGTCAACTTCTATAACAATTAAGGCTCTTGTTTAACAAATTAACTCAAATTGAACAAAATGAATCAAACCCTAGATTAAGTTGATCAATTAAGATGAAGAACACAAAAGGACAAGACACAAGATTTATCCCGTGGTTCGGCTACCACGAAGGCAACCTACATCCACGTTGAGGATCCCACAAAAGGATCGGGTCTTCTCCAACCCTTCCCTCGTCGGATCGCCACGAAGGCCAATCCTCTTCCACTAATCACAAAGGGGTAAATAACCAAGTTGAAAGGGCGTTCTCACACGTTGAGAGCTCCCTTGATTACAACTTACAAAGCCACCAATAACACACTCGAAAATTACAAATTGAAACGCAAGAGTGTGTTAGAGAATCAAACCAAGAGCTCAATGATGTGTGCCAAGTGTCTCTCCAATGATCTAGAAGTGATCTTCAATAGATTGATCGATTTTGCACTTAATTTCGTGGAGAGAGGTGGTTTTTGAGTCTCTTGGGAGGTGTGACGGCGCTAGGGTTCGAGAGATTGTGAAAGTGGGCCGTGCACCTCTATTTATATGGGGTTTCTAAAAGTGACCGTTAGGGTTTAGAAAGATCGGACTAGTTCGTGGTGGTCACCGGACTAGTCCGGTGTGCTGTGTGTAGCAAACCCTAAGTGTCCAGGAATATCGGACTAGTCCGTTTGAAAACGGACTTGTCCGATTTCGCTACTGGAAATCTTCGGACTAGTCCGACTGCCATCGGACTTGTCCGGACGCATGAAACCCGAAGTGTTTAGAATGACAAGTCCGCACTTGGAGGACTTGTCCGATTTAGATCAGTGTGTATATCGGACTAGTCCGTGTAGACACCAGACTTGTCCGAAGTGGATCGGAATGAATATTGGACTAGTCCGGATTACAACGGACTTGTCCGATTTTGTGTGACTTGTGCATTGTGTTGAGGACTAGTCCGCATTGGGGAGGACTAGTCCAAAGTGAATCAGAAAGATATCAGACTAGTCCGGTGGGGACCGGACTTGTCCGATCTAGTGCAGAATGTGATATCGGACTAGTCCGGCTGTTTTCGGACTAGTCCGGTCCTGTATAACTTTGTGCATTGTGTGTGTGTGCTTGAAAGTGATTGAGCTCTTGGATGTGTTTCCTTAACACACTCCATACATAATAAACTACTATTTTCTTCTCCTTGAGCTCAAATTTACTTTGCTTCTCATTTCCCTTCTTTTTGGCATTTTGCTCATTTTTCATCATTTGCCTGCATTCATCTCAACAAAAGGATTAGGATCCCAATTGCTTGTCATAAATCATCCAAAACCCACAAGGGAGTCCTAGATGCACTTTCAATGTCAAGCTGGAGAAGTTGTCCACATCTTCAACTCTGGATTGAACAACAAATCATCAAACTGAATATGACGGAGGTAAGTCCCACTCATCGGACTTCAAAAATTCGGTGAGTCCTTGCCAATAGGTTAATTGGTAGTTATGTCATATTTGTTTTCTTAGTTGCGTATTTGAATTTCCCATCTTCGACTATAAATAAGATCCCCTACCCTCACTTCTAACACACACCACTTCAGCATCATTCTATTGTATACACTAGTTCTCCTAGTTCCTTAGTGGACGTTAGGCTGTAGAGTGGAGCCTCCAGTCCCAGGTCCAAATTAGGAAAGGTATGGCTCATGTATCTTTTCTTGTATTTGTGACTTTATGCATAATAAAGATATTATCTTTAGTCTTCTTTTATTCAAATACTTGGATGAAGCGTTTCTTGTTTGATTGAGGATTCCATGTATGTGGTAGAATTAGTCTTTATGATTATGCCATAACAATATTAATTTATCATCATAAACAATACAAACCCCCACTATAGTCTAATTACTTATGATATGATCATGTTAATATGAATAACTTATGCTATATCTCAACATCGGATCAACGATGTTTTGGTTAGTCATTGCCTTAGGATGGCGTGTGCCAGGGCTCCTAAAGTATTTACTTAATATGCTAGCATGGTGCTAGGATAGTCAAGTAGCGTTGGATGTCTCGTAGACCCACAGATTAAGGAGGTATGTAGTAGGTGGTGACAACCCTATCTATCCTTTGTAATCCTCCACGTTCGGCTATACCATAGACTCTGGGTGGGAGTCACCCTAGTATAGCTAGGGGTACTGATGTGTTGAACAAGTTAGCATAAGGATTCACCATTGACATGCTCATTATTATCTAACCTAGACTATGTATATGTATATTAGAAGTATTGTAGGATTAACTCCCCAACTCTTAGTCTAATCTCCATTATGACCCATCTACCATCTAGAATAGATTGCTTAGATGTGTCTCACACTACCCATATTATCCATTTACCCCTGTCTTGGTAATTAATTAGTATCCCATAGCATGATCGTAAGAGAAGTTTTTACTTTACTCCATTGCCTTCCTTTGGGATAAATACAATACCCTTGGGAATACTCATGTGTAAAATGCTACAATGGTATCTTTCATGCACTTGAGGACCCCATCTCTTTCTAGAGATGATCTGTGGTGTTAAGAAACGTCAACAATGACCATAAACAAACTCCCCCGAGCTTACTCTTTGCTCGTCCCGAAGGAAAGTTAAAACCTAGTTTGTTGATCTGGAGTTGCTACAATGTCTTATTTTTTAAAAGTACCAAGTGCACAACAAAATATTCTTCCTTGCATTGAATAAAATGGCTATGGTACAACACCTTTTTTCTTCGTCATTATGGAGCTTATGCCTCATCCTTTTAATGGGTGGTTGAAAGATAGAACATCAAATTGAGCATGCCACTACAGGAACCCCGATGATAAACGATAGCCAAAATTATTGGCGGTGGGGCTGTCATTTATAATTTAATTGGCGACGGCTAACCACAACCTTCGTTTACATGGCTCATATTAGCGATGGTAACCCTAGGACCTTCGCCAATTAGTTATTGTCGACACTGGGCTGCCGTTCAAAATGGACCTTCGGTAACATGGCCCCACCTAACCCACCCGAGCCAGTACTGGCAAAGGTGGCTCCGAGCCGTCGTTTACATGGCCCATATTAAAGGTGGTAACCTAGTCCATCACCATAAAATTTATAGACGACGGTAACCGTCATTAATTCTTGACTTAATACCCATGCCGAGCCCCACGGCTCGGTTCACTCCCGCCCGACACTTCTGCCTCACTCGAAGCTCGTCGCCGCCGCGCTCAATGTCACCGCCGTTGCCGCTAGCGTGCACCTGCTCAAGTAAGCCACCCTCCTCCTCCTCTCTCCCTTACCCCTCCTCCACGGCCACCACGAGACCCCTCCCCACCCACTCTCCCCCTCCCATGGCAAAGTGCCCCCACCCTTCCTCACATGGCCGAGCGCACCCCCAACCTCCCTGCCATGGTCGAGCCCCGCCCCCAACCCACCCTCCCTCTTCCTCCCATGGCCTTGCGCCCCCACCGTCCCTCCCCCTCCCATGGACGAGCCCCCTCCCCACCCTCCCTCCCCCTCCCATAGTCGAGCCCCCCCCCACCTTCCCTCCATGTTCGGTGGCTAACTCACCCCCACCCTCCCTCCCATGCATGGCTGAGCCACCCCCCTCGACCCTCCCTCCCTCCATGGCCAACAGATTGTGATTGGCAGAATGCGCCAATCATCCATGAAGTCGTGTACGCATGCGGTGGTGGGAAACCTCATGGGTGGTGAGTTTTGGTATTTTTAACTTATTGTCACAAACTTTGAGATATGAAAAATCAATAATCTTATTTCTTTGTGTAGGTTAGCCATCTTCGATGGAGTGGTCGACTCGAATGAGGCACGACCTTTCAAAAGAGCCTCTTCATCGCAGCCGACTGGGTCCAGCAGCCGAGACCTAGAGCTCCATAGTGTCCCGGAGGAGCTCCAGATGACGCAGGAAGAGCTGCAATAGACGAACGAGAGACAAGCAGCAACCCTTAGGGCTAGGGACGTGTATTATAACTCGTACATGGTACCGTTGCAAGCTGCCATGCACGTAAGTTCTGACCATTGTACTCAACATTTATAATATCAAATGACTTGTATATGATAATACTTTGCTTTGTATTTGCAGGATATGAACCCGGGATAGCAGGTGGCATTTCCCCAGTGGCAGCCGCCACCGATGGACCTGCCACATGTGCCGACGACTGGAGCACAGGTACAAAATTACTCAAAATAGCCGAAACTAGTTTAAAATTGTTCAAATTTAGTAAAATTTGATCAAACTTACTCAAACAAAGCCAAAAGTAGTTAAACTTTCTCAATAGTGAAATATGACAAAACTTACTCAAACATAGCCAAAACTAGTTGAAATTGCTTAAACTTACTAAAATGTGACTTAACTTACTCATACATAGCCAGATGTAGCTTGTAATAAGAAAATTTAGTCAAATATGCATTTTGAAACTTACAACTTGTCTAACTACATTTGCACATCACAGGGATCGACGACGGAGGCTCAAACTCCATTGTCGCAGCTTCGGCGCTTGGACGACGGCTCGAGGATGACTTCGCAGGCTCCAGAGGCAGCGGAAGGGGTAGTCTTTAGCGTGGCATGTGCCATTAGTGTACAATGTTTGTGATTTAGTGTTTTGATATGCTTATGAATCGATATATATCTATTTTATATGCCTGTGTGAGTTAGCCATCGAGCCAAGACTGGCCTCGAAGCCAGGGCAACATTTTCTGTTTTAAAAAAATTTACCTTTCTTATTGGCGACAGTTTCTGGTACTTGGCCGTCGCCAATAAGCCATATTAATTGGCGACGGCCAGAGCAACCGTCACCAATAAGCCATATTAGTTGGTACCAACGTGGGCCACCGTCACTAATAAGCCTTACTTATTGGCGACGACGACGAGTACCGTCACCAATAAGTCTCACCTGCCACCACATGGTGCAGTGAGCTAATTGGCGATGGGCTACTGTGGCTGTCGCTAATTATCTTATAGACGTCGGTTTCCATCGCCAATAATGTTATAGATGACAAATAATCGGAGACGACCGGAAACCATCGTCTATAAGTGAATAGCATCGTCGATAACTTATAAATGATGGTAGGAACCTTATGAACGACGGTTTTTGGTCGTCGTTTATGGTCGGGATTCCTGTAGTGTGCATCACCTAATGTTTAAATTCCACTCAAATTTCCGAAGAATTTTAAATTGTGTTTGAATTTGAGTTCCTCAAATGATGCACTCAATCACTTCTATGTGGAAAGTTGTATTTGTATCCTCACCAAGGCAATGCCTTTCTTGTCCTACATCTAAATAAGGTTTATATGTGGAACTTGGTAGGGATCAAGAGTAGGCATATTCGCAACACATTTATTGCTATGTCAAAAGAGTAAGCCTTAGGAGAAAACAAATCATACTTTTGACCAAGATCTGTGCAAGTGTGATGGAGTATTTGTGGAGTGGAAATATGAAGATGACTCCTTTGTATGCACTCTCTTTATTGTGAGGATGAAACATGGCTACTTATGCTTTTTTTATCTCATGCTCTTGTACATGAGCTTGCATTTTTTTTCTTTTTTTTGGTAGCCATGTCTTCTACTCCTCTTTTTTATTTTCAAATATTTTTAAGAGAGTATTATGCATTGAAATCATCGAGTATCTTTTGATGGTGGAATAGTATGACGGAATTTTGCTAACTTCTTCTAGTGTAGAAGCTTAGCATGTGCCCGTGCAATCTTGATCTTAAAAGCATGAAAAGATTCTAACATAGGTCGATAAAGTTTGACTAGGCTCTATGTGAAGGCAAATAGCATATGCATGGGGTTTATCAAATTTGAATTATCATATAGCTTTGGTAGGAATTTCTATCAAATGGGGAACTCCAGTTTTAGATTTTCTCATAAAAATCAAGTTTCATTTTCAACTAGGATACTAGCAGCTCTTATCTCTATATCATATCCCACAACAACCTATAATTCGACTAAGCTTTTGCTACCCACAAATTGCAAGTTTTAAGGCAAGAGTATTCTAAGCAAATAAATGCAATACTTGGAGAACACTAAGTTGTATGCAAGGGACTAGAGAAGATAAAATAGAGCAACTATTCGTCATTTCTACTTATGCAAAGTAAAGATACAATCTTACCGCATATCTTTTATTTTATTACCCTAACCTATACTACATTATTATATATATTTTTTAAATGCAAAATAAAATGGAAGAAAGAAATAAAATAAAGGAATGCAAAGGGGGTGTGATACAAGTTACATCATGTGGGGGTCCTCCCCCAAGCTTGTTCTTCTCAATCTCTGTGATAAGGATTGAACCCTTGATTATGGAAGTAGGCCATGAGGTCAGCCTGTTGTTGATGCAGCATGGTGTTGTCATTGTTGAACCGTGTGTTGATTTGTTGCTGCCAGTCGTGAGTACCTTGGATGTGGTCTTGAAGTGTGTTGGGGACGTTGCCTGTCCTCACTTCAAGGTCTCCTATCATTTGAGTATGTTCCACCATTCCTTGGCCAAGGTCACGAGAACCTCAGGCCAAAAAGAAATGACATCTACTCATTGGTGGAGGAGGCACACTACTAGAGCTTGAGTTGGAACCGTAAGGGTCCTATCTTCCTCTGGTGATAGTACACTATTGCCATGGCAATCCTTCGGCCTCATACATTTGAGGTTGGGTCCAACCGGGTGATCACCCATTAGATCCACTTCGTCTTGGTACTCATAGGCGGGAGTAGATCATGGTGGCATCTCCATGGCTGCTCTACGTGAATGGCATCTTGTGACCCCGCCAGAAACATTACTCCTATGAACCTCTTCGATAGGTTGAAGAGCAATGGTTAGTTGCCGACACTTGTATAAATGAAAATCCAGATTAGGTAACAGAATTTCATTTATATAGTCAGGATAGAAAAGAATTAAGGGTCCATCTAGATAATGTTTAAGAGTGTGTCCCTGCACTAGATAGTCCTCATCTATTGAGTAACAACTTGTTGACATATATTCAATTGAAGCATTTTCTAAAGCCCCTACTTTCATAGCAATGCGAGTAATTAAATATGTACATTCATCTGGACCCATCATTTTAGTGTTTTTTTAACTATTGTGACATCACAGCCTTGATAGGAGCAATTTTAATCTTTTTAACCATGGCATAAAGGGTCCCAAGTTCATCTTCACACACAATCCTAACATCTCCCCTAGGAAACATAGTCATAGCTACCCATCTATGCACGAAGCATAAAGTGGGATTTCACAAGTGGCTATTCCTAGGACTCCTACATGCTACCTCACTAGTCAATTCTTGCCAAAAAACTTGTTTATTAAATTTAGGCAAAGTGTCTAAATCTATTAAACAACGTCTGTGGAAGCCTAGGAGTTTGCTAAATTCTTTCCATTGGATGAAGTATTCTTTTTGGAAAAACCTCAAAGAAACACCTTCAACTCCTACTTTAAGGGTGCATAGGAATTGAATAGTGAGCAGGCGTGAACTTCCCTCAACTATTTGAGAAAAATTATCCCATTATATTGCATGCCAAATAGTAAAGAATTTAGAATCCATACCGATTTGGAGAGTAGTGCCAGATCGTAGGCCTTCGTGTGAGCGAACTCACGATCTCGGAGGGGAGCAAACCAAAGAGGTGCCACCCTAGCCAATCACACAACGATATGTGGCATCACATGCATCCATGGACCCATTCCCAGGCTTGTTCCTAGTGCCAAATCCGGTCAGCCCACGCGTGGCACTCTCCTGTGGTGCCCTAAAGGCAGTGAAGACTTATTCACACGCTTTTGCTGGCAGGAACCGCCTCTACTCCACGTATAAATAGGGGGCAGGCCTCACTTCTCTCACACACCACTCAAGCATTCTCTCTTGTATTACACTTGTGTTGTCTTAGTCCTTAGTGGAGGTTAGGTCGTAGAGAGGAAAGGTATGGCTCATATTTCTTTTCTTTATTTTGTGACTTTATACTTTATGATAATGTTATTATTAGTCTTTACTTGTTCATATACTTGGGCAAAGCGTTCCTTGTTTGGTTGTGGAGCCCATGTATGTGCTAGATGTCGATGCTCTTATGATCTACTAATAATGCTCATATCATGTTATCATAAACACCATAATCCACCACTATAGTCTAACTAGGTATTAAAATGATTATGTTAATATGAGTAAGTTACTGCATGGTTACAAAAATGGTTTCAACAATGTTTACGTTAGTCATTGGCTTAGGAAGTTACTTGTACTGCAGCTCTTAACATATTTACTTAACATGTAAGTGTAGTGCTTAGATCATTAAGTAGCGTTGGGTGTCTTGTAGACCCATGGGTTGTAGGGGTAGGTGATAGATGGTGACAATCCTGCCGTCTGTCGTAATCCTCCACATCCGTCTACGCCATAGGCTCGAGGCAGGAATCATCCTGATGTTATCAGGAGTAAACTCGTTCCTGGTGCGTTGGTCCACTAAGCCCTAGAACTCATACTACGTAAGAAAGGCTCATCCGAGACGTGCCCACACAAAGAAGGGAGACGAACAAATAGTGTGTCACCATCATCGCGTCTCACATTACTTTGTCATCTGAGACGAGCGGCTGGCGCATCGCCGGTCAGGCTAAGTGCAAGACAAGCTCAAAGATAGTGCATCTCCTTTAGAGTCATAACATATGTGCTTTACGGGGTCATTGGAGACGTGAGTCACGCACGTCACCCATCAGCATACATGCGAGACAAGATCTAATATAGCGCATTGCAGATTTATTGATTGATCCGAGACGTGCTTTATGGTAGCTCGTCGGAGATTTGTTGATTGATCTCAGACAAGCTTTAAGGAAGCTTGTCTCCTTTATTTGGGAAATCCAAGATGATCTCTGTTACAGCTCGTTGTGGATTGTTTACAGGCAGGATCCTATTAGGTGCCCCCACACCTGATTATTCTGGTTGTCGGCTGTATCCTGTAGCTAGTCAGGATTTGGCGGCCACATTACCAGTGTCAACATCATACACATACATGAACATATGTATAGCAAAAAATATCACACATTAAATTATTGACCAATCAAATATTAACAAAGTGTCAATCGTGGTTATCAAGTATGCTAATTACACAAAGAATGTCCCCTGTTCATCCTGATTACAAAGTAACTAATTACACACATCATAACTGTCATCACCTAATCCTATATACCGTAATGAAAATTCTCCCAATCAATGACTTCATTAATGATGAGCCTTCACAACCTCTAATGATCCGACTTAGATTTCCTCAAATTCAATAAAATCACTGAAATCATATAAAATATTAACATATTACAGTCACATTCGCTTAAACAGTCACATAAGGGAGCAAATATCTAAAGGCTTAGGAAAAAATTGGTATACAATTGTAATAAACACATGAACTGTTTGTGAATGGAGAACCGAGCTTACTTGTAGCATAGGCAGTTGGTGAGCATCTGCAAAGCATCAGTGGACAAATTATTCTCACCATAAAGGACATGGTATTGAGATTGTGTGCTTGTCCCCTGAAAAAACAAACAATTTACATTACACTGATACATTAATCGTCTGATATCAAAAACTTGTGAGAGCAACACCCGTTATATCATAGATACCTTTATTCCAGCATGGCTGCAGAAGTAGAAATCAAACAAACTGGTATGGCAAAATACTATTTTCAATCACGGTTCCTACAGTTATTTCAAGGGTTTGCAAATCAGAATTAATTATATACATTGATAGTCAAAACAAATACATTACTTCTGCATTAGACATAAACAAGGAAGATCAATGTAAAGCATAATGAAAATTCTCCCTTTGGATCAATGAATTTTGTGAGACCTATGTGCTGAATACATTGGCAATTATGTTAAACGTGTAGGTTTACATGCAATGTTTTGAATATACTCTTGAAACACACTTCACACTGTCCGAACTTTTTCTACACGTGATTTGCACGTGTTTTGTGTTCCTGAATGTCCGAACTTTTCTTGTATAATGCATAGCTGCTATTTTGGACTATCCGATCTTTCTATGTGCTAAAATAATTGTATGGCTGCTATGTTTTTCATTTGCAATGTTTCAAACTTTCTTTACACTTATGGGAAAATTTGTTTAGTATTGTTGGACTAAGTTTTTGATGTGTCTTGGCTGATCATGGTTGACATTATCTTGCTATGTTTGCAACATGCTTCTGTGAGGTACTCACGTAAGGTGTTGAGGTTTTTTAACTAACAAGAGTCAAGTCGAGGACTTGTGCTCGGAAGAAATGGTAGTTTGTTCATCTGCAGGTGTTGCTTGAGATCAATACATGGCTCGTGAAGGGATCCATTGAACTAGTCTTTGGGAGAAGATGAGGCTCAACAACCAAGTTCGGGAGGAATTGTGGTTAAGTTGATTGGGAGGTCACGTTGCATGTTTGGGTCAAGAACAATGCATATGAAGGTATCGTGGACGTTGTTGGAATGTGTTTGCATGTGTGCAAGGAATGCACGGACGTGGCAACATGGTTCCAAGGCGTGATGAAGAGAAGTGGAGGTAAAGAATTGGTCGGAAAGGTCCAACTGGTTGGATTATGCCTCAGGCTGCAACTAAGGTGGTTATGGTTCGTTTATGGAAAGTTTTGAGATTGTTTTGTTTAGATTTCGTGTGGGTCACGAAGTTGAGTTGTTTTAAGAATATTTATGATGTTCCTAAGGTATTTGGAAGTCTTAATATTGCTTCTAACTGCATATGGAAGAGTCTTGAACAAATATGGAAAGTTTTGGTTTATATTGAGTATGATTAGAGTCCTGGTTTGGATTTGGTTGGCCTTACAGCTGGTTATAAAAGCATGGGAGGCCAGAGCTCATGGTACGACAACTTTGGGCTATTCTTCTTGTGTTCTTATCATAAAAACTCATAGGAATGTGTTTGCATGTGTGCAAGGAATGCACAGACGTGGCAACATGGTTCCAAGGCGTGATGAAGAGAAGTGGAGGTAAAGAATTGGTCGGAAAGGTCCAACTGGCTGGATTATGCCTCAGGCTGCAACTAAGGTGGTTATGGTTCGTTTATGGAAAGTCTTGAGATTGTTTTGTTTAGATTTCGTGTGGGTCACGAAGTTGAGTTGTTTTAAGAATATTTATGATGTTCCTAAGGTATTTGGAAGTCTTAATATTGCTTCTATTTGCATATGGAAGAGTCTTGAGCAAATATGGAAAGTTTTGGTTTATACTGAGTACGATTAGAGTCCTGGTTTGGATTTGGTTGGCCTTACAGCTGGTTATAAAAGCATGGGAGGCCAGAGCTCATGGTACGACAACTTTGGGCTATTCTTCTTGTGTTCTTATCATAAAAATTCGTAGTTTAGAGGAGCTTTTGTGCCTTGTTCGTCCGATTTGTTTTCATTAAATCTTTCTCGTCGAGTTTCTGCACAGCACTATGTTGCTTCAATGTTTTAATCATAACTCGAGTTTTACAGATCCAATTGACGTGATTCTTTTTGGATTGTCTTGAAAACTTTATTATCTATCATCTCTGAAATTCCACGATAATTGGATTTGTGGTTTCTGATCTACACGAGTTTCTTTGCAGTGTTGCAGATCTCGTTTTACTCGGGTAGAATACATTGATCTTTGTTCGATCTTTTGAACATAACTTGAGTTTTCCTGGATGGTTTTTTGTGATTCTTTTTGTTGTGTCTTCGTGAATTGATTCTATATAATATTTACTACTGTTTTCACTCTTTAACATGTTTAGATCTGTTGCATACTCGATTTCTTCACGGATTGATTTTCTGTCGAGGGGTTTTTGTTGCTTCCGCTAAAAAAGTTTAAAGCTACCATTCATCCCCCTATGGTAGATTTTCCCGTGCTCTTTGATCCTAAAAATGGTATCAGATCCACGATGCTCTAATCTTTGTGATTTGCATGTGTTTTGACTAATCATCATGGAGAAATGCTCCGTAAAACCTTGTGTGTTTAATGGCATTGATTTTCAGGTTTGGAAGTCACATATGGAGGCTTTCATCTAGGCGCAAGGCTTCATAATATGGGAAAATGTGTACAAGCCTTATGACGTGCTGCCAAATGATCAAGTCACGTCTACGAAAATGAGATATGTCGACAACAACAACAAAGCGCGAAACTTGATCATACAGGGATTGTCTCAAAGCGACTTCGATCGAGTTGCACACCTCCGATCTACATACGATGTTTGAAAAGCTCTACGTGATTATCATGATGGATCCAACACTACCAAGGAGGTAAGACAAGATATGTTCAAGAAAGAATACATGCACTTTGAGATGCAACCTGATGAGTCAATCGATGACCTCTTTGATCGCTTTAACAAAATTCTTAGCAACTTGCGTAGTTTTAATGTTAATTTTTCAGATGCTGAGAATGCTACACAATTACTAAGTTCATTAGACATGTCAATTTGGGAAATAAAAGTTACATCTATTCGTGAATCTACTGTCATGAGTACATTTACTTTGGATGTGCTATATTCTATGCTGAAAACTCATGAAATTGACATAATCTCACGTAAGAACCCCAACAAGTCTCTTCCATTTAAATCTCAACGTGACATGCCTAGCTCTAGCCAATCTTCATCATGTGGTACACTTGCTTTATTGTCCATTCTAACCCTTGAACAGGTTGAAGAGTTTCCAGAGGAGGAGCTAGCACTTCTTTCTACTCGATTCTCAAAAGCAATGCAACATGTGAGAACTCAAAGAAGAGGAAGTGGTGTTCCTCAAAGATGCTTCGAATGCGGTGAGTTTGGACATTTTCGTAAAAATTGCCTTAACTTTTCAGGTCCTACTTCCCTTGATGAAAAGCAAATAAGGACGAAGCACTCCTCTACAAACGATAAGAAGAAGAAAAAGAAGGGTTTTACAGGTCACCAATTTGTAAAAAGTTTTATCTCCACACATGAAGAACTTGGCTCGAGTGATGTTGACATCAGAAGTGATGAAGATGAAGAGAATTTGGCAAATATGTGCTCCATGGCGGGCGACTAAAGATCAAGTATGGAGGAGGCAGAACACAATAGCAACAATGAAGAGGTATGTCCCACTTGTGAAGAAATGTGTGATGCTATTTCTCGTGCCACTGTTATAGTAAAGAAAAAGGACAAAAACATAGGGACAATGTTGTTAAAATTGAATCACTAAAATCTGAAATTAATCATTTAAAATCTTTGATTCCTAGTGATGATTCTTGTTCCTCATGTCAGCTTATATATGAACAATTGTCCTCTTTAAGAAGTGCGCACACCTCCACACTTGATAAACTTGAACTTGAAATTGAAAAGAACAAAATGCTTTCTGTACTTAATGATAAAAACATAAATATGCTAGTTGTTCTACAATTGATTTGCATTGTTCTAATTGTAATGATCTTGATTAGAATCTACATGATGCCATGGATGAGATTTTTGTTTTGAACAATGATTTATGCTCTCATGAAGTTAAATATTGTTCTAATTGCAAATTAAAAGGAAAAATTCCATGTCAAAATTGTCCAGACTTGTCTAAGAAACTTGATGACATGAATAGGATACTAGAGCAGTTTTGTAATGGGAATATGAATCTGAACTTGCTGCTGAATTCCTCTAAATCATGTAATGATAAATCTGGTTTAGGTTTTGATTCTAATGCTCATGCTAAGTCACATTCACCTAAAATTGTAAAGTCATAGGAAGTGGTTTGATTCAAACAGTTCCTAAACATAAAAAAGTGGTTTCCAAATCTACAGGGGTGCTTTCTCATTTAGTTTCTAATAAACATGTTGCTTACTCATCTAGACACACAAAGTTAAATTTCATTTTACCTACGGTGTTAGATATGGTCATGTCATAGATTTTTGTTATAGACTAGCTAAACAACATAAAAAGGAAAGAATGCAAACTAGATCTCATAACTCTCATGCAAAATTTGCTGCACATGCTAAACTGAATGTTGGGAACATGCAACTGCTGTTATGAGTCAAAACATGCAAAGTTTGCTCCCAAATCTACTGTTTTTAGTGCTACACATGTAACACCTTGTTAGTCAGTAGTTGGGTACAAAAATTCTCAAACTTCGGCTCATAAACCCGCTGTTTTATCTCAGCTTTCACGTGTTTTTCCTTCTGGACGTCGCCTGACTCAGTACTGGATTCCAAAATGTCTTTTGACTAACCCCAGTATTGAGTCATCGACGTATTGTGCTTCTACATAGGTTACATGCTTGAGGAATGAGAACATTTGGATTGTGGATTCAGGTTGCTCACGCCACATGACCAGTAACAAAGATTATTTATCCTCCCTCTCTTTTGTGTCACATGTAGAGAATGTTACTTTTGCCGATAGTTCTTCAACTCCTATAATTGCTAAGGGTTCAGTTAGGGTAAATAATCACTAAACTTTGAAGGATGTGGCACTTGTTAAAATTTTGAAGTACAACTTGCTTTCTGTTTCACAATTGCTAGATGAAAATCTTGAAATTATTTTCACTAAAAACTGCTACAAGGTTGTAGATTCAAATAGTGAGCTCATTTTTAACATGTCTCAGTTTGGAAGAGTTTTTAAAGCTGATTTTTATATGTCATCCTCTAAGCATAGGTGTCTAATTGCTAATGATTTGAAAGACTTATAGTTTTGGCATCGTAGACTTGGTCACGTAGGCTTTTTATCATCGCGTGTTAGTCTTTTTGATCGCATATGTGGGCTGCCTAAGCTTAAAGGGCAGAAAAAAATTGTGTGCTCTTCTTGTAGACATGCTAAGATGGTTGCAGGTTCACACGCTACTCTCACAGTGACCATGACAACTGAACCGGGACAACTTTTACACCTTGACACCGTAGCTTCTTCACGTGTTCAATCTATTGAAGGTAAATGATATATTCTTGTGGTTGTTGATGATTATTCTAGATACACTTGGGTTTACATTATGGCATCTAAGCATGAAGATTTTAGTCACTTTAGAACATTATTTCTTAGATTATCAATTGATCACCCAGTATCTTTAAAACCAATTAGAAGTGATAACGAAACCGAATTTAAAAATCAATCATTTGATCACTTATGTTCTGAAAATGGAATAGATCATCAATTTATTCACCATATGTACCTCAAAAATGGTGTTGTAGAGAGAAAGAACAGAACCTTAGTTGAGATGGCTAGGACTTTGCTTGATGAATATCAAACTCCTTGAAAATTTTGGGCTAATGCAATTGCAACCGCTTGTTATGTTTCAAATCGTGTTTTCTTGTGTGCTAAGCTAGGAAAAACTCAATATGAGCTTCGGTTTGGTCATAGGCCTAGTGTCACACACTTTAGGGTCTTTGGTTTCAAATGATTTGTTATGAAACATTGTAATCTTGCTAAATTTGAAGCTAGATCTGTTGATGGCATGTTTCTTAGTTATCAATCTCATACTAGAGGCTACTGTATGCTTTTACTTGACACTAACAAAATTGTGGAGATTTGTGAGGTTTCTTTTGATGAAGCTAGCCCAGGTACTAGCTCTTATATTGCAGGTCTAGATCAAGATTCACAGAGGGGAAAATATTTTCATCGAAGAAGACAATAAAGTGATGTTGCTGCCCGAAAATTCAGAAGCAAATGATGTTGATCACGCTATTGATTTTCCACCACTACACCGAAAACTACATCTACTAGTATAGATCGTCCTCAAGACACAAGTTCTTCAATCTGTAATGACCATAAAGAAGAAGGAGCTTGTGAAGTGTCTACTCCCCTTCGCATCCTCAAAAGTCATCCTCCACAACAAATCATTGGAAGCTTGCACGAACGAGTTACACGGTCCAGGTTTTGCAATCCAAACTCGCATGGTCATTCTGCTTTTGTTGCTTCTTTGAACCCAAAGATATATCACATGGACTCACTAATGAATCTTGGATTATTGCCATTCAAGAAGAGTTAGAAAATTCTAAAAGAAATAATGTTTGGAAACTTGTACCTCCACCTCAAGGTCACAAATTGATTGGAACTAAATAGGTGTTTAAAAATAAACAAAGTGAGGATGGGGTTGTAATTAGGAATAAAGCAAGGTTGGTTTCTCAAGGTTTCACACAAGTTGAAGGTCTAGATTCTGATGAAACTTTTTCTCCCATTGCTAGATTAGAAGCCATTAGAATTTTGTTAGCATTGGATGCATCTAAAGGTTTCAAGATATATCAAATGGATGTTAAAAGTGCTTTTCTAAATGGCTACATAGATGAGGAGTTTTATGTCAAGCAGCCATCGGGTTTTGAAAATCCAAATTTTCCTAATCATGTTTTCAAACTGTCCAAAGCCTTCTACGGTCTCAAACAAGCCCCTAGAGCATGATATGATAGGTTAAAAACATTCTTACTTGAAAATGGGTTTAGCATGGTCAAGGTTGATAAAATTCGTTTTGTACTTAAGAATGGCAATGACTCATTATTCATTCAAGTGTATGTGGATGATATTATCTTTGGTTGAGCTTCTCATGATCTTGTGTCCAAGTTTTCAGCTATGATGAGTTCAGAATTTGATATGAGTATGATGGGAGAACTTGCGTACTTTTTGGGGCTGCAAATCAAGCAAACCAAGGAGGGTACTTTTATTCATCAAAAGAAGTATACAAAAGACCTTCTTAAACGCTTCAACATGGACAAAAGCAAGACTCTTCGGACACCAATGGGAACAGCAATGACACTTGAACTTGATGAAGATGGTGAAGCCGTGGATCAAAAAGAATATTGAAGCATGATCGGGTCACTTTTGTACCTCACGACATCAAGACCGGACATACAATTCATCGTATGTCTTTGTGCACGATTTCAAGCTTCCCCACGTGCTTCACATCGTCAAGCCGTCAAAAGGATTCTCAGGTACTTACATGGAACTCAAGAATTTTGAATTTGTGTTTCTTCTTCCTCAACCGTTACTTTGAAAGCTTTTTCTGTTGCCGATTTTGGGGGTTGTAGGATTGATAGAAAAAGTACTTCAGGTGCTTGTGATTTTCTTGTTAATTCACTTGTTGCTTGGTCCTCTAGAAAACAATATTCAGTTGCACAATCTACATCCGAATCTGAATATGTTGCTGCTGCTAGCGCTTGTTCACAAATTCTTTAGATTGGTCAAACACTTAAGGACTATGGGGTTGATCTATATAGTGTTCTACTGTTTTGTGATAACACTAGTGCCATTTGCATTGCTAAAAACTCCGTGCAATGCTCTAGACCAAAGCACATTGACATTAGGTATCACTTTCTCTGTGATAATGTTGAAAAAGGAAACATTGTGCTTCACCATGTAGATACCAAACAACAATTGACTGACATTTTTACAAAACCTTTGGATTTTACTCGTTTTTGTCTCATTCGTAGTGAAAGGGATTGTGCTTCCTCATGGCTTAAATTTAGGGGGAGTTTTTGAAATTTGGGAAGTCTATGTGTGAATCTGAATTTAAAATAAGATGAGCATAGTGTTTATCACATATATGACTTTATGATTCCTTTTACATGCTGAAAATAATTACTACATTACTCGTGTTATACATTTTGTAGTTTTTGCCATGACTAGTAATTAGAATAATTACTTATACTAAATCTGCTCATGATCGAACTTTCTTGCTGTTTTGAACTTGTTGCATGCTCAAAAGTGCTTTTAATAATGAAAAATTAATCAATCAACTATCTACATGTTGAGCTTTTATGATCAGATAGAAAAATGAGAAAAGATCAAGAGAATATGCATGCATTGCACTTCTTCTTTTGAGACGGCTTATCATTGCACTTAGATATGAAATTGGAAGAAGTTGTGTATGGCTAAAACCATGTCCTTACTCTTTTGATTGTCAAATGACATAGGCTTGGCTTGGTTAGTTAGAATAACGCTGATGCGGCATATAATCTCTTTCAAATGTCATAAGATGTATTTTGTTCTTTAAAAGAAAATAAAAATGCAGCAACAACACTACAAGGATTCTGCCCTGTTGCAATGATTGTACTGCAACGAATACTAAATCGTTGTTGTAAGTTTGGTCTTTTGCCACGATTCACTAGTTCGTGGTATTAGGATATATCGCCACGAAACACAATCGTTGCATTAGGATATGTTGCCACGATTCACTAGTTCGTAGCATTAGGATCTATCGCCACGGAACACAATCATTGCATTAGGACTTGTTGCCATGACTCACTAGTTCGTGGCATTAGGATCTATCACCATGGCACACAATCGTTGCATTAGGATCTGTTGCCACGATATGCAAGTTTGTGGCGTTAGGATCTATCGCCACGGAACACAATCGTTGCATTATGATCTGCTGCCATGATTCACCAGTTCGTGGCATTAGGATATATCGCCATGGAACATAATCATTGCATTAGGATCTATTGCCATGATTCACTAGTTCGTGCCATTAGGATCTATCGCCACGAAACACGATCATTGCATTAGGATCTGTTGCCACGATTCACTAGTTCGTGGCATTAAGATCTATCGCCACAAGACACAATCATTGCATTAGGATCTATTGCCACGATCCACTAGTTCGTGGCGTTAGGATCTATCGCCATGAAATACAATTGTTGCATTAGGATCTGTTGTCAGGATTCACCAGTTCGTGGCGTTATGATCTATTGCCACATAACATAGTTGTTGCATTAGGATCTGTTGCCACGATTCACTATTTCCACTGCAAGGATTCTGGTTTATCGCAACGAAAAAAATTTGTCGCAATAGGTTTTTTTTCGTCGCAATAGGTCGCCGTTTCAACGAAAAAGAGCATGGCCATAGTTTTTACAAATTGTCATAATAATTCCCGCGGCGATAGGTTATTTGCGATGCCTTGGCATCCATGGTGAATAGTATGGTATTGCAACGATTTTACATCGATGGCAAATAGGACGCTTTTGCAACATTTTCATGTATTGCGACGATTTAACGTATCGCAACAAATTGTACGGTATTGCAACGGGTTCACGAGCGTGGCAAATAGTATGGTATTGCAACGATTTCATATTTGTGGCAAATAGTATGATATTACAACGATTTAGCGTATTGCGACGATTTAACGTATTGTAACAAACAATATGGTATTGCAACAATTTCACATTCTTGGTAATTGTATGTGGTTGCAATGATTTCACAGGCGTGACAATAGTACGGTATTGTAACGATTTCACATTCGTGGCAAATAGTATGTTATTGCAACGGTTTACTGTATTGCGACGATTTAACGTATTGCAACGAACAACATTGTATTGCAACGATTTCGCAGGCGTAGCAATAGTACGGTATTGTAACGATTTCACATTCGGCAAATAGTATGTTCTTGCGACGATTCACTGTATTGCGATGATTTAACGTATTGCAATGAATAGCATTGTATTGCAACGATTTCGCGTTCGTGGTAATAGTACGTGATTGCAACGATTTTCACATTTGTGGCCAATACTACAGTATTGCAATGATTTTTAGAGCCGTGGCAAATAGTAACATATTGCAACGAGTTATGGTGTAGCGACGATTTACCATATTGCAATGAATATCACGGTATTGCAACGATTTCACATTCGTAGCAAATAGTATGGTACTGCAACGATGTCACAGCCGTGGCAAATAGTATGATACTACGATGGTTTAACGTCCATGGCAAATAGTAGGTTAGTGCAACGAGTCAGCAAACGTGGTGAATAGTACCGTATTGCAATGATTTTAGATCCGTGGGAACTAGTCTGGTACTGCAACGATTTCGTATCCGTGGCGAATAGTTGGGTATTGCAACGAGTCCACAAATGTGGCAAATAGTACCGTATTGCAACGATTTCAGCTCCGTTGGAACTAGTATATGGTACCGCAACGATTTCGCATCCGTGGCGAATAGTTTGGTATTGCAATGATTTCTTATCTGTGGTAATAGTGTTTTAATGCAATGTTTTTTGAGTCATTGTCAAATGTTTATACTTCAACGTTTTATCATTCTATTTCCACGTTTTATCATCCGTATTGGCAATAGCTTCCTATTGCAACAATTTATCATTTGTGACAAGAAATTTGTAATGCCACGTTTGAAAATTAGTGGCAACAGAATCACGAGTTTAACAATAACATCCATCAATTGATATTACAACACGCATAACAACACTCAAGGATTACTTAAGCGACGTGTTTGCATGCTAAGAGTTTTCCTAAGCTGACCGGGACTAATTGTTGGAGTAGGTGGCTTTTGGCGGTTCCTTATTTGTTGGACCTTCCGTGGAGTGGTCGCCATCATCATTTTGTGCATTTCAGCCACTGAGACACGCATGTCATGCATTTCCATAGCTGTCTGTTCACGATCAGCTGCTATATGACCTTGTAAGTTCTGTACTTGAACGATTAACTCTTCATTCTTCTGGTTTATGCAGTCCATCTGGGTGTTTAAGCTATCATTTCTTCCTTCCAAGTCCAGCACTATTTCATTGAGGCCTGCATTTCTAACTTCTAAGTTTCGAACTTGGTCATTGAGGTGTTCAGACATCTGGATACGCATACGTTCACGTTCGGGACCAGTTGGGTTAGCCATATAACCACACCCCCAAACCTGTGATCCTGCACAACCGATTGAGGATCTATAACAACGCTGAAAGATGTGGTTTCTCTCCTCATTTGGAATTGGGCCTCCCTGCTCAGCTTCCATGTCGTCCACCCGGGCACGCGCCTGGATCCATATACGAAATGAAAAGTCACAGGTAATTTGCAAATATTTATTTAATTTGGGATTGTTTGAAGTGTTACTCACATCTACAGCTTCTGGCAGCTTGTTTGTCCAGTTACCATTCAACAAATGGCTTGCCTCCCACAGTTATATGTCATCAGGTTCTTCTCCGGTCTCTGGGTCTCGCTACATAAAATACAAGTGAACTTCAACATGTCGGTATACATATTGTTTGCAGCGCAAAGTAAAAGCGTGATTTATCTTTCATAACTTCTCGTAACTAAGTTGGACGTAGGATTTGGAGCCAAGCAAGTGACACGCCTTTTGTCTGCTTCGATTTTGAGAATTTGTCCTTCTTATTGACTGCAATAATTTTAATAATTAGTTCCACGAATGAAAGTAAATGAAATATTTTTTGTATGATGCGAAGCTATTAAAAAGTTAGCTGACCTTGAATCGCTCAGACCCAAAATATTCTATTAGGTGCAACCACTCGGGCGTCGTTACGTCAGTAGGCTAGTTTTTTATACGTTCTTCATCAGTAGAATAACTCTTATAGGTAGCATGCAATGTCGAGCGCCACCCCTTGTAGCGCTCACCAACAATTTTCAAAATTTTTCTTGCGCTCTCCGGTGTGTCCTCCATGTCCCAGGAATCTTGTACATTGTATAACAAGTTGTTGTAAATGTACAGGATAGAGATTGCAAGAAAAAAAATACTTGTGTGGGGGTGTGACAACACTAACCAGAATATCTTGTACTATATCTCTCTTGTTACTATGGCCAACCTCTGCCCACTTCATTGCACCGCTGAGGGATGCATGTCTTTTTGTAAACATAACCACATCATCGATAAAGTGCCGCTGATTAATACCAACCGCAGCACCCAACCTAGCGGAGAACTGAATTGGTAGCTTCACATGCTCCGTTCTACTAACTTGGGATGCATAGCGTATTCTGGCAACCTTAAGTCCTTTAGCCACACTTCTTGCTAGCTTCCTTCCTTCTGTTACATTGATTCAAACGGTAAATGATTAAAGCAAATTACCACCTTAACAAGTTTAGTATCATGTACAAATAGTGTGAAAAGAAGAAAAGTCTGATGTTCATACCATCTTCAAGACGACTGTATCAAATACGAGTGTGGGATGACCGCGTCGTGTCAGCACCATTTTGTTCTGTAGTACTCCCCCCTGGTTTATATTAATTGTCGTATCAGACCAACAAATGAATTAAAAATGAACTACTACAGTAGTTAGGACTGTCCTAAAGACAACTATTTTGATGGGGGGTTACATTATTGACCTCTTTGTTGCTGTTCATAACCTAAAATGAGCCATCAGGTACACATGTCAGTGGCAGTACGCACTCATAGTACTGCAGAGGATTTTTAGTCCATGAGCGAAGCAGGGAAGACTGTGAGGGGGCATGCAGCTGGCAATGCTAGACTAGACAAAGATAGGGTTCGCCGGTTCGGTCTGACTGACATCAGCCGGAGCGCGTCTCGAAGAGAATTATTAGTTGCAGGGCAAGTAATGAATGCCAGCGGTAGCAGGTGGCGAATGCAAGATAGATAAGGCAGGCAGCTTGCAGGATTGAAATCCTCCGCAGTACTGCACCTGCATTAGCTGCCACTGACATGTGGGCCCATGAGACATCAGGTCTACTTGTTAGTGGCGGCTACTGTAGGTGCAGTACTGCATAGTTCCAGCTTGCAACACTCAATAAAGCGAGGGTTCGGTCTCGCCGAAACTCTGGAGGAGGATTGGTGGCAGGGCGAGTAATGGTCAGGGATTTGCGGACGGCGGGGTAATCAAGGCACGCGAAGGATGGGACGTGGCGATCGACAAGGGAGACGTGTCGGGGAGGACACTGAAGTGACCAGCAGCAGGGCATAGGCGCCGGTGCCGACCGGAGTGGCCGGCGGTGAGAGAGCACAGCGTGGAGGCATAAAAAAATCACGCCATCACACAGGCTGATGAACTGTTAACTATAAAGACTAGGTACTAATAAGAAAGTAGAATCGCAAGGCATGCTAAAACAATTAGTAGAGCCTAGAAAAGAATGCAAATGACCATGATACACCCATCATAAATACATCTAAAGGACAGAACATAGTCTCTCAAAATGCTCCAAATTCAATGCCAAAGGAGTAGAGTAAAAAACTAACACGCTTTGCCAAAACAAATTGCACGGTAGAGAGGCAGGTAGTAATGTGATGTGATATGGGTAGTTGGAAGCTACTACCGAGGATAGAGTTTGAGTGGGACATTTTTTATGCTCCAAAAGTAAAATTACGCTGGGACGGAAGGAGTATTTCTAGTTTGTATATCTATACCTGCTGTTGGTTCATGCATCATAGTAGTATCAGGGAGTGAAGAACCTCGGGGTTCCTGAACATCATTTGCTGCAATATTCTCTGCGTACCATGCAAACGTTTTAATGTCATCCAAATTTGTTTAATTTTGATAGTAAACACATATATAGTTATACCAGGTGCTTGTTGGCCACCATGAATGCTTGTAGACGACATCACGGTTTGATGTCTTGTTCCAATGTAAAGAGCATTGTAAGTAGTCATTTCAAATAACAGTGATAACATCAGATTACATGACCGATGTAGATTTTGGATTGGACGGTGTGCATTCTATAAACTGCAGTGTTTGTTACTAACGGAGGAATTAGAAAAGAAAGAATAGAAAAAAACGTACGATCTGAGAAAGCCACAAGAAAGAAAAAAGTGAAAACCATGGGAATTAAAAATCTTAGGAATACAAATTTGTAAAACAGGAATGAGAGTACAACATTTGTATTGGTTGATCAGATAACCCGTGCGTCATTTACTTCTAAATCCAGAAATTACATACTACTACCTCTAGTTTTTAGTATTTGTCGTTCCTGGCTAGGAATTGAACTAGAAATACACTACCGTAATAAGCTGTTGAAGCAACATTTATTTAGGGACAGATGTAGTATATATATATATATATATATATATATATATATATATATATATATATATATATATGTATGTATGTATGTATGTATATATATATAACTAAATTCGTGAAACAGAAGACCACATTTCTTCTTTGTTAATTTATTTAATCTTTGTATATCAGGATGGATCGTGTATAACTTAACTAGGACAAAACTGCATGGATCGTGTAGAA
This sequence comes from Tuctoria greenei, assembly GCA_036927565.1. Taxonomy (NCBI): domain Eukaryota; kingdom Viridiplantae; phylum Streptophyta; class Magnoliopsida; order Poales; family Poaceae; genus Tuctoria; species Tuctoria greenei. Next base: position 91,747,770 of record JAYESD010000006.1, on the reverse strand, counting down.
CCAAGCCAATATAGCTCTATAAAAAGACGGCATGGATCGTTTAGTTTACCTAGCACAAAACTGAAGTTCGGGATGCGATGTCACAGGGTGGTATCGGCGACGAAGAGGTTTGGTAGAGCCCGTCAAACTTGGTCGACCAACGTTGTACCTAGCAGTCAACACCACCAAGAGCTTCGATGCGTCACTGCGAGATCCATGGGGAAAAAATTGTAAAAACCATGGAAAATGAAAACACAGGAATTTCTTAGGAATACAAGTATGGAACACAAGACAGAGAGACAACACATTTGGAGTACTGCGAGATCATCGGAAGGCCGGAGCAGCGATGTGTCGGGAATGGAGGCCAGTGTTTCCATTTATACTCATCGTGGCTGAAATAGGGTTACAATAATATGCGGGACTGAAATTGGAGGCGCAGGTAGTGAAAATTGAATTGTCAAAATCTCAAATGTGGAGCGCCAAGTAGAACGATAAAATTTTCGTGGGAGTGGAGAATTTGACGCAAGCCGTGCCCTTGTGCACACATCCAATCGTGATTAATCACATCTCATGCCGCGTTGGTTCCTGCACATGGCTGGTGCGTGTAGCTAGAGGGGTAGACTTCGTCTTAAGACAACTTGCTCGCTTTTTAATTCATCTTTGTTGCCATGCATGGAGATCAAAATCTAAAAGCAATCATCTGCTACCTCGTGGGACATTCTAAAAAACGAAAAAAATATGAATCGCCAAATGTATATGTATGTGCTAATGCAAACAATATGCAAATACAGCCAAGTGCACGAAAGGATGATGGTAAACAATCAGCATTTTGTAATATTAATCACAATGAAACGATAACATGTAGTATATACTACTACATACTAAAAATACATTTTCCCATGCGCCGACTACAAATGAAAAAATTGAGTTGAACACAAAAGAGGAGAAATGCAGCCTCAACCACGATCTCAATGGAGTTTCAACCAGGAGTCGTTGATTGTCGCAAGACAATGAATTCTTGGCTAGACATTGAACAACAGTTATCTCGCCCCTTTTTTAGAAAAGAGTTGTTTTTTGATACTGCATAGCACGCATTGTTCATGAACAGAAAATACATTTATCATTAAAATAGAAACAACACATATATTACAAACAAGAACTACGAAAGCACATAGAAGACAAGAAAAAGAAAAACTACAAATACTACTCTACTCGGAGTCAGAGGAGATCTCCTCCACCTCCTCCTCCGCCACTACTGCTGCCGCCTCCTCCTCCGCCGCTGCCGCCGCCGCCTCCTCCGTTGCCGCCGCTGCTACCGCCTCCTCCGGCAATTTAGTCCGAAGCTTCCGGGCGACGGTCCGCAGAAGATGCTGGCGGCCCTCCACCCCAGCCACCTCCACGATCGCTCATAGAGTACATTGAGACGACCGGCCACAAACCCTAACCCGAAGCAGTAGTGGCCGGCAGTGTCCATGCTGGTGAAGACGGGAAGTTTCCTAAGACCCAGACGCTCACACGAGCGAGATGTATCAGAAAATACATCCCGCACCAACATATCGTGCTTTTTTGCTCGCCTGGCGGTGGCAGAAAGGTGCTCGGTGGCCCCCTTTAGGCGTCGATCGAGTTCATCGAAGCGGTGTTCAACGAGGCGGACAGTCTCCTGAACCCAAATGGGATGAGGAGGTGCAGGCGCTGCAGGCGGAGAAGGGGGCGGAGGAGGTGCGGGCGCTGCCTCCAGTTCAACCGGCATTGGCCACAATAGAAACGGAGAAGAAGGAGGTTCGGAGGACGTCAACTGCCTGGAGCACTTCGGTGCATGGCTACCCATTTGTGCGGCGACGGAGTTGCGGAGAAAGAGCGAGAGGTGGTCGGCGATGGTGCGACGGTGAAGGAAGAGAAGTTTGGAGGCTACGATCGATGAAGATGGAGTGGTGCAGCGGAGACGCAAGAGGACGGGTGTGCCTTTACAGTGGGTCCTCGTCCCGTGCGAGTGGAGATGATTGGACACTTCGAAAACTGCGCTTTCGAATTAATCCAAACCTCGGTTGGCTTCCATCTTTGCTTCACACGCAGTTTTTTAATTTGACATGCAAAGGGTCCAGGGTATGTAGTGGCCCACCTGGCATACTTTGTAGGTCCATCCGGCGGTGTTTCAGTTTTACAGTTCCAGTTTTTAATTTTGACACGCAAAGGGCCCACCAGCCCAAGGTATATGCAATGTTCCAGTTTTTTTCAGTTTGTCCCGCAAAATACCTCGATCATGTTTCATGACGTTACGTTTTTTATCTTATTTTTTGAATGATCGTCATATATATATATATATATATATATATATATATATATATATATATATATATATATATATATATATATATATATATATATATATATATCACAAACCCTCGTTCATGTTTTCTTAGTTTGACATGCAAAAGACCTCGATCATGCATGTTTGATGACGTTAGGTGTTTTCTAATTTTGTTGAAAGATTGTCATATTTGATACTCATTGATCATGTTTGGGGTGTAGCAAGCATGCATGGACAAGTAACATATGCACTTGAAAACCTCGCGACGATCATGTTTGATGACAACATTATTACGTGTTTTCTCTATTTTTTGTTGAAACATCGTCATATATAGTTTGAGGCTCGTTGATCATGTTTGTGGCGTGACAACTAACATGTTATATATATATATATATATATATATATATATATATATATTTCTCTTTTTGTTGAAAGATCGTCATATATATATAGTTTGGCTCGTTGATCCTATGTTTGGGGTGTAGGGTAGCATGCATGGACAACTATAACATGCATGTTAGAGATACGTTGATGATCATATGTGCTCCCCCCGTCTCCATGAACTTTTCGCTTTGTCGTAGTTCATTTTTTTTTAACTACAAAAGCCGCATCAGAAGAGCTTGTTTATTGGCTCATGGACAAGGAAAATTCCTTGTACCTAGTACAAAAAGTATAAGTTGGTCGGCGTTTCCATTTGTATGCGAAAGACGCGGCCAGGTAGTTGCTCTTGCAGGTGTATGGTTATTACGTGAGTGTTTGGTCGGGTCATGTGGTTAGTCCACGATGCTCCCTAAACCCGGTGTTGAGGCTGTGTATTTGTCATTTGTGCGTACACTGTAGTGACATGTGACAAAGTGCTCAGTCATCAATTGCGTTTGGTTTGACGTTGAAGTTCGATTGGAGATAGATCATCCATTTCTTTATGTCTTGGATCATCCCAATTGACGTTTGGTTGGATGGACTGGACGATCCAATTTTTTGTTGGTAGGTTGGATGAAACTTGATTGGATTATTGAATCATCAAAGTTGATAATTTCATAATATTATTCGTGCGCATGATGATGGATCGTGCACGCCGAGCGCTGAGTTATTCGGATCGCTGAGCAAAGTTTGGACATGGAGTTCGTGTGCCCGTGCGCGCTGCTAGATTTGATGCGCTCGCGTACGTGGCAATCATCAGGGCAGGATGGTATAGTCACGGGAACCGTGCAATGCACCCTTGGCTGTAAGATTTGGAGCGTGAACGTACGTGGCAACAATCTAGGTAGGGTCGCATAGAGACGGTTGTGCGGAAGGGCCGCAGAGAATTCGATTTTCGTGTTTGGGAACACGGTATTTTTGGAGTTTTACAATTAGCAATACCGTGGTATTTGAGATTACTATGATATTTTCTACAGAATGGTGCTTGTCAACCAAACAGTCCTATGTATTTCAAAATACTTTGGCATTGCCATGTCATTTTAAAAACTGTGGTTTCCAAAACTTTAGTATTGAAAAACTATGTTAGCCTAAAGCTTACTGTGAACCACTGCGGATGGTCTTAAAGGCAGGCCCGGCTTTGGGCCAAGGCGGGCGAAAATAAATTTTCTGCGGCCCTGCCGCACAACGTCGTGCGTGCGCCCCCGCCCCCCACGCTGTCCCATGGAAATCCCACTGAGATCCTTCGCTTTGCGCTGGTGGGTTTGTTGTCTGGACACCGAAGGATGGAAATCCCGCGTGTCCCGCTCCCACGATTATGCGATTTTGATTGGACAGCGTGCTAGGCGGGGGCGCACGAGCGATGCTGTGCGGCAGGGTCGCAGAAAATTTGTGGGCTACTACCTAGGGCCAGACCGGTCGGTGGGGGTGGTGGGGCGGGCACGATGACAACTGGTAAAGAGAAAAGAAATAAAATTAATTAAGTGTGTAGCTTTGTATTTTCGTAATTTTTTGAAATATAATTCTACTACGTATGTCCTACTAATGTTAGTTCAACGCTTTGTCCAAAACGTCAAATAAAAGAATAAGGAGGGAGTATTTATTAGATACAGTATAATATTACTAATGTGTTAATTTTCCATATGCGATGTTTTTCGATAAAAGGAGGAGTTTTTTGTTAGTGCATGTACTGTAGGACACGTTGTTCATGAGCATAAAATAAAAGACATTTTTGATTAACATAAAAACAACACATATATTACAAACAAGAAAAAAACATAGAAAACAACAGAAAAAACTACTACTCATCCTACTCTACTCGGAGGAGGACTTGTCCACCTCCGCCGCCTCCGGCTGCGCCACCACCTCTGCATCAGCCGCCAGCGCCTCCGCCTCCACCGCAACCGCTGGCGGAGCATCCTCCAACACAAGATCGAACTTCTTCCGGCTGATGGCGTTCACGAGTTGCTCGCAAAACCCCTCCCCGGCCTCCTCACCGATCGTCCCATAGAGGTAGTCGAGACGAGTGGCAACAAAGCCTAACTCGAAGATGTAGTAGCCGGCGGAGTCCATGCTGGCGTGGTGGGGAAGGACACCAAGTCCCATTCGATGACTGGAGTGAGATGTATTGTGAAATACATCCTACACCATTTTGTCGAGCGCTTTTTCTTGCACGTCGGCGGCGAACAGGCTGCCGGTGACCTCCTTAAGCTTGCCGTCGAGTTTGTCGATGCTTTCCTCGATGAGGCGGACAGTCTCATCATAGTCGGACGGAAGAGGTGCGGGCGCCATGGGCGGAGACGGGAGTGGAGGAGGTGCGGGCGCGGCCTCCAGTTCCACCGGCCTTGGTGGCGATGGGAACAGAGAAGGAGGTTCGAAGGACATCGATGACCTGGAGCGCTTCGGTGCGGGGCTACCCATTTGTGCGGCGACGGAGGTGCGAACAAATAGAGAGAGTTGGTCGATGGTGGTGCGGCGGAGAAGCAAGAGGAGAAGTTTGGAGGCTAATATCGATCGAGAGGTGCGGCGGAGAAGAAGAGGAAGGTGTGCCTTTATAGCAGGTCGTCGTCTAAGTGCGTGAGTGGAGATGATCAGACGCTTCAAAAATTGTGCTTTTGAATCGACGGTCAGAGTTACTCCAAAGCGCGGTTCGCCTCCTCTCGGTTATCCCAATGGCTCAACACGTCCCATCGGCCAGTTTTTTAATTTGACATACAAAGGTGCGGAGATTGATGTGAACGCGCGTGGCAATCGACCGAGAGTCCATATCTTTTCTTTAAGGATCCGACTGTTGCCGACCGAGAGTCCATATCAAACTGATAATTGTCATGATCATTGATGATGGTGGACATGAATGTAATGCATGTGAAAGAGACTCGTGATCAAGCATGTTTGGTCACGTGTTGAGGATTTTTGTGCCCCCTTGTTGAGGAACATGTTAATTGGATGACATTGAGGATCGGATGTGGCGTACATGTTTTCACAAGTGTGTTCATTTGTTCCAAAAATCAGAACACGTAGCGGCTAGCGCCTACGCCTGTTGTTTCTTCAAAAGACGAGTATAGTGATACATAATGGCAGCATGCGATCGATTAATTTGATGAACCACATACGTACATAGTGAGAGTTGTGTGCTAATTAGACGATGGTAGTCCACATTCTATCCTCGTACCGTCGAGGGAACATCCTTGTGTCAAATTTGTTATCTCTATTGATGACATGATAATATTCTTCATTAGTGTGGTAGTTAAACTGCCATATACTGTAGGTTTAGAGCATACACACATGCATGGTAGAGAATATGATAAATATAGAAATATATATACATGGTAGGAAATATTATTCTATTCTTGGAATACATGTTTGGGATGTAGCATATGTACATCTAACATACATGTGAAAGACCTCGATCATGTTTGCTGACGTTACGTGTTCTCTTTTTTTGTTGAGAGATCATCATGTTTGAGGCTCGTTGATCATGTTTGGGGCGTAGCATGCATGGACAACTAACATGCATGTGAAAGACCTCGATGCATGTGGAATAACATGCATGTTTTTAAAAGCAAGATATAGTGTTTCCTCAAGAAAAAATAATTTTATGAGAGATTGGGCGCACAAGCACAAAAGCTAAAACTTGTGCGATGCACCTACAAATTCCATATGCCAGGATGATCGACGGCAGCCGATCCGCAAACTCGGTGGTAAGATCAGTAGTCGCCAGAGAGCAGCTTGCAGCTGACCTCGAAGGAGACGAAGGTGTCGATGCACGCATAGCTGATCTGCTCGCCGGAGAGATTGTACGCGTCCAAGTTGCTCGTCCTCACCCTGTAAGGCTTCTCCATGTCGGCGCCCATCACGGCGGAGGCTCGGGCGATCCATCTCCTCCGTCGCGAGCTCGGCCAGGTCCACTGTTTTGGCCACCTTCAACTACTAGTCCTTCCAAAGTCTGTCTGTGTCACCCTCCACGCCGACGCTGACGAAGCGGTAGTCGGTTCGCCGAGGAAATCTTCCAGCTCGTCGAGGAAGTAGTCAGCGTGGATGACCTAGAAGATGAGGCAGCGGCGGCCGATGCAGAGCTGCAGAATGGGGACGGGGTTCTGGTCAGCGGAGTAGCTGGGGTGCCACTCGACGTCGAGCCCGATGACGAGCTTGCGAAGGCGCCGATGGTGGACGGACAGGACCTCATCGATCCAGTCCTCCACGGCCTTGCCGGAGGACGTCACGGTGGTGGTGATCATGTATTCCTACACCTGAGTCCCCGCCATTGGGTCTCTCTCCTTGTTGTCCCTACGGTTGCCGTCTGCGGCGGCGCGACGCAACTCTCTCTCTCTTGTGCAAAACCTTCGCCTACACCTTTAGTTTGGATTTTAATTGGAAATGGGCCTGGATTTATAACTCATGCAGTTACGATATGATCGGAGGAGTTTCCGAATTTGACGGGCCCGAGCCCGGAGTAAAGAGAGTAATGAAGATTTTTAAATCCTATATACTCTTTCTAATTTTTAATTCTTACCGTTATGACCACAAGTTGCATTGTCTCAACCTAACACTACGTACAACAACAACAACATTTCTCAGGAGCCCACCCACTGGATATGCCAGGTCGGCCACGGGATACTCTGAGTCCAGTCACTAGAGCGTAGCTAGTGTGAATACATGCTGGAGAGATCAGCGGAATTGGGAACTGGCCAATGAAGATGGATGTCAGCAGTGTCACGATTCATGTATCAAAGCGCGCGCCGTCCTTTTTCTTCTTCTCCTTTTTCTTATAAGTTCGTATTATTTTCCACCAATCTTCTAAGAGCATCTCCAACCACGTTTGCTATTTTTAGTTTGCTATTCTTTCAAATAGCAAATATGCTATCCACATTTAGCATCTCATTCTATGAGCATCTCCAACCCGTTTGCTATATGATGTGCTATATTAAAAATTTTCATATTTTATTAATATGTAATAATTATTTTAAAATTCAAATAACATTGTTGCAACGGCTATATTGTGACGTTTGTATTTCTAACAGCTATTTTTCAATGGTTATATTTCTAATGACTATTTTTGAACGGTTGTATTTCCAACGGTTAAATTTCAACAACTATTTTGCAACAGAAACGACAATAATGTAGCAGAAATTGGGGACAGCAAACCGGATAGCAGAAATTGGCGGTAGCAAACCGAGGGCTCCATATAGCAAATGGCTAAAAGTAGCAATCCTAATAGCAAACCGGTTGGAGATGATTTTTGCTCTAAATTTTCTAAATAATAGGATAGGACACCATATAGCTAATGGCTAAAAGAGCATCTCCAACCCATTATCTATATGATGTGCTATCCTATTATTTAGCAAATCTAGAGCAAAAATCATTTCCAACCGGTTTGCTATTAGGATTGCTACTTTTAGCCATTTGCTATATGGAGCTCTCGGTGTGCTACTAGTAGCAAATGCTATCCGGTTTGCTATTCCCGATTTCCGGTACATTATCGTCGTTCCATTGCAAAATAGTCATTGAAAATTAGCCATTGGAAATACATCTGTTGAAAAATAGTCGGTAGAAATATAACCGTTGAAAAATAGTCGTTATAAATACAACTGTTACAATATAGCCATTGCAACAATGTTATTTGAATTTTAAAATAATTATTATATACTAATAAAATATGAAAAAAATTTAATAGAGCACATCATATAGCAAACGGGTCGGAGATGCTCATGGAATGAGATGCTAAATGTGGATAGCATATTTGTCATTTGAAAGAATAGCAAACAAAAAATAACAAAGGGGTTGGAGATGCTCTAACCCTCCTTTATTTGAAGTTGTAAGGTTGGATCAAGATACGTGGCCGACTTACACTTTATGACACACTATTGAAAGTAAAACACCCGATACATTTTATAACACACTTGTGAAAGTAAAATATCCGATACATTTTATTATTATGGAAGTCTATAACTAAGACTCAATCCAAATCGGGCAAAAATTTCGATGACCTGGACTTCTAGTTTGTTTTTGCTAGCCATCTGAATCAAGTCTTTTTTGTCTTCACCCTTTTGCAATGACGCCCATGAGCATCTAATTTAGGCTAAAGTTGATATGTACTCCAAAAACTGTTGTTGCGTTTTTCGTGATTTACTACGTGCTTTGCTGTTTGATTGCTCATTATGTTGGATCCGTGTTTGGTTTGAACAGAGAGTGGGCTTCTCCCTGCTGGTCCTGTTAGATAAACTAGTAGGTGATGGTCACTTTCTGGATCTCCAGCTCAGTAGAGTTGGAAGTGGAAATATATTCCATTCTAAAAGATAAAAGAGATAAATAGTCCACTAGCTTATCGTTAGAACAACAACATTAGAACTATTTTTGCGCACCAATGAACAGAAATATAAAGTTCATTACCTTAAGACGATACATTACAAACAGGAAAAAAGAAAAACACAAACTACAAACAAGAAAATATAAACAACACAACTAAGAACAAGAAAAAAACTACTTCTCCTCCACCTCGCTCCACCTACTTCTCCTTCTCCTCCTTCTCCATGGGCTCCTGGCTGGGTGGGGGCGCCTCCCGCAGCGGAGATGGGAAGCCTAGTCTCATGGACATTGCCGCCACCAGGTTGTCACGGCCGGCGACGCCGAGCTCGTCCGCCAGCGTCTCCCAGAGGACGTCGAGGCGACCGGCCAAGTGCGTCATGCCGAAGATGTAGTGGCCTATGGTCCCCATGGCAGCATACTCTGGAAGGGGACCAAGCCCAAGGCGACACATGGAGCGCGATGTATTGTTAAATACATCACGCGCGATCTTCCGGAGAGCCCAATCCTTGTCCAGGGGGGGAGTCTGGTCGGGGACGCTTCCCCTTGGCGTCCTTCAGCGAGCTTGGCGGCGGCGTTGTCTTGTCAGCCATGGTGTTCTTGGCGCGGTTTTGGGAAGAGAGGAAGAGTGGCTGTGCGGAGAAGACGATGGCGTGCTCGGGTGATCTTATAGCATAGTAGCAGCCTGGCTGGGGTGCTCATCTTCTGCAGTACTGCAGGTGCAGTAGAGGTGGCTGACATGTGGGTCCCACACCATGTGGGGACCTCATGTCAGCCATCTCTACTGCACCTGCAGTACTGCAGCGGATTTGAACCCGCCTGGCTGTTCGTCTCTCGACGCGCGCAAGTGGTGATGGGACGCGGAGCGGTTCCAATTGAATTCAAAGATGCGCATGCACTCCGCGCGTTTAAGGCGCCTCGGTGACTGGCGCGCACGTAAGCTCGGTGCGCCCGGTCGCATCACCCGCCTGTACAAATAGCTATGGCTTGAACGAAGGACCAAACCTTATGCGGCAAACAACAACGTATAATACTTCCTCCGCCCCAACTCAACTCTATTTCTGTTTTGGTCGAACTAATTACCTTTGACCAATGATTTATATAGAATTTATTAACTTCAATAACATGTAGTACTAGATTGTATATTTTGGAAATATTTTCATGGTGAATCTAAAACTACAATTCTTGTATTGTTAAAACAGATCAAAATTGCATAAATCTCGAAGATAGATTTGACGAAACCTAAGACATCCCTTGAAAAAGTTTTATACATTACATTAGTTTTACATATGTAATATGCACATAGGATATATCACTAATTGTTTTGCAAAAAAACATGGAGGAGAAATATGTATATCCCATATGCTACTACTACGTAAATTAGGGGTGGGCAAATAAACCAAGACCGAAAAAATGAAACCGATAAAACCAAGACCGGAACCGAAAAGACCGAAATATCGGGTATCGGGTACTTTTCAGGTAGCAAATATAAATAACTGAAAAATAAATGTCGGGTTCGGGTACCACTATTGGGTAACTAAAATAATCGAATAGTCGGTCCATCAAATAATAAGTTAAATTATGCGTGCTAAACTATGAACAATTCAAATTTAGATATTTTATTTTCAAGTTGTGATGTGTGAAGTTGTTGGATTTAAATGTTTATTTTTTAATTTTCATTTGTCAATTTATAATAAATGACCTCATGGGATTAAATTTATCAATCATATTAAATTTGTGCAAACGTGACATGGATATAATGTATAATTTGGATATATCGGGTAGGACTGAAGACCAAACCGGAATTTTGGTACCTAAAATGTTCGGGTACCTAATATTATTACAACAATTTGGGTAGTGATTTCAAGAAACTGAATTCTGAAAACGACCGAAATACCCCAACCAAAATATCGGGTAGTACGAATGCACACCCCTTAACGTAAATCCATCCGAAATAATTAGCTAGTTTGAGGATGAATGAAGTTGAGCTTGCGAGCTTGATGAACACCGTCATTGTTTTGAGCAGCGATTAATTTATGGCATCATAAAATCTGGAGTAATTTTTCTAGATCATTTGGGACCGAAAAATTATTTAACACACTATATATGAGGAGAAAGATTAGGATATGCTACCTATTGCTTGTGTTGAATAACCCTGCGCCGTGGACAACATATATCCGACACTTCATTCTGGTCGCCAGGATCATTCTGCCCTGGGGATGAAAATGGTACGGTAAATTCCCGAACTTTCTGACGCTGCTTTCGAAAATTTCCGATGCGATTACCATTTTCTACAATTTCCGAAATTTTTGACCCGATTACCGTTTTCATCAGACATTGAAATTTGGTAAGCGGAATGGAAACGATTTAGACTGATTTCCGACCGAATTGTCGTAATACCGTATTTTTATGGTGGGATGACATTTACTCTCTATGTCCCTTGGAATAGAGGATTTTTAAAGGAAACTTCAAAGGAATTCATTCCTACATTGTGCTGATGTCACAGGTGTTTGGAACACAGTAATCATATTTCCTTGCTTGTAGAAAGACTTCCTTTCCTATGTAATATGGAGGAATGAAATAATCCGGTCTAAGTTCTTTGTGGTCTGCTGGTTGGCTATGGAGGGAATATATAGGGGGCTAAAATTCAAATTAACTAACCTAATGATTTGCATGGAATAATTATTTCTTTTTTTGAAACAAGGGAACAATTATTTCTGAGCTACTGCAATGCAATAGACGTTTTGATGTTAGAAATATAGGAATGAAGTTGTTTATGAAGCAAACTGGTCGTTCATTTTGGCAAGAAGTTATGACTTTGATTTATGTATTACAAATAATGATAGTTAAGATTCTAAAGAATTTTGTTTATAGTTGCTCTAACATTTTTCCTATGTTTTCATTCCTGCATTCCAAACATCTTGAATTCTCCATTCCTCAGATTTTGATTCCCGTGGTTTTCTCACTTTCTTCGTTCCTGCATTTTGTCTATTCCTATGTTTTTTTCCAATTCCTGTGATTTGGATTCCTACGTTCCAAACAGGGCCGTAGTAAATATCGCTTTGTAATTTATTTTTGAACTTCAAAGCGATAAGTATTTAGAGATGGAGGGAGTAATAAGCTCAATTATTTAAATTTTTTATTCAGACACCAGTTTGAATAAGGAGTTGTCAAAGGTAATAAGCTTAATTCCGACCATTTTCATCCCTATTCTGCCCCAAGTCATCTGGGGCAGCAGGCGAAGGACCTTGATGATCAGGATAAGGACCAGGCAAGAAATCATTGGTCAAAGGTAAGTTTGACCAAAGCTAAAAATAGAGTTGAGTTGGGGCGGAGGGAGGAGTAGTTTTTACAGACCGCTTTGCAGGCCCCGCTACGGGCGATCTCCTGCCTGCTGACAACTCCAGCGGCTAAAGTAGCGTACAGCTGCACTTTAGAAGCCGTAACCCTAGTTTTGCAAGTAGCATTCCAAACGGTGCACTTTAGAAGCCATAACCATCATTGCGCGCGTCTCATCATCTTCTCCGTGCGTACTAATAAAGACACACCATCCCTTTCTCCGCAACACACATAGGACATCCTCTTCTCCATGCTTACTCTTCCTCTTCGCCTCCATCACGCGCGACCTCATTGGTTCCCTTCGAAGCCCATGGAGTTCCCCTTGCCGCACGATATTGTAGTCCTGATCGCGGGGTGGGTCGCTACAACCTCCCCGCAGCCCATGGACGACCTCTCCAGTCTGCGCGCCACCTGCAAGGCCATGCACGCGGCGTGCCGGGATCACGTTGTAGGCAGGCGCGTGGCGCTGGAGTGGGAGAGCATCTGGAAGTATAACTAGAGCTACGACCGCCTCATGGAGTGCCTGGCAATCGTCGGCAACCCTCGTGCGTGCTATGTCACCGGGTTCGACCTCGTCTTCCTGCACGGTCACGCGCAGCCGGGCACCCAGTTCCTTGCCCGGACGGCGAACGGCCACATGGTGGCGGCCTACGTCCTCGCCATGCTCTGCTACGACACCGACCATGGGGCCCGCGATGCCTTCGAGTATATCCGGCAGGTCGAAGGTGAGGCCCACGTCGGCTACAACGTGGTCGGGTCTGTCGCCATGAAGTGGACCAACAAGGAGTGCTGCCGGCGTCGGCATGAAGCCATGAATAGTATCGATGGTGTCGCCTAAAGGTTCCCGGGCAGGCCTCGTCCAGAAGCACCGCCGATGGCGGTGCTCAACATTGATGATGACGCTTGGGGCTGCTCAATAGGGGGAACCAGGAAACTGCCCGCTGCGGCAGGCCTACGTGGGAGAAGTGGACAGTCTTCTGTACAAAGAACTGTAGGATTAAGCACGAGCATGACCTCTTCTTCCATCTGGCATTGTACTATATGGGTTATATTCCCTCCATTCCCGTTTGGATGCACCAGTACTAGTTCTCCCAACGCCAATTAAAAGAGAACCAAGGGAGTATATAAAATAGACTTGTAGTATATGTGCTTCCCCTATGCCTGCTCGTCTCTGATGAACGTTGCACTTGTTGTGTTTCCCCTATGTGCGCTCGTCTTATGTTTAGCCCCGTTTGCATCAAAGGAAACTCACGGGACAATTTAAAGAAATGGATTCTTCTGAAAATGAATACATTCAATCATACAGTAGTTTTGAACAAAAGAAATCAGTGTTCCCTTCTTTCTGTTCATTGTCTTCACTTTTCATTCTAGTCGTCGCCAATCGACAGAACTAGCTGTTACATAATCCCCAATAAACACAAAATAAACTAATCGGCACATCTAGTCCGCAACACTTCCCTTGAAGCAGTGGTAATAACATCTGGCCGATTATAGGAGTAGTGGTAATGATTACACCGCGTATAGGGGCATAGGGCCAGTGGTACGTTGGAGTTCTACCCATCTTTTTCTAACATTTTTCTCGTCCTTTCTTTTCTTTTCTCTGTTGATTGTCTCCACTTTTCTTTCTAGTCACCGCTACCTGTTACTACTTTACATACCGCTTTGCAGGCCCTGCTGCGGGCGATCTCCTAGCACCTCTAGCGGCTAAAGTATCGTACATGCAACTTTACAAGCCACCGGCGGTGTGGAGGGTCATTCATTAACAGAGAATATAGATAGAACAGATAGTTCACTAAACAGCAGATAGAAAACAAAATAACAGATGGAATAGACGAACAACATTGAGTTCATTATCATAAAACATTACATCACGATTGGATTAATCAGTGTCAAAAGATTTCCTGTTTTAAAGTTGGGTTGAACTAGAATGTAATAAGATGTTTGGTGCAATCGTGTAATCAACCATCTTCAACCATTGGATCGATCTACATTACGGTCGTTGAATATTTTTATTTAACCCCCTCCACCAGGTTGAGTGGGGGTGGTGGGGGTGGAAGGGGTTTAATGAAAAGATGTAATAACCGTATTATGTATAGTTAATCATACTTACATATCATAATGACAACAACAAATGAGCTTACTCGAATTTTTCGAGCTTGAGCTCATCACGCTGGCAATACTCAACTTCATCCTCAAACTTTCAATGAAAACTAAGTTTGGTCCTTGAACTTTCAAATGGGTCAATTATTTAGTCTATCAACTTCAAAAAACCATTTCACTTTCATCCTTACTCTGAGTTGGACATCCACACATTGGCATGCCACATAAGATAGTTAATGTGTTTTTAATCATGTTAATTTGTTATAGAAGTTTGTTTTTATTTAAATGTTTGAAGTATGTATCATTATATGCATAATAACTCTTTCTCATGTTGAAGCAAGCAGGCAAGAGTTTATGAAACTATTTGAATGGACCCCTTAGTTGGATTGCTGGGAAGTACAATCGTCGGATCAAAACAAACGTTGGATGCAGCCTTTACTGCATGCATGCAGCAAAATGTCGCTACGTTAGGCGATCCTGGTCCAAGCAGGTATGCTCCAATTTCTGTCCTCCAACTCCATCTAGGCTTCCGATGATGCAGGCGGTTCACCACCAGACTGTAGAAAGGATAAGAACGCACACATGTAACCGTCATTATTGACTGCGTTGGTCTAACGTCATTGTTTGATTGCGTAGGCCTACGTTTAGTCATTAACGCTAGCTTTTCAATCTGTTTAGTGCGAAAGGGTTTTGTTTTGGTTTCACACTACACTAGCTAGACTATATAAAGTGTCTCTGTGTTCCGTGATGAATACAACAAACATTCTCCATACAGAATGAAACTTGCATGCCGCTTTCTTCTGCCGGAGGTTCGAAGGAAACTACACGGCTGGCCGGGTACACGTACGGTACGGGTGTGCCGGTGTACCTTAACCCCTTGTACGTCGTCCGTCCCCGGTGGTTGTTTGGAAGAGCCTTACAGGTATGTTGTGATTCTAGTCCTCTTACTCCATCTATAGGTTTCTTATGACGCAGGCAGTTCACCACCAGACAAACCAAAAAAGGTTGAGCGGCATGCAAGTTTTTTGATGAAAAACTAGCTGTGGCCCGCAGACTGCGGCCTGCTGACGCATCCATCTCTAGTTTTTTGATGACACTCCCGCTGATGTGTCATCATCTTATTTGTTGTGAAGGAATGGTCGTTAAACTAAGCATTAATAAAGGGACCAATAACATTTTGACACATCAGCTGGATGACGCATGGGAGGACAGAACGGGAGGGACACTGCTTGTATACTCCCATCAGTGCTTCCTTGCGTACTCCTACTTAAGTGTCACAATTTTATTGGCCCTTTCATTTACCTAACATAATGCCTGATTTAACTTCAACCAATTAGATGATGACACATAAGCGGGAGTACACATGGAAGCACAAACAGGAGCACCGAAGTTGCATCCGAACGGGAGGCCCCCGCAGCTAGTTTGTCATCAAGAAATTTGCATGCCGCTCATCACCAAGGCTTTGCTAGTTTGTCTGGTGGTGAACCGCATGCATCATCGGAAAACCTAGATGTAGTTAGAGCACAGGAATCAGAACATACCTGCAGGGGTCTTCCAGCCACCACCGGGGACGCACGATGGGGGTTAAGGTACACATCAGCACACCCGGACTGTACATATGTGTCAGTGAAGATGAACGGCGTTCCAGCTGTGGAAGCACCTGCATGGCTTCCGTTGGAAGGTGAACGACTCGCGGAAGATGTGCGAGGTCGACTACGCCAACATCCACGTACGTCGCTGTCTGCTACCACCATTTTCCATTGCGCCGCCGCTGCATGTTGTTCACCTGCCGCTGCTCGTCATCCTTTCGCAGGATCACCACCAGACTGTAGAAAGGAAAAGAACGCACACATGTAACAGTCATTGTTGACTGCGTTGGTCTAACGTCATTGTTTGACTGCGTAGGTCTACATTTAGTCATTAACGCTAGCTTTTGAATCTGTGTAGTGTGAAAGGGTTTTGTTTTGGTTTCACACTACACTAGCTATCCTATATAAAGTGTATCTGTGTTCCCCGATGAATACACAACAAACATTTTCCATAAAGAATGAAACTTGCATGCCTCTTTCTTCTGCCGGAGGTTCGATGGAAACTACACGGCTGGTCGTGTACACGTACGGTACGGGTGTGGCCGTGTACCTTAACCCCCCGTACGTCATCCATCCCCGGTGGTTGTTGGGAAGAGCCTTACAGGTATGCTCTGATTCTAGTCCTCTTACTCCATCTCTAGGTTTCTAATGACGCAGGCGGTTCACCACCAGACAAACCAAAAAAGGTTGAGCGGCATGCAATTTTTTTGATGAAAAACTGACTGCGGCCCGCTGCCTGCGGCCTACTGACGCCTCCATCTCTAGTTTTTTGATGACACTCCCGCTGATGTGTCATCATCTTATTTGTTGTGAAGGAATGTTAGTTAAACTAAGTATTAATAAAGGGACCAATAACATTTTGACACATCAGCGGGATGATGCATGGGAGGACAGAATGGGAGGGACACGGCTTGTATACTCCCATTTAGTGCTTCCATGCGTGCTCCTACATAAGTGTCATGATTTTATTGGCCCTTTCATTTACCTAACATAATTCCTGATTTAACTTCAACCAGTTAGATGATGACACATAAGCGGGAGTACGCATGGAAGCACAAACGGGAGCACCGAAGTTGCATCCGAACGTTAGGCCTCTAAAGCCAGTTTGTCATCAAGAAATTTGCATGCCGCTCATCACTGAGGCTTTGCTGGTTTGTCTGGTGGTGAACCGCATGTGTCATCGGAAACCTAGATGTAGTTGGAGGACAGGAATCAGAACATACCTGCAGGGGTCTTCCAACCACCACCGGGGACTCACGACGGGGCTTAAGGTACACACCGGCACACACGGACCGTGCATACGTGGCGGTGAATAAGGAACTCAACAGTATCACTGTTATGGATAGATAAAAGGAATAAGAAAATGGATGGCACGTGTTTCGATCTATGAACCGTGAGACTGCTAACTTCCATTTTAATTGGCCAGTTCTCGATTTCGCTGAGTCATTGTTGTTGTACGTGGTGTTTGGTTGAGACAATGCAACTTGTGGTCATAACAATAAGATTTAAAAAGAGGAGTATATCAGATTCAAAAATCCACTTAGATTGAAGTGGAACCACTCCTACCCAAACGAGGAAAAAAATTTATGGATACGGTATGCATATCCAAGGCTGTGAATACCGTTCCACATTTGTGACATGTGTCCACATGAACCTGCATTAGCTGCCATTGACATGTGGGCCCATGAGACATCGGGTCTACTTCTCAGTGGCGGCTACTGCAGGTGCAGTACTGCATAGTGCCAGCTTGCGACACTCAACAAAGCAAGGGTTCGGTCTCGCCGAAACCCTCGAGGAGGATTGGTGGCAGGGCGAGTAATGGCTAGGGATTTGCGGGCAGCGGGGTACTCATGGCACGCAAAGGATGGGACGTGGCGACAGGCGAGGGAGACACGCCGGGAGGACACTGAAGTGAACAGAAGCAGGGCATGGTGGCATAAAAAAATCACGCCATCACACATGTACTTCCTTCTCGTGTGTTCAATCGTTGTTCCCAGATCATGGCACCATCTATATACCACTGGCCCCAACGTAACACTGGCCCAATGCCCCTATACACGGTGTTATCATTACCATACTCCTATACCTGGCATCATGGGGACGAACACCAAGCATTCCAGCGAAGTTTCGGCCCAGGAATACAAAGTGACTCAGCGTAGTTTCAGCCCACGAATAACAAGCAGCCCAGCGCAGTGGTGGTCCTACTCTGATTGCTTCGCGTACGCTTTGTCCTGGCTTCCTCCCCGCCGGACCCTTCGATCCACAACGGCCCCTCTCCCGATTGCACGAAACGCGCCTGGAGGAGCATCCGCCGGCCGCCACGCTCTTGGAGGAGCATCCGCCGGCCGCCGCACGTGGAGGAGCAATAGCGCTAGGTACAATTGCTCACATAATGTTATTGTAGTTCAATCCTCTTACGGATACACTGATCGAATTGTTGGAAGCAATGTCAAAAGATAAGACATGGATGGGAAAAGACAGGCGTACGAAGGAGTGGCAGGATGGAATGAAGTCATTTTTAAATTTAGCATTCCAGGGCACTCGTGAAGAAGAAACTAAGCCATGTCCTTGCACGAAATGTCGTAATATTTACCACGGGAGACGCAAGGAAGTTCATCTTCACTTGCTTCGTAATTGGATGTCATTTGATTATACTTGTTGGGTACACCATGGAGAAAAATGAGTTGAGAAAAATATTGTTGAGCAATCAGCAAATAATGAGGAGATAATTTCTAATGATGCTGCTATGGAAAATATGCTGTCCAGTCTTCTTAGAGGCACTGGTGATCATGGTGGTACTTTAGCAGGTGTTGATGATCCAGAAAATGCTATAAACCAGCAGGAGCCAACTAGGTGTGCAAAGGCATTCTATGACTTATTAAATGATGCCAAAAAGGAGTTGTATCCAGGTTGTGAGAAGGTGACCCAATTATCCTTCATTGTCAGGTTGTACCAGATAAAGTGTTTAAATGTTTGAGCAAAAAAGCGTGTGAGTTGATCCTTGAGCTATTCTCATATGTGCTTCCAGAGGGCCATTGCATTCCTAATACACTTGATAAAGTTCAGAAGGTTGTTCGTGACCTCGGGCTGAGCTACGAAAAGATCGATGCATGTGTCAATGATTGTGTGTTATTCCGGAAGGACTATTCTCTCCTGGATCGATGCTCAAAATGTGGTGCATTAAGATGGAAAAATAGTACTGGTGGGGATGCAATAGAGGCTTTACCTTGTGGAAAAGCCAAGAAGCTTGTAGAACGCAAGATTCTATGATACTTCCCTCTTATTCCCCGTCTTCAGAGGTTTTATATGGCAGAATCAATGGCATCACACATGTGCTGGCACAAAGAAGAATGTATTGATGATGGAATATTACACCATCCTGTAGATTCGAAAGCATGGAAGCATTTTGATAGCATTCACCGAAATTTCTCATATGATCCTCCCGACATAAGACTTGGGATAGCATTGATGGTTTCAATCCTTTTGGAGTAATGAATGTTTCTTACGGTACATGGCCTGTGATTCTAATCCCTTATAATCTACCACCTTGGTTGTGTATGAAGCAGCCTTATTGGTTGATGTCAATGATAATTCCTGGGCCAAAGTCACCTGCAAACAACATTGATTTGTATTTGGAGCCTTTGATTGATGAGCTACTGAAATTATGGTATGATGGTGTTGAAACATACGACAGTTCAAAGAAAGAGACATTTCTCATGTGAGCTTCTATATTGTGACAATAAATGATTTTCTAGCATATGCAATGCTATGTGGATGGAGCACAAAAGGTAGGCTAGCACGTCCATACTGTCATGTAAACACTGACGCCTTGTGGTTGAAACATGGACGAAAGTATTGCTACATGGGTCATCGTCGTTTCCTACCTCAGGATCACCGGTGGCGTCGGGACAAAGCTTCTTTCAACAACAAAATAGAGAATAGAGAGGCTCCAACATCACTCTCTGGTCACGAAGTACTCCCACAATACAAGACTTTTGATCAAGTGAGTTTTGGAAAGACGAATAATAAGAGAAAGCGCACTGAGGAAGATAGGTGGCATAGTTGGAAGAAGAAAAGTATATTTTTTCAGCTCCTGTATTGGAAGACATTGCTAATAAGGCATAACGTGGATGTCATGCACATTGAGAAAAACATTTGTGATAGCATATTGGGTACATTGCTTAATATGGATGGTAAAACAAAAGATAGTCTACAAGCTCGTTTTGATATGCAGGAAATGGGTATACGGCCAAAGCAACATCCGGTGGGTATGAATGGGAAGTATGATTGTCCACAACATCATATACTTTGCAAAAAGATCAGAAGACCACCTTGTGCAAGTTTTTGGCGGATGTGAAGATGCCCGATGGTTATGCCTCAAACATCAAGAGAAGTGTGGACATAACAGCACATAAGGTATCAGGTCTAAAACTCATGACTTCCAAATTATATTTCATAAGATCCTTCCTATTGCAATACGTGACATATTGCTTGAAAAGGTTGTTGAACCTTTAATTGAGTTTAGCAGATTCATTTCTAGAATTTGTTCGAAAGAATTGGCGGAACCAGATTTGGATAAGATGATTGAATAATTTCCTGAAACAATTTGTAAGCTTGAGATGTTGCTTCCTCCCGCTTTCTTTGATATCATGGTACATCTTCCATTTCATCTTGGTGATGAAGCTCGCTTGGGTGGACCTGTTTGTTACAGATGGATGTATCTAATTGAGAGGTACCTTGGTACATTCAAGAGGTATGTACGTAACAGAGCTCACCCGGAGGGTTCTATAGCTGAGGGATATATTATGGAAGAGTGTATGACTTTTTGTAGCCAGTTTTTGGATAACATCAGCACCAAGCTTAATAGGCCAGAACGTCATGAAGCTGCATCTAGGAATGAACCTTCTCTCAAGTCTAATATATTTACAGAAGTTGAAAATTCTAAAAAAGGGTTTAAATGGGGCGAACTTACTATGGTGGAACTACATAACATCAGGCATTATATTATTGCTAATGTTGAAGAGGCCGCTCCATGGATGAATTATGTATAACCCTCAGATGTTTTATACTATATTAATGGATCATGCTTATTGTAGATGGCTAATTTATTTTTGTACCCTTTTTAGTAAGCATTTTGAAGAGCTGAAAAAGATTCATTCTCGTGATGTTGAAAAACGCCATAGAGATAGTTTGTTTGTTGGTTTCAGAAACGAGTAAGTACATGCAAGTTTTTACTTTGATGAAATATTGAAGAAATATCTGTTCTGAAGTTGGTTTATCGATGACCCCTTTTATACTAATTAATGTGTACAGATTACGACATTACACAAAGAAGGCAAAGTAACCGATTATTTGTATGCATTATCTAGAGGACCTGATCGTCGGGCATGTTTTTTTAGTTGATCTTTCATAAATGGCTTCTTCTTTCGAATAGCAGAGGTGGAAAAAGATTTCCAGACGCAAAACAGTGGTGTTGTTGTTCGGGATGGTAATCATGAGTGGTATGGAGTAATTAAGAAAATGATTTCTATTGATTTCGAAAAAATCAAGAGGTTCTGTTATTTGAATGTGAATGGTTTGATCGGTCTCGTTCCGGTCAGAGCAAAAGCAGAGGCTACAAAATGGATCGATACGGAATAATAGATGTTGACACTACTATTTCTCAATTTAAGTATGAGCCTTACATTCTAGCCACCCAAGCAGAACAAGTTTTTACATTAGAAGTGTGAAGCAACCTAAATTGGCTACAGTTTTTAAAACGAAGCCACGAAACCTTTTTGCCATGCCCCCTGGAGACAGTGAAAATAATGTCACTGAGACGATGGAGGCTGAGACATTATTTGATGATCGACGACTTACTGATATAAATGAGGATATGACCAGATGGGATAGGAATGACATTGACGGAGCAACTGGTGATGCTTCCGCTCTTTCAAATGAAGATGACGACGACGACGACCACGACGATGATGATACATATATTAATGATGGTATTGTACCTCCAATATTGAGGGAGGACAACGAAGATGATGATTTTTTCATATAGGTACTGTGTGAGCTAGCTGTACGTGAACTATGTAATGCATCGTTTGTGTTCCGTGGCGATAGATCTTAACGCCACCAACTGGTATTTCGTGGTAACGTATTCTAATACAACGATTGTATTTCGTGGCGATAGATCCTATCGCCACAAACTTGTGAATCGTGGCATAAGTTCCTAACGCAACGTTTGTGTTTTGTGGCGATAGATCCTAACGCCACGAACTGATGATCGTGGAAATGTTCCTAATGCAATGATTGTGTTCCGCGGCGATAGATGCTAACGCCACGAACTATTGAATCGTGGCAACAAATCCTAATGCAATGATCACATTCCATGGTGATAGATGCTAATGCCACAAACTAGTGAATCGTGGCAACAAATTTGTGGCGATAGATCCTAATGCCATGAACTAGTGAATCGTGGCGACAGATCCTAGTGCAACGATCGTGTTCTGTGGCGATAGATGCTAATGCCACGAACTAGTGAATCGTGGCAACAGATTTGTGGCGATAGATCCTAAGGCCACGAACTAGTGAATCGTGGCAACAGATCCTAATGCAACGATCATGTTCCGTGGCGATAGATGCTAATGCCACAAACTAGTGAATCGTGGCAACAATAATAGATCCTAATGCAACGATCGTGTTCTGTGGCAATGGATGCTAATGCCACGAACTAGTGAATCATGGAAACAGATTCGTGGCGATATATCCTAATGCCACGAACTAGTGAATCGTGGCAACAGATCCTAGTGCAACGATCCTATTCCGTGGCAATAGATGCTAATGCCACGAACTAGTGAATCGTGGCAACAGATTCGTGGCGATGGATCATAATGCCACGAACTAGTGAATCATGGCAATAGATCCTAATGCAACGACCGTGTTCTGTGGTGATAGATGCTAATGCCATGAACTAGTGAATCATGGCAAAGGACCAAGCTTACTGCAATGATTTAGTATTCATTGCAGTACAATCGTTGCAACAGGGCGAGATCCTTGTAGTGTTCATAGCGTTAGGATCTATCGCCACGGAACACAGTCATGGCATTAGAATCTGTTGATATGATTCACCAGTTCATGGCGTTAGGATCTATTACCACGGAACACAATCGTTGCACTAGGATTTGTTGCCACGATTCACTAGTTCGTGGTGTTAGGATCTATCGCCATGGAACACAATTGTTGCATTAGGATATATTGCCACGATTCACTAGTTCGTGGTGTTAGGATCTATTGCTGTGGAACACAATCGTTGCATTAGGATCTGTTGCCACGATTCACTAGTTTGTAGCGTTAGGATCTATCACCGTAGAACACAATCGTTGCATTAGGATATGTTGCCATGATTCACCAGTTCATGGTGTTAGAATATATCGTAATGGAACATAATTGTTGCATTAGGATCTGTTGCCACGATTCACTAGTTCATTGTTTTAGGATCTATCGTCAAGGCACATAATCGTTGCATTAGGATCTGTTGCCGCAATCCACTAGTTTGTGGTTTTAGGATCTATAGCCACGGAACACAATCGTTGCATTAGGATCTGTTATCACGATTCACTAGTTCGGACATTAGGATCTATCGCCACAAAACACAGTGGTTGCATTAGGATCTGTTGCCACGATTCCCCAGTTCGTGTCGTTAGGATTTATCGCCATGGGACACAATCATTGCATTAGGATCTATTGCCACAACTCACTAGTTCGTGGAGTTTGGATCTATCGCCATGGTACACAATCATTGCATTAGGATTTGTTGCCATGATTCACCAGTTCGTGGCGTTAGGATCTATGGCCATAGAACACAGTCGTTGCATTAGGACCTGTTCCCACGATTCACTAGTTCGTGGCATTAGGATCTATCACCGCGGAACACAATCGTTGCATTAGGATCTATTACACGATTCACTTGTTTGTGGCGTTAGGATCTATCGCCGCGAAACACAATCATTGCATTAGGATCTGTTGGCACGATTCACCAGTTCGTGGCATTATAATCTATCACTAGAGAACACAATCGATGCATTAGGAACTTTTGCCATGATTCACCAGTTCGTGGTGTTAGGATCTATCACCACGGAACACAATCGTTGCATTAGGATCTATTGCCACGATTCACCAGTTCTTGGCGTTAGGATCCATTGCCACGGAACACAATCATTGCATTAGGATTTGTTGCCACGATTCACCAGTTGAAGGCGTTCGGATCTATCGCCATGGAACACAATCGTTGCATTAGGATCTATTGCCATGATTGTACTAGTTCGTGGCATTAGGATCTATCGCCACGGAACACAATTGTTGGCCTCACGATATATTACAAAACATTGCCCACCGTGTGAACGAATGTATGTGTGGTGTGTTCATCGTGTTCCTCAGGAATCATAAGAAAGGATCTGTTTATTTTCTTGTCAAGTGAATGATTTACTTATCAAGTGAATGTTCTCTAAGTTCAGTGATATGTATCAATAGTGAACCAAAGAAAAATGGAGAAAATCAAGATGCTAAAGGAGACGTGAGGGACGACGTGGTTTTCATATAAGAAACGCACTTCGCTGCTAAGCGTGTCTCCATTTTGCTTATTTGCACAGACTAAGGCACTATCAGTATCTCCTCTTCTCTCTTCATTCGTCTTCTCCACATAGAAAACCCACCATGGCTAATGTTCTGCCGCCAAGCCCACCGAGGGAGCCACCCTGCAAGAAACAGTGCTGTCGCTCCACCAAGAGGCTCAACAACGAGCTGCTCAAGATGTTGTTCGACGGGCTATTCGACCGGTTCCAGAGGCTGCTCGAGACAGAGGCCGATGTGTTGGGCACCGAGAGCAACATTATCGTGGTTTCGGCGATGGCGAGGAACCTCGGTCGCGAGGTTGCACCGCTGGATCCGGACCAGTAGAACCAACCGGTGGAGCAGTTGGAGCATCCTGAGCAGCCGACGGAGTAGCCGGAGGAGGAGGGGGGAGGAGTAGGTTTAGGTTTTATTTTGTTGTTTTTTAGTTTTGATGTTGTTTTTATTTATTGTGTTTTGTATTTTTTCTTGTGTTTTGTAATATATTTGTTAATGAATGAATGTGTTATCTGTGTTCATCTGTGTGATGAATAATTTTGTGTGTTCAACTGTTATCTATCGCCACAGAAAATGATCGTTGCATTAGGATATGTTGCCACGATTGTACTAGTTTGTGGCCTTAGGATCTATCGCCACGGAACACACTCGTTGAATTAGGATCTGTTGCTAGGAATCACTAGTTCGTTGCATTAGGAATTTCTGCAGGAGCGACATTTCAAATTCTGGGTATCTTCTAAAGAGGTGGGATTATTCAATATTGACTTGCTTCTAAGGTTGCTGCTAAACAGAAGAGCGGCTTCTATTTTTCAAAAAAAATCAAATAGTTCACAGCTAGCTCACACAGTACTTATATAATAAAATCATCATCTTTGCTATTGTCCCCCCAATGGAGCTACAAGATCATCATTGATATATGTATCATCGTCATTGTTGTCATCTTCATTTTTAGATGGAATTCCATGTGCCTCAAACTGATCACATGTTCTCATTTGAAGAGTGGAAGCATCACCAGTTGCTCCCTCAATGTCATTCCTAGCCCATGCGGTCGTACCCTCATTTATGTGTGGCATATTGATATCAGTAAGTCCTCAGTCATCAAATGTCTCATCCTCCATCGTCTCAGTGACATTATTTTCACTATCTCCTGGGGGCGTGGCAAAAAGGTTCTGTGGCTTCGTTTTAACAACTATAGCCCATTTTGGTCGCTTCACACTTTGAACGTAAAAAACTTGTTTTGCTTGGGTGGCTAGAATGTAAGGCTCATACTTAAATTGAGAAAGAGTAGTGTCAACATCTATCATTCTGTATTGATCCGTTTTATAGCCTCTACTTTGGCTCCGACTGGAACAAGGCCGATCAAACCAGTCACATTATAATTACAGAACGTCTTGATTTTTTTTCAAAATTAACTGAAATCATTTTCTTGATTACTCCAAACCACTCATGATCACCATTCCGAACAACAACACCATTGTTTTGCGTCCGTAAATCTTTTTCTATCTCTGCAGTTCGAAAGAAGAAGCCATTTATGAATGATCGACTAAAAAAATGTGCCCAACGATCATGTCCTCTAGATAATGCATACAAATAATCGGTTACTTTTCCTTCTTTGTGTAATGTCGTAATCTGTACACATTAATTAGTATAAAAGGGGTCATTGATAAACCAACTTCAGAACAGATATTTCTTCAATATTTCATCAAAGTAAAGACTTGCATGTACTTACTCGTTTCTGAAACCAATAAACAAACTCATCTCTATGGCGTTTTTCAACATCACGAGAATGAATTTTTTTAGCTCTTCAAAATGCTCAATGAAAAGGGTACAAAATTAAATTAGCCATCTATAATAAGCATGATCCACTAATATAGTATAGAACATCTGAGTCTTATACGTACTTGATCCATGGAGTGGCCTCTTCAATATTAGAAATAATATAATGCCTGATGTTATGTAGTTCCACCATAGTAAGTTTGCCCCATTTAAACACTTTTTTAGAATTATCAACTTTTGTAAATATATTAGACTCGAGAGAAGGTTCATTCCTAGCTGCAGCTTCATGACGTTCTGGTAGCTTGGTGCTGATGTTATCCAAAAACAGACAACAAAAAGTCAGACACTCTTCCATAATATATCCCTCAGCTATAGAACCCTCCGGGTGAGCTCTGTTACATACATACCTCTTTAATGTACCAAGGTACCTCTCAATTGGATACATCCATATGTAAGAAACAGATCCACCCAAGCTAGCTTCTTCGGCAAGATGGGTTGGAAGATGTACCATGATATCAAAGAAAGCAGGAGGAAGCAACATCTCAAGCTTACAAATTGTTTCATAAAATTGTTTAATCATCTTATTCAAATCTGGTTCCGCCAATTCTTTAGAACAAATTCTAGAAAAGAATCTTCTAAACTCAATTAAAGGTGCAAGAACCTTTTCAGGCAATATGTCACGTATTGCAATAGGAAGGAGCTTCTGAAATATAATATGGCAATCATGAGTTTTTAGACCTGATACCTTACATACTTTTATGTGCACACATCTCTTGATGTTTGAGGCATAACCATCGAACATCTTCACATCCACCAAAAACTTGGACAAGGTGGTCTTCTGATCTTTATGCAAAGTATATGATCCTGATGGACAATCATACTTCTCATATGTAGCCACCGGATGTTGTCGTGGTCGTATACCCATAGCCTCCATATCAAGACGAGCTTGTAGACTATCTTTTGTTTTACCGTCCATATTAAGCAGTGTCTCCAATATGCTATGACAAATGTTTATTCCATTGTGCTTGACATCCAAGTTATGCCTTATTAGCAATGTCTTCCAATACGGGAGTTGGAATAATATACTTTTCTTCTTCCAACTATGCCACCTATTTTCCTCAGTGCGCTTTCTCTTATTATGTCCAAAACTCACTTGATCAAAACTCTCATATTGTTGGAGTACTTCGTCACCAGAGAGTGATGTTGGAGCCTCTCTATTCTATATTTTGTTATTGAAAGAAGCTTTGTCTCGATGCCACCTGTGATTCTGAGGTAGGGGACGACGATGACCCATGTAGCAATACTTTCGTCCATGTTTCAACCACAAGGCGTCAATGTTTATATCGCAGTATGGACATGCTAGATTACCTTTTGTGCTCCATCCACATAGCATTTCATATGCTGGAAAATCATTTATTGTTCACAATATAGAAGCTCGCAAGTGAAATTTCTCTTCCTTTGAACTGTTGTATGTTTCAACACCATTAGACCATAATTTCAGTAGCTCATCAATCAAAGGCTGCAGATACACATCAAACATCAATGTTGTTTTTAGGTGACTTTGGCCCAGGAATTATCATTGACATCAACCAATAAGGCTGCTTCATACACAACCAAGGTGGTAGATTATATGGAATTTGATTCACAGGCCATGTACTGTAGGAAACATTCATTATTCCAAAAGGATTGAAACAATCACATGGTAGCCCAAGTCTGATGTTGCGAGGATCAGATGAGAAATTTGGGTGAATGCTGTCAAAATGCTTCCATACTTTCGAATCTGTAGGATGGCATAATATTCCATCATTAATACATTCTTCTTTGTGCCAGCTCATGATAGATGCCGTTGATTCTGCCATATAAAACCTCTGAAGACGGGGAATAAGAGGGAAGTATCGTAGAATCTTGCGTGCTACAACCTTCTTGGCTTTTCCACAAGGTAAAGCCTCTCTTGCGCCCCCCCAGTACTATTTTTCCATCTTAATTCACCACATTTTAAGCATCGATCGATCATAGAATAGTACATCTGAAATAACACACGGTCATTGACACATGCATCGATCTTTTGGTAGCCCAGCCCGAGGTCACGAACAACCTTGTGAAACTTATCAAGTGTATTAGGAATGCAGTGGCCCTCTGGAAGCACATATGAGAATTGTTATTGTATCAACTCACACGCTTTTTTGCTCAAACCAAATAAACACTTTATCTGGTACAACCTGACAATGAAGGATATTTGGGTCACCTTCCCACAACTTGGATACAACTCCTTTTTGGCATCATTTAATAAGTCATAGAATGCCTTTGCACACCCAGTTGGCTCCTGCTGGTTTATAGCATTTTCTGGATCATCAACATCTACTAATGTACCAGCATGATCAGTGTGTCTAAGTAGATTGGACAACATATTTTCCATAGAAGCATCATCAGAAATTATCTCCTCATTATTTGTTGATTGCTCAGCAATATTTTTCTCAACTCGTTTTTCTCCATGGTGTACCCAACAAGTATAAACCAATGACATCGCATTATGAAGCAAGTGAAGATAAACTTCCTTGCGTGTCCCATGGCAAATATTACAACATTTCACGTAAGGACAAGGCATAGTTTCTTCTTCCCGAGTGCCCTGGAATGCAAAATTTAAAAATGACTTCATTCCATCCTGCCACTCCTTCGTACACTTGTCTTTTCCCATCCATGTATTATCTTCTGACATCGCTTCCTACAATTCAATCAGCGTATCTGTAAGAGTATTGAACTACAATAATATTATGTGAGCAATTGTACCGAGTGCTGTTGCTCCTCCACGTGCGGCGGCCGTCGGATGCTCCTCCATGCGCGGTGGATGGCGGATGCTCTTCCAAGAGCGTGACGGCTGGCGGATGCTCCTCCAAGAGCGTGGCGGCCAGCGGATGCTCCAAGCGCATTTCGTACAGTCAAGAGAGGGGCCGTTCGATCGAAGGTCAAACAACAACATTAACAACAACAACCAAGCCTTTGTCCCAAACAAGTTGGGGTCCACTAGAAGTGAAACCAACATTTTTTTAAGAAAAGTAATTGAAAATAAGATGCGAGTAAAATAATAAAAATAAAAAATACAAATAAAATAAGATTCTACATTTTATCTATTTTACAAATGGATTAATAAGAAAGAAGATAAGAGTAACAAAATATGAATCAATAATGATTCTGGCACATGAATTGCTAATTTCCATGCAGTCCTATCATGAGCCAAATCTCTAGGTATGTCTCACTCCTTTAAGTCTCGTTTCACCACCTCGTGCCATGTCAACCTTGGTCGACCTCTACCCCTCCTAAAATTTTCTCTACTCTTTATAGTCCCACTATTAACTGGTGCTTCTGGAGGTCTCCGCTGGATATGCCCAAACCACTGTAGGCGATGTTGGACTAGCTTCTCCTCAATCGGTGCCACCCCTACCCTATCACATATCACCTCGTTCCTAATATTGCCTCTTCTTGTGTGACCGCACATCCACCTTAGCATGCGCATCTGCGCAACACTCATTTGTTGGACATTTTGCCTTTTAATTGGCCAACATTCTGCTCCATACAATATCGTAGATTTGATCATCGTCCTATAGAATTTTCCTTTCAATTTTTGTGGAACTTTCTTATCACATAAGATTCTAGATGCTTGTCACCCCTTCATCCACCCGATCTTGATCATGTGGCAAACATCTTTGTTAATATTACCATTGCTTTGCAACATTGATCCTAAATATCGAAATGTGTCCCTTGTAGGTACTACTTGTCCTTGTAAACTAGCATTTCCATCCTCGCACCCGATATCACTAAAGTCGCATCTCATATACTCGGTCTTGGTTCTACTAAGTCTAAACTGCTTAGACTCTAAGGTCCGCCTCCATAGCTCCAATTTTCTATCAACACCATTCCTAGTTTCATCTACTAACACTGCATCATTAGCAAAGAGCATACACCAAGGGATATCCCCTTGTATATCATTCGACACCTCATCCATCACTAAGGAAAATATGTATTGGCTTAAGGCTGATCCTTGGTGTAGCCCTATTGTGATAAGAGAAGTATCAGTCTCACTATCTCTTACGCGCACACTTGTCACCACATTAACGTACGTATCCTTGATAAGGTTAATGTACTTTGTTGGGACTTTGTGTCTCTCTAGCGACCACCACATGACCGTCCTTGGTACCTTATCGTATGCCTTCTCCATGTCACTGAACACCATATGTAGATCCTTCTTTTGGTCCCTATACCTCTCCATAAGCTGACAGAGTAAGAAAATCACCTCTATAGTGGACCTCCTAGGCATAAAACCAAACTGGTTTTTAGTGACATTGGTCACTTTCCTCAAGTGGTGTTCAATCGCTCTCTCCCAGAGCTTCATAGTATGACTCATAAGCTTAATTCCTCGGTAATTAGTACAACTTTTAACATCTCCTTTATTTTTGACGATTGGTATTGAAATACTTTTTAGCCACTGTTTAAGCATTTTGTTTGACTGAAAAATGCGGTTGAATAGTTTAGTGAGCCATACAGTTGCTATTTCCCCCAGACATCTCCACACCTCAATGGGGACATCATCGGGGCCGCGGGCCTTTCTTCCTTTCATCCATTTTAAGGCCTATCTAACCTCATACTCTTGTATCCTCCGCATGAATCATTTGTTGGTGTCATCAAATGATTCATCCAACTCGAACCTAATGCTCTCATTCCCGTCATTGAATAGTCCATTGAAGTAGTCCCACCATCTGTTCCTAATCTCTTCATCCTTCAATAGATTTCTATATGCCTCATCCTTAATGAATTCAACTTGGTTGACATCCCTCACCTTACTCTCGAATGTTTCACAATCTTGTATATATCCTTTTCTCCTTCTTTTGTCCCTTGCCTCTCATATATCGCATCATAGGCCTGCCCCCTTGCTTTACACACAGCACGCCTTGAATTTTTCTTAGCCTCTTTATACTTTGTCATGTTACTTGCACTTCTCTCATGATGCTACCTCTTATAAGACTCCTTCTTCTCCTCAATAGCTTTTTGTACATCTTCATTCCACCACCAAGTGTCTTTATCTACAAGTTTTTTACCTTTTGTCCAACTAAGCACCTCCCTAGCGAACGGTCACATAATAAAATAATTTTTTCATTTTTTATTCTCCTTCTTTATTTGGTGTGAAAAAATTGACCATCGCGGTCAGGCAGCTAGGAAAAAGCGTGCATGAAGCTATCAGAGTAGGCCCAACACTGCGCTGAGCCGCTTGTTATTTGTGGGCTGAAACTGCGCTGAGTCACTTTGTATTCGTGGGCCGAAACTACGCTGGAACACTAGGTGTTCGTCCCTATGACGCGTGAGCCCATCTACGGGCGTGCGTCTGGCTCTGCCAATTTGTTATCCAAATAAGTTAATGTAGCAATGGGGGTGTTATTCCGATCAAAATAAAGCATACACATAAAATCTCTTGAGCCGCAACAACACAGTGATATAAATAAGGATTAAATACAATATATAAACATCAATTGAACCAAACAGTATTGCTCAACGTACCATTTCACACAACAAACTAATCAACAGAACTAGCTGTTACATAATCTACAATAAACAAAAAATAAACCGATCAGCACATCTAATCCGCAGCACTTCACCACATCTACTCCGCAACACTTCCCTTCAGGCAGTGGTAATAACTTCCGACTGCGTATAGGAGTAGTGGTAATAATGACATCACGTATAGGGGTGGGGCCAGTGGTAAGTTGGAGTTCTATCTATCTTTTTATAACATTTTTCTCGTCCTTTCTTTTCTTTTCTCTTTGTTCATTGTCTCCACTTTTCTTTCCAGTTGTTGCTACATGTTGCATTTTCCTGTTACTATGTACTAGTACGATATAAAACTTTATATACCGCTTTGTAGGTCCTGCTAAAGGCGATCTCCTTTGGCACCTCTAGCAGCTAATGTACCGTACCGGCCACTTTCGATTCAACCGACGGTGTGGAGGGTCGTTCATTAACATAGAATGCAGATAGAACAGATAGTTCACTAAACTAACAGATAGAAAACAAAATAACAGATGGAACAGACAAACAACATTGAGCTCATCAACATAAAACATTACTACAAAATAGGAAAAACGACATCCTAAAACTAGAAAAAGAACATCACAGCCTTATAAGTCTATTTTATATACAGCCCATATCGGATAACACCGTACGACAGAATGCGATATGTTCGTGCCTAATCCTACAGTCTTCACTACAGAAGACCTTGCAGCCGCTCCACCCTTGCATCCCGCAGCCGACAGCCGTGCACGGGCCAACCTCCTTGTTAGGCAGCGACACCACTGGCAGTCTCGGAGGCAAGCACGGATGAGCCCACGTCTGATTACAGATTTCAGCCAAGGCTTAAATCCGACACCGCCTGCACTCATTCTCGGTCCTCATGATGGCGACAGACACGGCTGCTTTCTCACACTTCGACCTCACCTTCGACCTGCCGGATATACTCGACGGCATCGCGGGGCCCGCGGTTGACATCCTAGCCGAGGAGGCCAAGGACGTAGGCCGCCTCATGTGGTTAGCCCCGGCCGCCCGGGCGAGAAACTGGACGCCCAGTTGAGAGTGATCGTCCGCGAAGACAAGCTCCAGCCCTATGACATAGCACGCACGAGGGTTGCCGACGATGGCCAGGTTATCCACGAGAGCTTCACAACGCCCCGTGTCGCGCCATATCCTCTCGGTCACCCGCTCCAGCGCCACGCGCCTGCCCACAACGCCATCCCAGCATGCCGCATGCATGGCCTTGCAGGTGGCACGCAAACTGGAGAGGTCGTCCAAGGGTCGCAGGGAGCTTGCGACGAGGCGCCGTGCGATTTCGGCTGCAATATCGTGCGTGAACAGCAACTCTATTGGCTTCGGCGTCATCGTTCTACAAAGGGAACCAATGACTGTGCGCGTGGCGAAGACAAAGAGAAAACTAGAGTACACGCGGAGAAGATGGTGGTGTGTCTTTATAGAGTACGCATGTAGAAGACGATGGAGACATTATATAAAGACACACACCATCATCTTCTTCGCGTGTACTGATGGGGGTCGCATGCGGTGATGGTTCGGCTTCCGGCGATGGTGGATTCACATCCTCTGCAGTACTGCAGGTGCATTAAGGGTGGCTGACATGTGAACACCACAGCCTATGGGACCCACGCTTCTCGCATGCACTGATGGGACACGCAAAGTAATGGAACCGCTCTGTTTTGCACAAGAATAATATCCCATCATCAATAGAGATAACATACTACGTTTGACAGGATTAAGGCTTTGTTTGGGACAAAATATTTTTGGAGTTTTAGAGCAATACTTCGATATTTGAGATTACCATGATATTTTTTACAGAATGGTGTTTGGCAACCAACTCAAAAACTATGTATTTAAAACTATGATTTTGTCTATACTATGTTATTTTTGGTGTATAGAAAACTTTGGTCTGAACCAAAGTTTTTCTCTGCTTGCTTCCTCTTGATGCTTGCTACTTTGCTCCCAAACAGTCTTATGTATTACAAAACTGCGGTATTACAAAACTGTGGTATTGAAATACTTTGATATTGTCATGAAATCTTGAAAACTATGGTTTACAAAAGCTTTGATATTAAAAACTGTGTTCCCAAACACAGCCTAAGACTGGAGTAATCTTCGCCAAAAATTTCTTGTTTTACAGTTTGATTCTGCACGCTCTTTCACCTTAATTCATATGTACTACCTATCTGTTTCTAACATTTTTCTCATCTTTTCTTTGGTTTTCTTTTCTACCTATTCATTCTCTCCACATTTCTTTCCAGTCATCGCTACCTATTGTGTTTTTCCTATTACTACGTACTAGTACTGTATACTACTTTAGAGACCACTTTGCAGGCCCCGCTACAAGCGATCTCCTCTGGCAACTCTAGCAGGTTAAGTACTGTACCAGCCACTTTAGAGGCTACCGGCGGTGTGAAGGGTCGTTCATTAACAGAGAATACAGATAGAACAGATAGTTCACTAAACAAATTGATAGGAAACAAAATAACAGATGGAATAGACAAACAACATTGAGCTCACCAACATAAACGATTAATACAAAATAGGAAAAACGACATCATGAAACAAGAAAAACAACATCACAACCATATAATTCTATTTTATATATATCTCATACCGGATAACACCGCACGAAAAAATGCAACATGCTCATGCCTAATCCTACAGTATTCACTACAGAAGACACTGCAGCCGCTCCATCCTTGCTTCTCGTAGCCTGCAGCCTTGCACAGGTAAACCACTTTGTTGGGCAGTGACACCATTGGCAGTCTCAGAGGCGAGCGAGGATATAAGCCTGGGCTTCAATCCCACACCCCCTGCACACATTGGTTGTCCTCATGATGGCAACGGACCCAACCGCTTTCTCACCGACGTCAACCTCACCTTCGACCTGCCGGATATAATTGACGGCATCGCGGGCCCCGCGATCGGTATCATAGCGGAGGAGGCCAAGGATGTAGGCCGCCTCCATGTGGCCAGCCCCGGCCGCCCGGGTGAGAAACTGGCGCCCGGTTGCGCGCGATCGTCCGCGATGAAAAGCTCCAACCCTGTGACATAACACGCACGAGGGTTGCCAACGATGGACAGGTTCTCCACGAGGGCTTCATAGCGCCCTGGATCGCGCCACATCCTCGTGGTCACCCGCTCCAGCGCCACGTGCCTGCCCATAGCGCCATCCAAACACACCGCATGCATGGCCTTGCAGGTGGCATGCAGATTGGAGAGGTTGTCCAACAGTCGCAAGGAGCTTTCGGCGAGGCGCCCCGCGATTTCGTCCGCAATATCGTGCGTGAACGGCAAGACTATAAGCTTCGCCCTCACCGTGATGCGAAGGGAACCAATGAGGGTGCGTGTGGTGGAGACAAAGAGGAAGCTAGAGTACGTGCGGAGAAGTTGGTGGTGTGTCTTTATAGAGTACGCGCAGAGAAGACGATGTAGACATTATATAAAGACACACACCATCGTCTTCTTTGCGCGTACATATTGGGGTCGCGCGCGGTGATGGTTTGACTTCTGGCAGTGGTGGATTCACATCCTCTGCAGTACTGCAGGTGCATTAATAGTGGCTGACAAGTGAACACCACAGCCTATGGGACCCACGCCTCTCGCATGCACTCATGGGACGCGCGAAGTAATTGAACCGCTCTGTTTTCAACATCAGCACAACATAATATCCTATCATCAATAGAGATAACATACAATGTTTGACAGGATTAAGACTTTGTTTGGGCACAATATTTTCGGAGTTTTAGAGCAATACTTCTGTATTTGAGATTATCATGATATTTTTTACAGAATGGTGTTTGGCAACCAACTCAGAAACTATGTATTTAAAACTATGGTTTTGTCTATACTACAACATTTTTGGTGTATAGAAAACTTATGTCCGAACCGAAGTTTTTCTCTGCTTGCTTCCTCTTGATGCTTGCTACTTTGCTCCCAAACAGTCTTATATATTGCAAAACATCGATATTACAAAACTGTGGTATTGAAATACTTTGATATTGTCATGACATCTTAAAAACTGAGGTTTACAGAAACTTTGATATTAAAAACTATGTCCCCAAACACAGCCTAAGACTGGAGTAATCTGCACCAAAAATTTCCTGTTTTAGAGTTTGATTCTCCGCGCTCTTTCACCTTAATTCGTACATACTACCTATCTGTTTCTAACATTTTTCTCGTCCTTTCTTTTCTTTTCTATCTTTTCATGGTCTCCATATTTCTTTCCAGTCGTCGCTACCTATTGCATTTTCCTGTTACTACATACTAGTACTATATACTACTTTACAGACTGCTTTGCAGGCCCCGCCACGGACAATCTCCTCTGGCAACTCCAGCAGCTGAAGTACCGTACCGGCCACTTTAGAGGCTACAGGCTGTGTGGAGTGTCATTCATTAACAGAGAATACAAATAGAACAGATAGTTCACTAAACAAACAGATAGAAAACAAAATAATAGATGGAATAGATAAACAACATTGAGCTCATCAACATAAAACATTAATACAAAACAGGAAAAATGAACTCATGAAACAAGAAAAACAACATTACAGCCTTGTAATTCTATTTTATATATAGCTCATACTGGATAACACAGCACGACAAAATGCGACATGATCGTTCCTAATCCTACAGTCTTCACTACAGGAGACACTGCAGCCGCTCCACCCTTGCTTTCTGCAGTCGACAGCCGTGCATAGGTCAACCTCTTTGTTAGGCAGTGACACCATTGGTAGTCTCGCAGGCGAGTGCAGATGCGCCCACATCAGATTACCGATTTCAGCCTGGGCTTGAATCCCACACTGCTTGCACTCATTGGTTCTCCTCATGTTGGCAACAGACCCGATCGCTTTCTCACCAAAGTCGACCTCGCCTTCGACGAGTCGGATATACTCGACGGCATAGTGATCCCCGCGGTCGGCATCATAGCAGAGAAGTCCAAGGATGTTGGTCGCCTCCATGTGGCCTGCCCAGGCCGCCTGGGCGAGAAATTGGGCACCCGGCTGCGCGCAATCATCTGCGAAGACAAGCTCCAGCCCTGTGACGTAGACGCACGAGGGATGCCAATGATGGCTGGGTTCTCCACGAGGGCTTCATAGCACCCTGGGTCGCGCCACGTCCTCCTTTTCACCCGCTCCGGCGCCACGTGCCTGCCCACAGCGCCATCCTAGCACACTGTATGCATGGCCTTGCAGGTGGCACACTGACTGGAGACGTCGTCCAATGGTCGCATGGAGCTTTCGGCAAGGCGCCCTGCTATTTCGCCTGCAATATCGTGCGTGAACGGCAACTCTATAGGCTTCGGCGTCACCGTACTGCGAAGGGAACCAATGAGCGTGCATGTGGTGGAGACAAAGAGGAAGCTAGAGTACGTGCGGAGAAGTCGGTGGTGTGTCTTCATAGAGTACGCTCGGAGAAGACGATGGAGACATTATATAATGACACACGCGCTCTTTCACCTTAATTCGAACATACTACCTATCCGTTTCTAACATTTTTCTCGTCCTTTCTTTTCTTTTCTATCTGTTCATTGTCTCCACATTTCTTTCCAGTCGTTGCTACCTGTTGCATTTTCCTGTTACTACGTACTAGTATTGTATACTACTTTACAGAGTAGGCCCCGCTACGGACGATCTCCTCTGGCAACTCCATCAGCTAAAGTACCGTACCGGTCACTTTCAGGGCTACCGGCGGTGTGGAGGGTCTTTCATTAACAGATAATACAGATAGAATAGATAATTCACTAAACTAACAGATAGAAAACAAAAAATAGATGGAACAGACGAACAACATTTATTTCATCAACATAAAACATTACTACAAAACAAGAAAAATGACATCATGAAACAAGAAAATTGACATCACAACCTTATAAGTATATAGCCCATATCGGATAACACCGCACAGCAAAATGCGAAATGCTCGTTCCTAATCCTACAGTCTTCACTACAGAAGACCCTACAACCACTCCACCCTTGCTTCCCGCAGCCGGCAGCTGTGCACAGGTCAACCTCCTTGTTCGGCAGCGACACCATCTGCGGTCTCAGAGGTGGGCACAGACGCGCCCACATCAGATTACTGATTTCAGCGAGGGCTTGAATTTGACACCGCCTGCACTCATTGTTGGTCCTCATGATGGCGAGGGACTCGGCCGCTTTCTCACCGACGTCGACCTCGCCTTCGACCTGCCGGATATACTTGAAGGCGTCACGCGCCCTGCTGTCGGTGTCGTAACAGAGGAGGCCAAGGACGTAGGCCGCCTCCATGTGGCCCGCCTTGGCTGCTCGGGCAAGAAACTGTTCACCCTGCTGCGCGCGATTGACTGATGTAGCATGCATGAGGGTGACCGACGAAGGCCATGTTCTCCACGAGGGCTTTGTAGTGCCCCAGATCGTGCCACATCCTCAGGGTCACCCGCTCCAATGCCATGGGCCTGCCCACGATGCCATCCCGGCACACCGCATAAATGGCCTTGCAGGTGGCACGCAGACTGGAGAGGTCGTCCAATGATCATAGGGATCTTGTGGCAAGGTGCCCCGTGACCTCGACCGCAATATCATGCATGAACGACAACTCCATAGGCTTCAGCGTCAATGTACTGCAAAGTGAACCAATGAGGGTGCGCGCGGCGGAGACAAAGATGAAGCTAGAGTACGTGGGGAGAAGACGGTGGTGTGTATTTATAGAGTACGCATGGAGAAGACGATGGAGACATTATATAAAGACACACACCATCGTCTTCTCTGCGCGGGCTGATGGGGGTCGTGCGCAGTGATGGTTTGGCTTCTGGTGATGGTTGGCTTGTGAACACCACAGTCTGGCACACGCGTAGTAATGGAACCGCTCTGTTTTTAACATCAGCACAAGAATAATATCATGTCATCAATAGAGATAACATAGTATGTTTGATAGTAATCTGCACCAAACATTTCCTGTTTTACAATTTGGTTCTCCATGCTCTCTCACCTTAATTCGTACGTACTACCTATCTTTTTCTAACATTTTTCTCATCCTTTCTTTTCTTTTCTCTCTGTTCATTGTCTCCACTTTTCAATCCAGACATTGTTAATCGACAGAACTAGCTGTTACATAATCCTCAATAAACACAAAATAAACTAATCGGCACATCTAGTCCGCAACACTTCCCTTCAAGCAGTGATAATAACTTCTGACACCGCGTATAGGGGCATAGGGCCAGTGGTATGTTGGAGTTTTACCTATCTTTTTGTAACATTTTTCTCGTATTTTTTTTCTTTTCTCTCTATTCATTGTCTTCACTTTTCTTTCAGTCGTCACCACTTGTTGCATTTTCCTGTTACTATACTACTTTGCAGACCACTTTGCAGGCCCCGCTACAGGCGACCTCCTGGCACCTCCAGCGGCTAAAGTATCGTACATACCACTTTAGAGGCCACCGGCAGTGTAGAGGGTCATTCATTAATGGAGAATACATATAGATAGATAGTTCACTAAACAACAGATAAAAGAAAAAATAACAGATGGAATAGACGAACAACATTGAGTTCATTATCATAAAACATTACTCCCTTCTTCCTATATTACTTGTCATTAGAACAATTTTGTTAGTTCATTTATGAACTAGAAAACTTGTCCTAATTATTAACGACAAGATATGGGAAGGAGGAAGTACAACACAAGAAAAACAACATCACAAAACAAGAAAAAATAAAACATCACAAAGCAAGAAGAGAAAAACATCACGACTAGATTAATCTATGTTAAAAGATTTTTTCTTTTAAAGTTGGGTTCAACTAGAATGTAATCAGATGTTTGGTGCAATCGTGCAATTAACCATCTTCAACCGTTGGATCGATCTACATTACGGTTTTTGAATCTTTTTATTTAACCCCCTGCATCAGGTGGAGGGGTGGTGGGTGTGGAAGGGGTTAAATGAAAAGATGTAATAATCGTAATATGTAGATCCAACGGACAAAAATCATTGATTACACGATTGCACCAAAGCTTTAATTGGATATAGGGTTGTCAACAGTCGAACTCGAGGGAGCTTGTCTTTCTAAGCTTGAGTTTGATAAAACACCGAGTCAATCTCGGGTCAAGCCAAGAATTCATGTATATACAATGGAATCTACTGAATTTAGAATCACAACTAATGGAGTAAGAAGGTGGACGATGTTGCACATTATTTGTTTCTATCATATATAAAAGTTGTGTCCCATAAAACATTTTAATAACATTATATAGTTTAGTTAATGATACGTACATATCATAGATGAAAAACAATAAATGAGTGTCGGTACCCAACGTACTGGGTACCCCGCGATACTGCAAACAATGCAAGAAAGTTCCACCCGTCAGAGTTGAAGGCCCTTGCAGGTCCCACATGTCATGCTGCACCGGACCCGCTCCCCTCACATGGCTAGCTCCCGGGTTAACACATGTAAAAGAAGACCGGAACTAAACTCCCAACCAAGGTAAGCTCCGGTTACTACACGTGTACAACATCCCCGGACCTAGCCCCCGTCAGAGAGGAGCTTCGGTGCCGACACGTATACAACAACCCCGGACCTACCTTCCAGCAAGGGAAAGCTCCGGATCCGTCACGTGTGGAGCTTCCAGACCTTCATCGCCAACAGAAATACAAGCAGATCATGTTCATTACAAACATTCAAGGACGGTTAAAGCGGTAGTTACAAGGCCTGATAATGTGCCATTAATGTTGTATTAATGACACACGATCAGTGCACCGTTAATAGGGGTAACGCTGCCATGAAGGCACGTTATCACACTATTAATCATACTTAATACTCTTTAGATAGTGTATTAGGTCATTAAATACGCCAAGGCCACATGTCAAGCCAAGCAAGCTTTCTAACGGTCAGTCCTTAGAACTATAAAAGGGCTGCACTG
This sequence comes from Tuctoria greenei, assembly GCA_036927565.1. NCBI lineage: Eukaryota > Viridiplantae > Streptophyta > Magnoliopsida > Poales > Poaceae > Tuctoria > Tuctoria greenei. The sequence goes on along the minus strand of JAYESD010000006.1, from coordinate 91,706,886 downwards.
CACGAACACCAGGGGACAATCTGATTCAACCTGATCCTAGACGATAAACTCACAATACACCAACATAAACCCCGTGGAGTAGGGTGTTATGCTCAGGCGGCCCGAACCATGTAAATGCCTAAGATCATCATCTTGATCTTGATCTCTGTGTGTCCCAACTACAAAAGAACCTCCGCAGGCTGCTTCTCAGCGGGTCCGCAGGAAGTGTTGTAACATACACTTTGACATTTGGCGCGCCAGGTAGGGGGGGCAGAAAATCTTGAGATCACAAGATGGTGAATTCAGCTGCTGGATCCTCCAATGTCAACCAGGCTGGACAACCTACCGGAGGCACTCCCTCCAACACCCAACAACCAGCAGGTGACGTTGTTCCAGCAGGCGCTGTGGCTTCACAACCACCATCTGTTCCAGCAAACAATGCTGGTCAATAAGATGGAGCATCTGCGTCAATCACTGCATCGACAGACAATAACCCCGAGCACGCGCTCATTGTTGCGCGAGCTCTTCTACAATGCCCACCGCCTCCTGGTGCACCTCAGAGTGCTATGGAGCAGTGGAGGGCTGATGTTGACCATCTGGTCGCACCTTCGGCTGCACACATCAGCAACCAAGGTCCTCCCCCTTCGGGGCGAGCACCTTCACAATGACGGACCTTGTCCGTCGACTTGGTCCACAAGTCTCAGAACAGAGGAGACTTGCTGCATCTCAGTAGGTGACTTCATTGCCTCCCGGGGCACGACACACCCATACAATTATCAGGATTTCGACTCATGACCTACGGTCGGAACTGGATCGCCGTTACTGGCAGCAGGACGGCGTGTCCACATTGAGCGCGCTCGTGAGAGGCGAGAAGCTCAGGACAACCCCGCTCCTCAGGGTGTAGGAGGAGGTTGTTCTGCCCTGGCCATGCACTTACGTATGGTCAGGTGGCCACATAAGTTCCGGCCCCACTTATCAGAGAAATTTGATGGGACAGTCAACCCTGCTGAATTTCTTCAAATTTACTCTGCTGCCATACTAGCAGCGGGGGGTGATGAGGCTGTAATTGCCAATTACTTCCCGGTGGCTTTAACTGGGACTGCAAGGTCCTGGTTCATGGGTCTTCCACCCGACTCCATTAATAGTTGGGCGGAGCTATGCCATCAATTCACTGCCAACTTCGAGAGCTTCTACACTCGGCCCGACACTGAATTGGACCTGTTTGCCGTAAAGCAAACATCAGGGGAATTGCTACAGTATTTCATCCAGCTATTCTCTCAGGTATGAAATACCATTCCTTCAATCTAGAGCTCCTCTGTTATTGTTGCATTCAGACAAGGTGTTCAAGATAAGAAGATGCTAGAGAAGCTGGCCATTAAAGAAGTCATCAGCGTCACGTAACTCTTCAGCCTAGTTGACAAATGTGCTAGAGCTACGGAGGGCCATGAAATGCACTCCAAGCCAGCTCCGGAGGCCAACCAGAAGTCCTCCAAAACTGAAGCTGCTACCTCAGATAGTGGCAAGAAGAAAAAGATGCCTAACGGCAAAAAGAAGTCGTCTGCTGATGCTCCAGCTGCTGTAGCTCCTGGAAGCCGGGGGCCACACGCCGAGAAGCGACCTCGTCCTTCATCAGAGGATGGCAATAGTTCCAAAGCATGGTGTCCGATTCACAAGACGAACTGACACAGCTTGGAAGAATGCAGGAAGGTTCAGAACCTTGCCGAACGCTATAACAATCACCGGAAAGATGCTTGGGTGGTTCTTGGGACATCACCCCTCGCCGCATCCTCAAGACAATGCAGCGGGATATGGCCATGGTAGCTTCTGCTGCTAAGGCGGAACCACATCAGAAGTGTATGGATACACCCATCATTTTTTATGCTTCAAACTGCCCCCAAAACATGATCGGGGCTGGTCAACTCCCTATTGATGGTGTCACCCACCATTAACAATATCCAAATCCACCACGTAATGGTGGACGGAGGTTCTGGGGTAAACCTCATAAGCTTCAAAGCTTTCATTAAGCTTCAGCTCTGGCCTTTGGACCTTCGCCCATCCCGACCTTTCTCCAGAGTGGGTCCGGGAACCATTACTCCTCTCGGTTCCACCACACTCCCAGTGACCTTCGGGACCCGGGAAAACTACAGAACTAAGAAACTGGTCTTCGACGTCACGCAGATGCCAACACCCACGGGTGCCCTCCAGATCCGCAGATATAGTACTGCAGGAGTTACTGCGCTGGAAGAACTCTATGCGGTTACCACAGCGCAAGAGGAAGCAACCGGTAAGGATCCAGCCTCAAACCCTCCAAGAATTCGTCACAAAGGCTCTACCTCCGCACCTCGTGTGAAACCAAGCGGCGGCACCAACATAAAAGTCGTCCAAATTGGTTCTGATGCTGCTCAGACTACCCATATATTGGGAGGTCGGAATAAAAAATAGGAACTCATGCTCATCACTTTCCTCCGGGCTAATGTCGAGGTGTTTGCCTGACAACCGGCACAAATGCTTGGGATCCCTAGGGAGGTGATTGAGTACAATCTGAAGATTTACCCAGATGCACAGCCTGTACACCAGAAGCCCCGGAAGCAATCAATCGAGCAACAAAACTTCATCTGACAAGAAATCTAAAAGTTGCTCGAAGCTGGATTCATTCGGGAAGTCTTTCATCCAAAATGGCTGGTAAACCCAGTTGTTGTACCCAAGGTCGGTGGGAAGCTTCGGATGTGTATCGACTACACCACCTTAAATAAGGCATGTCCAAAGGATCCATTTGCACTACCTAGAATAGATCAGATAGTGGACTCCACCTCCGGGTGTGAGCTACTGTGTTTCTTAGATGCATATTATGGATATCATAAAACTCCAATGTTTAAGGAAGATGAAGAGCATACTTCCTTCATAACAGTAGATGGATTGTATTGTTATACAGCCATGCCATTCGGTCTTAAAAATGTTGCTTCAACATTTGTGGGAGCTATGTACAAAAAATTTGTAGAGCTAATTAGAGACTTGGTGGAGGTGTATGTTGATGACATCGTCGTAAAGATCAAAAACAAGGAGTCACTCCTTGACAACTTACAAGCCGTCTTTGAAAAGCTGCGCACCACGCGCACCAAGCTGAACCCGGACGAGTGAGTCTTCGGGGTTCTTGGTGACTCACTGGGGAGGAAGATCAAGGCTATAGAAGAAATGCAGCCACCAGCCCGCATTAAAGATGTCCAGAAGCTAACTGGATGTCTAGCTGCGCTCAGCCGGTTTATATCAAGACTGGCAGAACGGGCGCTACCCATTTTCAAACTCTTGAGGAAGTCCGAACCATTTCTTTGGTTAGAAGAAGCAGAAAAGGTGTTTTAAGAGCTTAAAAGCTCCTCACCACACTACCTATATTGGTAGCTCCGAATCCTGGTGAGCCTTTACTGCTTTACATTCCGGCAACTACCAAAGTTGTCAGTATGGTCCTAGTTGCAGAAATACTAGAGCCATATCCGATTCAGACGTCCGGACCCCTCATGGAGGGTCAGGAATCACCTGAAGACGTGATTGGGTCCCAGCTCCCAGACACGGAACCTCAAAACGAAGTGCTAGAAAATCAACTTCTTTCGTTCGAAGAGGTTCACCAGGCTAAGCAAGATAATCTGAATCCTCCTAGTGAGATCTGGGTTAAACAAGAAGAAGTTTTGGACCCCTCCGGGAGGGTCCAAGAAGCACAACCTGAAGGTCCGGGACCTTCCAGCAGGGTCCGGGTCAAAGGAGAGAAAGCTCCGGGTCCTTCTGAAAGGGTCTAGACCATCCAATGCCATGTGTACTTCATTAGTGAAGTACTCCACGAGGCCAAGACAAGATACATTGAGGTACATAAACTGCTTTACGCAATTCTTATTGCCTAGAGGAAGCTTTGTCACTACTTCCAATCCCACAAAATATCAGTGGTAACTTCTTTTCCACTACGTGCAATTTTGCATAACCCAAATTCTACTGGGAACATTGCAAATTGGGCAGCGGAACTAGCCGAATTTGATCGAGAATTCGTGTGAAGACAGGCAATAAAAAGTCAAGCCTTGGCTGACTTTGTGGCGGAATGGACCCCCTGTCCATCAAACCCTAGGGGCCAAAGTGAGCAGAAACCAGAGCTCAAAGTTCCGGTATTCACCGAGCCTCACTGGACCCTCTACTTCGACGGCTCCATGCAGAAGCTGGGGGGCCGGAGCTGGAATCCTTCTCCTGGCTCCAACCGGAGAAAAGGTTAAGTACATGGTACACCTTGATTTCAAGGCAACCAACAATATTGCGGAGTATGAAGCTCTCATCTATGGACTCAAGGTGGCACTATCTTATGGTGTCAAACAACTGTTGGTAAAGGGAGATTCACAACTCATCATCAAACAAGTGAAAGGTGAATGTTCCTTTAACAACCCTCAATTAGCTGCTTATCTCCTTGAAGTCTAGAGGCTTCAAAAGGACTTCGGAGTCCTGGATCTCCTTCATGTTCAGCGTCTTCACAACTCTGAAGCCGACGAACTCTCGACGAAAGTCTCAACTAGAGCTCCAGCTCCTGACGGAATCTTCGTCCAGAGGTTGTCAAAACCAACAGCTCAGCTTGCCGAACTGAGCGAAGGGGGCGAGAACAGCATCTCGAAGCTGGCGGTCCCAGTGACCCTATTACCATGGCGTCCACCAAGGGTCATCGGTGCTTTCAGAAGCTCCGAGCAACCCAGCACGCAAGACTCAGAAGCTCAAGTTAGCTCCAATGCATGGATCTCGGAGATCCGGAGCTACTTGAAAGATAACATCCTTCCTGAACACAGTGTATCCGCTGACCGGATTGTCAGATTGGCTAAAAGATACACGTTGGTAGAAGGGGATCTCTACCAACGCGGTGCCAATGGCATCCTAATGTGGTGCATTGCAAGGGAAGAAGTCCGCGAGCTCCTCGCGGACATCAATGGATGCGAGTGTGGGAACCACGCTTCTTCTCGCACGCTTGTCGGTAAAACCTTCCGGCATGGCTTTTACTGGCCTACAACACTTCAGGATGCAGTTGAGCTAGTGAAAAAATGTGAAGCGTGTCAGTTCCATGCCAAACAGATTCACACACCGTCTCAATCACTACAAATGATACCTCCTACATGGCCATTCGTTGTGTGGGGCATGGACATCTTGGGACCTTTCCCAAAAGATGTCGGAGGTTACAGGTTCCTGTATGTCGCCATCGATATGTTCACCAAGTGGCCGGATGCAACTCCAGTAGTAACAATCAACAACCAATCATCAATCAAGTCCTTGAAGTCCATTATATGCAGATTTGGAGTTCCAAACAAAGTCATATCTGACAACGGAACTTAATTTACAAGTGCTGCATTCATGACTACTCCAAAGACCTCGGCATTCAACTTAGCTAGGCCTCTGTAGATCATCTAGCAAGCAACGGCCAAGCCGAGAGAGCAAACGCAGAAATCTTAAAAGGACTCAATACACGCACATATGAGCGCTTGAAAAAGCACAGAGCTAACTGGATTGAAGAGCTTCCGTCAATATTATGGGCGAACAGGACAACACCTAACCGGTCAACTGGGGAGACTCCATTCTTCCTGGTGTATGGAGCTGAAGTAGTCCTTCCTCCGAAAATTACCTTGGGGTACCTCCGGGTCCAGACCATCGACAAAGCCACACAGGACCAGCTCCGGCGTGAAGACCTTGACCTCGTCGATGAGGGAAGGTGCCAAGCAGCTGTTCGAAATGCACGTTATCGCCAAGCGCCCCAACGCTATCATCAAAGGCATGTGCGCGATCGACAACTTGAAGAAGGCGACCTGGTGCTTCGGAAGATACAAAGCTGTGAAGGGATGAACAAACTTTCCCCCATCTGGGAGGGTCCCTTCTGAGTAGTTTAAGTATCCCGATCAGGATGCGTTCGCTTGGCAACTGAGGATGGGATCCCGCTTCCCAATCCTTGGAACATCGAGCACCTCCGTAAGTTTTATGCTTAGAATCACAGCGGTGAGTCTGTAATTACACACAATGCATGTTGTAGAGTCATTATACAGAGACGGGTTAATCATCCGGGAGATCATACGGACCCCTCCGGGAGGATCCGGGAAGTTCGAGTAACACTTGAGACAGTCACAGCACTAAAAGTGTAACTACTTGCTCTGGGCTAGTACAAGATGTATAGCACATTTAGCATGGTCCAGCACCCTAAATGTGTCCTTGTCTCCCCTGTAATCCGGACCTATAATGAATGGCATTGTTTTGTGAAAAAAGACTCCACGTGCATTTACTTTTTGCGCAAGGCTCAATATATCAAGTTATTTTCACCCCGCTTGTCTATAATAAGTTTGTGCAAATATTTTTGAACTTTGTTCCAAGTAATTCACATGCATTACAAACTTTATTGATAGTCTTTTTGGATCTTAACATCGCTACATAGTCTACTTGCCTGAATGCCAAGACAACATAGGTCCGGAGTGTGCTATCAGCTTAGACTGGTCCTGCACCCAATGTACGCCGCTCTACCTACACCCCGGCAGGCCTCAGTAGGGCGAAGTACTAAAAAGGCATGCAGATCTAAAAATATTATATCAAAACGCTTGTTATCATGTCGAGTTTCTTCGGACCCGAAGTCGAAATAAGAACAATAAGTCACAACCAATTTATAGACAAGAGGACAAATTTTACTTTTTCTCATGCCTTCAATGTGCAGGAAAAGCAAAAATTCATAGCGATGGTAGACGATGCCGGAGCAACTAATCTCTGAGATCCTCCAAGGGAGCTTGCATTCATACGTTGACAGTGAGTACTGTCGGAGCTACTAAGCTCCGGCAACCCCCGGAGGTCTATCATCGATGATTGGTGCGTTGGCATCAGCCACTACCAGAGCTACAAACCTCTGACCATCCCAGGGGCCCAACAGTCGACGCATCAAAGATAAAGAGTTCAGAATTAAAATCTACAAGTACGAAGCATCCAAGTCATCAACATACTGCAACAACCTTTGGTACATGTACACACTTCAATTGTACACATGTACCAGGGGGCCAACAAGATACGACACAGTATATTGAAGACAAAATTGAAATTACGGCAGAAAGGAGGATTTCATTAATTTGAGATACTGGATTACAAAATTGGGGGAGAGTACAGTAGAAGGCAAAATAAAGAAAGGCCTAAGCTACTGGAGAACCTAAGACCTGCGGAAGAATGAAGCTAATTTTTTGGCAACTTCTTGGACGCTGGATTTGGCGGCATCTTCCTCTTCAGCGATGGGACCTTCAAGCACTAGGTCTAGTGGGAATTCGCGATTTCGGCTATCATAATACGTCAGCATGTATTCTGCGACGTTTGTAGCCAAAGACTTCCCCTCTGTCTCCAGCTGATCTGCGATGACGTCAGCACCGTTGAGGGCCACCATTGCTGGGTCCAAGTCCAGTTCCTAGTTGTCTGGACGTACAGGCCTGAAGCCCAGCGCTGTCAGCGCATCATTTGCCTGCCCTATGAAGTCCCACACTTGAATGGCTTCAGTCTCCTTCAGGATTCGCAGCTCCTCCAGCGACTTCCGGGCAGCCGCAAGCTCCGAACCTTCATGGACAAGGCGCTCAGCCAACTTAGCATGTTGTTGCATGCTCTCAGCAACTTGCTTTTCTGGTCGGCTAGCTCCATCTCCTGGAGTTGGATGCGGTTCCGCCTTTCAGCAAGGTCTTTCTCCCTCCCTTTAACTCTCTCCTCCATAGCGGCAACGTCGGACTCTCTTTTTGAGAGCTCTTGCCCCACCTGCTAGTTTTTTTCCTCTCTTCCTCCTTCCATAGATCAAGCTTTTTGCTGCGATCCGCCAAATTTTTCTCACCCAGAGTTAACTTCTGGGTGACCTCCGCCTATCTCCTCACCACACCCTCCTGCTGCTCCAGGAGTTTTTCCTCCCTCGCCTCCAGGTCCGCCTGGCACTTTGGGAATACCCACCCACATCTCGCGAAAGTGGACAAATGTCGCCACGAGAAGAAGGGAATGGGGGCAAAGGTGATACAACTGCAGACCATAAAAGTCCAGTAGCATCAAAAGAGAAGAAGAGAAAGGTGGAATGAACCCCACCATGGCGTATGCTGTGAAGTACACCATATCGCCATTGCGCTCCTTCTGGAGCCGGAACTTGCCGCGTGGACCAAATAGTTGAAGGAGTTCCTAGACCACCCCCTGTAGGTCTGGACCCTCTTCAGATCATCATCGCCCTTGAGGCGGCTTTTGGGGAGACCCAACTCCATCACAGCAAAGTAGAGCAAAGGAAGGGAAGTTAGGCGGAGTTTGGGAGACTCTGAGCGCAAAGATGATTGAAGGCGTAAAGAGTCCACAAACCGTGCGCACTTTCCTTCTTAAGTAACCCTCCGCGATGCTTGGATGGAAATCGCAGTGAGATCGAAGGCACTCTTCAAAAATCTACCTCATCAATGACAAGTGGGCCTGGGGACACATCGACGAAGAGATCGAGGTTCTTACCCAAGGCGAACCGTTGTCATGATGAACGACGGGAAACCCAAAGTCGGCACTTTGACAGGGCGCGCTGAACCGATATGGTTTTCATATTGGGAACGGGCGACCTTCAATTGCATGAGATCCGCACTCAAAGATCTCGTATGTCGTATTCATAACAAGACACGCGTCAAAGGTTCACTCCCGGACCGTCACTCTATCGGCGCATTGGAGGACTTCCAAAGATCGAAGCGCAGGAATTGAGAATGGCCACACCTCCAGCAGATTAACATAACCCAAAGGGTTTCTCCTAGAGGTGGGCCCAGGGGCTACTGTCGGTACCCTACGTACCTGGTACGCCGAGATACTGCAAAAAGCGCAAGAAAGTTCCACCCGTCAGATTTGAAGGCCCTTGTAGGTCTCACATATCACGCTGCACCGGACCCGCTCCCCTCACATGGCTGGCTCTTGGGTTAACACGTGTAAAAGAACATCGGAACTAAACTCCCAACGAAGGGAAGCTCTGGTTAATACACGTGTACAACAGCTCCGGACCTAGCCCCCGTAGAGAGGAGCTCTGGTGCTGAAACGTATAGAGCGACCCCGGACCTACCTTCTAGCAAGGGAAAGCTTCGGATCCGCAACTTGTGGAGCCTCCGGAACTTCATCGCCAACATAAATACAAGCAGATCATGTTAATTACAAACATTCAAGGACGGTTAAAGCGGCAGGTACAAGGCCTGATAATGTGTCATTAATGTCGTATTAATGACACACGATCAATGCACCGTTAATAGGGGTAACGCTGCCATGAGGGCACGTTATCACACTATTAATCATACTTAATACTCTTTAGACAGTGTATGAGGACATCAAATACGCCAAGGCCACATGTCGGGCCAGGCAAGCTTTGTAACAGTCAGTCCTTAGAACTATAAAAGGGCTGCACCGCACGAACATCAGGGGACAATATGATACAACCTGATCAACTCGCAATACACCAACATAAACCTTGTGGAGTAGGGTGATACGCTCAGGAGGCCCGAACCACATAAATCCCTGAGGTCATCATCTTGATCTTGATCTTTGTGTGTCCCAACCATAAAAGAACATCCGCGGGCTGCTTCTCAGCGGGTCCGGGGGAAGTGTCGTAATATACACTTCGACAATGAGATTACTCGAGCTTTCACAAGCTCAGGTTTGGCTTGTTTATAATTGGCACAATACTCAACTTTATCCTCAAACTTTCAATCAAAACTCAGTTTGGTCCTTGTACATTCAAATGGGTCAATTATTTTGTCCCTCAACTTCAAAGAACCGTTTCACTTTCGTCCTTAGTCTAAGTTGGACATCCACATTGGCATGCCACATAAGCTATTATGCCACATCATTTACCCTGACCACCTCCCTTAGAAAAAGATAATAATTTTTATCATCGTAAAAAATAACTAGCTATTTCATTGGGATGGATTTACGTAGTTGCATGGGATATACATATTTCTCCTCTATTTTTTTTTGCAAAAATATCAAGTGATATATCCTACATCATATTACATATGTAAAAATATTGTAAAATATAAAACCTTTAAGCCTAGGGAAGAGCAAACAGAGAGAAAGAGCAAACATTTAAGCCTAGGTAATAAAATATAAAATGAAGCTACATGGTTGGCCGGATACACGTACGGTCCGGGCCAGTGTGCCAGTGCACCTTAACCCCCGTCGTGCGTCTCCGATGGTTGTTGGAAGACCCTTGCAGGTATACTCTGATTCCCATCCTCCAACTCCATCTAGGCTTCCGATGACGCAAGCGGTTCACTACCAGACTGTAGAAAGGATAAGCATGCACACATGTAACAATCATTGTTGACTGCATTGGTCTATGTTAACAGTCATTCTTTGACTGCATTGGCCTATGTTTAGTCATTAACGCTAGCCTTTGAATATGTGTAGTGTGAAAGAATTTAGTTTTGGTTTCACACTATACTAGCTACCCTATATAAAGTGCACCTCTGTTCCCTGATGAATACACAACAAACATTCTCCATACATAATAGTCTAGTAACCATTCTCTATATGGTATCACGAGACGACAATAATCTTTGCCTGCAACTTCCACTTTCTTCTGCCATGGCGTCGACTCCAAAACCAGCAAAGCATAGGTGATGAGCGGCATGCAAGTTTCTTGATCAGAAACTGACTACGTGGGCGCCCCTGGCATGCATGTTTGACAGGAAGGATGTTCCCTCGAGGGCTTGAGGATAAAAGGTATACCATCTAGGCAGCCAGCCAGAGGTTCGAAGGAAGCTGCACGGCTGGCCGGGTACACGTACGATCCGGGTGTGCTGGTGTACCTTAACCCTTGTCATGTGTCCCCGGTGGTGGTTGTGATGAGCCTTGCAGGTATGCTCCGATTCCTGTCCTCCAATTCCATCTAGGTTTCTGATGACGGGGGTGGTTCACTACGAGACAAAGTAGCAATACCTCAGTTATGAGCGACATGCAAGTTTCTTGATGACAAATGTATTGTGGCAGCGGCCCCCAACATGCATGTTTGGCAGGAAGGATGTTCCCTCGAGGGTTTGAGGATAAAAGGTATACCATCGTCTAGGTAACAGCCGGAGGTTCGAAGGAAGCTACATGGTTGGCCTGGTACACAAATGATCCCGATGTGCTGGTATACCTTAACCCCCATCGTGCGTCCCCTGTGGCGGTTGGGAAGAGCCTTGCGGGTATGCTCTGATTCGTATCCTCCAACACCATCTAGGTTGCCGATAACGCAGGCGATTCATCACCAGACAATCCTGCAAAGCCTCAATGATGAGCGGCATGCAAGTTTCTTGATGAGAAACTGACTACGAGGACGGACCCTGGCATGCATGTTTGGAAGGAAGGATGTTCTCTCAAGGGATTAAGGATAAAAGGTATTCCATCATCTGGGCAGCCACCTAGAGGTTCGAATGAAGCTGCACACATCTGCCCGGGTACACGTATGGTCTGGGTGTGCTGGTGTACTTTAACCCCCTTCGTGCGTCCACGGTGGTGGTTTGAAAGAGCCTTACATGTATGCTCCGATTCCTGTCCTCAACTCCATGTAGGTTTCTGATGACGCAGGGCAAAGCCTCGGTGATGAGTGGAATGCAAGTTTCTTGATGAGAAATTGACTGCGAGGGCGGCCCCCGGTATGAATGTTTGATATGGAGGATGTTCCCTCGAGGGATTGAGGATCAAAGGTATACCATCATCTAGGAAGTCAGTCGAAGGTTCGAACGAAGCTACACATGGCTGGCCGAGTACACGTACTGTCCGGATGTGCCGGTGTACCTTAACCCTAGTCATGCGTCCTCAGTGGTGGATGGAAATAGCCTTGCAGGTATGCTCTGATTCCTGTCCTCCAACTCCATCTAGGTTTTTGGTGACTTAGGCGGTTCACTAATAGACAAACCAGCAAAGCCTCGGTGATGAGTGGCATGCAAATTTCTTGATGAGAAACTAACTACGCGGGCGGCCCCCGGCATGCATGTTTAATAGGAAGTATGTTCCCTCGAGGGTTTGAGAATAAAAGGTATACCATATAGGCAGCCAGCCGGAGGTTCGAATGAAGCTTCGTGTAGCTTCCTGTAGGTAGCCATCTAGGCAGATTCTTGTAGCTTCGTGTAGCTTCGTTCGAACCTCCGTCTGGCTGCATAAACGATGGTATACCTTTTATCCTCAAACTCTCGAGGAAAAACCTTCCTGTCATACATGCATGCCGGGGGCCGCCCCCGCAATCAGTTTCTCATCAAAAAACTTGCATGCCACTCATCACCGTCAGGCTGATACTACACTATAAGATAACCTGGGCACGCCATCATCTTCTCTGCAGAGCCACTCTTCCTCTCTTCCCAAAACCGCGACAAGAACACCATGGCTGACAAGAAAACACTGCTGCCAACCCCGCCGAAGGATGCCAAGGGGAAGCACCATCGACCGGACTCCACCCCGGACATGGAGTGGGCTCTCCGGATGATGTCGCACGATGTATTTGACAATACATCATGCTCCTTGCACCGCTTTGGGCTTGGTCCCCTTCCAGAGCATAATACATCTTCGGCATGATGCACTTGGCCGGTCGCCTCGATGTCCTCTGGGACACACTGGTGGTCGAGCTTGGCATCGCCAACTGCGACAACCTGGTGGCGATGACGTCCAGGAAACTGGGCTTGCCGTCTTTGCCGTGGGAGGTGCCCCCGCCCTGCCAGGAGCCCAAGGAGGAGGAGGAGGAGGAGGAGGAGTAGTTTTTTCTTATTTTTAGTTTTGTTGTTTTTCTTTTCTTGTTTCTAGTTTGTGTTTTTCATTTGTCTTATTTGTAATATATTCTTAAGGTAATGAACTTTATTTTGCTGTTCATTGGTGCGCATAAATAGTTCTAATGTTGCTATTCTAACGATGAACTAGTGTACTATTTTCTCTTTTATTTTTTAGAATGGAATATATTTTTACTTCCAACTCTACTGAGATGGAGATCCAGAGAGTGACTTACACCTAGTTCTTTGACAGCACTAGGGAGAACCTTCCCCCTCACCTTGTGCCCACTCTCTATGTTGAAACCCAACACGGATCCAACGTAATGAGTGATCAAACAGTCACAGCCTACTACATCAAGCTAAGCAAAATACGTAGTAAATCGCAAAAGACGCTACAACAATTTCTGGAGTATCAACTTTAGCCCAGATTAACAAAGCTAGACATAACAGACCACATGTCCTAGAAGCAGCATAGCAAAATAGCATCGACTCCATTCACGCTCATTTTTTGGAGCGCTTTTCACTTCTCTCCAGTGCACCACTTCTGGTACCCAGCATCGCAGGGATCACCGCTCGCTCAAGATGCCGGTAACATCAACCGGAGCCCACTGTTTCTTTTGGAGCCTGATCGCCATCCAAAGCATAGTGTCCGCCCCTCGACGAATTGTCTCCTGCATGTCTTTGCCATACAGACCTGCCCAAAAGGATAACAAGGAGCAGGCATGACCCATAATCTCCACTGGATTTTTTAAGGGTTTTTTTATCAAAACACGCTGTGTTTCATGCTTTCCATGTAGCCCAGACAATTGCTCCCAGGCCGAGGACATAAACATCCTCTCCTCTGGGTAGGGCCTCCCCAATCCAATTCCTATACTGCTGCAAATTAGTTGGCCTACTGGAGGGCTGAAAACAGGTAGCAACAATCCCCCATATAACTTTCATCACTTTGGATTCGAACATCAAATGGTTCATCGACTAATCATTATTAGAAAAGTAGCATGTAACATATCCTCCCCAATTCTTCCTTTTCATCAAGTCTTTAGTTAGGATGGATTGGTTCTCCATGAGCCAAAGGAATGTTTTAATCTTGGGAGGAATCATGGCTTTCCATATCCTATTAAAACTTGCATATGAGTGTCCATCAGACAATTGTTTATACACCGAATTGACGGTGAAGGAACCTATTTTAGTCCATTTCCACATCACCTGATCAACCTGATTAGTTAACCTCTGCTCATTTAGGCTAACTGCCAAATCATACCATTGGTGATGAAGTTTTAGTGGCAGAGATCTAAAATGGATAACCCATCTATGTGCAGCACATTGCACCACAATGATGTCCGAGACATCATAGAATTCAAAAAGCAGTGGAAATTTAGCAAAAAGACTATTTATATTATCTTTTTTATGGATGTGTTAGACATTGTTGATGTAGAAATTGATTATAGATATGTATCATCTTGAGTGATTATAAATGTGTCGGCCGCACCCCGTAGCCCTAACATTTTCATTTTGCCACAAAGCCCTCCCCCGCCGCTCCCAAAACCCTGCCCTCGCCATCCTCGCCCTCGTCGTCGCAGTCAATGCCGAGCGCCATCCTCATCCTCGGCATTGCTGCTGAGCGTCGTCCTCACCCTCGTCGCTGCGGTCCACCGAGCGCCGTCCTCACTCTCGTCATGCATGTTTTACGTGAAGGATGTTCCCTCGAGGGGTTCAAGAATAGAATGTACCATCCAGGCACATCTCACTACGCGATTTATCAAATTAATTGCATGCCTTGAACAATATAATTTCCAACATGTTGTACTTGTCCTTTCGATGAAACGACAGCTGTAGGTGCTAGCCGCTGCGTGTTCTGATTTTAGGAACAAATGAACACACTTGTGAAAACACGTATGCCACTTTCGATCCTCAATGTCATCAACTTAACATGATCCTCAACAAGGGGAGCAACATCTCTCCGTTCCGCCTGGTGTTGCACACACAACTCTCGCCTCACGCCGGCCACATATCCTGATCCAACTGTACTACTTCATATAAAGGAGGGCTAGAAGATTGGTGGAAAAAATAATATAAGAAAAAAGGAAGAAGAAAAGGATGGCGCGTGTTTCGATCCATGAACCGTGAGACTGCTGACTTCGGTCTTCATTGGTCAGTTCCCAATTCCGTTGATCTCTCCAGCATGCATTCACACTAGCTACTCTTCAGTGGCTGGAGCAAGGGTATCCTGTGGTAGACCCGGCATACCCAGTGGGTGCGCCCCTAAGAAAAGTTGTTGTTGTTGTACGTGGTGTTTAGTTGAGACAATGCAAGTTGTGGTCATAACAATAAGAATTCAAACATGGAAAAAGTTTTTTCGATGGGAAGGAGAAGAGTCAACAACAACTATTTTTTGAGATAATGGAGATGGCCCGTACTTGGACTTTTGCGGCAGCCCCCACTTTGATCTCCTGAGGGGTCTTGGATGCCTATTTTTCTTTGGTTCTGTTTTAGTTGTCTTTCGTTTTCTTTTTTGGTGCTCAACTTGTGCACCAACCTGTTTTTGTATGATGCTGGCTTTGTACCTTTTATTCCTTTCTTATGATAATGACCAAGTGCCGGCTCAGAGCTTTCTAAAGAAACAAAATAGAAAGAGTATATCAGATTCAAAGATCTTCATTACTTTCTTTACTCATGGCTCGGGCCTGTCAAATTCGAAAACTCCTCCACTCATATTGTAACTGTATCAGTTGTATATCCACGTCCATTTCCAAATTTCAAACTAGAGGTATAGGAAGATTTGCACAAGAGAGAAGTTGTGCCGTGCCACCGCAGACCGCAATCGTAGGGACAAGGAGAGGACCCAATGGCGGGTACTTAGGTGTACAATGCGACGTTCAAGGACGATGTGATCACCACCACTGTGAAGCCCTCCGACGAGCCATGGAGGACTGGCTCTACGAGGTCCTCTCCGTCCATCATCGGCACCTTCACAAGCTCGTCGTCGGGCTCGACATTGAGCTCTGTGTCGGCCGCCGCTGCCTTATCTTCCAGGCCATCCCGCTGACTACTTCACCGACGAGCTGAAAGATTTCCTCGACGATTCGAGCTACCACTTCATCGGCGTGGGTGTGGAGGGTGACGCCGACCAACTTTGGAAGGACTGGCAGTGAAGGTGGCCAAAGCGGTGGACCTGGCCGAGCTCGTGGCAGCCGAGATGGATCGCTTGAGCCTCTGCCGCACGGGGCTGAAGGACATCGTGAGCACCGTGATGGGCGCCGACATGGAGAAGTCTTACCGAGTAAGGACGGGCCACTGGGATGCGTACAATATCTTCGGTGAGCAGACCAACTATGCCTGCATCGACACCTTCATCTCCTTCGAGATCGGCCACAAGCTGCTCTACGGCGACGATTGATCTAACCATCGAGTTTGCGGATCGGCTACCGTCGATCATCCCGACATGGAATACGCAGGTGCAGCGCTCAAGTTCTAGCTTTTCTTCTTGTGCGCTCAATCTCTAATAAAATTATTTCTTCTCGAGGAAACACTATCTTGGGTTCGTATCACATGTGTGCCCCACCGTTGTCAGATCCACATGTCAGCTGCAGTACTAACTGGAGGGCAGAGGATTTCATCACCATTGTCTTGGCATTTAAGTTAATGTTTTAGTAGTTTTTGTGATGATTGTTCAAAAAAAAAACAGTTTTTGTGACGGAAGAATTAGTCGGAGTCTATTTGTCATGTGTCTGAAATTTTAGAAATTTTTAGGCAAGAGATAATTAGAAGGTAATAATTACTATCATTAGTCACTTATTTTGCAATTAATCATTAACCATTAATTTTATAGGTTAAGCAATTACAAATTAACATAGTCCTTACAATTATGGAATTGCAACTACTCCCTCCATCCCAAATTACTTGTCACTCTTTTTAGTTCAAAAATCAACTAATTAATTAAAGAGCAAAAAATAATTTGTGAGATGGAGGGAGTACATATTAATAATTTCGAATAAGTATGAAACTTACTTCCCCCTTCTTCAATTTTGGTCGGTCGGCTGGCGGCCGCGCCGCCTCTGCAAGCTTCGAGCGCTGCTGCCCTGAGCTCCATGTGCCACCGCGCGCCGTGCCCCACCTCCTCATTCCACCATGAGGCAACAAACTATCTCCCGGCAGTTTCATCTAAAACATACTCTAATACTTAGTTCCACCACAGCGGTTTCCTCTAAAACTTACTCTATCCCTCTATACTTCCAGTATATTCTCTATACTTCCACCATTTCACATGGACACTTACTCTATACTTCTAGTAATCTACACTATATTTATAGTCCAGTAAGCTTTACGTGAACCACTGCGGATGGTCTAACCCCTTGGTGCGGGAATCGAATTCATTGCGGTAGGGCCGCACGGCCGTCCCTGTGCGACCCTGCCCAGATTGTTGCCATGTATGTTCATACTCCAAATCTTACAGGCGTACAACCAACGGCGCACTGCACGGTTTCCGCGACTGTGCCACCCTGCCCTGATGATTGCCACATACGTGAGCGCCCCAAATCTTGCAGCGCGCACGGGCACAACGCAACAATTGAACAATCGATGAACGTCGTTTCAAAGTGTGAAGCGACCCATGCACGGAAAAAGCCTACATACTGTTAGAACTAATGATGAACGAGTGAGCGAACTATAAACAGAGGAAACAAAAAACACTACCCAACCAAACATTAAATTGGATGATCCAATACATAAATAAATGGATGATCCTATCCAATCCAACTTCGATGTCAAACCAAACGCAATTGACAAAGCACTTCATCATATGTCACTAGTGTACGCACATACACGGCCTCATCACCAGGTTTAGGGTGCATCGTGGACTAACCACATGTCCCGGCCAAACACTGACATAATTAGCATACACCTGCAAGAGCAACTACCTGGCCACATCTTCGCGTACCAATGGCAATGTCGACCAACATACTTTGTACTACGTACAAAGTATTTTCCTTGTCCATGAGCCAAAAAAGCTCTTCTGATGTAGCAGCTGATAATCGGCACCAGACCACTCGTGCACGAACTCACGAACACAACCAGAACTCATCAGGTGTACATTGGCCCAACATGTTAGGATTAGCACTAACACGGACCACACAACAACAATAAGCGGTGCTGGGAGTTGCCTACGGCTCCATGACCCTCGGTCAAAAATAATGCCACCATGCAAAGAGCGCTAGAGCCTCATCTGCCATGAACTCTGTGCTTGGAAACGGCAAACGCCCCTTGAGGTCGCGGCTTGAGTATGAGCATGACACGGGAGATCAAACTCATGAGTGCATCTTGAAGATGAAGTGATTATGCAGACTTAGCTTGAGGAAACAAGTGCTCTTGATGGAGCACACGTTGGAAGAGAGACGATGAGCCAAGGATAAGAACGAACAGAACTACAGCAATAAAGAATATAATGGGTAAGGATTTTGCCTAGACATTAGATTTTATTCACTCATCAAGAAATTTATTTAGTTTCTATAGTATTTACTGTTTAATTAATACTCCCTCTTGGTTCGAAATATTTGTCACCGGATAGTTCATTTTTGAACTAATCGACAAGAAATATATCAAACCAGGAGTGAGGCACTAATTTTCCCTTGAACTGAAATATTTTCAAAACTCAAGCACGTAATATTATTTGTTCTCAATTAATGTGCCTTATTTTAATATACTCATGTGTTCTCTTAAACAAGCCAACCAACTAATTTAATCCTTGCTTCCTGTAGCTATCGCAAATGAATACTTCTGAGCAATACATATTCAACACAACAAGGATTTAGTTTATATATCTAACATTTATTGTATTCCATTAAAGCAAAAAAATGACAAAGCATTCTAGCTAATGTTATGATGGAAAATTTGAACAACATTTGGACAATTAACATGATGAAAAAAATTTATTGCACAATCTGAATCATGAAAAATTGTCAAATTTATGACGTTATTTACTACTTGTGTATCGAATTATAAACTTTATATTTTTATTGTATTATTAACAAGTTTTATATATTTTTCAAAGCGTATACCCTTCGTTTAAATCCTAGGTCTACCATTATTTTTACATGCATGTTAGTTGTCATGCATATGCTACGCCCCAAACATGATCAACGAGCCTCAAACTATATATATGACAGTCTTTCAACAAAAAGAGAAAACACGTAACGTCGTCATCAAACATGATCACGAGGTCTTTCAAGTGCATGTTACTATTCCATGCTTGTTATGCCCTAAACATGATAAACGAGCCTCAAACATGGCGATAATTCAGCAAAAAGAGAGAGAACACGTGTAACGTCATCATGCATGATCGTCGACGTCTCTCTCACATGCATGTTAGTTGTCCATGCATGCTCAAACATATGATCACCGAGTCTCAAACTATATATATATATATATATATATATATATATATATATATATATATGACAATCTTTCAACAAAAAGAGAAAACACCTAACGTCATCAAATATGCTTGATTGAGGTCTTTTGTGTGTCAAACTAAAAAACATGATCGAGAGGTTGTGATATATATGGGCCTAGAGGTGGGGGGGGGGGGTGAATAGGCCGTCTTGAATTTTAGTTGGAACCTGCAACACTTAGCAACTTGATCAAATACCAAGAAATCGGACTAGTCCGGTAGAGTGCGGACTAGTCCAGTGCGTGCGGACTAGATCGATCTAGTTTGATCGATTATCTCGATCCTAGACTCTATGCAGCGGAAATATACTTGTAATTAGAGTGTAATACTTCTATGAAACTGGATGTTGTACAAGTTAACCTTATATTCAATGTTCAAACGTCATTTGAACAAGATCAAGTGAATCCTTAGATAGCAATGAAAAGTAAGAACAATATGCTCAAAGTGAAGACACAATATTTTTATCCTGTGGTTTGGTTCCCACAAAGGCAACCTACATCCACATTGAGGAGCCAATGAAAGGATCGGGTCCTTGGCAACCCTAACCTCATCGAATGGCCACAAAGGCCAATTCTCTTCCACTATCACAAAGGGTAAATCACCAAGTTCAAGGGGCCTTCTCACAAGTTGAGGGCTCCCCAAGATTACAAATCAAACACCACCAAGAACACACTCTTAAGATCAACAATGAAACAACAGGAGTGTGTTAAAGAATCAAACCCAAGAGCTCAAACGTGTGGAATCATGTCTCTCCTTTGATCCAAAGTGAATCCTCAAGGATTTGATCTTTCTTGCATTGGATTGTGTGGAGAGATGTGTTTTCTAAGTGCTTAGAGGGTGTGACAAAGCAGGGAGTCGAGAGTGTTGAAAGTAGGGTCGTGCACATCTATTTATATGGAGGTTTCCAAAGGTTAACGTTAGGGTTTTGAGAGTACAGAATAGTCTGTGGAGGAGTCCGGACTAGTCCGGTGTGCGGCGAGTAGGAAATCCTAAGTTCTCAGGAATATCGGACTTGTCCGGCCTTGGGCGGACTAGTAAGATTTAGGCTCTGGGAAAGATCGGACTAGTCCGGTCATTATCAGACTAGTCCGGCTATGGTGAACCCCTTAGTGAATTGAGGACAAGTCCGCACTTGGAGGACTTGTCCGATTTTAGTCAGAGAGGTTATCAGACTAGTCCGGATATTATCGGACTTGTCTGATGTAGTGCAAAGTTGTGAAGTGTTGAGGACTAGTCCGCACTGGGGATGACTAGTCCGATCTTAGTCAGAAAGATGTCAGACTAGTCCGTGGTGATATCGGACTAGTTTGGTCTGTGTAAACCTGGAGTGTGCAGACAAGTCTGCACTAGAAGGACTTGTCCAATTTTGAACAGAGGGATTATCGGACTAGTCCGGGGTATATCGAACTAGTCCGATCCTGTGTAAATTTGTGCAGTGAATGAGTTTTCTTGTGCTTGTGCTCTTGGGTTGTGTTTCTCCAACACAATCCATACACACTGATCTAATCTATTCATCTCTTTACCTCTTTTCCATATAGATCCTCATTCTCCTTTCTTTTTGCGCTTCCTTCATAATTTCATTAAAACCTGCGCTCATCTCAACAATTTGGTTAGGATCTCATTTGTTCGTCATAAATCAACCAAAACCCACAAGGGATGCCTAGATGCACTTTCATGGTGTGTTCATCATGTTCCTCAAGGATGAAAATTCATATGGAAGGATTTGATTATTTTTTGGACAAATAAATGATTTAGTTACCAAGTGATTGTACTCTAAGTTGAGTGATGTGTTGTCTCTAAGGAGGAGGAGGAGGATTTAGGTTTTCTTTTGTTGTTTTTCTTTTTTTGTGTGTGCTTGTAGTTTTTTCTTGTGTTTTGTGACGATACTTCAACTATATATGATGATCTTTCAACAAAAAGAGAAAACACGTAACATCATGAAACATGATCGAGGTCTTCTGCGTGACAAACTGAAAAACTAGAACATTGCATACCCTGGGCCCTTTGCGTGTCAAAATTAAAAACTGAAACTGAAAAACTGAAACACCGTGGGACATACCTACAAAGTATGCCAGGTGGGCCATTGATACAATGGACACTTTGTGTGTCAAATTAAAAACAGCCTGTGAAGCCGAGATGGGACGCGTCGAGCCGTTTCGATAACCTAGAGGCGGCAAACTGCAATTTATAGTAACTCTAACCAACCCACCGGTTAGAAAGCACAATTTTTGAAGCGTCCGATCATTTCCACTCTCGCGCTTAGACAACGACCTGATATAAAGGCACACCATCCTCTTGTATCTCCGCCACACCACTTCATCGATTGTAGCCTCCAAACTTCTCCTCTTGCTTCTTGGCCGCACCACTGTCGGCCACCTCTCGCTCTTTCTCCGCACCTCCATCTTCGCACAAATGGGTAGCCCTGCACCGAAGTGCTCCAGGCCATCGACGTCCTCCGAACTTCCTTCTCTGTTTCCGTCGCCACCAATGCCGGTGGAACTGGAGGCGGCACCCACACCTCCTCGTCCCCTTCTCCGCCCACTGCGCCCGCACCTCCTCATCCTGTTTGGGTTTAGGATACTGTCCACCTCCTCCAATACCGCGTCAAAGAACTCGATCGACGCCTGAAGGAGGCCACCGAGCACCTGTCCGCTATCGCCGAGTGCGCGAAAAAGCTCGATAAATTGGAGCGGGATGCATTTTCCAATACATCTCGCTCGTGTGACCGTCTGGGTCATAGGAAACTTCCCTTCTACACCAGCATGGACACCGCCAGCCGCTACTGCTTCAGGTTAAGCTTTGTGGCCGGTCGTCTCCACGTCCTCCACGAGAGGATCAGGGAGGTGGCTGCGGTGGAGGGCTGCCAGCAACTTCTGCACACCATCGCCCAGAAGCTTCGGGCTCAATTGCTATCGGAGGAGGCGGCGGCAGTGGCGGAGAAGGAGGTGGAGGAGATCTCCTGCGACTACGAGTACAGTAGTATTAGGAGTAGTTTTTCTTTTTCTTGTTTTCTATGTGCTTTCATAGTTCTTGTTTGTAATATATGTGTTATTTTTATGTTAATGAAAAATGTCTTTTCTGTTCATGAACAATACGTCATATGCAGGATCGAAAAACAAATTCTTTTTGAAAAGGGGTGAGATAATTGGCGTTCAATGTCTAGTCAAGAATTCGTTGTGTTGCGACAATCAATTATTCTTGGTTGGGACTCCATTGAGAGCGTGCTTGAGGCTGCATTTCTCCTCTTTTGTGTTCATTCACTTAATTTTTGCATTTGTAGTCGGCAATTTAAGTACTGCAATTTGTTATCATCATCTTTCCAGAAATAAGACCGATGGTGACCAATTTTACATGATCTTAGCCCATATTGATCTGGCGATCAAACTTCACCAAGGCTATGATTACTGATGTCTTCATACTAAAAGTTCATGGAGAACATACTCATGGATCAACATTATGGATGGCTGGACACTTATCAGTTTTGGGTTCGATCTCTAAATCGGGCTCCCGATGTTCTAAACGATACATGTCTACAATAAAAATTTAGTTATTGCCTCTCACGCGTGGAGGCACAAAGTGTGAAATCCATGGCATGCATCGGGTTCTAAGGATTTCGATGATCTCTTCAAGGACACGATTTCAAGCAGTTCCTCGTGTCGACGTCTCGTTCATGGGACCCTTCCCATCCACACCAGCATGGACTCTACAGTGCCTGCCACTACTGCTTCGGGTTAAGCTTTGTGGATGCTCGTCTCAACGCCCTCCACGAGACGATCGCGGAGGTGGCTGGGGTGGAGGGCCGCTGACACCTTCTGCACACTGTCGTCAGGAAGCTTTGGACTCAGGTGCCAAAGGAGGAAGAGGCGTCAACGGCGATGGAGGTTGAGGAGACCTTCTCCGAGTAGAGTAGGATTAGGAGTAGTTTTTATTTTCTTGTTTTCTATTTGTTTTCATATTTCTTGTTTGTAATATATGTGTTGTTTTATGTTAATGAAAAATGTCTTTTATGTTCATGAACAGTGTGTCCTATGCAGTACCAAAAAATATCTCCTGTTTGTTTTTAACTAGGGACCATTTATATTGAATGTGTCTGAAAGACTAAAATCCGGTAAAAATTTAGGCAACCTTAGGTAACACTAATCAAGTAAAATTTCATAATTGATGAGAATATTTTTTTTCTAAAGCTCATACATTGACAAAAAATCATGGTGCATGTGAAAATGTATTTTTAGTAGTAGTATATACTTTATGTTATCATTTCATTATGATCAATGTTACAGAATGCTGATTGTTTACCTTTTACTATATCATGGATTTGCCGTCGTCCTTTCGCGGACTTGGGTGTTCAATATTTGCATGTCGTTTGCATTAGCACACATACATTTGGCGATTCATATTTTTGTTCGTATTTTTTGGAATGTCCCACTAGCTAGCACATGACTGCTTTTAGATTTTGATATCCATGCGTGGCAACAAAAATGAAGGGGAGCTAGCGATCACACGGCAAGCAAGCAGCTAGGCCGTACTGTAATTAAGAAGTGAGCAAGTTGTCCGAAGAAGTGTACCCCTCTAGCTACATGCACCATGTGCAGGAATCGACGTGACATGACATGTAATTAATCAGGATTGCATGCGTGCACAAGGGCACGACTAGAGTCAAATTCTCCACACTTGCGAAATTTTTTTCGTTCTTCTTGGCGCGACACAATTGAGATTTTGACAATTTTTTCACTCCCTGCTCTAATTTTAGTCCCGCCTATTGTAACCCTATTTCAGCCACGATGAGTATAAACGAAAACACTGGCCTCCGTTTCCGACACAACGCTGCCCCGCCCTTCCGGTGATCTCGCAGTACTCCAAATGTGTTGTCTCTCTATCCCGTGTTCCAAATTTGTATTCCTAAGAAATTCCCGTGTTTTCATTTCCCACAGTTTTTACAAAATTTTTCCGCATGGATCTCAAAGTGACGCATCGAAGCTCTTGGTGGTGGTAAATCATGGGTACAACACCGGTCAACCAAGTTTGACGGGCTCTACCGAACCTCTTCGTCGTCGACACCTCCCTGCAACATCCCGTACTCCAGCTTTGTGCTAGGTAAGTTCTACACGATCAATATCGTGTTCTTGTAGAGCTATATGGGCTAGGTTCTACACGATCCATGCTGATATACGAATATTAAATAAATTAACAAAGAAGAAATGTGCTCTTATGTTTCACAAATTTAGTTATATATATATATATATCTGTCCCGAAATAAATGTCGCCCTGATAGCTTATTACGGTAGTGTATTTCTAGTTCAATTCCTGGCCGAGAAAGACAAATATTAAAAACCAGAGGTAGTATGTAATTTCTGGATTTAGAAAAAAATGACACACGTGTTATCTAATCAACCACTCAAAATGTTGTACTCTCATTCCTTTTTTACAAATTTGTATTCCTAAGATTTTTCAGTTTCCACGGTTTTTACACTTTTTTCTTTCTTGTGACTTTCTCGAATCGTACGCTTTTTCCTATTCCTTCATTTCTAATTCCTCCATTCCAAACATACACTGTTAGTTTATAGAGACACACTATCCGATCCAAAATATACATTTGTCATGTAATCTGACATGATCATTGTTATTTGGAATGACTACCTACAATGCCCTTTACTTTAGGAAGAAGACAGCAAACCGTGATGTCGTCTACAAGCATTCATGGTGGCCAACAAGCACCTGGTATAACTATAAATGTGTTTACTATCAATATTACAAAAATTTAGAAAACATTAATTCTTTTGCATGGTATGCAGAGAATATTGCAGCACATGATGTTCAGGAACCCTGAGGTTCTTCACTCCCTGGTACTACGATGCATGCACCAACAGCAGGTATAGATATACAAACCAGAAATACTCCTTCTGTCCTAGCAAAACTTTACTTTTGGAGCTTAAAAAATATCCCACTAAAACTCTATTGGTAGCTTCCAACGACCCATAGCACATCACATTACTACCTGCCTCTCTATCATGCCAATTGTTTTGGCAGAGCGTGTTAGTTTTTTACTCCTTTGGCATTAAATTTGGAGCATTTTGAGAGACTACGTTTTGTCCTTTAAATGTATTGATGATGGGTGTCATGGTAATTTGCATTCTTTGTTGAGATGATGTCTGAATCCTAGGAATATAGATGAGTTGGGACGGAGGGAGTATGTACTAGGATCTACTAATTGTTTTAGCATGCCTTGCGATACTACTTTCTTATTCTTTATATTTAACAGTTCATCAGCCAGTGTAATGGTGTTATTTTTTGATGCCTCCACATTGTGCTCTCTCGCTGCCAGCCACTCCGGCCGGTACTGGCGCCCACGCCCTGCTGCTGGCCACTTCAATGTCCTCCCCTACGTGTCTCCCTCGCCCATCGCCATGTCCCATCGTTCGCGTGCCATGATGACCCCGCTGCCCGCAAATCCCTGGCCATTACTCGCCCTACCACCAATCCTCCTCGAGTGTTGCTCCGACTGATCTCGGCCAAACCGAACCCTCGCTTTGTTAAGCATCGCAAGCTGGGACTATGCAGTACTGCAGCTGTAGTAGCTGCCACTGACAAGTGGACCCGATGTATCATGGGCACACATGTCAGTGGCAGCTACTGTAGGTGCAGTACTGCAAATGATTTCAATCCCCCAAGCTGCTTGCCTTATCTGTCTTGCATTCACCACCTGCTATCGCTGGCATTCATTACTCACCCTGCAACCAATTCTCTTCAAGACGCGCTCCAGTTGATGTCAGTCGGACCGATCCGACGAACCCTATCTTTGTCTAGTCTAGCTTTGCCAGCTGCATGCCCGCTCCCTCAGTCTTGTCCGCTTCACTGCTGGACTGAAAATCTTGTGCAATACTACGAGTGCAATAACGCCACTGACATGTGTACCTGATCGCTCATTTTAGGGTATGAACAGCAACAAAGAAGTCAACAATGTACTCCCCCCCCCCCCCCCCCCATATCAAAATAATTATTGTTGAGACAGTCCTAAGTAGTTCATTTTTAATTCATTTGTTTGTCTGATATGACAATTAATATAAACTAGGAGGGAGTAATACAGAACAAAATGCTGCTGGGACGCGTTTGTCCCATGCTCATATTTGTCGCACTCATACTGAAGATGGTACGAACATCAGACTTTTCTTCTTTTCACACAATTTGTACATGACACTAAACTTAGTCAGGCGGTAATTTGGTTTAATAATTTACTATTTGTATCAATGTAACAGAAGGAAGGAAGTTTGGAAGATTTGTGGCTAAAGGACTTAAGGTTTCCAACATACACTATGCATCCCAAGTTAGTAGAACGGAGAATGTCAAGCTACCAATTCAGTTCTCCACTAGGTTGGGTGCTTCGGTTGGTATTAATCAGCGGCACTTTATCGATGATGTGGTTATGTTAATAAAAAAACACGCACCCCTCATCAGTGTAAGGAAGTGTGCAGATGTTGGCGATACTAACAAGAGAGAAATAGTACGAGACATTCTGGTTAGTGTGGTCACAACCCACACAAGTATTTTTTTCTTGCAATCTCCATCTTGTACGTTTACAGCAACGTGTTATACAATGTACAGATTTTCTGGGACATGGAGGACACACGGGAGAGCACAAGAAAAATTTTGAAAATTGCTGGTGAGCACTACAAGGGGTGGCACTCGACTTTGCATGCCACCTATAATAGATTTTCGACCGATGAAGAACGTATACGAAACAAGCTCGATGACGTACCGGCGCCCTAGTTGTTGCACCTAATAAAATATTTTGGGCTCAGCGATTCAAGGTCAACTAACTTTTTAATATCTTCACATCATACAATAACTATTTGATTTACATTCTTTCATGGAATTATTTGTTAAAATTGTTGTAGTCTATAAGCAGGACCAATTCTCAAAATCGAAGAAGACAAAAGACGAAACACTTGCTTGGCTCCAAATCCTACACCCAACATAGTTACGAGAAGGTATGAAAAATAAATCATGCTTTTACTTTGTGCTGCAATCAATATGTATACCTACATGTTGAATTTTACTTGTATTTTTATGTAGCAAGACTCAGAGAATGAAGAATAACCCGATGACATACAACTATGGGAGGCAAGGCATTTGAAGAATGGTGAATGGGCAAACAGCAGGCAGAAGCTGTACATGTGAGTAACACTTCAAACAATCCCCAGTTAAATAAATATTTGAAATGTACCCGTGACACTTATTTTCGTATATAGAGCTAGGCACGTGCCCATGTGGACGACAAGGAAGCTGAGCAGGGAGGCCCAATTTCAAATGATGAGAGAAACCACATCTTCGAGCATTGTTATAGATCCTCAATCGGTTGTGCAGGATCACAGGTTTGGGGGCGTGGTTATATGGCTAACCCTACTGGTCCTGAAAGTGAACGTATGCGTATCCATATGGTTGAACACCTCAACGACAAAGTTTGAAACTTACAAGATAGAAATGCAAGCCTCAATCACCAAGTGCAGGAGTTCGAAGGAAGAAATGATAGCTTAACCACCCAGATGGAATGCATAAACCAGAGGAATGAAGAGTTAAACCTTCAAGTCCATAACTTAGAAGGTCAGATAGTAGCTGATTGCGAACAGAGAGCTCAGGAAATGGAGGACATGCGCATCTCGATGATGGCTGAAGTGCGCAAAATGTTGGAGACTCCACAAAAGGGCAAAAAAGGGCAACCAAAAGGGCAACAAAAATAAGGCACCTGTTCCAATTAGTCCTGGTAGTCTTAGGCAAACTTTTGACATGCAAACACGTCGCGTTAGTAATACTTGAGTGTTGTTATGCATGTTGCAATATCAATTGATGGATGTTTATTGTTAAACTAGTGATTCTGTTGCCACTAATTTTCAAACCTGGTGCATTAGGATTCTACTGCCTCTAATCAAAAAACGTGGCATTACGAATTTCTTGTCACGAATGATAAATTGTTGCAATAGGAAGCTATTGCCACGAATTACAAAAATGTTGCAGCATAGACATTTGGCCACGACTAAAAAAACGTTGCACTAGACTGTTATTGCCACCACTCAGAAAATGTTGCATTACCACACTATTGCCACATATGACAAAATGTTTCATTACACCTCTATCGCCACAAATCATTAAACGTTGCATTACAACCGTATTGCCACAGATAAAAAAATGCTGCATTATGAACCTATAGCCACAGATCAGGAAACGTTGTATTACAAATATATTGCCACTGATCAGGAAACATTGCATTGCGAACCACACATGTGAAATCGTTGCATTAAACTACTATTTTACACGAACGTTAAACCGTCGTAGTAGCATACTATTTGCCACGGATGTGTTATCGTTGCAATACCTTAGTATTTGCCACAAATGTGAAATCATTGCAATAACATACTATTTTCCACGGGCGCTATATCGTCGCAGTACCATACTACTTGCCATGGATGTGAAATCGTCGCAGTACCATACTATTTGCCATGGATGTGTTATCGTTGCAATACCATACTATTTGCCACACATGTGAAATCGTTGCAATAACATACTATTTTCCATGGACAAAAAATCATCGATGTACCATACTATTTGCCACGGATGTGTAATCGTTGCAATACCATATTATTTGCCACGAATGTGAAGTCGTTGCAATACGATATTATTGCCACGATTGTGAAATCATCGCAGTACCATACTATTTGCCACAGACGCTAAATCGTTGCAGTACCATACTAATTGCCACAGATGTGTAATCGTTACAATACCATACTATTTGCCACAAATGTGAAGTCGTTGCAATACCATACTATTGCTACGAATGTGAAATCGTTGCAATACCATGATATTCATTGCAATATGTTAAATTGTCGCAATACGTCAAATCATTGCAATACCATACTATTTGCCATGGCTATGAAATCATTGCAATAACATACTATTTCCACAAATGCGTAACTGTTGTAATACCCTGCTATTCGTTGCAATACATTAAATCGTCGCAATACATTAAATCCTTGCAATACCATGCTATTTGACATGAATGTGAAATCGTTGCAATAACATACTATTGCCACGAATGCATAACCGTTGCAATAACCTGCTATTCGTTGCAATATGTTAAATTATCACAATACATTAAATCGTTGCAATACCTTACTATTTGACACGAATGTGAAATGGTTGCAATAACATACTATTGCCACGAATGTGTAACCGTTGCAATATCTTGCCATTCGTTGCAATACGATAAATCGTTGCAATACCATACTATTTGACATGAATGCGAAAAAGTTGCAATAACATACTATTGCCACGAATATGTAACCGTTGCAATACCCTGCTATTTGTTGCAATACGTTAAATCATCGCAATACGTTAAATCGTTGCAATACCATACTATTTGCCACTAATGTGAAATCGTTGCAATAATGTACTATTACCAAGAATGCGTAATCATTGCAATACCATACTATTCATTGAAATACGTTAATCATAGCAATACGTGAAATCGTTAACATACTATTTGACACCGATGTAAAATTGTTGCAATATCGTACTATTTTCTACAGATGTTAAGTCGTCGCAATAACCTATCGCCACGATAATTATGCCAGCGTTTCATTAAAACTATGCCACAGCGACCTATTGCGACGAAAAACGACCTATTGTGATGAATTCTTTCATTGCGATAGGCCGGAATCCTTGTAGTGCAAGTGTCATGCTTTCAGGTCTTGAAATAGTTAAGTTTGGAGAGAATGACTTGCTTAAATTGAAAATTCACTTGATCTCTGGCGTGGCTTAAACTACTTTATGTATCTTATTGATGTGATAGTGTAAGTTATTTGATAGTATGACTTGGATGAGCTTTGTTTTATATGTCTATGTCATAATATGCTCATAACTATTGATACTTCTCTTTTGAACCTTGTTGAATACATTGCCAAAGGGAGAGAAATATGTATAGGGGGAGAACTATTTGTTTTTGAATTTTCTTTCTCATTTAATTTTCTAAAGGTGGAGAAAATTGCTTTCAAAACTTTCCATGTGAATAAGCTAATGTTCGGATTTTAAGTGATGTTGCAAATGCATTCATCAAGGGTATATTATGAGACCTAAGTGCTGAATACATTGGCAATTATGTTAAACATGTAGGTTTACATGCAAAGTTTTGAATATACTCTTGAAACACACTTCGCAGTGTCGAAACTTTTTCTGCACATGAGCTGCACATGTTTTGCATTCTGGAATGTCTGAACTTTCCTTGTATAATGCGTAGCTGCTGTTTTGGACTATCCGATCTTTCTATGTGCCAAAATAATTGTGTGGCTGCTATGTTTTTCATTTGCAATGTTTCAAACTTGCTTTACACTTATGTGAAGATTTTTTTAGCATTTTTTCGACTAAGTTTTTGATGTGTTTTTGGCTTGTCATGATGGACATTATCTTGCAATGATTCTAACATGCTTATGTGAGGTACTCACACAAGGTGTTGTGGTTTTTGAACTAACGAGAGTCAAGCCGAGGACTTGTGCTCAGAAGAATTGGTTGTTTGTTCATGTGCAAGTGTTGCTTGAGTTCAAGACATGGATGGTGACGGGATTCATTGAACTAGTCTTGGGGATAAGATGAGGTTCAACAACCAAGTTCGGGAGGAATTGTGGTGGAGTTGACCGGGAGGTCACGGAACATATTTCGGTCAAGAACAATGCATATGAAGGTATCGTGAACGTTGTTGGAAGGTGTTTGCATGTGTGCAATAAGTGCATGGACGTGGAAACATGGTTCCAAGGCGTGATGAAGAGAAGTGGACGTAAAGAATTGGTCAGAAAGGTCCAACCAGCTGGATTATCCCTCAGGCTGCAGCTGAGGGGGTTATGGTTCATTTATGGAAAGTTTCGAGTTTGTTTTGGTTAGATTTCATGTTGGTCACGAAGTTGAGTGGTCTTAGGAATGTTTAGGATGTTCCTAAGGTGTTTGGAAGTGTGAATATTGCTTCTATCTGCGTATGTAAGAGTCTTGAGCAGTTATCAAAAGTTTTCGTTTAAACTGAGTAGGATTAGAGTCCTAGTTTGGATTGGGTTGGCCTTAGGGCTGGTTATAAAAGCAGGGGAGTGAAAAGGACAGAGCTCGTGGTAAGACCACTTTGGGCTGTTCCTTTTGTGTTATGCTCATAAAATTCATAGTTTAGAGGAGATTTTGTGTCTTGTTCGTCCGACTTGTTTTCATCAAGTCTTTCTTGTCGAGTTTTTGCACAGCACTATGTTGCTTCCGTGTTTTTATCATAACTTGAGTTTTACAGATCCAATTGACGTGATTCTTTTTTAGTTGTCTTCACAACTTGATTATATATCGTCCGTGAAAATTTCACGGTAATTGGATTTGTGGTTTTTTATCTACACAAGTTTCTTTGCAGTGTTGCGGATTTGGTTTTACTCGGGTAGAACAGAGTGATCTTTGTTCGATCTTTCGATCATAAGATGAGATTTTCTCGACGGCTTTTCGTGATTCTTGTTGTCATGCCTTCGTTACATGATTCTATGTAATATTTACTACTTTTTTCATGCTTGAACCCGTTTAAATCAGTTGCACACTCAGCGTCTTAACAAATTTATATTCTGCCGAGGGGTTTTCGTTGCTTCCTCTGAAAAAGTTTAAATCTTCCATTCACCCCCCTCTAGTAGCTTTACACGTGATCTACGATCCTACAGCTTCTTTAATGATGAGCCTTCATTGGACATCCTCAAATTCAATAAAATCACTGAAATGCACGCTTTGAGGGCAGGGTCAAGGCGACGGCGTGCCCTGGGGACAGGGGACGACGCTGCGGCGTGCTCCAGGACGAGCTGGCAGAGGCGACGGAGCGGCAGTTCCTCAACTCTCTGATGTAAGCAGGCCGGCATGCTCTGGGGACAGGGGATGAGGCGGCATGTTCTAGCATGCTCAACTGTCTGATGATGAAGGTCGGGGTCGGGGTCAATTGTGGCAGCGCAACAATAATGAAAAGCGAGTTGAGGAAAACGGACGGCAACGGCGTGCTCAGGAGCTATGGTTTCTAGGTCGAGAGAGATTGAGAGAGCTAAATTTTTTTGCCAAGTGTTGGGAGAGAGAGAGCGCGAGAGATAAAATAGTAAAACTCAGAGACGAGCCTCTATAACACCTGTGCCTCATTTGAGTGTCTTCCTTTGGTCGAGAGAGCGCGAGTATGTTTTGCGCGAAATTTTTTGCCACTGAGCGCGCGAGAGCTAAAAATAGGTCAAAAATCGGAGACGTACATATATAACGCTCTTCTCGCATTATTTTGTGGCCGAACGGGCACGCCGTATGCCAAAGATGTGTCACGGTGTCCTGAAGCCAGGAACAACATCTTTGGCATACGAGCATGTCCAATGGCAACTGTGCGCAATGCCTTATATGATCATTGCAACGTGCTTAGCTTTCCATGATGGGACAAAAGATCTTCAGTGTGAATTAGAGATGCGCACAGGTAAGGCGCGTCTCGCATTAGCTCGTCTTGCATTAGCCCATCTCGCACAAACGCAAGACATTGCAATTTAGGGATATATAACGCCCGTCTCGCATTATTTTGTGGCCGAACGGGCACGCCGCATGCGAAAGAAATTTTTTGCGGGGTGCAACGTCATCTTTTGCATGTGGGCATGTCACCCTGGCAACTGTGCGCAATTCTTTATATGATCGTTGCAACGCGCTCAACTTTCAGTGGTGGGACAAAAGATCTTCGGATGATTCGGAGACGAGCCCAGGTAAGGCTCATCTCGCATTAGCTCGTCTCCCACGGGCCTTAATACAGCGCGTCTCTCGTTCACATGTCTCCCTTTTGCCGGAGGTAAAAAATCAGAGACACTCCTATTTAATGTTCGCCTCTCATGTGCTCGTCTCCCTTTTTCCACTTGCACAACATCATGAGTGGCTGTTGCCACTCGCGCGTAGAGTTAACATCGTGAGCGTCTGTTGCAGGGATAAACAAATGCAATGACATTGCAATTCAGGGATATAATTGGAATTCAGGGATAAACAAACGCAATGATATTGCAATTTAGAGATAGCTTGCAACTCAATGAATTTCATAGTTCATACACATTACGTGCCCTGTAAACTATACATTTCATTTCAAAATTTATTCCTATGAAGCTCGCATTGATCAACCTAAACTGTACCGTCCAGCTTGCTCCTGAACGCATCTCTTATATTCCCCTGTATCCTAAAAATATTGACATCATTTAAATTAACAAATGTTGAATGAGGAATGATATATAACCTATGTTGGTCACTAACACAAAGTTACTAACCTTGATAAGTATATTATAGCAATCATTTTCAACATCGAGCGCATTTGGCTAATGAAACAAATGTTGAACTTCAAGTAGTATAGTTCTGATTGTAATACCAGACCACCACCCCTATGAAAAATCATTTTAAGCAACATAAGAAACCAGTTCAAATAAGTTCAGCAACAATTACTAATTATTTGAGCAAAATAACTCTATCTTATAGTGTCTTGATCAAGAACCCCAAGGCAGAGTTCTCCTGAGCAATGGACATTCAGGTCCAAAAAACCACGTGGAAAGGCACATCTTGGAGGCACCAACGGATAGTCCTCTGAGAAGGAGATTGTCAGGGCGTAATAACAACCTTTCTAGTCAGTCTA
This sequence comes from Tuctoria greenei, assembly GCA_036927565.1. NCBI lineage: Eukaryota > Viridiplantae > Streptophyta > Magnoliopsida > Poales > Poaceae > Tuctoria > Tuctoria greenei. The sequence continues at coordinate 91,673,045 of JAYESD010000006.1, read as the reverse complement.
TAAAGGAAATTCATCAATAAGAGGACAATGGTTATACTCATATGATTGTGCTTGTTCTTCATGACTAACCCCTTCTTTACCGAGGATGATGCACTGCCACTTCAATAAATCCCCCGACTCAGGCTTCGCAGAGAAACACTGCATAGAGAAATTGGAAATACCAAAAACATACAAGATAAAAAAACAAAACTACAGTTAAGTTCATCAGTCCATTGCAGAGCTACGTACAACCATGCAACCGGTGTGCCATATGTCCATACATGGGGATGGTTCTTGCGCCATGCCAAGCACTCCTCCTTCAGTCGGCTACACGCCAAGACGATATCTAACCCAGCCATGAACAGTGACGATGACGATGAGGACAGCGACGATGACGACGGTGATGGCGAATAGAGGTGGTAGTCACACTGGAGTTGGTTGAACAGAGGCGGCGGTTGCACTGGAGTTGGTCAATTAGTAAAGAAGAACCGAAGGCGAAGAGACGCTCGAGATAAATGCGAGACGCGCGAGACTAAAGCAAGACGCGTGAGATATTAAGGCACGTCATCCATTGTTGAAAGAGATATGTGCGGCACAAGGACTGCGGAGAACTTAATTTTGGTGGCGGTGGTGCAAATATGTGTGCGACTGGCATGCATGACCTTTTGTTTCCTCGAGATAGTATCGATGTGTCCCATCGTTCCATCAATGAACGCGAAACCAACCGCACCATCGTGGAAGCTCTGCACAGACCTTATTTAAGACGCGCCATTACCATTCAGTTCTCCACAAGCGCTTCTCTCATTTTGCATCTGTTTCTTCATTGTTGTCTTCTCCGGGTTTCTTCTTCTTTGTCTTCTCCTCGCCGATGACACAACACCACCATGGCCAACATTCTGCCATGCCCGCTGTGGGAACCACCCTGCAAGAAATTGTGTTGTAGCTCCCCTGAGAGGCTCAACACCGAGCAGCGCCTCATTATGGCGCAAGAGGCATACAACAGTATGTCTCCCGCCATTTGTGCCTTGGATATGGGTACCCTTCCAGAGTTTACTGGAATGGGTACCATCGGCCACAACCTCTATGCCCTCACGAGAGTGGTCGATTGTCTCAACATTCTGTTTGAGGCGATGGCCCAAGTGCTCGGCATCAAGGGCCGCAGAAACCTTGTGGCGGCGACAAAGAGGAACCTTGGTTGCGGGGTTGCACCGCTAGTGCAACCAGCCCAGGCTCGTGTTGCACCTGCGCCGGAGTCACCACCGAAGGAGGAGGAGGAGTATTTAGTTTTTCTTTGTTGTTTTTAGTTGATGTTTTTCTTTTCTTGTGTCTTCTTGTACTTTTTTCTTGTGTTTTGTAATATATTGTGTTAATAAATAAAATTTATATGTGTTCATCTGTGTGAATGAATATTATCTTGTATGTTCAACCGTGTGAATGAATGAATGTGCTAAAGGAAGGATTTGATTATTTTTTCAACAAATGAGTGATTTAGTTATCAAGTGAATGTGCTCTAAATTTAGTGATTTGTGATACCAACAGTGAACCGAAGCAAAAAGAAGAAAATCATAAAGCTAAAGGAGACACGCTTTGCACATAAGAACATCTCCCTTTTAGCAGAGGAGAGGGAGACGTCGAGCATAGGAGACACACATTGTTGCTAAGCGTGTCTCCATTTTGCATCTCCGCACATACCTTATATAAGGCGCCATCAGTCTCTCCTCTTCGGTTTGTTCGTCTTCTCCGCGCAGACAACCCACCATGACCAATGTTCCACCGCCAAGGCCACTGAAGGAGCAACCCTGTAAGAAACAGTGATCCCGCTCCCTCGAGAGGGTCAACAACGAGCTGCTGAGACAATGGCCCACGTCCTCAAGATGCTTGTCAACAGGTTCTAGAGGCTGCTCGAGATGATGGTCGAGGTGCTCGCCATCGACGGCCGCAGTAACCTCATGGCAGTGATGGCAAGGAACCTCGGTCGCGAGGTTGCACCGCCAAATCCGGAAAACCCGGAGGAACCGGCGGAGCAGCCGGCCATGGCTCCTATTGCACCGGCGCCGAATGGCCGTCAGAGAAGGAGGAGGGGGATGAAGAGTACGATTTAGGTTTTCTTTCATTGTTTTTAGTTGATGTTGTTTTTATTTTCATGAGTCTTGTACTTTTTTCTTGTGTTTTGTAATATATTATTAATTAATGAATGTGTTATCTGTGTTCATCGGTGTGAATGAATATTATCTTGTGTGTTCAACTTTGAATGAATGAATGTGTTCCTCGTGTTTCTAAGGAATGACAATTCATAAGGAAGGATTTGATTATTTTTTAGATTTAAAATACTATAGTGAAGGTACTCTACATTGGATTGATTATTTAGTTATCAAGTGAATGTGCTCTACTTTCGTTCAGCGATGTGTTCATGTCTGTCTGTAACCGAAGACAAAGGAGACGTGCTTTCTGTATAGTTCGTCTCATTTCTTTGGCAAATAGGATACGAGCTTTGTTAGATGCGTGTCTCCCGTTTATCAGAGGATCGGGCGCATCTTGGATATTTAATTAAATGAGATGCGCCTTACAGTAACCCGTCTCCTTTTACGATTTCATTCCTGAACCAGCATCCTCGCTGAGGCGGGCACATCTCGTTTACCCATATCAGTGATGATCGCCTTTGCGCTCGTCTCTGATCTTTGTAACCTATTTGCATATCTTACGTAGTGTCATCGTTAGCATACTCATGTGTATTCTGTTAGGCTATGTATATGAATACGAAAAGCACAATAGGAGTAGCTCCACCCCTAACTTGGCCTCCACTAGGACATCTTACCCCTTAGAGTTGTTTTCTTAGATGTGTGTCATACTAGCCTACCACTTCATTTACCCATCCCTGGATCTCTCACTAGGACACCCTTTTCTCTCCTTCATCTAGTCACTCTTCCCTTTGCCTTCCTTTGGGATAAACAAATATGACACCCTAGAGAATACTTTTGGGTGAAATGTTGTTGTTGTACTTTCCATGCGCTTGTATAACTCATCTTTCTTTGGCATAGGTTATCCTAGTGCCTCTGCGGAACTAGCCTTGGCTGCTAGGATTAACTGTAGACGTTAAGAAATACCAACAAGCATATTTGGCAGCGTTGTCGGGGAAGGCACAGAAGATTTGCATGGTCATGTGGTAGATAGGATTCTACTAGATTTTTAGTAGGATAACCTTGCTTTGTCTTTGCATTCTTTCATGTGAAAACAGGGTAGTGTATGACCGGTTTCCATTTGCCAGCAAACTATGTTGAAGATCCCGAATCACTGTCGAGAAGAGTTCAACCTCGTGTAGTTCCTCCTCAGGTGATCTAGTCGGCAAGGAAACCCGTCATCTTTGCACCATCACCCAACAAGCAAATGGACCAAAAGACCCTTCAGGAGTTTTCGGCTCCCTCTTTTGACAATGTGCCTATTGGGCCCAATGTCAACATAGGAGACGCTAACATAGAAATCAAGATTGGCCTAATCACTATGGTGCAGGATAATCCAATCTGTGGGAAAGCCAACATGGATGCAAGTTCTCACCTACAACAATTCCTTGAGATTTGTAGCACTTTCAAGATTAAGGATTTCATGCTTGACACCATCCGTCTTCGACTGTTTCCGTTCTCCATCCTTGGAGGAGCGAAGCAGTGGTTCTATGCAAACCAAAGTGAAAGCTTGGGAAAAGTGTTCTACGACATTCCTCACCAAATTCTTCCAGTTTGGCAACACCAATGCCCTACTGTAAGACCTATATGTGCTGAATACATTGGCTTGTAGTGAATACACTTGGCTTTGATGATAAAAGTTATGAATATCACCAAAACACCTTTTTGTCAAGGTCCGACTCTAGCTCTGAGCTACAGCAAGGTCCGACGGTAGGTCCGACTTATTTTGGGTAGCTCCGGTTACGTTCGATGCTAGGTCCGACTAGCTTTGGTCAGCTCCGGTGAAGTTTTGTCTTTAGCTCCGGCACGTCTTTGATAGCTATGACACGTCTTTGATAGCTCCGACATGTTTTTGATAGCTCCGACATGTTTTTTGCTAAGCTCCGAGTTGATTTTTCTAGCTCCGGTTTTTGGGTTTACTAGTTTTGACTAGTTCTGGTTAGCTCCGGTGCTAGGATCTGCTAGTTTTGTAAGCTCCGGCGGGAGCTTGGTTGTACTAGTTTTGGTAAGCTCCGGCGCTAGGTTCTACTAGCTTTTGTTAGCTCCGGCTCAAGGTCCGGGTTGCTCTGGCAAGGTCCGAAACTTGATCGTAGTGCTTCTGCTTTTCGTTTGCAATGTTTCGTACTTGCTTTACATTGTTGGAAAGATTGCTTAGTATTCATTTTCTAAGTTTTTGGTGCGTTTTGGTTGATATGGATGATATCGTGTTACTGTGGTTTTGCAACATGCTTATGTGAGGTTCTCACGTAAGGTGTTGTGTTCGGAACTAACTTGAGTCAAGTCGAGGACTTGGGCTCGTATGGATTGGTTGTTTATTCATGTGCAGGTGTTGCTTGAGTTCAAGACATGGCTGGTGACGGGATCCATTGGACTAGTCTCAGGGAGGAGATGAGGTTCCAACAACCAAATTCAGGAGGAATTGTGGTTGAGCTGATCAGGAGGTTGCGCAGCATGATTGAATCAAGAACAATGCATATGAAGGTATCATGGACGTCATTGGAAGATGTTTGCACGTGTGCAAGGAGTGCATGGACGTTGCTACATGGTTCTGAGACGTGATGTGGACGTAAAGATCTGGTCGGAAAGGTCCAACCGACTAGGTTATGGACTCAGGCCGCGGCTGAGTCGGGTTTGACTCAAATATGGAAAGATTTGAGTTGGTTATGATAGGATTTCGTGTGGGTCACGAATTTGAGTTGTTTAGGAATGTGGGATACGTTCCTAAGGTGTTTGGAAGTCTTAAGATTGCTTCTATCTGCATATAGAAGAATTTTGGGCAGTTATGAAAAGTTACGATTCGTGATCTGAGTAGGATTGGAGTCCTAGTTGATATTGGGTTGGCCTAAGGGCTGGTTATATAAGCAAGGGAGCCCAGAGCTCCTGGTAGACGACTTTGGTGCTGTTCCTCTTGTGTTCTATTGAATAAAATTCATAGTTTGAAGGAACTTTTGTGCCTTGTTCGTCCGACTTGTTCCAGACAAGTTTTGCTCGTCGAGTTTCAGGACAGCACTACCTTTCTTCGGTGGTTTTATCATAACTCGAGTTTTACAGATCAATTGACGTAATTCTTTTTCGGTTGTCTTCACAACTTGATTATCTATCATATGTCAAAATTTCACGGTCATTGGATTTGTGGTTTCTGATCTAAACGAGTTTCTTTGCAACGTTCCAGAACTGTTTTTTTTTTCTCGGGTAGGACAGATTGACCATTGTTTGATCTTTCGATCATAACTTGAGTTTTTCTCGTTGGATTTGAGTGATACTTTTTGTGTTGTCTTTGTGACTTGATTCTCTCTGATATATATCACTTTTGTCATGGTGAAACACGTTTAGATTAGTCTCACACATGATTTCTTTAACAGATCATTTTTCTGCCGAAAGGGTTTGGGGTTTAATTATTTCCGCTGCGTAAGATTTTTAAATCTACCATTCACCCCCCTCTGGTAGCTTTTCACGTGCTCTTCGATCCTAAAATTGGTATCAGAGCCACGGTGCTCTAATCTTTGATATTTGCACGTGTTTTTGACTAATCATCATGGAGAAGTACTCCGCCAAACCTTGTGTGTTTGCTGGTATTGATTTCCAGGTTTGGAAGGCACGCATGGAGGCTTTCATACATGCACAAGGCTTTGCAATATGGGAGAAGGGGTATAAGCCTTATGAAGTGCCACCCAATGATCAAGTCATGGCCACAAACCTACGGGACATCGACAACAACAACAAAGCCCGAAACTTGATCATCCAAGGACTCACTCAAAGCGACTTTGATCGTGTCGCGCACCTCTAATCAGCATACGATGTTTGGAGAGCTCTCTGTGATTACCATGAAGGCTCCAACACAATCAAGAAGGTAAAACAAGATATGTTCAAAAAGGAATATATGCGTTTTGAGATGCAACCAGGTGAGTCTACCGATGACCTTTTTGCTCGTTTCAATAAAATTCTCAGCAACCTACGTAGTGTCAATGTAAATTTTTCTGATGCTGAGAATGCTAGGCAACTTCTTAGTGCGTTAGACATCTCAATTTGGGAGATGAAAGTAACATATATTCGTGAATCAACTGTCATGAGTTCTCTTACATTAGATGTACTTTATTTTAAACTAAAAACTCATGAAATTGACATCCTAGCACGTAAGAACCCAAACAAGTATATTGCATTTGTCTCACAACGTGACATGTCTAGCTCCGGCCAATCATCATCCTGCAGTACTCTTGCTTTGTTGTCCTCACTAACCCTGGAGCAGATCGAAGAATTTCCAGAAGAGGAGTTGGCACTCATCTCTACTAGATTCTCAAAAGCATTGCAAAATGTGAGAACTAGAAGGAGAGGAAGCTCCGGACCTCAATGCTGTTTTGAATGTGGTAAAACAGGACACTTTCGTACAGAATGCCCTAAACTTTCAGGTCCGACCACCCGGGAAGAAAAACAAAGCAAGGTCCGGACCTCCTCTGGAATTCCAACAAGAAGAAGAAAGGTACCATAGGACGCAAGATGATCAACAGTTTCATCATCGCGCTTCGAGAGTTCAGTTCAAGTGACGTGGACATTGGAAGTGATGAAGATGAAGATGATTTGGCAAACTTGTGCTTTATGGCGGGCAAGTCAAGATCAAGTATGGAGGAGGCAGAACACAACAGCGACAATGAAGAGGTATGTCCTACCCGCGAAGAAATGTGTGATGCTATTTCTCGTGCCACTATTATTGTTAAGAAAAAGGACAAAAAGCTTAGGGATAGTGCTGCTAAAATTGAATCACTAGAATCTGAAATCAACCGTTTAAAAACTTTGATTCCTAGTGATGATGCATGTTCCTCATGTGATTTAATATATGAACAATTGTCCTCATTAAGAAGTGCGCACACCTCCACACTTGATAAACTTGAGTTAGAAATTGAAAAGAACAAAGAGCTTGCTGCACTTAATGATAAAAACTTGAAAGATGCTAGCTGTTCTACAATTGATTTGCATTGTTCTACTTGTGATGATCTTGATAAGAAACTACAGGATGCTATGAATGAAATTTCTATATTGAACAATGCTTTACGTTCTCATGAAGTTAAATTTTGTTCAAATTGTAAACTAAAAGGAAAAACTTCATGTGAAAATTGCCTTGATCTGTCCAATAAACTTGATGACATGCATAGGACATTAGATCGGTTTTGTAATGGGAATAAGAACCTAAACTTATTGCTGAATTCTTCCAAGTCTTGCAATGATAACTGGTTTAGGTTTTGATTCTCATGCTCATGCTAACGCACATCCACCAAAAATTGTAAAGTCATTAGGAAGATGTTTGATTCAAACAGTTCCTAAACAAAAAGGAGTGGTTTTCAAATCTGCAGGAGTGTTGTCTCAATAGGTTTCGAAAAAAATATTGCTTGCTCATCTAGACATGAACACAAAGTTAAATTTCATTGTACCTTCTGTGGTAGAGACGGTCATGTCATAGATTTTTGTTATAGACTAGCTAAAAAACAGAAAAGGGAAAGAATGGTTGCTAGATCTCATAACTTTCATGCAAAATTTGCTGCACACATTGAACCGAATGTACAACCTGCTGTTTTGAGTCAAAAACATTCAAAGTTTACCTCCGGACCTTCTGTTTTTGCCTTCGGAGCTACTGATTTTTGTGCTACACAAGTAACACCTTATAGGTCAGTAGTTAAGAATAAAAAATCTCAAACTTTGACTCATAAACCGTCTGTTTTGTCCCAACTTTCGCTTGTTTTTCCTGCTGCACGTCGCGTGACTCAGTACTGGATTCCTAAATGCCTTTTGACTAACCCCAGTATTGAGTCATCGATGTATTGTGCTTCTATGTAGGTTACACGGTTGAGGAAGGAGAACATTTGGATTGTGGATTCAGGTTGCTCACGCCACATGACCGGTAACAAAGATTGGTTCTCCTCCCTCTCTTTTGTGTCACGTGTAGAGAATGTTACTTTTGCCGATAGTTCTTCAACTCCTATAATTGCTAAGGGTTCGGTTAGAGTAAATGATCACTACACTTTGAAGGATGTGGCACTTGTCAAAAAATTGAAATACAACTTGCTTTCTATTTCACAATTGCTAGATGAAAATCTGGAAATTATTTTCAATAAAAACAGCTGCAAAGTTGTAAGTTCAAATAGTGAGCTTATTTTTAACATGTCTCGGTTTGGAAGAGTTTTTAAAGCTAATTTTGATATGTCTTCCTCTAAGCATAGGTGTCTAGTTGCTAATGATTCAAAGGACTTATATTTTTGGCATCGTAGACTTGGTCACGTAGGCTTTGATCACCTAACGCGTGTTAGTGCTCTTGATCGCATACGTGGGCTGCCTAAGCTTAAAGGGGACAAAGAAATTGTGTGCTCTTCTTGTAGACATGCTAAGATGGTTGCAGGTTCACATACCCCTCTCACAATGTTCATGACAACTGAACCATGTCAACTTTTGCATCTTGACACCGTAGGACCTTCACGTGTTCAATCCTTCGGAGGTAAATGGTATGTTCTTGTTATTGTTGATGATTATTCTAGATACTCTTGGGTTTACTTTATGGCATCTAAGAACGAAGTTTTTAGTCACTTTAGAACTTTATTTCTTAGATTATCAATTGATTACCCAGGATCCTTAAAAGCAATTAGAAGTGATAATGGAACTGAATTTAAAAATCAATCTTTTGATCACTTTTGTGCTGAAAATAGAATAGATCATCAATTTTCTTCCCCATATGTACCTCAACAAAATGGTGTTGTAGAAAGAAAGAACAGAACCTTAGTTGAGATGGCTAGGACTATGCTTGATGAATATCAAACTCCTAGGAAATTTTGGGCTGATGTGTTTGCAACCGCTTGTTATGTCTCAAATCGTGTTTTCTTGCGTGCTAAGCTAGGTAAAACACCATATGAGCTTCGGTTTGGACATAGGCCTAGTGTTACACACTTTCGGGTCTTTGGTTGCAAATGCTTTGTTAAGAAACATGGTAATCTTGATAAATTTGAACCTAGATCCATTGATGGCATGTTTCTTGGTTATCCATCTCATACTAGAGGCTACCGTGTGCTTTTATTTGACACTAACAAAATTGTGGAGACTTGTGAAGTGTCTTTTGATGAAGCTAGCCCAGGTACTAGCTCCGGTGTTGCAGGACCAGATCCGTATCCTCAGGGGGAGGGTATTTTCGAAGATGAAGAAGAGCCGGTGATACTGCCTGGTAGTTCCGAAGTTGACACGTGTCCAGCTCCGGACATTGAACAAGCTCCGGCTATCACCTATGCTGGTCCTGATCGTCCACAAGTCACAAGCTCATCAATCTACGATGAACCTAATGAAGAAGAAGCTTGTGAGACATCTGTTCCCCTACGGTTTTACAAAGATCATCCCCCACAACAGATGATTGGAAGCTTGCACGAACGAGTCACACGGTCCAGGTTTTGTGATCCAAACTCTCATGCTCATTCTGCTTTTGTTGCTTCTTTTGAACCCAAAGATATATCACACGCACTCACTAATGAATCTTGGATTATTGCCATGCAAGAAGAGTTAGAAAAATTTGAAAGAAATAATGTTTGGAAACTTGTACCTCCACCTCAAGGCCACACTTTAATTGGAACTAAATGGGTATTTAAAAATAAACAAAGTGAGGATGGGGTTGTGGTTAGGAATAAGGCTAGGTTGGTTGCTCAAGGTTTCACTCAAGTTGAAGGTCTAGATTTTGATGAAACTTTGGCTCCTGTCGCTAGATTAGAAGCCATAAGAATTTTGTTAGCTTTTGTAGCATCTAAAGGATTTAAGCTATATCAAATGGATGTTAAAAGTGATTTTCTTAAGGGCTACATAGATGAGGAGGTTTATGTCAAACAACCACCGGGTTTTGAAAATCCAGATTTTCCTAATCATGTTTACAAACTGTCCAAAGCCTTATACGGTCTCAAACAAGCCCCTAGAGCATGGTATGATAGGTTAAAAACATTCTTACTTGAAAAGGGGTTTACCATGGGCAAGGTTGATAAAACTCTTTTTGTGCTTAAACATGGCAATGACTCATTATTTGTTCAAGTGTATGTCGATGATATTATCTTTGGTTGTGCTTCTCATGATCTTGTGTCCAAGTTTCAAGCAATGATGAGTTCCGAATTTGAAATGAGTATGATGGGTGAACTCACTTACTTTTTGGGGCTGCAAATCAAGCAAACCAAGGAGGGTACCTTTGTGCATCAAACGAAGTATACCAAAGACCTCCTAAGGCGCTTCAACATGGACAAAAGCAAGCCTCTTCGGACACCAATGGGAACATCAACAACACTTGAACTTGATGAAGATGGTGAATCCGTGGATCAAAAAGAATATAGAAGCATGATTGGATCACTTTTGTACCCCATGGCATTAAGACCGGACATACAATTCAGCGTATGTCTTTGTGCACGGTTTCAAGCTTCCCCACGTGTTTCACATCGTCAAGCCGTCAAAAGGATTCTCAGGTACTTACATGGAACCCAAGAATTTGGCATTTTTCCTCCTTCTTCCTCAACCGTTACTTTGAAAGCTTTTTCGGATGCTGATTTTGGGGGTTGTAGGATTGATAGGAAAAGTACTTCCGGTGCTTGTCATTTTCTTGGTAATTCTCTTGTTGCTTGGTCCTCTAGAAAACAAAATTCAGTTGCACAATCCACAACCGAATCTGAATATGTAGCTGCTGCTAGTGCTTGCTCTCAAATTCTTTGGATTGTTCAAACACTTAAGGACTATGGGGTTGATCTAGATAGTGTTCCACTATTCTGTGATAACACTAGTGCCATTTGCATTGCTAAAAACCTCGTGCAACATTCTAGAACTAAGAACATTGACATTAGGTATCACTTTCTCCGAGATAATGTTGAAAAAGGAAACAATGTGCTTCACCATATAGGTACCGAACAACAATTAGCTGACATTTTTACAAAACCTTTGAATTTCACTCGTTTTTGTTACATTCCTAGTGAAATAGGGTTTATGCATCCTCATGGCTTAAATTGAGGGGGAGTTTTGAAACTTGGGAAGTCTATGTGTGAATCTGAAATAAAAATAATATGAGCATAGTATTTCATACATATATGACTTTGTGATTCCTTTTACATGCTGAAAGTTCTTACTACATTACTCATGTTATACATTTTGTAGTTTTTGCCATGTCTAGTAATTGGAATAATTACTTACACTAAAACTGGTCATGGTCAAACTTTCTTGCTGTTTTGAACTTGTTACATGTTCACAAGTGCTTTTAATCATAAAGAATTAATCAAGTAATCAACTCACATGTTGAGTTTTTATGAACAAATATAAATTGAGAAAAGATCAAGAGAATATGCATGCATCGCACTTCTTCTTTTGAGATGGCTTGTCATTGCACTTAGATATGAACTTGGAAGAAGTTGTGTATGACTAAAACCATGTCCTTAAGCTTCTGATTGTCAAATGACATAGGCTTGGCTTGGTTGGTTAGAATAAGGCAGATGCGCATATAATCTCTTGCAAATATCATATGATCTAAATTTATGCTTTGAAAAATAATAAAATTCAGCAACTAGTGTCATGCTTTCAGGTTTTGAAATAGTTAAGTTTGTGAGATCATGACTTGCTTAAGTTGAAAATTACGTATGATCTCTAGCATGGCTTACACTACTTTATGTATTTCATTGATGTGATAATGTAAGGTACTTGATAGTATGACTTGGATGAGCTTTTTTTATATGTATATGTTATAATATGCTCATAACAACTAAAGAGGGAGAGAAAATTTGTTTATATGCTCATGACTTGCTGAATACATTTTCAAAGGGGGAGAGATAAGCATGAAGAGAAAGAGATAATAAAGGGGTAAAGATAATATGGGATAATTTTTCTTCTCATTTTACTTTTGATTTACAAAGGGGGAGAAATTGCCTCCAAACTTTTATGTTAATAAGCCAATGTTCGGATTTTAAATGGTGTTGCCAATGCATTCATCAATGGGGAGATTGTAAGACCTATATGTGCTGAATACTTTTGCTTGTAGTGAATACACTTGGCTTTTATGATAAAAGTTATGAATATCACCAAAACACCTTTTTGTCAAGGTCTGACTCTAGCTTTGAGCTACAGCAAGGTCCGACGGTAGGTTCGGCTTGTTTTGGGTAGCTCCGGTTACGTTCGATGCTAGGTCCGACTAGCTTTGGTCAGCTCCGGTGAAGTTTTGTCTTTAGCTCTGGCATGTCTTTGATAGCTACGACATGTCTTTGATAGCTCCGACATGTTTTTGATAGCTCCGACATGTTTTTTGCTAAGCTCTGAGTTGATTTTTCTAGCTCCGGTTTTTGGGTTTACTAGTTCCGACTAGTTCTGGATAGCTCCGGTGCTAGGATCTGCTAGTTTTGTAAGCTCCGACGGGAGCTTGGTTGTACTAGTTTTGGTAAGCTTTGGCGCTAGGTTCTACTAGCTTTTGTTAGCTCCAGGTCAAGGTCCGAGTTGCTCTGGCAAGGTCCGGAACTTGATCGTAGTGCTTCTGCTTTTTGTTTGCAATGTTTCGTACTTTCTTTATATTGTTGGAAAGATTGCTTAGTATTAATTTGCTAAGTTTTTGGTGCGTTTTGGTTGATATGGATGATATCGTGTTACTGTGGTTTTGCAACATGCTTATGTGAGGTTCTCACGTAAGGTGTTGTGTTTGAAACTAACTTGAGTCAAGTTGAGGACTTGGGCTCGTATGGATTGGTTGTTTATTCATGTGCAGGTGTTGCTTGAGTTCAAGACATGGCTGGTGACGGGATCCATTGGACTAGTCTCAGGGAGGAGATGAGGTTCCAACAACCAAATTCAGGAGGAATTGTGGTTGAGCTGATCAGGAGGTTGCGCAGCATGATTGAATCAAGAACAATGCATATGAAGGTATCGTGGACGTCATTGGAAGATATTTGCACGTGTGCAAGGAGTGCATGTACGTGGCTACATGGTTCCGAGATGTGATGTAGACGTAAAGAATTGGTCGGAAAGGTCCAACCGACTAGGTTATGGACTCAGGCTGCGGCTGAGTCGGATTTGACTCAAATATGGAAAGATTTGAGTTGGTTATGATAGGATTTCGTGTGGGTCACGAATTTGAGTTGTTTAGGACTGTGGTATACGTTCCTAAGGTGTTTGGAAGTCTTAAGATTTCTTCTATCTGCGTATAGAAGAATCTTGAGCAGTTATGGAAAGTTACGATTTGTGATCTGAGTAGGATTGGAGTCCTAGTTGATATTGGGTTGGCCTAAGGGCTGGTTATATAAGCAAGGGAGCCCAGAGCTCGTGGTAGACGACTTTGGGGCTGTTCCTCTTGTGTTATATTGAATAAAATTTGTAGTTTGAAGGAACTTTTGTGCCTTGTTCCTCCAACTTGTTCCAGACAAGTTTTACTCGTCGAGTTTCTGGACAGCACTACCTTTTATCAGTGGTTTTATCATAACTCGAGTTTTACAGATCCAATTGACGTGATTCTTTTTTGGTTGTCTTCACAACTTGATTATCTATCATATATCAAAATTTCATGGTCGTTGGATTTGTGTTTTCTGATCTACATGAGTTTCTTTGCAACGTTCCAGAACTGTTTTTTTTTTCTCGGGTAGGACAGGTTGACCATTGTTTGATCTTTCGATCATAACTTGAGTTTTTCTCATCGGATTTGAGTGATTGTTTTTGTGTTGTCTTCGTGACTTGATTCTCTCTGATATATATCACTTTTGTCACTGTGAAACACGTTTAGATTAGTCTCACACACGATTTCTTTAACAGATCGTTTTTCTGCCGAAAGGGTTTTGGGTTTAATTGTTTCTGCTACGTAAGATTTTTAAATCCACCATTCACCCCCCCTCTGGTAGCTTTTCACGTGCTCTTCGATCCTACACCTACGTGGAAGGATTTCAAGCTTCGAGCAAGAGCCCAAGGAATCCACTCCAGAGGCTTGGGAAAGGCTCCACCAGTACATTTTGGCTTGTCCCCAACATGGGATAAATGATTAGCTCATCATCCAAAACTTCTACAACGGATTGACTCCATCAGCTCGTGTCCATGTGGATGTTGCTGCTGGAGGAGCGTTTTTCTTGTTTATGGTGCCCAAAGCCAAAGAATTGATTGAGAAGATGGTTTCCAACATGGGCTAGAGCAATGAGCGTCTTCAGCCCCGACAGAGAGGCATGCACACCATGAAAGAGGTGGATATGATTGTTGCCAAATTGGACCTCCTAATGAAGAAATTGGACTGTCAAGCCAATGGTGAAGTATTAGGCACCGCCCAGGCCTTAGACTCTCACTTGACATGTGAGGTCTGTAGCAACGCGGATAATATGGGGAGTGACTGGCTCGAGACCCGTAAGGATGCCTTATATTTGGCCAGCAACATGAATTTCAATAATGGCTACCATCTAGGAGGTCAAGGGTGGAGCCAACCACGCCCTTTCCTTCAAGGGGGCTACAACAACAACAATGGTAATGGAAACGAGCCACCGAGGGAACTTGTCATTAGCCAACTGATGCCCTATCCAAGAAGTTGTCAGCTAATGATAAGCCCATAGAAAGCATCAATGCCAAGGTTGAAGGCTTGGCTTCTTCCTTCATGAACCAGTTGAGCTTCAACAAGATGTTGGAGACTCAATTAGCTCAACTAGCAGTTGTTGTCCCACCATTAGAGAATGGCAAGATGCCAGGGCAGCCCAAGCCTCCTGCAGAGAATATCAACATGATCTCCATACAAGAGGACAACTGGCTAAAGGATACGGGATATCCCACTATATCATGCTCGATTGGGGTGCTATATTTGGACAAGGAACTTTGTGACCCTGGCTCAAGTGTTAGTGTCATGGCAAAGGTGGTTTTTGACACGCTCAACTTCACTACACTATCTCCTGTGCCAATGTAGCTGCAGCTATCCTATCCATCGGTCCTCTATCCCACAGGTATCGCCGAAAATGTTCTGTTGAGAATCCAGAACTACTTCATATCGGTGGATTTCATGGTGCTCGACATGGAGGTCAAGAACGAAACCCTGCTCATTCTCGGGCACCCTTTCCTTAGCATGACAAATTCTTGCATCGATGTGGCAGCCAAAGAAACCTGCTTCCATATCAATTGCAAGAAGGAAAAGTTTGTTTTTTGGCCAAGGAAAGAGCAATGATCCATGATCAAAATCAAGTATGGCCTGAATGTCAAACACATCAATGAGGTCGAAGTTGGACTCCCTCATTGCATTTGTGAGGAAATTGATATATGAGGAGACTCCATCTTTTCTCCCATGCTAACATTTCAAGAAGATGGAGAAGCCAGGGCCATCTGAATGGCCCAAGTCCACTAAACCACAAGGAAGGAATGGCAGAAAAAGCAAGGTTAGCCAGCCACACCAACTTCTCCGGTGCAGGAGGCTGAACATTGAGCTTCAATGAAGACGGAGGAAAATACATCTCATTGGATTTTGGATGGGACCTTGCGAATAGGTTAATTTGGCGATTATCTCATTTTCTCTTTTCCATCCTCATTTGAATTTTCCATTATGATTTTCGCATTTTTGACATCATGTTTGCTTTTCCTTAAATATTTTGTAGTCTCAACTTAGATTTATTTTCTTTATTTTTCTTTTGAAAATAAAAAAAATGGATTTGGGAAGTTTTATTTGAAAAACAATTTTTCAGAGCAATTTTGTGGTTGATTCACCCAACAGCTCGAAATATAGTCGTTGCGGAGCCACATGCCAAATGAGGGACTAGATGAGGCCCATCTACAAGTCGGCCGAGTCCCTCGGTCGGCCGACTAGGAAAGAGTGTCATTTTTGCTCTCGTTCCTCCAACTGCTATATTATTGCCTCTTGTGACCGTTGGGGGCTGCTACACTATTTATACATGCCTAGGTGAGTGCTTTGCTTCTCACTTCACCTCACTTTCACCTCCCCAACTAACTCCCACATTTGGTCAAGAATTTTTTTGCTCTTTGTTGAAACACTTCCCCCAATCTCAAGCCAAAAAGATTTGCTTTCATCTCCATTTACATTTTGCATTTGTATTTTCAAGTTGATCTCAAGTTGACAAAACATTTCGTCGGGGTTTTCATTTGGTTTTCACTAACGTAACCTGATTCGAGTATGTTTTGTTTGTTCTCAAGCTGTGTAGCCATGAAAAGCATGAAGAAGTTGTTTGGGAAGAGGAAGGGACCTTCATCAAGCTCAAACCTTGGGAGGGACTCAAGCTCACACCTCTCCCCCGAGCCTACACCATGTCCACGGTGGAGAGGTGCGCAAGACGACATCCCCATGGAAGAAGATGATTTTCTACACCGTCTTTTCAACGACGACTACCTTGACTTGAGACATGATGTAGAACGACAAGCCTACAACCTCCTCCGAGATCATGAGTTTGCTCACACGACGGCTTACGATCTGGCGCTGATCTCCAAAATTTGTATGGATTCCAAATTCTTTACCATTTGGCATGCATTAGGATGGGATAATTTTTATCAAATAGATGAGGAAGGTTGATGAGAAAAGTTTAGGCCCCATCTTCCGAAAGGTAATGGATAAGTCGATTTATGTGGAGATCTCGACGTTGATGATCTGAGGCTCTCGAGTATAACACGAAAAACCCCTGCAATCACTACACCACTGCTCCGTTGGTTATCAACCGTGCTGCACACGATTGACCTCGCCAAGAAGTCTAATCCCTGCAAGTGCAACCTAGAACACAAGCAAGAACAAGGTAGAAACGATCTGAAATCACGAAGTTGGGGTCTCACAAAACATAGAACGGTGATATTATTGATCTAAGCAAAACCCAATAGTTCATGGCGGCTACTATGGAGTATATATAGGTGGGAGGAGGTCCAAGGGGGTGTTGGGGTCGTGACCTAACCCTAAGATACAAAAATAATGGACTTAGACTTGATACATGGCCCAATGACCCAATATGGTGGCGCAGCACCCTGACAGATTCTGTACTTGATTTTGTTTCAACGATTCTCGTCGGCTCCGAAGGAATTTTGACATGGGACCGGAGCCATTGGAAAGGTTACCCTCTCCTCTTTCCTTGCATATCTATAACGTCCAAAACGGAGTTTGTATGCATCTTCGGCGTCCGTTTTAGTGCGTACTGCTCCTGGACTCCGAGTTGGATACGATTTTGAGTTTGGTTCGGTTTCCATCTTCTTTGAACGGATTCTCTGGTCTTCCACGTCCCTAATACTTCCTCCAAGTACTCCTTGAACCTCTCCATGGATCCTAATCACAATTAAATAATTAAGTAGCAATCTATGCTCAAAAACATATAAGGAAATATATAAGAACGAACTCACCTCTGAAATTAATTGTTGTGTACGAACTCTATTGGTTGCATCTTGTTTGTTCAATGGAGTGTTGTTTGTATCCATAGAATTGATGTCCTCATCATACTCCCCTTCTTGAATTGGAGTCGTCCTCAACTCAAGTTCATCTTCTCTCATGTGCGGGTCCATATGTGCAACGCCATCAAATCTTCTTGTATGCATGAATGGAGGAGGCCAAGGTGCTGGACGACATAGTGCGCCATCTTGATCTTGTCCATCAAATAAGAGTGCACATTCACTTGAGCCAGGATCCCAAACAAATAAACATTGTGTCATGTTTGTAGGTGCAATAATAATGTGCATGATCTCATCATTCTCCCCTTCTTTATGACAAGCCGTCCTCGGCTTGCTCGTATGTCCAGCAAAGAGGCTTGATTTGTGGGTAGAATGAGCGTTGTCCATATTGCAGAACCGCAATGAACAATGCTCCTCAATTAAATGTTGTCTGTGCTGCAAGAAAAAAATACTAGAAAAACTTGACAAAGAACTATTAGTGTTAGTGCATCCATTCATTTCACCATGTTGTTGCAACACAAAAGGAGTTTTTGCATTTGAACATATGTAAACTTTATGTACCATAAACATACCACTATGTTCATATTTGCCTATAGCATGAAAAATATTTCTATTTAACAAAGGCAATTCAGGTTGGGAAAATATTCTCTTCTCTCTATGATCTAGATCACAAAGAGAGTCAAATTCAATATAATCCAAAGTATTTAGAGAAGACAACAATTTCAGCTCATCCCTTTCACATGTAATTCGGATCAAATGCTTAATTTCAGCATATGGGAGTGATAAAGTATCAAATTCATTTGATTGTTCTAGTATAGGTACAATATAATTATCACACAACTCTTTCTTAGCGCAACGATCATCAGGAAACTCAACATGTGACAGTGGTGTATAAATAAACGATTTTAATAGTTGCTCCTCGAAAATAGCATGATTGGTGGAAAAATTCAGAACATCTAAAAATTTCTCACCTTCTGTATTTTAGAATGTTTTTCCTTACCATTTTCAGCAATGATTTCGAGTGCATTATGAGTTGATCCATCTAAAATTTCACAAGTGTTGTCAAAAGCCTCGTTCTCTTTTGCATCATCTATATTATTTTCTATATTGTCCTGCAAAATGTTAGACACAAAAGGAGGTAAAACAAGAAATTTCTCCTCAAATTGCTGAATTTCTTCTTTGCACATAGATACATTAGCAAAAGTTTCTCGCATAAGAATTTTCGTTTCTTTCCATGTTCGAGGTTTTTCTAATTAATTTAAATTGTTCCACCAAGTTAATGCACAAGCTACTAATGCACTTGCAACATTTCTAATCTTTCTCCTCTCACACATATGACATTGTCCAAAAATTTCAACCAACTCTATTTCCCATGCTATATATTCATCGTAACCAAAACCATCATAAGAAGGAAGAGATGGGAGAATGTAATTACTTCTTGTGGAAGGTGTTATAAAGGTGGTCTGAATGTCATGTGAATCCTTGGTTGATGTTTTATTCTTAGTGAGCAACTCCATCGTCGTCTTCATCATGTCAATCATCTCAATATATAGTGCATGATTATTGCTTTTACCTAACATTGTTCGTAGCAAACAAAAGACAAGAAAAAAATATGTTATACCTATCAACTACAAAGTGTAATGGCAAAGTGGAAGTAGAATCACAAACTCTCAAATGTCTTACCACGCTCTTACAAGTGTTCTTACCGACACTGCAGGTGGCAAACGGTGGCCGGTATGAAGAAACCAATGAAGCGTAGGATGATTGCAAAGGTGTATCGATTCTGCTCAAGAGTAAAGTGTAGCTTAGATGGAGTTTTATATGTAGCAAGGATTAGCAACAATGAAATCAGATAGTAAAGTTGAATAAGTGTCCAAAGTACTTGTCAAAGTTTCTGGCCTAAATGTGTTCCTAGTAGTTCAAGCTAGCAAGACATGAGACAAAACTAGATGACACAAAGAATGCAAGCACTTCTGTTTTTTTGTTGTTTTTTTTTTGTGCGGCTTTTTTTTCTTGTTTTGCACTTGTCTTTTTCTTTTTTTTTCCTTTTTTTTCAGAATGTGCTGTAAGGGAAGAACACAATGAAAAGCAATCAAAGATATCTCGTGGGTCTGTCACAGATTTTCTGATCAATCGTCCAAGGACAAATAGGCATACTTAGAGGCTCCAAATAGAAAAACTAAAAACAGCAAGATTTTAGATATATATCTCCTTTTTAATTTCAATATATGGAAGACCTATTTTGGAAAAGAACAATTGGAGATATTGCCCCGAAATACAGACTGTTCAGAATTTTTAGGTCAATAACAGATTCGGGTCTAATGCAATTTAGACATCTATAACTATATTTTCTGGGAAATTGATGAATATTGAAGTTATAGAGAACTTCTTAAGATTTCCAAAAAGTGCAAGAACACCAAAATCCGAGTTTGTATGAGCGATATATGATGAAAATACCGAACTATACAGAGATGAATCAAATCTTGACGTGATGACGTGATTCAAAAAGATGAATCACACAATGGAAAACTGAAACTAAGACCAAAAAACACTTTATAAACCAGCAATATGACTCAACAATGGACACAAATTCAACAAAACCAAACTGAAAACGAAAGTTGCAAAGGCTCAATGGTGGTTTGGACAAAGTAATAAACAGATCTACTAAACTGCAAATTTTTTTGTGGCTTTTTTGTGGACTCTAGGTATGAAAAACAAAACTAATGTAATGGATAAATGAATTACCTAATGGGCAACCTGGAAATCGGATACCAATTGATGAGTAAAATGATGAGGACCGATCTTCCGAAAGGTAATGGATAAGTTGATTGATGTGGAGATCTCTACGTTGATGATCCGAGACACTCGAGTAGAACACGAACAGCCTCTGCAATCACTACACCACCGCTCCATTGGTTATCAACCGTGCTTCACAAGATTGACCTCACCAAGAAGGCTAATCCCTGCAAGTGACAACCGAGAACACAAGCAAGAACGTAGAAGACACGATCTGAAATCGCGAAGTTGGGGTCTCACAAACCGTAGAACGGCGATATTACTAATCTAAGCAAAACCCAATTGTTCATGGCGGCTACTATGAAGTATATATATGTGGGAGTACGTCCAAGGGGGTGTTGGGGTCGTGACATAACCCTAACACACGAAAATAATGGACTTAGACTTGATACAAGGCCCAATGGCCCAATACGGTGGCGCAGCACCCTAAGAGATTCCGAACTCGATATTGTTTTGATGATTCCCGTTGACTCCGAAGGAATTTTGACATTGGACTGGCTCCATTGGAAAGATTATACTCTCCCCTTTCCGTGCATACGTAGAACGTCCAATGCGGAGTTCATATGCGCCCTGGGCGTCCGTTTTAAAGCGTACTGCTTCTGGACACCGAGCGGGACACGATTTTGAGTTTGGCTCGGTTTCCATCTTCTATGAACGAATTCTCTGGTCCTCCACGTCCCAACTACTTCCTCCAAGTACTCCTTGAACCTCTCCATGGATCCTAATCACAATTAAATCATTAAGTAGCAATCTATGCTCAAAATCATATAAGGAAATATATAAGAACGAGCTCACCTCTAAAATTAATTGTTGTGTATGAACTCTATTGATTGCATCTTGTATGTTCAATGGAGTGTTGTTTGTATCCATAGAAGTGATGTCCTCATCATCCTCCCCTTCTTGAATTGGAGTTGTCCTCGGCTCAAGTTCATCTTCTCTCATGTGTGAGTCCATATGTGCAACGACATCAAACCTTCTTGTATGCATGAATGGAGGAGGCCAAGGTGCTGGACGACATAGTGCGCCATCTCGATCTTGTCCATCAAATAAGAGTGCACATTCACTCGAGCCAGGATCCCAAACAAATAAACATTGTGTCATGTTTGTAGGTGCAATAATAATGTGCATGATCTCATCAAAGGTTCACGGCTCCTCACTTCAATTCCTATGCACCCTTGAAATAGGAGTTCAAGGTGTTTCTTTTAGATTTTTCCGAAAAGAATACTTTATCTTATGGAAATAATTTAGCGAACTCCTAGGCTTCCATAGACATCATTTAATAGATTTAGATACTTTTCCTAAACTTAATAAACAAAAATTTTGGCAAGAATTGACTAGTGAGATATCATGTAGGAGTCCTAGGATAGACAAATGCAAAATCCCACTTTACGCTTCATGCGTTGATGTGTGGTTGTGACTATGTTTCCAAGAGGAGATGTTAGGATTTTGCGCGACGATGAACTAGGACTCATTATGCCATGGTTAGAAAGATTAAAATTGCTCATATTAAGGCTATGATGTCACATTGATAGAAAACACTAAAATGATGGGTCTAATTGATTGTACATCATTAATTACCCGCACTGCTATGAAAGTAGGGGCTTTAAAAAATGCCTCAATTGAATATATTTCAACAAGCCGCTACTTAATAGATGAGGATTGTCCTGTGCAATGACACTTTTAAACATGATCTAGATGGATCCTTAGTGTTTTTCTATCCCGGGTATATAAATGAAATTTGGTTACCTAACTCAAATTTTCATCTATATAAGCGCTGGCAAGTAACCATTGCTCTTCAACCTATCGAAAAGGTTCGTAGGAGTAATGTTTCTGGCAGGGTCACAAGAAGCCATTACCGTACAACAAGCATGGAGATGCCACCACGATTTACTCCCGCCTATGTTTAGCAAGATGAAGTGGATCCAACGGGTGATGCACCTGGTTGGACTAAACCTCAAACGTATGAGGCCGAAGGATCGTCATGGAAAGAGTGGACTACCACCGGTGGGATATGAGACCCTTACGGTTCCAACTAAATATTCACGTGTACACTAAAAGGCTATGTACATGAATACTTAAAGCACACTAGGAGTAGCTCCATCCCTACATTGGCCTCCACTAGGACATTCTCACCCCTTAGAATAGTTTGTTTAGGTGTGTGCCACACTACCCTACCACATCATTTACCCAACCTACTGGATCCCTCACTAGCATAGCCTATTCTCTCCTTGATCTTGCCACTCTTCCCTTTGCCCTCCTTTGGGAGAAACAAATGTGATACCCTAGGGAATATTCTTAGGTGAAATTCTACAATGGTATTTTCCATGCACTTGCGGAACTCATCTTGCTTTGGCTTAGGTTAGCCTAGTGCCTCTGCAGAAATAGCCTTGGCTGCTAGGATAAACAGTAGATGTTAAGAAAAACCAACAGTAATCACAAAGTTTTTTTGGCTTCCTCAGAAGTTGAGGGCTTCCACAAGATTACAAGTGAATCAGAGATCAACACACTCGAAAGTTATACAAAAATTAATAGGAGTGTGTGAGAGAAATCAAACCCAGGAGCTCAATGTCGACGAGATTGTCACTCTCCGTTTCCTAATTCCAAACTGCCAATTATTTGACTCTTAGGGCCTTACAATGTGAGAGTGCTTTTGTGCTCTTGGATGTAGTGGCAGTGCTAGGGTTCATGATTATTCTAAAATAAGTCATGGGTCCTCTTTTTATAGAGGTTCCAAAAAGTGACAGTTACTTTTTTGTGAGTCCGGACTAGTCTGTGGTGGACCCCAGACAAATCAGGTGTGGTGATGTGTCACTTTTATGTCAAGTGCCGCCATGGTTTGAATTAAGGGTGTGCAAACCCTAAAAGATCAGACTAGTTCGCAACGAGGATGAACTAGTCCGAAGTTTTATAGTAAGGTATAACAGAATAGTCCATGGTGTAACGAACTTCATCGCAGTGGTCACTACTATCCGCTGTCAGCTACTGGCCTAGGAAAGTGGGGATCACCTCAACATCCAGGTTAACAAGTTACATCGGTTTGCTGGGTCCCATAAGCCCAATATACATTTGGTAATTCAAACTTGTCCTCAATCGACACAGTCAGAAACTATGTCCACAGAATCAGGTTCTTGAGCATCCTAATCTTCCTATTCGGTCTTCAGTTTCTCCCCAAATGATCTCACTTATTAGTGTCCCCGAGTAGAATCCGTCTACTCGAGCCATACCACCTAATCATGTTTCCATATTAAGCATCAGATAAACAGTTACATATGGATACATACCCGCAAAGGATACTTCCTAGAAACCCGTCATAGCTATATACCTGCAAAACTCGTATAAATGCAACCGCGAGCAAAAGTCTCAGCAAGACGTAACTGTCTCACCTAAGAACATGAAACTCTACATGCTGGGAACATAAGACTTGAATTTGAAATGCAGTAAGTAATTGTTCACTATTAGTATATCCTTGTTTAAGGGATATAGTAGCATGTGGCATCCTTGTGCATGGCAATATCATGAACTCCACAATGAAACAAGACTGTTTATCCATGATGTTGCAGATCCCAAGGTTGCACAAGACTTATGAAGTTAACTGGGGAATTTAGTGCATATCTACACCGACCATAAGAGCCTCAAATACATATTCACTCAGAAAGACATAAACATGAGGCAACGGATATGGTTGGAGATGATTAAGGACTATGAACTTCTGATCCATTACCATCCTGGAAAAGGAAACGTAGTGGCCAATGCACTTAGTCGCAAGACTCATGTGAAAGTGCATCTAGGCATCCCTTGTGGGTTTTGGTTGATTTATGACAAACAAATGAGATCCTAACCACATTATTGAGATGAGCGCAGGTTTTAATGAAAGAATGAAGAAAGCGCCAAAAATAAAGGAGAATGAGGATCAATTCGGAAAAGGGCTCAAGAGATGAATATAATACATCATTGTGTAGGGAGTATGTTGGTGTAACACATCCTAAGAGCTCAAGCACAAAAAATACCCACACACTTTACATTTCACAGGAAAAACGGACTAGTCCGATATACACTTGACTAGTCCGATATCCTCTCTTGATAGGTTCGGACAAGTCCGGCCAATGCGGACTTGTGCGCACCGGACTAGTCCGATACTGTCCGGACTAGTCCGATAATGCTTTTGACTAAAATTGGACAAGTCTTTCAAGTGCGGACTTGTCCTCTATTCACTAAGGGTATCACTTCACCGGACTAGTCCGATATTACCACGGACAATTCCAAAAACCTTTCTGACTAAAATCGGACAAATTCGCTCCTAGCCGGACAAGTCTGATATTCCTGGACACTTAGGGTTTCCTGCACATTGCACACCGGGCTAGTCCGGACTCTAGCACGGACTAGTCCGGACCCTTGAAACCCTAACGGTAACATTTGAAAACCCTAATATAAATAGATTTGCACGACCCAAGTATAAAATCTCTCGACCCCCTACGCAATCACACCCTCAAAGAGCCTAGAAACACATCTCTCAATGCAATC
Source organism: Tuctoria greenei (assembly GCA_036927565.1). Taxonomy (NCBI): domain Eukaryota; kingdom Viridiplantae; phylum Streptophyta; class Magnoliopsida; order Poales; family Poaceae; genus Tuctoria; species Tuctoria greenei. The sequence goes on along the minus strand of JAYESD010000006.1, from coordinate 91,648,221 downwards.
CAACGCAAGAAAGATCAATCCCTTGAGGATTCACTTTGGATCAAAGGAGAGACACAATTCCATACGTTTGAGCTCTTGGGTTTGATCTCTAACACACTCCTGTTGTTTCATTGTTGATCTTACGAGTGTGTTCTTGGTGATGTTTGTTCCATAATCTTGGGAGCCTTCAACTTGTGAGAAGGCCCCTTGAACTTGGTGATTTGCCCCTTTGTGACAGTGGAAGAAGAATTGGCCTTCGTGGCGATTCGACAAGGTTAGGGTCAGTGAAGACACGGTCCTTTCATGGGCTCCGCAACGTGGACGTAGGTTTCCTCTGTGGGAACCGAACCACGAGATAAAAATTGTGTGTCAAACTTTTTCTTAAGTTTCCCATATCATATTCTAGGGCTTGATTGATTTTGTCCATCTTACATTAAAACATTCAAATCAAAGTTAATTTGCACTACACTTAACTTCATTGACTCAATGCTTGCAAGTTACATACTATATTCCGCTGCATACTGAGCTTGTATTGAAATCATTGATCAAACTTGATCAATTTAGACCGCACGCACTGGACTAGTCCGCACTGTACCGGACTAGTCCGATATCTCTGGGTTTGATCAGTTTGTTAAGTGGTGCAGGTTCCGACTAAAATTCAAAAAGTCCTATTCACCCCCCTCTAGGCCACATTCAATTGGTGTCATAGCAGGACTGTTCGCAAGAGACTAATCACTTGAAGATAACATGTCGGGCATGAAGGATGTGCACAAGAATCTCAACCAAGGGAAGGTTGAAGACGAAAAAGTTCAAAAATTGGAAAAGCTCCTTGATGCTATCTAGGACTTCGAGGATGACAATGAGGAGACGCTTGAACTCAAGGCGCTCCTCAGAAAGCTCTCTCGAAAGGGAAATTGAAGGTCGAGGACGAGAAGAAGAAGGGAGGTAGACACACTGACTACTCCCGATATCCTTTTATCTACGATCGTCTTAATTCTAACAATAACCATCACTTATCTATTCCTCTAGGAAAAGCTCCACACTTCGACGGCAATGACTACTCAATGTGGAGGCAGAACATGAAAATGCACTTAATCTCACTCAATCCCAGTTTATGACATATTGTGTGTACAAGAATAGATATCCCGGACGATGATGAGGAGCTTACCCCAAGTCAAGAGCAATTAATTCATCAGAATGCTCAGGCTGCAGCAGTCATTACATCCTCTCTAAGTCGGGATGAGTTCACCATGGTGGATAGGCTCGAGATTGCGAAAGAAATCTGGGATACATTGCAAACCGCACATGAAGGCGATCGTCATGTGCGAGAAGCAAAGACGAAATGATCGAAGGCGAATTGGGAAGATTCGCCACATAAGAAGATGAGTCGCCACAAGACATGTACAATCGGTTAAAGACGCTCATCAACAAGGATTGAGCATACGGAAGCAAGAAGTGGAACAATCACGAGGTGGTGAAGCTCATCCTTAGAGCTTTCATGCCTCGCAAAGTCACCTTGTGCTCGGTGATCAGGGAAAGCCCCGGGCCCAGAAAATGACCCCAGATAAGCTGCTTGGGAAAATCATCAATTTCGAGATGATGGAAAAGCAGGCAAAGCATGTCAAGGAGATTGTCGACCTCACCTCGGCGAAGAAGAAAGGGGTCGCTTTGGAGTCCACTTGCAAGCCCTTGTCTAAAGAAGCTCGAGAAGCTCAACAACAAGAGGACAGCGATGACGAGAGCAGTGACATTAACAAAGAGGACATGATCCTCTTTATGAATAGTTTCAGGAAAATGATGAATAAAAGACAAGGGGGGGAATCAAGTGAAGGAAAATACAAAGAGAAGTCAAGACCAAAGTTGAGGCGGGCATGCTATACCTGTGGTGAATATGACCACTTTATAGTAGACTGCCCATATGAAGAAAACAAGAAGAAAACCAAGGAAACTAAGCCTCAACCAAAGAAATTCCTTAAGAAAAAGAAGCAAGCTGGACAGGCGCACCTAGGAAAGGAGTGGGACTCAAATGATGAGTCCTCATCCGAAGAGAGAGAGGAGATGGCTAGCATAGCCATTGAGAAGACAACTAAGAAGTCAACCCTCTTCACAAATCTCAGTGCATGGAAGGGCAACGGCACTTGCCTCATGGTAAAGGAAGGTAAACGAAAGGTAACAAACAAATCCTCTTCCTTGCATTCCTATTCTAGTGATAGTGAAGTTGCTAGTTATAACGAAGACATGCTCGTTGGCTTAGATAAGAAAAAAGCTGCGAAAATGAATTTTCTACTTGATCAGCTTGTTGAGAAGGAGAAGTTGATCAACCGTCAAGAAGATATGATTATCTCCCAAAAGGAGGAATATATTGAACTTGAAAAACTTCTCGAACTTGAAAAGGAGCGAGGCAAGTCACTGGAAATTGAGTTAGCCTCAACCAAGGAAGCTTACTTGAAGTTAAGCGACTCGAACACCACCATCAAGGATGAACTTGTTAACCTATCCAAGGTTAACAAAATCCTCGAGGTACAAGTTGAGTCACTCAAACAAAGTGACCCCACATCCTCTTCAAGCTCGCCTTTTCAACCACTTAAAACTAAAGCTACTATTACTTGTTCATGTGCTAAAATTGACACTAGCTTGAAGGAAAAGTCAACCTCTACCAAAGACAAGCATCCTTCCCAAAGTGGCATATTTGAAAAGGATAAGATCAAATATGCACGTAGTGCATACTTGGTCACAAGACCTCCTAATGTCAAACATTGCATTGGGTATTCTTATGGTGAAAAGCAATATGCTAGAAGCCATAAAAATAACAAGGAGAGCATTGCCTTTGTGAGGGGAAACTCCTCTCAAGCTAGAATGACCAATAATGCTAATAAGTCCAAGATAGTCAACACATACAATAACCGGACTAGTCCGGTCCTTACTCGGACAAGTCCGGTCCTCCAGACAAGTCCGGTTTTCCGGACTAGTTTTGTTCATAAACAACAACAAATATTATTCAGGACTTTCGATGCATCCTATGTTCTAATGATAAGCAATTTTGGTAAATTTTATGCTCATTATGTTGGGCCACGCCATGGGAACACCAAGTCTCATGTGTGGGTGCCCAAATCTCTTGTAAATAACCTCAAAGGACCAAAGCAAGCTTGGGTACCTAAAACCAAGGCATGATTTATTTTTGTAGGCCTATCCCTCTGGTGGATCGAAATGGGTGCTAGAGAGTGGTTGCACCAACCATATGACCGGAGAAAGAAGGATGTTCGTTGAGTACAAAAAAAATGAGGATCCAAGCGAGGGCATCTATTGTGTGGACAATAGTCAAGGGAAGGTGCTCGCTACCGGTAAAATTGCTATATCATCTCAACATACTCTTTCTCATGTGTTACATGTCGATTCCTTAGATTATAACCTATTGTCCATATCTCAATTATGTGACAAAGGTTATAATTGCTTGTTCACTAATGAGGGTGTGCCCGTCTCTAGAATGGGTGATGGTTCCATTGCATTCAAGGGTGTGTTAAAGGGAAAGCTTTACCTTGTTGACTTCAACAAATATAAAGCCAAACTTGACACATGCTTTATTGCAAAGAGCAACATGGGTTAGCTATGGCATAGACAGCTAGTGCATGTTGGTATGAGGAATCTTCAAAAACTCCTCAAGGGCGATCACATCCAAGGTTTGAAGAATGTTGTTTTTGAGAAAGACAGGCCTTGTAGCGCGTGCCAAGCCGGGAAGCAAGTTGGAGCACCTCATCCCGCGAGGAACATAGTGACTACAACAAGACCGCTCGAGCTGCTTCACATGGACTTATTCGGTCCAATTGCTTACATAAGCATCGGCGGTAACAAATATGGCTTAGTAATTGTTGATGACTTTTTGTGCTTCACTTGGGTCTTCTTTTTGCATGATTAGACATAAACTCAAAGGAACCCTCAAGAAGTTTCTCAAGCATGCCCAAAATGAGTTCTCATTGAAGGTCAAGAACATAAGAAGCGATAATGGCACGGAGTTCAAGAACACTCAAGTTCAGGAGTACCTAGACGAAGAAGGGATAAAGCATGAGTTTTCAGCACCTTATTCCCCTCAACAAAATGGAGTTGCCGAAAGGAAGAACCAAACCCTCATAGATATGGCGAGAACAATGATCGATGAATACAAGACCTTAGATCGGTTTTGGGCGGAAGCAGTTAACACCGCTTGCCACACCATAAACTGACTCTACCTTCATTGACTACTCAAGAAGACATCATATGAGCTACTCACCGGTAACAAGCCAAATATTTCTTATTTTCGAGTCTTCGGTTCTAAATGCTATATTTTGAACAAGAAGCCGAGGACTTCAAAGTTCGCCTCGAAGTTCGATGAAGGTTTCTTGCTTGGTTATGATTCGAACTCTTACGCCTATCATGTCTTCAACAAGACCTCCAGACTTGTTTTTAGTAGCACGTGACGTAGTGTTCGATGAAACTAACGGCTCCCAAAAGGAGCAAGTTGATCCATGTGTGCTAGATAGAGAATAAGCTCCTTGTCAAGCATTGAGAAAAATGGCATTGGGCGATGTTCGACCACAAGAGCCACCTCTACATGTGCATGACGAAGATGAACCACAAGTGGAGACCAATCATCAAGGGGGAGCTTCCACACAAGATCAACCTCAAGAAGACGAAGATGATCAACAAGTCAATGAGGGCAACCATCTAGGGGGGTGAAGAAAAAGATCATGAAGACACAAGACAAAAAATGCCACACCCGAGAGTACACCAATGCATCCAAAGAGATCACCCAATCAACAACATCATCGGTGACATCCAAAAGGGAGTAACAACTAGATCCCACGTGGCTATCTTTTTGTGAGCATTAATCTTTTGTATCCTTTTTAGAACCACGCACGATTGAGGATGCATTGAAAGATCCGGACTGGGTGGTGGCGATGCAAGAAGAACTGAACAACTTCAAATGGAACGAGGTGTGGGAACTCGTCAAGAGATCCGACGCGGACATCGTCGGCAACAAATGGGTCTTCCGCAACAAACAAGACGAACATGGGGTGGTGACAAGGAACAAGGCACAACTTATGGCCAAAGGGTATTCACAAGTTGAAGGTTTGGATTTTGATGAAACCTTTGCTCCCGTAGCTAGACTTGAATCAATTAGAATATTGCTTGCATATGCTACTCACCATGATTTCAAGATCTACCAAAATGGATGTGAAAAGCGCCTTCCTCAATGGTCCAATCAAGGAAGAGGTGTACGTGGAGCAACCTCCTGAATTTGAAGACAAAGAGTTCCCCGACCACGTCTTTAAACTGCGTAAGGCTCTCTACGGCCTCAAACAAGCTCCTAGAGCTTGGTATGAGTGTCTTAGAGATTTCTTAATTGAAAATGGTTTCATGATTGGAAAAGCAGATTATACATTATTTATGAAACACTTCGACAATAATCTTTTTATCTGTCAAATCTATGTTGATGACATTATCTTTGGTTCAACTAACAAATCATTTTGTGAAGAATTTAGTAAGATTATGACAGATAGGTTTGAGATAGCTATAATGGGATAGCTGAAGTACTTCTTGGGATTCCAAGTGAGACAACAAAAGGAAGGGACATTCATAAGCAAAACCAAGTACACTAAAGAAGTTTGGGATGGACAAGGCGAAGCCTATAAAGAATCCCATGGCATCTACTGGACACTTGGATCTCAATGAAGATGGACCAAGCATGGATCAAAAGGTATATCGCTCCATGAATGGATCCTTACTTTACCTATGTGCATCTAGACCTGATATTATGTTGAGTGTATGTTTGTGTATGAGATTTCAAGCCAATCCTATGGAGTGTCACTTGACAACCGTTAAAAGGATCTTAAGATATTTGGTTCGTACACCCAACCTAGGACTTTGGTACCCCAAAGGTTCCCAGTTAAATCTCATTGGATACTCCGATGCAGATTATGTCGGATGCAAATTAGATAGAAAAGAGTACCCCCGGCACCTGCCAATTCCTAGGTAGATCCCTAGTTTCTTGGTCCTCCAACAAACAAAGTTCCATTGCCTTATCCACGGCCGAAGCAGAGTATGTTGCAGCCAGGAGTTGTTGTGCACAACTCTTTTGGATGCGACAAACTCTAAGGGATTACGGTTATAATATTAGTCATATTCCACTCCTTTAAGATAATGAGAGTGCCATCAAAATTGCTCATAATCCAGTTGAACACTCTAGAACCAAACGCATAGACATCCGACATCACTTTTTGAGAGACCACTCAATGAAAGGAGACATGGCTAGTTCTCATGTCAACACCGAGAAACAACTAGCCAGTATATTTACTGAGCCACTTGATGAAAAACATTTTTGCGAGCTCCGAAATGAACTAAATATCCTTCATGCTCAGAATGTGGCTTGAGAACTTGGTTACCTGTATGGACTCTTCAAAATATATTGTTTGAGTTGCGAAAGTCAACTTTCTCAATTTTCTCCAAAAACTATTTCAAATACTTGATCTTGATGAATTATGATCATTGCTTGATTGTTGTACACTTACTGATCATATTCATCAAGATTATTTGATTTGCTTTGCCACCGTATTTTATTAATAAGTACCTTCGAATATATATGAATAGGCTAAGCATTTATGTTCTGGTGACAACAGACAAGTCCGTGGTTACCCGAACTAGTCCGCCCCTGCAGACTAGTCCGCAGAGTGTCCGGTTGTCCGGACTAGTCTAGCAAACCACGGGCTAGTCCGATTTAGGCTCTGGAAGAGTTTGGACTAGTCCGATTATTTTTGGACAAGTCCGATTTTTCGACTCCATAACCCTAGCCGCCACCAAGACCTAATCTTCATCATCCTCACAACCTTACCCATGCTCTCTCTCCTCGCTCGAGCTCCCCACGGCAATTCCTTCATCAAAACTCTTCAAGTTTGGGTGGAAAACGACCTCCATTGCATAGGGATTGAAGACCACGGACTTGTCCGCTCCTTGAACCCCTCCATCTCCATGAATCGTGGAATTTTGGTAAAATTTCCTCCCAAACCCTAGAAATCTTGATTTCCTTCATTGTTGATCAAATAGCTTAGTTCCTTTCATCAAATACATGCTTCCTTGATGTATTACATTGATATTGAGCTATTATTGCATTGATCAACACCATTGATCGTCTAGTTAGGGTTTGAGGTGATGAACACCGGACTAGTCCGGTCCATGTACGGACAAGCCTGGTCATATGGACTAGTCTGTACCTGTACACCGGACAAGTCTAATTTTTCCTGAACTCAACCCTAATTACTCTTTCCTCAATGCACTTCCTTGTCATCAATTCTTATTCCTACATTGTGCAATGCTCTATCAGGACAATGTCAAACGAGAACATCTCAGACTTTGAAGATGAAATGGACCAAGACCTGTTGCCACGAGCTTCAGAGTCTCGCGCTCAGAAGAGGCAAGAGCGCCACTCTGAGCCCGCACCTTACCCACCTTAGGTCCGGCGCAAGGTGCTTACTAAGAAGCCTGTGTCCAAGGCCAAGGACGCAACCAGCTCCAGCTCGGCAGCTCTTCGCCAAGTGAAGGGCAATGGGAAAGGAATTGCATCGGGCCCAGTTGGCCCTTTGAAGATACAAGCTTCGAGGTAGTGAAACAGAGATCCCTCCGAGGAGAGGTTCAACGGTAGGGGAAGCGACACTTCTTCCAAGTTCAGAAATGTGGACTGCTACAGCCGGTCCAAGCAGGCAGCCGATGGAAGGTTCTGGAGCAACTTACATGCGGACATCTATAAGTCCATGTACCACACAATGAATATTCCAGTGGTGCGCAACCAATGGATTGATTGGGTGCACTTTGAAAGGAAGAGCTGCTCAACCTTTGATGAAGTAGTTCAAGCAGTGGAGAGGCATGGATTGAAAGATCTGTTTGCCTTCTGGAACAATTGGAACGATGAGGTCATTACTCAGTTCTATGCTACATGCTACTTTGCAAGTGATGAGGAAGAGCGGGTGACTTGGATGACTCATGGATCCAAGTACACCATCACGTATGACGAATTTGCAAGGTTGCTACATCTTGATAGCTCCAGCAATGACAACTTGATCATTCACAACATTGGTGTCCTTGAGAAGGATAAAATGAAGTTCCTTTATGACACCCGCTCAACATTCAACCCTCCTTCCACCAAGAATATGAATCCATTCTTTTTGGTCCTCGATAGGGTCTCGAGGAAGACTATTGCCCCGAAGGATGGGGATGCAGTGAGTGTCCAAGGCTATCTCAGGACACTTATGAAGGTGATAGGCAAAGATAGGAAGTTTGATGTCTTTGACTACATATGGAATGACATGGTGAACATCTCCTCCACTCCTAACAGGTCCTGTGGCTACACACCTTACTTGATGTTCATGATTGAGAAGGTCACAGAGATCGAGTTTGTGAAGGATGTGGAGCACACCCCTCTAAGGCCACAAAAGCATCCTCAAGCCACAATCCAAGCCACAATCCGAGGAGAGCTAGAGGAGATGCAAGGGCTGATCCCACCACTAGGACCCCTCCCCAAAAAGGGTCTCCTAGTGGAATCCTAAAGTACTTGGCAGCAATATTTGCCTCATGCAGGAAGGCAGAAGTGAACACTCACAAGTTGAACAAGGCGAGGAAGGCTGATATGCGGTATGTAAAAAAAATGTCAAACACATTTGCTAGAAGTAGGAGATCGAGCCCATTGGATCTCCAATCATTTCCGAAGATTCATCCTCGGATTTCACCGAGGTCGGGCCCTTGACTCCCTTCGAGCTTGCTTCCTTTGGCATTGGGGGTTCGAGTGGATCCGCTCCTCCTCCTCCTCCTCAACCCCAGAATGAAGATGAAGATGATGAGAGGACCAACAGTGAGGACTGAAGATCTTAGATCCCTCCTCTCATTCTCTTTGGTGTCTTGATGCCAAAGGGGGAGAGATTGAGGGGGAGTCACTAGGTCTTAGCTATAGGTTGAGAGATGAGAGCTTCATTTATGCATCTTATGTGTCTTATGGGATGTAAGACTTCATATTATGCTCTTTTGGTACTTTTAGTCTTGTGATGCAATGCTATGAACTATTTATGCTCATATTTATGAAATCTGTGTTTTTTCTTGAAATTGACATATATGCTTGTTGTTCATATCTTGATGTCAATTATTTCACTATCATCATGATTCCTGCTCTTACTCACTTAGTTTTGCATCCCACCATAAAGAGTGCACATATGTATTATGTTGTCATTGCTAAATGATTTTCAAGCTCAGATGTGCACACTTTATGAAAATCTCAATTTTTATCATACTTTGTGAAATCTCAATTGGTTGTCATCAATCACAAAAAAGGGGGAGATTGAAAGTGCATCTACGCATCCCTTGTGGGTTTTAGTTGATTTATGGCAAACAAATGAGATCCTAAAGACATTATTGAGATGAGCGCAGGTTTTAATGAAAGAATGAAGAAAGCGCCAAAAAGAAAGGAGAATGAGGATCAATTTGGAAAAGAGCTCAAGAGCATAATAGAATACATCATTGTGTAGGGAGTGTGTTGGTGTAACACATCCCAAGAGCTCAAGCACAAAAAATCCCCACACACTTTACATTTCACAGGAAAAACGGACTAGTCCGATATACACCGGACTTGTCCGATATCCTCTCTTGATAGGTTCGGACAAGTCCAGCCAATGCGTTCTTGTCCGCACCGGACTAGTCCGATAATGCTTTTGACTAAAATCGGACAAGTTCTTCAAGTGCGGACTTGTCCTCTATTCACTAAGGGTATCACTTCACCGGACTAGTCCGATATTACCACGAACAAGTTTGAAAACCTTTATGACTAAGATTGGACAAATCCGCTCCTAGCCGGAAAAGTTCGATATTCCTGGACACTTAGGGTTTCCTGCACGTCGCACACCAGACTAGTCCGGACTACACCACGGACTAGTCCGGACCCTCGAAACCCTAACAGTAACTTTTGAAAACCCTAATATTAATAGATTTGCACGGCCCAACTATCAAGTCTCTCGACCCCCTGGGCCGTCACACCCTCCAAAAGCCTAGAGAACACATCTCTCCACGCAATCCAATGCAAGAAAGATCAATCCCTTGAGGATTCACTTTGGATGAAAGGAGAGACACGATTCCACACGTTTGAGCTCTTGGGTTTGATCTCTAACACACTCATGTTGTTTCATTGTTGATCTTACGAGTGTGTTCTTGGTGGTGTTTATTTTGTAATCTTGGGGAGCCCTCAACTTGTGAGAAGGCACCTTGAACTTGGTGATTTGCCCCTTTGTGATAGTGGAAGAAGAATTGGCCTTCGTGGCGATTCGACGAGGTTAGGGTCAGTGAAGACCTGGTCCTTTCCTGGGCTCCTCAATGTGGACGTAGGTTGCCTCTGTGGGAACCAAACTACGGGATAAAAATCGTGTGTCAAACTTGTTCTTAAGTTTCTCATATCATATTTGAGGGTTTGATTGATTTTGTGCATCTTACATTGAAACATTCAAATTAAAGTTAATTTGCACTACACTTAACTTCATTGACTCAATACTTGCAAGTTACATGCTATATTCTGTTACATACTGCGCTTGTATTGAAATCATTGAACGAACTTGATCAATTTAGACCGCACGCACCGGACTAGTCCGCACTGTACCGGACTAGTCCGATATCTCGGGGTTTGATCAGTTTGTTAAGTGTTGCAGGTTCCGACTAAAATTCAAAAAGGCCTATTCACCCCCCTCTAGGCCACATTCATCATGTTCATAACTAAGGAAGTGGAGGAAGAGGAGGAACAACCAAGTATGCATAGTCCCGTATGTTGCATTATATAATCTTGCTCTCGTTTGCACGATTCGAGAGGAGATTGTAAAGGCTCTAAAAAGTGATGACGCAATGTTAAAGCTTCAGGAGACAATTGATGACAGGGAAATATTATGTTTTCGAAAAGATGAGGAAGGAACTATATGGTTCAAAGACCGGATAGTAGTGCCTTGAAATCTGAAACTAAGGAAGAAGATCTTGGATGAAGCACACTTGTCCAAGTATTCAATAGATCCAGGCCGCAACAAGATGTATCGCGATCTTAGAACAAAAGTCTGATGTGTTACATTGTATAACTTTGGACTAAGATGAGTGTTGTGAGACAAGTCTGATGTAATTCAGTAGCATCTGACGGACAAATCCGTTCAAGAATTGACAAGTCCGGTGAGTTATTATCTCCGAAAATTAGCTAAGTCTATGGAGTGCGGACTAGTCCAGTGTAAAACGGACTAGTCTGGTGAGTTTTGGTTACTCCTCTCATTCTTCTCATGCAACAACTAAGCTCTAGAGAGGATGACTCACACACACCAAGACACTAATTTCTAAACCAAGTCTTGTTCCTTCACTTTATCCTTTTTCCATCAAAGTCACATTTTTCCCTTTTGTGTTATTCACCTTTTTGTCCGTATGATCTGCTCTCACTTAACAAATTTCATCATCTCTTTACTTGTTTGTCATTGATCATCCAAAACCCACAAGGGGATGTCTAGATGCACATATAACACAACTTAGTAATCTCCAACAATTCCATTTATTGACTTAAAATACTTTTGCCGTAAAATTGGAATTTGTTGTTAGCAAAAGCTTAATCTAACTCTAGGTTGTTGTGAGATAAGATATAGTAATAAGATCTGCTAAATTTCTAGTTAAAAGTGAAACTTTTCTTTTTGAAGTATTTCTAAAATTAGTTTAAATTAAAGTTCCTCATTTGATTGAATTTCCTACCAAAACCATATAATGTCCAAATATGAGAAACCCTATGCATATGCTATTTGCTTTCACATTGAGCCTAGTCAAACTAGTATATAGAGCAATGTGAGAATCTTTTTGTACTTTTAAGATCAAGATTTCATGTACCCATGATAAACTTCTACACTAGAAGTTAGCATATTTCCATTATACCATTCCACCACCACAAAATGGTACTTCGTATTCTTTATGCCTAGTTCTCTCATCAAAACTGATAGAAAGCAAGGGAGTAGAAGGCATGGCTACAAGAAAGAGAAAAAATGCATGCTCATCCACAAGAGCATGAGAAAAAAAGAGAGAAAAAATAAGTACCCCTGTTTCATCCCAAGAAAAAAAATAGTCCACACAAAAAGCAGTCATTTTCGAATTTCATTTCCATTTCATCACACATGCACAATCATGACCAAAAGTATTTGTTTTCTCCTAAGGCTTACTCTTTTGACTTAGCAATATATGTGTTGCAAATATGCCTACTCTTGTTCCCTACCAAGCTTCACAAAAAAAATATTATTTAGATGTAGGACAAGAAAGACATTGCCTTTGTGAGAAAAATTCCACATACATAAAGGACTGATTGATAGCATCATTTGAGAAACTTGTAATTAAAACACCATTTGAAAATCTTCAGAATTCAGGTGGAACTTAGACATTAGGTGATGTATGCTCACTTTGTTGTTCTATCTTTCAACCACCATAGAAGAAGATGAGGCATAAGGCCCATAACAAATAAGGAAAAAGGGTGAAATACAATAGTGAATTTATTCAATACAAGATAGAATATTTTGTTGTGCACTTGGTACTTTGAAAGGTAAAACATTTTGCGACTCCTAATCAACAACCTAAGTCTTCATCTTTGCTTCGAGACGAGTTAAGGGTAAGCTTGGGGGAGTTTGTCAACAGTTGTTATATACCAATTTCGACCTTCAATATAGCTTAATTATATGAAGAAATGAATAATTCTTACACACATCCCTCTTGTATTTAATATAATTCCACTTATACTTGGAGAAATAGTGCATGCGGGTATTTTATTTGAGAAATGAGGAGAATTGTGTGAGCAATCTTAAAATTAACATCCAGACCAATTAGGCAATGACACATGGAAACTCATGGATCAAATGGCCCACTTACATGGTATCTGAGAGAATCTAATGGTGTAGCACCGGAAATGGATCAAGGACCCACCTATCAGCCACATAGAGGAAGCACACCAAAAATGGAGCCAGCTAGGGGTCGGTTGAGCCAGGGGCTCCGTTGACTTGGTTTGGGTGCCATCTTTGGCCAAACTAGGTGTGGCGCTACCCTATGGCTCCCTAAAGGCGGCTCTAACTATTTTTGTGCGCAAAAGATGGAGAAAACCGACTGAACTTCGTGTATAAATAGGACCCCATACTTCACTTCTCCACACACACCACTTGAGCATCACTCTCTTGTTTACACTAGTTCTTCAAGTCCTTTGTGGAGGTTAGGCTATAGAGAGCAGCCTCTAGTCCCAACTCCCATTTGAAAAAGGTATGGTTCATGTATCGTTTCATTTATTTGTGACATTATGCTTACTAATATTATTATTAGTCATTCTTTATTCATATGCTTGGACAAAGTACTTCTTGTTTGATTGTGGAGTCCAGGTATGTGATAGTTGTAGATGTCATTATGATTCCATAGTAACATTGTTATTATGCTATCAAAAATATCATACACCTCTACTATAGTCTAATTAAGTAATAACATGAATATATTGGTATGAATAAGTTAGACATTTGTTCAACCATGTTTAGATTAGTCATTGCCCTAGAATGGGCACTATAGGAAATGCGAGCACTTACGTCGGCAAACTTAACTTCCGTCGGCCAGCCGACGAAAGTAAACTAACTTACGTCGGCCAGAATAAACCGACGTAAGTAAACCAACTTACGTCGGCGGCCGATGTAAGTTAGTAGACCGACAGCAATAAATGTAAACTTCCGTCGGCCCAGACAATGAGCCGATGTGAATAAAGTGGCCGACGTAAGTTAGGATTAACTTGCATCGCCCGAGAGGACGACCGACGTAAGTTACATCGGCTGACGTAATTTTACTATTTAGCCGACGTAAGTTACGTATTTTAACCTATCTCGCGCGCAACTTTTTTTTCTTACCCGCCGCACGTTGCTTTTCTCTTTCCCCGCCGCTGCGCCAGCCGCTGCCGCGCCAGCTGCCGTTCGACGGCGCTGCCGCCAGGTACTACCTCCCCTCCCTTCCTCCCCTCCCCTCCCCTCCCCGACCACCGGCCCGTCCCCCCGCCCCATCCCCGAGCGCCACCCCCCTCCCCGGCTGACCGCCGTCAGCCTGGCCCTCCCCTAGCGCCGCCCCCCCCCTCCACTACCCTCTACGAGCTCCCCCTCCCCTCCCCCCCCCCCCTCTGCCTCCCCTCCCCGGCCACCCCTCCCCCTCCCCTCCCCGGTCGAGCGTCGCCCCCCTCACCCTCCATGCAAAGGTCCCCCCACCCTCACCCTCCCCTCCCCGAGCCCCCCTCCCCTCAATAGACCCCCCCACCCCCCAAACACCCCACCCCACCCCCTTAAATTTCAAATTTGAAATTCAATTGAATTGCATTCTTCAAATTTGATTTGAATTGAATTGAATTGTTCAAATTTGAAATTGAATTGAATTGTTTAAATTATGCTTAAATTGCTTAACTGTTTATTTAATTATGCTTAGTTAGTTAATTTGCTTACTTTAGATTATGTTTATTTAATTATGCTTAAGTGGTTAAGTTGCTTAATTGTGCTTAATTTGCTTAGTGTAGATTATGCTTAATTAGTGTAGTGTAGATTATGCTTAATTGGTTTCTGTCGAGGGCGACGTCGGGGGCGGCCGTCTGTTGGGGCACTTAGGTTCTGTCATGGCTATAGATGGCCAATGGGTTGTGCCGGGCTGGCCCGGCCCGAGCTCAGCCAGTCTCGTGCATGAAAACATTAGGCCCGGCACGACCCGCAAATTTGTCGTGCCGGTCGGGCCGACACGACGGGCTATAAGCCAAGGCCAAGCATGACGAATCCCATTTTCCCATATTGGGCCATGTGGGGCCCATTCGCGGGCCGAGCATGTCATGCCGGCCCGCTGTCTAGCCGAGCCGTGGTATATATGTAGCGTATATACGACCCATCGGGCACAACCCTAGCGTATATAGGCAGTGTGGGTCACGATCGTGACTCGTGACTGGAGACACGAGGTGAATCGTTAGGGTTAAGACGATGAAAACTCCGAAAACGTATGTTGTGAGTATTGTCCTTGACTCGCAACATCCGTAAGGCAAAAGGTTTCCCAGCTAACCTGTTGCCCCCCTTTGTACTTTAAGAACTATACCGGATATGGGGTGTAGTGTTAAATATGCGGCACTATGCTGCTGAAACTTTGTTATTTGTGAGACGTAACCTATCATGTATACCGTTTGCGGGCTGAGCGTGCTGTGCCAGCCCGAAGCCCAGCCGAGCCGTGGTCACCTCCTCGCGCCATGTCGCCTCCTCCGCAGCTTCTTTGCCAACAGTTTTGTCGGCTCGCCGAAGACCTACCCGAGTCCTCGCCTCGCCTCCTCTAGATGAGAGTCTAGGAGTCGTTGCTCGTCGGGCTCACCTCGCATCCTCATAGATTCGGGGAAGAATCGGGCTGAGCATTGCAGATGGCAGGCGGCGGCCGGTGACTCAATATGAGGCGAGGGAGCTGAGGGCGGCCGAGCGGGGTCTGAGGTCAAGCCCGAGCATGGCCCATGTCGAGCTTCAAGCTGGCCCGAACCTAGTTCACTGTCTCTCTCATTATTTTCTCTATCATGCATAAATTAACGAGAGGTAATTTGTCTGGCTATTAATTGCAGAGTCAAACATGGGTGAAGATCGTAGTTGGATATACACTGGTTGGAAGAGCAGAACTGGTAGTCACTCAGATGAGTGGTATGCCAAGACAGAAGCTTTTGTGGAACAAGCTTTTTCATTGTCAAATAGCGATAAAGCGTGGTGCCCATGTACGAAATGCCAAAATGGAACATTTTTGGACAAAGTGGAACTTACAATGCACTTGTGTCGAAACGGTTACGTGTCACATTATGAGTTGTGGAACTTCCACGGCGAGACAACTTCTCAAGCTGTACTAGAAGTGGAAGCGGACAATGATGATGCCACGGAGGTTGATATGATGGATGAGATGCTAGAAGCTATACAACCAGAGCTTACAGAGGATCCTCAAACATTAGAGGTTAAAAAGTTCTTCAAACATCTCAAAGATTCAGAAGAGTCACTGCATGGACACACTAAAATGACAATCCTCAATTTTGTGACTAGACTTATGGCAATTAAGTCAAAGTTCTTCTTTTCTAATAACTGTTACAACGAGCTCATCATTTTGTTCAACGATGACCTTCCACATCCCAACAAAGTGCCTAATGATATGTATAAGTCGAAGAAAATTCTTTTCGGTCTCGGTATGAAGTACGAGAAGATTGATGTTTGATCGGACAACTGTACGATTTTGAGGAGAGAGCATGCCAATGAGAACAAATGTTTGAAATGTGGTCAACCGAGGTTTCTCGAAGTTGTTAATAATGATTGTTATACTGTGACGACGGAAGTCGCACGTAAGGAGCTTTGTTACTTACCTGTGACACCGAGGTTGAAGCGGCTGATCCTTAAAATAAAACGGCCAGACACATGAGATGGCACAAAGAAGGTGAGCGTCATAGCAATGGAGTCATGACGCACCCGTCCGATGGTGAGGCATGGAAGGCGCTGGACCGGTTTGACCCAGAATTCGGTCATGAAGAGAGAAATGTTCGCATCGGGTTGGCGACAGATGGGTTCACAACGTTCAGCACAAACACCGCACCATACTCCTGTTTGTCTGTCTTTGTCATTCCGTATAATCTTCCACCGACTTTTTGCATGAAGAATGAGTTCATGTTTCTTAGCCTCATTGTACCTGGGCTCGATCATCCTGGGTCACGTCTCAACATGATGTTGAAACCGTTGATAGAAGAGTTGAAAATGTTGTGGATAGGAGTCGAAGCATACGACTGTTACAATAAGCAGAAATTCAACCTTCAAGCTACTTATATGGTCCGTCCATGATTTTCCGGCATACGGCATGTTTTATGGATGAAGCACTCATGGTCGGTTGACGTGTCCGATATGTGCCTCGGATACCGATTGCTTTCTACTTACCAATGGAGGCAAGATATCTTACTTTGATTGTCATAGATGTTGGCTGCCTCCGAATCACTTGTTTAGACAATAGAGAAATGTTTCTAGAAAGAACACTATTGGCACTAAAGGACCACCGAAACGTCTTAACAGCTCAGAAATATCTGATATGTTGGACAAATTGGTGCCAAATGAAGGTCGTCCTTGATATTTCAAATGTTTCAGAGACAAACACAATTGGACTCACATATGTGTACTTTGGGAGCTACCGTATGTGAAGTCGTTGATTCTAAGGCACAACATTGATGCCATGCATCAAGAGCATAACATGGCCAAATATATCATAACCACATGCATGGACATGACGGGCAAAACAAAAGACAATTTAAAGGCTCGAAAGGATCTCGCCGAGCTTTGTAACCATCAAACTCTTGAGCTCTCCGAAAATGGTGGTAAACCACATGCTCCTTTCTGTCTTTGACCTAAAGAAAAGAAAGAAGTTCTCAAATGGTTTCAAAGGTTGAAATTCCCAGATGGTTATGCAGCTAGTCCGAGACGATCCGTGAATGTGAAAACGGGAAAGCTCATTGGGTTGAAGAGTCATGATTATCACATAATCATGGAAAGACTTCTGCCTGTTATGTTTTGAGGCTACTTTGACGATGCGGTGTGGATGGTGTTAGCCGAGCTTAGCCACTTCTATAGGCAACTCTGTGCTAAAGAAATCACGCCAGAGATGATGAGTCAGTTGGAGAAGGAGATTACGGTACTTATGTGTAAGATGGAAAAAAATTTTCCTCTAGGATTTTCCAATCCAATGCAACATCTCTTAATTCATCTTCCATTTGAAGTGCAATATAGGTGGATGTATCATATTGAAAGAGCACTCAGATATCTGAAACCAATGGTTGGTAACAGGGCAAGGGTTGAAGGTTGCATAGCTGAAGCTTTTACTCTTAAGGAAGTAGGATACTTCTCAAGTGTTTACTTTGCAGAGGAACACAATGTTAATACTTCGGTAATGCGGTACAATATGGGTGAGCAACCTCCTTGTAGCGATCTCTCCATTTTTGCAACAACAGGCACTACTGTTGGTAGTTACACTTCCTACAACGTTAGCGAAAAAGAAAGGCATGCTGCTTTTTTGTACATGTACGCTAATATGGAAGAAATGAATGAATATTTCAAGTAAGTGTTTCTCCGACACTTATGCTTTTCACCATCTTTTCCAACACATGTATTCTAAAAGGTTCTCTTTTCGTGTGGTATGTTCAACAAGCAAAATTGGAGACATAGACATCAACCCACGAGCAAGCAAATAGAACAGATTCGATGGAAAGGAATAAATGGGGGATCTAATTTTCTTTCCTGGTTTCGAGATCATGTAATATTTTCTCGTTAACTTATCAATGTTAACAATGTTTTCTTATAACTTAAGAATGCTCACGTTTCCTAATAACTTCATATCTTGGACAGTGCAAAAAAGATGTCAACGTCCATGAAGATTTGCGATACCTATCATGTGGATTGGTTAATGTTAGAAGCTATGGTCGATATGACGTCAACGGCTGTCGATTCCGTACAACTCAATTCAAATCTCTTCGTCCTCTCGCGACAACATGTAATACCAGAGTTGTGATGAGGGCAATCGATTTGCAAGAAAAGGAAACTCGGTACTACAAAATTATTAAAAGAATACTTGAATTCACTTTTGTCGAAAACAAGACAATTCGAGCAGTATTCTTGGATTGCAAATGGTTTGATTCCATTCGTGGAATTTGAGTAAACGAATTTGGCATGGTTGAAGTAAAACACAAGGAAGGGTTGAAAGGATTCGATTCATTAGTTCTTGCACACCAAGTAGAGCAAGTGTACTATGTACCTTATCCATGCAATAAATATAAAGCTTGGTGGGTGGTACATAAGATGAATCCTCGTGAGCAGTTATATGCTCCAGGAGATGATGATTATCATGAGGAAGCTAAGGCTGATGTGGTCTATCAAGAGGAAGAGTTGCCAGACTCCTTCTCAATCGAGCCCGGTGTAGGACTCGATGACTTAGTTGGAGACGCTCAAGATATCGAGGCTGGCACGGAATCGGAAACTGAAGATATCGATGACTTAATCAAACCTGCTGATTTGCGCAAACAAAAACGATATGCGGAAGAAGAAGATCGATGGGCTGGTTTAAGGAGTAGGGTGCATGACCGTGATGTTGATGAATTTTGAAGTAACGTTTTATTCACTGGCTTAACATTAATTTTGTATATTATCTTTGCATATTAATCATTTATTCATTGCAATAGGATGTCGTCGTCGATGGGGAAGGTGAAGGGGAAGGGGAAGCTAGTGAGAGGGTTTGAGCCACCACGATACCCTTGCTCAGGGACCTCGTTACCTTCGAGCCGACGTTCCCTCATTCTGGTGCATGCTCCACCCTCAGTTCACGTGTGCTTTTAGCAGACGGAGGTAAATTTTAGTTCACAATAAAGTTATTTTATAAATTGCAGTTGTTAATATTTATTTATCGTCAACCTTTTTCTTTTGTCTAGTCTGACTCAGAGTCTTCTGAGTCCGAGTCAGAGGCTAGGGGGCCGCTACAGGAGCCCGAGTCAGAGGCGGGGCCGCTACAGGAGCCCTCTAGCGCTAGCCTCCCTTCGGAGCCTGCTAGCGCTAGCCTTCCTTTGCAGCCGGCTACCGCTAGCCTTCCTTTTGACTCCGGTGGTTCTGCAGAGCCTTCAGAGTCACAAGACGCGGCAGCATCACAGCAGAGGCGATAGACAAGGAGGACCCACTTTGCGGCTTCTCCTCCGGTTACTTCTCAGCGGACCACGATCCATCTTGTCAGTGACAGGTAAAAACTGTATATAGTATATTGAATATTAGATGTTGTTTTCCTTTACTTAATGATTTAATATATTTTGCCATGTTGGTAAGACTTTTCGTTCACGGGGGCCGAGAAACACCACAGGCAGGTTAACGGTGTCCTGGGTGCTATCGTGAAGTTGCACTACCCCGGTGTCATTGACAGTTTCCCCGCCCTGTTGTGGGACGACTACGCTTATGTCTCTCACTGGTCCATGGCACGGCTCAGGGAGCCATGTGGCACGATTTTATGGTAAGTTTAACTATTTTATTTTTTCAACTCATTTGAATTGTCAATGCACATCACTTAGATGTTTGTTTGATTAAAGCTGAGATACCAAGTAGAGGAACCGGGCATGGAGGACCACGCGAGACACGTGGTCCATTACAACGCTCGGATGCTCACGATGGCGGCGTTGTCAAATGCATGGATTCGGGCCGTCAATGCGTACTACAAGCGGCACCCCCGGGAGCAGGAGCAGGAGCAGCAAAGGGGTCCATTTAGGAAGGACTCCGATGCGTACTTGATAGAGGAGCAGTACGCGAAGGTAATTTTTTAATATTGTAAAATATTTACAATATATGTGTATGTTAAATGCATTGATGAAAAATGAAATATGTGCATGTTACTATTTTCTGGTTACAGTGTAACACCGAGGCATACTTAGCTCTCTGTCGGTACTGGGATAGCGACGCTTTAATCAATAATTCCACAAAGGCTAGACAGTGCCGCATGGGGTCCAACGGCAAGCACAACTATGGTGGCGACGGCTACTTGCGTTTGGCTAAAAGCATGGTAAGTAATTTTTCAATATTTTTATGTGTTCCTAATATATTTATCTCACTAACACAGCTATACAGGAGCGAGAGATGGGTCATGAGCTGACCCCGACCCAGGTTTGGAAGAGAGGTCACAAGGAAAGTGACCCTTCTCAGCCATGGCAGTGTAGTCAGGTCGCAGCCGATCGACTATTAAGTTTTCGAAATTCATCAATTTCATTATAACTAATACTATTATTGACATGCTTACAAGATTTATTTGTTTTGTAGGCAAAGTACACGCAGGAGGTCGCGAAGATACACCATGCGAATTACGATTGGGAAAGCGCCCCGATCGACCCCAAAGCCGCGTACGCAAGCGGAGGCGGGAAGGCCCATGGATGGTGAGTTGTTCATGTGTTTCATTTATTTTTCAATTTATCTTCTTCTACTTAGTGTTTTCATTCTTTTGCAGGTTTGCCATTTTTGATGGAGTTGTCAACTCGAGGTCGACGCGACCTTTGAGAGGCGCTTCATCATCGCAGGCCTCGTCGGTTGGGACCACCAGTGGTCATCTCTCGCAGACC
The DNA here is from genome assembly GCA_036927565.1 of Tuctoria greenei. Lineage (NCBI taxonomy): Eukaryota > Viridiplantae > Streptophyta > Magnoliopsida > Poales > Poaceae > Tuctoria > Tuctoria greenei. Next base: position 91,627,067 of record JAYESD010000006.1, on the reverse strand, counting down.
CAGCTGGAGCTCCTCGCCTTGAAAGAGACGCTGATGCAGACCCAGGCAGAGCTGGAGAGGTCGAGAGCAGAGGCAGGGGAGGAGCAGCAGAGGACGGCCTTAATGAAGGCCCAAATGCAAGCAGCGGTGGCGGTAAGTTATTTAAAGTACCGTAGTTAAATTTCATAGCATTTCAATAACATATATCTTCTAATATTTTGCAATGGCAGGCTCTTACTCGACATAGCGGTCAGGATATCGAGATTCCTACGCTGTCGTCGCAGCAGACACCGGAGCAGGTGATAAACTCTTTAATATCAGTTCGGCCTCCCTTTAGTTTCAGTTTCAGTTTATTAGCAATCTGTTCGGCCTCACTTTATTAGCAATCAGGTCTAACCAATTCAAAGCACAGCCTAACTGTTTTAGTTTCAGTTTGGGCATTCTAATTAAAGTTCTGTTCAATTTGGGCACTATAAGTTCCATTCACATCTAGGGCAGATTCCGACTTTAAAATCATGAAAAATGACATAATAACATAAACTGTTCTACTATCAAATAATTCATTCTTTCATGTTGAAATGGTATTTTATTTTTGCTCTAATCTCAATCTGTTCATATACTTTACCTCCATGCTTTAGGATTGGGAGGTAATATTTAGGATTGGGAGATGGAGAAGTGAATGGATGTATTGTACATGGTTGGAAATACATGGAAGTCCTCTAAAACTAAACTATTGTATGTATTGTTTCTTCTGCAGGGTTCGGGAACGCGCCAAGAGGATCCCGGAGGTAGTGGTGGGGCTAGCGTGTAGCCCGATACTAAAATTGTGTTTTTCTCGATGTTTGAATACTATTTTGAAATTGTCTGCTGTATATGTCAATATCTGTGTATATGTTTGCATGCTCTGTGTTCTCGCCATCGTGCAAGGTAGCCAGTTTCTATTTTGAAAAAAAATTCAAAAACTTAACTTACGTCAGCTATGGTAATGCCGACGTAAGTTAGCCCAGTTTAACTTACGTCGGTCAGTCTGTACCGACGTGAGTAAAGCCACTTAACTTACGTTGGTTTGCCCCAACTGATGTAAGTTATACCACTTAACTTGCATCGGCCGGTTGCCGCCAACATAAGTACTCCGGCCCAGCCCGCGGCCCATCTCGGTACATAACTTATGTCGGTTGCCAGAGATCGACGTAATTAAGTAACTTATGTCAGCAGCCGACGTAAGTTACCTTAATTATGTCCAAACTGCTTCATCGGCCGGCAGCCGACGTAATTAAGGGAAAATCGACGTAGTTAAGTAACTTACATCAGATTAGGCCTTAATTACGTCGGCCCTGGCTGATGTAATATCTCGGGATTCCTGTAGTGGGATCTTATATTGCAAATCTTAAGGCATTTACATAACATGCAAGCGTAGTGCTTGGATTCTTAGGTAACATTGGGTGTCTTGTATACCAACGGGTTGTAAGGGTAGGCGGTAAGTGTTGACAACCCTGTTCATCCTTCGTAGCATCCCATGTTTGGCTATGCCACATGCTCTTAGTGGAAATTGTTATGGTTTTGCGAAAGGTACACCTTTGCCCGATGTGTTCGACCACTAAGCCCTAGTATTCACCACTAACACATTCATGAGTACATTCTTAGGCTATGCATATGTATACTTAGAGCATAGTAGGAGTAACCCCTTCTCATAACTTAACTCCCACTAGAACCATTTTACCCCTTAGAGTAGATTGTTTTGGTGTGTGTCACACTACCTCAATCCATTGTTTATCCCTACTAGGACCCTCACTAGAACATCCTACCCTACTCATAATTATTATACACTTCACTTTCCTTCATTTGTGATAAAATAAATACCATACTCTAGGGAATACTCTTGGGTGAAATGCTACAGTGGTACTTTTTGTGCGCTTGCGGAACTCATCTTGCCTTGGCCTTAGGTTAGCCTAGTGGCAAAAGCATTTCTAGCACTCATTGTTGGGATGACCGGTAGATGTTAAGAAATACCAACTAACGGGTCTGGGTACCATGGTGGCCAGAGTTCGCAATTCGATCTGACCATTGCAATTAAGCCAGGGTTAGTGAGCCCAGGTCCTGTCGGCAGGACCTCATGGGACGGACAGTCTACACGATTGGTGGAATAAGCTCCCCGACCCTCGCTTAGAGGGCTCTCCCGTCCTCACTCAACCAAGCCACGCCTGGGGGGCCGAGTCATGTCCTCTGGGTATCCACATAAAATACCTACTGACACTGCTACCAACACTCTGCGCCATGTCCTGTCTCATCGTGGACTGCACAGGAGCAACGGTGTTGAGGTGCTAACAAAAGACATGGCGTGACAGGACGAGGTTGACACAACATTGGCAGGCATGGCAGTTCAACCACGCCCTGAGGAGTGTATGGATAGGAACAAGTAATGTAAGAACCCACCTCCCATATGAGGAAGGCGGGAACTAGCTAAGACATAGAGGGCCCGCCCCTGGCTATAAAATGGGGGCTCGAAGCTATCAGAACGACATCCCAAAGAATACAACCAAAAAGGAGGGGATTTCTCCCCTTCCGCTAGAGCACTAGGGCTTCTCCTCATACATGTACTCCCCCGCCATTGATAATGAGAAGAAGGGATCCCCAAATTGGAGTATGGCACCTTGCCCGAACCATTATACATCTCGTGTCCTAGCAGCTAGGCCACCTTGAGGTAGAACACATAGTTCATACGATACTCATCGGCGAACCGAACGCCAGTAGTTGGCACACCAAGTAGGGGGACTACCGCACATTTCCATTGATCCTCGCCTCGACGGCTTCACCAAGCGCTGACGGGCCGAAAGCTAGTGTCCACCTCCCAGCCTCTGTCCCTATCTCAAAGTTAATCTCCAAGTACCGACGGGTCGGATGCCGGTGTCGGCCTCCCAACTCAACCACGCAACCAAGACCAGTCGCCATCCCCACCCTGAAGCCTCTCTCAAAGCATCTACGGGCCAGATGCCGGCACGGGCATCCTGGCGCGATGGTGCCGCAAGGACCAGCCTCCATCCCCATCGAGAGGATCCACTCCAAGCATCCACGGGTCAGGCACCGATGTCAGCACCCCAACACCACTCCATGTGTAGCAAACTGCTCACACAGTTTAGTAGACAAAGCCTCATGCGCCAAGACACTGACAACCGTCAGTCCCTCTTTTCCAGTGTAACACTCATTTTCATCTGTCTTGCATTGCATACATTCTTATACATGTTTAGCATTAAGAAACATAAAAAGGAACAAGTTTAAAATGAATTACAAACAAAACAGCATTTAAAATCCTTTATAGGTGCTGACTTGTCCTGTATGGACCTCGGACTAGTCTGGTTCTGCCCTCTGTTGACACTTTGGACTTGTCCGTCTCGCTTTGGATTAGTCCGATTGAGTTTCTGTTGTTGTCCAAACTTGTCCGTTGTTAAGTACGGACTAGTCCGTTCCTAGCTACTGGAACTTTTCGGAGTTGTCCAGTAGATCCCTCTTTTGATCCGGTTTTTGAAAAATTGATCAAGCCTCCAGACTTGTCCAGCCTATATTGGGCTTGTCCGTTTAGATCGGACTTGTCTGGACCACAATCGAACTTTTTCGCTCAAGTCTCTGTTCCCGATTGGACTAGTCCGGCCCCAAGTGGACTTGTCCGGTGTGACTGACTCGAATTTAATCATTTCCTCCATGAAATGTGATTGGGCATTTACATGGGCTCAAGAACATTGTGCCCAACCTCTATGGAGCCCATGTCGGACCCCACCCCGACATCCACCGCCTTAAACGCGAAATCCATCAAACCCTACCATCTCTATATAAACACCTCCAACTTTTAATCCCTTTGTCACAATTGAGGAAGCCCCAAACCCTAATTCATGAGAGCCACTGTCAAAATGAGTGCACCGGAGCTAGGAGAAGGGAAGGAGGAAGGAGAAGGTTCAAGCAAGATCGATCTTTGTCAACTCATCTACTTCATCATCAATTCTCCACCAATTCTCCATCTTCTTTGGATCTAGAAGTCAATTCTCGAAGCCCTCGACCTTTGGACCCCTAGACCCGTGGTAAATATCTTAGATGCATCTTTACAATGTAAAAAATGGTTTCATAATTACTCAAACTATGTCTAATTGGAAATTCGCCAAAAACCCTAGCTGAACGGACTTGTTCGGCCCAGTGCAGACTAGTCCGATTTACTTTCTGGTCCAGGGCAGACTAGTGCGATCTGCGGTACGGACTTGTTCGGCCACCTGAATCGAAAGTTGCTAAATTAATTCCAATTTGACTCCAATCAACTCAAAACCTGTTCAAACTTGTGTAACTCTATCATAACTAGTTAGTAAACATTAATAGCAACTCATTGACAAGTTTCACCTCATAATTGCATTATTCATGCATGTCATGGCATATTGAGTAATATATGAGCATTTATTGATTGTAATGTTTGTTTTGTATGTTTGTTGCACAGAATATAAGGTGTTGCTCTAGAGGGTGCTGTCGAGAACCTCCATCATCAAAACATCGAAGCTTTCAACCCTAATCAATCTCAAAGCGAGGCAAGTGTACTTGATCATTTTGATCCTGTTTCTACATGTTTTGTTGGCAAAAGTAAATGCTTGTGTCAATTTCATGGGAAACCCATTTATAGGTGGTTACTAGACTTGTATGGCCATTCTTGTTGCTTGGTTTACATTGTAGAGAGTCGGGAAGGGTATTTTACCTTTTTGCTTCGCTCTAATTATTTGGGATGGGAAAACAACCAAATGGCTTAACTATGAATTAATGCACTTATGTATAATGAGAATTGATGAACGTGGTTAATTGGTAACATGGGACTTGGCAGATCTAAGCAAGCATGATTTGTGGATTGGGTTGGATGACATGGTGGTTTGTTTGCTATGGATCTAAGGAAGGTTTATGCGAGAATAAGTCAGGACAACAGTGCCACCACAAGGCCATGTATGGGTGCGGCTTAGGCAATAAATTAGGTGTATTTCCAATATTGTTCGGATCATTTGGAGGAGTGGGGAATGAGAGTCGGTTGGGATTGCAATAGTTGTGGGACTGCTCTAGGATCCGAATGGCACAAGAGGGGGCCCTTGGTTCGATGTGCTCAGTTGGAGGCATCACCACTAGTGAAACCATAGTGGGTGTGAATAAGCTGGTAGTCCCTTTGTAAAGGCTATTTTGTGATCTCCTGGCCATACACCTATGGTAGTGCATTTGGCATAAGGGAGGTGTTCTTTAGTCACCGAGGGGTGACGAAATCACAAACTTGTGGGTAAGTGGTACAACCTCTGAAGAGTGTTAAAAACTATCATGATAGCCATGCTCGGGGTTTTGATCACATGGACAACTTCCATGATTAGAGTGGAACTTGGGATTTGGGATGGTTATGGTTGGGTTATAGTTTGGTTTTGGTTTTGGTTTTGGTTATGGATTTAATTGTGATAAATGGACATGGTTGATGAGGATGGTAAGAGAATGGCATATGGATGATTAATGGATGATCGATTTGTATTATGTTATTATTTGGGATATGATGGGATTAATTCACATAGATATTGTTGAATGTTTTTCATATGTTTTAAATGTACTTTTCATCAAATAGCCATTATTTATTATAGTTCCTTTTTTAAGCTACATGTCATTATTTTCCCACACTTGTTGTGTACGACATGTGCTCACCCTTGCAATTCTCCCACCAACAGTTCCAGGTGATGTCTGGGAGTACCCTGACGATAATGCGGATTACTAGACCGTGTGATGCCGTCGACTTGCCTGTGGTGTTGCTCGGAGCCGCGCTATCCCCCTATGCTCAATTGCTTAGTTTGCTTAATTAGATTCTTTCCGCTGCATTAGTTTTTAGAACTACTAATATTGATCATTAGATTTTGTAATTCGAAGATTATTTGAATATTGTAATAACATTACATTCTTAATTAATTTGTGATGTGCTAATTTTCTGTATATCGTTTGTGATCATGTATGTGTGTTGAACATCCTGGGCACACATATGCGTAGAACTTGGTTCAATTTCGGAACCGGGTGTCACAAATTGTTATCAGAGCCACATATTGACCGTAGGATCGAGCCTAGATAGAATGGACACTTTAGATCACATAGGAACACTCAGGAGGCGTTGTGGTTTGTTTGGTGTGCTGATTGCTATGTAATGTTCGCTTGTGTGCTTAGTAGAGAATTGTGGGATGCTTTAGCATTTGCCACATTAATATAGGCTAGTATAGGTAGTTGCTTAGTTTCATATCCCTTGATGCATATAGTTGGGGATGTTTTCTAACTTCTTCTATCTCTTGCTCTTTATTTAAATGTTGAGGACCCACAACCAGAGGGATGCCAATGAGAATGAGGAGAACAATGGAGCACCTCAGAACAACAATGGACCTGGACATGGGCCTACCAACCTTGAGCAGCTACTGGCTATGCAGAACCAGCTCATGCAGACTATGATATAGACCATGGGACAATCGCAAGCTAGCAACAACAATCAGCCCCATATGCCTCCACCACCACCACCTCCACCACCTCATAACAGATTGGGAGAGTTTATGAGGACCAGGACACCTACCATTGCTCAAGCCAGTGATCCTATGGAAGCTGATGATTGGCTGAACTCTCTGGAGAAGAAGCTTGCTATTGTCCAGTGCAGTGATAGGGAGAAGGTTCTCTTTGCTTCGCATCAACTAGTTGGAGCAGTCGCAGATTGGTGGGACTCGCTATTCAATGCCCATGCAAATCAAGAGAGGATCACTTGGGCTGAATTTAAGGAGAGCTTTCGTTCTCACTTAGTTCTGGAAGGTGTTATGATCATGAAGTGGTAGGAGTTTGAGAACCTAAGGCAAGGAAGGTCGAGTGTGAGTGAGAATCTCAATAAATTCACTCAACTCTCAAGCTATGCTCTAGAGGATGTGAACCGGGATAGCCGGAAGCAATATTTGTTTAAGAGGGGCCTAAACGATGAGATTCAAGTCTAATTGCTCAATTAAGACTATGAGAATTTCTAGAAGCTTGTGCACAAGGACATCGTGGTTGAAAACAAGGTTCGTGAGGTGGAACAAGACAATAAGAGGAAGGCGCCATATAAAGGACAACCACAAGGAAGCAATGTTCACTGCCGCTTTGCACCACCAAATGCACCATACCACAACCCCTCTGCTCCTGCATATCGTGCTGCTATTCCACCATGCCCAGCTTAGCCCATGCAGCAACGCCCGCCATGCATGTGCCTCGCCCTCTAATGCCTCATGCGCTTGCGCCAATTTTCTTGCCAATGCTCAACACCAAGCTCGTCCAAATAATTATGGTGCGACAAGGTCATGCTATACATGTGGTGAGGTGGGACACTTTGCATCTCAATGTCCTAAGTCAGGCCTTGGACAAGGGATCAATGCTGCAAGATAGAATCCAAGACCAAATGGAGGAGCGCCACAAGGCAACCGTGGGCCACATAATTTTGTTCGTGGCAAGGTGAACCATGTATCTATGGAGGAAGCCCAACAAGAAGATGACATGGTGATTGGTATGTTTCTCACAAACTCCAATCCGACGACTATGTTATTTGATTCTAGAGCATCGCATTCATTGATTGCATCAAATTATGTTGCCAAGTATAGTTTGCTGATATCTCATATGAAGTATACCTTGCCGGTAAAGTCTCCTGCAGGGGAGATGAGGACGAATATAGTGTGTCCAAAAGTAAGCCTTAGAATAAGGGGGGTAGACATCTTCGCTAACCTTATTGTTTTGGAGTCGCAAGGACTAGACATAATACTTGGTATGGACTGGTTAAGGAAGCACAATGGGATAATCCAATGTGCCACAAAGACGGTGAAGTAGACAAATGAGGAAGGAGTCAACATAGAATTTGAAGCATCTCAACAGACACCAAAGCAAGTGGAGCTGATTCAAATGGATGGTGTAGCAATAGAGGAGATTCCGGTGGTGTGCGACTATACATATGTGTTTTCGGATGAGTTGCCAGGTATTCCACCTTATCGTGACATTGAGTTGGTTATGGATTTAATAACCACAACTGCACCTATAGCTAAGAGACAATGTAGGATGCCTCCTAAGGAGTTAGCAGAGCTTAAGAGCAAATTCAAGAGCAGCTAGAGAAGGGTTTCATTTGCCCAAGCTCTTCACCTTGGGGAGCCCAAATACTTTTTGTGGACAAGAAGGATGGATCCTAATAGATGTGTGTGGATTACCAAGCTCTCAACGAGGTGACGGTCAAAAACAAGTATACATTGCCTCGTATAGAGGATTTGTTCGATCAAATGAAGGGTGCATGTGTTTCTCCAAGATTGTCTTGAGTCAAGGTATTTTCAAATGAATATTAGACCGTCGGATATACCCAAGGCAGCTTTTCGGACACGATATGGATCTTATGAGTATAGGGTCATGTCATTTGGTGCACCCGCATACTTTATGTACCTCATGAATAAGGTCTTCATGGAGTACTTAGATAAATTCGTTGTGGTGTTCATTGATGTCATTATGATCTACTCAAGAAGTGAGGAAGAGCATGAGGAGCATTTGAGGCTCACATTGCAGAAATTGAGGGAACACCAGTTGTATGCCAAATTAAGCAAGTGTCGGTTTTCGTTAAGGGAAGTGTCATTTTTGCGCCATATCATTTCAGGAGGAGGAGTATTGGTTGACCCAAGACAAGTGAGGGATGTGTTGAAATGGGAACCGCCACAATTTGTGAAGGAAATATGGAGTTTTCTCGAAATGGCTGGATATTACCGCCGGTTTATCAAGGACTTTTCGAAGATAGCCAAACCCATGACAGAATTATTAATGAAGGGGAAAGCATTCCAATGGACTCAAGCTTGTCAAGACAGCTTTGAGGAACTAAAGAAGAGTTTAATAACAGCACATGTGTTGATATTGCCAGACGGAGCAAAAGTTTTGATATTTATTGTGACACATCAAGACAAGGACTTGGATGTGTGCTCATGCAAGAAGGTCAAGTGGTAGCCTATGCATCGAGGCAGTTGAAGAAACATGAGCAGAATTATCCTACGCATGATCTCGAACTTGCAGCTATAGTGCATGCCTTGAAGATATGGAGGCACTGCATTCTTGATCATAGGTGTGAAATTTATGCAGATCACAAGAGCCTCAAGTACATTTTCACACAAACGGACCTGAATTTGAGGCAACGAAGATGGTTGGAGCTCATCAAGGATTATGATGTGGGAATCAACTATCCCCCGGGAAAGGCTAATGTAGTGGCTGATGCTTTGAGTTGGAAAGGAGTAAGTCACTAACTCACGGTTCAAGAGTTGCCATACGAGCTATGCAAGGAGTTTGAACGGTTGAATATTGGATTTGTGAATGAGATGGTGACAATGAAGTTAAATTTGACCTTGGAGAAAAAAATTCGAGGAGGTCAAATCAAGGATGAGGAAATTTAGGAAATTAAGGTAAGGACCCAGGAAGGGAGAGAATTCAAAGAACGAACATGGTATTCTATGGCTTGGGAAAAGAATTGTTGTGCCTAATGTAAAGCCTATTCGGGAAACGAAGTTAAAGGGGGCACGTGACTCGCCTTACTCAATTCATCTCGACTGTACAAAGATGTACAAAGACTTAAAGACATGTTATTGGTGGGCCAGCATGAAAAAGGATGTAGCTTAGTATGTAGCCTTGTGCGATGTGTGCCAACAAGTCAAAGCCGAACATCAAAGGCCAGCTGGATTATTGCAGCCATTAAAGATTCTGGAGTGGAAGTAGGAATAAATTTGTACGGACTTCATAGTTGGATTACCTCGAACCCAGTTTGGCCATGACTCAATATGGGTTATTTTGGATTGATTGACGAAATCAGCTCATTTCATTCCTGTCAAGACCAAGTATACTGCTACACAGTTAGCTGAGTTGTATATGGAGAAAATTGTATGCCGACATGGAGTTCCGAAGAAAATAATGTCTGACTGAGGTTCTCAATTCACCTCTAGGTTCTGGCAGAAGCTGTATGAAGCTATGGGTACAAGGTTAAATTTCAGCTCTGCATATCACCCTCAAACAGATGGACAAACCGAGAGGACAAACAAAATATTGGAAGATATGTTGAGAGCTTGCGCCTTGAAGCATAGATGCAGCTGGGACAAAAGCTTGTCATATGATGAATTTTCCTACAATAACAGTCACCAAGCAAGTTTAAAGATGTCTCTATATGAAGCACTATATGGAAAGAAGTCTAGGAGACACTTGTTTTGGAATGAGACCAGGGAAACTCAAGTATCTGGACCTGACATGTTGCAAGAGGCTGAAAATCAAGTTCAGACAATCCGCAAAAAATTTGGGGTTGCTCAGTCAAGAAAAAAGAGCTATGTGGGTAATAGGCGGAGAAATTTAGCATTTGAAGTGGGATACTTTGTATATCTCAAAGTATCACCTATGCAAGGTCATAAGCGGTTTAATGTCAGAGGCAAGTTGGCACCTCGCTATATTGGACTATTCAAGATTTTGGGCAACCGTGGAGAAGTGGCATATAAGTTGGAGCTGCCAGCGCATCATTCTGATGTTCATGATGTGTTCCATGTTTCTCAGCTCAAAAAGTGCCTAAGGGTACCAGAAGAACAATTTCCAATGGAAGAATTGGATTTAGAGGCAGATTTGACTTATGCCGAGCAATCGGTTAAAATTTTTGAAACGAAGGAGAGAGTCACAAGGAACAAGGTAAGTCGATGGTGCAAGGTACAATGGAAGCATCATGCAGAATCGGAAGCAACTTGGGATCTAGAAGATGACCTTAAGAGAGAATTTCCCTATCTCTTTCATTCTACGTCGAATCTCGAGGGTGAGATTCATTTTAAGGGGGGTAGATTTGTAACACCCTCATTTTCATCCATCGTGCATTGCATACATTCTTATACATGTTGAACATTAAGCAACATAAAAGGAACAAGATTAAAATGAATTATAAGCAAAAAATCATTTAAAACTCTGTATAGGTGTGGATTTGTCTGGTTTGGACCCCGGACTAGTCCGGTTCTGCCTTCTGTTGACACTTCAGACTTGTCTGCTCTTAATGTGATTTAGTCCGATTGAGTTTCTATTGTTGTTCGGACTTGTCTGTTGTTGAGTACGGACTAGTCCGTTCCTAGCTACTGGAACTTTTCAGAGTTGTCCGATAGATCCCTGTTTTGATCAGGTTTTTGGAACATTGATCAAGCCTCCAGACTTGTCCGGCCTATACCGGACTTGTCCATTTAGCTTTCTGGACAAGATCGGACTTGTCCGGACAACAACCTGACTTGTCTGTTCAAGTCTCTGTTCCCGATCGGACTAGTCCAGCCCCTAGCGTACTTGTCCAGTGTGCCCGACTCGGATTCAATGTATTCCTCCAAAACATGTTATTGGGTATTTACCTTAATTGGGCCTAAGAACGTCTTGCCCAACCCGTGTGGAGCCCATGTGGGACCCCACCTTAGCCTCCACCGCCATAAACTCGAAATCCATCAAACCCTACCACCTCCACCTCTATATAAACAACCCACTATCCCAACTCTTCATCCCTTTATGACAATTGAGGAAGCTCCAAACCCTAATTCGTGAGAGCCACCGTCAAGAGGAGTGCACCGAAGCCAGGAGAAGGGAAGGAGGAAGGAGAAGGTTCAAGCAAGATTGATCTTTGTCAACTCATCAATGTCATCATCAATTCTCTACCAATTCTCCATCTTCTTTGGATCTACAAGTCAACTCTCGATGCCCTCGGCCTTTGGACCCTTGGACACGTGGTAAATATCTTAGATGCATCTTTTCTAGGTAAAATATGGTTCTTAATTACTCAAATACGCTCTAATTGGATTCGCCAAAAACACTAGCCGAACGGACTTGTCCAGCCTAGTGCGGACTAGTGCAGTTTACTTTCTGGTCCAGGGCGGACTAGTCCGGTCCCCGGCACAGACTTGTCTAGCCACCTGAATCTGAAGTTGTGGAATTAATTCCAATTTGACTCCAATTTACTCGAAACCTATTCAAACTTGTTTAACTCCATCATAACTAGTTAGTAAACATTAATAGCAACTCATTAACAAGTTTCACCTCATAATTGCATTATTCATGCATGTCATGGTATATTGAGTAATATATGAGCATTTATTGATTGTAATGTTTGTTTTGTATGTTGGTTGCATGGAATAGAAGGTGTTGCTCTAGAGGGTGCTGTCGAGGACCTCCAACATCAAAACTTTGAAGCGTTTGACCCTAATCAATCTCAAGAGCAAGGCAAGTGTCCTTGATCATTTTGATACCGTTTCTAAATAATTTGCTTGCAAAACTGCATGCTTGTGTCAATTTGATGAGAAACCCATTTAGAGGTTGTTACTAGACTTGTATGACCATCCTTGAAGCTTGGTTTATATTGTAGAGAGTCAGGAAGGGTATTTTACCTTTTTGCTTTGCTATGATTATTTGGGATGAGAAAACAACCAAATGGCTTAACTATGAATTAATGCACTTATGTATAATGAGAATTGATGAAGGTGGTTAATTGGTAGCATGGGACTTGGGAGATCTAAGCAACGATGGTTTGTGGATTGGGTTGGATGATATGGAGGTTTGCTTGCCTTGGATCTAAGGACCGGTTCATGCGAGAATAAGCCAGGACAATAATGCCACCACAAGACCAAGTATAAGTACGGCTTAGCCAATTAATTAGGTGTATTGCTAGCATTGTTCGAATCATTTGGATGAGCAGGGAATGGGAGTCATTTGGGTTTGCAATAGTGGCGGGAGTGCCATGGGATCTGAACGTCACAAGAGGGGGCCCTTGGTTGGATGTGCTGAGTTGGAGGCATCACCACCGGTGAAACCTTAGTGGGTCTGAATATGCTGGTAGTCCCTTTGTAAAGGCTATTTCGTGATCTCCTGGCCATACACCTATGGTAGTGTATTTGTCATAATGGAGGTTTCCTTTAGTCCCCGACGAGTGACAAAATCAAGAACTTGTGGGTAAAGTGGTACAACCTTTGCAGAGTGTTAAAACTATCATGATAGTCGTGCTCCCGGTTATGAGCACCTGGACAACTTCCATGATTAGAGTGGAACTTGGGAATTCAGATGGTTATGGTTTGGTTATGGTTTTGTTTTGGTTATGCTTATGTATTGGATGGTGATAAATGGACATGGTTAATGAGGATGGTAAGAGAATGGCATATGGATGATTAATGGATGATGGATTTGTATTATGTTATTATTTGGTATATGATGGGATTACTTCATATAGACATTGTAGGATGCTTTTCATATGTTTTAAATGTACTTTTCAGGAAATAGCCATTATTTATTATCATTCCTTGTGTAAGCTACATGTCATTACTTTCGCCCACTTGCTGAGTTTGACATGTGCTCACCCTTGCAATTCCCCCACCAACAGTTTCAGGTGATGTTTGGGCGTACCCTGACTACAATTCGAATTACTAGGTTGTGTGCTACTGTCGACTTGCTTGTGGTATTGCTTGGAGCTGCGCTATTCCCCTATGCTCAATTGCCTAGTTTGCTTAGTTGATTAATTAGATTATCTCTGCTACATTTGTTTTTAGAACTATTAATATTGGTAATGAGAGTTTCTAATTTGAAGATTATTTGAATATTGTAATAACAATACCTTTTTGTATATCGTTTGTGATGCACTGTTGTATGTGTGTTGAACATCATGGGCACACATATGCATAGCACTTGGTTCATTTTCGGAACCGGGTGTCACATCCAGGCTCGAACGCATTAACCAACGGTGTGGCCTGGAAGATGAGGCACTGGCTGCCGGGGCAGAACTGTGGTCGACCGGCTGCACTTCGTCCCCAGACCTGAGCGGATCCACCGCTCACGCGATTTGGTAGATGAGGAACTGATCAGTGGCAAACAACTGTAGACTGTTCGCCTTGCAACCTCCAAGCAGGGGAGGGAAGATAAAGGACGGTCACCTGCACGACGATCACCCGCCCTCTTTTGCCAATGACAACCACACTGATGATCACCACTCGCTTCGAGTTTGACGGACTTGTCACAAAAGTTGCAAGCCCAACACACCGAGTGCGGCCAAACTCAACGTCTGCATTGGGAAGCTCGACTACCCATACATCCAGCCAGTTGCAGAGCTCGACATGAAGATCTGGAGAACCACGATCAAACAAACACCATGCTCCCTACTATTGTGGGGGATCGGGTTTCACCCGAGTGCACCCACTAGGCAGCTCATTAGGCTTGGGACTTTGGCCATCGAGGTAAACTCTCGAGTCAAATCCCTCAGAGCCATTGACATATCGTGATGATGCTTGAACGCTCACCACAACCGAAGAGGAGATGCCCGCAAGACGTTGACGGACATCACCGAAGACTACGGCAGGCGCGCAAAGCTCCCCGACCTCTCAGTCTATCGGCTCTAATGCAAGGGCCATGCAAGGACTTCGAGGCACAAGGGGTCAAAGTCCTGACACTTTCAACCCTCAGTCTGAGAAATCGAATGCCTCGGGCCCTCTGCACTCCCGAAAGACCAATGCTAGAGCTCACCGCCATGACTAGTCGATGAAGGAGAAAGCATACTCGACTCGCCCAGGCTGGCGCGGCCCAAACCTGGCTGGGCTTTTGACACGAGACAGGTTGCAACACTTCACTCTGCTATGATCGAGCTAAGTACCCCCCATCCCCCACCTTAAAAAAAGAAGAGAAGTTCAACTCCTGTCGAATGTGGGGGCTTCGATCTCGAGCTCGGGCTTGGACAACCACCCTCATCCCAACCCCGAAAGTTGGGCCCGAGGGCTGTCACTTGACCAGGCTCGACCTGATCCTTGAGATCCTTCAATCTAAAAATGTTTTTTCCCCACTTAAAGTACAAAAAACTCAAGGCACTGGTTTTGAACAAGGTCAATCAGATGAAAGATTGGATAAAGAGGAAAAAAATTTCATTAAAAGGGTCCCATATTACATGATGAGTTATTTCTTTATATGATGGAATACACGTAACACTCCCAAAAGTATTATTCTTATACAGGTGCTACTCGTCGAAGTTGAAGACTTCAACGCCCCCGAGCTCCATCGGCCCCTGAAGCCGACCGTCCGGATGGTTTCGCGTCTATCCCCAACTTGTAACTTCGTTGCTGGCGACCAAGCCTGGCTTCTTGGCTGTTGTTTCTTTTAAATATGATGAGTCTAGGAATGCCCGGGTGGTTGTCGTCTCCTTCTCTGTCAGGGCTCGATGCCTCTAAGAATGAAAGGCCACTAATCTCCCAAGGAGAGACTGTGGCCCTCTTCCATCTCCCTATGGAAAGGGTCAGGCCGCCGAAGCCTGTCGAGGTGTTTTGGGATGCAACGGCGCCCAACTTATTTCCCAATCCGCCATCCCACCACGTGGGAAGGATTGGTACATGCTAATGTTTGTTATATACCAATTTCTATTGCCAATATAACTTAATTATGTGGTGGAATATATATTTCTTACACACATCATAGTTAGATTTGACGTAATTCCACTTGTACTTGGAGAAATAGTGCATTCAAGAGTTTTTACACAGAATTGATGGAGAATGAGAGGAGCAATCCGAAAAAGTGCAACCCCAGCCGCTAGTGCGACGACATGTGGCATCACTTGGATCCATGGACCCATTCCCAGGCGTATCTAAAGGAATCTAATGTCGATTCACGCGGGAATAAAGCATGGGCCACTTACCAGTTACCAGGATAAAACACAGACGAGGGGGGCCAGGACCAGGTCGGTCGATCCCTTGGCTCGGCCGACATGTTCCTGGTGCCATACCCGATCAACCGACATGTGGCGCTCTTCTGTGGTGCCTTGAAGGCAGTGAACACTGATTTGTGTGATTTTGGTTGCGAGAACTGCCTCTACTCCATGTATAAATAGGGGGGAAGGCCTCACTTCTGCCACACACCACTCAAGCATTCTCTCTTGTATTACACTAGTGCTCTTAGTCCCTTAGTGGAGGTTAGTCTGTAGAGAGGAGCATCTAGTCCCAGGTCCAAATTGGGATGGGTATGGCTCATGTATCTTTTTTATTTAGTGACTTTATGCTTTATGATAATATTATTATTAGTCTTTACTTATTCATATACTTGGGCAAAGCGTTCCTTGTTTGGTTATGGAGTCCATGTTTGTGCTAGGTGTATATGCTCTTATGATCTAGTAATAGTGCTCATATCATGTTATCTTAAAAATCGTACACCACCACTATAGTCTAATTAGGTATTAATATGATTATTTTAATATGAGCAAGATAGTGCTTGGTTCCAACATTGGTTTCAATGATGTTTAGGTTAGTCATTGCCTTAGGAAGGTACATGTACTGCACAACTCTTAAGGTATTTACTTAACATGTAAGTGTGGTGCTTAGATAGTTAAGTATCATTTGATGTCTTGTAGATCCATGGATTGTAGGGGTGGGTGGCAGGTAGTGACAGCCATGTCTGTCCTTCGTAATCCTCTATGTTCGGCTACGGCAAAGGCTCGAGGCCATAAACGTCCTGTTGTTGATAGGGGTAAACCCGTGCCTGATGTGTTGGACCACTAAGTCCTAGCACTCATCTTTAGCATACTCATGTGTACACTAATAGGCTATCTATATGAATACTTAAAGCACAGTTGGAGTAGCTCCATCCCTAACTTGGCCTCCACTAGGACATTTTTAACCCTTAAAGTAGTTTTCTTAGGTGTGTGTCACACACCTACCATGTCATTTATCCATCCTACTGGATCTCTCATTAGCATATCCTATTCTCTCCTTGATCTTGCCACTCTTCCTTTGGAAAAAACAAATACGATACCCTAGGGAATACTCTTGAGTGAAATGCTACAGTAGTACTTTCCGTGCAGTGTAGCTCTGAGAATATCATGTATGCGTCGTGCATGGTAGGAAATGTAGTAGGTATATTTGTAACACATAATATATCTAAGTAAAAAAAGCAAGCCTTAGGAGAAATCAATTCAAAACAATTTGATTGAAGACTTGTGCATGTGTGATGGAATGGAGCTAGATGTGGACATTGAGAGGACTCCATTTTGAGTGGACTCTCTTATTTTGCAGGAATGAAACATGGATACTTTTTTTTTCTCTTTTTATTTCTCATACTTTTGAAGTAAGCATGCATTTTCTTTTCTTTTTTGTTTTCTTGTAGCCATGTCTTCTACTCCCTTTTTATGCAAGAAATTTTGGAAAGAGTACTAAGCATGAATGATATGGAGTTTCTCTTTTTATTGTGGAATGGCGGTATGATGGGAATTTGCTTACTTCTAGTGTAGAAGCATAGCATGTGCATGTGAAGTCTTGAATTCAAAAAGTAATGAATGAAATCTCACATAGGTCTATACTAGTTTGACAATGCTCAATGTGACGACAAATAGCATATGCTTAAGGTCTATCAATGTAATTTATCGTATGGCTTTGGTAGGTATTTCCAATCAAATGAGAGTAACCTAGATCTTTTTAGAATTTTCTCCGGAAATCTAAGTTTCACTTTCAAACTAGGAATAGCAACCCTATCACTATATCACATCTCACAACAACTTAGAATGGATTAAGCTTTTACTACCCACAATTTCCAAATCAAGGCAAAAGCAATTTTAGCCAATGAGAGCAATATGTTGGAGAGTAGTAAGTTGTAGACTATGGACTTAAGAAAATTAAAACAGAGCAACTATTCATCACTGCATCTATGTGAATTTGAAGTCATTCTTACCGCACATATTTTATTTTATTTGAAAACAAATCTATACTACTTTACTTTTTTTATATGCAAGGTGGATGATGGGTGAATGGAAAATAAATATGCAAAGGGGTTGATACAATTTACCTCAAGTGGGGGTCCTCCCCCAGGCTTTTTCTTCACTCACCTCCGTGATGAGGGTTGAAACCTTAATGATGGAATATGCCCCAAGATCGGCATGTTGTTGTTGTAGCACTGAGTTGAAGTTGGTGAATTGAGCGTCCATGTGTTGTTGCCAGTCTTGGGTACCTTGGACACGCCCTTGGAGAGTGTTGTAGATGTCACCCGTTCTCACTTAGAGCTCTTCGATACGTTTAGTGAGATCCGTCATTCCTTGGCTATAGTCACGATTACTTCTAGCCGAAGAGGAATGACATCTTCTCATGGACGTTGGAGGCAAGCTGCTAGAGCTTCAAGTGGATAGGGGTGGCTCCCATGTGGCACCTTGCCATCCATGCCACTTCGGTCTCATACGATGGAGGTTGATTTCATCTAGGTGCATCACCCATTGGGTTCTTGTGACACCCGGTTCCGAAAAATGAACCAAGTGCAGTGTATGTGTGCCCATGATGTTTAACACACATACACAAGTGATTCTCAATTGATAAACAGATAATTACCACAAAACAAGATTAATTAACCAAATTTTATTACACAATTCATAATATCCTTGAATACAAGTTCTAATGATTATAAAGGACAAGTTCAACTAATGCAGTGGAAATAACTAAATATACAACTATGCGGCTAAGCAAAAGGTATAGCGCAGCTCCATGCAACACCACAGGCAAAGCTGACGGCAGACACGGCCTATAACTCCGCATTATCCTCAAGACACTCCCAACCAGCACCTGAAACTATTGGTGGGGGGATTGCAATGGTGAGTACATGTCGTACGCAGCAAGTGTGGAAAGTATGACATGTAGCTGATACAAATGACGAATATAATAATGGCTAAGTGCTGAAAAGTACAGTAAAACATTTGAAAAGCAATACATCATATTTATGTGAAGTAAACCCATCATAAACCATGTAGATATCATGATACCAGTCTATATCTCATTACCAATGACCATATTTATCACCATAAACCATAATACCATCCCAAAGCCAACATCAAACCATCCCAATACTAAAACCCTTGTAATCATGTAGGTCATCCAGGTGTTCTTAACCGGGAGCACGGCTATCATGATAGTTTTAATACTCTGCAGAGTTTGTACCACTTTACCCACGTGTTTGTGATTTCATTACCCATCAGCGACTAAAGAACCTCATTTATGCACATTGCACTTCCTTTGGTGTATGGCCAAGAGATCACAAAATAGCCTTTACAAAGGGACTACTAGCATGTAAGGACCCACTGAGGTTTCACCGGTGGCGACGTCTCTTATAGACCACGTTTTCAACCAAGGGCCCCCTCTTGTGCCATTCGGATCCTGGGGAGTCCCTGCCACAAATCTAAACCCAATCCGATTCCCCTTCCCCGGTGCGCCAAATGATCCGCGCAATACTAGCAATACCCTAATTAATTAGCTACACCGCACCCATACTTGGCCTCGTGGTGGCACTGTAGTCCTGGCCTTTTCTCGCATGAACCGGTCCTTAGATCTAAAGAAAGCAACCACAATATCGTCCAACCCATCCACATACTAGGCTTGCTTAGATCACCCATTATCATATTACATTAACCAGTTCATGTTAATCATAATCTCATAAATGCATCATTAATGTGTAGTATTGTTTTTCCATCCAAATTAGTTAAGCGAAGCAAAGATAAAATGCCCATCCCGACTCTCTACCATAATTCCAGGTGACAAGGGTGGTTAAACAAATCTAGTAAGCTTCGTACCATAGGATTTCCCATCAAATTGACACAACATGCAGTTTCACAAACAAAACATTTATTTTAAAACAGGATAAATATGCTTCAAGGACACTTGCCTTGCTTCGACGGATAGGGTTGCTCAAGCGCTTCTGAAGTCTAGGTTCTGGAAATCCTCATACACGACCTCTTGAGCACTTCCCTCTACTAGTGATCACACATGCAAGAAAATACATACAAATAAACATGATGCACACATATTAATCAACATGCGATGACATGCATGCATGCAAAGTTCAATAATTAATTAACTACGGTTGTTTATTAACTAGATGCAACTAGTTCATACGTGTTTATACGAGTTTTGGGGGTTTTAGAAAGAGTTAGGGCTGCTGAAATAACATAGATGGTGCAACTATGATTAAACTCCAATTATTAGATCTAATACGTCGCTAAAACTCGCATCGGAAAAACGTGACCTACCGTAGATGCGACGGCTTCGAAGATCGCGGGACGAAGATGACGCGTAGATGAAGTGGATGGTGCAACAGTCCTCCGGCGGCACGACGAGGCGACGCGATGATCTCCTGCGAATGCTAATTTCTTCCTCCTTTTCTTCTTCTTCCTCTCCTAGCGGCACCTCCGGTCTCTCTTTTTTTTTCTACGGCGGCTAGGGTTTTTCTTCTTTCTGGGCGGCAGCGCTGCTTCTGGTGTCAAGAAAACACGGAGCATATGGTCGCTTTTATAGCCAGAGCGACTACTGGCTCGATCGAGCTGGGACAGAGTCCCAATCGGCTACGGCGCTGGCCCTCGGCGCGTCCAACTCGGCCAGGGGCGCGGGGCTCGGCT
Organism: Tuctoria greenei; assembly: GCA_036927565.1. NCBI lineage: Eukaryota > Viridiplantae > Streptophyta > Magnoliopsida > Poales > Poaceae > Tuctoria > Tuctoria greenei. The sequence continues at coordinate 91,606,660 of JAYESD010000006.1, read as the reverse complement.
GGCTCCCGATAAATCGGCCCGGCTACGGTGCACCCAGGCACTATTTGTCTGGAAACTTTCGGGGTGAAGCAAAGCGTCCCTCGAAAACTTTTGGAAGTTTCCAGAATCTTTTTTTTTGTTCTTTAGGTTTCACAAATATATTTTTTATATATTATTATTATTATTGTTTTTATATTTGTTCCATAATACATGTTTTATATTATTATTTTCTTTTTCTTCTTTTGCTACACATATTTTGTATATGTATGTTTTATCTTTTGTTATCTTTCCTGCATTCTACTAATATTTAATGCATGAACATGTATGCAATGCATGATGCAAAAATTGAGGGTGTTACAGTTCTCTTCCTCTTTGTACTCATGGACCGTGGAGGTTGTCAGGACATGGCCGCTCTCCTTCTACAGCTTCTAGTTACCCTGCCAGAGACATTACTTCTTCAGGCTTCCTCGATTGGAAGAAGGTCAATGGTTAGCCTCCGACATTTGTACAAATGATAATACGGGTTAGGTAACCGAATTTCATTGACAAGACCGGGATAATAAAATATCAGAGAGCCATTTGATCATGTTTAAGGGTATGTCCTCGCACTAAATAATCTTCATTAATTAATTCTCTTTAATTTTGAATATACTCAAATGGAGGATATTCTAGTGCTCCTACCGTAGTAGCAATACGGGCAACCAATGAAGTGCATTCAATTGGCCCTGTTCTTGGAACGTAATCTAAACATTTTGTCATCATTGCGATAACTGGAGTAACTTTTGTGTTTTTAATAACGGCACATAAATTTTTCTGCTCATCATCATGCAATACACTTAAACCTCCTCTAGGGAACATAGTCATAGCCACCCATCTATGCACGAAGCGTAAAGTAGGGTTGTGCAAGTGTCTATTCTTAGGTGCACTACATCTGACCTCAATAGTTAAATCTTGCCAAAAACATTGTTTGTCAAACTTAGGCAAAGCATATAAATCTAGCAAACAACGTTTATGGAAGCCTAGGATTTCACTTAATTCTTTACATAGGATGTTGTATTCTTTTTGAATTAATCTAATAGTAATACCATCAAATCATATTTTTAGTGCGCAAAGGAATTGCATGGAGAGAAGGCGTGAACCTCTCTCCTCTATGTGAGCAAAATTGTTCCATCCTAGTGCAGACCAAATGGAAAATAATTCGAAATCCATACCTATTTTGGAGATCAAATCCAGATCATAAGGTTTTGTATGAGAAAACTCATGATCTTCGAGGTGCTTGCGTGCTTGATCTTCAACTTCAGTTCATATGTTGAGGTTGTCATTGTAAATAAGTTGGTGCGGGTTGCTCCTCTCACCCATGGGAGTGTCCTCACCTACACCCCTCCGTGAATTTGGTGTACCAACGGAGGAGGGGCGTGCACTTGAATCTCCACCATGGCTTGAGCTTGCAGCCTCCTTCCTCTTCCCAAACAACCTCTTCATTCCTCTCATGGCCACAACAAACAAGAACACAACAAGGTAAAAACTCAAAAGAGGTGATGTTAGTAAAAGCAAAACCCCAGACAAATTTTTCCTTGAAGAACTCGAGAGCAAATTTCAAATGCAAACAAAAGCAAATCTTTTTGAGTTGGGGGGGGGGGGGGGGTAAGAAATGAGGAGCAAGAAAAACAATGTGAGTGAGAGTAACTTTGGGGAGGTAAGAAATCAAGTGAAGTGTGAGGAGGAGTGCCCCTCACGGCCACCAATTATAGTGTACACTTCCCAATGGTCACAAGGGAACCAAAGGTAGCCGTTCGAAGAGAGAGAGAGAGAGAGAGCCAAAATGTCCCTCTCCCTATGTCGGCCGAACAGGGGGCGTCGAGCTCACTACAATGTGGGCCCCCCTATTCTTCATTCTGGCATGTGGCTCCCCAACGGCTATGGAATTAGTACGTTGGTGAATTACCACTTTTGTAACTTAGAAAAAAAAAATTTCGAATAAAAACTCTTTTTTTTTTTCAAAACCCAACAATTTTCTTTTTTTGAAAAAATAAAGAAATTAAAATGATAGTTGAGAATAGATGATTCTCAACTTGCTAAGAAAACTCAAATATGCTGTGGGGAAAATCAAACAAAATGGGGAAAACCAAATGAAGAGAAAAAAATCAAAGAAACGGATAACTACCAAGTTAACCTATTGGCTAGGTCTCACCATCATCCCATGAGATGGACATTCGTCCATCATTTCTTGACATCTGGGCCTTGAGAGATGGGATTGGATGGCTTGTATTTCTTCTTCTGTCATTCCTTCTTTGGCGGCTTGGTCGACTTGGGCCTTTGGGGAGACCCGGACTTCTCCGTCTTCTTGGGATGTCAGCGTGGACAATAAGACGGGTTCTCTGCATAAAACCATTTTCTCATGATGCAATGAGCGGGTCCACCTTTGGAAGTGTGATTTTGACCTCTTCAATGTGCTTAACATTTGTCCCAACGCGAATCATGGAGCATTGCTCCAACTTTGGGCGAAAGATAAACTTCTCCTTCTTGCCATTGATATGGAAGTGGATTTCTCTAGCTCCCACATCCATGCGAGCCTTCGCGGTGCTAAGGAATTGTCCCCAAGAATGAGCAACGCATACTTCTCAACCTCCATGTCGAGCACCACGAAATCCACGGATGAAGCAATTCCGGATTTTCACCGGAACATCTTCAGTGATATCCGCCAAATAACGGATTGAAGAATCAGCCAGTTGGAGCTGCATTGGTTTTGAAGTAAGCTCCGTGAAGTTCAGCTGGTCATAAACCACCTTGGGCATCACACTCACACTTGCTCCAATGTCACAAAGGGCCTTGTCAAAGTGGTGAGCCCCAATTGAGATAGATATTGTGGTACATCCAGGGTCCTTCAGCTAGTTACCTCCTCGTAGAGAAATCATGTTGACATTTTTCACAGGAGGTTCGAGCTGTATTGGCATCTTGCCATTCTCCACTAGAGGAACAACAGTTGTCAGGTTAGCCAACACCTTGTTGAAGCTCAAGTGATTCTTGAAGGTCAAGGATAGTCCTTCGATCTTGGCATTAATGCTTTCTGGGTCTTGTCATGAGCTGATAGCTTCTTTGATAGAGCATCATTGATCTTCAACTGGCTAATGGCAAGTTCTCTCAAGGTTGGATGATTTTCATTATTTCCATTGTTGTTGTACCCTCCTTGAAAGAATGGGCGTGGTTGGCCCCACCCTTGACCTCCTGGACGATAGCCATTATTGTGCCAATTGTTGGCTACGTACAGGGCATCCTAACGGGTTTCATGGCAGTCATTGACAAAATGGCCCGTGTTGCCACAGACTTCACATGTGATGTGAGAGTCTAAGGCATAGGCATTGCCACATACCTCACTATTGCTTTGTCCATCGATCTTCTTCATAAGGAGGTCCAATTTGGCAGCGATCATATCCACCTCCTTCAAGGTGTGCATGCCTCGCTGGCGGGTATGGAGACGCTCATCGCTCCAACCCATGTTTGACACTATCTTCTCAATCAAATTTTTAGATTTGGGCACCGTCAATGAAAAGAAGGCACCTACAGCAGTAGCATCAACATGGTCATGGGCGGAAGGGATCAGCCAGTTGTAGAAGTTTTGGATAATTAGCCAATCATCAATCCCATGGTGGGGACAGGTTAGGATGTACTTCTGAAGCCTTTCCCAAGCCTCGGGAATATACTCCTTGGCATCTTGTCAGAAGCTGGAAATTCTTCCACGTAGAGCATTGGTTTTGCCCAACGGGAAAAACTCGGCGAGGAATTCCGTAGAACACTTCTCCCAAGTGTCTACAGCACTTCGGTTCGTGTAGAACCACTACTTTGCTCTCCAAAAAAGAGAAAACGGAAATATCCTAAGATGAACAGCATCAGGAGATATGTCCTTGACCTTAAAAGTTCTACAGATCTGAAGGAATTGTTGCATGTGAGCACTTGCATCCTCGTTAGCCTTCCCACAAAATGGGTTGGCTTGCATCACATTGACTAGGCCAGTCTTAATTTTGAAGTTGACGTCTCCCATGTTAACAATGGCCCAACAAGCACATTGTTAGCAGAGGGAGCTGAATACTCACGAAGGGTCTTCTGGGCCATTGGCATTTGGATTGTTGGTGCAGTTGGGCTGGCTTGCTTTGCTGCTCGAAGCTTTTGAGGAGTAACGACACGAGGTCGATATCTTAGAAGGGATTTAGGATATTCAACAATGTCTTTCGGCAAGCGGAAACCAGACATACACAATGTTATCCTACTAAAACCTACCAGGGTCCTATCCTATTCACTCAATCATGCAATACTTCGACGGCCTTCCCCGACAATGGCGCTAGAAATGCTTGTTGATATTTCCTACGCACTACTAACAATTCATTCCTAGCAAGGATGACAGAAATGCTAGTTGATAGTTTCTAAATCACAGATGTAAGCCTGCAAGCGCACAAAATTTATCGATGTAGCATTTCCCCTTTTAGAGTATTACCAAAGGGTGCACTTATATTCTCCCAAAGGAAGGCTAAGTGAAAGCAAAGCAATCATCAAATGGAGAGGCTAGGTTGGTCTAGGTAGGGTTCTAGCAAGGATTGGTAATTGATAGTTTGGAAGTAGTGTGACACACACAAGAGCATTCTATCCTGAAGGGGTAAATGAGGTAAAGAGGGACTAGGTTAAGAGTTATGTAGATACTCTTACTGTGCTTCTAATGTACATATACATAGCCTAGGTTTGTTACTAATGATCGTATCAATTATGAATTCTCATGCTATGTGGATTAACACATCAGGCATAGGTTTACTCCTAGCAATACTAGGACGACTTCTGCCAAGAGCCTGTGGCATAGCCGAATGCGGAGGATTACAAGGGACAGATAGGGTTGTCACCACCTACTGCCTACCTCTTCAATCTGTGGGTCTATGAGACATTTAACGCTAATTATCTATCCTAGCACCATGCTAGCATATTAAGTAATTACCTTAAAAGCCTAGGCACAAGCCATCCTAAGGCAATGAACTGAATCATCGTTGAACCAATGTTAATTCATAGCATAAGTGATTCATATTAACATAATCATGTCATAGCTAATTAGACTATAGTAGGGCTTTGTAGTGTTTATGATGATATAATAAGAATGGTATAGCATAGTCATAAATACTACTCCTACTACATATATGGAATCCACAACCAAACGCGAAATGCTTCATCCAAGTATATGAACAACAGAAGACTAAAGATTACATATTTATTAAGAACAAAGTCAAAAATACAAATAGGAATAAGAGAGTCATACCTTTCCCAATTAGGAATTGGGAAGACACTCCTTCTACTCCTTTTCCTACTTAGACTATGGACTAGAGGCTCTCCTCTTTATAGCCTAAACTCCTCTAAACCTATGGAGAATAGTGTATACAATGAATGAATACTCAAGTGGTGTGTGTGTGAAGTGATGGTAGGGGGTCCTACTTATGGTGGAGAAGCGTCAGTTCCCGCCACCAAAAGCGTGCGAATCAGTCACCACTGACTTCTTCAAGACGAGAGGAGCCAAACCATGGCGATTGACCGAGTTTAGCACTAGGACCAAGTCGGCCGACTAGGGGTGTCGACCGACCTGGTTTCTGCACCATTTCCCGTGTGCTTTCTCCAGGTCACTGCCAGGCGGGTCCCATCCCTTGATATGGGTGTTACACCATTGGATAGTCTTGGATACATGTGTGTGTGGGCCATTTGATCCATGTGATGCCACATATCGGTGCTTGATTGGCTGGGATGGTATTTTATAGGATTGCTCCCCCTCTTTTACCTCATTTCCTGCAATGATTCCCTACATGCACTAATTCTCCAAGGACAAGTGGAAATAGGTCAAATAGAAAGGTGATGTGTGAAAGAAATGACAATTCCCTCACATAATTGAGTTATATTGATGGGTGAAATTGGTATATAACAGTTGTCAACCCTGGACTAGTTCGCGGGACGGGTAGCTCGACGGTGGTAGGTGCTGGTCGTGGGGGAAAGCCCAGTCATGTGGTCGTGTTACTCCAACTAAAAAGAGGGGAGGTGGTAGAACTGGGACTCAGTAGAGGGCTAGAGTAATGGCTATGAAGGTTATGGAGGATGTAGCAGAGAAGTTACCAGACTAGTCCGGTCATGTCAACACTTGTCTATTCTGGGAACAGATAAGAAATCGGACTAGCCTGCTTAGCAACGGACTTGTTTGGTGCTTTCTTGTATTTTTAGTTTGTTGTTTAGCTCTTACTCTCTATGCAAAGTCACGAGCTCTTGGGATCTGTCTCACACACATCCTATACATTTAGAACTACTTTGCGCTTCCATTCTTCACTTGGACTCTTTCCATCTCATTTCTCATTTTCCACCTTTTTGTGCACCGTTATTTTCATTCTCCGAAGACCCGCTTTCATTTTAACAAATCTCATTACGATATCATTTGTTTGTCATTGTCGGTACCCTGCATATACCCTCGCACACAAGCCAAAAGTACCAATGTACGTTCAGTGGCGCCATGTGTCCAGAGGGTGTCGGACCCCGACCTTCCTCAACTACGGGATCCGGCGCAACCACATAGACCACAAATATGACACCCGACTCCCCCAGAGGGACACGCTCTCAAGGTGCCACGTGTTTGGGTTGGACTTCATCCTACTATAGGGCGAGGTCTAGCGCAACCACGTGACTCGAAGCATCAGGCCGGATGCCTCCCGAAGAGAAGGGCTCCCGAGCTGCCACGTAACTCGAAGGGCTCCGGAGCTGCCACATGTTGTGAAGGGACCCGAAGCTTCCGCAAGCCCCAAAGGGCTCCGGAGCTGCCACATGACCATGCCTGGCCTCCCCTGGCGGGGGCCAGCCCCGAAGCTGCCACGTATCCCACAACTCACCTTGGGTGGTGAGGAGCAGGAGTTAAGGGATGGTGCGCCCCATATAGGTCAATCATTGAAGACAGGCACCCACCTTCAACAAGTAACATGGAGCACTCCAACGGTCAGAGACCGCTGTGCCCAATCACATCACAATGAAGACACCACATGCCTACCCTGTCCTGCCAAGTGGGTAGCTTGCGGCAACCAGACAGACAAGTGGGACATCCCCTGACACTATCACCGACTACGCATGGGCCACTGGCGGCCGAGGCGGCAAGACGACAAGTCTTCAAGCCTTGGCCAGAGGAAGCTAACGCAAGAAGTCATAGATCCTTTAGGATTAGATTGCCCTGAGGCCACCTGTCGAGCCCCGGACCCCACTTGTAAGGCGTATGTCTTATGTATAAAAGGACCAGACCGCCACTGTTACAATAGATCCCCAACTTATGGATTAACACACACCAGCAATACAACCTCATCATGGAGTAGGGTGTTACGCTCTTGCAACCCGAACAACGTAAAAACCACTGTCTCGTACTCTCATACACGCGACCACTAGATTGAGAACTAAGACATGCCGATCAAAGAACCTCAGCGGGCCGCTCCTTAGCAGACTTGGGGAAGTGTCGCATTAACACTTCGACATTTGGCGCGCTAGGAAGAGGCTTTTTCCCTCAATAAAAGTGGTTGCACTTTCATCGCAATGGCAAGCATCAAGCTTGAGAGCGGCAGCAAGATCAAGCCACAAAAGGTCGACCAGCAGGTCAGCAAAGATGTGGAGATAGAGTTCCAAGAGCCTGAATGGGCCATTGAAATGGTCCATCAGGCTGAGAACCTTGACCTCAACAGCGACCACAAGCGTCGCAAAGCACTCCATGTCATTTGGGGGAGGGGGGGATTTTGGGAACCCGCGTCCCGAATCGCGGTTAAGACTCTGCGCCGAGCAGTAGTGTCGCTACACTCCAGTGACGCCCCGATGCTGCATCACAGATGGATGGAGACGCCGATCAGCATCGACGGCTTCGACTGCCCTGTGAACATGTTGAGAGTCGGGCTTCTGCCCTTCCTCTTTGCCCCCACCATTGGCAATGTTAACTTCTACCATGTCCTAATAGATGGCGGGGACGGCCTCAATCTCATTAGCCGTGCGGCCTTCGACAAGCTGAAGATCCCTGTGCCCAGGCTCACACCGTTTAGATAATTCTCGGGGAAAGGGCCAGGGAAGATTATCCCGTACGGAAACATCCATCTCCGGGTGACTCTCGGAATGCCCGAGAACTTCATGATGGTGAATATCCTATTTGACGTCGCGGAGGTCAGCCTCCCCTACAACGCCATTATCTGTAAACCAGCCCTGTACCGATTCATGGCTACAGTCCACTACGGCTACCTCGTCCTCAAGATGCTGACTCCCTCCAACATTCTCAAGATTTGCAGAGATCACACAATGGTGGTATCTGCTTTGGAGGAGGTCCGAGCACTAGCGACACCCCCAGCACATTTCTCGGGCGACGCTGAACCTAGTCAGCTATCACTGAGCCTGCACGAGCACGAATACATTGCTGCACCATGGGTGGAGCACTCCGACAACGACGGCGTACCCATCAAGGATATCTATATTGGCTCCATTGCTGCCAAGACCACCCTCATTGCGGATAGTCTAGACAGCAAACAGGAATCAACACACATCGCTTTCCTGTGAGCTAATGTCGACGTGGTTGCTTGGCAACTGTCTCAGATGCCCGACATCCCCAGGGAGGTGATTGAGCACCACCTGAAGATCTACGCCGATGCCCAGCCGGTGCAACAGAGGCCACGAAAGTAGTCCATCGAGTGGCAGAACTTCATTCGTGAAGAGATCCAGAAGCTGCTCAATGTTGGCTTCATTCGAGAAGTCCACCATCCCAGATGGCTGGCCAATCCTATTGTCATCCCCAAAGCTAATGGGAAGCTTTGGATGTGCATCGACTGCACCAACCTCAACAATGCATGTCCGAAAGATCCTTTCCCTCCCTCTAGGATAGATCAAATCGTAGATTCAACATCAGGATGCGACTTGCTCTGCTTTCTAGATGCTTACTCAGGGTTCGACCATATCCCCATGTCTAGAGATGACGAAGAGCATACTGCATTTATAACCATAGATGGCCTCTACTGCTATTTCTCCATGCCTTATGGCCTTAAGAACGCTCTCCCTACTTTTGTACGTGCCATGCATAAAATATTTGGGGACCTCATTCGGGACATGGTAGAGGTGTACGTCGATGATATCATTGTAAAAATCCAAACACATACATCATTGTTAGAAAACCTTGTCCTAGTCTTCGATAGATTACGGACTACACACACGAAGCTTAACCCAGACAAGTGCGTGTTCAGAGTCGAAGCTGGGAAACTCCTTGGTTTCACGGTCTCACATCGGGGAATCGAGACGAACCGAGAGAAGATCAAGGTGGTAGAGCTGATGCGGCCTCCAGCCCACGTCAAGGACGTACAAAAGCTTGCATGTTACTTGGTAGCGCTCAGATGGCTTATCTGTAAACTGGCTGAACGAGCCCTCCCATTCTTCAAACTGATGTGCCAATCTGGACAGTTCGTCTGGATAGAGGAGGCAGAAAAAGTGTTCCATGAGCTGAAGCGACAACTCACGTCACTGCCCATCATGGTGGCCATGGAGCCCAGGGAGCCTCTGTACCTCTACGTCGCCTCTACGAAAGAAGTAGTGAGCATGGTCTTTGTGGCAGAGCGACCTGGTACCCAGCAACCTCAAGAGACAAATGGGGACCCTACTGCTGACGTCGAGCCCCAGAGCTTGAAGACAGCAGGGGACCCTGACAACCAAGATGCCTCCGGGTCCCAGCCCTCGGAGGGTAGCCGAGTGCCCCCAAGGGGCCCCAGAGATAAGAAACCTCTGGGTCCCAGCCCCCAGAGGACGCCCTGGGTACAGGGAACGCAGAGTCTTTGGACCCAGAGCGGATGGAAGATGGTGCGCCAAATTCCCCAGAGAGGGCCCGGACTATCCATTGCCCGATCTACTTTATTAGTGAAGTCCTGCATGAAGCAAAAACAAGGTACCTTGAAGTGCACAAGTTACTGTATTGAAAGTGCATCTAGGCAATCCCTTGTGGGTTTTGCATGATTAATGACAAACAATGAGATCCTAATGAATTTATTGAGAGGACTGCAGGTTAAGGAAAATGAGATAGTTTGGTATGCTCAAAAAGGTAAAAAATGAAGTGGTGTATAAAAGAGAAAAGCCCCCCGACTGACAACTGAAGCCCAAAGTAGACTTAAATGTATAGGATGTGTGTGAGAGACACATCCCAAGAGCTAACGACTTTGCATAGGGGTAAGGGCTTAATAACACCTAAAAATTCACTGAGCACCGGACTAGTCTGTTCATGGACCAGACTAGTCCGTTAAACTCTCTGTTGTCCAAGTACACTGTGCACCAGACTAGTCCGATCACGGACTGGACTAGTCCGTTAATCTTTCTGGAATCCAATAACACAATGCATCAGACTAGTCCGATCATGGACCGGACTAGTCCGTTAATGTCGCTGTAAATCCTTTTCAGTGCACTCCGTACATGTCCGTCCACAGGATAGGACTAGTCTGTTGAACTCTTTGATGTTCAATAACACATAGCACCAGACAAGTCCATTCTTGGATTGGACTAGTCCACTCAACTCTCTTGAGTTCAATTACACACAGCACCGGACATGTCCGGACACCAATCGGACTAGTATGGTATACCTCACAGAATTAGGGTTTCTAGTGTGCTGCATTCCACGCCGGCTTTTACACAGCACACCGGACAAGTCCGGTACCCAGTGCGAACTAGTACAGTCATTGGGATCTCTAACGGTAACTTATTGGAAATCCTATAAATAGAAGATCCACGTCCCCACAATGATAACTTTCGATTCCTACTCAGAAAACCTAGCGCTGCCACCTGTCCGAAGAGCCCAAAAACACATCTCCCCACGCATCTAAAGTCCAAATAGGTTAAAATCGATTGAACACTTAGATTTGGTATTGAGAGATCATCTTTGATACGTCGTTGAGCTCTTGGGATTTGATATCTTTACATTCGTGCTCTTTCTTGTAAGCTTTTCGAGTGTATTTGATCGTTTTCTCATTGTAATTCTTGTGGGAGCCCTCAACGTGTGAGGTTGCCCCATAAACTCGGTGATTGCCCATCATAGTGGAATCAAGTCGGCCTTGTGTGGTGACTTGACAAGGGAAAGGGTTTGAAGAGACCTAACTCTGTGTGGGTTTCCTCAACGAGGAGTAGATTTCTTCGGTGAGATCGAACCTTGGTAAAAATTTGTGTCTCGCGTGCTTCTTTACTTTTGCATCTTGATTAGTGCACATAGTTGATCAATATCATAACTTGAATTGCAAATTGTTTTTCACGTGCAACTTGACCACATCAATTGTAAATTCAAGTAATCTTATATGTTTTTCACATTTCCGTTGCTTTAAAGAATTTAAATCCTACATTGATACTTTGTCAAATCAGCATACACCGAGCACACCGACTAGTCCGCACACACGACTGGACAAGTCCAGTCAATCACGTTTTTGACCTTTTGATTATGTGTGTAGGAAATTTTCAAGGCCTATTCAACCCCACTCTAGGCCACATTCAATTGGTATCAGAGCAGGTTCAACATCATTGAGACTCACCACTCTTAGAGATCAATGGCCTCTGAGAAGAACAACGAGATCCCGAAGGTGCCCAACCCTGAGAAAGAGCAAGAAACTAAAGCCTTCGATGTACTAAGAGAAAATCCACATGATGATGAATAAGTGTGTCAACGGAAGGCACTTCTGAGGAAGAAACTTTCGGTACAAAAGGGAAAAGAGGACGAGAAGACGACGGGGAGTGGTCATCACGACTACTCCTGATATCCTTACAACTACAATCGTCTAAATTCAAATAATCATTATCTTTCTATTCCCATGGGAAAGCCTTTGCAATTTGACGGAAATGACTACACCATGTGGAAATACAATATGAAGATGCATCAAATCTTTGAATCCTAGTCTTTGGCATATTGTGTGCATAAGTGTAGATATCCCAGATAAGGACGAAGAGCTCACTCCGGAACAAGAACAAGAATTCGACTGCAATGCACAAGCTGTTGTAGTGTTCACCTCATCACTGAGCAGAGAGGAGTTCACCAATATTGATGGATTGGAAAGCTCAAAAGAAATCTTGGATACATTAAAAACAGCTCGTGAGGGAAATAAGTCAGTCCGAGAAGCCAAAATTGAGATACTTGAAGGAGTGTTGGGGAGATTTGCTATTGAGAAACGTGAATCACCTCAAGTCAGTCTGGATGAGGGCGCTCATCAATAAGGTCGCACCTATGGAAGCAAGAAGTGGACTGACCATGAGGTGGTTAAGAGGATAATTAGAGCCTTTATGCCAAGAAATGTCACATTATGATTAATGATTTGAAAAAGCCCCGGGTTCCACAAAATGACCCCGGATGAGCTATTGGGAAAGATCATAAACCATGAGATGATGGAGAAGGAAGCCCAATATGTCAAAGATCTAGCTGAGCTCACTTCCTCCAAAAAGAAGGAAGTTGCTCTCAAAGCAACATGCAGGCCTAAAGGAAAGGAAACTCTTGAAGCTCGAGTCAAGGAAGATACAAGTGACGTGAGCACTGATCTAGATGATGAAAATATGGTACTCTTCATCAAGAAATTCAAGCGCATGATGAAAAGAAGACATGGCAACAACTCAAATGAAGGGAAGAGCAAAGAGAAAGGAAAATCCAAGGCTCGACGCACTTGCTATAACTGTGGCGAGTACGGTCACTTCATGGTTGCCTCCACCTATGAAGAGAAGAAGAGGAAGAAGGAAACGAAGCCTCAAGAGAAGAAGATCTTCACAAAAAGATGACAAGCTCATCAGGTGCACATCAGAAAGGAGTGGTACTCAAACAACAAGTCCTCCTTCGATGATGAAGAGGAGATAGCCACCATTGCCATAAAGAAACCCACGAAGAGGTCTACACTCTTCCCAAACATGGGAGGACGGGAGACTCACAATCACACTTGTCTTATGGCTAAGGAAGGCAAGAAAAAGGTTCGACTCACTCCTCCCTTGCTAAATTCCTCTATTAATGATTTTTACAGTTCTAGTGAAAATGAGGAGATGTTTAGGTGATTGTGTAACACTGCACTAAGGAAAACAAAAATATTGTCGGATGAAATCTTTGAGAAGGAGGAGCTTTTCAACCGACAAGATGATATGCTCATCCGTGAAAGGAAGAGATACCAAGAGATTGAGAAACTCCTTGAGCTTGAAAGAGAGAAGAGCAAGTCACTTGAGCATCAGCTAGCCTTGAGTAAGGAAACTTACTCAAAGCTAGAAGACTCACCCCTTGCAATCAAGGATGAACTTGCTAACTTGTCAAAAGTTAACAATAGTCTTGAAGTGCAAGTTGAGTCACTCAAGCAAAGTGACTCCTCCTCCTCCCAAAGCTCACCTTCCAAAGGTGTAAGTTCGACAATAATTGCAACCTACACATGTTCTATTAAGAAAAATGTTGTCAAATCCGATTCTGCAAAGTCACTAGACCTCCTAACGTCAAAGATGGTCTTGTGTTTAACAGGACCAAAGAATGTCCATAGATGATCATGCTAAGAATAAAATTACCTTTGTTAAGGAAAATTTGCATGAATCTGATATGCAAATATTATTTCGTACTTTTGATGCTTCTTATGTACTTATGAAATACTAATTTGGAAATATATTTGCTAAATATACAGGGCCATGCCACAAGAATTCGAAAACTTGTGTGTGGTGCCCAAGACTCTTGTGACTAACCTAAGAGGACCCAAGCAAGCTTGGGTACCTAAAATCAAGGAATAATCTGGTTTTGCAGGCTTACTTCTCCGATGGATCAAAATGGGTGCTAGACAGCGGATGCACAAATCACATGACCGGAGAGAGGAACATGTTCATGGAGTATGAGCGTAACACAGATCCAAGTGAAGGGATATACTTTGGAGACAACATCCAAGGAAAAGTCCTTGGTAGCGATAAAACTGAAATCTCTTCTCAACATACTCTCTCGAATGTTTTACATGTAGATTCTTTAGATTATAACCTTCTATCAATATCTCAGCTATGCGACAAAGGTTATAACTGTTTATTCACTAATGAGGGTGTGACCGTTTTTAGTAGAAGTGATGGCTCGGTTGCATTCAAAGGAATGTTCAAAGGAAAGCTTTATCTTGTTGATTTCAACATAGATAAAGCCAAACTCAACACTTGCTTGGTTGCTAAAACTAACATGGGATGGTTCTGGCATAGACGGATATCCCATGTTGGAATGAGAAATCTGCAGAAACTTCTAAAAGGTGGTCACATTCGAGGTTTAAAGGATGTTGTATTTGAGAAAGACAGGTCATGCAGAGCTTGCCAGATGGGAAAACAAGTTGGAGCACCGCACCCCGCCAAGAACGTGATGACTACTACAAGACCGCTGGAACTACTTCACGTGGACCTTTTCAGTCCAATTGCTTACATAAGCATCCGCGGTAACAAATATGGATTAGTTATTGTTGATGATTTTTTAAGATTCACCTGGGTATTTTTCTTGTATGATAAATCAGAAACTCAGGGAATTCTCAAGAAATTCTTGAAAAGAGCTCAAAACAAATTCTCATCAACCGTGAAGAATATTAGAAGTGACAACGGGACAGAGTTCAAAAATACACAAGTTGAGGAGTACCTTGATGAAGAAGGAATAAAGCACGAGTTTTCAGCATCCTACTCCCGTAAACAAAACGAGGTAGCTGAAAGGAAAAACATAACGCCAATTGAAATGGTGAGAACAATGTTGGATGAATACAAAACATTGGACTAGTTTTGGGCTAAATCGGTGAACACCGCTTGTCACGCCACAAATCGGTTGTATCTACACCGACTCTTGAAGAAAACGCCATATGAGCTTCTTACAGGTAACAAACCAAATGTTTCATATTTTAAATTATTTGGTTGTAAATGTTTTATTCTGAACAAAAAATCGAGGACTTCGAAGTTCGCTTCAAAATCTGATGAAGGGTTCTTGCTCGGTTTTGATTCGAACGCCTACGCCTATCGTGTCTTCAACAAAGTCTCTAGCCTTGTTGAAGGAGCACTTGACGTAGTGTTCAATGAGACTAACGACTCCCAAGTGGAGCAAGTTGATAAGTGTGTGCTAGATCATGAAGAAGCCCCATACAAGGAAGCAATGATCAAGGGGGAGATCATGCACAATGTCAAAATCAGGAAGATCAAGAAGATCCATATAACCATGAAAGCACTGATTTAGGGGGAGACAACGACAATGAAGAGCAAGCAACTACACAAATCCCTCACCCTAGAGTACACCAGAGTGTGCAAAGAGATCATCCCGTCAAAAACATCATTGAAGATATTTCTAAGGGAGTAACTACTCGATCTCACATAGAAAATTTTTGTAAATATTACACTTTTGTTTCTTTTCATGAACCATACAAGGTAGAAGAAGCCTTAAAGGATCCATACTGGGTGATTACAATGCAAGAGGAGTTGAACAACTTAAAGAGAAATGAAGTGTGAGAACTAGTGGAAAGACCAAAGGCGAACATTGTTGGAACCAAATGGGTCTTTTGGAACAAACAAAATGAACATGGAGTCTTAACGAGAAATAAAGCGAGACTTGTGGCTAAAGGTTACTCACAAGTCAAAGGTCTGGACTTCGACGAAACTTTCACTCTTGTAGTTAGACTTGAGTCCATTCGTATGTTATTGGCATATGCTACTCACCATAATTTCAAGCTGTATCAAATGGACGTCAAAGATGCCTTCCTCAGCTGTCCAATTAAGGAGGAAGTGTACATAGAGCAACCACCAGGATTTGAAGACCAGGAGTACCCCAACCATGTCTGTAAACTGCGTAAGGCTATCTATGGCCTCAAACAAGATCCTCGAGCTTTGTATGAGTGCCTTAGAGAATTTCTGACTCAAAATGGTTTTAAAACTGGAAAAGATGATTATACTCTATTCAAAAAGCACTTTGATGATCATCCATTTGTATGTCAAATCTATGTTGATGATATTATCTTTGGTTCTACTAATAAATCATTTTGTGAAGAGTTTAGCAAGATTATGATAGATAGGTTCGAGATGTCGATGATGGCCAAATTGAAGTTCTTCTTGGGATTCCAAGTGAAGCAATTGAGAGAGGGCACTTTTATAAGCCAGACCAAGTACATGCAGGACATCTTCAAGAAGTTCAATATGGACAAGGTCGAGCCCATCAAGACACCCATGGCGACTAACGGACATCTCGACCTCAATGAAGATGGTCCAAATGTGGATCAAAAGGTATATTGGTCTATGATTGGCTCATTACTCTATTTATGTGCATCTAGACCAGATATCATGCTTAGTGTGCGTATGTGTGCAAGGTTTCATGCCGCACCTCAGGAGTGCCACTTAATAGATGTAAAAAGAATATTAAGTGAATGTGGCCTAGAGGGTTGGTGAATAGGCCTTTTTGAATTTTAGTTGAAACCTGCAACACTTAGTAACTTGATCAAATACCAAGAAATCGGACTAGTCCGGTAAAGTGGGGACAAGATTGATCTAGTTAGATCAATGATCTCAATACCAGCACAGTAAGCAGCGGAATAT
Source organism: Tuctoria greenei (assembly GCA_036927565.1). Classification (NCBI taxonomy): domain Eukaryota; kingdom Viridiplantae; phylum Streptophyta; class Magnoliopsida; order Poales; family Poaceae; genus Tuctoria; species Tuctoria greenei. The sequence continues at coordinate 91,590,118 of JAYESD010000006.1, read as the reverse complement.
AGTGTGTAACTTGAAGGTATTGAGTCAATGAAATGAAATGTAGCACAAAATAATGTTGGTTTCAATGTTTTAACATAATATATGCAAGATCAAGTAAACCCTAGAATGTGATATGAAAAACTAAGAACAACATTGACACGTCAGTTTATCCCGTGATTCAGTTCCCACAGAGGCAACCTACATCCACATTGAGGAGCCCACGAAAGGATCGGGTCTTCTCCAACCCTACCCTTGTTGAATTGCCACGTAGGCCAATTCTCTTCCACTAATCACAAAGGGTAAATCACCAAGTTCAAGGGGCCTTCTCACAAGTTGAGGGCTCCCCAAGATTACAAATCAAACACCACCAAGAACACGCTCATAAGGTCCAAAATAAAACAATAGGAGTGTGTTAGAGAATCAAACCCAAGAGCTCAAGACGTGAGAGTCGTGTCTCTCCTTTGATCCAAATTTAATCCTCAAGGATTTGATCTTGCAATGGATTGTGTGGAGAGATGTGTTTTCTAGGCTATTGGAGGGTGTGAAGGCGCAGGGAGTCGAGAGAGATCAAAGTAGGGCCGTGCACATCTATTTATATGGAGGTTTCCAAAGGTTACCGTTAGGGTTTCGAGAGTCCGGAGTGCAGTGTGTAGGAAACCCTAAGTTCTCAGAAATGTTGGACTTTTCCGGCCTAGGGCGGACCAGTCCGATTTAGGCTCTGGAAAAGTCCAGACTAGTCTGGTCACTATCGGACTAGTCCGGGTGTGGTGAACCCCTTAGTGAATTAAGGAAAAGTCCCCACTTGGAGGACTTGTCCAATTTTTGTCAGAGAGGTTATCGGACTAGTCCAGATATTATCTGACTTGTCTGATTTAATGCAATGATGTAAAATGTTGAGGACTAGTCCGCACTGGGGAGGTCTAGTCCGATATTAGTCAGAAACATATCAGACTAGTCCGGTCTGTGTACACCTGGACTTCGCAGGCAAGTCTGCACTGGGAGGACTTGTCCGATTTTGAACAGAGGGATTATCGGACTAGTCTGGGGTATATCGGACTAGCCCGGTCCGGTGTAAATTTATGCAGTGAATGAGTTTTCTTATGCTTGAGCTCTTGGAGTGTGTTTCACCAACACACTACATACACACTGATCTAATCTATTCAGCTCTTGAGCTCTTTTCCATATAGATCCTCATTCTCCTTTCTTTTTCAGCTTTCTTCATAATTTCATTAAAACCTGCGCTCATCTTAACAATTTGGTTAGGATCTCATTTGTTTGTCATAAATCAACGAAAACCCACAAGGGATGCCTAGATGCACTTTCAATCTCTCCCTTTTTGGTGATTGATGACATCCAATTGAGATTTCACAAAATATGATAAAAATACAGAATTTTCATAAAGTGTGCACATATGAGTTTGGTACAAGTTAAGCAATGAAAACATAGGGCATATGTGCACTCTTTATGGTGGGGTGTAAAACTACGTGAGTGCGAGCAATAATCGTGATGAAAATGAAATGATTGACATGGAAATACCAATATCAAGCATATATGTCAATTCCAAAGCTAAATCACAAATTATCTCAAATCATCATCACAAATTTCAAAACCTAAGCATAAACATAGTCATTCCATAAACATAGTCATTCCATCGCACCACAATAATAAAGGTAGAGATAACAGAATTAAAGTTTTACAACCAAAAAGAGACACAAAAAGATACACAATGAAGCTCTCATCTCTCAACCTACAGCTAGGATCTAGTGACCCCCCTCAATCTGTCCCCCTTTGTTATAAAGACACCAAAAAGAAGGAGAGGAGGGATCTAGTGGCTCATTCCTCGCTGTCGGTCCTCTCCTTGTCTTATATTCATCTTCAGGTTGAGTATGAGGAGGAGGAGCAGATCCACTCGAGTGCCTCCAATGCCAAAGTAAGCAAGCTCGGAGGGAGTCAAAGGTCCAAGCTCAGTGAGATCAGAGGCTAAATCTTTAGATATAATAGGGGATCCAATAGGCTTGATCTCCAGCTTCTGGAAAATATGCTTGACATTTTCTTTGACATACCTCATATCTGCCTTCCTCGCCTTGTTCATCTTGTGAAGCTTTACCTCATCCTTCTTGCATGAGCCAAAAATGGTTGCCAAGTACTTCAAGATTCCACTAGGAGACCCTTTTTGGGGAGGGGCCCTAGTGGTGGGAGCAGTCCTCTCATCTCCTCGAGCTCTCCTTGGAGCCTCTTCACTAGACACCGGAGATGGAGCAGCTTGGACAGTGGCTTGGGGGGGGGGGGGCTTTTGGGGCCTCAAAGAAGTGTGCTCCACATCCTTCACGAACTCGATTCCTGTGACCTTCTCAATCGTAAATATAAAGTAGGGAGCATAGCCACAGGATCTGTTCGGTGTGCAGGAGATGTTGACCATATCATTCCAGATATAGTCAAAGACATCAAACTTTCGGTTCTTGCTAATCACCTTCATTAGGGTCCTCAAAAACCCTTGCACACTTCCTGCATCTCCGTCATTCGGAGCTACTGTCTTCCTCAACACCCTATTAAGAACCATGAAAAAAGGCTTCATGTTCTTGGTCGATGGAGGGTTGTACTTTAGGCTAATATCATAAAGGAAGTCCATCTTATCCTCTAAAATAGATTAACATAGATGTAATACAACAAGGAAGCATGTATTAGCTGAAAGGAACTAAGCTATTTGATCCAAAACGGAAGAAATCAAAGTTTCTAGGGTTTGGAGGATATTTACCAAAATTCTTTGATTCTTTATGAAGGAGGAGTTGGAGGTGCGGACAAGTCTATGGTCTTCAATCCCCTAGCAATGGAGATCGATTTTCACCCAAACTTGAAGAGATTTGATGGAGAAATCGCCAAATCGCCTTGGGGGCTCTCGAGTGAAGAGAGAATGTGAGGTAAGTTTTGAGGGTGAAGGAGACTAGGTTTTGGCGGTGCCTAGGGTTATGGAGTCGAAAAATCGGACTAGTCTGTAGTCAACCGGACTAGTCCGGACTACTGGACCTCTACGGACTAGTCTGCAGTATTCGGACTAATCTGGATAACCACAGACTAGTCCGTGGTCACAAGAACAGGTATAATTAGCCCATTCGTATATATTCGAAGGTTCTTATAGAGAAAATAGGGGCCAAAACAATCAAGTAATCTTGATGAATATGATCAGTAAGCATACAACAATCAAGCAATGACCATAATTCATCAATATCAAGTACTTGAAATAGTTTTTCGGAGAAAATTGAGAGAGATGAATTTCGCAACACAATCAACATATTTTGATGAAGCCATACAGGTATGCAAGTTTTCAAGCCACATTCCAAGCATCAAGGATGTTTAGTTCATTCCGGAGCTCGCAAAAATGTTTTTTCATCAAGTGGCTTGGTGAATATATCGGCTAGTTGTTTTCTGGTGTTGACATGGGAAATGGCTATGTCTCCTTTCATAGAGTAGTCTCTCAAAAAGTGATGCCAGATGTCAATGTGTTTGGTCCTAGAGTGCTCGATGGATTATGGGCAATTTTAATGGCACTCTCATTATCACAAAGGAGTGGAATACGGCTCATATTATAACCGTAATCCCTTAGAGTTTATCGCATCCAAAGGAGTTGTGCACAACAACTCCCAGCTGCAACATACTCTGCTTCGGCCGTGGATAAGGCAATGGAGTTTTGTTTCTTGGAGGACCAAGAAACTAGGGATCTACCTAGAAACTGGCATGTACCGGAGGTACTTTTTCTATCTACTTTGCATCCGGCATAATCTATTTTGGAGTATCCAATGAGATTGAATTTGGAACCTTTAGGATACCAAAGTCCTATGTTGGGCGTATGAACTAAATACGCAAGATTATTTTTACGGCTGTCAAATGACACTCCTTAGGATTGGCTTGAAATCTTGCACACAAGCACACACTCAACATAATATCAGACATAGATGAACATAAGTAAAGTAGGGATCCAATAATGGAGAGATATACCTTTTGATCCACACTTGGTCCGTCTTCATTGAGATCCAAGTGTCCATTTGATGCCACGAGAGTCTTTATGGGCTTCGCCTTGTCCATTCCAAACTTCTTGAGTATGTCTTGAGTATACATAATTTGGCTTATGAAAGTCCCCTCCTTTTGTTGCTTCACTTGGAATCTCAAGAAGTATTTTAGCTCTCCCATCATAGAGATTTCAAACCTATCTGTCATAATCTTACTAAATTCTTCATAGAATGAATTGTTAGTTGAACAAAAAATGATATCATCAACATAAATTTGGCAAACAAAGAGATCATTATCAAAATGTTTCATGAATAATGTATAATCAGCTTTGCCAATTTTAAAACCATTTTCAATCGAGAAATCTCTAAGGCACTCATACCAAGCTCTAGGAGCTTGTTGGAGGCCATAGAGAGCCTTACGAAGTTTAAACACGTGATCGGGGAACTCTTGATCTTCGAATCTAGGGGGTTGCCCCACGTACACCTCCTCCTTGATTGGTCCGTTGAGGAAGGCGCTTTTCACATCCATTTGATAGAGCTTGAAATCATGGTGAGTAGCATATGCAAGTAATATTCTAATAGATTCAAGCCTAGCTACGGGAGCAAAGGTTTCATCGAAATCCAAACCTTTGACTTGTGAATACCATTTGGCCACAAGTCGTGCCTTGTTCCTTGTCACCACCCCGTGTTCGTCTTGCTTGTTGCGGAAGACTCATTTGGTACCGACGACATTGAACTTGGGTCTTTCGACTAGTTCCCATACCTCGTTCTGTTTGAAGTTGTTCAATTTTTCTTGCATTGCCACCACCCAATCCGGATCTTTCAATGCATCTTAAATCTTGCGCGGTTCTGAAAAGGATACAAAAGAGTAGTGTTCACAAAATTTAGCAATTCGAGATCTTGTAGTTACTCCCTTTTGGATGTCCCCAATTATGTTGTTGACGGGGTGGTCTCTTTGGACGCATTGGTGTACTCTTGGGTGTGGCACTTGTGGTCTTGGGTCTTCATGGTCATCTTCTACTCACCCTAGATGGTTTCCCACATTTGTGTGTTGATCATCTTCATCTTCTAGTGGTTGATCTTGTGTAGAAGCTCCCCCTTGATCCATTACCTCCACTTTTGGTTCATCTTCTTCATTTTCATTTGGAGATGGAACTTGTGATCGAACATCACCCAATGCCATTCGTCTTAATGCTTGACAACGAGCTTCTTCTCTATCTAGCACACATTGATCAACTTGCTCTTCCTGAGATCCGTTAGTTTCATCGAACATTACATCACATTCTACTTCAACAAAACTGGAGACTTTGTTGAAGACACGATAGGCGTAAGTGTTCGAATCATAGCCTAGCAAGAAAACTTCATCGGACTTCGAAGTGAACTTTGAAGTCCTAGGCTTCTTGTTCAAGATATAGCATTTAGAACCGAAAACATGAAAATAGCAAATATTAGTTTTGTTACCCGTGAGTAGCTCATATGATGTCTTCTTGAGTAAGCGATGAAGATAAAGTCGGTTTATGGCGTGACAAGCAGTTTTGACCACTTCAGCCCAAAACCGATCCGATATCTTTTACTCATCAAGCATTGTTCTCGCCATCTCTATGAGGGTTCGGTTCTTCCTTTCGGCCACTCCATTTTGTTGAGGTGAGTACGGTGCTGAAAATTCATGTTTGATGCCCTCTTCATCTAGGTACTCCTCAACTTGAGTGTTCTTGAACTCCGTGCCATTGTCACTTAATATGTTCTTTATCTTCAATGAGAACTCATTTTGGGCATGCTTGAGAAACTTCTTGAGGGTTCCTTGAGTTTCTGTCTTATCATGCAAAAAGAAAACCCATGTGAAGCACAGAAAGTCATGACCAATTACTAAGCCATATTTGTTATCGCCGATGCTTATCTAAGCGATTGCACCGAATAGGTCCATGTGAAGTAGCTCGAGCGGTAGTGTTGTTGTCATGACATTCTTCGTGGGATGGGGTGCTCCTACTTGCTTCCCGGTTTGGCACGCGCTACAAGACCTGTCTTTCTCAAAAACGACATCCTTCAAACCTCGGATGTGATCGCCCTTAAGGAGTTTTTAAAGATTCCTCCTACCAACATGTGCTAGCCGTCTATGCCACAACCGACCCATGGTTGTCTTTGCAGTAAAACATGTGTCAAGTTTGGCTTTATCTTTGTTGAAGTCAACAAGATGAAGCTCTCCCTTCAACACACCCTCGAATGCAACCGAGTCATCACTCCTTCTAGAGACGGTCACACCCTCATTAGTAAATAAGAAATTATAACCCTTGTCACACAATTGAGATATGGACAGAAGGTTATAATCCAAAGAGTCAACATGCAAAACATGAGAAAGCCTGTGTTGAGATCATATTGCAATTTTACCGGTACCGAGCACCCTTCCTTGACTATTGTCTCCAAAATAGATGCCCTCGCTTGTATCCTCATTTTCTTCGTACTCAACGAACATCCTTCTTTCTCCGGTCATGTGGTTGGTGCATCCACTGTCTAGCACCCATGCATTTTGCTCCACCGGAGGATTAGGCCTGCAAAAACAAATTATGCCTTGGTTTTAGGTACCCAATCTTGCTTGTGTCCTTTGAGGTTAGTCACAAGAGATTTTGGCACCCACACATGGGACTTGGTATTCCCATGGCGTGGCTATTGACGGTTGTTATATACTAATTTCATTTGTCAATTTAACTCAATTATGTGAAGGATTTGTCATTTCTTGCACACATCACCTTTCTATCTAACCCAATTCCACTTGGACTTGGAAAAATATGTGTATGCAACATTTTATGCAGAAAATGAGGAAATGTAGAGGGACCAATCCTATAAAATATCATTCCAGCAAATCAGGCGATGACACATGGTATCCCATGGATCAAATGGCCCACTAACAGAAGTATCCGATGAGATCCAACGGTGTATCACCAGATACATCAAGGGGGCCCACCTGGCAGCCACCTAGAGGAAGCACTCCACGTTTGGAGTGCTGACCAGGTCGGCCGAACCAGGGGTTCGGCCGACCCCTTCCTGGCGCCAAACAAGGTCAAACGATGCGTGTTGGCTCCTCCTAGCTTGAAGGAGTCAATGGTGACTGACTCGCACGCTTTTGGTGGCGGGAACCGACCTAAACACTAGTATAAATAGGACCCCCTACCCCTCACTTCAACACACACCACTTGAGCTTCATCTCTATTGTATACACTATCATCCATAGTCTTAGAGGAGTTAGGTTGTAGAGAGGAGAGTCTATAGTCCCAAGTCCAAATTGGGAAAGGAGCAAGGAGTCTCTCTCTTCCCAATCCTACATTGGGAAAGGTATGGCTCATGTATTCTTTCTTGTATTTGTGACTTTATGCATAATAAAAATAGTATCCTAAGTCTCTACTTATACATATACTTGGGCAAAGCATTTCTTTTTTGATTGTGGAGTCCATGTATGCGGAAGGTATAGCTTCTATGACTGTTTCATCATGAACAAATCTCATTATCATATAACCTATAGACCCCCACTATAGTCTAGTTAATTATAACATAACTATGTTAGTATGGATAATTATGTTGTGTATCAACATGGTGCAATGATGATTACAGTCATTGCCTTAGGGTGGCTTGTGCCTAGGCTCTTAAGGTAATTACTTAATATGCTAGCATGGTGCTAGGATAGCTAAGTAGCATTGGATGTCTCGTAGACCCAAGGATTAAGGAGGTAGGCAGTAGGTGGTGACAGCCCTACCTGTCCTTTGTAATCCTCCACGTTCGGCTATGCCACAGGCTCTTGGTAGGAGTCGCCCTAGTATTACTAGGGGTAAGCACGTGCCCGATGTGTTGAACCAAATACCATAAGTATTCACTATTGATCTAGCTTATGGATAATTAGTTTAGGCTATGTATATGTACAATAGAGCATAGTAGGAGTACCTCCATAACTCTCAACCTTAACTAACCTCTAGGATCCTCTTACCCCCCTTAGACTTGAAAGCTTTTGTTTGTGTCACACTACCTCCACTATTATTTTATCCATCCTTACTAGATTCTTACCTAGACCTTTCTAACCTTTCCACTTGATGATTGTCATATCTCTTCCCTGCCTTCCCTTGGGATAAAATAAATGACACCCTTGGGAATACTCATAAGGGGAAATGCTACAATGATATTTTTGTGCACTTGTGAATTCACTCTGTGATCCAATAGAACCATTAACAAGCATTTCTGACACATAAGTTGGAGATGTTTAGTTAATGGTGCATAAGAAATACTAACAAGCATTTCTGGCGCCGTTGCTAGGGATGATTTGTTAGTATATCTTAGGAGCCGTCAACAAGCATAGCGTCGTTGCCGGGGAAGGCAAATAGATATATAACATGACTGAGTGAATAGGATAGAATCCTGGGTAGGATTTTAGTAGGATAACCATTCTTTGTTTTCGAATTTATTTTGAAAACAGGGTAGTGTATGTCTGGTTTCCGCCTGCCGAAAAACTTTGTTGAAGATCCCGAATCTCTTTTGAGGGACCGACCCTGTGTCGATACTCCTTAGAAGATTCGAGTGGCAAAGCAAGCCACCATTTCTGCACCAACAATGCAAACGCCAATGGCTCAGAAGACCCTTCGTGAGTTCTCAGCTCTCTCTGCTAACAATGTGCCTATTGGGCCCACTGTTAACACGGGAAATGTGAACTTCGAGATCAAAACTGGCCTTATCACTATGGTGCAAGCCAACCCATTCTGTGGGAAGGCTAATGAGGATGCAAGTGCTCACCTGCAGCAATTCCTCGAGATCTACAGCACATTTAAGATCAAGGATGTGTCTCCGGATGTGGTCCGTCTGAGAATGTTCCCGTTCTATCTCCTTGGGAGAGCAAAACAGTGGTTCTATTTGAACCGAAGTGTTGTAGACACTTGGGAGAAGTGTTCTACGACATTCCTCGCCAAATTCTTCCCGTTGGGCAAAACCAATGCCCTACGTGGAAGGATTTCCACCTTTCAGCAAGAGCTCAAGGAATCTATTCCCGAGGCATGGGAAAGGCTTCAAGAGTACATCCTAGACTGTCCCCACCATGGGATGGATGACTGGCTCCTTATTCAGAATTTCTATAACGGGTTGATCCCATTAGCTCGTGACCATTTGGATGCTGCTGCTGGAGGAGCTTTGTTCTCATTGACGATGCCAAAAGCTAAAGATCTTATTGAGAAGCTGGTGTCCAACATGGGATGGAACGATGAGCATCTCCATACCCGACAGTGAGGCATGCACACCTTGAAGGAGGTGGACATGATCGCTGCAAAATTGGACCTTATAATGAAGAAAATTGATGGACAAGCCATTGGTGAAGTGTCTGGCAATTCATATGCCCTAGACTCTCACATCACGTGTGAAGTCTGTGGCAACACGGGGTCATATGGGCAATGATTGCCCAGAAACTCGTGAGGATGCCCTATACCTCGCCAACAATAGAAATTTCAACAACAACAATGGCTATCATCCAGAAGGTCAAGGGTGGGGTCAACAACGCCCATTCTTTCAAGGAGGGTACAACAACAATGGCAACCCTAGAAATCAGCCCAAATTGAGAGAACATGCCATTAGCCAGCTCGAGATCAACGATGCCCTATCCAAGAAGTTGTCAACTAATGACAAGACCCTGGAAAACATCAATGCCAAGATTGAAGGACTATCATCAGCATTCAAGAACCAACTAATCTTCAACAAGATGTTGGAGACTCAGCTGGCACAACTTGCTGCAGTTGTCCCTCCATTGGAAAACAACAGAATTCTGGGGCAGCCAGAAGCCCCAGTGGAGAACGTCAATGCATTGGTTACGAGAGGAGGAAAGACCACTCGTGACCCACCATATCCCACACAAGAAAAGAGGACAAATGAGCCTGAGAACGAGGATGTCCCAAGTGAATTACTTGGTGAAAGAATGGCCAAACACTTTGAAGACACCAACTTATTGCCATTCCCTCACAAACAAAGGAAGCCAACAGTGGATGAGCAATTCTAAGGTTTTTTTGAGATCATCCAAAAGATCCACATCAATGTGCCCTTGATTGATGCGATGCAAGTACCCACTTATGCTCGCTATCCCAAGGACATATTGAACAACAAACGGCCATTACCCACCACTGAGGTCGTCAAGCTTACAGAAGACTGTAGTGCAAGTCATCCTCAATAGGCTTCTTGAAAAGAAAAAGGACCCCAGATGTCCTACCATTTCATGCTCAATTGGGACTCACCACTTTGACAAGGCACTTTGTGATCTAGGAGTAAGTGTCAGTGTAATGCCCAAGGTTGTGTTCGACCAGCTAAACTTCACAGAGCTGACTCCAACACCAATGCAGCTACAACTGGCTGACTCTTCAGTCTGTTATCCAGCGAGTATTGCTGAAGACGTCCCGGTGAAGATCCAGAACTGCTTCATACCCGTGGATTTTGTGGTGCTAGACATGGACACTGAGAAAGATACACCACTCATTCTTGGGCGCCCATTCCTCAGCACGGCAAAAGCTCGCATAGATGTGGGAGCTGGAGAAATCCACTTCCATATCAATGGCAAGGAGGAAAAGTTTAACTTTCGGCCCAGATCAGAGCAATGCTCCATGATTCGAATCAAGTATGGGCCGAATGATACACACATCAGAGAGGTCGAAGTCACACCTCCAAAGGTGGACTCACTCATTGCATTCATGAGAAGATTAATCTACGAGGAGAATCCATCGTTTTGACCATGCCGATATCCAAAGGCAACAAATCGTCTGGACCTTCCCGAAGGCCGAAGTCCACCAAGCCACCAAAGAAGGAATGGCGGAAGAAGAAAGACAAGCCATCCGAGCCCATCCCTCCAGGCCCGGATGTGAAATGAAGACGGAGGAATGCCCATCTCATCGGACGGTGGTGAGACCTATGCCAATAGGTTAAATTGGTAATTATCCCACTTTGTTTTTATTTCTTTCTTTTTTTCCACCCCATTTGGATTTTTCCCATTGCATATTTGATTTTTCCTAGCAAGTTGAGAATCTTATATTCTCAAACTATCATTTTTCTTTCTTTCTTTTCAAAAGAAATTTTTTTATTGGATTTGAAAAAAGGTTTTATTTGAAAAATAATTTTTTCCGAGCTGCACATGTGGCATTTCACCAACGTGCTAACTTTATAGCCGTTGGAGAGCCACTTGCCAAAAGGGGAACCAGGGGGGCCACCTGTCAGGTCGGCCGAACCCCATGGTTGGCCGAATAGGGAGTGGAGCCAAATTGGCTCCCCTTCCTCCAACGGCTATAATTTGAACCCCAAGTGACCGTTGGAGGGTGAACCCTATAAATTGTGGCCGTGAGGAGCACCTCTCTTCACAAACCACATCATTTTACACCTCCCCAAGTCACTCTCTAGCTCACCTTGTTTTTCTTGCTCTTCATTGCAACACTCTTGCTCAAATCCATCCCCAAAAAGATTTTATTTTGTTCGCATTTGCATTTTACACTCAAGCTTTCAAGAGGAGAAAATTCGTTGAGAGTTTTGTTTTCCAAACATTGCTTCTTTTCGGATTTCTCTCGCCTTGTTTTGTTCTTGCTTGTTGAACTCAAAAAGACATGAAGAGGTTGTTCGGAAAGAGGAAGAGGGCTGCAAGCTCAAGCCATGGTGAAGGTTCTAGTGCACGCCTCTCTTTCATGGGTACAAGCCCAAGGAGAAGTGTGTGTGAGGACACTCCCATGGAAGAGAGAAGCAACCCACACCAACTTCTTCATGACAATGACCTCGACATACGAAGCGAAGTTGAAAATCAAGCACGCAGGCTTCTCCAAGATTGTGAGTTCCGCCACACCAAGGCTTACGATCCACATTTGATCTCCAAAATAGGTATGGACTCCGAATTTCTTTCCATTTGGCATGCAATTGGATTTGACGACTTTGCTCACATAGAGGAGAAAGGTTCATGCCTTCTCACTATCCAATTCCTTTGCATGCTAAGAATAGGATTTGATGGTATTACTTTTAGATTATTTCAAAAAGAATACAACATCCTATGGAAAGAATTAGGTAGAATCCTAGGCTTCCATAAACGGTGTTTGTTGGATTTAGACAATTTGCCTAAGTTTAACAAACAAAGTTTTAGGCATGAGCTAACTAGTGAGGTCACATGTAGGGCTCCTAAGAATAGCCACATCCAAAACCCTACCTTACGCTTCATGCATAGATGGGTGGCTATGACTATGTTCCCTAGGGGAGATGTTAGGGTTGTGCGAGATGATGAATTGAAAATTTTGTTTGCCATCACTAAAAAGATAAAAGTTGCTCCAGTCAAAGCCATGATGACACAATGGTTAGATTACATTTTAAAATCAGGACCAATTGAATGCACTTCATTGATTACTCATATTGCTGATAGGGTAGGAGCACTTAAATACTCTTCATTTGAATATATTGAAACTTAAAGAGAATTAATTGATGAAGACTATTTAGTGCAAGGACATACCCTTAAGCATGATCATGATGGCTCCTTGATATTTTTCTAACCTGGCTTTGTCAATGAAATTCGGTTACCTAACCCGGGTTTTCATTTGTACAAATGCCGGAGGCTAACCATAATCTTCTTCCCCTTGAGGAAGCAAGAATAAGTAATTTATCTGGCAGGGTAACAAGGAATCGTGCGAGGGCTGCAGCCACAGGCATGCCACCGATAATCTCTCTGGTCCATGAATAATAAGAGAAAGAGAACCCAACGGGTTATGCGCCCGGATGGAATCAACCTCCGGCGTATGAGACTGGGGGATCATCTTGGCAAGAATGGCAAAGGGATCCACCCTTATCCACTTCAAGCTCTAGCAGCTTGCCACCAACGTCCATGAGAGGACGTCGTTCCTTTTGGGCTAGAAGTCATCATGACTATAGCCAAGGAATTATGGACCTCACTAGACGTATGGGAGAACTTGAAGTAAGAACGGGTGACATCTACAGCACACTCCAGGAGCATGTTCAAGTTATCCAGGATTGGCAACAACACATGGATGCTCAATTCACCAACTTCCACATAGTGCTACAACTACAACAAGCCGATCCTGCAGCGTACTTCCGTCATCAAGGGTTCAACCCTTATCACGGAGGTAGTTGAAGAACAAGCTTGGGGGAGGACCCCCACTTGAGGTAACATGTATCACATTCCTTGCATAGTTATTTTCCATCCATCCATCATCCACCTTGCATTTAAGTATATATATATATATAGGTTAGGTTTGCTTTCATCAAATAAAGATGTGCGGTAAGAATGATTTAAAATTCACATAGATGAATTCATGAATAGTTGCTTTGTTTTATTTTCCTAAGTCTCTAGTTTACAACTTGCTACTATCCGAATATTTCTTTCATTGGTTTGAAATACTTTTACCTTAATTTGGAAGTTGTGGGTAGCAAAAGCTTAACCTAATTCTAGGTTGTTGTAAGATCAGGATTAGTAATATGGCTGCTAGTCCTAGTTTGAAAGTAAAGCTTAGATTTCTGGGGAAATTCTAAAAAGATTTATGTTTCCCTCAATTGACTGGAAATACCTAACAAAGCCATGTGATGTTCATACATAGACAAAACCTTATGCATATGCTATTTGCTTTCACAATGAGCCTAGTCAAACTAGTATAGACCTATGTGAGAAATCATTCAACTCTTTTTGAATTCAAGACTTCACTTGCACATGCTATACTTCTACACTAGAAGTAAGCAAAACATCCATCATATCCACCATACCACAACAAAAAGAGATACTCCATGTTATTCATTTTAGCACTCTCTTCAAAATTCAATACAAAGAAAGGGGGTAGAAGACATGGCTACAAAAAAATAAAATGAAAAAAAGCATGCTTACATCATAAGCATGAGAAAAAAAGAGAAAAAAGAAAAGTAGCCATGTTTCATCCCTGCAAAAGAAAGAGAGATTATACCAACAAGGAGTTATCTCAAGTATCCACATCCATTTCCACTCCATCACACATGCACTAGTCTTGAATCAAAAAGTTTTGATTTGAATTCTCCTAAGGCTTACTCTTTTGACTTAGCAATATATGTGATGCAAATATGCCTACTTACTTTCCTTAACAAGCTCCACATACAATCCATATTCTATGAGTAGGAATAGTAGAGGCACAATGCTTTAGTGAGGAAATATTTCCACTATCCACAAAGGAGTAATTGAGAGAATCAAATTGAGGTACTTAGTATCTAAATTGAATTCTCCGGGATTTAAGTGGAACTTGATTTCTAGGATATGTTTGCTCCATTTGCTATTCTACCTTTCAACTACTCATGAATATGAAAAATCATAAGCCCCATGATAACTTAAGAAAGGTAGAGTATTAGAGCCAATTTCTGCAATACTAGGTAGAGTATCTTGTTGTGCATTAGATACTTTTGAAAATAAGACATTGTAGCAACTCCTGATTATCAACCTAAAGTCTTGACTTTGCTCGGGACGAGCAAAGGATAAGCTTGGGGGAGTTTGTTGACGGCTGTTATATACCAATTTCATCCGTCAATTTAACTCAATTATGTGAAGGATTTGTCATTTCTTGCACACATCACCTTTTTATCTAACCCAATTCCACTTGGACTTGGAGAAATATGTGTATGCAGCATTTTATGCAGGAAATGAGGAAATGTAGAGGGACCAATCCTATAAAATATCATCCCAGCCAATCAGACGATGACACATGGTATCCCATGGATCAAATGGCCTACTAACAGAAGTATCCGAGGAGATCCAACGGTGTATCGCCCAGATACATCAAGGGGGCCCACCTGGCAGCCACCTGGAGGAAGCACTCCACGTTTGGTGTGCTGACCAGGTCGGCTGAACCAGGGGTGCGGTCGACCCCTTTCTGGCACCAAATGCGGTCAAACAACGCGTGTTGGCTCCTCCTGGCTTGAAGAAGTCATTGGTGACTGATTCGCGCGCTTTTGGTGGCGGGAACCAACCTCAACACTAGTATAAATAGGAACCCCTACCCCTCACTTCAACACACACCACTCGAGCTTCATCTATATTGTATACACTATCATCCATAGTCTTAGAGGAGTTAGGTTGTAGAGAGAAGAGTCGCCAAATTGGGAAAGGAGTAAGGAGTCTCTCTCTTCCCAATCCTACATTGGGAAAGGTATGGCTCATGTATTCTTTCTTGTATTTGTGACTTTATGCATAATAAAGATAGTATCTTTAGTCTCTACTTATACATATACTTCGGCAAAGCATTTCTTGTTTGATTATGGAGTCCATGTATGTGGAAGGTATAGCTTCTATGACTGTTTCATCATGAACATATCTCAATATTGTAAAACCTATAGACCCCCACTATAGTCTAGTTAATTAGAACTAACTAGGTTAGTATGGATAATTATGTTGTGTATCAACATTGGTTCAATGATGATTTAATTCATTGCCTTAGGATGGCTTGTGCCTAGGCTCTTAATGTAATTACTTAATATTCTAGCATTGTGCTAGGATAGCTAAGTAGCATTGGATGTCTCGTAGACCCACAGATTGAAGATGTAGCCAGTAGGTGGTGACAACCCTATCCTTCCTTTGTAATCCTCCACGTTCGGCTATTCCACAGGCTCTTGGCGGGAGTCGCCCTAGTATTGCTAGGGGTAAGCTTGTGCCCGATGTGTTGAACCACATAGCATAAGTATTCACTATTGATCTAGCTTATGGATAATTAGTTTAGGCTATGTATATGTACAATAGAGCATAGTAGGAGTACCTCCATAACTCTCAACCTTAACTAACCTCTAGGATCCTCTTGCCCCCCTTAGACTTGAAAGATTTTGTGTGTGTCACACTACCTCCACTATTATTTTATCCATCCTTACTAGATTCTTACCTAGACCTTTCTACCCTTTCCACTTGATGATTTTTATATCTCTTCTCTGCCTTCCTTTGGGATCAAATAAATGACACCCTTGGGAATACTCTTAAGGGGAAATGCTACAATGATATTTCCGTGCGCTTGCGGAATTCACTCTGTGATCCAATAGAACCATTAACAAGCATTTCTGACACATCAGTTGGAGATTTTAGTTAATGGTGCATAAGAAATACCAACAAGCATTTTTGGCGCTGTTGCCAGGGATGATTTGTTAGTATATCTTAGGAGCCCTCAACAGTGGCCCAACATATTTGGCATGCACTTTGCCAAAAGGGTTTTTCATAAGAACATAAGATGCATCAAAAGTTCTAAATAATAATTGTTGCTCATATGAATTAACATGTTTGTACTTGTCAACATTATTATCCTTTCTAGCTTAAGGGGAGTTTCCCTTGATAAAGGCAATGTGCTCCATGTTATTCTTATGGCTTCTAGCACTTTGCTTTTCACCATAAGGATACCAATGTCATATTTGACATTAGGAGGCCTTGTGGTCAAGTATGCGCTGCATGCATACTTGGTCTTCTCCTTGTCAAATATGCCACTACGGGAAAGATGCTTGTCCTTTGCCAAGTTTGACTTATTCTTCAAGTTAGATTCAACTTTAGCAAATGTACAAGTAGTAGCAGTTTCAAATTTAAGGGGTTGAGAAGGAGAGCTTGAAGAGAATGAAGTTTCAATTTTCTTGAGTGACTCAACTTGTACCTCAAGGATCTTGTTGACTCTTGTTGAGTTAGCAAGTTCATCCTTGATGATAGCATTTGAGTCACTTAACTTCAAGCGATCTTCATTGCTTGAAGCTAGCTCAAGTTAAAGTGACTTGCTTCGCTCCTTTTCAAGTTCAAGGAGCTTTTTGATCTTAAGATACTCCTCCTTTTGAAGGATGATCATATATTCTTGTCGATCAACAAGCTCCTCCTTATCAATAAGTTTATCCATTAAGAATTTCATTCTTGCGGCAGTTTTCTTATCAAGGCCAACAAGCATATCTTCATTATCACTAGGCATCACTATCACTAGAGTAAGAATGTGAGGAGGAAGATTTAGATGCTACCTTTCTTTTTCCTTCCTTCGCCATGAGACAGGTGTCGTTGTCCTTCCTGATGCCAATAGATGGGAAGAGAGTTGATTTCTTCATTGTCTTCTTGATGGCTATGCTAGCCATCTCCTCTTCCGCTTTGGACGAGGACTCATCATTTGAGTCCCACTCCTTTCCTAGGTGTGCCTGCGCAGCTAGCTTTTTCTTCTTGAAGAACTTCTTAGGTTGAGGCTTTGTTTCCTTGGTCTTCTTCTTGTTTTCTTCATAAGGGCAATCAACTATAAAGTGGTCATATTCACCACAGTTATAGATGGACCACCTCAACTTTGGTCTTGACTTTTCTTTGAGTTTTCCTTCACTTGATTTCCCCCCTTGTCTTCTCTTCATCATTCTCTTGAATTAATTCATGAAGAGGATCATGTCTTCCTAATCTATGTTGCTGCTCTCATCATCACTGCCATCATCATCTTGAGCCTCTTGAGCTTCTTTTGACAAGGGTTTGCAAGTGGAATTTAAGGCGACCCCTTTCTTCTTTGCCGAGGTGAGGTCATCAATCTCCTTGACATGTTTAGCTTGCTTCTAAATCATTTCAAAGTCGATGATCTTTCCAAGCAGCTCGTCCGAGGTCATTTTCTTGTACCCGAGACTCTCTCTAATCATCGAGCACGAGGTAACATTGCGAGGCATGAAATCTCTAAGGATGAGCTTCACCACCTCGTGATCGTTCCACTTTTTACTTCCATATGCTTGAACCTTGTTGAGGAGAGTCTTCAACCGGTTGTACATGTCTTGCGGCGACTCATCTTCCCAATTCGCCTTCGGTCATTTCGATCTTCTCCTCTTGCAGACAACGATCGCCTTCATGTGCAGTTTGCAATGTGTCCCATATTTCATTTGCAATATAGAGTCCATCCACCTTGGTGAACTTGTCCCGACTTAGTGATGATGTGATGACCGTTGTAGCTTGAGCATTCCGATGAATTGCTTGCTCTTGGCTTGTTGTGAGCTCTTCATTGTCGTCTAGAATATCTATACCTATGCACACTATATGCCCCAAGTTGGCGTTAAGTGAGATTAAATGCATTTTAATGTTTTGCCTCCACATTGAGTAATTATTGCCATCAAATTGTGGGGCTTTTCCTAGAGGAATAGACAAATAATGACTATTGTTAGAATTTAGACGATCGTAATTGAAAGGATATATCAGGAGTAGTCGGTGTGACTACTCCCTTCTTCTTCTTCTCGTCCTCGATCTTTATTTTCCCTTTGGAGAGAGCTTTCTTCCTTAGGAGCGCCTTTAGTTCTAGCGTCTCCTCATCGTCATCCTCGATGTCCTGAATGGCGTCGAGGAGCTTCTCCAACTTTTGCACCTTTTCATCTTCAACCTTCTCTTGGTTGAGGCTCTTGTGCACATGCTTCATGTTCGACATTTTCTCTTCGAGCGATTAGTCTCCTCTTGAAGAGTCCTGCTCTGATACCAATTGAATGTGGCCTAGAGGGGGGTGAATAGGCCTTTTTGAATTTTAGTCGGAACCGGCAACACATAGCAACTTGATCAAATACTAAGAAATCTGACTAGTCCGGTGGAGTGCGGACTAATCTGGTGCGTGCGGACTAGATTGATCTAGTTAGATCAATGATCTCAATACCAGCACAATACGCAGCGGAATATAGTATGTAACTTGAAGGTATTGAGTCAATGAAATTAAATGTAGCACAAACTAACTTTGGTTTCAATGTTTTAACGTAAGATATGCAAGATCAAGTAAACTGTAGAATGTGATATGAAAAACTATGAACAAGAATGACACAAGAGTTTATCCCATGGTTCGGCTCCCACAGAGACAACCTACATCCACGTTGAGGAGACCACGAAAAGATCGGGTCTTGTCCAACCCTACCCTTGTTGAACCGCCACAGAGGCCTATTCTTTTCCACTAATCACAAAGGGTAAATCACCAAGTTCAAGGGGCCTTCTCACAAGTTGAGGGCTCCCCAAGATTACAAATCAAACACCACCAAGAACACACTCGTAAGATCCACAATAAAACAACAGGAGTGTGTTAGAGAACCAAACCCAAGAGCTCAAGGCATGATAACCGTGTCTCTCCTTTGATCCAAAGTTAATCCTCAAGGATTTGATCTTTCTTGCGATGGATTGTGTGGAGAGATGTGTTTTCTAGGCTCTTGGAGGGTGTGACGGTGCAGGGAGTCGAGAGAGGTCAAAGTAGGGCCATGCACATATATTTATATGGAGGTTTCCAAAGGTTACCGTTAGGGTTTCGAGAGTCCAGAATGCGGTGTGTAGGAAACCCTAAGTTCTCAGAAATATTGGACTTGTCCGTCCTAGGGCGAACCAGTCCGATTTAGGCTCTGAAAAAGTTTGGAGTAGTTTGGTCACTATCAGACTAGTCCGACTGTGGTGAACCCCTTAGTAAATTGTGGACAAGTCCGCACTTGGAGGACTTGTCCGATTTTAGTCAGAGAGGTTATCGGACTAGTCTGGATATTATCGGACTTGTCCGATTTTGTGCAAAGCTGTGAAGTGTTGAGGACTAGTCCGCAATGGGGAGGACTAGTCTGATCTTAGTCAGAAAAATATCGGACTAGTCCGTGGTGATATCGGACTAGTCTAGTCTGTATAAACCTGGACTGTGCAGATAAGTCCGCACTGGGAGGACTTGTTCGATTTTGAATAGAGGGATTATCGGACTAGTCCGGGGTATATAGGACTAGTCGGGTCCTGTGTAAATTTGTGCAGTGAATGAGTTTTCTTGTGCTTGAGCTCTTGGGGTGTGTTTCTCCAACAAACTCCATACACACTGATCTAATCTATTCAGCTCTTGAGCTCTTTTCCATATATATCCTCATTTTCCTTTCTTTTTGTGTTCTCTTCATAATTTCATTAAAACCTGCGCTCAACTCAATAATTTGGTTAGGATCTCATTTGTTTGCCACAATCCAACAAAAACCCACAAGGGACGCCTAGATGCACTTTCATTAAGGTACCTTGTGCACACACCCAACTTGGGCTTTTGGTATCCCAAAGGATCCAAGTTTAACTTGATAGGCTATTCTAATGCTGACTATGCAAGATGCAAACTTGATAGAAAGAGCACGTCGAGGGCTTGTCAATTACTTGGCAGATCCCTAGTTTCATGGTCATCCAAAATGCAAAACTCCATTGCTCTTTTCATAGCCGAAGCAGAGTATGTTGCAGCTGGTAGTTGTTGCGGACAACTACTTTGGATGCGACAAACTCTAAGGGACTATGGTTACAATCTGAACAACATTCCACTGCTATGCGATAGAGAGAGTGTTATAAAAATTGCACACAACCCAGTAGAGCACTCAAGAACTAAGAACATAGAAATTCGTCACCATTTCCAAAGAGATCATTCATTAAAAGGTGATATTGTAATTTCACAAGTTAGGTCTCAAAAACAACTTGCAGGCATTTTCACCAAGCTATTAGATGAGAAAAGGTTTTGTCAGCTAAGAAATGAGCTAAATATACTCTCTCGAAATGTGGCTTGAAACATTGCATACCTGATTGTGATTTCAAAGTTTACTCTTTTTGCAAAAAATACCCTTTAACTCGATTTTCTCTTGAAAACTATTTAAATAAGAAAATCTTGGTGAATTATGGCCATTGTATGATTGTTGATTGCTTACTGGTCATGTTCATCAATATTATGTGTGAAATTTTGTCATTTAGATCACTATAAGATCAAACAACCAAAATCTAGTTGTTTCAGTTAAGTTATGTCCTGTTGACATTGGACTTGTCCGGCATCAGCACCGGACTAGTCCGTTAACACTGACTAGTCCGGCCCTAGTCCGACACACTGCACTTGTCTGGTGTCCATCGGACTAGTCCGGATTTATCAGGGTTAACCCTAATCCGCCTCCAGGAGCTCATCCTCCACCCTTCACAACCGCATTTGGTTTCACTCTCCTCTTCTGTGAGCTCCAAAGACGGTTTTCACATCTAGCCACCAAAATTGCGGATTTCTCCAAGGGAAACCTCCTCCTCGGTGCGGAGCTTGTCCACTTCGGACTAATCCGGCCCCAAGTCCACTCCTTCGACGCGAATCTTCAACTTTTGGTAAAATCCCCCTCAAACCCTAGCTCTCAACGTTTCTTGATTCTAGCTTGTTTCACTCGATTCCTAGGGCATACATTACTCCTCTAGATGTACTCCTACTATTTCCTAGTCCTTGTGAATCAATTTGAGCTAGATTTGGTTCAAATAGGAAAGTTAGGGTTCTTATGCCAAACCGGACTAGTCCGATGTTGAGGTGTGGACAAGTCCGGTGTACCGGACAAGTCCGCACTGTGAAAACAGACAAGTCTGGCACCTGTCACTTTGCACTTCTAAAACTCCTATTTGCGCACGGTCTCGAATCAATTCTTATATCATCATTTAATCTCCTTGTCAAGCATGATGTCTTCAGGTTCAGAGGACAGTTCTTTTCACTATGATGAAGAGGTAGAGCCAGGGAGAGGGTGATGAATAAAAGACATGATGTCAATGTCCACTCTCCTACTTCTAATGACACCCTTCCTAAGAGAAGCAGAGTTGTAGTGAAGAAAGCTCAGGGCAAGGATGCTGCTGGGAGCTCATCGGGGCCCAAGAGAGACCTCAACAAGAGCAAAGGACTTGCTAGTGGCCCTATTGGCCCATTGAAGATGAAAGATCCTACTCACTGCAACAGACAACCATCTAGTGCTGATTTCTTTAGCAAAGGTGTTGAGCTAGCTGACAAGTTCAGGAAGGTAGAAGTCTATGATCAGCCCAAACAATCAGCTGATCCCAGATTTTGGAGTAATTTTGATGCTGACTACTATGAGCATGTGTATTTAAAGATGAGGAATCCTATCATTGAAAGTCAATGGGTTGATATCACCTATCGACAGTCCAAAAGATGTCAAGCCTATCTAGAGGTTTCGGAAGCCTTGGAGCTGCATGGACTGAAAGATCTAGTCTCTTTCCAGTGGGACTGGAACATTGAGGTCATCACAAAATTCTACTCAACTCTCTATTTTGCTCGTGATGATAGTGACAGGATGATTTGGATGACACATGGAGCACAGTACAGTGTCACTTTTTAGGAGTTTGCAAGAATTATTCACCTGGAAGATTCTTTGGAGAATGACATCATTATCCACAATCTGAAGCCTTTGGGGAAAGATCATCTTGACTTTCTCTATGATACAAAGATGTCCCTCAAGTGTCCAACCACTAAGTATTTGAAGCCTTTCTTAGGTTGTCCTTAACAGGATCCTGAGGAAGACCATAGCTCCCAAAGAGGGAGATGCAAGGACCATTCAAGGAACCTCAGAGCAATGATGAAGGTGATAAGTAGGAAAAGGACTTTTAATGTCTTTGAGTACATGTACAATGACATTGTGAACATATCCATCACTCCTAACAGGTCATGTGTCTATGCACCTTACATCATGTATATGATTGAGAAGGTGACAGGACTGGAATTTGTCAAGGATGTGCTTCATACTAGAATCGGGCCCCAGAATCCTACTATCTACATTGTCCCCTCTGCTCCTACTTCACCCGCTGAGGAAAGAAGATCCAAGAGGGCTCATGAAGGAACAAGACCTGAGGCTGCTGCTCTTGCTCCTCCACCTCCTAGAGGGTCATCCAGTGGAATACTAAAAATGCTTACATCCATCTTTGCTTCTTGTCGGAAAGTGGAAATAAAGCAGCATAAAGAGTGTCTGGCCAGGAAGAAGCATCAAAGATTTGTGAAGGCCAACATTAAAGCCGTCAGTGACAAGCTACAGATTGAGCCAGTGAGGTTACCTCAGATCTCAGAAGACTATGAATAAGATGTCACCGAGATGCCTCCTTTAACTGACCAAGAGTTGGCCTCATTTGGACTTGCTGGTGCCTCTGCTCCTCCTCCTCCTCCTCAAGCACCTGAAGATGAAGAAGATGAACAGAGAACTGAGAGTGAGAGAGGCAGTGACGATGAGTAATTCCACTTAAATTTTCCCTTTTTGGTGCCTTGATGCCAAAGGGGGAGGGATTGAGACTAGTTGTCTAGGTTGTAGTTTTTAAGCCATTAAGGACTTGTGATCAAGGACATGTACTCATTTTTAAACTATTTTAATTTATTTTGGATGTGCTTAATTTACTTAATGTGTGATGCTTAGTTAATGTTAATGTGATGATTGTTGCTATAACTGTCAAATGTTTATGTATTACTCATCACATCTTTTGATCACACACTTGTTAGGCAGCCCACCATAAAGAGTGCATATATGTGAGAAGTATTTCATTACTCATTCATTATTCTCATATATGCACAATTTATGAAAATTAACTTTTTTACTCTTAATTGTGATTTCTCAATTGGTTGTCATCAATCACCAAAAAGGGGGAGAATTAAAGTGCATCTGGGCAACCCCTTGTGGGTTTTGGACGATTGATGACAAACAAATGAGATCCTAAAGAATTTGTTGAGATGACTGCAGGTTAAGCAAAATGAGATAGTTTGGTGCACTCAAAAAGGTGAAAAATGAAGTGGTGTACAAAAGAAAAAAGCCTAACTGACAACTGAAGCGCAAATTAGATTTAAATCTATAGGATGTGTGTGAGAGACACATCCCAAGAGCTCAAGTCTATGCGTAGGGGTAAGGGCTTAATGACACCTAAAAATTCACTAAGCACCGGACTAGTTGAAAGTGCATCTAGGCATCCCTTGTGGGTTTTGGTTGATTTATGACAAACAAATAAGATCCTAACCAAATTGTTGAGATGAGCATAGGTTTTAATGAAAGAATGAAGAAAGCGCCAAAAAGAAAGGAGGATGAGGATCAATTCTGAAAAGAGCTCAAGAGCTGAAGAGAATATATCATTGTGTTTGGAGTGTGTTGGTGTAACACACCCTAAGAGATCAAGCACAGAAAATGTTCACACATTTCACATTTCACAGGAAAAACGGACTAGTTCGATATACACAGGACTAGTCCGATATCCTCTCTATATATGTTCGGGCAAGTCCTGCCAGTGCGGACTTGTCCGCACCGGACTAGTCCGATATTGTCCGGACTAGTCCGATAATGCCTCTGACTAAAATCGGACTAGTCCTCCCTAGTGCAGACTAGTCCTCTACACTTCACAGATTGGCACAAAATCGGACAAGTCTGAAACCACCACGGACTAGTACGATAACCTCTCTGACTAAAATCGGAAAAGTCCTCTAAATGCGGACTTGTCGCAATTCACTAAGGAGATCACCACAGCTGGACTTGTCCAAAAATAATCGAACTAGTCCGAACTTTTCCAGATCCTAAATCGGACTAGTCCGCCCTAAGTCAGACAAGTCTGATCTTCCTGAGAACTTAGGGTTTCCTGCTCGCCGCACACCGGACTAGTCCGGACTCCACCATGGACTAGTTCGGGCCATCGAAACCCTAACGGTAACTTTTGGAAATAGCATATAAGTAGATGTGCACGGCCCTACTTTCAACTCTCTGGACCCCCTGCGCCGTCACACCCTCCAAGCGCTTAGAAAACACATCTCTCCACGCAATCCAATGCAAGAAAGATCAGATCCTTGAAAATTCATCTTGGATCAAAGGAGAGACACGATTCACACGTTTGAGCTCTTGGGTTTGATTTCTAACACACACCTGTTGTTTCATTGTTTATCTTAAGAGTGTGTTCTTGGTGGTGTTCGATTTGTAATCTTGGGGAGCCCTCAACTTGTGAGAAGGCCCCTTGAACTTGATGATTTACCGTTGTGATAGTGAAAGAGAATTGGACTTCGTGGTGATTCAACGAGTTTAGGGTCAGTGAAGACCCAATTCTTTCGTGGGCTCCTCAACGTGGACGTAGGTTGCCTTTGTGGGAACCGGACCAAAGGACAAAAATCTTGTGTCAAACTTGTTCTTAATTTTCATATTACATTCTAGGGTTTTGTTAATCCTGCATAACCTATGATAAAACTGTGAAACAAGAATTGGTTTGCTTTATACTTACCTTCATTGACTCAATACTTGCAAGTTACATAATATATTCCGATGCATACTGTGCTTGTATTGAAATCATTGATTGAACTTGATCAATCTATTTCACACGCATCAGACTAGTCCGCACTCTACCGGACTAGTCTGATATCTCGGGAGATGATCAGTCTGCTAAGTGTTGCAGGTTCCGACTAAAATTAAAAAAGGCATATTCACCCCCCTCTAGGCCACATTCAATTGTTCTTAGAGCCAGACTCTTCACAAGAGACTAATCGCTCGAATAGAATATGTCGGACATGAAGGATGTGCACAAGAGTCTCAACCAAGAGAAGGTTGAAGACGAAAAGGCTCAAAAATTGGAGAAGCTCCTCGATGCCATTCAGGACATCAAAGATGACGATGAGGAGACGCTTGAACTCAAGGTGCTCCTAAGGAAGAAAGCCCTCTCGAAAGGGAAAGTGAAGGTCGAGGACGAGATGAAGAAGAAGGGGAGTAGTCACACCGACTACTCCCAATATCCTTTTCACTATGATCGTCCTAATTCTAACAATAACTATTACTTATTTATTCCTCTAGGAAAAGCCCCACACATCGACGGCAATGACTACTCAATGTGGAGGAAGAACATGAAAATGCACTTAATCTCACTCAATCCCAGTTTATGGCATATTGTTTGTACAGGAATAGATATCCCGGACGACGATGAAGAGCTTACACCAAGTCAAGAGCAAGCAATTCATCGTATTACTCAAGCTACAACGATCATTACATCCTCTCTATGTTGGGATGTGTTCACCAAGATGGATGGGCTCAAGATTGCGAAAGAAATCCAAGATACATTGCAAACTACACATGAAGGTGATCGTCATGTGCGAGAAGAGAAGATCAAAATGATCGAAGGCGAATTGGCAAGATTCGCCATAGAAGAAGATGAGTCGCCACAAGACATGTACATCTGGTTAAAGACGCTCATCAACAAGGTTCGAGCATACGGAAGCAAGAAGTGGAACGATCACAAGGTGGTGAAGCTCATCCTTAGAGCTTTCATGCCTCACAATGTCACCTTGTGCTCGATGATTAGAGAAAGCCCTGGGTACAAGAAAATGACCCCGGATGAGCATCTTGGGAAAATCATCAATTTCGAGATGATGGAAAAGCAAGCAAAGCATGTCAAGGATATTGCCGACCTCACCTCGGCAAAGAAGAAAGGGGTCGCGTTGAAGTCCACTTGCAAACCCTTGTCAAAAGGAGCTCGAGAAGCTCAACAAGAAGAGGACAGCAATGATGAGAGCAGCGACATAGATGAGGATGGCATGATCCTCTTTATGAAGAGATTCAATAAAATGATGAAGAAAAGACAAGGGGGCAAATCGAGTGAAGGAAAACACAAAGAAAAATCAAGACCAAAGTTGAGGCGGGCATGCTATAACTATGGTGAATATGACCACTTTATAGTTGATTGCCCGTATGAAAGAAAACAAGAAGAAAACCAAGGAAACTAAGCCTCAACCCAAGAAATTCTTCAAGAAGAAGAAGCAAGCTAGACAAGCGCATCTAGGAAAGCAGTGGGACTCAAATGATGAGTCCTCATCCGAAGAGGAAGAGGAGATGGCTAGCATAGCCATCGAGAAGACATCCAAGAAGTCCACCCTCTTTCCAACTCTCGGCGCATGAAAGGGCAACGACACTTGCCTCATGGCAAAGGAAGGTAAACGAAAGGTAACAACCAAATCCTCTTCCTTGCATTCCTATTCTAGTGATAGTGAAGTCGCTAGTGATAATATAGACATGCTCGTTGGCTTAGATAAGAAAACACCTACAAAAATGAAATTTCTACTTGATCAGCTTGTTGAGAAGGAGAAGTTGATCAACCGTCAAGAAGATATGATTATCTCCCAAAAAGAGGAATATCTTTAACTTGACAAGCTTCTTGAACTTGAAAAGGAGCAAGGCAAGTCACTAGAGCTTGAGTTAGCCTTAAGCAAGGAAGCTTTCTTGAAGTTAAGCCACTCAAATACTACCGTCAAGGACGAACTTGCTAACCTATCCAAAGTTAACGAGATCCTTGAGGTACAAGTTGAGTCACTCAAACAATGTGACCCCTCATCCTCTTCAAGCTCACCTTCTCAACCCCTTAAAACTGAAGCTACTATTACTTGTTCATGTGCTAAAACTGACACTAGCTTGAAAGACAAGTAAACCTCTACCAAGGACAATCAGCCTTCCCAAAGTGGCATATTTGACAAGGAGAAGATCAAATATGATCGCAGTGCATGCTTGGCCACAAGACCTCCTAATGTCAAATAAGGCATTGGGTATTCTTATGGTGAAAAGCAATATGCTAGAAGCCATAAAAATAACCATATGACCAGAGAAAGAAGGATGTTCGTTGAGTTTGAAGAAAATGAGGATCCAAGCGAGGGCATCTATTTTGGAGACAATAGTCAAGGAGAGGTGCTCGATACCGGTAAAATTGCTATATCGTCTCAACATACTCTTTCTCATGTGTTACATGTTGACTACTTAGATTATAACCTGCTGTCCATATCTCAATTATGTGACAAAGGTTATAATTGCTTGTTCACTAATGAGGGTGTGACCGTACCTAGAAGGGGTGATGGTTCCGATGCATTCAAGGGTGTCTTAAAGGGAAAGCTTTACCTTGTTGACTTCAACAAAGATAAAGCCGAACTTGACAGATGCTTGATTGCAAAAACCAACATGGGTTGTGAAAGTTGACTAGGGGGGGGGGGTGAATAGGCTAATCGACCTAAAATGACTTAATAAAACGAGATTAGTACGCAGGGGGCGGACTAGTCCGGTCCAAGGGTGGACTAGTCCGATCCTCCTACAGGGAAAGCCTAAAAAGTGTTTTTAACAAGTTTTAGTTTGATTCTTGTAATGCAAGGTATGTTGGAATAACTTAGTAAACTTTAACAAGTTATTGAACAAGTATGAGACTAAGGATCACAATGAAACAAGAGTGATGAACAAATACAGTAAAGCGAACCCTAGAAGCAATGTGCAATAAGTGAAAGTAAAGTACACAAGGGACACAAGGATTTTATCCCGAGGTTCGATCCCACGAAGGAATCTACGTCCCCGTTGAGGAGTCCCCAAAGGACCAGGTTCAACAACCCTTCCCTCACCAAGTTTACCACAAGGGCCTAACTTGGTTCTCCACTATCACAAAGGGGTGAATACAAGATTCGTTGGGGCTTCTCACAATCTGAGGCTCCCACCACAAATACAATCACAAATCACAAAGATCAACTCAAGCCACGGATCACAAAGAATCACAAGTGCATGAGATCAAACCGAGAGCCTAGAGTGGTGTTCTTCCCCTTCTTCACCTCACCAAACCCTAATCCACACATGAATTAGTTTTAGAGGGAAGGTAGGCAAGATGGAGGCTTTTGGAGGCTCAAGGTTTGCTGTGGCGGCGCTAGGGTTTTAACTTTCTCAAGGAATGATTCAAATGAACCCAGGGGTCCTCTATTTATAGAGGTTCCTAGCCCATACTGCTGACTTCAGCAGATGGGCGGACTAGTCCGCCCTAGGGCCCGGACTAGTCAGGCCTTTGTGACCACTGACGTCCTTGACAACTGTCGCACTGCGCGGCAATCGTCACACTACCCGCCAAACGTCTAATTCAAACGGTCACTTCAAAACGGACTAGTCCGGCCCACACCGGACTAGTCCGATCTCACACAGAACCTTTTGTTCCGTGTGAAAACGGACTAGTCTGGAGACCACAGACTAGTCTGGCCCCCAGGGCGGACTAGTCCGGCCTACCCAGACTTAGTCGCTGAGACTCCACTTCTCCCCAAACCCGGACTAGTCCAGCCTCCAGGGCGAACTAGTCCGATCTCAGTCAGGACCTCTTGGTCCGGACTAAAACGGACAAGTCTGTGGTTTTGGGACTTAGTCCCCAAAACCCACTCCACGACTACACAGACTAGTCCGAACTCAATCAGAACCTTCTGGTCTGGCTGAAAACGGACTTGGCCGACCAGGAGCGTACTAGTCCGGCCACCTGCAGGGACTAGTCCGGCCACTCCTGCCAGACTACTTCCAACTCTCTTCTCTCATTAGGTTTTTATCTCTAAACTGATTTGAGCTCCCAACTTGATCTCTATGCACTTTACACACACATCCTCATATTTATTTGGCTAGTCTACACTCGACACGCTAGAAACCCTAGTTTCTTCTTTTCGAGTCGACATTGCCGTTTTCATCCTTTTCCTTTTTCTAGGTTTGTGTTTCTGCTTGAGTCCACACCTGTGCTTAAGATTACTGAGTTCATTAGTCACTTTATTGTCATCATCAATCATCCAAAACCCACGGGGATCCTAGATGCACTTTCAATCTCCCCCTTTTAAGTGATTGATGACAACACATTAAGTCTTCACATACAAGAGTATAAATTTTTGGTTTTCATAATGTGTGGATGTATGAGTGACTCCCCCTCAATGAATGCATCATAAAAGAGAGATTGAGGAAGTCCTTCATATACACACACGTTAAGGTGGGGTGCCTACGTGTTGTGCTCAACAATTTGTGACAAGACATAATAAATATGAATATGATTAAAAGATAGACATTCAAAGCATCATATTGATATTTAAACATTCAAAACATAGTCTTGCACAATTTTAAACATTCGACGTGACATAAATAATACAATGAGAAGTGCAACATGTCCAAGGATCCAAAATAAGGGCTACTCTCTCCACATCTAACTACTCTCCCCCATCCTTTCTAACTCTCCCCCCCACCCATCTAACTCTCCCCCTTTGGCATCAAGACACCAAAAAGGAAAAAAAGAGGGGAACACGAGGCCTATCCACTAGTCGTCGTCCACGTCGTCGTCCGCCACCTCATCACGGGAGTCGCTCTCCGTGGCATCCGGATCTTCGTGATCCTCATCGTTGTCATCGAAGACCCGTGCCAAGGGAGCAGCCCTGGAAGAGCTCCCGTCCTCATGGAACTGGGCGAGCTCGTCGGCGGTGAAGACAGGGAACGGTGTGATATCGCCATCGCTCTCCTCCAGAGGTGACATGGGGACCTCCAGTTTGTCACACAATGCCTTGAGATATTTTTATTGGCGCTTGTGTGCCCGCTGATTTTGGATCTCTTGCTTTTGGCAGGAGGTGAAGATAGCTTTGAAGAACTTTAAGAAGGCACTCATCGACTAAGGCGGAGGCAGAGAGGGAGGTGCCATAGGGTGAGGTGCTGGCATTGCATAGTGAGAGGGAGGATCCGCATTCTTCCGGCACAGAGGAGGCGGCATTGAAGGAGGCGTCTGAGGATGGAGCGGGCGATGAGTCACATCCTTGACGAAGGTCAAGCCTGAAACCTTCTCGATGAGATACATGATGTAGGGCGCATACCCGCAAGCACGATTAGGGGTATGCGAGATGTTGAAAATGTCATTGAATATGTAGTCAACTAGGTTGAACTTCTCATCACCATCAATAAGAAGAAGCATGTGCCTTAGATTGCCTTGGATCATCCCTGCATCACCATCCTTTGGTGCTATGGTGCTCTGCATAATCCGGTTCAGGATGCTATGGAAAGGCTTGATGTTGCAAGCATGCCCAGCATCATACTGAACATGACTGGGATACATGTAGGCCAGCTCGTCTCTGTCTACGGCCTTGAGGTTAGAGATAATGATCTCATGGTCCAAATGGGCCTCAAGTCCGAGAATCTTGGCAAACTCAGCAAAGGTGACTGAATATTGCTCTCCATGGGTCATCCAGAAGATTTGTCTATCACCTTGAGTGGTGAAGTAGATGGTGGAATAGAATTGCAGAATGACTTCAACATTCCAGTTGTACTTGAATCCCATAATGCCCTTTAGCTCATGACACTCAACTGCCTCAATAACTGCATCAAAAGCTCAGTGTTTTTTCTGGGCCATATACTCCCAATCTACCTATTGTGCTTCGATCACCAGCTTCTTCATATTCTGGTAGACCAGACGGTAATAGTCCAAATGAAAGTCGCACCAAAACCGTGGGTCGGCGGTGCTCCTTTCATACTTGTAGACTCTTTATGTCCGCAATTTCCTGGCCTTGTCCGCTCCTTTCCCATTAAAGACATTTGCAGCCAATTCACGTTGTCTATTGTGGTTCCTCTCAGGAGTGTGCACCTCCAAGGGTCCAATGGGTTTGGCCTGCCCCTTCTCCTTGATCACAGGGCCTGCGGCCCTCTTCGTCGGTATCTTCACAGTGGGCCTCCATTTATTGGGCTCTACTGGAGCCGGAGCCTTGCCCTTCTTCGGATCTCTCTCGATCCGGCGTTCGGCAACTTCTTCTTGGGCTTGCTCCTTGCCCCTTGCTTTCTCTCCCATGGTGACAAGTCTCTTCCTTTTGGAGACTTGTGTTGCTGCAGCCTGAGAATTGTGAGCTTCGCGCTCCTCTTGCTTCTTCTTGCGGAGTTCCTTGCAGGACTCCTCAATGGCACGAGCCATTGCTTCATTTTCGTTGTAGGCCGTAGCTGCGGCCCTAGCTTGTTGTTTCTTGGCTTCCTTTGCTCGCTCTTGCTGCTCGAGAAGCTTCTTGGCAGCCTCAACCTCAGCCTATGCCCGTTCCTCGCCAAGGCGAAGCTGCTCCGCCTCCCACTCGGGGTCAGTGGGTGGAGAAGCGGATCGGCGAGGAGCTGCCATTTCCGATGAAAAAAGGGAGAAGGCATAACATAGGGGGTCAAGGAAGCGGAATAAAGCGAAAGAAATCACGAAAAGACATCCGAAGTTAGGGTTTGACTTGTGTACACCGGACTTGTCTGCCCCAGGGGCGGACTAGTCTGCCTGGCACCGGACTAGTCCGGATTACACAGGTTGAACCCTAACTCTAACGGTTTTTTTGAAAAATCGTTGAATCAAGTTCAATACTCCTAGGCTATGATCACAAGGATGCTAGGAACAACTTTAATGAAGGGGCACCTATCAAAAGCTTTATAAATTAAGAATGAGGTAAGTTTTTGAAAAGTGAGGAGTACCTCTTCAAATCTTGAGAAATCGATGGGATTGGGGATGGATCACATCGGGAGGGGTTGGGAAAGGTCTCCCACGCCTCCAAAGGGTCCAATGCATGGATTGGAAATGATTTTTGGTGGATGGAGTCAAAAATCGCCCAAGGAGGGAAGTTGAGCATGCGTGGGAGAGAGAAAAGTGAGTGTGGAGAAGAGGAGGGGTCGGCCGCCTCCTGGGGGGGTTTAAGTCCCTAGGGGCCCGACTAGTCCGGTCCGTGGACTAGTCCGGTCCTAAGAGGCTAAAAACATATATATTTGTGTTTTAGCCACTATAGATGATCCTTTTGGACATATTGCCACAACGAAACCTTATGAATATGGCCAGTAAGCAATCAACAATCAAACTATGACCATAACTCACAATGTTGATAGTTTTTCAAATATTTTGGAGAAAATTTAGATAGAGATGAATTTCTCAAACACATGCGTTCTTTTGATTAAGATGTAAAGTAAACATTCAGATGTGCATGTTTCAAGCCACATTTCGAGAATCTAAGATATTGAGCTCACTCCTAAGCTCACAAAAGCGCTTCTCATCTAGAGGCTTGGTGAATATATCGGCTAGTTGGTTCTCGGTTCTCATATGAGATATCACTATATCACCTTTCAAGGAATGATCTCTCGAGAAGTGGTGTCTAATATCCATGTGTTTTGTCCTCGAATGCTCAACTGGATTATGGGCTATTTTGATGGCGCTCTCATTGTCACATAGGAGAGGAATATGGCGCAAGTTTATACCAAAATCCCTTAGAGTTTGTCGCATCTGAAGAAGTTGTGCACAACAACTTCCAGCTGCTACATACTCCACTTCGGCTGTGGAAAGAGCAATGGAGTTTTGTTTCTTAGAGGACCAAGAGACTAAGGATCTACCTAAGAATTGGCATGTCCTGGATGTGCTCTTTCTATCAACTTTACACCCCACATAATCTACATCGGAGTAGCCAATAAGGTTAAACTTGGATCCTTTGGGGTACCAGTCCTAGGGTAGGTGTGTGAACTAAATATCTAAGAATTCTCTTAACGGCGGTCATATGACACACCTTAGGTGCAGCTTGAAAACGTGCACACATACACACACTAAGCATAATATCCGGTCTAGATGCACAAAGATATAACAAAGAACCAATCATGGAATGATATACCTTTTGGTCCACACTTGGACCATCTTCGTTGAGGTCTAAGTGTCCATTTGTTGCCATTGGAGTCTTGATGGGTTTGGCCTTGTCCATGTCAAACTTCTTTAATATGTCTTGAGTGTACTTTGTTTGACTTGTGAACGTGCCTTCTTTGAGTTGCTTGACTTGAGAACCTAAAAAGAACATCAACTCCCCCCTCATGGACATCTCAAATCTCTCCTTCATTATCTTAGAAAACTCATCACGAAACACTTTGTTAGTAGAACCAAATATAATATCATCGACATATATTTGGCACACAAAGAGATCATGATTAACGTGCTTTGTAAAGAGAGTGTAATCAACTTTTCCTATCTTAAAATTATTTTGAATTAAAAAGTCTCTGAGGCACTCATACCAAGCTCTAGGATCTTGTTTGAGGCCATAGAGAGCCTTACGCAATTTGAAGACATGGTTTGGGAAGTCTTGGTCTTCAAAGCCCGGTGGTTGCTCCACATAGACTTCCTCCTTGATTGGACCATTTAGGAACGCACTCTTGACATCCATTTGGTAAAGCTTAAAATCATGGTGAGTAGCAAAGGCAAGTAATATACGAATTGATTCTATCCTAGCTACGGGAGCAAAGGTTTCATCAAAATCCAAACATCGACTTGTGAGTACCCCTTGGCCACAAGTCGTGCCTTGTTCCTTGTCACCACGCCATGCTCATCTTGCTTGTTGCAGAACACCCACTTGGTGCCCACAACATTTGCTTGTGGACGCTTGACAAGCTCCCAAACTTTGTTCCTCTCAAAGTTATTGATTTCCTCTTGCATGGCCACCACCCCATCCGGGTCTCTTAATGCGTCTTCAACCTTATGGTGCTCCAAAGAAGAGACAAAGGAGTAATGTTCACAAAAGTTAGCAACACAAGAACGAGTGATTACCCCTTTTGTAATATCTCCTAGAATGTTGTCAACGGGGTGATCCCATTGAACACTTTGATGCACACGAGGATGTGGAGGTTGAGCTCTTGAGTCATCATCATCTTCTTCTTCATGGTCTCCACCTTGATGTATGCATCCACCTTGACTTTCATCTCCTTGATCGTGTTGAGGTACAACATGTCCATCTTCAACTTGGTCACGTGGGGAATGACTTGCATCATCTTGTTGTTGGCCACTTGAGCTTTGAGGTTGTTCTTGCAATCGAACATCTCCAAGTGCCATCCTCCCAAAGCTTCTTGTGGAGAGTCTTCTTGATCTAGCACACTTTGATCAACTTGCTACACTTGGGAGCCATTAGTTTCATCAAACACCACGTCACATGTTATTTCAACAATCCTGGAAGATTTGTTGAGGACACGATAGGCGTGGGTGTTTGAATCATAACCAAGCAAGAAACCTTCATCAGACTTTGAAGCAAACTTCGAAGTCCTAGGCTTCTTGTTGAGAATATAACACTTGCTCCCAAAGACACGAAAGTAAGAGACATTGGGTTTCTTACCAACTTGATGCTCGTAGGGGGTTTTCTTGAGGAGGCGGTGAAGGTACAATCGGTTGACGGCGTGGAAAGCGGTGTTAACCGCCTCTGCCCAAAACCGGACTGATGTCTTGTACTCATCAAGCATGGTCCTTGACATCTCAATGAGTGTCCTATTCTTCCATTCTTCCACCCCGTTTTGTTGAGGGGAGTAGGGGGATGAAAATTCATGCTTGATGCCCTCCTCCTCCAAGAACTCTTCCACTTGAGTGTTCTTGAACTCGGTGCCGTTGTCGCTTCTTATATCCTTGATTCCTAAGGCGAACTCATTTTGAGCTCTCCTCAAGAACCTCTTGAGGACACTGTGAGTTTCACCCTTATCATGCAAGAAGAACACCCAAGTGAAACGAGAAAAATCGTCAACAATAACAAGACCATATTTGTTACCGCCAATGCTAATGTAGGTTATCGACCCGAAAAGGTCCATGTGTAGCAGTTCCAACGGTCTTGTTGTCGTCATGATGTTCTTGGAGGGATGTTGAGCTCCTACTTGCTTCCCCGCTTGGCAAGCACTACGTGGCCTATCCTTTTCAAAGACAACATTCTTCAAACCATAGATGTGCTCGCCCTTAAGAAGCTTTTGTAAATTCCTCATCCCAACATGGGCTAGACTTCTATGCCAAAGCAATCCCATTTTTGTTTTTGCCATTAAGCATGTGTCATGTTGAGCTTTATCTGAGGCGAAATCCACAAGATAAAGCTTTCCCTTGAGCACACCCTTAAAAGCGATTGAGTTGTCGCATCTTCTAAGGACGCTCACACCCTCATTAGTAAAAACACAATTATAACCCTTGTCACATACTTGTGATATGGACAAGAGGTTATAGTCTAGAGAATCAACATGCAAAACGTGAGAAAGAGTATGTTGGGGACAAATGACAATTTTACCGGAGCCAAGGATTTTCCCTCGGCTATTGTCCCCAAAGAGGATCCCTTCATTTGGATCATCATGTTGCTCATACTCCACGAACATTTTCCTCTCTCCGATCATGTGGCTGGTGCGTTCACTATCGAGCACCCATTTGGATCCACCAGAGGAGTATACCTACAAAACAAGATTATGCCTTCCTTTTAGGTACCCAAGCGGAGTTGGGTCCTTTGACGTTAGTACTGAGGCACTTGGGCACCCACACACAAGGCTTGTGGCTCTTGTGGAGTAGCCCAACATATCTAGCATAAACTTTGCCATACTTGTTCCTCATTAAAACATAAGATGCATCAAAATCATGAAAGAGAGGATGCGGTTCAGATTTAGCCATGTTAGTGCTAGTTGAAGTATTCTTCCCAATTTTAATTGGGGATGAGCTTCCTTTGACAAAGACAATCAAGTCTTGGCCATACTTGGAGGTTTCAGCATTTTGCTTTCCACCTCTAGTATAACCAAGACCATCCTTGACATTGGGAGGTCTTGTGTTGGTGTATGCACTTCGTGCATACGCCACTTTCTTTTTGTCAAACATGCCACCCTTAGGCGCTTGTTTGCCTTGAGTCAGCTTAAGCTCATCCTTTAATTTAAGGATCAAGTTAGAACATCTACAAGTAGAGATTGCTTCAGATGCAACCTTTGAGGAGGATAAGCTTTTGGAGGAAGAGACTACATTGGTTTTGAGGGACTCAACTTGAGTCTCAAGGATCTTGTTAACTTTTGCCAAGTTGCCAAATTCGTCCTTGAGCTCAATGGTTGTCTCCTCAAGACTTGAGCATGTTTTCTTGCTTAGAGAAAGTTCATGCTCTAATGCCTTGCTCTTCTCTCTCTCAAGCTCAAGGAGCTCAACGAGCTCTTTACATCTCTCTTTTTCATGGATAAGCATGTCCTCTTGCCTATCTATGAGCTCCTCCTTCTCAAAGATTTCATCCGAGAGTAACTTCATCCTACGCAAAGTGCTCTTACTTATGTCCTTGAGCATGTGTTCGTTTTCACTAGCACTGTCAAAATCATCATGGGAGGATATGGAAGAGGATGAGTTAGAAGTAACCTTTCTCCTTCCTTGGTTTGCAATGAGGAAAGTTTGCTTGTGGTCGTAGAGGTTGGGGAAAAGCTTGTTTCCCTTGGAGCTCCTCCCGATGGCTATGGTTGCCATCTTCTTCTCGTCTTCGGACGAGGAGGACTCATCGTTAGAGTCCCACTCCTCGCCTAAGTTAGCATGACTGGAGGGCCTCTTCTTCTTATAGAACTTCTTCTCTTGCGGCTTGCCCTCCTTCTTCTTCTTGCCCTTTTCATGTGGGCAATCTACAATGAAGTGCCTGTAATCGCCACAATTGTAGCAAGCCCTCTTTGTTTTGGGCCTTGCTTTCTCTTTGCCCTTGCTCTCATGCTTGTATCCCCCTTTTCTTCTCCTTATCATTCTCTTGAAGTTGTTGAAGAGGGCCTCTTCCTCATCGGTGTCAAGGCTCTCCTCATCATGTTCGTTTTGCTCTTTTGAGGAGGATGTTGCTTTGAGTGCAACATCCTTCATCTTCGAGGCGGTGAACCTTTGGAGGTCATTGTAGAAGAGCGCCTCCTTCTCCATGATCTCGTGTGTCGACTGTTGGAGCCGGCAGATCTCCCTACACTGCTAAAGTGATTGGGGAGTTTGAAGTTCGGTGTGGGCGCGCGGAGATTCAAGAAGGTGAATAGGAGTTTGACACAGGAGACACAAGAATTTACGTGGTTCGGGCCGCCTGAGCGTAATACCCTACTCCACGGGTGTGTTGATGTTGTATTAGCAGTATGAGTTTGCCACGAGCGTGTGGGATGCGTGAGTTCATTCGTGAACGTCCCCCAGTGTATCGTCGGCCTGTCCTTTTATAGTACAAGGGCATGCCATTACAATTCAGCCTGGCCCGACATGTGGCCCCGGCGGTTACTAGTATTGATACACGATTAATTGCTCTTAATAACCCTGCAACGGGCTTTGACAGCACCGTTACTGGTGTTATGATCGTCCGTTTAAGTGTCATTAATATGGCATTAATGACACTTAATCGGGTCTTGAAGTCCCTGGCTCTCCTTTGAAGATCTGGAGACGTTACAAGGTCTTCCGGAGGTTAGAAGCTGAAAGGTCCGACGATTTGACATGTGGCAGCTCTGGAGCTTGCTGTGGGAAGCAGGTAGCTCCGGGGCTATCAGACACGTGTCAGGTCCGGAGCTTCTCTCGGTCTTGGGTTAAGTCCGAAGGTGCCGTTTCGGTACGTGGCCCGGAGCTTCCCCCTTGTGGGCGGTAGCTCCGGTTTGGTTGTACACGTGGCGACCCTGGGATTAACCATGTTGGAGAAGCGGGTCCGGTCATGTCTGACAAGTGGGCCTCCGAGGGTCTTCAAACCAAGTAGATGGCTTTCTCTTGAGATCTTTGTAACCTCAAGGGGTGTACGGTTTTTAGGGTACCGACAGTGGCCCCCTGGACCTACCTCCGAGGAAGATCACGGGGGTGAAGTCATTCCGTCGGAGGTAGGTCCATCCTTGCGACTCTTGAACTGAGTCTTCAAGGGTCTTCGGAGGTGCCGTTGGTAGGGATTTACAGTTAGATCCCGCCGCGTGGCGCACCTCAGGCGGCAGATGAGATCTTTGACGTGCGGATCTCACACAATTGAAGGTCGTCGGTTCCCGATACGAAAACCGTATTGGTTCCGCGCGCCCTGTCAGGCCGCCGCCTTTGGGTTTCCCGCAGAGTGATGACAATCGTTCGCCTGGGTAAGAGCCTCGACTTGATCGTTGGGGTGGTCCCGAGCCCTCTTGTCGGCTGGGTTGAATTCTTGAATGGTATCTTCAACTTCCCCGCGGTTTCCATCCAAGCGTTGCGAGGGCTTACTTAAGAAGGAAAGCGCGCACCGTCGGGAGTTCTTTACGCCTCTCATCTGATCTTGCGCTCAAACTCCCAACTCGTGCTTAGCTCTTCTTCTCTTGCCTAGCTGTGCTGTGATGGAGTTGGGTCTGCGCGAGAGTCGCTTGAAGACCGACAGCGATTTGAAGAAGGTCCGGGCCCTCATGGGGTGGTCCTCGGAATTCTTCAACCGCATGGTCGGTGCCGGCGGAGAGCTCCCCTTCGAGAAGGAGCACGCCGGTGAAATGGTGTACTTTTCTTTGTACGCCATGGTGGGGTTGATCCCACCTTTTTCTTCCTTCTTCTTGATGATGCTAGACTTCTATGGTCTGCAGCTATACCACCTTGGCCCTCACTCCATTCTCCTCGTGTCCATCTTTGTCCACTTCTGTGAGATGTGGGTGGGCATCCCCCCCTGCATCGAACTCTTCCGGACCTTCTTCACCGTCCACACCACCGGCCGGAGCAATGTGTACCTTGGCTTCTACTACTTTGTGAAGCGCAAGAAGTGCCCATTCAAGTACCTCCGGTCGTTCCCTTTCGGGAAGTGGGATGACTGGAAGAAAGATTGGATAGTCGTCAGGGTGGAGGAGCATGAGCGGTTGGAGCTGCCCGACAGCCTGCCCGGCATCGACACGACGATCTGGAGTGTGGTTCCGGTGCTGGCGGAAGCTTTCAACCCCGCCTTGACCAAGATTCGCCAATGCATGGAGGGAGGATTGACTCCTTAGGCGGTATTCTGCAATTTCCTGGCCAACAGGTGGGCACCGCTGAAGAGGAGGGAGAAGCTCGCTTGGGCCCTCAACAGCGTGATGGACGAGGACCGGGTTGAGACCGGGTTGAAGTCCAACATGGTGGGGAAGACCTTGGAGTTTCACCTCAAAAAATTCCAGCACAGCATCGACGTCGACGGTGATGACTTGACTCCGCCGTCGGCCTTTCTCCCTCTGAACGTGGAAGTGGAGTTCAGCAGGGAGCTCTGGCGGAAGATGCCCGCACTTGACGACCTTGGTGTCGTGGAGAGAAGATCAACCACCCGGGTGGTGATCACCGGGATGCCCGAAGATGGCTCCGTCCCTGCCCCACAGCTGAGGGTCGAGGTCGTCGGCAAGGGCAAGGAGCTGGCGGATGAGCCGGAGAGCCGGAAGAGGAAGCTGCGACACGCCGACGGAAGGTCCGTCAGGCTTGCTACTCCCGCCTCGGTTCCTTCTCCCCAGAGGGGAAGATCTTCTGCCACCGTGGCGACTGTCCCCGTAGTGGGGTCCTTCCGGGACGATACCGTTCCTGCAGTGGGATCCTCCCGGAGCGCGTCTGTCCCCGTGGTGGAACCCTCCTGGGGTGCTAGCTCTGGGCGCACGACTCCGACACCTGGGACAGTGGGAGCCTCCAGGTCCAGGGGTTCCTCCCGATCGAGGAGAGCCTCGACCCTGGAAACGCCCGTAGGTGCGACAAGTTCCGGGCGGCCTTCTGGAGCTTCTACGCCGACCGTGGCCAGCCCGGAACGTCCAGGAAAAAGGTTTCGCGCAAGCTGGTGTGGAAGCCTTCAAAGGTAATTTTTAATCTGTACCTTGGTTAACTTTTTAGTTGTAGCGATTGTTTGTTGATTTTCTTCGTCCATCGTCTGTAGCATCCCCAAGAAGGGGAGTGAAGCTCCACCCTCAGCCACGATGTCTGAGGCCGTGGGAGCTTCTGCTCCTGTCCCAGTGCCGCCCCAGGTGGTGGCTGAGGCTGTGACAGCTCCGGCGCCGGCTGTCTTGGTCATGGACCTCGACTCGTCCCCAGAAGTTCCCGTGGTAGCACCGGACCATGGGAGTGAAGACACGCCAGCGGCACCTGTCTCGGAGGTTGAAACTCCGGGTCCTGGTGCTGCAGTGATGGAAGCTCCGGCTGTTGAGCCGGAGGAAGTAGTAGTTCCGGCCTCGGAGCCGGAAATTGCTGAAGCCCCGGCGGTTGAGCTGGAGGTGTCTGAAGCCCCGGCATGTGAGCCGGAAGTCGAGGTAGCTCCGGCAGTTGAGCTGGCTACCTCCGAAGCACCGGCCGCTGAGCCGGTTATTGTTGGAGCGCCGGTTATAGAGCCGGTGGTTGAAGAGGCGATGGAGCTCGAGCCTCCCTCGGAAGAGGTGTCCCGGCCGGAGCCAGTAGCAGCTCCTGCTCCGGAAGCGACAACGTCGGAGGTACCTGCGGCCGAGCCGGTGTGCCCAAGCGAAGTCGCTGGCCCCCTGCCCGAGGAGGTGAACGAAGACTTGGCGGCGGGGCCTTCTTCGATGGCGACTGAGGCCATCCCGGAGGACGGCCCTAGTGCCTTGGAAGCTCAGGGTTCCGCTCTCGTAGAGTGGGACCCAATTTTTGTATGTGAAGACCCGCTGGAACCAGCGGAGGAGACCCCAGCAGGTCCGGAGCCCATCCCGCTGTCGATGTCTATCAACAACGCCTGCTCCAGTCTGCGTCAAGTCCAACTGGCCTTCTTCCACGACAGCAAGGCTCTTGAAGAGGAGCGCCAAACCCTTAGGCGGTGGCGTAATCGGCTCCACTTTGAGACCAAGCTGGCACAGTCGAGGCTAGCGGATGACAAGGAGTGGATCAAGCGGGAGAAGATCTGCCTGGAGTACTGGGGCAAGCTGCTGGATGACAGGGAGAGCATGACTCATGCCCTCGACACTCAATCTTGGGATATCTACGATCAGGCCAAAGCTGCCAATAACGCGGCCGATGCTCAACACGAACAGCTTGAGGCCATTAACACCGCACTCATCAAGCGCCGAGAGGCACCTGAAGATAGGGAGAGACGGCTCGAGAATGAAGAGCAGAAACTCCTTGAGCTGCGGGATGATGTCCTGAGGAGGGAAGAGGAGCTTGCCGAGAAGATAGCTCTGGCAGACAAGGGCCTCGAGGAGTGCACCAAAAAATTGGAAGAGCGCTGCCAAGAGGAAGAGGAGAAGACCTGGGTGCGAGGGCAGGAACTCTACGAATACGAGTGCGCCCTTGTTGCCCGGGAGAAAAAAGTGGAGGCTAGGGAGAAGGACCTGGTCGATCGCCGGAACAAGATCCACCTCCGGGAGGAGGAGCTCGGAAGACTCAAGAGGCGGGTTGCTGCAAAGATTTAGCAAAACGCCAAAGAAGTTGAGCGCCTCGCCCCCGTGAATTCCAAACTGACGGCGGCCAGGAGATCCCTGGAAGAGATGAAGAGCTTGAGGACGGCTGACTCCCTACATATTTGGGAGTTCCTGGGCAAGGCCAACGACGCGCTGACGCCTTTGGGTTTCAGCCCCGTGCGCCCGGATGATCCGGAGCCGGAGCCGGACCTTGCGCTGCAGGCGTTGAGCGCAGCAGGTAGCAAGCTCTCCAAGGTGGGTGATGTCATCGTGGTCCAACTGGAGGTTGAGGGGCAATCCCTGGCGAGGAACGTCACAGAGTATGTGCTGACGTGCTACACCAGCCGGAACTCCCAATTTCCTTTGGACCCGGTGCTTGAAGGCCCCGTCGAAGGAGAAGGCGAAGCTACCCGAGCCAGCGTATCGGAGGTCGCCCAGAAGGTCGCCGAGTTCTTCCATAGGGTCTAGGACCATCTCTTTAGCTCTCACTTGTATTTTCTCTTCTTCTTCCTCAATTTTGTAATCCCTTGTCTTCAGATGTAATCTCCTGTCTCCAGATGAATGAAATCCCCAAAATTTTGCGAATTTCACTTTTTGTCTTCAACGTCTTTATCTTCACTTGGCCCCCTGGTAGATGTACACAATTTGATTGTGAACATGTACCAAAAGGATACTGTGTTTTGTTGAAGACTCATTTGCTTCGAACTTGTAGAATTTTAGGACTGAAGTCTTCGATAGTGAAGGTCCCCTGAGGTTGTCGGAGCTTAGAAGCTCCGGCATTGTCCATCGCTGGAGCTTGATAGCTCCGGCGATAGCCTCTATCAACACGTAGAGCATCGATAGTTAGTCCTCCGGGGTGTCGGAGCTGAGTAGCTCCGGCAGTGACCTTTGCCAACACTTGGTTTGTTGGCAGCAGACTCCATTTACAGGGTCTTCTCACCATCTTATACTCAGCGTCGACGGTTGGGCCCCTTGGGGGAGTCGAAGCTTAGTTAGCTCCGGCTTTTTTCCATCAACGTAGACTTTATTTTTCTTGCACACTTATGTCAAGAAAAATAGTAAAATTCGTTCCTTGTCTATAATTTCGTCGCGGCTTATGATTCTCAAGAAAACTTTAAGTTGAACGCGATTTTAAATACAACCGGATGTGTTGCCTTTTCTCTTAGATTCAACTGTTCATGGACCCGCTTTACTTCGGCCTGCCGGGGTGTAGGTAGAGTGGCGTACTTAGGGTGCTTGACCAGGCTAAGTCGATAGCACACTCCGGCCCTAGATTGGCTTGGCGGCTTTCGGGCGAGTTAGCCATGAGCGATATTTGAATCCAAAAGAACTGACAATACAACTCGAATCATATATAAACCGGTCAAACTAAAATTTCTTAAGATTTGCACGTCTTTGTTATAGACAAGAAAGAGAAAAATAAAAATGTTGAGCCTGTACAAAATAAATGCACGTGGAGTCTATTTCACATGAAGATGTCTTTCATTATAGGTCCGGGGTACAGGGGAAACAAGTACACTCTTAGGGTACGAAACCAGGCTATGTGTGTTTGGTTTCTCGTTTGACCCAGGGTAGTTAGCCACACTTTTAGTCCGGAGACTGTGACAAGTGCTGCATGAGCTTTGCGGACCTTTCGGGAAAGGTCCGGCTGCTCTCCCGGAGGAACTACCCGACTCTGTACAATGACTCTATAACATACACCCCAAGTTACTCAAGACTCCCCTCCGTGGTATTAAGTGTAGAACTTACGGAGGTGCTCGATGTTCCAAGGATTTGGGAGAGGTGTCCCATCCTCGGTAGCCAAGCGAACGCTTCCGGGACGGGATACTTTGATCACTCAGAAGGGCCCCTCCCAGCCGGGGGAGAGTTTGTTTAACCCTTCTGTGGATAGTATTCTCCGTAGAACCAGATCGCCTTCCTCGAGCTGTCGATTGTGTACATGCCGCTGATGATAACGCCGTAGAGCTTGGCGATATCGGGCATTCCGAACAGCTGCTTGGCACCTTCCCTCCTCGAGGAGGTCTAGGTCTTCACGCCGGAGCTGGTCCTGCGCGGCTTCGTCGAAGGTCCGGACCCGGAGTGAACCCAAGGTGATTTCCGGAGGAAGGATTGCTTCAGCTCCGTACACCAGAAAGAAGGGTGTTTCTCCAGTTGACCGGTTTGGAGAAGTCCTGTTGGCCCATAGAGTGGGCGGAAGCTCTTCGATCCAGTTGGCTCCGTGTTTCTTCGAGCGCTCATAGGTGCACGTTTTGAGTCCTCTAAGGATTTCAGCATTTGCTCTCTCGGCTTGGCCATTGCTGGCTGGGTGAGCTACGGAGGCGTAGCAAACTTGTATGCCGAGGTCTTCACAATATCCTTGGAATGCTGAGCTTGTGAATTGAGTCCCATTATCAGTGATGATTTTGTTTGGGACTCCAAATCTGCTCACAATGGACTGCAGAAAGTTGATAGCAGATTGCTTGTTGATCGTCACAACTGGAGTTGCTTCCGCCCACTTGGTGAACTTGTCAATGGCGACGTACAGGAACTTGTAACCTCCAACGGCTCTTGGGAAGGGTCCCAAGATGTCCATCCCCCACACAGCGAAGGGCCATGTAGGAGGTATCATTTGTAAGGGCTGCCGGTGTATGAATTTGCTTTGCATGAAATTGGCATGCTTCGCATTTCTTCACCAGCTCAGTGGCATCCTGGAGCGCTGTAGGCCAGTAGAAGCCATGCCGAAAGGCTTTTCCGACCAGCGTGCGGGAAGATGCGTGGTTCCCACACTCGCCTCCATGGA
Organism: Tuctoria greenei; assembly: GCA_036927565.1. Lineage (NCBI taxonomy): Eukaryota > Viridiplantae > Streptophyta > Magnoliopsida > Poales > Poaceae > Tuctoria > Tuctoria greenei. The sequence continues at coordinate 91,545,820 of JAYESD010000006.1, read as the reverse complement.
TTTCTGCGATAAGCTCGCAGCCTTCTTCCCTTGTGATGCACCGCATTAGGATGCCGTTGGCACCACGCCGGTAGAGATCCCCTTCTACCAGCGTGTATCTTTTAGCCAATCTGACTACCCGGTCAGCGGATACATCAATGTCAGGAAGGATGTTATCTTTCAAGTAGCTCCGGATCTCCGAGATCCATGCATCGGAGCTAGCTTGAGCATTTGAGTCTTGCGTGCTGGGTTGCTCGGAGCTTCCGGCAGCACCTACGACCCTTGATGGCTGCCATGGTAACAGGGCCATCGGGACCGTCAGCTCCGGGATGCTGATCTCGCCCCCTTCACTCAGTTCGGTAGGCTGAGTTGTGGGTTTCGACAATCTCCAGACAAAAATTCCGTCAGGAGCCGGAGCTCCGATTGACGCTTTCGTCGAGAGTTCGTCGGCTTCAGCGTTGTGGGCACGCTGAACATGGTGGAGGTCTAGGACTTCAAAGTCCTTCTGAAGCCTCTGGACTTCTAGGAGGTAGGCAGCTAGCTGGAGATTGTTGCAGGAGCATTCACCCTTCACCGGCTTGATGATGAGCTGTGAATCTCCTTTGACCAGCAGTTGCCTGACACCGTATGATAGTGCCAACTTTAGTCCGTAGATGAGCGCTTCACACTCCGCCATGTTGTTGGTTGCCTTGAAGTCAAGGTGTACCATGTATTTTACCTTCTCCCCAGTTGGTGCAAGGAGAAGGATTCCAGCTCCGGCCCCCTGCTTCTGCATGGAGCCGTCGAAGTAGAGGGTCCTGTGAGGCTCTGTGAAGGTTGGAGCTTGATGCTCCATCTTCTGTTCACTGGGGCCCCCAGGGTTTGATGGAGAGGGAGTCCATTCTGCCACGAAATCTGCCAACGCTTGACTTTTGACTGCTTGTCTTGAAATAAATTCAAGATCAAATTCAGCCAATTCCGCAGCCCACTTTGCAATATTCCCAGTTGAATTGGGATTATGCAGGATTGCTCGTAGTGGGTAGGAGGTCACCACCGGGACATTGTGAGCTTGGAAGTAATGTCAAAGCTTCCTGGAGGCGATAAGAACATAGAGCGGCTTATGCACCTCCAGGTATCGAGTCTTGGCATCATGTAATACTTCACTGATGAAGTATACCGGGCATTGAATGGTCTGGACCCTCTCGGAGGGGTCCGGAGCTTCCTCTTCATTGATCCGGACCCTCTCGGAGGGGTCCAGATTCTCTTCGGGGACCTCCAGGTTCTGGCTGGAGGAACCCGGAGCTTCTTCAGAAATGACCCGGACCCTCCCAGAGGGGTCTAGGTCTCCTGAAGTGACTTCTTGTTGGTTCGAATCTGGGAGCTGGGACCCAGACTCGCTTTCAGGAACCTCCGAACCCTCCCGAAGGGGTCTGGATTCCTGAGTGTGGGGTAGTTCCGGTCTCTCTGCAACCAGAACCATACTGACGACTTCGTCAGTAGCTGAAATGTAAAGCAACAAAGGCTCACCAGGGTTCGGAGCTACCAGAATTGGTAGGGTGGTGAGGAACTGTTTCAGCTCCTGGAATGCCTTATCTGCTTCTTCGGACCATTGGAATGGTCCGGACTTCCTCAATAACTTGAAGAAGGGAAGTGCCCGCTCCGCCAGTTTTGATATGAACCGGCTGAGGGCTGCTAGACATCCAGTTAACTTTTGGACGTCTTTGATGCGGGTTGGTGGCCGCATGTCTTCAATGGCTTTTATCTTCGCCGGATTAGCTTCTATGCCCCGGTGACTTACCGGGAAACCAAGAAGTTTTACGGAGCTAACCCCAAACATGCACTTGTCTGGGTTTAGCTTTGTGCGGTTGGCCCGCAGCTTATCGAAGACAGCCTGCAAGGTGTCTAGGAGTGACTCCTTGCTCTTGACCTTGACCACGATGTCATCGACGTACACTTCCACTATGTCTCTGATGAGTTCTTCAAAAGTTTTGTACATAGCTCGTACAAAAGTTGAAGCTGCATTCTTGAGACCAAATGGCATGGCTGTGTAACAGTACAATCCATCTACTGTGATGAATGAAGTATGCTCTTCATCCTCCCTAGACATCCTGATTTGATGATACCCAGAATATGCGTCTAGGAAACACAGTAATTCACACCCGGAGGTGGAATCCACTATCTGATCTATTCTAGGTAGTGGGAATGGATCTTTTGGACATGCCTTATTTAGTGTGGTGTAGTCGATGCACATCCGAAGCTTCCCGCCGGCCTTGGGCACAACGACTAGGTTCGCCAGCCATTTTGGATGGAAGACTTCTCGGATGAATCCGGCTTCGAGTAGCTTCTTTACTTCTTGTCGGATGAAGTTCTGTCGCTCCACGGATTGCTTCCGAGGCTTCTGATGCACAGGCCGGGCATCGGGGTAGATCTTCAGATTGTGCTCAATCACTTCCCTGGGGATCCCAGGCATTTGTGACGGTTGCCAAGCAAACACGTTAACGTTAGCCTGGAGGAAAGTGATGAGCGCGAGTTCCTATTTGTCGTTCAACCCTCCCGATATACGGGTGGTTTGAGCGGCATCGGAACCAATTTGGACGACTTTGACGGGAATGTCGGTGTCGCCGCTTGGCTGCACACAGGGTGCAGAGGTCGAGCCTCGTTGACGAATGCTCGGGGGTTTTGGAGCTTGCTCCTGTCTGGAGTCCTCCTCTTGCGCCGTGGTGAGTGCGTGGAGTTCCTCCAGAGCAGTTACTCTGGCAGTGCGATCTCCGCGGATCCGGAGAACACCTACTGGTGTTGGCATCTTCAACACCAGGTATCCATAATGGGCAGCTGCCATGAATTTGTACAGGGCGGGTCTACCCAAAATGGCGTTGAATGGTAAGTTGATCTGAGCGATTTCGAAGACCAACTTCTCGGTGCGATACTTTTCCCGGGTCCCGAAGGTAACGGGGAGAGTAATAGCTCCGAGTGGGGTAATGGCCCCCGGACCTACTCCGGAGAAAGGTCGAGAGGGCTGGAGATCCAAAGGTCGGAGCTGAAGCTTAGTGAAAGCTTCGAAGCTGATGAGGTTAAGCCCCGAACCTCCGTCTACCATGACATGGTGGAGCTGGATGTTGTTGATGGTAGGAGATACCATCAAAGGTAGCTGACCTGCTCCAACCATGCTCCGCGGGCAATCAGAGGCATCAAAAGTGATGGAGGTGTCCATCCACTTTCGATGAGGTTCCGGCCGGACTGTAGGGGCTACAGCGGCCATATCCCGCCGCATAGTCTTGATGACGCAACGAGAGGTGATATCCAATGACCCACCAAAAATGGTGTTCAAGGTCTTCCGACGCTCGTTGTCAGAGACGTCAGAATCATCATCGATGGAGGTGTAAACAGCCTTCAAGACCTTTTTGGGATCCTGAAACCCTAACTCCTCTTCAGCTGGAGCTTCGTCGACCTTCTGTTTTCCTTCCCTCTGTTGGAAAGGAGATCCTTCCCGGCGCTTGTTATAGCGCTCGGCAAGGTTTTGGACCCCCGGCAGTCTTCCAAACCGTGGCTGCCCGTTTTGTGAATGGGACACCACACTTTGGGTTTGCCACCGTCTTCAGAAGACGGTCGAGGTCGCTTCTCAGGGCGTGGCCCCCGACCACCTGGAGCTACAGCAGCTGCAACGTTGGATGTGCCGGCCGACAGCTTCTTCTTGTTGTTGGTCTTCTTTTTCTTCTTGCCACTCCCGGAGGTAGCGGCTTCTTCTTTGGAGGATTTCTTGTGATCTTCCGAGGCTGGTTTGGAGTGCATTTCACGGCCCTCTGCAGCTCTGGCACATTTATCTGCCAGGCTGAAGAGTTTCGTGACGCTGGTGATCTCCTTGATCGCCAGCTTCTCCAACATCTTCTTATCCCGTACGCCCTGTCTGAATGCCATAATGACAGATGCGCTAGAGATAGAAGGGATAGTGTTGCGTACCTGAGAGAACCTCTAGATGAAGGACCGCAAAGATTCTCCCCCTTTTTGCATGACCGCAAAAAGGTCCAGTTCAGTGCCTGGTCGGGTGTATGAACTCCCGAATTTGGCAGTGAACTGATGGCACAGCTCCTCCCAACTGTTGATAGAGTTGGGTGGAAGGCTCATAAACCAGGACCTGGCGGTTCCAGTTAAGGCCACTAGAAAGTAATTGGCCATCACGGCCTTATTTCCTCCAGCTGCCAAGATTGCAGTGGAGTATATCTGAAGGAATTCGGCGGGGTTAACAGTCCCGTCGAATTTTTCTGGCAGGTGAGGCCGAAACTTCTGTAGCCATCTAACCATGCGCAGGTGCATGGCTAGGGCTGAACAACCTCCTCCTACTCCTTCCAGAGTAGAAAGGTCCTGAGCTTCCCGTCTTTCACGGGCACGCTCAATATGGACTCGGCCATCCTGCTGGCGGTATCGGCGATCAAGCTCCGCCCGGAGGTCATGAGTCGAAAGCCTGGATACCGTGTGAGTGCGTCGAGCCCCGGAGGGCAGTGACGTCACTTGTTGAGATGCAGCACGTCTCCTGCTATTGGAGGCGTGCGGACCAAGTCTTCCAGACAAAGTCCATCGCTGTGACAGGGCTCGTCCCAAACGAGGAGGACCCTGGTTGTTGAGGCGTTCGGCCGCTACTGCGACCAAATGCTCCACATCGGCCCTCCACTGCTCCATTGCATCTCGAGATGCATCCGGAGGTGGTGGACGTTGGAGAAGAGCACGCGCTGCATGGAGCGCGTGTTCCGGGTTGTCATCACTCGCCGACGTAGTAAGCGACGCTGGTGCACCATCACGTTGCCCAGCACGATTTGCTGGAGAAGATGGTGGTGGTGGGAGTGTGGCTCCTACTGGTGCTGAGGCTCCTGCTGGTGGCTGCCTGTTGGAGGGATTGCCCCCAACAGCCTGAGCAGCAGGTTGGCCGTTGGATGATCCAGCAGCGGAGTTCACCATTCTCGAAAATCTCAGGCGCCCCCCTACCTGGCGCGCCGACTGTCGACTGTTGGAGCCGGCAGATCTCCCTACACTGCTAAAGTGATTGGGGAGTTTGAAGTTCGATGTGGGTGCGCGGAGATTCAAGAAGGTGAATAGGAGTTTGACACAGGAGACACGAGAATTTACGTGGTTCGGGCCGCCTAAGCGTAATACCCTACTCCACAGGTGTGTTGATGTTGTATTAGCAGTATGAGCTTGCCACGAGGGTGTGGGATGCGTGAGTTCGTTCGTGAACGTCCCCTAGTGTATCGTCGGCCTGTCCTTTTATAGTACAAGGGCAGACCGTTACAATTCAGCCTGGCCCGACATGTGGCCCCGGTGGTTACTAGTATTGATACACGATTAATTGCTCTTAATAACCCTGCAACGGGCTTTGACAGCACCGTTACTGGTGTTAAGATCGTCCGTTTAAGTGTCATTAATATGGCATTAATGACACTTAATCGGGTCTTGAAGTCCCTGGCTCTCCTTTGAAGATCCGGAGCCGTTGCAAGGTCTTCCGGAGGTTAGAAGCTGAAAGGTCCGGCGATTTGACACGTGGCAGCTCTGGAGCTTGCTTTGGGAAGCAGGTAGCTCCGGGGCTATCAGACACGTGTCAGGTCCGGAGCTTCTCTCGGTCTGGGGTTAAGTCCGGAGGTGCCGTTTCGGTACGTGGCCCGGAGCTTCCCCCTTGTGGGCGGTAGCTCCGGTTTGGTTGTACACGTGGCGACCCTGGGATTAACCATGTTGGAGAAGCGGGTCCGGTCATGTCTAACAAGTGGGCCTCCGAGGGTCTTCAAACCAAGTAGATGGCTTTCTCTTGAGATCTTTGTAACCTCAAGGGGTGTACGGTTTTTAGGGTACCGACATCGTGGTTGATGATCCTTCCTAGGACCTCCTCCGGGGTCATTTTGGCAAACCACAGACTTTACCGTATCATAGAGCAAAGAGAGATGTTTCTAGGCATGAATGCCCGAATCATCCTCTTCACCAACTCATGGTCCGTCCACTTTGTGCAGCCATAAGATCTACTCTTGTTAATGAGTAGCTTTAGGCAGTTGTACATCTCTTGGAGAGATTCACCATCCATTATGGCAAACCTCCCGAGCTCTCCTTCAATGAGCTCAATCTTTGCTTCTATCCCGACTCGGTTGCCTTCATGAGCCATCTTGGGGGTGTCCCAAATATCCTTGGCCACCTCAAGTCCATCTACCCGGTTGAACTCATCTCTTGAGAGAGACGAGATGATCACTCCGGCCGCTTGGGCATTGCGGTGAAGGAGCACGGCTTGCTCCGGAGTGATGTCTGCTTCATTCTTCGCGATGTGCACCACGGTCAACACAATTTGCCACAAAGAGGGATTGAGTGACACGAGATGGATCTTCATGTTGTGCTTCCACATCCCGTAGTCGGTTTCATCGAATTGGGGAGGTTTCCCCAATGGGATAGAAAGGTAGTGGTTGTTGGAGACAAGGTGTTCATAGTTGTAGCCTTGTTGGTTGTAGTTGATCGTGCCGCCCGATGTAGAGGTCGAGGAGTCAACCTTTGGAATCTTCAACATCTCTCGAACTTTTGCCTTGAGCTGGCGAGTCTCTTCGTCATCCGTTGACTTGTCTTGGTAGACAAGCACCTACTCTTGGGTTGCCTGGATCTCATTTGTCGAGACCTCGTCAATACCCCACTCCGGTCATCTTCTCTCTGAGTTGTTAGACTCTTTGGGAAAGTCCTGCTCTAATACCAATTGAATGTTGCCTAGAGGGGGGGTGAATAGGCTAATCGAACTGAAATGAATTAATAAAACGAGATCAGTACTCAGGGGGCGGACTAGTCCGGTCCTCCTGCAAGGAAAGCCTAAAAAGTGTTTCTAACAAGTTTTAGTTCGATTCTTGTAATGCAAGGTATGTTGGAATAACTTAGTGAACCTTAACAAGTCCTCCTGCAAGGAAAGCCTAAAAAGTGTTTCTAACAAGTTTTAGTTCGATTCTTGTAATGCAAGGTATGTTGGAATAACTTAGTGAACCTTAACAAGTTATGGAACAAGTATGAGACTAAGGATCACAAAACAAGAGTGATGAACAAATACGGTAAAACTAACCTGTAAAACCCCACTTTTATGGCATGTGAATTCAGTCATGAGTTTTGTGATCAACTATATTAGAGATCCAATATAGTGGTACACATGAACTTTATACCATTCAAACCTTTCTTGCACTCATGGTTAAATTTTATTAACATGAGTATTGGACATCATCACTAATTCTAGAATGATTCTATTCATCCCTCTTCAATTTTTAGAATTATTTGGATGAAGATTATTAGGGCAATTTAAAGTGCAGTACTAATTGGCCCTGCCAAAAATATGCAAATTAGATGCTCTAAATTTTTCCTTGACCTTCTAATATTCTCAATAGCTTGCCTGCAAAATTTCAAGATTCTGGGAACTCATTTGCTATTTTATTTGAGGCGCTTAACAAATTTGAATCAAATTCAAATCTGAATTTTAAATTCTTTTCCAACTTCTTTGAACATAAGATTTGAGTTCACCATTGGGTTCAGAATAATTCATTGACCATCTCCACAAAATTTCATGATTTTTGGAGGTATGACTGACCTGTGGGCCCCACGGGTCAGCCGCTGCTGAATGGGTCAGGTCGGCCGCCTGCCATCTCCAGCGAGCTGCCTGCGTGCTAGCTTGCCGCGGCGTTATAAAAGGCCGCTGCCACTCCCTTATTTCCCCTCCCCGATCAGTGGTTTTCCCCCTCTCGCGAGTTAATCTCCGCCGCGCGCCATCGCCGCCGCCCACCTCTGCTCCGTGGTGCGCCGCCGTCTCGCGCCGTTTCAAGCCACGATCCCAAAAGCTTAAAGGTGCGCCTAGTCGAGCTCTAACTCACAGTGCAAACCGTTTCCATTTTCATTGAGAAATGAGCAAGTTATTGTTCTTCTTCTTTCCGGCCGATGTGAGGAAGCTCGCTCGGTTTTCGTTTAAATTCTGTTTCTACAAGTAATCACTCTATGCAATTGCTTAGAGATAATTTCTATAGGTCCTAGCACTCCTACCTGAGCAAAAACCCCTAAAAGTTATCGAGCAACGGCCGAGAAAATCGAGTTTTGCTCGCCGCCGGTGAGGAAACCTCGGTTCGCCGTCGAGCTCATAGTTTTTGGTTGTTTCCCCCTCTTCCACGTCCAGTTCCTTGATCTGCATCGTCCCAGGAAGGTTTTGAAGAAGATCCCGAGTGGTTTGAGCTACTCTGGAGCGAGTTCCAGGTTGCCCGAGTGCTCACCACCGCCGCTGCCGTTGCACGGCCACTTCCGGCGAGTCTCTGGTCCCACCGACCTTACCGTGGTGCTCAGCGACCCCAAAAAACCCCAGGCGGTGAGTTTAAGCGAGCTTGGCCCGTTGGTTTAGCCGGCGGCGAGCTCGCCGGCAAGTCACCGCCGCGGGCGCCGCCTCGCGCGGGCACTGGCCCGAGGTAGAAGACGACCCCGTAGGGTCCCACCTGCCAGCGGCAGCGAGATCACGGTGCGGCTGGGATCCCATGCAGTTGCGCGCGAATAGGTCTGTGGACCACGGTGTTGCATTGACCAGAGCGCGCCACGTGGCCCAAGGGACCCGCCCGATTGAAATTTGAATTCTGGCGCCAATGGGCTATTTAAATAATTCCAAAAAATTATTCAAAATTCTAAATTGAATATCTCTCTGTAGACTACTCGAAAAATCTTCAAACAAATTTTGTTTGGAAGCTCTTGAGCTCTAGTTTCTGTCAGTACCAATTAGGTTCTGTGAAACTCAAAGTTAAATTCTGTAGAATATAATCTTTCCAAATGCAAATACAATTTGTCCAAGTAAGATAGCCACTGGAAAAATCCCCAAAATTCCCAAAACATTTAGTGTTCTATTCTGGACCACCAGAAAAGGTTTGGGGGCCATTGCACCTGTTTAAATTTCTGTATGGTTCAATTTCCTTTTTCAGTTATTGAATTTTTACAGATGTTCAGTTGCTTTATTATGTCCCAAATTTAAACTGAACCTTCCTTTAGTCATACACTAGCTCCTGTAAAAGTCTTGGATTTAATGAACCGACTATCCTAGTCCTAATTCCGTTACAAACTAAATACTGATTTAATGGCTAGAAATTCAATTATAAAGTAAATTCAGAAATTCTTGCCAACTTAGAAATACAATAACTCCTTCCCCAAAGCTTAGAAAATTATGAAACAAATTTTTCTAGAACCAGAACCACTTCCTCTATCATGATTATCAACTGGCAGCTATGTTCAAGCTACAATTTCTTCTTTATAATTCTTGGAAGTTATTGCTTGCCATAATTTTAGAGACAACACTATACTTTGATCATCTCCTGTTCTTTGCAAGAGCCTTGATCATATTCCCTAGTATCTACCATCGAAGTTCCAAAGCCAATTAAGGCCCTTATCATATAATGATCACCATGGATTAAATTATGGTCTTGGTAATAATTATTTTTCAAAGTCATTTATATACAGGTTATATGCATATCGTATAGTGACCGAAGTCCAGGAGGAGCCAGAAGCCTTAGAAGAGCATCTTCCAAATTTTAACTCAAACTCTGACCTGCAACAAGGCAAGCCCCGGTTTGCATTTAAGTCGTTTATAAAAATTTTGCTTTATCACTATGAAGAGTAGTATATGAATTGTGCATTAAGTTTAGGATGATTGATACTCCACTTGCATGGCCAAAAACCCCAGGGATTGGTTGGAACGAGTTACAATTTGACCTGTAGTAACTGCTTTGCTAATGCATAGGAAATCCGGTAGAAGTCGAGTAGTTGGAATCTACTCGCAAGAGATGTAGGACATATCTCACATAATTGGTTAGATACAAAATGGCAGAATATAATGAAATGAAGACCGGGCAGGGAATGGATAGGAAGCGGCGAGAATTGAGTCTTGGTCGCATAGCGTTGCCTGTGTCGATTAAGGCCCGCTTTGTGTGCAACCCCTTCGGACAAGCTTGAATTGTACCGGCAATATAATGGACATATGGAATCCAATAAACTGATGCAACTTGATAATTGGGGTGTCGAGGCCCATTAACTCACCGTCGATAGGGCTGGGCTGAGGACGGTAAGGTGTAAATCGGTCGGCGGACACATGAGGTGTTCCGTGCAGAGACCTTCTGTTCGCGGAGGTGAGACGGGCTCGGCGTTCGAGTTTCTTGTGAAAGGTGGCCATATACGCCTAGTACTGAAGTGTTATGTAGGTACTGGTGTGCTTGCTGACACTTCCGAACGATGTATGTGTCGTGTTGTTCGGGTGTGTCCTGATTGCAATCACTGTCCCTCGCAGTAATAGAGTACCACTTGTTCACTGCGCCGTGACGTAGTAAATACTAAAGAAGCCAGAAAATCACATTGCACTGAATTATAATTACTTTGCAATGTTGTATGATTTAGAGATAGTATAATTAAAAGTTTACAGTTTCCCCATACTTTAGCTGTAATAGCATTATGTGCTCTGAGCATGTCATATCATCGGTAAAGCGTTTCTTGTTTGATTGTGGAGCCTATGATGTGCCGTGCTTGGAGAATGTCATTTGCTACATAAAACCTGATTTTAAGGATCCACTTGTAGGCGAGTCATTTACGCTTCACCTCACCTATGTTTTAGTGCCCCCCTTGCATATGTCTAGTGAGACGGGTTAGTCTTGCTGAGACTTGTGCTCACGTTTGCAGATAACAAGTTTTTGCAGGTTATACCGTTGATGAAGGGTTTGATGATGAGGCTGCACCCCCTCCAGGGTGTACAGCCGAGTGGGAACCCTGCACGCCGCCCTAATTGAGTGTTGCTAGTGCAAAGTATCCAAGGCATGGGTAACTTTGCTTTTGCATAGCTAGTGCACGCCGCCCTAATTGAGTGTTGCTAGTGCAAAGTATCCAAGGCATGGGTAACTTTGCTTTTGCATAGCTAGTGCTGAGAGCGTAGCTATGATATGTATATATTCCTTATTTCCGCTAGTATTGTAAAAACTTCCGCTGTATGAAAAATAAAAGACTTCGTCTTATACTTATTCAGGTTCTATTCTTGTATAACTGTTGGGTGTCGCATCGCACGACACCACCCAATGAGATCCTCAGATGTCAGGATTCCGGTCCCCACAGACATGGTGTTAGAGCATCATTGGGAACAGTGTACTCGAAAAGAACATATTTTCAAAAATTAGGACTTGAGTGAGGAATTAGCTATATGCCTTTGTAAGGAGTATTATTAGTATAAGGTATAAAGGTGGTAAACTAACTATGTGGTATTATATTCTATAACGACGCCCGACGTCAGGTAAGAGGTAAGGTACGCCACCGAGAGCGGATCAATCTCGGTAAGCTCAGCATACGAGGAGTGGTATGTGAAATTTCCGTGGCTTGGCACGGGAAGTTAATAGGAGTCTCTGAAGCTTTCAATGTTTCTGAGAACCTATGACACGCGGTACCTCAGCGTACTTCAAAGTTAGTGGGAGCCCCCGTCGGGTGGTGTATAACCCGATAGTGTGCCTCTCTAGAACTATTCATGTTCTATTGGAGCATGTGAAACACGTATGCCCGAGCGTGTATAAGCCGGATTGTACGGGAGTCTTTGATGTACAGACGTATTAACAGCCATGTACCTCGAGACATGGCCTCACTCGAGGACGACTCACACCAGAGTCGTATGCATTTATTTTCATATGGATATTATTGTGACTGCCTGTCGTATTTCCCCGTGCCGCCCTTGAGGTGTGAAGGTGTGAAAGGAGATTGTTTGTCTTTTGCAGCATTAACTACGGTAGAAGACCGTGTAGAAGCCGTTTGCGAGAGAACGATATAGGAACCACCTATAGACGTAACCGGAAATACCGGATAGAATTTTTTTTGGTGAGATACGTAGTACCGTCAGTATCAAACATGATACTAGACCATCCCCACCGACAGAATGGATGCATAATGCTTTGGAAAGTCCAAATATCAGATGCTGGTAGGTTTGGACTCCGCAAAAAGGGGTTCTTACTCGATAGAATAAATGGAAACAAGATTCTTGTTTTCTGGCAGAAGTTGGCTCGAGTTCGCCGGGTTGTAATCTTGGTTATTTTATAGACAGTATAAGGGTGTCATATATGGATGGAAAGATCGTGAAGATCTCTACAACTTTTCTGTTGACCACAAAGACAGAAAATCTTGATAATCTGTTGAAATCTGGGGTGTATTGTAACTGCTCCAGATGACCTTACCATTGCACCAGTCTCTGTATTTTTGCCATAACTTGCTTTATACAAATCCCCTGCCTTATTGTGATACATGTTTGGAAAGGGTAGGAGGATTTTTACAAGTTTTATATGGGATGTTTTTCCTGATTTGGGTTGGAGTTAAACCAAATTGGGGAGTCAACACAGTGAACTGCAGGACTGCTGGTGCAAACCAGTCAGTTCAACTGTTAAGTTCGGATAGTTATAGCTCTTAACCCAGATTAGCGACATGGTCCCATATATACATTTATGGAAAGCTTAGGAAGTCCTCTATCAACTTTATTTTCACTCCTGGCCTGAATCTGGGTGTATCTATGCCTAATTCCATTTGTTGCAAACTTGGTTCTTGCAGTCCAGAACTTGGAACAGTTTGCACAGGGTTGTGCATTTGTGGGTGATACCTGTGTAAAAAAGTCTTTAGGGTGGAACTCTTTTATTTCCGGATTGTTAACGCGATGTTATACAATTTTTATTTTGACATTACCTCAATATCTTATCATGATAAACCTGTATAGGATGTGGAGTTAAGCCCATATACAGGGGAGGTTCTGTCAAAATTTCCAGAAAACTTGAGTCAATTTAAAACCTGTATAGATTCTTCATATTAGTTCAGATGGAACTGTATGAGTACAATCTGGAAAGGTTATGAAGTGTACTACAACTTTTATATTCAACTTAACTCTAAATTCTGGCATTTCCTGTATGAAACTTCTGGGTTGATACAGGAAGGTCAGCTGATTCAGAACTGTGATCACTTCCAGTTTACAGATTTTCTTGAATCAGTTGATATTGGATATTTCCTTTTGTCCAACATTTTCATTGATTGAGTTGAACACTTACTCGAAGTTTTGACATCCGGGTATGTTTGTCCACAGATGGCAGCACCAAGAATTCAGTTGCCCAATGGATGGGTGTTCTCACGTGCACCGGGCAAGCCGGTTTCCTGGACGTGTTTGTTAGGTTGCTTCGCCAGTTTGGCTATCTGATGTTGCCTAGCTATTGGGGCAAGAAGTTCCAGGAGGGTGGTATGTGGAGTTGCACCATCTATGTCCATGTGCCTGCTGGTCCACCACTCCTCGGATGGGCTCCATACTCCATCAAGATCAAAGGGTTGATATTAGAGGAAACATGGAGCTACGCCGCAAGTGTTGCCATAGGGAGGTTTTGCAAACTCCATTACCACAATCTGGTGGGTACTCTGTATGAGTTCTTTCCAGTTAATGGCAGGGCTTCACAAGCCTGGGCAACCCGCTTGCTTGCTGAGGTGGACGAGCACGGTGAAATATCCGCAACAGCCTTAGTGGTGTATGCAGCCGCATCACATCGCGAGAAGGGTAATCAAAGGGCATGCATAAAAGAATTGACGAACAATCTAAAGCAAGCCATGATTCGGGCAAATCACTTTGAGTGGGCAAATGACGGACTTAGGGATACGATGGCTCCTCTCAACCATCGTTTGAACCTTAGGGAGAATCAATGGCATGACGCTGTTATGGATTTAGCCGTGTCACGCCAAGAGACTCTAGAGAGGGAAATTGACTTGGAGGCGAGCCTACTCTATGGACACCAGCGAGATACCCAGTTGGACACGGTGACTATGGATCGGGATCAGTCCAGAGTAGAGGCTCAGAGCTGGAAGACCAGCTGTGAGCAGGCTCAGCAGGAGAACAAGGCCTGGAGGATGTTTATGATAGAGACAGATTGGCAAGCTAAGATGGCCAAGAGGACGTCGCTACTGAGCGAGGCATCATCTTCTGCTCCCGCACCTATACCAGTGGTGCCTAATCCTGAGGATGATGAGGAAGAAGAAGATCCTCAGGAGATCGAGTTTTATGAGTAGAGGGCCGTGTTGATGTACTTAACACTTTAGGTCGAGTGTAATGATGTGTAGTAAACACCACTTATGTTTTGTGACTTTAGGAGTCTTGTTCTAAATAGTAGCGGGGTCTGTGTACGATGACATGGACATGACGACTTGTGGTGCCCAAGCATAGATGAGACGTCTTCTTTAGATGAAGTCTGTCTATTTTTGGAGATCTATTGTAAACTTGGGCCCATGATAATATAGATTGTATAAAGTTTGTGCTTTATCAATATATATGAATGTTATGCATCATCTATTGTTATCTACCGCATTACTATTTTATGGAAGGATGAACTTGAGGCAATGAGACTTATGGTGTGAATCGTTGTATTGCAGTATGGTGCATACTCGAACCAGTCAAGATGGGGGAGGATCCAGTGGAGGTCAGGGGGATGACACACCACCCCTGGGACAGTCTACACCTCAAACGCAACCACCTCCGCCACCTCCACCCGCACTTCCCAGAAGTCTCGCGGAGGTTCTCGCTGCAGTACTCGGCTTGCGCGACGAGCAAACCAAGCTATTGCGGACTCTGGTACAGCACTCGTCCCGTCAAGGGGGGCGACATAATGATGGACCGCGTCAGCAATATCAGAGTTCCTACTCTGATTTCTCATTGACACATCCACCGGTCTTCAGAGAGGTCGATGAACCGTTGGATGCGGATAATTGGCTCCACATCATTGAAGAAAAGTTCGGCTTACTCGAGGTAACCGAACAGCAGAAGGTGCTGTTTGCAGCGCAGCAACTGCAGGGGTCTGCCGGTGCATGGTGGGCCAATTACCTTGCCGCACGCCCCACAGGCCATGTCGTAAGATGGGCCAAATTCCGGGAGGCGTTTTGCGCCTACCACATCCCTCTCGGGATTATGAGAAGGAAGCTTCAAGAGTTCTTGGAGCTAAGGCAGGGAGGGAGGATTGCATACGAGTACTCCAAATCATTCAACCACTTGGCCCAATACGCTCAAGACCAAGTGAACACTGAAGATCGGAAGCGCAAATGCTTCTACCAGGGTTTGAACCCCAAGTTGGAGGACAAGCTTGTCCTGTTCAACCGCGATAGCTTCAACGACATCATCAATGCCGCTATCATGCAGGAGGACGCTACGCGCGAGCTGTCCTCAGATAAAAAGAAGAGGAGTGCTCCGCAGGGCAGCGGAAGTGGTGCTCCTCAGAAGTACCGTATGGTGTATCGATCACCATCCGGCCAGAGGTGGCAACCGCACCCACGACCACCAATGTTCAGTGGTCGCCAGTTCAGCAACTCCGGATTCCAACCACGGCAACAATAGGGGATGATCCCACGTGCACTTCCACCTCCACCACGTGCACCGGGATTCCGTCCTCCCATTCGTACTGACCAAACCCCGTACACATGTTTCACGTGTGGGCGCACGGGGCACTTCGCCAAGGACTATCCGCAGAATCGACAAGACGGCAGGCAATCATCCTACCAGGGGCCCAACCAACCCCGCAACCAGCCCAAGAAGCCAGCCACCAGAACCGGCAACATCCACCACCTCACCATCGAGGACATTCCGGAAGGCGCACCCGTGCTCACGGGTACGTTCTCTATCTTCAATCATCCCGTAGTCATACTCTTTGACTTCGGAGCTTCACACAATGTCATTAGTAAATCTTTTGTCATTAATAGTCAATTGCCTGTTATCTCCACGAAAACTCCATATGTGATTAGCACTCCAGCCGGGAAAACAGTAACGAATAAATTGGTTCCTGGGATACCATTGAACCTAGATGGAACCATATATCTTACTTCACTTCTGATACTAGAGCATCAGAAATTAGATGTCATCTTGGGAATGGCATGGTTACAATATCATGGTGCTATTCTAGATCTGGTCCCTCGAAAGATATATCTAAATTCTGCACGCCATCCCTCTCAAGTCCTCAAACTTGAGAAAGCCATTCTAGTGAATTCATCTACTCACAATACCGAGGTTATGGAACTTAAGGGTATTCCGGTAGTATGTGAATACCCGACGTGTTTCCTGAAGATCTTCCTGGTATGCCCCTAGAAAGAGATATAGAGTTCAAGATTGAACTTGCACCGGGAACAGTGCCAATCTCAAGATCACCCTACAAGATGGCACCCAAGGAACTTGCAGAACTTAAGGAACAATTAACCGAACTTGAGAACAAGGGTTTCATTCATCCAAGTTCATCACCATGGGGTTGTTCTGCACTGTTCGTAGAGAAGAAAGATAAGACCCTGAGACTGTGTGTAGACTATCGTCCACTTAATGTTGTCACCATCAAGAACAAGTATCCACTGCCACGCATTAATATTCTCTTCGATCAATTGGTGGGTGCTAAAGTATTTTCGAAGATGGATCTTCGTTCTAGTTATCATCAGATTAGAATCTGACCAGAAGATATACCAAAGACAGCATTCTCGACGAGGTATGGACTATATGAGTACCTTGTTATGTCTTTCGGATTGACCAATGCACCGGATCATTTCATGTATCTCATGAACTCGGTGTTCATGTCGGAATTGGACAAGTTTGTCGTGGTCTTTATTGACGACATACTTGTGTATTCAAAATCCGAAGAAGAACATGCTCAACACTTGCGTATCGTACTTCAACGATTATGGGACCATCAACTATATGCTAAGTTCAGCAAGTGTGAATTCTGGATCAGCCAAGTGCCATTTTTAGGGCACATCATATCAGCAGAAGGGATTGCAGTTGATCCCAGCAAGATCAAGCAAGTCCTCAAATGGGAGTCTCCAAAGTCTGTACATGAAGTCCGAAGTTTCTTGGGTTTAGTAGGATACTATCGGAGGTTTATACCCAATTTCTCGAAGATAGCTAGACCAATGACTGAACTTCTAAAGAAAGGCCAGAAATATGTATGGACTGAGGCATGTGAGGCAGGTTTCAAAGCATTGGTGAAACACCTTACAACGGAACCAGTATTAGCTCAACCAGACACAACCAAATCTTTTGACGTGTATTGTGATGCATCGGGAATTGGTTTGGGATGTGTGTTGATGCAGGATAGACGAGTGATCGTTTATGGATCACGGCAGCTTCGGAACCATGAGCAGCACTATCTGACTCATGATCTAGAGCTCGCTGCTGTGGTACTGGCACTGAAGATGTGGAGGCATTATCTACTGGGTAATCTAGTGCACCTCTACACTGATCACAAGAGCTTAAAATACATTTTCACCCAGAAGGATTTGAATATGCGACAACGAAGATGGTTAGAGTTGATCAAGGACTATGAGATCGAGATCCACTACCATCCAGGCAAGGCGAATGTAGTCGCAGATGCACTGAGCCGCAAGTCCCATGTCAACAGTCTTTCCATCAACTCCATGGAAGACGAAGAACCAAGTCTCTACTTGGTTCCATATGGGGCACTCAACAACCTAGCTCTCATTCGTACTACCAAGGAGGCTATTATGGCAGCTCAGAAGGAGGACAAGGGGATGTCGCATATTCGGCAAAGAATGAAGAAGGGGGGGATGAAATGTTTCTGAAGTGACGATGAAGGTACCCTCTGGTTTAACAACCATATAGTGGTACCACGAAACATGGAGCTTAGAAAGATGATACTGGACGAAGCTCATTTGTCCAAATATTCCGTTCATCCGGGAAGCAACAAGATGTACCAAGATTTGAAGAAGAAATTCTGGTGGACTCAGATGAAGAGGGAAGTAGCTAAATACGTATCCGAGTGTGATACGTGCTGGCGGGTGAAGGCCGACCATATGAAAGCGGCAGGACAGCTTCAACCTTTAAGCATACCGACTTGGAAATGGGAGGATATCAGCATGGATTTCAATGTTGGGTTGCCTCCCACTCTCCATAAGCACGACTCAGTTTTGGTGATCGTTGACCGGTTGACCAAATCGGCTCATTTCATACCTGTCAGTGTCAAGTATGATGTAAAGCGGTATGCAAAACTTTACATCTCCGGAATTTTGTGTCTACACGGAGTACCCCGTACTATCATTTCAGATCGTGGATCTATTTTTGTTGCTCGATTTTGGGAGCATCTCCATGATGCACTGGGTACCAAATTGATTCGAAGCTCGGGTTATCATCCTCAGACCGATGGACAAACCGAACGGGTGAATCAAGTGCTAGAGTACATGCTTCGTGCCTCTGCCATCCACTATGGTAGGAATTGGGATGATCATCTACCATTGGCGGAATTTTCGTACAACAACGGGTACCAGGCTAGCATCCAGATGGTGCCATATGAAGCTCTTTATGGCCGGAAGTGTCGCACACCCTTGAACTGGTGCGAATCTGGTGAACGAGTGGTATATGGCATCGACTTAATAAAAGAAGCCGAAGAGCAAGTTCGCACTATTCAAGCCAATCTCGAAGTTGCCCAGTCTCGTCAGAAGAGCTATGCGGACAAACGACGTCGACCACTTCACTTCAACGTGGGGGATCCCGTCTATCTTCGTGTGTCTCCGATGAAAGGGGTTCATCGATTTGGAGTAAAAGGGAAGCTAGCTCCACATTTTATTGGGCCATTCGCAATCCTAGAACAATGCGGACATGTGGCATATCAATTGGAGTTACCGCTGTCACTTTCCGGGGTTCACAATGTATTCCACATTTCCCAGTTACGGAAATGTCTTAAAACTCCCGCTGATGTCCGTATAGAAGATTTGGAAGCTCTCCAACCAGATCTCACTTATTCCGAGCATCCAACTCAGATCATCGATGAGAAGACTCGCACCACAAGAATCCGCACCTTGCGTTTATACAAGGTCTTGTGGAGCAACCACAATGCTGAAGAAGCCACGTGGGAAAGCGAGGAGTATCTTAGGACGAACTATCCGAACTTGTTAGCGGCATATGTTCGTTAGATCTTTTTCTTTTTCCTTCTTTTGTAATCTCGGGACGAGATTCTTTTAAGGGGGGAGGAATGTAAAACCCCACTTTTAGGCCATGTGAATTCCGTCATGAGTTTTGTGATCAACTATATTAGAGATCCAATATAGTGGTACACATGCATTCAAACCTTTCTTGCACTCATGGTTAAATTTTATTAACATGAGTATTGGACATCATCACTAATTCTAGAATGATTCTATTCATCCCTCTTCAATTTTTAGAATTATTTGGATGAAGATTATTAGGGCAATTTAAAGTGCAGTACTAATTGGCCCTGCCGAAAATATGCAAATTAGAGGCTCTAAATTTTTCCTTGACCTTCTAATATTCTCAATAGCTTGCCTGCAAAATTTCAAGATTTTGGGTACTCATTTGCTATTTTATTTGAGGCGCTTAACAAATTTGAATCAAATTCAAATCTGAATTTTAAATTCTTTTCCAAATTCTTTGAACATAAGATTTGAGTTCACCATTGGGTTCAGAATAATTCATTGACCATCTCCACAAAATTTCATGATTTTTGGAGTTGATCTTCTATTTTTAAATGAATTATTAACTTTTGTGTTGGGGTCTGACTGACCTGTGGGCCCCACCAGTCAGCCGCAGCTGAATGGGTCAGGTCGGCCGCCTGCCATCTCTGCGCCGGAGCTCGACCGCTCGACAGCGCGCGCGCATGCAGCTCCAGCGAGCTGCCTGCGTGCTAGCTTGCCGCGGCGCTATAAAAGGCCGCCGCCGCTCCCTTATTTCCCCTCCCCGATCAGTGGTTTTCCCCCTCTCGCGAGTTAATCTCCGCCGCGCGCCATCGCCGCCGCCCACCTCTGCTCCGTGGTGCGCCGCTGTCTCGCGCCGTTTCAAGCCACGATCCCAAAAGCTTAAAGGTGCGCCTAGTCGAGCTCTAACTCACAGTGCAAAGCGTTTCCATTTTCATTGAGAAATGAGTAAGTTATTGTTCTTCTTCTTTCCGGCCGATGTGAGGAAGCTCGCTCGGTTTTCGTTTAAATTCTGTTTCTACAAGTAATCATTCTATGCAATTGCTTAGAGATAGTTTCTATAGGTCCTAGCGCTCCTACCTGAGCAAAAACCCCTAAAAGTTATCGAGCAACGGCCGAGAAAATCGAGTTTTGCTCGCCGCCAGTGAGGAAACCTCGGTTCGCCGTCGAGCTCATAGTTTCCGGTTGTTTCCCCCTCTTCCACGTCCAGTTCCTTGCTCTGCATCGTCCTAGGAAGGTTTTGAAGAAGATCCCGAGTGGTTTGAGCTACTTTGGAGCGAGTTCCAGGTTGCCCGAGTGCTCACCGCCGCCGCCGCCTTCGCACGGCCACTTCCGGCGAGTCTCTGGTCCCACCGACCTCACCGTCGTGCTCAGCGACCCCAAAAACCCCCAGGCAGCAAGTTTAAGCGAGTTTGGCCGGTCGGTTTAGCCGGCGGCGAGCTCGCCGGCGAGTCACCGCCGCGGACGCCGCCTCGCGCAGGCACTGGCCCGAGGTAGAAGACGACCCCGTAGGGTCCCACCTGCCAGCGGCTGCAAGGTCACGGTGCGGCTGGGATCCCATGCGGTTGCGCGCGAATAGGTCTGTGGACCACGGTGTTGCATTGACCAGAGCGCGCCACGTGGCCCAAGGGACCCGCCCGATTGAAATTTGAATTCTGGCGCCAATGGGCTATTAAAATAATTCCAGAAAATTATTCAAAATTCTAAATTGAATATCTCTCTGTAGACTACTCCAAAAATCTTCAAACAAATTTTTTTTGAAAGCCCTTGAGCTCTAGATTCTGTCAGTACCAATTAGGTTCTGTGAAACTCAAAGTTAAATTCTGTAGAATACAATCTTTACAAATGCAAATACAATTTTTCCAAATAATATAGCCACTGAAAAGATCCCCAAAATTCACAAAAAATTTAGTGTCCTATTCTTGAACACCAGAAAAAGTTTGGGGGCCATTGCACCTGTTTAAACCTCTTTATGGTTCAATTTCCTTTTTCTGTTATTGAATTTTTACAGATGTTCAGTTGCTTTATTATGTTCCAAATTCGAACTGAACCTTCCTTTAGTGATACACTAGCTCCTGTAAAAATCTTGGATTTAATTAACCTACTATCCTAGTCCTAATTCCGTTACAAACTAAATACTGATTTAATGGCTAGAAATTCAATTATAAAGTAAATCCAGAAATTCTTGCCAACTTAGAAATACAATAACTCCTTCCCCAAAGCTTAGAAAATTATGAAACAAATTTTTCTAGAACCAGAACCACTTCCACTATCATGATTATCAACTAGCAGCTATGTTCAAGCTACAGTTTCTTCTTCAAAATTCTTGGAAGTTATTGCTTGCCATAATTTTAGAGACAACACTATACTTTGATCATCTCCTGTTCTTTGCAAGAGCCTTGATCATATTCCCTAGTATCTACCATCGAAGTTCCAAAGCCAATTAAGGTCCTTATCATATAATGATCACCATGGATTAAATTATGGTCTTGGTAATAATTATTTTTCAAAGTCATTTATATACATGTTATATGCATATCGTATAGTGACCGAAGTCCAGGAGGAGCCAGAAGCCTTAGAAGAGCATCTTCCAAATTTTAACTCAAACTATGACCTGCAACAAGGCAAGCCCTGGTTTGCATTTAAGTCGTTTATAAAAATTTGCTTTATCACTATGAAGAGTACTATATGAATTGTGCATTAAGTTTAGGATGATTGATACTCCACTTGCATGGCCAAAAACCCCAGGGATTGGTTGGAACGAGTTACAATTTGACCTGTAGTAACTGCTTTGCTAATGCATAGGAAATCCGGTAGAAGTCGAGTACTTGGAATCTACTCGCGAGAGATGTAGGACATATCTCACAGAATTGGTTAGATACAAAATGGCAGAATATAATGAAATGAAGACCGGGCAGGGAATGGATAGGAAGCGGCGAGAATTGAGTCTCAGTCGCATAGCCTTGCCTGTGTCGATTAAGGCCCACTTCGTGTGCGGCCCCTTCAGACAAGCTTGAATTGTACCGGCAATATAATGGACATATGGAATCCAATAAACTGATGTAACTTGATAACTGGAGTGTCGAGGCCCATTAACTCACCATCGATAGGGGTGGGCTGAGGACAGTAAGGTGTAAATCGGTCGGCAGACACATGAGGTGTTCCGTGCGGAGACCTTTTGTTCGCGGAGGTGAGACGGGCTCGACATTCGAGTTTCTTGTGAAAGGTGGCCATATACGCCTAGTACTGAAGTGTTATGTAGGTATGGGTGTGCTCGCTGACACTTCCAAACGACGTATGTGTCGTGTTGTCCGGGTGTGTCCTAATTGCTCACTGTCCCTCGCAGTAATAGAGTACCACTTGTTCACTGCGCCGTGACGTAGTAAATACTAAAGAAGCCAGAAAATCACATTGCATTGAATTATAATTACTTTGCAACCTTGTATGATTTAGAGATAGTATAATTAAAAGTTTACAGTTTCCCCATACTTTAGCTGTAATAGCATTATGTGCTCTGAGCATGTCATATCATCGGTAAAGCGTATCTTGTTTGATTGTGGAGCCTATGATGTGCCGTGCTTGGAGAATGTCATTTGCTACATAAAACCTGATTTTAAGGATCCACTTATAGGCGAGTCATTTATGCTTCACCTCACCTATGTTTTAGTGTCCCCCTTGCATATGTCTAGTGAGACGGGTTAGTCTTGCTGAGCCTTATGCTCACGTTTGCAGTTAACGAGTTTTTGCAGGTTGTATCGTTGATGAAGGGTTTTATGATGAGGTTGCACCCACTCCAGGGTGTACAGCCGAGTGGGAACCCTGCACGCCGCCCTAATTGAGTGTTGCTAGTGCAAAGTATCCAAGGCATGGGTAACTTTGCTTTTGCATAGCTAGTGCTGAGAGCGTAGCTATGATATGAATATATTCCATATTTCCGCTAGTATTGTAAAAACTTCTGTTGTATGAAAAATAAAAGACTTCGTCTTGTACTTATTCAGGTTCTATTCTTGTATAACTATTGGGTGTCGCATCGCACGACACCACCCAATGAGATCCTCAGATGTCGGGATTCCGGTCCCCACATAACCCTAGAAGCAATGTGCGATAAGTGAAAGTAAAGTACACAAGGGACACAAGGATTTTATCCCGAGGTTCCATCCCACGAAGGAATCTACGTCCCCTTTAAGGAGTCCACAAAGGACCGGGTTCAACAACCCTTCCCTCACCAAGTTTACCACAAGGGCCTAACTTGGTTCCCCACTATCACAAAGGGGTGAATACAAGATTCATTGGGGATTCTCAGAATCTGAGGCTCCCACCACAAATACAATCACAAATCACAAAGATCAACTCAAGCCACGGATTACAAAGAATCACGAGTGCAAGAGATCAAACCAAGAGCCTAGAGCGGTGTTCTTCCTCTTCTTCACCTCACCAAACCCTAATCCACACATGAATTAGTTTTAGAGGAAAGGTAGGCAAGATGGAGGCTTTTGGAGGCTCAAGGTTTGCTGTGGCGGCGCTAGGGTTTCAACTTTCTCAAGGAATGGTTCAAATGAACCCAGGGGTCCTCTATTTATAGAGGTTCCTAGCCCATACTGCTGACTCAGCATATGGGCGGACTAGTCTGCCCTAGGGCCCGGACTAGTTCGGCCTTTGGGACCACTGACGTCACTGACAACTGTCGCACTGCGCGGCAATCGTCACACTACCCGCCAAACTTCAAATTCAAATGATCACTTCAGAACGTACTAGTCCGGCCCACACCTGACTAGTCCGATCTCAGACAGAACCTTTTGTTCCGTGTGAAAACAGACTAGTCTGGAGGCCACGGACTAGTCCAGCCCCCAGGACGGACTAGTCCGGCCTACCCAGACTTAGTCGCTGAGACTCCACTTATCTTCAAACCCGTACTAGTCCGGCCACCAGGGCGGACTAGTCCGATCTTAGTCAGGACCTCTTGGTTCGGACTAAAACGGACAAGTCCGTGGTTTTGGGACTTAGTCCCCAAAACCCACTCCACGACTACACAGGCTAGTCCATCCCACTACGGACTAGTGCAAACTTAGTCAAACCCTTTTGGTTCGGCAAAAAACGGACTTGGCCGGCCAGGAGCGGACTAGTCTGCCCACCTGCACGGACTAGTCTGGCCACTCCTGCCAGACTACTACAAACTCTCTTCTCTCATTAGATTGTGATCTCTAAACTGCTTTGAGCTCCCAACTTGATCTCTATGCACTTTACACACACATTGTCACACTTATTTGGCTAGTCTACACTCGACACGCTGGAAACCCTAGTTTCTTCTTTTCGAGTCGACATCGCCGTTTTCATCCTTTTCCTTTTTGAGGGTTTGTGTTTCCGCTTGAGACCACACCTGTGCTTAAGATCACTGAGTTCATTAGTTACTTAATTGTCATCATCAATCATCCAAAACCCACGGGGATCCTAGATGCACTTTCAGGTTGTTTGTGGCATAGACGGCTAGCGCATGTTGGTATGAGGTACCTTTAAAAACTCATCAAGGGTGATCACATCTGAGGTTTGAAGGATGTTGTTTTTTAGTAAGACAGGCCTTGTAGTGCGTGCCAAGCCCGGAAGCAAGTTGGAGCACCTCATCCCGCGAAGAATGTCATGACTACAAAAAGACCGCTTGGGCTACTCCACATGGACCTTATCGGTCCAATTGCTTACATAAGAATAGGCGGTACAAATATGGCTTTGTAATTGTTGATGACTTTTCGCGCTTCACTTGGGTTTTCTTTTCGCATGATAAGACAGAAACTCAAGGAACCCTCAATAAGTTCCTCAAGCGCGCCCAAAATGAGTTCTCATTGAGAATCAAAAACATACGAAGTGACAACGGCACGGAGTTCAAGAACACTCATGTTGAGGAGTACCTAGACGAAGAAGGGATAAAGCATGAGTTCTCACCACCTTATTCCCTTCAACAAAACGGAGTTGCCGAAAGGAAGAACCGAACCCTCATAGAGATGGCGAGGACAATGCTCGATGCATACAAGACCTCGAATCGGTTTTGGGCGGAAGCGGTTAACACTGCTTGCCATGCCATAAACTGACTCTACCTTCATCGACTACTCAAGAAGACATTATATGAGCTACTGACGGGTAAGAAGCCCAATATTTCGTATTTTTGAGTTTTCGGTTCTAAGTGCTATATTTTGAACAAGAAGCCTAGGACTTCAAAGTTTGCTTCGAAGTTCGATGAAGGTTTCTTGCTTGGTTATGATTCGAACTCTTATGCCTATCGTGTCTTCAACAAGACCTCTAACTTGTTGAAGTAGCACGTGACGTAGTGTTTGATGAAACTAACAGCTCTCAAGAAGAGCAAGTTGATCCATGTGTGCTAGATAGAGAAGAAGCTCCATATCAAGTATTGAGTAGAATGGCATTGGGCGATATTCAACCACAAGTGCCACCTCCAAATGCAAATGAAGAAGATGAACCACAAGTGGAGGTAAACGATCAAGGGGGAGCATCCACACAAGATCAACCTTAAGAAGACAAAGATGATCAACAAGTCAATGAGGGCAACCATCTAGGGGGAGAAGAAGAAGATCATGAAGATACAAGACCGCAAGTGCCACACCCGAGAGTACACCAATGCGTGCAAAGAGATCACCCAATCGACAACATCATCAGTGACATCCAAAAGGGAGTAACAACTAAATCCCGCATAGCTAACTTTTGTGAGCATTACTTTTTTGTGTCCTTTTTGGAGCCACGCAGGATTCAGGATGCATTGAAAGATCCGGACTGGGTGGTGGCGATGCAAGAAGAACCGAACAACTTCAAACAGAACGAGGTGTGGGAACTCGTCGAAAGACCCAACGCGAACGTCGTCAGCACCAAATGGGTCTTCTGCAACAAACAAGACGAACACGAGGTGGTGACAAGGAACAAGGCGCGACTTGTGGACAAAGGGTATTCACAAGTCGAAGGTTTGGATTTCGATTAAACCTTTGCTCCTGTGGCTAGACTTGAATCAATTAGAATATTTCTTGCATATGCTACTCACCATGATTTCAAGCTCTACCAAATGGATGTGAAAAGTGCCTTCCTCAATGGTCCAATCAACGAGGTGGTGTACGTGGAGCAACCTCCTGGATTTGAAGATAAAGAGTTCCGCGACCACATATTTAAGCTTCGTAAGGCTCTCTACGGCCTCAAACAAGCTCCTAGAGCTTGGTATGAGTGTCTTAGAGATTTCTTAATTGAAAATGGTTCTAAGATTGGTAAAGCAGATTATACATTATTTACAAAACACTTCAACAATGATCTTTTTATCTGTCAAATCTATGTTGATGACATTATCTTTGGTTCAACTAACAAATCCTGTTTTGAAGAATTTAGTAAGATTATGACAGATAGGTTTGAGATGTCTATGATGGGAGAGTTGAAGTACTTCTTGGGTTCCAAGTGAGACAAAAAAAGGAAGGGACATTCATAAGCCAAACCAAGTACACTCAAGACATACTCAAGAAGTTTGGGATGGACAAGGCAAAGCCTATCAAGACTCCCATGGCAACTAATGGACAATTGGATCTCAATGAAGATGGACCAAGCGTGGATCAAAAGGTATATCGCTCCATGATTGGATCCTTACTTTACTTATGTGCATCTAGTCCTGATATTATGTTGAGTGTATGTTTGTGTGCGAGATTTCAAGCCAATCCTAAGGAGAGTCACTTGACAGCCGTTAAAAGGATCTTGAGATATTTGGTTCATACACCCAACCTAGGCCTTTCGTATCCCACAGGTTCCAAGTTCAATCTCATTGGATACTCCGATGCAGATTATGCCGGAGGCAAAGTAGATAAAAAAAGTATTTGCGGCACCTTCCAATTCCTAGGTAGATCCCGAGTTTCTTGGTCTGTAAAGAAACAAAATTCCATTGCCTTATCCACGGCCGAAGCGGAGTATGTTGCAGCCGTGAGTTGTTGTGCACAACTCCTTTGCATGCGACAAACTCTAAGGGGTTACGGTTACAATATGAGCCGTATTCCACTCCTTTGTGATAATGAGAGTGCTATTAAGATTGCCCATAACCCTGTTGAACACTCTAGGACCAAACATATAGACATCCAACACCACCTTTTGGGAGACCACTCAATGAAAGGAGACATAGCTATTTCCCATGTCAACACCAAAAAACAACTAGCCGATATATTTACCAAGCCACTTGATGAAAAGCGTTTTTGCGAGCTCCAAAATGAACCAAATATCCTTGATGCTTGGAATGTTTGGACTCTTCAAAATATATTGTTTGAGTTGCGAAAATCATGTTTCTCAATTTTCTCAAAAAAACTATATCAACTACTTGCTCTTGATGAATTATGGTCATTGCTTGATTGTTGTGTGCCCACTAATCATATTCATCGAGATTATTTGATTTGCTTTGCCCCCCTATTTTCTTAATAAGTACGTTTGAATATATACGAATGGCCTAAGCATTTCTGTTCTGGTGACCACGGACTAGTCCATGGTTACCCGGACTAGTCCGCCCCTGTAGACTAGTCCGTAGAGTGTCCCGTAGTTCGGACTAGTCCGGCAGACCACGTACTAGTCCAATTTTTCGACTCCATAACCCTAGCCGCTGCCAAGACCTAATATTCTTCATCCTCACAACTTGCCCCACGTTCTCTCTCCTCGCTCGAGTGCTCCCAAGGGGATTTCCTTTGTTCTCCATCAAATCCCTCCAAGTTTGGGTGGAAAACGACCTCCATTGCACAGGGATTGAAGACCACGGACTTGTCCGCTCCTTCAACCCCTCCATCTCCAAGAATCAAGGATTTTTGGTAAAATTTCCTCCCAAACCATAGGAATCTTGATTTCCTTCGTTGTTGATCAAATAGCTTAGTTCCTTTCACCGAATACATGCTTCCTTGATGTACTACATTGATGTTAAGCTATTTTTGCATTGAGCAACACTATTGATTGTCTAGTTAGGGTTTGAGGTGATGAACACTGGACTAGTCCGGTCCATGTACGAACAAGTCCGGTCACCCAGCCTAGTCCATACTTGTACACCGGACAAGTCTTATTTTTGACTGAACGCAACCCTAGTTTCCCATTTCTCATTGCAATTCCTTGCCATCAATTCTCATCTATACCTTGTGTAATCCATTATCAGGACAATGTCGAGCTCCAATGACGAGATCTCTGATTTTGAGGCCAAGATGGACCAAGAAGCCTTGCTTTGGCGCTCGACAGGCCAAGGCAAGAAGCGCCAATAGCGCTCATCCGAGCCAGCACCTTCTCCACCTCAGGCTCGGCACAAGGTTCTTGCCAAGAAGCCTATCTCCAAGGCTTCAGCAAGTGCTGGCCCTAGCTCGGCGGGTGTTCGCCAAGCTAGGGGCAAGGGCAAAGGGATTGCCACGGGTCCAATCGGCCCTCTCAAGATGACATGTCCAAAGCAAGGGACCTGGGATCCCTCTGAGGAGAGGTTCGATGTCAAGGGAAGCGACACGGCTTCCAAATTCAGAAATGTGGACTGCTACAGCCGGTCCAAGAAGGCAGCTGATGGAAGATTCTGGAGAAACTTCCATGCGGACTTCTATAAGTCTATGTACCTCACAATCAAGACTCCAGTGGTGCGCAACCAATGGATTGATTGGGCACACTTTGAAAAGAAGAGCTGCTCAGCCTTTGATGATATAGTTCAAGCAGTGGAGAAGCATGGATTGAAGTATCTGTTTGACTTGAAGAACAATTGGAACAATGAAGTCATTGCTCAGTTATATGCTACATGCTACTTTGCAAGTGATGAGTAAGAGCGGGTGACTTGGATGACTCATGGATCCAAGTACACCATTACCTATGACGAGTTTGCAAGGCGGCTACATCTTGAGAGCTCCAACAGCAACAACTTCATCATTCACGGCATAGGTGTCCTTGAGAAGGACAAAATGAAGTTTCTTTATGACACCCGCTCGACTTTCAACCCTCTTTCCACCAAGAATATGAAAACATTCTCTATGGTCCTCAATAGGGTCCTGAGGAAGACTATTGCCCCGAAGGATGGGGATGCAGGGAGTGTCCAAGGCTACCTCAAGACACTAATGAAGGTGATAAGCAAAGACAGGAAGTTTGATGTCTTTAACTATATGTTGAATGACATGGTCAACATCTCCTACACTCCGAACAGATCATGTGACTACGCACCTTACTTGATGTTCATGATTGAGAAAGTCATAGGGATCGAGTTTGTGAAGCATGTGGAGCACACTCCATTGAGGCCCCAAAAGCCTCCCCAAGACTCTATCCAAGCTGCCCCTTCTCCTGCATCCAGTGATGAAGCTCCGAGGAGAGCTAGAGGAGATGCAAGGGCTACCCCCTCCACTAGGGCCCCTCCCCAAAAAGGTTCTCCTAGTGGAATCCTGAAGTACCTGGCAGCAATCTTTGCCTCATGCAAGAAGGCCGAAGTGAATACTCACAAGATGGACAAGGCGAGGAAGGCATATATGCGGTATGTCAAAGAAAATGTTAAACACATTTGCCAAAAGCTGGGGATCGAGCCTATTGGGTCCCCGGTTATTTCTGAAGATTCAGCCTCGGATTTCACCGAGCTCGGGCCTTTGACTCCCTCCAAGCTTATTTACTTTGGCATTGGAGGTACTTCGAGTGGATCCTCTCCTCCTCCTCCTCCTCCTCAGCCCGATAATGAAGATGAAGATGATGAGAGGACCGACAGCGAGGATTGAAGATCTTAGATCCCTCCTCTCCTTCTTTTTGGTGTCTTGATGCTAAAGGGGGAGAGATTGAGGGGGAGTCACTAGGTCTTAGATGTAGGTTGAGATATGAGAGCTTCATTTATGCATCTTTTTGTTTCTTTTGGATTGTAAGACTTCATATTATGCTCTTTGATACTTTTGCTCATGTGATGCAATGCTATGAACTATTTATGCTCATATTAATGAAATTTGTGATTTTTCTCTGAAATTGACATATATGCTTGTTGTTGATATGTTGATTTCAATTATTTAACTAACATCATGATTACTGCTTACACTCACTTAGTTTTGCATCTCACCATAAAGAGTGCACATATGACCTATATTCTCATTGCTTAACTTGTACCTAACTCATATGTGTACACTTTATGAAAATTTTGTATTTTTATTATATTTTGTGAAATCTCAATTGGTTGTCATCAATCACCAAAAAGGGGGAGATTTAAAGTGCATCTAGGCATCCCTTGTGGGTTTTGGTTGATTTATGACAAACAAATGAGATCATTACCAAATTGTTGAGCTAAGCGCAGGTTTTAATGAAAGAATGAATAAAGCGCCAATAAGAAAGGAGAATGAGGATCAATTCGGAAAAGAGCTCAAGAGCTGAATAGAATATATCATCGTGTTTGGAGTGTGTTGGTGTAACACATAACAAGAGCTCATGCACAAAAAATCCTCACACACTTCACATTTCGCAGGAAAAATAGACTAGTACGATATACACCGGACTAGTCTGATATCCTCTCTATATAGGTTCGGACATGTCCTGCCAGTGCGGACTTGTCCACACCGGACTTGTCCGATATTGTCTGGACTAGTCCGATAATGCCTCTGACTAAAATCGGACTAGTCCTCCCCAGTGCGGACTAGTCCTTTACACTTCACAGATTTGCACGAAATTGGACAAGTCAGAAACCACCATGGACTAGTCCGATAACCTCTCTGACTAAAATCGGACAAGTGCTCTAAATGCGGACTTGTCCCAATTCACTAAAGAGATCTTCACAGCTGGACTTGTCCAAAAATAATCGGACTAGTCCAAACTTTTCCAGAGCCTAAATCGGACTAGTCCTCCCTAAGTCAGACACGTCCGATCTTCCTGAGAACTTAGGGTTTCCAGCACGCTGCACGCTGGACTAGTCTGGACCCTCGAAACCCTAACGGTAACTTTTGGAAACACCATATAAATAGATGTGCACGGCCCTACTTTCAACTCTCTCGACCCCCTGTGCCATCACACCCTTCAAGAGCTTAGAAAACACATCTCTCCATGCAATCCAACGCAACAAAGATCAAATCCTTGAGGATTCATCTTAGATCAAAGGAGAGACACAATTAACACGTTTGAGCTCTTGGGTTTGATCTCTAACACACTTTTGTTGTTTCATTGTTGATCTTAAGAATGTGTTCTTGGTGGTGTTCAATTTGTAATCTTGGGGAGCCCTCACCTTGTGAGAAGGCCCCTTGAACTTGGTGATTTACCCTTGTGATAGTGAAAGAGAATCGGCCTTCGTGGTGATTCGACAAGGTTAGGGTCGATGAAGACCCGGTCCGTTCGTGGGCTCCTCAACGTGGATGTAGATTGCCTTTGTGGGAACCGAACCACGGGATAAAATCTTGTGTCAAACTTGTTCTTAATTTTCATATTACATTCTATTGTTTTGTTAATCTTGCATAATCTACGTTAAAACTTGAAACAAGAATTGGTTTGCTTTACACATAGCTTCATTCACTCAATACATGCAAGTTACATAATATATTCTGCTGCGTACTATGCTTGTATTGAAATCATTGATTGAACTTGATCAATCTAGTTCGCACGCACCGAACTAGTCTGCACTCTTTCGGACTAGTCCGATATCTCAGGATTTGATCAGTCTGTTAAGTGTTGTAGGTTCTGACTAAAATTCAAAAAGGGCGATTCACCCCCCTGTAGGCCACATTCACTAGTTCGTTCATGGACAGGACTAGTCTCATAAACTCTCTATTGTCCAAGTACACTGTGCACCGGACTAGACTGATCGCGAACCGAACTACTCCGTTAATCTTTCGGGAATCCACTAACACAGTGCACCAGACTAGTCCGATCATGGACCGGACTAGTTCGTTAATGTCTCTGTAAATCCTTTTCAGTGCACTCCGGGCATGTCCGTCCAAAGGACAGGACTAGTCCATTGAACTCTCTGATGTTCAATAACACATAGCACCGGACAAGTCCGTTCTTGGATCGGACTAGTCCGTTCAACTGTCTGGAGTTCGATTACACATGGCACCGGACAGGTCCGAACACCAACCAGTCTAGTCTGGTAAACCTAAAAAAATTAGGATTTCTAGTGTGCTGCATTCCACGCTGACTTTTACACAGCACACCGGACAAGTCTGGTATCCAGTACGGACTAGTCCGGTCATCAGGATCTCTAACGGTAACTTTTTTGGAAACCCTATAAATAGGACATCCATGGCCCCACAATGATAACTTCTGATTCCTACTCATAAACCCTGGCGCCGCCACCTGTCCGAAGAGCTCAAAAACACATCTCCCCACGCATCTAATGTCCAAAAAGGTGAAAATCAATTGAACACTTAGATTTGGGATTGGGAGATCATCATCTATATGTTGTTGTGCTCATAGGGTTTGATCTCTTTACACTCGTGCTCTTTATTGTAATCTTTCCGAGTGTATTTGATCATTTTCTCATTGTAATTCTTGTGGGAGCCCTCAACGTGTTAGGTTGCCCCATAAACTCGGTGATTACCTATGATAGTGGAATCAAGTCGGTCTTTTGTGGTGACTTGACGAGGGAAATGGTTTGAAGAGAACCGGCTCTGTGTGGGTTTCCTCAACGAGGAGTAGATCTCTTTGGTGAGATCGAACCTCAGTAAAAATCGATGTCTCGCGTGCTTCTTTTCTTTTGCATCTTGATTAGGGCACATAGTTGATCAATATCATAACTTGAATTGAAATTGTTTTTCACGTGCAACTTCACCACATCAATTGTAAATTCAAGTAATCTTATCTGTTGTTCACATTTCCACAACTTAAAAGAACTTAAATTCTGTATCGATACTTAGTCAAATCGGCATACACCGAGGACACCGGACTAGTCCGCACACACAACCGGATAAGTTCGGTGAATCAAGTTTTGGACCATTTGATTAAGTGTGCAGAAAATTTTCAAGGACTATTCACCCCCCTCTAGGCCACATTCATGTATGCAGTGCTAATTGCGTCGAGGAAGCTCCGCCATTACTTTTAGGCACACAGAGTCTCAGTGGCGACCTCGTTCCCACTAGGGGCGGTGCTCCGCAGTCCCAATGCGACTTGTAATGGGTGGCGGAATTGGCGGAGTTCAAGCTCGACTTCTTGCTGCGACATGCAATCAAGAGCCAAGCACTAGCAGACTTCGTTGCTGAGTGGACTCCCTCACCAAGCAACCCAGGGGGCCTGGAAGCCAGCGAGCTGGAGCCCAGGGCTTCAGTGCTCACTGGACCCCACTAGACACTCTTTTTCAATGGATCATCCTGGAAGCAAGGGTCCGCAGCCGGTGTACTGCCCAACTCTCCAAGAGGGGTGCAGTCCAAGTACACGGTGCACCTTGACTTTAAGGCGACCAACAACATGGCAGAGTATAAAGTCCTCATCTTCGGACTGATAGCTGCGTAGGGTCTCGGTGTCCAGCAGATGCTGGTCAAGGGAGACTCCCAGTTGATCATCAAGCAAGTCTGTGGTGAATGTTGTTGCAATGACCCTCAGCTCGTGGCGTACTTACTGCACATCAAGAAGTTAGAAGCTGGTTTCGAGGCTTCAGACCTCCACCACGTGCCGCGCACAAACAACTCCATCACCGATGCCTTGTCAACTATGGCATCCACTGGGTCCCAGATTCCTGAAGGTGTCTTCAGTAGTAAATTAGTCCGACCAATAGCTATGCTCACAATGCCTAACGAAGAAGGCGAGCCCAACACCTCAAAGCTGGTGACCCCGGGGGCCCTGCAATTATGGGGCCCATCAAGGTTCTTGTGCATCACCGTGGACCTCATGTTACCCAACGCCCAAGATCCAGAAGCTCAGGAGAGTCGTGATGCATGGATCACAGAGATCCAGGACTACCTGAAAGACAACATCCTCCTGGAGAAACATGTATCCGCTGGGCGGATCGTAAGGATGGCGAAACGCAACATGCTGGTGGAATGAGACCTCTGTTGGCGTGGCACCAACGATGTCTTATTGTGGTGCATAACTCGGGACGAGGGCTGTGACTTTCTCGTAGAAATCCACGAAGGAGAGTGCGGGAATCATGTTGCTTCCCGCACACTAGTCGGTAAAGCCTTCCGACATGGCTTCTACTGGCCAACCTCACTCCAAGACTCCGTCAATCTGGTGAAAAGATGCAAGGCGTGCCAGTTTCATGCCAAGCAGATTCACACTCCGGCACAAATGCTATAGATGATTCCACCCTCCTGGTTGTTCGCTGTTTGGGGGCTGGATATCCTGGGACCCATCCCCAGGGCAGTAGGAGGGTACCGGTTCCTCTACGTTGTTGTAGACAAGTGCATAAAGTGGTCGGAGGTAGCCCAGTGATCAACATAGACAAGGAGTCCGCAATCAAGTTCATCATGTCGATCGTCTGCAGGTTTGGGGTCCCGAACAGGATCATCACCGACAACGAGACCCATTTCTCCAGTGCAGCGTTCCAACACTAATGCGAAGACCTTGGCATCCATGTTTGTTATGCGTCCGTAGCTCACCCAAAGAGCAATGGTAAGTTGAAAGAGCCAACACCGAGATCCTCTGGGGCTTCAAGACACAGACATATGACTGCTTGGATAAGCTTGGTGCCAAGTGGGTTGACAAACTCCCATGTGCACATTGGGCCAGCCGAACATCGCACAGCTCGGCCACGAGAGAAATGCCTTTCTTCCTGGTGTATGGGGCGAGGCCGTCCTCCCCCCAAAGATTGCAGTGGACTCCCTCAGAGTCCGGTCATTCAACGATGCCTCTCGGAACCAGCTCCAATGCGAAGAGGTCGACCTCGTTGACGAAGCAAGGTGTCATGCCACCATTCGAAATGCACGGTACCGGCAAGTGCTCCAGTGCTACCAGGAGCGCTTCGTGTAGAGTAGAGAGCTCCAGACGGGCTATCTGGTGCTACAGCGAATACTTTCTCGAGAAGGGACACACAAACTCTCCCCTAGCTGGGAGGGCCCTTCCGAGTGACACAGATATCCCGTCCCGGGTGCGTCTGCTTGGCCACACAAGAAGGAAAGCCCCTCCCCAACCCATGGAACATAGAACACCTCCATAAGTTTGATCCCCAAGCATAATAGTAGGACAGTGTAGGGTGTCATGGTGCCATGGAACGACACTTACAACAACCAGGCCCTACGTGGGACAGGTCCAGAGTGTTCGGCTGTTTAGCTTGGTCTCATACCTTAAGCATGAACACTCTGCCTCCCTTGCCAACCGGAGTGGGTCGTTGCCTTATTGTAAAGCCAGTCTCCTCCTATGAATGCCATTTGAAAGAATCACTTTCTTACCCTGTGTTTTCTCTTATGTTCACTTAATTATCTACTAATTTAGTGATCGATCAGGCTAGTCTTGTTTTTTTGTATATTATCTTCATATACCTGGTGATTTTTTTCTGTATCACCCCTAGTAGAGTTATGCAACCCTGCGAAAGGCAGACTTGTTTGAGGTACATGCAAGGTGTTTCCGGACCTCACAGTTTCCCTCTTACATGGGGCCATGTGGTGCCAAATGGTTCCCCATGAAAAGCGTACGCCGAGGTGGAGGTCCAGAGTGCACAACCTGCTTAGCCTGGTCCTGTACCCTAAGCATGCGCGCTTTGCCTCCTAGTGCTACAGTTAAGTACTGAGGGAACGGAAGCTCACACCCTAAGTAAGGTTGGAGTCGGATCCTGGCCGCTAACGCAATGAATTACTCAAACCTCGCGTACCAGCCCTGGACTTTAAGACATGGCAAAACTAAAGAGAATGAAAATATCGCCAACAAGCAAAAAATATGCACCCATGTTATGTGTGCAGGACATACAAAGCAGGTTACGATGGTAGGCGATGCCAGAGCATCCAGCTCTGGCACCTCCCAGGGGGACTACCGTCGATGACTCTACGACGATGGTTGGCAACGCCAGAGTAGTCAGCTCTAGAACCACCCAAGAGGCCCACCATCGATGTCCCAGCACGCCGAAGATAGCAACAAGCGCTAATTCGTGAGTACATTCTCCCGTCCCGCTATTGTCGCTAATAGGGTTTTCTTGTGGTGCCTATACACCAGGGGCCTACCATCGGTGTACGACACATCGGTGGTGGACGACGCTAGAACATTCAGCTCCGGTACCTCCCAGGGGGCCTGTTGTCGATGTCTCTACGATGATGTTGGGCGACGCCGGAGCAACCAGCTCCGCACCTCCCAAGGGGCCTGCCGTCGAGGACTTTGCGAGGATGGAGGACGATGTTGAAGCATCCAGCTCAGGCAACTCCCAGAGGGCCTGCTGTTGACGACTCTACGATGATGGTGGATGATGCTGGAGCATCCAGCTCCGACACCTCCTAGAAGGCCTACCATCGATGACTCTGCAACGATGGTGGGGGCGCTGGAGCAACCAGCTCTAGCACCAGCCAAGGGGCCTGCCGTTGACGTCCCAGCATGCCAAAGACAACAACAAGCGCTAATTTGTGAGTACATTCTCCCGTCCCGCCCTTGTTGCTGATAGGGTTCTCTTGTGGTGCCTATACACCAGGGGCCAGCCATCGTCGTACGAAACATCGGTGGTAGACGACACTAGAGCATTCAGCTCCGACACCTCCCAGGGGGCCTGCCATCGACAACTCTGCGACGAGGGTGAGTGATGCTGGAGCAGCCAGCTCCGGCACCACACAAGGGGCCTGCCGCCAATGAATCTTCGACGAGCCGGAGCAGCCCAGGACCCCCAAGTGGGGCCTGCCATCGATGACTCTACGACAGTGGTGGTCAATGCTGGAGCAGCCAGCTCCGGAAACCATCCAAGGGACCTGCCGTCAACAACTCTACGACGATGGTGGGCGATGCCAGAGCAGCCAACTCCGGCACCACCCAAGGGGCCTGCCATCGACGAATCTAGGACAATGGTGGGTGACGCTGCAGCAGTCAGTTCCGACACCACCCAAGGGTTTGCCGTCGATGTCAACACTCAAAAAAAGCTTAGCACCCCTGGAAGGGCCACACTGAGGTCAACAACTCATGCTCCCCCGCGGCATGCCCAGCAACCTAGCCACACCTACCAAGGGGCCTCTAAGGGGTTTCCATAGGCAGGACGTCAACCGGCGATAAGATTGGCCATGTCCGAATGTGCGATCATTAGTTCCTCAATAACGAACGTGCCCGACAAAATTTCCCAAGCCCTCGCGCAACTAAGGACTTAGAGTGACACATTGAGAAGCACAAGACAAGCCAACAAGCAAAACAACATGGATACAAATTCATTAAGAGTTATTCGTACAAAGTGGTAATCCCAGGTTATAAGGTTCTCTACCTGGGGGCCGCGTGTCTCAACTCCGCTGGAACAAAGAGGCCACCTGCTTGGCATGGGCCTGGACTTCGGCCCTCGCCTCCTCCTCTCGCTCATCGAAGGGGCCTTTCTCTACCGACTCCAGCAGGATCTGCAGATACCAGCTCCAGAAACACACCAAGACATGGGAGGCCACTTGCTCCACCAGATCCCTCCCTTCGACCGCCACCCGCCTCGCAAGGACAGTGTTCACCGACCCCAACATCGAGCAGAGGGAGTCCAAAGCTGGGAGCAGCTTGGCCACCTCATGAGACGGCTCCACGTGTGGCATGAGACCAAGGCCGAGGGGTTCCAACACCGCCCCGACATAGGCCAGGAAGTTGTGGATCCCTTGAGCCTCGGTCATGCGGTAGGTCTGGAGGCCTTCCGCCTCTCTCCGTGCAGATTTCTCCCGGTCGGCGAGCTCCTGGTGTTTGATGACGAGCTCTGAGTCCTGCATAGCCCGGTGATTCTTCGGAAGCACGCCGAGGCTCCAGGAGAACTCTTCCTCCTTCATCGCCAAGTCTCGTTCCGCATCAGCAGCAGCAACCTCACTGCGGACCAAATCCAACCGCTTATCCTCGCACAGCTTCAGGCGAGCTTCGGCAATGGTAGGGGCCTTCAAGGCCTTCACCTCGAGCTCCTTATTCTTGGCATCGACCAGCTTCACCAAGTGCCGCTCCTCAGCAAGCTGATCCCACTCTCGGGCAAAAGTAGCCTGCGTTTGGTGCAAGGCGAACTGGGCCGCAGCAACAGCATCAGATAGGGGGATCAACATGGCTGTTGCCACAGACGAATGCCTCTCCGCCTACTTTGCCAACTCTATGGCAGACACCAGCTCCTGGGGACCAGATGGCTCTCCGGTTGGAGCTCCAAGCATCAGCGCATTGCTGCGCGGTGCTGAAGTTCTCTCATCCGTCACAAAGGTATCACCGAACGCCGGAGGCGAGTCGCCGTCTTGCGCACCAATGATGTCCGGCGCTTGCGCAGTATCAACGATGGGTGGGTCCGCTCCACCAAGGGTAGCTGCGAAGGCCAAAGTGGCTACCTCCTCGGCTGGCACCTCCTCAGCCCCATTTGCTCTAACGGACGGGGGAGCAGGAACATCGGCATCACGGAAAGCCGGTGCACCTTCAGGCGTAGGGAGCGGAGCAGCAGATCCTGTTCTAGCTTTGGGAAGCGTGGGACTCACCAAGCCCACCCCAGGAAGCACAAAGGGCACTATGTTGGTCAATGAAGTAGAGGAAGAAATTGCGCCTTACCGGCAGAGCAGTCTACTCCAAAGACCCTGGACTCCCAGCTTGCATGGCAAATCGAGACCCCCTGGACCCGACATCGAGGCTGGCACAACAGTCTTCGGCACCAGCTCTGGGATGGCTTGCGTCGACACGGCCGTCGGCACAGACTCTTGCGAGCCTCCTCCAGAACCAGTGCCGCATATGGAATCAGGAACCAAGTTGATGACCGGAGCTTCGACCGCTCTGGCACCATCGTGATGAGAGATTGGAGTACTGTCTCAGGTTAGCTTCCACTTTTTCAGTGCAGCGGTGGCAGAACCCGCGACCAGAGTGCAGGAAAGCTTTCCCGGCGCTGGAACTAGTGCTGGCTGGCTGTCCTCCACCTTGATGGAGGATGTTGGGGGCCCAACCACTGCCCTTTCCGAAGAACGGGACGTAGACCCCGACCATGGTTGCGTCATAGCATGGCACCGCTCTAGGACCGCCAAAGCCCCAGACGTCTCCTCAGGGTGCAGACGGGCAACACCGAAGATGTTGACCATCGGCATCAAGCATAGCAGTTCGTCCCTCAAGCTGGGTGTCATGAAGAGTGGCTGGCATTTGTCCGGGATGGAGACGTGCTCATCATCGACCGTGTTGAAGGTAACCACCTTCAATAATCCCTCCAACATTTTGGGGGTGGGGTCGTCCAGAGCCAACCGGCACCGATCATAGGTATCGTTGTAGTGCCAGACCCCGTACATGCACTTCTGTAGAGGGGCGGTGTGACGGCACAAGAAGTCCGCCAACACTATTAGAGAGGTCAAGTTTTTTCACGCCAAGAACCAGATCCTCTTCAATACTGGTGTGTACTTCTTCTTTAACCTCTGGAAAGCTTCCCAGGTGGTGGGATCAGAAGCCGGACCTTCTGAGGGCATCTTCAGCAAAGCATGGGCCTCGACCCGCACGATCGACCAATCTTCCCTCCGGCTGCTCTACTTGGACCCTTTGAGCAAAGGGATGTAGGTTTGAGAGGTCTTGTCCCGGTGCCAGAAGTAGTAGGCACCCACTTGGGTCGTCGCGCTCTTCTCGGTGGTCTTCATCATGAAGAAGAACCAGAACAACTCCACTACTGGAAGGCAGCCGACAAACGACTCACAAAAGTGGGCAAACACAACGATCATGACAATGTAGTTTGGTGGCATGTGGTGAAGCTACAGCCTGTACTCCTCCAGTACTGGAGGAAGAACCTCGACAAAGGAAGCCCAAGCCCCGCAGACACGTAAGCTGCAATGAGGACGGCCTCGCCTTCGTGCAGGTCTTCAAGAGTGGGAGATTCGCAGTGGATCATCCACCCATACTCCACTGTCACCCAGCCAAGCAGTCGCCTCATCGGCAATAGATCATCGGCCAACTGGAAGCGAGAAGGAGGCAGCAGGGAGGCCCTCAGAGCGAGCAAAAGTGAGAACGTTGGGTGAGGGGTGAAGGCTCAGTCGCTCGAGGAAGAAGGCGAAAGCTCAGGCAGTGGGCTGTGAGTAAGGAAAGAACCGTCCCTTGTAAAAAATGTTTCCTTTTGTGTCACCCATGCATTTCCTGATCATTTCGTGTGTATTGCAAAGGTTCAGCCCGCACCACTCAACCCATAGCATCAATGACAGTGGGGGCTAAGCCCCCTGGTAGAAGAGCTGGCCCAAGCGGTCAGCCTCATGAGAAGTCAGCTAAATCGGTTCCCATAAAGGCAGAGCGAACGTAAGTTCTATAGCTGCATTGGGAACCACAATGGTTAAAGGCACCATAGAAGACATAGATACTACAACAAGCAAAGATCTCATCACCATAGTCCCTCGACCAGGAGTGGATGCATGGCCACATTGGCAGAAGCGCCCACAACTTCAGTTGACCAAGAAGAAATTCAAAGAGCAGTGCGGCAAAACATGGTAAGGGCTCCACCCTTAGGCTCATCACATCCCCCTAAGGTTGACCCAAGGGCCACTATAGGTACCCCGCATACGGGGTACCCTTGCACAAAAGACAAAAGTACCAAGGTACGTTCGATGGCACCACGTATCCAGGGGGTGCTAGACCCCAACCTTCCTCAAGTACAGGATCCGGTGCTTCCAAGCGGACCACAAATATGAGACCTGGCTCCCAGGAGGGACGGGCTCTCAAGGTGCAATGTATTCGGGCGAGACCTCATCCTACTATACGGTGAGGTCTAGGCAACCACGTGGCTCAAAACACTAGGCCCGACGCCTCCCGCTGAGAAGGGCTCCAGAGCTTCCATGTGTTGCGAAGAGACCTAGAGCTGCCGCATGCCCCGAAGGGCACCGGAGCTTCCATGTGCCCCAAAGACCAAGCCTGGCCTCCCCCGGCGGATGCCAGCCCCGAAGCTGCCATGTATCTCGCAATGCACCTTGGGCGGTGAGGTGCGGGAGTTAAGGGATGGTGTGTTCCATCTAGATCAAGCATTGAAGACAGGCACCCACGTTTGGCAAGTAACATGGAGCACGCCAATGGTCAGAGGCTGCTGCTCCCAATCACATCACAGTGAAGACACCGCAGGCCTATCCTGCCTCGTCAAGTGGGTAGCTTGCGATTACAAGAAAAATGCATGGGACATTCCCTGACACCATCAGCGACTATGCGTGGGCCAGTGGCGATCGAGCTGGCAAGTCTTCAAGCCTCGACCAGAGGAAGCTTATGCGAGAATTCATAGATCTTTTAGGATAAGATCGCCCCAGAGCCACCTGTCGGGCCATGGACCTCACTTGTCTATAAAAGGACCAAACCGCCACCGTTACAAAGGATCCCCAACTTACACATTCATACACATCAGCAGTACAACCTCACTGTGGAGTAGGGTGTTACGCTCTTGCGGCCCGTACCACGAAAGAACCACCGTCTCATACTCTCATGTGTGCGACCACTACATTTAGAACTAAGCCCTGCCGATCAAAGAACCTCTGCGGGCTGCTCCTTAGGAGATCCGGGGGAAGTGTTGCACTAACACTTCGACAGTCATCAATAGTCCAAAACACACAAGGGTGTGCCTAGATGCACTTTCAATCTCCACTTTTTGTTGATTGATGACTGTTGACGGCTATTATATACCAATTTCACCTGTCAATATAACTCAGTTAAGTGAAGGAAATATCATTTCTTGCACACATCACCTTTCTATTTAATCTATTTCCACTTGTCCTTGGAGAAATTGGTGCATACAAGTATTTTATACTGAAATGAAATGAAACAAGGGGATGGATCCTATAAATATATCATTGTAGCCAATCAAGCACCGACATGTGGCACCACACACTACGTAAGAAACCCAAATTGGAGACAAAGATGGGCGACGAGCTAAAAGGAGAACGTCTATGATAAGCTTAAGCTAGACGAGCCCGCTTCAGCGAGGATCTGACATGGCTCGGTTGAACGTACAAAGAGACGCGTTACAATACAACCCATATCAATTAAGTAGATATCCACGATGCGCCCTCCTCTCTGACAAATGGGAGACGCGCTTAAACTATGCGTGCCTCATCTATTTTAGGTAACTGAGATAGACTTTTGTTTCAGACCGTCACCTTTCATTGTGGAATAAGGTGCGTCTCCGATAACCACCGGTCTGGCTCGTCTCCTTTAGTTGTGGAAGCGGGCCCATCTCCCATTCCCTCTATAGAGAGATGTGCTTTATATCAGTACATCTCGATTTTCTGTTGCCCTTCTATGACCTCCCTGCTGTGGCAGAACAAGTGGCTACGAGATCTACCCTGTTCTTGCTCTGTTCTTTCCCTCTATAATTCTAAAAGTCTTGTGGTGATTATCAGTGGATATTAAAACAAAAGGGTTAGTCCTCTCCTCCTCTCCCGTTCCTTACTATTTTTTACTTTAGATCTTATATTATTGAAGTTGGCTTGCGATGATTATCAGTGGCTCCGAAATTCTTTGATTTAGCTCTTCTTTTATGTACGTAGATGTCGTCGGATCGAAGTTGGATGTATGGGCCGCGCCTTTGCAATGAATATATCCAAGGCGTAGATGCGTTTCTCGCTTTCTCGAAGAAAGACATGTTGGACAATATTAGAGGGACTATTTGTTGTCCTTGCAAACACCGCAAGAATGAGAAGAGAATCACACAGATGAATTGTTGAGGTCACATTTGATCACGCATGGATTCATGGTGGATTATCGATGTTGGAAAAAACATGGGGAGGAAGGGCTTAACGAAGAAGTGATGAGAGATTCATATCTGGAGAGGGAGGTCCCTATCAGTGTCCAAGAAGATCACGACGAGGATGTCAACAAGCCAGATATATCTGGGTTCACCGACGACGACATTGAGTTTCAGGTGCATAACATCGAGGAGATGGTACGCAATGTCGAGAGACATGGTGACGATGATCGGTACAGTAATGGTGAACTTGCAAATTACAAGAAGATGATCGAACACTTAAAGAAGCCTTTGTATTATGGTTGTGCGGCTAAGTACACCAGGCTGTTTGCGATGGTAAAACTTTTCTAGTTGAGGGCGAGCAACGGATGGAGTGATTGTAGTTTTAAGGAATTGTTAACACTCCTTAAGGACATGTTACCCCAAGGGAACACAGTCCCTACGACAGTTTATGAGGCAAAATAGATAATCAGTCCACTGGGTTTGGAGGTGGAGAAAATCCACGCGTGCAAGAATGGTTGTATTTTATAGCGTGGACCTGAGTACAAAAACCTCGAGAAATGCCCTATTTGTGGAGTGGACAGATTCAATTGTAGGAACAATTTTTAGTCATGACGAGAACTGCAATAGAAGAAAAAGAGGGCCTAAAAAGGTGTTTTGGAACTTTCCAATCATTCCTTGTTTGAAGCGTTGGTTTGCAAACAAGGAGTCATAATTGTTGCAATGGCACAAAGAGAAGCATAAGCAGGATGTTGGAATGATAAGACATCCTGCTGATGCCACACAGTGGCGTAACATTGATTCATGAAATCCTGAATTTTTCATTGATCCAAGGAATGTTAGGATCGCAATGAGCACCGATGGCATGCATCCTTTTTTGAAAAGTAGCACACATAGCACATGGCCAATTGTGCTTATAATTTTGAACCGTCCTCCTTGGTTGTGAAACAAATGAAAATATATTATGATGGCAGGACTGATACTGGGGCCACAAAAACCTGGGAATGACACTTATTTCAGGCCTCTAGTTGAAGATCTAAAGCAGTTGTGGTACAACGACAGAGTGCAGGCCTGGGATGACAACAAGCATGAGTACTTTCGCCTCAAAGCCATTTTATTTGTGACTGTTAGTGATTCACCAGCAACAAGTAACTTGTCCGGACAGAGTAAGAAAGTAGGTTGTGGATGTCCACATTGTTTGAGAGAAACAGACTAACAGTACTTGAGTGAGTCACGAAAAACAGTGTACATGGGACATCGACACTAAATTCCAATG
Source organism: Tuctoria greenei (assembly GCA_036927565.1). NCBI lineage: Eukaryota > Viridiplantae > Streptophyta > Magnoliopsida > Poales > Poaceae > Tuctoria > Tuctoria greenei. The sequence goes on along the minus strand of JAYESD010000006.1, from coordinate 91,501,934 downwards.
AAGCACTCATTTCAGAGTATGAAGGATAATTTCAATGGTGACACTAAGAAGAGGCATCCTCCACCTCACATCACGGGTCATGAAGTCTATGAAATGGTCAAGGATATCCATGTCATCCTTGGTAAGCGTAAAAGGACTGGCAAAAATACTGGCGAAGATGACATGTGGAAAAAGCAATCGATTTTTTGGGAGCTACCGTATTGGAAAGACTTAGCCGTCCATCATTCCATTGATGTGATGCATGTTGAGAAGAATGTGTGCGAGAGCCTACTCCGAACATTGCTTAACATGGATGGGAAAACTTGGGACCATGGACATGCATGGGAAGATCTAAAGAAAATGGGAATTAGGCCTGAGTTGTGGATAGATGACACGGTAAAAGGAATGGAACTACCCACATCATGCATCACCCTTTCCAAAAATGAAAAAAAAAAGAGTTTTGTGGGTTCTTGAAAAATGTGAAAGTACCATCCGGCTACTCGACGAACGTCTCAAGGCTTATTTCATTTCCTGATCTAAAAGTAGCTCCCGGTGTGAAGTCTCATGATTACCATGTATTGCTTACGCAGATGATTGCTTTTGGAATTTGGAATATCCTACCGGTCAATGTTCGGGAGGCTATAATTAACTTTAGCTTTTTCTTCAATGCAATTGCTCAAAAAGAACTATGTGAAGAAGATCTTGAGTCATTGGAAAAAGGTACTATGAAACTTTATGCTTCCTTGAGATGTATTTCCACCTGCCTTTTTCGACCTAAGCGTCCATTTCACAACTAATCTTATTAAGGAGATAAAGCTACTTGACCTTGTGTTCCTTCACCAGATGTATGCTTATAAGAGATTCAATGGCATACTGAAGTCCTTCGTTAGAAATTGAGCTTATCCTGAGGGCAGCATGGTACAAGGATACTCTACAGAGGAAGCTGTGGAGTGGGCTCTAAACTACACTGACCCGAGTAACCCAATTGGTGTTCCCAAGTCTTGTCATGAGGGAAGGCTCACAGGCAAAGGAACCATTGCGAAGAAGGTTATAACTCTAGATTCACATTTATTCTTCTGCGCTTATTTCCACGTGTTGCAACACATGTCCATTGTGTTAGAGTACCTCGATGAGCACAAGGAGGTGGTGCTTCGAGACAATCCTGGCGGCAATGAATCATGGTTAGCAAATGAACACAGGAGAAAATTCATTGGCTGGCTTCGGGATTTGATTTCTCACTTATTGGATACTCAAACAAGTGAATACCTAAAAAGTTGGCCTGTGGTCCTATATTCATAGTTATTACATATCAAGGGTATGCCATAAATGGATACACGTTATACACTGTAGAACAAGATAAGAAAAGCATGTATGAGAATAGTGGTGTTCGTGTTGATGCTTATAATGCTGCGGGCCAAGACAAAGACATGTACGATGGTCAAATAGAAGAGATCTAGAGCTTGACTTTCAAGGATTCAAGATTCCTCTTTTCCGTTGCAACTGGGTTGATATAATCAAAGGTGTTGTACAAGACAAGTACGGTTTCACTAGCATTGATCTTAATCGTCAAGGATATAAGTGGGAGCCTTTCGTGTTAGCAGAACACGTTGCTCAAGTGTTCTATGTTCCAGACACAACAAATAAAAGACTTAATGTGGTTATACATGGAAAATGACGAATTGTCAGAGTCGAGAATGCCATCGATGAGGAAGAGTTTGACCAATTTGATGAGATTCCTCCTTTTGTCACCTCAAAGAATACCATTAGCCAACGAACTTCCTTACTTGCAGAACGATCACCATGAAAACTTAAGAATTTCAAAAAACATGGACTGCAACATAAAGTACCAATTTGATTGTATGTAAATATGTTCAAATAACTTAAAATATGGTCGATTGAGTGTAAAATGGACTTCCATTTGGATATTTGTGTGATATATGCTCAAATGTGTGAAAATATGCCATGTGCTCTGTTTCTTATGGAGAAGTATTGATGCCTTGTGTTTTGTTTCTTAAGGAAGCAGTACCGAAATATAGCACATTCTCCACCCTTGAACATTGGGAAATATATGCGAGACGCGCCTCACAAAGGCGCGTCTATCAGGCAAGAAAATGTGAGATGCTTTTTAAGAAATGCGTCTCCGATTTATACCGTTGACGCACCTCACGAAGATGCGTCTGTCAAGTAAGATAATGTGCTCCTGCCTATGAAAGTGATGTGAGACGCGTTTCATGAAGATGCGTCTGCCAGGCAAGATAATGTCAGACGCGTTTGAAAAAAGCGTGTCTCTGATTTAGACCCTTGCTCCACTATGCCTACGAAAGTGATGAGAGGCGTGCCTCATGAAGACGCATCTGCCAGACAAGATAATGTGAGACGCGTTTCCAAAAAGCTCGTCTCCGATTTAGACCCTTGCTTTTGTCCCACCTCGGTGCTCCAAGCGTGTTGCAACAAGCATATAAGGCATGGCATTGCAACGTTTGCGTGAAGTTCTGCATGGACGGTCCCTGACAGGTACGGTCCACGTGGAACTTATATTTTGTTATTTATTTGTGGCACGGTCCCATATGTAATCGACAATGAGGCCGGAGTGCTTCGAATTCTGTGCGAATGGCATTACAGCAACAAACGCACATTAATTCGAAAGAAAAGAGGTGCTCTTTCCGAAAGTGAGACGCGCTTAGCGGTGGCTCTTCTGAGGAGTGTCCACAATAGTTGCCATTAGGTACTTTTACCTCTCTCGAACTCTCTCTTCACAACACTTAGCACAACTTTTCACTTTTCGCGCGCGCTGAGCACTTCTCACTCTTGAAACCGCCGCCGCGTCGTCCCCTTACCCGGAGCACGCCATCGCGTCGGTCCAGTTCCCCGGAGCTCGTCGTCGCCTTGACACTACGCTAAGGTACTTTTAGCTCTTTTGCATGCTCTCTTCGCAACAGTTAGCACAACTTTTCATTTTTCACGCACGCTGATCATTTCTCACCCTAGAAACCAGCGCCACGTCGTCACCTTCCCCAGAGTACGCCGCCGCGTCTGTCCGCTTCCCCAGAGCTGGTCGCCGCCTTAACAAGTACTTTTTGCTCTTTCGCACGCTCTCTTCGCAACAATTAGCACAACATTTCACTTTTCTCGTGCGCGCTGATCACTTCTCAGCATAGAAACCACCGCTGCATCGTCCCCTTCCCCGAAGCATGCCACCACATCGTCCCCTTCCCCAGAGAATGCCGCCGCGTTGGTCTGCTTCTCCGTAGCTCATTGCCACCTTGACACTGCCTTCTTGATCATTGTCGACCAGCTCGATACTGCCCTAATAAGATTTGTTCGCGCTTTGGTTCGAGTCGAAATCACGCTTTGGTACAAATTCCATGACAGAATTTGCTCCCTTATGTGACCGTTTGTGCGAATGTGACTGAAATTTGATAATGTTTTACAGGATTTCAGTGTTTTTTATGAATTTGAAGATGTCTCGGTCTGAGCATCAGTAGCAATTGAATGGGAGGCCCAGCAGCAGAATCAGCAGCAGACACATGAAGAGGATGCATATGCCCCTGGTAATACAAGAAAGAAAAGGTCGAGGACGATGTGGACGACAGACGTTGTGACTATTGAAGAGTCCAATGATGAAGGCGTACCTCTGGAACATGATGTGAATACAAGACTATACAGAATTTGTGGTCTAGTTGCTCGGGAAAGGGTGCCACTAAACATGCAGAGATTCGATCGCTTCACCAAAAATCAAAAGGATGAACTCTTCGAATGCTCTATCCAACCATATGTTCAATATCCAGAACATATGAAACAAAGGGGAAGAAGCTAGCTATGATGATGATCTCTCATGCATGGAGGACCTACAAAACTAAGCTTTGGAAGTTTGCGAAGAATCGTGAAACCCCCTTCCATAAGTATCCACATGTGTCAGGAGAGGATTGGACGAGATTTGTTGAAACGTGCAAATCACAGGAATTTGCCAAGAGGAGTGAACATATGAAGTGGCTCCGATCGCAGAACGAGCTTGACCACCACCTCGGCAACACCAGTTATGCTGGTAAAAAAAAGGATTTGGGAAGAACAGGATTCAGCATTGGCGGAGCTAGGTTATCAGAATCCATGCGACAGTTTCTGTGGACGGCTGAAACCATTTATGCGTGCTCGTTCACAGCTGTCTGACTCAGGCGGTATCATCTTCTACAGCCCGAGCACTGCAAACGTTGCTCAAAGAGCTTGGAACCTAAGCAGCGAAGAGGAAAATGGTGAGAGGGAAAATGATGCCCTAACCAAGGCCCTGCAAAGACCGGAGCAACGAGGTCGTGTTCGTGGTGTTTCCAGTAAGTTGACCTTGAGGGAGGGTTTTCCAGAACACAAAACTAATTATCAGAAGCGGAAAATGGCCTCGAAATCACAGGTTGACGTCGAGGAGCTGAAAATACAGCTTAGAAGGGAGCTCCTAGGTGACGTTAAGCAAATATTGGAGGGATCAGGTATACCAATCCCTAACGCGTTATCCAACGACGACGAGCGTAGGAGCAGCTTTGCTTCTATAGCTGCCGGGGGTGGACAACCACAGGAGGATCTTCATACACCAGCGTCTGGACCTTCAATTGAGTCAGACACGATAGATAACTTGGCTTAGCCAACAACATGCAACCTTCTTCTAATTGTTGGAGGAATCGCTAAAAATGGAGGTCGCGAGAGGACTAGTGTATCCTGATTAGACCTTTCTTGACAACATTCAGGTGGACACAACATCCTATGCTGTGGTCAAGGTGGACATGGCGCATGAAAACCAAAAAAAACTGGAGCTCGAAGAGCCAACGGACGATACAACATTGACTATGTGGGATGCAGTTACTAGAAGGGTTCAGTGAAGACAAGGCCTTATTGTTGTTGACCCAGCGGCAACAGCAGCAGCTTCCACGTCTACCGCTTTCATGTCTCCTGAGGCATGTCTGCTTCTGCATCCAAATCAGGAACAGATGGAGCTGTCTCCAATTACATAGCTATTGTTGCCTCCAGTTATAGAGAAGCAGCAGAAGTCTCCAATTGGAGAGCAGTTGGCTCTAGTTAAAGAGAACTCGCATGTGTCTCCAACTGTAGAGCTGTCGCAGAACTCTCCACTTTAAGAGCAGCCGCGTTGGTCTCCACCTCACCCTCGAAGTGCCCTGCACCCTACACCTGATCAGCCGTCGGCAAAGCGTGCCTACCAAAAGGGTGTGTCATAGCAGCGAATATCAATGAAGGAAGGTTGGAAGAAACCAGTGAAACAGTCAGAACCTAACCTGAGGGTGCCAAAAGCTATGACGCATGCAAACTCGAAGTATGAAATGGGAGAGCCGATGTTAACTGCGGCCGCACTTAAACAAGTTCCTAAACCTTGTGTTCAGCTTCATCAATACTACATGGAAAATAGCAATAAGTGTGATACCATACTAGTGTCGTTGAAGGATAAACACTTTCTCTCGGGTGATGGCACTTTTGTCATCGCATGGTCCAATCTCTATGACCTTTTCAACCTCGACGCGTTGGATATCTCGCTATTACGCTGCTTCACATTGTAAGTCTCCTCAAAAACTGGGTTCCTCAATACATACTCAATACAAGTGTTATATGTGACAAAATTTGCATTTTGCGTCTAGGCACCAGCAACAACATGCTCTCCATAACACGCGAAATGTGTCTGCTGCATATCTTGACCCGCAAATACCAGCACTTCTGCAAAGGTCGAGCGGCAGAGAGGTTATTCAATATTTGGTGAAGGCAATGAAACAGTATTGTGATAAGGACCCCCTAGTCCTACCATTCAACATAGGTAACCATTGGGTTACCATAGCAATATTTACACGGTACGACCAGGTCTGGTATTGTGACTCCTCAAGGCCAACATATGAAAAAACTGGTCAGCGAAAGACCCAATCATGGAGTGATATCTCTTCTGTTATTGACAAGTAAGTTCCTTCTTCACTTTAGTTTCCTTGCACGATAATTTTACCTTAATTGTGAATGTTTTTGTTTAGGGCTTTTGTGCAAGTAAAAGTAAAACCCCGACATCTAACACATCATACTGCATTCGACATCCAACAACAAGCTCCGGGCAACACGTGTGGCTTCCACGTCTGCTTACACATGGCTTTATTTGGAGAGCAACCTAATTGCAATGTTGTGTAAGTGCATTTATTTTACTTTATTACTAATCTTTTGCTAAATCTCATTTTATTGTGTGGCAGGACTACGGACCCGCCTTCAGGAACGTTGAAGGTCGTAGCATTGAGCTTGTTAGAGACGTCCTATGCAGGTTCATCGTTTCTGAAATCAATAATCCTAACGGAGAATTTTATTACCCACTAGATGATTAGGTGACAGTTATTCTTTGTGTAAATTAGTTACATGTAGCTGGATGAACAGGGGAATCTGGATGAACAGGGGAATTCTATGTAAATAGTTACTTGGTAACCATGATTTACACTTGTTAATATTTGATTGGTCAATGTGTCTACACTTTGTTAATATTTGATTAGTTACATGTTAAGCTGGATGAACAGGACACATTTGACTACATATGCTTCTATATGTGTTTTGTATGTTGCTGACACAGGCAATGCGGCTGCCAAATCCTAGCTGGCTCCAGGATGCAGCCGGGAACCAGCATAATCAGGGGCAGGGGCACCTAATAGGAGACGTGTGTCTAGCAGGGAGCGTCTCCTGTGAGTGCCGCACTGAACATGCCTGTAAACAGTCCGCGACGTGATGTAACAGATACTCTCTTGGATTATGTAAATAAAGGAGACATGCTTTTTTAATAGCTCGTCTCAGATTAGTCAATGAATGTGCGACGGGCTGTAATAAAGAACGTCTCAGGTCAATCAATATATCCGCGACGCGCTTCATAAGAGTGTGTCTGTCATTCAGAATCATGGGCGACGCGCACCATGCACATCTCCAATGACCTCACAAAGCCCGCCTGTTATGACTCATCGAAGGGAGATGCGCTACTTTCGAGCGTGTCACGCACCTAGTATGATCGGTGACGAGCCTTGCCGCCCATCTCTGATGATAACGTAATGCGAGACGCGACGATAGAGACGCAAAGTTTGTTCGTCTCCCTTCTTCGTTCAAGCACGTCTCGTATGAGACTTTCTTACGTAGTGACATGGATCAAATGACCCACAAATAGAAGTATACGTGGCCATCCGACGGTGTACACCCAATATCAATAAGGGGGACCCACCTGTCAGTAACCTGGAGAAAGCACACGTGAAACAGTGCAATAACCAGGTGGGCCGACCCCCCCCCCCCCTAGTCAAATGACATGTGTTGGCTCCTCCTGGGTTAAAGAAGTAAGTGGTGACTGATTCTCGCACTTTTGGTGGCGGGAACCGACCCTTCTCCAAGCTATAAATAGGACCACTCACCCCTCGCTTCAACACACACTAATTGAGCATCATTCAATTGTATACACTAGTTCTCTTAGTCCTTAGTGGAGTTAGGCTATAGAGAGGAGAGCCTCTAGTCCCAAGTCGAAGTTGGGAAAGGTATGGCTCATGTATCTCTTCTTATATTTGTGACTTTATGCATAATAAAGATATTATCTTTAGTCTTCTTTTATTCATATACTTGGGTGAAGCATTTCATGTTTGATTGTGGATTCCATGTATGTGGTTGGAATAGTATTTATGATCATGCGGATGGCATCACGATTGCCCCCCTCATTCTCCATCATTTCTGTATAAAAACTCCTGCATCCACTATTTCTCCAAGCACAAGTGGATTATGTTAAATCTAACTACGATGTGTGTAAGAAATATTCATTCTTCGAATAATTGCGTTATATTTATGGTCGATATTGGTATATAACAACCGTCAACAGTGAGTTTTCGGCTCCCTCGGCCAACAATGTGCCTATTGTGCCCAATGTCAACACGGGAGACACGAACATCCAAATCAAGACTAACCTAATCACTATGTGGAGGCTAATCCCTTTTGTGGGAAGGCTAACGAGGATTCAAGTGCTCACCTGCATCAATTCCTTGAGATATGTAGCCCTTTCAAGATTAAGGATGTCACGCCTGACGCCATCCGTCTTCAACTATTACTGTTCTGCTTACCTGGAAGAGCAAAGCAGTGGTTCTATGTGAACCGAAGTGCTATTAAAGCTCTGAAAAAAGTGTTCTACAATATTCCTCGACAAGATCTTCTCGTTTGGCAAGACCAATGCCCTACGTGGAAGGATTTCAAGCTTCCAGCAAGAGCCCAATGAGTCCGTTCCCGAAGCATGTGAAATGCTCCAGGAATACATCTTGGCATGTCCCCACCATGGGATGGATGATTGGCTCATCAACCATAACTTCTAAATGGGTCAAATCCATCAACTTGTTACCACGTGGATGCTATTGCTAGAGGAGCCTTTTCTCAATTACGGTGCCCAAAGCCAAAGAATTTATTGAGAAAATGGTTACCAACATGTTTTGGAGCGATGAGCGTCTCCAGTCCCGACAGCGAGGCATGCACACCTTGAAAGAGGTTGACATGCTAGCTGCCAAATTGGACCTCTTGATGAAGAAACTGGATTGTCAAGCAAATGGCAAAGTATTTGGCACTGCCCAGGCCTTAGACTCTCACATGATGTGTGAGGTCTGTGGCAACACAGGTCATATGGGGAGTGACTGCCCTGAGACCCCGTGAGGGTGCCTTATACTTGGCCGACAATGGTAATTTCAATAATGGCTACCGTCCAAGAGGTCAAGGGTGGGGCTAACCATGTTCTTTCTTTCAAGGGGGCTACAACAACAATAATGACAATGGAAACCAACCACCCTTGAGGGAACCTGCCATTAGCCGTCTCAAGATCAATGATGCCCTATCCAAGAAGTTGTCGACTAATGACAAGACTCTAGAAAACATCAATGCTGAGGTTGAAGGTTTAGCTTATGCCTTCAAGAACTAGTTGAGCTTCAACAAGATGTTGGAGACGCAATTAGCTCAACTGGCAATTGTTGTCTCTCCATTGGAGAATGGGAAGATTCTGGGGCAACCCGAGGCTTACCTAGATTATGTGAATGCAGTGACTACGAGAGGTGGAATGACCACTTGTGACCTATCGTACCCCTCTCAAGAGGATAGAACAGTTGAGAAGAAAAGGATGAAGTCCCTTCTAAAAATGGAGAAAATCTCTGTGAGATAATGGCAAGAGAATTTGAGGATACTACCTTCATGCCATTCCCTCAAAGAAATCAGAAGCCAACTACGGATGAGCAATTTAATCGCTTTGTGAAGTCATCCAGAAGATTCACATCAAAGTTCCCTTCATAGATGCGATGCAAGTACCCACTTATGTTCACTATATCAAGGACATAATGAACAATAAGCGACCATTGCCCATCACAGAAGTTGTCAAGCTCATTGTGGATTGCAGTGTTGCTATCCTCAACACGCTTCCAGAAAAGAAGAAGGATTCAGGATTCCCTACTATATCCTGCTCCATTGGTACACAACACTTTGACAAGGCACTTTGTGACCTTGGTGCAAGTGTTAGTGCCAAGCCAAAGGTTCTTTGACAAGTTGAACTTTACCATGTTATCTCCAACACCAATGCAGCTCTACCTGGCTGATTCGTCGGTCCCCTATTCCACGAGTATCACCGAAGAGGTTCCGGCGAAAATATGGAAATGCATCCTAACTGTGGACTTTTTGGTGCTTTACAAGGAAACTCCACTCATTCTTGGGCACCCTTTCCTTATCACCGCGAATGCTCGCATCGATGTGGGAGCCTGAGAAATCTGCTTCTATATCAATCGCGAGATGGAAAAGTTTGACTTTTGGCCAAAGAAGGAGCAATGCTCCATGATCCAAATCAAGTATTGCCTGAATGTCAAACACATCAAGGAGGTCGAAGTTACACCAACTCAAGTGGACACCCTCATTGCATTTATGAGGAAATTGATCTACTCTATATTTTCTCCCATGCTGACATTACAAAAAGATGGAGAAGCCATTGCCGTCTGAACGGTCCAAGTCCACTAAACCGCCAAGGAAGGTGTGGCCGAAGAAGCAAGGCGAGCCAGTCGTGCCCACTTCCCCGGGGGAGGAGGCTAAAAATTGAGCTTCAATGAGGACAGAGGAAAATCCATCTCATCGGATTTTGGATGGGACCTCTCCAATAGGTTAATTTGGTAGTTATCTCATTTTTGCTTTTTCCATCCTCATTTGAATTTTCCATTTGGATTTTTGTATTTTCCACAACATGTTTGCTTTTCCTTAGAGGATTTGGAATTTTGTAGTCTCAACTTAGATTTATTTTCTGTCTTTTTTCTTAAAATAAAAAATAAAAATAATTGGATTTGGGGAAGTTTTATTTGAAAAACAATTTTTTGGAGCAATTTTGTGGTTGATTCACCCAACAGCTCGAAATATAGCCATTGGGGAGCCACATGAAACAGGGACTAGAGGGGGCCCACCTACATGTCGGCTGAGCCCCCTGGTCATCCGACTAGGAAAGAGTGCAATTTTGGCTCTCTTTCCTCTAGCGGCTATATTATTGCCTCTTGTGACCGTTGGGGGGTGCTATACTATTTATGCATGCTCGGGTGAGTGCTTTGCTTCACACTTCATCTCATTTTCACCTCCCCAACTGACTCTCACATTTTCTCAAGAATTGTTTTGCTCTTTGTTGAAACACTTCCCCTAATCTCAAGATGAAAAGATTTGCTTTCATCTCCATTTGCATTTTGCATTTGCATTTTGCATTTCCGTTGTGCAGCCTTGAAAAGCATGAGGAAGTTGTTTGGAAAAGAGGAGGGACCTTCATCAAGCTCAAGCCATAGGAGGGACTCGAGCTCACACCTCTCCTCCAAGCCTACACCAAGTCCACAGTGGAGAGGTGTGCAGGACAACGTTCTGATGGAAGAAGATGATGTTCACTACTACTTCTCAACAACGAGTACCTCGACTTAAGGCATGAAATTGAACGACAAGCCTACAACATCCTCCGAGATTGTGAGTTCGCTCACACGAAGGCTTACGATCCGATGCTACTCTCCAAAATTGGTATAGATTCCGAATTCTTTACCATTTGGCATGCAATTGGATGATATAATTTTGCTCAAATAGATGAGGAAGGTTCACGCCTCCTCACTATTCAATTCATATGCACCCTTCAAGTAGGAGTTGAAGGTGTTTTTTTAGTTCCTATGGAAAGAATTTAGTGAACTCCTAGGCTTCCATACCCGTTGTTTAGTAGATTTAGAGCTTTGTCTAAATTTAATAAACAAGGTTTTTGGCAAGAGTTGACTAGTGAGGTAGCATGTAGGAGTCCTAGGACTAGCCACTTGCAAAATCCCACTTTACGCTTCATGCATAGATGGGTGGCTATGACTATGTTTCCTAGAGGAGATGTTAGGATTGTGCACGAAGATGAACTTAGGACCCTTTATGCCACGGTTAAAAAGAATAAAATTGTTCCTACCAAGGCTATGATGTAACAATGGTTAGAAAACACTAAAATGACGGGTCCAATTGAATGTACATCTTTAATTACCCGCATTGCTATGAAAGTAGGGACTTTAGAAAATGCTTCAATTGAATATATTTCAACAAACTGCAACATAATAGATGAGGATTATCTAGTGAAAGGACACACTCTTAAACATGATCTATGTGGATCTTTAATGTTTTTCTATCCTAGCTATATAAATGAAATTCGGTTACCTAATCCAGATTTTCATCTATATAAGTGCCGACAACTAACCATTGCTCTTCAACCTATCGAAGAGGTTCGCAGGAGTAATGTTTCTGGTAGGGCCACAAGAAGCCCTTCATGTAGAGCAGTCGTGGAGATGCCACCGCGATTTACTCCCGCCTATGATTACCAAGAGGAAGTGGATTCGATGAGTGATGCACCCGGTTGGACCCAACCTCAAATGTATGAGGTCGGAGGATTGTCATGGAAAAAGTGGACTACCACCAAAGGGAGATGGGACTCATTCGGTTCCGACTCAAGCTCTAATAGCTTGCCTCCTCCATCGATGAGTACAAGGTGTTCCTTTTTGGCCCGAGGTTCTCATGACCTTGGCCAAGGAATGTCAAACTCACTCAAAGGATGGGAGACCTTGAAGTGAGGACATGCATCGTCCTCAACACACTTCAAGACTACATCCAAGGTACCCACGACTGGCAACAACAAATCAACGCACAGTTCAACAAGGTCAACACCATGCTACATCAACAACAGGCCAACTTCATGGCCTACTTCCGTCACCAAGGGTTCAACCCTTACCATAGAGATTGAGAAGAGCAAGCTTGGAGGATGTGACACCCAGTTCCGAAAAATGAACCAAGCGCAGTATATGTGTTCTCAGGATGTTTAACACACATACACAAGTCATTCACAAACGATAAATAGATAATTACCACAACTCAAATTAATTAAGAAGTACCTTTATTACTAATCATGCGAGGGTCTAGGTTTCTAATGACCGCTAGCACGACTATCATGATAGTTTTAGACACACTCTGTAGAGGTTGTACCACTTTACCCACATGTTTGTGATTTCATCACCTTTCGATGACTAAGAACCTCCCTTATGTCGTCTCACACTTCATTTGGTGTGTGGCCAAGAGATCACAAAATAGCTTTTACAAAGGGACTACTAGCATATATGGACCCACTAAGGTTTCACCTGCAGGCTTGAATCTCCATTCTCCCAACCCCGGGCCCCCTCATGTGCCTTGTTGTTCCCAGGGTAGCCCTTCTCTACTCCCATTCCCAGCACCATCCAATGGTCCATACAATACCAGTAGCACACCTAATTATTCAGCTATTCTGCACCCATACTTGGCCTTGTGGTGGCATTAAAAATCTTGGATGGTCGCTCCACAAACCAGTGCTTAGATCGAAAGCAAGCGAAACCACCATAACATCCAACCCAGTCCACAGTCCATGCTTGCTTAGATCTCCCAAGTCCCGTGTTTACTAGTTAACCATATTCATCAATTCTCATCATTCATAACTTCATTAATTCACAATTAATCCATTTGGTAGTTTTCCCATACCAATTAACTAAAGTGAATCAAAAAGGTAAAGCCCTTCCTGACTCTCTACAATATATCCCAAGTGACAAGGATGGTCAAACAAGACTAGTAAACACCTATTTTTGGGTTTCCCATCATTTTGACACAAGCATGCAATTTTGCAAACAAAACATTTAAAACCGGATCAATATGTTCAAGGACACTTGCCTTGCTCTTGACCATGGTTAGGGTCAAAGAGTTCAAAATTCTAGTGCTGGAGGTCCTCGATAGCACCCTCTGGAGCAAATCCTTCTATCTCGCGCAACAAACATACAAAACAGACATTACAATCAATAAATGGTCATATATTACTCAATATGTTGTGTCATGCCTGATTAATGCAATTATGAGGTAAAACTTGTTAATGAGTTGCTATTAATGTTTACTGACTGGTTCTAATAGTTTTTAACAAGTTTGGATAGGTTTGGAATTGATTCGAGTCAAATTGGAATTAATTCAGCCTAAAACAGATTAAGATACCGGACATGTCCGTGCCAGGTCCGGACTAGTCTGCCCTGATTAAAAGTGGAATTTAGAGTTTTCATGATATGCAAGAATTGGGGTTGAATTTGCATGGAAATGGAAAAAGTAGAAGATGTACCACGTGTGTAGAACTCCAAGGATCGGGAATTGAGTGCAACACTTGAATCTTGGCGATCTAGGGTTGGTGATGAAGAGTTCATTGAGAGTTTATGGTGATCTAAAGCAAGCAAACCACCATATCATCCAACCCGATCCACATACCATGCTTGCTTAGATCTCCCAAGTCCCACATTACCATTTATCCATATTCATCAATTTACATCATCCATATGTTCATTAAATCATGATTAAGCATTTTATTTGTTTTCCCATCCCAATTAGTTACAACGAAGCAAAAGGTAAAAAGTTCTTCCCAACTCTCTACAATATATCCCAAGCAACAAGGATGGTCAAACAAGACTAGTAAACACCTACTTTTGGGTTTCCTATCAATTTGACACAAGCATGCAATTTTGCAAACAAAACATTTAAAAACAGGATCAATATATGTTCAAGGACACTTGTCTTGCTCTTGAGCTTGGTTAGGGTCAAAGGCTTCAAAATTCTGGCGTTGGAGGTCCTTGACAACACCCTCTGGAATAAATCCTTCTATTCCGAGCGACAAACATGCAAAACACACAATTCAATCAAATAATGCTCATATAGTACTCAATATGCCATGACATGCATGATTAATGCAATTATAAGGTAAAACTTGTTAATGAGTTGATATTAATGTTTACTAACTAGTTACAATAGTTTCTAACAAGTATGGACAGGTTTGGAATTGCTTTAAGTGAAATTGGAATTAATTTAGCCTGAAACAGATTCAGATACCGGACAAGTCCGGTGCCAGGGCTGGACTAGTCCGCCCTAATCAAAACTGGAATTTAGGGTTTTCATGATCTGCGAGAATTGGGGTTGAATTTGCATAGAAAAGGGAAAGTAAAAGATGTACCACGCGTGTAGAACTCCAAGGATCAAGAAATGAGTGCAACACTAATCTTGGCGATCTAGGGTTGATGATGGAGAGTTGATGGAGATTTGATGGTGAATTGGGGATGAAGAAAAAAAAGTCGATGAAGATCTTGCTTGATTGATCCTCCTTCGTGTTCTCCTCCTCCTTGCTACTGGACTCCTTCTTGACGGCTCCCACAAACTAGGGTTTGGTTCCTCTCAATTGTGGCAAAGAGGTGGAAAATTGGGGTGGTGGGGTGTTCATATAGAGGTGGAGGGGTGGGGTTCGGTGGATTTCAAATTTAGGTGCATGGAGGCCGGGTGGGGGTCCCACATGGGCTCCTCTGAGGTTGGGCACGAAGTTCTCGGGCCCAATTAAGGCAGTTACCCAAAAACAAATCGTGAGGAAATAATAGAAACCGAGTGGAACTCAGCAGACCAGACTAGTCCGCACAATGGACCGGACTAGTCCATTTTGGGATAGAAACAATATCGGAGAAATTCGGTAGATAGTCTAGACAAGTCTGTTCTTGTCCAGAGAGCAAAACGGACAAGTCCGGCATATATCGGACAAGTCTGAGGATTTGACAACTTATTCAAAAATTGTAAAAAGGATCAGACTAATCCGCACTCAATCACAGACAAGTCCGGAATGGAACAGAGACTTAATCGGACTAGTACACAGCAAAAGCGGACAAGTCCAGAGGGGCATCAGAGGGGAAAACCGGAATTGTCCGGGGTACAAACCGGACAAGTCCGTACTTATACAGATGTTTAAGTGTTTTTTGCTTCTAATTCATATTAGAATTGTTTCTTTTTATGTTGCTTAATGCTAAACATGTATACGAATGTATGCAATGCATGATGGATGAAAATGAGGGTGTTACAAACCTACCCCACGAAAAATGAATCTCGCCCTCGAGATTTGACGTTGAAGGAAAGAGATAGGGAAAATCTTTCTTGAGATCATCTTCGAGTTCGCAAGTTGCTTCCGATTCTGTATGATGCTTCCATTGTACTTTGCACCATAGAATGACCATGTATCTCATGACCCTCTCCTTGGTTTCCAAGATTTTGACCGGTTGATCGGCGTAGGTCAAGTCTTTCTCAAGCTCCAATTCTTCCATTGGCACTTGTTCTTCGGATACCCTTAAGCACTTCTTGAGCTGTGAAACGTGAAACACATCATAGACATCAGAAAGATGTG
This sequence comes from Tuctoria greenei, assembly GCA_036927565.1. Lineage (NCBI taxonomy): Eukaryota > Viridiplantae > Streptophyta > Magnoliopsida > Poales > Poaceae > Tuctoria > Tuctoria greenei. The sequence continues at coordinate 91,486,210 of JAYESD010000006.1, read as the reverse complement.
GTGGCAGCTCTAGTTTATATGCTACTTCTCCACGTTTGGCCAAAATCTTGATAGTCCAATATAGCGAGGTGCCAACTTGCCTCTGACATTAAACCGCTTATGACCTCGCAGAGGTCACACTTTAAGGTATACGAAGTCTCCCACTTCAAAGGCTAATTTTCTCCGCCTATTATCCGCGTAGCCATTTTGTCTTGATTGAGCAGCTCCCAAATTTTTACGAATTACCTGAACTTGCTTTTCAGCCTCTTGTATCACATCAGGCCCAAACACTTGAGCTTCTCCTATCTCATTCCAAAACAATGGAGTTCTACACCTTCTCCCATACAACACTTCATATAGTGACATTTTTAAACTTGGTTGATAACTTTTATTACAGGAGAATTCGGCATATGACACACTTTTGTCCCAATTTCCTCCATACTTCAACACACAAGCCCTTAGCATGTCTTCCAAAATCTGATTTTTCACCTTGTCTGTCCATCCATTTGAGGGTGATATGCAGAACTGAAAGTCAATTGAGTTCCCATTGTCTCATGCAGCTTTTGCCAGAACCTTGAGGTAAAATGAGAACCTCTATCGGACAATATTTTCCTTCGTACTCCGTGTAAACACACTATTCTTCCCATGTACAATTATGCCAACTTTGTTACACCATAAGTAGTCTTGACAGGAATGAAATGAGCTGATTTCGTCAACCAATCCACGATAACCCATATCGAGTCATAACCATACTGGGTCCGCGGTAATCCAACTATGAAGTCCATACCAACTTCTTCCAACTTCCATTCCTGAATCTTTAATGGCTGCAAATAATCTGGCTGGCCTTTGGTGTTCAGCTTTGACTCATTGGCACACATCACACGAAGCTACATACTCAATAATGGCCTTCTTCATGCTAGCCCACCAATAGCATGTCTTCAAGTCTTTGTACATCTATGTACAGCCGGGATGATCACACATACAAGTCCATATCTTGATATATCGCAATAGATATCAAAGCTTTTGCTCACATCCGGCAAAACCAAAATAGGTGCTATTGTCAACCTCCTCTTTAGCTCCTCAAAGCTGTCTTGACAAGCTAGAGCCCATTGGAATGCCTTCCCCTTCATTAGAAATTATGTCATTGGCTTGGCTATTTTGGAGAAGTCCTTGATGAATCGACGGTAATATCCATCCATTCAAAGAAAACTCCTTATTTCATTAACATCATGCGGCGGTTCCCACTCTACAACATCCCTCACTTTTCCTGACTAAACTGGTACTCCTCCTCCCGAGATGATATGACCCAAAAATAACACTTCCCTTAACCAAAATTGGCACTTGCTAAATTTCGCATATAATTGATGTTCCCTCGATTTCTGTAACGTGAGCCTCAAATGCTCCTCATGTTCCTCCTCGCTTCCCGAGCAGATCATAATGTCATCAATGAACACCACAACGAATTTATCCAAGTACTTCATGAAGACCTTATTCATGAGGTCATAAAGTATGCAGGCACATTAATCAACCCAAAGGACATAACGGTGTACTCATAAGATCCATACCGTGTCCGAAAGTTATTTTGGGGATATCCGACAGTCTAATCTTCATCTCGAAGTAGCCTGACCTTAAATCGATCTTGGATAAAACACAAGCACCCTTCATCTGGTCACAAATCCTCTGTACAGGGCAATGTATACTTGTTCTCGATTGTCACCTCATTGAGGGCTCGGAATCCACACACATCCTTTGGGATCCATCCTTCTTATCCACGAAAAGAACTTGAGCTCCCCAAGGTGAAGAGCTTGGTTGGATGAAACCCTTCTCTAGCTGCTCATGAATTTGCATCTTGAGCTCCTCTAATTCCTTAGGAGGCATCCTATATGGCCTATTAGCTATAGGTGCAGTTCCAGATATTAATTCGATAACGAACTCTATATCACGATCAGGTGGCATACCTGGCAACTCATCTAGATATACATATGGGTACACACGAACAACCGGAATGCTCTCCAGTGTCACACTCTCCACATGGATCAGCGTTGCTTTATCCCTCGTGGGTTGGGTTGACTCAACTTCAATGCGGGTGCCATGCTCACTTGTCAATTGCATAATCCTCTCGGCACATTGAATCACTCCATTATACTTGCTCAACCAATCCATACCATGTATTATGTCTATTCCTAGGGAATCCAAGACAATGAGATTCGCGAGAATGTCTACCCCCCCTTATTTTGATACTTACTCTCGGACACACTATATTTGTCCTCATTTCTCTTCCAGAAGATTTTACCAGCATATTGTGTTTCAAATGAGTTATAGGCATATTATACTTGGAAACATACTCTGATGAGATGAATGAATGAGATGCTCCCGAATCAAATAAAACAGTCGCGGGGTTAAAGTTTATAAGGAACATACCAATCATGACGTCATCCGCTTATTGGGTATCCTCACTAGAGACATGATTCACATTGCCATGAGTGACATTCAATGTTTTACAGTTGACTTGTGGTGCTCCTCCATTCGGTTTTGGGTTCTGCCCGGGTGCATTGCTCGTTGGTCCATAGCTTCTCTTGGGGTACTGACTTGCAAAATATCCAGCTTCTCCACAAACGTAGCATGTCTTGCCACTTGAAGCACCAAGGAAACTCGAGCGCTGCTAACCCTGAGGGTTATTTACCATACTGGGTCGTGGTGCATAAGGTGCAGGCTGGCGAGGCGCTTGCATAACAGGACGCTGCTGCTGGTTTGGGCATGGAGGATAAGCAGCTCGATAAGCAGAAGCGGAGGGGTTGTAGTATGGCGCATTTGGTGGCGCAAAGTGAGGACGTACATTGCTCCCTTGTGGCTGCCCTTGGTATGGCATCTTCCTCTTGTTATCTTGTTCCATCTCATGAATCCTGTTTTCCACCACAATGGCCTTGTCCACAAGCTTCTGGAAATTGGCATAGTCACAGTTGAGCAATTGGACTTCAATTTCATTGTTTAAGCCTCTCATGAACAAATACTGCTTGCGGCTGTTCTGGATGACATCCTCTGGCACATACCTTGAGAGTTGAGTGAATTTATTGAGATACTCACTCACACTCGACCTTCCCTGTCTTAAATTTTCAAATTCCTGCCTCTTCAGGATCATAACACCTTCAGGAACGAAATGAGAGTGGAACTTCTCCTTGAATTCAGCCCTAGTGATTCTCCCTTGATTTTCATGGGCATTGCAAAGCGACTCCAACCAATCCGCAGCTGCTCCAACTAGTTGATGGGAAGCAAAGAAAACCTTCTCCATGTCATTGCATTGGACAATAGCGAGCTTCTTCTCCATGGATTTCATCCAATCATCAGTGTCCATGGGATTAGTGGCTTGAGTGAAGGTAGGTGGCCTAGTCCTCATAAACTCTCCCAATCTGTTATGAGGCAGTGGGGGTGGCCGTGGTGGAGGCATATGAGGCTGATTCTGATTATTGGCTTGCAGCTATCCCAAGGTCTGCATCAACTGATTTTGCATAGCCAACAACTGCTGGAGGTTTACAACCTCAGGTACATTTCCATTGTTGTTATTTTGAGGTGCTCCATTGTTCTCCTCCTCATCATTGGCATCCCTCTAGTTGTGAGTCCTCACCATCTATAGAAAGAGCAAGAGATAGAAAAAATAAGAAAATATCTCCAACTATATGCATCAAGGGATATGGAACTAAGAAACTACCTATACTAGCCTATATGGATGTGGCAAGCTCTAAAGCATCCCACAATCCTCTACTAAGCACACAATCAATCATTACATAGCAATCAGCAAGCAAACATACCACGACGTTTCCTGAGTGTTCCTATGTGCTCTAAAGTGTCCATTCTATCTAGGCTGCATCCTACGGTCGACCTGTGGCTCTGATACCAATTTGTGACACCTGGTTCATAAAAATGAACCAAGGGCAGTATATGTGTGCCCAGGATGTTTAACACACATACACAAGTGATTCAAAAATGATAAACAAATAATTACCACAATACAAATAAATTAAGAAGTACCTTTATTACAATACTCAAATAATCCTCGGGTTACAACTCTAATGATCATTAATGATAATACTACTACAGGGGAAATAATCTAATTGAGCAACTAAGCAAACTATGCAACTGAGCAATAAGAGTAGAGCGCCTCCAAACAACACCACGGGCAAAGCTGACGGAAGCTCACAGCCTAGAACTCCTCATTAACGTTGTGATACTCCCAATCCTGACCTGCAACTGTTGGTGGGGGAATTGCAAGGGTGAGTACATGTCGTACTCACCAAGTGTGGAAAAATGATGACATATAGCTTAACTAATGACAACAATAAATAAAGGCTAGTTGTTGAAAAGTACATTAAAAATGTATAAAAAGCGTTATACTATGTCTACGGATGAAAATGAGGGTGTTACATGGGAGGGTCCTAAATGTGGCCTAGAGGGGGTGAATAGGCGTTGAAAACATTTCCTGCAACACTTAACCAAAAAATTCAATTACAGGAGGGCCGAATTAGTCCAGTGTAGGATTCACACTAGGCCGTTGTACTAGTTATGCCTACTAAATATTAACAGTTAATGTAATTTCCTTGTGCAATTTAGCAGCGGAATATAGTAAACTATCCTAACAACTTGACTAAGTGATTAGGATGAGTGATTGGCACATGGAATACAAAATTAATTCAAGTTGCAAGAGTGATCGATCCTATACCCTAGATGATGATGATTGCAAAAGTAAAGAACTAGAACACAAGAGACAAGGATTTTTATTGAGGTTTGATCTCACCAAAGAGATCTACTCCTTGTTGAGGATCCCACACGGAGTCGGGTCTCAATCAACCCCAGAGGCTGACTTGAGTTCCACTATCAAAGGTAATCACAAAGTCAATGGGGCAACCTCACACGCTAAGGGCTCCCACAAATTACTGCGGGAAAAACGAATCAAATACAATCAAAAGATGTACAATAGATGTGAGAGTGTATGAGATATTCAAACCCCAAGAGATCAACAATGCGTAGATGATGATCTCCCTCCCAAATCTTGATTCCCAAAGGATTTAACTTTTTAGGGCTTCAGATGTGTGGGGAGAAGTGTTTTTGTGCTCTTGGGACGTATGACGGCGCTAGGGTTCTTAGTTTTTTGTTGTGGGGTCGTGTATCACCTATTTATAGACTTTCTAGAAAAGTTACCGTTAGGGATCTGAATGGCTGGACTAGTCTGATGAGGACATCAACACCCTCGGTACGTCCACACCAACTCAGCTACCGGTTTCTGGTCCGATCACTCGCGCTCGTGCACGTCAACTAAACTATGAGGTGAACTCGTTCTTGGCCTTATGTCCATCTTATATAGACTGTGGAGCTACGTGCTTTCTTGTTTTGCTTAGGAACAATGGAGACGAGCCAATGGGAAGGGAATTTGCTCGGACGGGATTTGGACAGCAGAACAGCACCAACTTGTGACAGCCACCACGACTTTATACGGACTCTGATCTGGGCGATCAAGTACTTCCTGGAAAGATTATCAAGTCTACTTTCAAACGGATCTGGCCTCATGTCCACATGTATTCGGATTCGGCCGCAATTGTTATTTTAATACCAAGACATTTTCTGTCCATGGTGGTGCATCACCAAAATTGGGCCCATGGCCCACGTATCGTTTGGAGTCCATTAGGGACTCATGATAAGGGTTTCTCACGACCCTAGGGAGGTAATAAATAGTAGCTGCCGCCCTCATTAGTTGGTGGGTTTTGTTTATTCCTAAATTAGCTTCGGCGCTTCCTTGTACACGCGCGTGTCAACTAGATCGCCCGTCTACTTGTATCCAGAACCCCACTTCAGATTGATTCAACTGATAAGTGCTTGTTCTTCTTGTTCTTGCGTTTTCTTCTATAGCTTGTAGGAACAAAGGCCCTCGTGGTCAGGTTGATTGTGCGCCAGCAAGATCAATACAACTTCGGAGTCGGTGTACCGATCGCTAAGGCGCATCGTCTTGGGGACGGTGTAGTCGGATCGCCAACGTCTTCTCCTCCACAAATCGAATCCTCCTATTCTCATCGAAAGATCGGGAACCAAGATCCTATCAAGTGGTAATCAGAGCAAGGTTAATCGATGAGAGTGCTACCATTACTTTTCTTTCCGCTGTTATCATCCTATAGTACAGAAAAAGGTCAAAAAATACCATATATGTTTTTTCCATTATTCCTAGACCATTGTGCCTTTTACATTCCCTACTTAGTCAATACTTGTTGATTTCATGGTTGCTTCGACGAGTCAAGTTGCTGGTCTTTAGTTTTGCACCACTAGAGTTTCGAGTTTGTGTCACATTCGGTCACCTAGTTCGAGTCAGATTCGTAGTTCAAGTTTGAGTCGGATTACTAGTTCGAGTTTGAATCAGATTGATACTTTGAGTTTGAGTCAGATTGCTAGTTCGAGTTTGAGTCAGATTACGAGTTCAAATCAGATTGCTACTTCGAGTTTGAGTCGGATTGCTAGTTCGAGTTTGAGTAGGATTACTAGTTCGAGTTCAAATCAGATTGCTACTTCGAGTTTGAGTTAGATTAGTAATTTGAGTTTGACAACAAGAAAAAGGCAAGTGCATAATAAAAAGCCGCACAAAAGCCACAAGCAAATAGAGAAGAAAAAAGGCAAGTGCAAGATCAAAAGCCGCATGTGAAAATTTTGTTCTAGGGTCTCTTGATTCCATCTAGAGAGAGTTTGGGTGACCACTCCAACAAAAAAAGGAAAAAAAACAGATTGTTGTTTGGGGTGTTTCTGGTGACGACATTGGTGTCTCGGATCGCATCTCTAGTACGGTCTAGACTAAGATCACCACAAGACTGTCATAGAACATTTATTCAGCTTGTTTTGATTAATGTGGTAAAAGTTTGCTCCTTGTGCTAGTCCAGCCACCTAAAGCCATAGATTGACACCTGCTCTTGAAGTTGCTCATTACTTGTTGGTTGCCATCACCTTCTTGCTGAGCTTGGTAAGAACAGGTAAGAGCTTGATGGAACAGGTTGAGAGTGAGTGAGTTATATCCACCAGCACCTTTTTAGCTAGGGATAATTTTACCCTTTCATATTGGATTGTTCTTTTTTCTACTAACCATGGCAGGGGGAGCAAATACAAACGAAGACGTGCATTCACCTTGCATACGGGGAATTATACAACACTTCGAACGCCAAGTGCGGCTATGCACAGAAGCGCTTGATCAGGATTTTCGTGTTACCAGTGACCGCCTTGGTCAATTGGAAAATATGCAGATCGACACCAACACCAAAATCAGCATGTTGAAGATTTCCATTCAAACAGTGAACACTTCTATTGGAGCCATCCTATAGCGCATTGAGGAGAGGGATCGTGGACGCACCGCGGATGGACAGGTGAGCAATGTTCCTAGTATTGTACGTGACAATGAAGATGACTATTCTGCAGATATAGAGATTGGAGAAGATGAGGAAGCTAGGCCACGACGCCAGCTACAACGCAACCGTCAAGGTATGGGTGGACATCGTCGGTGTGAGGTATGCAATCATGATGATACTTTTAACAAGATCAAATTTAAGATACCTCATTTTGATGGTAAATATGACTCTGATGCATATATTACTTGGGAGATTTCTGTTGATCAAAAATGTGCATGTCATGAGTTTCCTGAAAACACAAGAGTTAGAGCAGCCACTAGTGAGTTTACTAATTTTGCTTCTATTTGGTGGATAGAACATGGCAATAAAAATCATAATAACATACCAAAAACTTGGGATGCTTTGAAACGGCTCATGCGGGCTAGATTTGTTCTTTCTTACTATGCACGTGATCTGTTAAATAAGTTACAACAATTGAGACAGGGAGCTAAAAGTGTAGAAGATTATTTTCAGGAACTACGAATGGGTATGTTGTGTTGTAAATTAGACGAGGATGAGGAACTAGCTATGGCTAGATTTTTGGGTGGTTTAAACCGTGAAATTCAGTACATACTTGCTTATAAAGATTACAATAATGTTACCCGTTTGTTTCATCTTGCTTGTAAAGCTGAAGGGGAAGTGCAGGGACGACGAGCTAGCTCTAGAACTAATATTCCTGCAAGAAAGACTAGCTCATGGCAACCACGCACGACTACTCCTTCCACTGGGCGTGCTTCTTTGCCATCTTCTTCACCAAGTCGGGCAGCACCTTCTTCCTCTGGCAACAAGCCACATACTTCTTCCACTAGCTCATCACTAAAGACCACCCAAAAGCTCAGCAAGAGTTCTTCTGCCGTAGCATCTACCGGATGATCTAGTGACGTTCAATGTCACAAGTGCAAGGGTTTTGGCCATGTGCAGCGTGACTGCGAAAGCAAACGTGTTCTAATTGTTAAAGATGACGGTGAGTACTCATCTGCTAGCGATTTTGATGACGATACATGTGTTTTGCTTGCAGTAGACTATGCAGGTAGCGATGAACATCAAGAAGAGCATATTGGTGTAGAAGATGCAGCGCGCTATGATAATCTCATTGTGCAGCGTGTGCTTACTGCAGAAATGGAAAAGGTGGAACAAAATCAAAGGCACCCATTATTCCAAACAAAGTGTGTCGTCAAAGAGCGATCTTGCCACATGATCATTGATGGAGGTAGATGCAACAACTTGGCCAACAGTGACATGTTGACCAAGCTAGCACTAAGCACCAAATTGCACCCACATCCCTATTACATTCAATGGTTAAACAACAGCGGTAAGGCAAAGGTAACTAGACTTGTGCGAATCAATTTTGCCATTGGATCATATAAGGATGTCGTTGAATGTAATGTTGTGCCTATGCAAGCTTGTAATATTCTTCTAGGAAGACCTTGGCAATTTGATAGAGATTCTATGCATCATGGTAGATCAAATCAGTATTCTTTTCTGTACCACGATAAAAAAATTGTGTTGCGTCCTATGTCTCCTAAAGCTAATGTGCAAGATGATGTTGCTAGAGCTAGGAAAACTAAATCTCAGGACCATGCTAATGTTGAGAACAATAACAATGCCAAATCTGTGTTTAATAAGAAAAATGAGATATCTCTGAAGGGAAAATGCTTGTTTGCTACGAAATCTGATATTAATGAACTGATTGCTTCCACCTCTGTTGCCTATGCTTTGGTATGCAAAGATGCTTTGATTTCCCTTTATCATATGCAACATTCTTTGCCTCCTGTTGTTGCTAACATTTTGCAAGAATATTCTGATGTGTTTCCAAGTGAAATATCACCAGGACTACCACCACTTCGAGGGATTGAGCACCAGATTGACCTCATTGCCGGTGCTTCATTGCCCAACCGTGCACCATACAGGACAAATCCGAAAGAAACAAAGGAGATTCAGCGCCAAGTACAAGAACTACTCGAGAAAGGTTATGTATGTGAGTCTCTTAGTCCTTGTGTTGTTCTAGTTATTCTAGTACCTAAAAAGGATGGATCATGGTGTATGTGTGTGGATTGTAGGGCAATCAACAATATCACCATTCGGTATCGTCATCCTATTCCACGCTTAGATGATATGCTTGATGAATTGAGCGGTGCTATTGTGTTCTCAAAAGTTGATTTCCGTAATGGTTATCACAAAATTCGCATGAAACTAGGAGATGAATGGAAAACTGCTTTCAAAACTAAGTTTGGTTTATATGAGTGGTTAGTCATGCCTTTTTGGTTAACTAATGCACCTAGCACCTTCATGAATTAATGAATGAGGTTTTGCGTGCATTCATTGGAAAATTTGTTGTTGTGTATTTTGATGATATATTGATTTATAGCAAATCCATGGATGAACATCTTGATCAATTATGTGCTTTTTTTAATGCTTTACGTGAGGCACGATTATTTGGTAATCTTGAGAAGTGCACCTTTTGCACGGATCGAGTCTCTTTCCTTGGCTATGTTGTTACTCCACAGGGAATTGAAGTTGATCAAGCCAAGGTAGAGGCTATTCAGGGGTGGCCTGTACCAAAGACCATCACATGGGTGTGGAGCTTTCTAGGGTTGGCTGGGTTCTATCGTCGCTTCGTTGCTCGCTGCATGACATGTCAAAAAGCAAAGTCATGACTTAATCCACATGGTTTGTACATGCCTCTTCCTGTTCCTAGCATGCCTTGGGAGGATATTTCTATGGACTTTGTTTTAGGACTGCCAAGAACAAATAAGGGGAGGGATAGCATCTTTGTTGCCGTGGATATATTTTCTAAAATGGCACACTTCATACCTTGTCATAAAAGTGATGATGCTACACATGTTGCTGATTTGTTTTTCTGAGAAATTGTTAGGTTGCATGGTGTGCCAAACAAAATAGTTTCAGATCGTGATGCCAAGTTTCTTAGCCATTTTTGGAGAATGTTATGGGCAAAATTGGGGACTAAGCTTTTATTTTCATCTACTTGTCATCCCCAAACTGATGGTCAAACTGAGGTTGTGAATAGAAGTTTATCTACCATGCTTAGAGCTGTTTTGAAAAAGAATATAAAAATGTGGGAAGAGTGTTTGCCTCATGTTGAGTTTGCTTATAATCGTTCCTTACATTCTAGTACTAATAAATGCCCCTTTGAGATTGCTTATGGATTTGTACCCCATGCTCCTATTGATTTATTACCTCTTCCTTCAGTGGAACGAGTGAATTTTGATGCTAACATCATGCTGAATTGATCTTAAAATTGAATGAAACCACTAAGAAGAATATAGAGTGCATGAATGCCAAGTATAAACTTGCTGGTAGTAGGGGAAAGAAACCTATCACTTTTGAACCTGGTGATTTAGTTTGGTTACATTTGCGAAAGGATAGGTTTCCTGATTTGAGAAAGTCTAAATTGTTACCTCGAGCTAATGGTCCATTCAAAGTGTTAGAAAGGATTAATAATAATGCATATAAACTCGAGTTGCTTGCGGATTTTGGTGTTAGTCCCACATTTAACATTGCAGATTTGAAGCCATATTTGGGAGAAGAAGATGATCTTGAGTCGCGGATGACCCAAATGCAAGAATGGGAGGATGATGAGGACATCAACACTCTCGATATATCCACACCAACTCAGCTACCGGTTTCTTGTTCGATCACTCGTGCTCGTGCACGTCAACTAAACTATGAGGTGAACTCATTCTTGGCCTTATGTCCATCTTATCTAGACCGTGGAACAACATGCTTTCTTGTTTTGCTTAGGAACAATGGAGAGGAGCCAATGGGAAGGGAATTCGCTCGGACAGGATTTGGACAGCAGAACAGCACCAACTTGTGATGGCCACCATGACTTCATACTGACTCCGATCTGGGTGTTCAAGTACATCATGGAAATATTATAAAGTCTACTTTCAAACGGATCTGACCTCACATCCATATCTATTCGGATCCGGCCGCAATTGTTATTTTAATACCAAAACCTTTTCTGTCCATGGTGCTGCATCACCAAAATTGGGCCCATGGTCCATGTATAGTATGGAGTCAATTGGGGACTCGTGATTAGGATTCTCACGACCCTAGGGCGGTAATAAATAGTAGCCGCTGCCCACATTAGCTGGTGGGTTTTGTTTATTCGTGCTTCCTTGTACACGCCCGTCTACTTGTATCCAGAAACCAACTTCAGATTGATTCAACTGATAAGTGCTTGTTCTTCTTGTTCTTGTATGTTCTTCGATTGCTTGCAGGAACAAAGGCCCTTGTGGTCAGGTTGATTGTGCGCCAGCAAGATCAATACAACTTCTGAGCCGGTGTACCAATCGCTAAGGCGCATCGTCTTGGGGATGGTGTAGTCAGATCGCCAATGTCTTCTCCTCCACAAATCGAACCCTCCTATTCTCATCGAAAGTTCGGGAACCAAGATCTTATCATAATCTGCTCTGGGGATCGGATTAGTCCAGTGTGTTGTGTAAAACTTGCGTGAATAGTGCAGCACAACTGAAACCCTGATTTGTGTGAGGTGATCTGGACCTATTCGCATTGGAACAGAAAGTTAACCGAACAAGTCTGCAATGGCTCTAGAAACTCAACCGGTCTAGTCTGCAACTGAATGGACTTGGCCGGTTGTGACACCTATGTGTGCTGAATACATTGGGTATGGGGATAAAAGTTTTGAATATCACCAAAACACCTTTTTCAGCAAGGTCCGACTCTAGGTCCGAGCTCTAGCAAGGTTCGACAATAGGTTTGATTTGTTTTGGGTAGCTCCGGCCACATCCGACGTAAGGTCCGACTTGCTTTGTCTAGGTCCGACTTACTTTGACTAGGTGTGACATCTTTGTCTAGGTCCGACTTGCTGTGGCTAGGTCCGACTAGCTTTGATCAGCTCTGACACTAGGTCCGACTAGCTTTGGTAAGCTCCGATGCTTGGTCCGACTAGCTTTGGTAAGCTGTGGTGCTAGGTCCTGCTAGCTTTGCTAAGCTCCGACTCAAGGTCCTACCAGTTTTGGCAAGGTTCAGAGCTAGATTGCAATGGTTTTGATTTTACATTGAATTGATTCAAACTTGCTTTACATCTATGGAAAGTTTGCTTAGTTTTCTTTTACTATGTTTAAGGTGTGTTTTTGTGTTTATGACTGATATAGTTTTGCTATGGTTCGCAACATGCTTATGTGAGGCGCTCACGTAAGGTGTTGTAGTTTTGGAACTAACGTGAGTCAAGTCGAGGACTTGTGCTCGGAAGAATTGGTTGTTTATTCATGTGCAGGTGTTGCTTGAGTTCAAGAAATGGCTGGTGACGGGATCCATTGAACTTGTCTTAGGGAGAAGATGAGGTTGAACAACCAAGTTCGGGAGGAATTGTGGTTGAGTTGATCGGGAGGTCGCGCAGCATGGTTGAATCAAGAACAATGCATATGAAGGTATCGTGGACGTCATTGGAAGATGTTTGCACGTGTGCAAGGTGTGCATGGACGTGGCTACATGGTTCTGAGGCGTGACAAAGAGGTATGGACGTAAAAAATTGGTCGGAAAGGTCCAACTTACTAGATTATGGACTCAGGTTGCGGTTGAGTCGAGTTTGACTCAAATATGGAAAGATTTGAATTGGTTATGATAGGATTTCGTGTGGGTCACGAAGTTGAATTGTTTTAGGAATGTGGGATACATTCCTAAGGTGTTTGGAAGTCTTAATATTACTTCTATCTGCATAAGGAAGAGTCCTGAGCTGTTATGGAAAGTTTCAATTCGTGAATTGAGTAGGATTAGACTCCTAGTTTGAGTTGAGTTGGATTTTGGGCTAGTTATATAAGAAAGGGAGACCAAAGCTCATGGTAGACGAATTTTGAGCTGTTCCTTTTGTGTTCTATTAAATAAATATCATAGTTTAAAGGAACTTTTGTGCCTTGTTTCGTCCGACTTGCTTCAGACAAGTTTTTCTCGTCGAGTTTCTGCACAGCACTTCCATGCTTTGGTGGTTTTATCATAACTTGAGTCTTAAATATCCAATTAATATTATTCTATTTGGGCTGCCTTCACAACTTGATTATCTATCATCTGTGAAAATTCCACGGTTATTTCATTTTTGGTTTATGATCTACACATGTTTCATTGCAGTGTTGCAGATCTGGTTTTTCTCGAGTAGAACAGATTGACCTTCGTTCAATCTTTCGATCATAACTTGAGTTTTTTTGACGGATTTTCGTGATTCTTGTTGTGATGTCTTCATGACTTGATTTTCCAAAATCTACACGGGTTTTTTCACAATTGATGACGTCTAGATTAGTTGCACACACAATTTTTTAACAGATTGATTTTCTGCCGAGAGGTTTTTGTTGCTTCTGCTACAAAGGTTTTAATCTAAAATGCACCCCCTATGGTAGCTTTTTACGTGCTCTTTGATCCTACACCGGTGCATCGTGATATGTGTTGTGTTGGCAAAACATCAAAAAGATGAACGGACTTGTCCGGCACATGTCCGGCAAATGTCCGCACTTGTCCGGGTGGGAACAGTGAGTTGATCGGACTAGTCCTATTCTGTTCCAAACTTGTCCATGTGAGAACAGAAAGTGTATCTACCTAGTCCCCTTGTGAATGGACATGTTCGATGCTTCAGTGAATTGCTTAATTGTTGATTTTAGCCCTTACCCTCTACGCGAAGTTATGAGCTCTTGGGATGTGTCTCTCACACACAACTTATACATTAACATCTACTTTGTGCTTCCATTCTTCACATGGGATTTTCCTTTCTCGATCCTCATTTTTCACGTTTTAGTGCGCCATTAGTTCCATTCTTCATATACCTGCTTTCATCTCAACAAATTCCATTAGGATCTCGCTTGTTTGTCATCAATCGTCCAAAAACCACAAGGGAACGCTTAGATGCACTTTCAATCTCTCCCTTTTTGGTGATTGATGACAACCAATTGATATTTCACAATTATGATTGAAATATGAATTTCATAAAGTGTGAATATATGATAATGACATATGAACAAGAAATATTTCTCACATATATGCACTCCTTATGGTGGGGTGCCTATAGAGTGTGTGTGAGCAGATATTGTGATGTGCATAATAGAAAATTAGCAATTATAATAAACAACCATCACGAGAAGATCATAATGAGCATCACAAATCCATATTAAACAAAATAGGCATCATCGAAATAGAGATTACAATAGTTTGAAACTTAAAACATAAAAGAACATGTCCATGATCACTAGTCCTTAAGGCTTCACAAATAGACCACTAGTCTCAACCTCTCGCCCTTTGGCATCAAGGCACCAAAAAGGGAAAAATTGAAGGAAGTTACTCTCCGTCACTCCCTCTCTCACTCTCAGTCCCGTCCTTGTTTTCATCTTTAGATTCATGATCGTGCTAAGGAGGAGGAACGAAGACACCCGCAAATCCAAAAGAGGCCAATTCTTGTTATGTGAGAGGTGCCATCTCTGTGTAGCTCTCTTCGGAGTCTTCGAAGATCTGAGGAGATCCCACTGGCTAAGTCTTCAATTTGTCACATATAGCTTTGATGTTTGCCTTCATGTACCTCTGGTGCCTCTTCCTTGCCAGGCTTTATTTTGTTGCTTAACCTACGCTTTGCGACAGGGTGCAAAGAGGAGGAAAGCATCTTTAGAAGTCCACTGGAGGACTCTCCAGAAGGTGGAAATGCAGAGGTAGAAGCTGGAGCCCTTGTATCTTCATTTACTTTCATTGATGTTTGTTCCCTTGCAGGTGAGGCAGGTTCATAGGGAACACTGTAGGTTGTGGGCTTCTGAGGCTTGAGACCGGCATGCTCAACATCCTTGACAAACTCAGGGTCGGTTACCTTCTTAATCATGAACATGATGTATGGAGCATAGCAATACAACCAGTGGGAGTGATTGAGATGTTCACTATGTCATTGTAAATATACTTAATAACATTGAAGGTCCTTCTATGGGTTCTCACTTTCATCAAGGTCCTTAGAGTTCCTTGAATCTTCCCTGCATCTCCATCCTTTGGAGCAATATTCTTCCTCAAAATTTTGTTAAGCGCCGCAAAGAATGGCTTCAAGTACATTGTAGTAAGTGGCTTGTATGGAATTCTTGTGTCATCGAGGAAAGCTAGCTCATCCTTCTCCAAAGGCTTCAAGTTGTGAATCACAAGCTCATTTTCCATAGTGTATTTGAGATGGAGTATCCAGGCAAACTCCTCATAGGTGACATTGTACTTGGATCCATGTGTCCTCCAAGTGAGTCCTTCCTCGTCATCGCCCAAGAAGCAGAGAGTGGAATAGAATTGGGTGATGACCCCATTGTTCCAGTTGTATCAGAAAGAGAGAAGATCTTCTAGTCCATGTCACTCCAAAGCCTCTAAGACTTCATGATAGGCTTGGCAGTTCTTTGACTGTAAATATGTCACATCCACCCACTGACTCGCAACCACTAGATTTATCATCTTCCTTACACATGTTCATAATAGTCTGCATGGAAGTGACTCCGGAACCTTGGGCCAACCGCTTGCTTTGTCTACTCATATACCTTGACCTTCCTGAGCTTGTCAGCCAAATCATTGCCTTTGCCCAAGAAATCATCTTCAGAGGGTTTCTTGTTGTGCTGCAAAGGTGACTTCATCTTCAATGGACCAATAGGTCCACTAGCAAGTCCCTTGCCCTTACTAGTGCTTCTCCTTGGTGCTGTTGAGCAAGCACTGTCACCATCCTTGCTTGATGGATTCTTCACTGTCACCTTTCTCTTTATTGGTAACATTGAGTCAGGAGGAGAATCATTTGCACCACGGTCATGGCACTTCTTGCTTCTCAATTCTTTTGCTCTGGCTACTCTCTCGCAATCACGCTCAGCTTCAAAATCAAACATGCTATCATGCAATGTGGACAACATTGTGCCTGACATGGAAAGTACAAGGTCTGATAAGAATGAGAATTAGACTTTGTGTAGACAAGAATTTAGAGGTTCAAGTTAGCAAGGGGTCAGACTTGTCCGATTTCAGGGTGCGAACTTGTCCGAGCACCGGACTTGTCCGCACCAAGTATCGGACTAGTCCTATTTGACGATGAATCCTAACTTCTTATTTCAACAAATCCAACCAAGACTGATGCAAAAGGGTAGGAAGACAATAGGAATACATACAGCATTGTAATGTATACCCTAGGAATCCAGAACAGTAAGCAAGAATTGAGGAAAGATGATAACTAGGGTTAGGGATTGATTTTTACGAAAAATTGAAGATTTGAGGGCAGAGGAGCAGAGCAAGTTCTGGATTAGTCCGGAGGAGGGATGTATCGCGCCGAGGGAGAAGATTCATGTGGAAGAATCTTCGATTTTGGAGCCTCAAAGTGGAAATCGCCTTGGGAGCTTGAGCTTGAGGAGAGAGAGTGTAAAGGTGATTGTCAGGAGGAAGAAGATAGGACTTGACAGTTGGCTAGGGTTAAGCCCGACAGTAATGGACTAGTCCGCAATGGATCGGACTAGTCCAGTGTTGACGGTTGTTACATACCAATTTCACCCATCAATATAACTAAATTATGTGAAGGAAATATCATTTCTTGCACACATCACCTTTCTATTTAACCTATTTCCACTTGTACTTGGAGAAATTGGTGCATGCAGGTATTTTATACAGAATTAAAGTGAATCCAGGAGGTGGATCCTACAAAATATCATCCCAGCCAATGAAGCACCGACATGTGGCACCACATAGATCAAATGGACCACAAACAGAGGTATCTGAGGCCATCCAATGGTGTACACCCTATATCAGTAAGGGGACATACCTTGAAGTCATCCCAAGAAAGCACAAAACGGTTGGAGGACTTACCAGGTCGATCAACCCCCGTAGTCGGTAGACCTATTCTCTCCTCCTAACTTCTCAGCTTCCACGTGTTGGCTCCTCCCGGCTTGAAGAATTTATTGATGACTAATTTGCGCGCTTTTGGTGGTAGGATTTGACCCTTCTCCAAGCTATAAATAGGACCCCCTCACCGCTCACTTCAACACACACCACTTGAGTATCATTCTATTGTATACACTAGTTCTCTTAGCCCTTAGTGTAGTTAGGCTATAGAGAGGAGAGCCTCTAGTCCCATGTCCAAGTTGGGAAAGGTATGGCTCATGTATCTTTTCTTATATTTGTGACTTTATGCATAATATAGATATTATCTTTAGTCTTCTTTTATTCATATACTTGGATGAAGTGTTTTTTGTTTGATTGTGGATTCCATGTATGTGGTAGGAGTAGTCTTTATGATTATGCCATATCACTCCTAATCTATCATAATAACCACTATAGACTCCCACTATAGTCTAATTAGTTATAATATGATCATGTTAATATGAATAACTTATGCTGTCTCAACATTAATTCAGCGATGTTTAGGTTAGTCATTGCCTTAGAGAGGTACTTGTACTTGAGCCTCTAAGGTATTTACTTAGTATGCTAGCATTGTGCTAGGATTGTAAGTAGCGTTGGATTTCTTATAGACCCACAGATTGAAGAGGTAGGCAGTAGGTGGTGACATCCCTATCTGTCCTTTGTAATCCTCCACGTTCAGCTATGCCAGAGGCTCTTGGCAGGAGTCGTTCTAGTATTGCTAGGGGTAAACCCGTGCCCGATATGTTGAACAACATAGAATAAGGATTTACCATTGATATGCTCATTAGTATCTAACTTAGGCTATGTATATGTATATTAGAAGCATTGTAGGAGCAAATCCCCAACTCTTAGTCTAATCTCCATAAGGACCCATTAATCCTTTAGAATAGATTCCTTAGGTGTGTGTCACACTACCCATATTATCAACTTACCCCTATCTTGATAATTGATTAGTATCCTATAGCTTGATCATATGAGTAGTGTCTAATTTACTCCATTGTATTCCTTTGGGATAAATACGATACCCTTGGGAATACTCTTGGGTGAGTTGCTACACGACAGTTTTTGTGCGCTTGCAGATTTTTATCTATGATGTCAGAAACGCCAATAAGCATTTCTGGTGTCGTTGCCAGTGAAGGCAAAGGAAGTGCAGGATAGCTATCACTTGCGATTAAGATATAGGTACTAATAGTTGTTATATAGGATTACCCTTGCTTGTTTTCTCCTTTTGTGTGAAAATAGGGTAGTGTTGTTTAACACATTTTCATGGGATGGCCAACGAGGACGCAAGTGCTCAACTGCAAGATGATTCAAGGCATAACTAAATAAATGTCCGCTAGGCAACACCATTGCCTTTCGCGGAAGAATTTCAACTTCTAATAGGAGCCAAAGTCATCCATCCCCATGCTTGGTGGAGGCTCCAAGAGTTCTTATTGGTTTGCCTCCATCATGGGGTGGATAGTTGGCTCTTCATCCAACACTCATGTCATGGGTTGGCACCACCAATCCATGACCACATCCGTGCTGGAGCTGAAGGAGTCCTATTCTCATTCATCATGGATGAGAATATAGTCTCCACTCAAGGGGTAGATAGAAGAATGATCTAGTTCTCTTAGCTTGGATTACACTTAACAAGATTGACATGCTAGTTATGGAACAACACCTCCCATTGAAGTAACGTGAAGATCAAACCAATGGAGAAATGTTTGGATGATCCAAGCCATGGATATTCACATGAGTCGTGAAAATCCATGTCAACATGGGCCACTTGGGGAATCATTTTCCTAAGATCCATGAGGATTATTCCTTTAAAACACAACTCTAGTGGCTATCATTCACAAGGAGGTCATGGGTTGAATCAATATCACCCTTGTAATCAAGGAGGCTATGCGGATTTCAAAGGATTTAAGTTCAAATAGCCTACCTTGAAACTATCTTATTCATGGCCAAGCGAGAAATCAAGACAACATTCACATGAAGCTCTTGGCCAAGGACAGGAAACTTAAAGAGCATTCAAGATCCAAGATATCCCACAATCACTTGTTGGGCTTCCTAGACTTCGACCAAGCCCGTACAACCTACGGCAAGTGACATTGTGGATGAAGTGTTTCTTGTTTGATTGTAGAGTTCACATGCCATCATGCCCAAGGAAACCTTTGATCTATGATCAAAGTATGGGTTAACTCCAAAGAAGATCAAGAAGGTTGAAGTGATACCCCTAAAAGAGGAAAAGCCTCACCATGCTCATAAGAAGAATATCTTCAAGAGGGAGAAAGCCATCACTACATCAACAAGTCTTCATCAAGATGATGGAGAGGCTAGGACCATCATATGGTTCACATGTGCAACTGACATGCCAAATGAGATTTGGCATGTCAATCCAAGAGAAGTTGTCCACATCCTCAACTCCGGGATTGGACAACAAATCATCAAACCATAAAGGATGAAGGTAAGTCTCACTCATCGGACTTCAAAAATTAGGTGAGTCCTTGCCAATAGGTTAATTGGTAGTTATCTCATATCTGGTTTCTCAATTGCATATTTTAATTTCCCATCAATCTTTGCTTTTGCATTTAGCTTGTTTGACTTTTCACACTTGCATGTTGGAAGTAAAATTTTCAACCATCATAAAACTAAAATTTTGAATTAGGAAATACATTTATTTGGATATGAACCTTGGGCGTAACCACTTGAATTCATCTTTCTAATTCAAACCAAAAATATTTCCTTTAAATATTCATTGCATTTGCAAGATGTTTGAAGTTGGGAAAAACAATTTGACAAAGGGTAAAACATGCTTTTTAGCTAACGTAACCCGTTTTTGAGTTGTTTTGTTTGTTCTCTATTGTTAGTGCAGCCAGGACAAAATTTGTGAAGAGGTTGGAACGACCCATCAAGCGCATATCCCTCCATCGATCTTATTTTGAGTTAATGGTAGAGGAATGCTCGAGATGGTGGTCCAATGGAGGAACAAGATGAAGCTCATTCAACTTCAACCTCAGCTTGGCAGAAGACATTGAACACGAAGGCTACACTCGTGAGTTTCTCACACAACGACCTTCAACATGGACTGCTCTTCAATTGAGGTACAAGTTTAAAATTTTCCGTCGTTTGAATTGCATTAGGATTGAATGATTTTTGCTTACATTGGTAAGGAAGGTTTACACCATCTCATCATTCAATTCTTATGCATCCTCAAGAGAGTAAGTGCTGGCATTGCTCTTTTTTATTCTTCAAAAATAAATATCATCTTACATGGGAATGAATTTAAACAAGTACCTAAAATTTCATAAGCATTGCTAAAATTGAATTAGACATTTTCTGCCTAGGAATGACTTAATGGTTGAATTGGTATGTAGCAACCTAGGAATAGTGATATCCATAATTTTGATTTGAAACTCATTTATGCATGGATTACTAAATTTGAAATTCCTAGTCAAGAAATTAAAAATGTTAAGAAGGATATTTTGAGAATCTTGTTTGCCATGATCTACATAATAAATATTTGCTATTGTAAAAAGTTATGAGTGTTACACATTTGATATTATGCAGGGATCCATATAGTGTATTTATACCACTTGCATTGCTATGAGTAGGAGCTTTATAAAATGTGCAAATTGATTTATCCATAAAGCCCCACTCCTATTAATGAATAACACATTGTTCATAAATACACTTGAAACTGGACCCAATGCATCTTTGGTCTCATTCTGCCCCGTATGTACAAATGAAGATTTGGTTACCTAACCCAAAAATTCATTTGTACAAGTATTGGGAGCTAACAATCACTCTCGATCATAGAAGGAAGTTTGCAAGAGTAGAATTACTATGCAGACATTCAAATATCCGATTGTTGAAATCCCTAGAGGATTCCATGTCAACATCTCTTGGCCAAGGAGTAAATTAGGATGGTTGCTACCTATCAGAAATTAAGCCCGAAGGTCAACCATAACTATACGAGGTTGGAGATTTGACATGGAAACACTCCATGAGCAACCAATGGGCTGCTACGAATATGTGAGAGCATTATGCTCTCAACTATTCTAAGCACTCATTCAAGCTCAAGGGAGTTGCCACCATCATTGAGTGTAAGTTATTCCTTTGTGGCTAAAAGGTATGATGCACCTTAACAAAGGTATGACAAGATCGCATCCAATGTATATTGGGTGCGAGTTGTTCTTATGTGGCTAGAAGGTATACCTTAGCTAAGGAACAACAAATCACACTCAACCCATGTTAAGTGCACGTCATCCCTTTGTGGTTATAGGTATGTTGTACCTCAGCCAAGGAATAATGGATCATACTCAACACATGTTGGGTACATGTCAATCATTTATGACTAAAGGTTATCATGACCTTAGCCAAGGAATGACGAATCACACCCAATGCATGAGGTGTACAAGTTATTTCTTCATGGCAAGAAGGTATGATACACCTTTGCCAAAGAATTACGGAACACACTCAACCATGTTTAGTGCACGTCATTCCTTTGTAACCAAGGGATATCATTACCTTAGTTAAGGAATAACAAGGTACATCCAATCTATGGAAACCTTGAGGTGTGGATGAGCGACATCGACAACACTCACCTCGACAACACTCATGGAAGCAATAGAAGGCAACCCAACGTCGACACTCAACCCTCTAATGCCAACGCCATGCTGCAACAAGGTTAGGCCAACCTCATGGCCTACATCCGTCGTGAAGGTTTCAGCCCCTATCGCGAACCTTGACCAAGAGAAAGCTTGGGTGAGGACACCCACTTGAGGTAACTTGTATCACACCCCTTGCATATTTATTTTCCATTCACCCATCATCCATCTTGCATATAAAAAAACTTAAAAATAAGTCGAGTAGAATTGCTTTCAAAATAAAATAAATATGTGCGGTAAGAATGGTTTGGAATTCACATAGATGAAATGATGAATAGTTGCTATGTTTTATTTTTCCTAAGTCCCTAGTTTACAATTTACTACTCTCCAAAATATTGCTTTCATTGGATAGAATTACTTTTGCCTTGATTTAGAAATTGTGGGTAGCAAAAGCTTAATCCAATTCTAAATTGTTGTGAGATATGATATAGTGATAGGGCTGATATTCCTAGTTTGAATGTTAAACTTGGATTTACGAAGAAATTCTAAAAAGATTTAAGTTACTCTCATTCGATTAGAAATACCTACCAAAGCCATACGATACATTACATTGATAGACCTTATGCATATGCTATTTGTCTTCACATTGAGCTTTGTCAAACTAGTATAGACCTATGTGAGATTTCATTCATTACTTTTTGAATTCAAGACTTCACTTGCACATGTTATACTTCTACACTAGAAGTAAGTAAAATTTCATCATACCAACCTTGCACAATAAAAAGAGAAGCATCATACCCTTCATGTTTAAGTACTCTCTCCATATTTCTTGCATAAAAAGGGAGTAGAAAACATGGCTACAAAAAAAATGCATGCTTACATCAAAAGCATGAGAAAAAAAAAAAGAGAAAAGTAGACGTGTTTCATCCTTGCAAAATAAGAGAGTCAATACAAAAAGGAGTCATCTCAAATATCCACTTCCACTCCATCACACATGCACAAGTCTTGAATCAAGTAGTTTTGAAATGATTATTCCCGAGGCATGCTTTTTTGAATTAGCAATATTATGTGTTGCAAATATGCCTACTATATTCCATACCAAGCTCCACATACAAGCCTTATTTAGTGGTAGGATGAATTTAGAAAAATGCCTTGGTGAGGACATATTTCCACTACAAATAAAGGAGGGACTGAGAGAATCAAATTGAGGTACTTATAATCTAAATTGAACTCTCCGGAATTTGAGTGGAACTTGATCTCTAGGTTTTCTGTGCTCCATTTGTTGTTCTATATTTCAACCACTCATTAATAGGAGATAGCATAAGCCCCATAATGACATATAATGGGTCAAGTACCATGCCAATTTTTGCAATACTAGGTAGAGTATTTTGTTTTGCACGTACTACTTATCAAAAATAGAACATTGTAGCAACTCCTAGTCACCAACCTAAAGTCTTGACTTTGCTTGGGACGAGCAAAGGATAAGCTTGGGGGCATTTATTGACGGCTATTATATATGAATTTCACCAATCAATATAACTAGTGAAGAAAATATCATTTCTTGCACACATAACCTTTCTATTTAACCTATTTCCACTTGTACTTGGAGAAATTGGTGCATGCAGGTATTTTATACAGAATTGAAGTGAAACGAGGGGATGGATCCTATAAAATATCATTCCAGCCGATCAAGCGCCGACATGTGGCACCACATAGATCAAATGGCCCACAAACAGAAGTATCTGAGGTCATCCAACGGTGTACACCCTATATCAGTAAAAGGGACCCACCTGGAAGTCGCCCCAAGAAAGCAAAGACCGTTAGGAGGACTTACCAGGTCGGCTGACCTCCCTAGTCGGTCGACCTGGTCTCTCCTCCAAACTCAGTCAGCTTCCACGTGTTGGCTCCTCCTAACTTGAAGAAGTCATTGATGACTAATTTTTGTGCTTTTTGTGGTGGGAACCGACCCTTCTCCAAGCTATAAATAGGACCCCTCACCCCTCAATTCAACACACACCACTTGAGCATCATTCTATTGTATACACTAGTTCTCTTTGGGCTTAGTCCTTAGTGGAGATAGGCTATAGAGAGGAGATCCTCTAGTCCCAAGTCCAAGTTGGGAAAGGTATGGATCATGTATCTTTTCTTATATTTGTAACTTTATACATAATAAAGATATTATCTTTAGTCTTCTTTTATTCATATACTTGGATGAAGCGTTTCTTGTTTGATTGTGGATTCCATGTATGTGGTAGGAGTAGTCTTCATGATTATGCCATATCACTCCTAATCAATCATCATAAACACTACAAATTCCCACTATAGTCTAATTAGTTATGATATGATCATGTTAATATGAATAACTTATGCTATGCCTCAACATTAATTCAACAATGTTTAAGTTAGTCATTGCCTTAGAGAGGTACTTGTACTCGATCCTCTAAGATATTTACTTAGTATGCTAGCATGGTGCTAGGATAGTAAGTACCATTGGATGTCTCGTAGAACCACAGATTGAAGAGGTAGGCAGTAGGTGGTGACTACCCTATTTGTCCTTTGTAATTCTCCACGTTCGGTTATGATACAGACTCTTGGCGGGAGCCGTCCTCGTATTGCTAGGGTTAAACCCATGGCTGGTATGCTGAACAACTTAGCATAAGGTATTACCATTGACATGCTCATTAGTATCTAACTTAGGCTATGCATATGTATACTAGAAGAATTGTAGGAGCAACTCCCCAACTCTTAGTCTAATCTCCATTAGGACAGATTTACCCTTTAGAATTGATTGCTTAGGTGTGTGTCACACTACACATTTTATCAAGTTACCCCTATCTTGATAAATGATTAGTATCTCATAGCTTGATCATAAGAGTAGTGTCTACTTTACTCCATTACCTTCCTTTGGGATAAATATGATACCCTTGGGAATACTCTTGGGTGAAATGCTATACGACAGTTTCCGTGCGCTTGCGGATTTTTATCTGTGACATATGAAACGTCAACATCCGATACATCGGACCAGAGCCGGACGACTCACTAGCAACAGATCACTCCGGGTCAGCTGAACAAAATAGAACCAGAACAAAGTTATTTTTCGGAATATGATCTAATAAAAGGACATCATTTCAAAAATACACTTGATGAATATGACCAGTAAGCAATTAACAATCATACTGTGAGACCTATGTGTGTTGAATACATTGGCTATGACGATACAATTTTTAAATACCGCAAAACACCCTTTTAACAAGGTTCGACTCTAGGTCTGAGCTCCTGCAAGGTTCGACGATAGGTCCGGCTTGTTTTGGGTAGCTCCGGCAAGGTCCAACGTAAGGTCCGACTTGCTTTAGCTAGGTTTGACTTAATTGTTTAGGTCTGACTTGCTATGGCTAGGTCCGACATGTTTTTGCTAGGTCCGGCGCAAGGTTCGACTAGCTTTGGTTAGCTCCAGCGCTAGGTCCGACTAGCTTTGGTTAGCTCCAGCGCTAAGTCCTGCTACCTTTGGTAAGCTCCGTTCAAGGTCCGGTTAGCTTTGGCGTGGTCCGGTGCTAGATTGCAATGGTTTTGCTTTTGACTTGCAATGTTTCAAACTTGCTTTACACTTATGGAAAGTTTGCTTAGTATTCTTTTACTATATTTTTGATGTTTTTTGGCTGATCATGGTGGTTAATGTTTTTTCTATGGTTTGCATCGTGCTTATGTGAGGTGCTCACGCAAGGTGTTGCGACATTGGAACTAACGTGAGTCAAGTCGGGGACTTGTGCTCAGTAGTATTGGTTGTTTATTCATGTGCAAGTGTTGCTTGAGCTCAAGACATGGCTGGTGACGGGATCCATTGAACTAGTCTTAGGGAGAAGATCAGGTTCAACAACCGAGTTTGGGATGAATTGTGGTTGAGTTGATCGGGAGGTGACGTAACATGTTTGAATTAAAAATGATGCATATGAAAGTATCATAGACATTGTTGGAAGATGTTTGCACGTGTGCAAGGAGTGCATGGACGTGGCAACATGGTTCCAAGGCGTGATGAAGAGAAGTGGACGTAAGGAATTGGTCGGAAAGGTCCAACCGGCTAGAATATGCCTCAGTCTACGGCTGAGGTGATTATGGTTTGTTTATGGAAAGTTTCGAGTTTGTTTTTGGTTAGATTTCCTGTTGGTAACAAAGTTGAGTTGTTTTAAGGAATGTGGGATATGTTTCTAAGGTTTTTGGAAGTCTTAAGATTGCTTCTATCCACGTATAGAAGAGTCTTGAGCAGTTATGGAAAGTTTCAGTGAAAACTGAGTAGGATACGAGTCCTAGATTGGTTTGAGTTGGCCTCATGGCTGGTTATATAAGCAAGGGAGGCCAGAGCTCTTGGTGCATGGATTTTGGGTTGTTCCTCTTGTGTTCTATTGAATAAAGATCGTAGTTTAAAGGAAATTTTGTACCTTGTTCGTCCAACTTATTTCAGACTAGTTTTTCTCGTCGAGTTTCTGCACAACACTACCTTGCTTCGGTGGTTCTATCATAACTTGAGTAGAACAGATTGACTTTTGTTTGATCTTTCGATCTTAACTTGAGTTTTTCTCGACGGATTTTTGTGATTCTTGTTGTGATGTCTTCGTGACTTGATTATCCACAATCTATACTAGTTTTGTCACAGTTGATCACACTTAGATTAGTCGCACACACAATTTCTTTAACAGATCCATTTTTTGCTGAGGTGTTTTCGTTGCTTCCACTGAAAATGTTATAATCTACCATTCGCCCCCCTCTGGTAGCTTTTCACGTGCGCTTTGATCCTACAATGTAACATCCCGAATTTTTGAACTTTAGCAAATTAAAATTTGAATAGGAAGTTAGAATTTGATAATAGAAAGGAATTATTTTTTATGAAGAAAATATAAAATATATGCATCTCATATTGCATTTTGCATTCATCCACAAACACTGAAAAATTGTTACCAAAATAAATATGCCAAAAGTAATCTATTTTCCATAATAAATATGAGATAAAAGAAGTAAATGAAACTAAATGAATATATATAAATATAATAGTTTAATTGTATGATGAATTCATGCAAAACCATACAAGGACAATGAAAAGGAACAAACCTAAAAGAATTAGAAATAAAGAAGCCAGCAAAAATATAGCCGGACACCGTAATAGTCCTAAAAATAGCGGACTAGTCCGAAGTTCCTTACTGTACAGCCTCGGACTTGTCCGTCACTACACCGGACTTGTCCGATATACCTCTCCGTACCGAAACGGACTTGTCCGGTATTAAACGGACTACTCTGATACTCTGCAGTTTGGGGTATTTTAACACTTCACAAACTGGATGTATAAATAATAAACATAAATCAACCACTAGTCTGATCACGAACCGCACAAAGAGCCTTGCCGCACGACAAAGAAAAATAATAAAAGAATGGTCTAATATAGAAGAAAGAGATAATAATAATTATTAGGTTGGGTAAAAGAAAGAAAAATAAAAAAACAAAGAATATATATGTATAAAAAATAGAATACAAAATAAATAGGAAAGAAAAAAAGGAAAAAAGAGAAGGAAGTCAACCATGCTAAGCTATGACCGGACACCTAAGAAACTGACCGCACTGAAAAAAAAGGAAAGAGCACCGCTTTAGCCAGTCAGATGGAAAACTCCAGCCTAAAGCACAGCCAACCAAAAAATAATTGAAAAAAAACAGAGTCAACCATGCACCCAGGCCAGCGTGGCTGGCCACGCACGCTCCCAACTGAGCGGCACCAGAGTGCCACCGACTCGGTTCGAGCGGGCCTCCCGGCCGCACGTGCCCTGCACCGGAACCGAGCCAGCCGCGCATCCGTGGATCGGTCGATCCCGCGCCCGCCTATAAAAGCTGTGGCCTCTGTATTTTTTCGTCGACACAAGAGTCGCCGCCAGGAACCCTAACGCCAGAAAAAAAAGAGGACAGAGGCTATGCTGCTAGGGAAAAATAGGAGAGAAGAGGGAAGAAAGTAGTCGCTATCCGCGGGGATCATCGCATCGTCACCGTTCTTCGTGGGAGATCGCTACATCGTCGCCGTCGTCATGCCGCCGGATGATCGCACCGCCATCTCCTTCGTCTATATCATGCCTTCATCTACTTCATCTACGTTAGGCCACCGTCATCTTCATCAACGAGACCTTAGATCCCGGAGACATGCCGCGTCGCCGCCGCTCCACGACCGTCCGAACTTGATGCGCACACGGTAGGTATTATAATCTAGATCTAGACTATTATTTTGGTTCTAGTATATGAATTAGATCACGTGTAAAACGTGTTTTATTTGAGCGATCGTTAATTATTGTCTGATCATCTTAAAAATCACTTGAAACGCATAAGTTAGATTAAATCATACAAGATCAATATTATATTTTAGATTTGACAAAATTTATATTTTCAGTATTATTTATTCTGTTTTTCAGAATTAATAAATAAGATTAAAGGCTAGTTAATTCATAAAGTAGCAAAATAAATCCAGAAAAATTCCTAAAAATTTAGAATAAATTCTAGTAAGTTACTAATAATATTTTCAGCATATTTAATGTTCTGAAATAATTATTATGCCTCTTAGTTAATCGTAATTAACCCTAAACTTGCCCTAATAAATAAGAAATCATTATAAAAAATATTAAAATGACATAGAAATTTATATAACATTAATACGAACATATTTTCTGCATGCATTCATATTTTCACTACAGGAATCACGATAATAAACGACGGTCAAGAACCGTCGTCTATAAGGACATTACCATCGTCTATTACTTATAGACGACGGTATACTCTTATAGACGACGGTTCCTGACCGTCTATGATAATTTGTCGTCATTAACCTTATAGACGACGATAACCGTCGTCAAACAGTTTATTGACGATGGCCGAACTTAGCTGTCGTCAATAAGTCAGCTCAGCCACGTGGCAGCGTGGAAACAATATAGACGACGGCCATCTTAGCACCGTCGTCTATAAGGTCCACTATTGACGACGGTCACAAGAAAACCGTCGTCCATTAGGACCCCAAGTGATGATGGTTTCCTTTTGCCCGTCGTCTATAAGAGTTCCTTATAGAAGACGGTGTGAGTAAAACCGTCGTCTATAAGTTTTGCTTTTAAAAAAAAATAGAAAATAGATATTACACAGATATCACAGTACAAATTTTACAGATATCATAGTATACAGAATCACAATAGACAGATCACAGATTTCACATATAAGAGTTCACATATATCACAGATTTCACATATAAGAGTTCACAAGAAGTGCTAGAAGTGCCTCGTCCCTGACCACAGCGCGTCGTCCCACGAGATTGCCATCCCAGCCTCCGAGTGCTCCAAGGAAGCAACACTGGTCACACACCACAAAAGAAGAATCAGCAGGCTCAAGTGTTTGAGTAAAACTTACAGGAAATGTGATAATCAGCAATCAATAGAAAGCATGTCAAAAGAAAATGTAGCACAGAATCGTATCGGCAACATCCTAGGTGAAAAAGTTTATTCCATGGTCTTATGTTTGACAGCATATAATAGTTAACTATACCTGGCAACTGAGTACTGAAACTTGTCCACTTTTGCAAAATTACAGTTGTAAGCATCGATCACTATTGTAAAAATCTTCGCATATAGCCACCTGTGGTTGTCTATGTCCAAGCTAGAATAAAATGTGATGGTGTGGCTTTTAACAGAACTATGAGAGAGTGAATGTTTCAGGGCTAATGATTACAGAATTAGTTCATCAACTCGTGTTCTGGTTTAGCACAGCTGATGTTTAACTACATGTCATTGCTAGGTCATCAGAAGTGGAGTGCCGAACTTCTGTGCTGTTGCTTTAGCCCTCAATGATATGGGGTAATTTATTTCAGCTCCTTTCTTTGATATTTGATTCTTATGGCCTTATGGGTTCAATTATCTTCTGTCACGTTGTGTATCTTTTTGGAAGTTCTACTAGTACCTTCTGTACATGCGAATTTAGCGTTCATTCTATTTTAAAACAAGAAAAAACTTGGTAGTTTGGATGTTCATTGTTTCCTGAGTAGGTAGATGTGATCTCACGGGTATTTAGAAATAGTTATGCACCTTCTTGCATTGCGATACATAATATCAAAAAGTTAGAAATATATCTGTAACAAGGAACTCTGGCATAAGTACCAATACCAAGGAGTCATCCTCTTGGTTCCTTTTGAAATAGTTGCCTTAGGTGGATTATTTTTCTGTTACTGCAGGAACGTGGATCATGTGTAGTACTGTATTTTAGGGGGTCCAGGTTCGCATTGAGCGTTACATTGTGTTGATGATTTTTTTATTAAAAATGTATAAGAATACATGATTGAACTTGATAGGTCTGACTGAATTTGGATTTTCTGTATTTTACAAAAAGAAGCAAGGGAATATGTGATGTCCAGATTGTTCATAGATTTTTTCGCTTTCCTCATGTTTTATTTAGTTGACATATGGATGCATTAGTGCATTATGGCTTTCAACATTTATGGAGTTTTCATTGCAGGTATAAGGCTGTTGGTATTATGTTACACTCTGGTGATTTAGCATATCTATCTGTTGAGACCCGCAAGTTCTTCCATGCAATTGAAAATGAATTTGGAGTTGTTGGCTTTGGGAAAATAAATATTACAGCAAGTGTATTACAATTGAAAAAGGATGCAAACAGATTTCAAATCGGCTAACCTGACTATGACACGCTACCCCGTCCGCTGCCGCCGGAGTTCAGAAAATCTTCCTCCGGCAGTCGTCCAAGCGCCGGAATCTGGGGCGACAGAGTTTGAGCCTCCGTCCCTGATCCCTGTGATATGCAAGTGTGGTTAGACAAGTTATAAGTATAAAAATGCATATTTTACTAAATTTGAACAAGTTTAACTAGTTTCATGAATAATTTTGTACCTGTGCTCCTGTCGTCGGCACCAGTGGCAGCTCCGTTGATGGCCGCGCCCACTGCGGAAACACAGCCGGTTGTCCTGCACTCATAGCCTGCGAATACAAATCAAATCATTATAACTGTCATTTGTATATTACAAATGTTAAGTACAACATTTAGAACTTACCTGGAAGGCAGCTTGCCATTGTAGCATGTACGAGTTTTGATACTCGTCTCTAGCCCTAAGCGCTGCTGCCTGCATCTCGTCCCTAGTCCGGAGCGTCGCTGCCTGCATCTCGTCCCTAGTCCCGAGCGCTTCTTGCGTCCTCTGGAGCTCATCCCGAAGACTCTGGAGCTCCAGATCTCGTCCCGTACGGCTACTGCTGGACCCGCCCTGCTGCGATGAAGAGGCTCTCGAGGAAGCCCGCACCTGCCTCGAGTCGACCACTCCATCGAAGATGGACAACCTGCACAACGAAGTAAGATGATTAAATTTTTGTAACTCAAAGTTCGTGACAGTAAATTAAAATTAACAAAACTCACCGTTCGTGAGGTTTCCCGCCACCGATTGCATACGCGGCTTCGGGTACAATTGGCGCGCTCTGCCAATCGAACTCTTCGCCTTGAAGCCTCCGCGCCTCCAGCCCGTACTTTGCCTGGAAACACAATAAAATAACATTATTAAAACTAATAAAGAAAATTCAATTAAGTTAACGAAATAACTCACAAACGTCTGAGTCGCCATCTGAGAAGACAGCTGCTCAGGCTGCGACGGGTCACTTCCCAAGTGACCCCTCTTCCACACCTCAATAGGTGACGACTCCTGACCCCTCTCGTGCTCCTATCTATACATGTTTGCACAATGAAAGATTATAAAATTACTTAAATAGAATTCAATTCACACTTACAATCCGTTTAGCGAGACGTATGTAGCCGTCCCCACCCATACGATGTTTTCCGTCCGTCCCTCTACTCTCTCGACGGGTTTTAGACATGCCCTGGAAGTTTTGGCTCCCCCAACGAGCACACAAGGCACGGTACGCGTCCGGATGGCTGTCAAGCCGCGCTACACCGACCTGCACACATTTTATTATTAAATGAAAGCATTGATCACAATTATATAATAAAGTAAAGTACAATAAACACTTAACCTCTGCGTACTGCGCCTTCGTCAAGTACTTGTCGGCCCCTTCCCTGTACTTCCCCGGCTGACCCTCCTCCGGATGCAACTTGAAATACGCCTTCGTAGCTTGAATGCGAGCCATCGATAGTGACTGAGTCACGAGCTTCCTGGCGCAGTTATGGAAGACGAGACGAGCTTGATCCGTCTGCTTGGCCTCGTTCTCCAAACGGTACCGTGCCTGGAAGAACAAATATACAAGTAAATGTATTTAATTTATAATAAATATGTATTACACAAATATTTGTTCATACTTACCATAAAGTCATGCCACACAGCCTCCTGATGGTTGCCGTAAGCAAGGTCCTGGGCCGTAGCGTAATGGTTCCAAGACGTTGCAGGCTGTCCGTTCACTACACCGGGGTAGTGCAAACGGACTAGACTGCCCAAGACCAAATTCACCTGCTTGTGGTGTTCCTGCCCTGTGAACGAACAATCCTCCCAAGCCCTGATATATGATTCTCAATTAGTATATATATAAGCCTTTAAATATATGAATTGTTAAAGATTTACTTACTTCTCGCTAATAGGACGAATAATGATCCGATCGTTTGGGTTTGCAGGAGCCGGAGGAGGAGCCACATAGTGGCTTCTCCTAGTCCGTCATTGTGCAGCTGGCTCCACATCAGGTGACCCAGAAGTGGGGTCACCCGACTGCACTGGCTCTGAACAAGGTGGCACCAAAGAAGGAGGCTCTAAAGCAGGCACCGAAGAAGGAGGCTCTGAAGCAGGCACCGAAGAAGGAGGCTCCAAAGCAGGCACCGAAAGAGGCATCCTATCCTCTGAGTCCTCGGACATAGAGTCTTCCTGACAATTTCAAAGATTCATATTATAGAATAAAGAATTAATTATATAATTTATGTAATTAAATGTTCTTTACTTGGCCACGTGACGACTGCGGCAGATGGCTCACCAATTGAGCCCGTCTACCTCTGCTAAGCTGACTGCCCTGGAAGACCTCGTCTCCTCTTGTGGCTCTCGGTGACAGAAAGCTCCGTGCCTCTGTCCCTCGTCGTCTGCTGCTCCTCGACGACATCCTGTTTAATAAAAAATTGTTAAAGAATGTAATGGAAAATATAGAAGAAGAAAGAAGAGATGAAGCAAACGTTACTTGTACTCAATTTTAAAATTCATCAGCATCACGCTCATGTACTCTACTCCGTAAACCGGACCATCGATCTTCTGTCGTGGAAGTTGCATGTTTTCATTTTCGTTTTCGCACCTTAGGAGTTTCTACATCTTCTGCCTCTCCAACTAAGTCATCGAGTCCTAATCCAGGCCCGACGACAAAAGAGTCCGGCAACTCTTGTTCTTGGTAAACAACATCAACCTCATCATCAAGGTATCCATCATTGTCTGGTGTATATAACCGCTCACGAGGATTCACCTTGTGTACAACCCACCAAACATTAAGCTTTTCGCATGCATAATGTAGATAATAACTTGCTCGACTTGGTGTGCAAGGACAAAGGTGTCGCAGCCTTGTAGCCGGTCCTTGTGTTTTACTTCTACCATGCCAAATTGGTTTTGTCGAGTTCCATGATTATGATCAAACCAATCGCGGTCAAAGACGATTACTTTAAGGACCTTATTCCCCGCAAAACTTAATTCAAGGATATTTTTAATGATCCCATAATAATTAGTTTCACGTTCTTCGGTGTCAACTACCCTCGTCACAACTCCGGTGTTACATGTTGCCCTGAAAGGACGTTGAGTTTCAAATTTAGTGGAACGAAATCGAAACCCATTGACGTCGTATCGACTGTAACTTTTAATTTTAATGGATCCGTAGGACAGTTGTCGCAAATCTTCATGGACACCAAGTCATTTTTTGCACTGTTCAACATACGAAGTTAGAAGACTATTTTATGCTATACATGTAATTACTAAGAGAAAGAAAACATGAACACGTTACTTGTGCATGAAACCAGGATATGAAGTTAGGCCCTCCTTGTACTCCATAATATCGCATCGATTGTATTTGTCAAAGCGTAGGTTGCTGCTTCGATTTCCAATTTTGTTGATCGAACTCACTAAATAAGGAAAACAGAATAATTAGCATAGAAGTATAACACAACACGCTAATTATTATAGATGTTGAACAAATACTTACTCAAAATATTCTTCCATCCCCTCTATATTAGCGTACATGTATAGCAAAGCAGCAGTCTTGTCATCTGTTTCAATATTGTAGCTCGTGCCGCTACCAAAAGTAGTGCCTCTCGTTTGAAAAATTGAGAGGTTGCTACAAGGGGGTGCTTCATCCATATTGTACCGCAACGTGGAAGCATTAACATTGTTTTCTTCTGCAAAATATACACTTGAAAAGTATCCTATCTCTTGAATGGCGTATGCTTCGGCAATGCATCCTTCAACCCTTGCCCGATTGCGAACCATTGGTTTAAGACACCTGAGTGCTCTTTCAACGTGATACATCCACCTATATTGCACAGGGCCGCCCACTATAGCTTCATATGGAAGATGAATTAGGAGATGTTGCATTGGATTGAAGAACCCTGGAGGGAAAACTTTTTCCATCTTACATAAAAGCACTGGTATCTCCCTTTCCAACTTCTCCATCATCTACCTTGTGATTTCTTTAGCACAAAGCTGTCTATAAAAGTAGCTAAGCTCGGCTAACACCTTCCACACCGCATCGTCAATGTAGCCTCGAAACATAACTGGCAGTAGTCTTTCCATAATTATGTGATAATCATGACTCTTCAACCCTGTGAGATTTCCAGTCCTAACATCTACGGCTCGTCTCAGGCTAGCAGCATAACCGTTTGGGAATTTCAAACTTTTCAACCACTCAAAGACTTCTTTCTTTTCTTTTGGTCGAAGATAGAAAGAAGCACGCGGTTTGCCTCCTGCTTCAGATAGCTCAAGAGTTGGATGATTACAATCCTCTGCCAGATCCTTACGAGCCTTTATATTGTTTTTTGTTCTGCCAGTCACATCGAAGCATGTGCTTATGATGCATTCGCCCATGTTACGTTCCTGATGCATGACATCAATGTTATGCATTAAGATTAAGGACTTAACATACGGTAGCTCCCATAGTGCACATATATGAGTCCAATTGTGGTCCTCTCCGTAACCAACAAAATATCCAGGACGATCTTCATCTGGCACTAAGTTGTTCAACTGTTCAACAATCTCCGACCCGTTTAGACGTTGTGGTGGTCCTTTTTTGACAACGGTGTCCTTCCTGAAGGCATTTCTCTGTTGCCTAAATACGTGATTGGGCGGTAACCAACGTATGTGGCAATCAAAGTAGCAAATCTTGCCACCATGCTTTAAACGAAAACATTCCGTGTCCGAAGCACATATTGGACATGTCAAACGACCATGAGTGCTCCAGCCAGAAACCATGCCGTAAGCTGGGAAATCATGGACAGACCACAAGTATGCAGCTCGAAGGTTGAATTTCTGTTTTTTGTAGCAGTCGTACGCTTCAATTCCTGTCCATAACATTTTCAACTCTTCAATCAACGGCTTCAACATCACATTTAGTCGTGAACCAGGATGATTCGGTCCAGGTACAATAAGGCAAAGGAACATGAACTCGTACTTCATACAAAGAGATGGTGGTAAGTTGTACGGAATAGAGAACACGGGCCAACAAGAGTATGATGTTGCGTTTGTACTGAACGGTGAAAAGCCATCTGTCGCCAACCCAATGCGGACATTTCTCGCGTCATTGGCGAAATCTGGATCGAAGCGGTCAAGCGCTTTCCATGCCGCACCGTCGGACGGGTGCACCATCATTTCGTCATTCTTGCGTACACCTTCTTTGTGCCACCTCATGTTTCTGGCTGTTTTCTTTGAGAGAAACAAGTGCTTCAACCTAGGTGTGACAGGCAAGTAGCGAAGCTGCTTTTGTGCAACTGCAGTCATTACTTTTGTACTGTCTTCATTAATAACTTTGAAAAATCTCGCCTTATCACATTTTAAGCACTTGTTCTCGTTGGCATGCTCTTTCCAGAAAAGCATGCAGTGGTCTGGACACATATCAATCTTATTATAGTTCAAACCAAGATCAGAAATCAATTTTTTAGAATGATACATATCCTTAGGCAATTTATGGGGCTGCGGAAGGACATCGCTGATCAATTTGATGAGGTCGTTGTAGCAATTATTGGAGAAGAAATACATAGACTTAATTGCCATAAATCTAGTCATGAAATTGAGGACCGTCATTTTGGTGTGTTCATGCACCGGTTGTTCTGATGTCTTGAGACGCTCGAAGAACTCCTTTGCGTCCGTTGTAGGAGAATCCTCCGTCAATTCAGGATTTATGGCTTCAAGCATCTCATCCATCCTATCAACACTAGTGCTATCATCCCCATCTCGATCTTCTACGGCTTGAGAAGGTGTCTCGCCGTGAAAGGTCCATAACTCATAACGTTGCATAAAACCATTTCGACACAAGTGGAAGGTCAATGTCACTTTGTCGAAACGCTTCGCATTTTGACATTGGATACATGGGCACCGCACCTTGCTGTTGTTTGACAACGAAAAAGCTCGTTGTATGAAAGCATCCGTCTTGGTGAACCACTCATCTGAGTGACTCCCTGTGACGCCCGGTTCCGAAAATGAACCAAGCTAACGCATATGTGTGCCCAGGATGTTCAACACACATACACAAGTGATTCACAAATGATAAACAGATAATTACCACAGCTCAAATTATTAAATAAGTACTCTTATTACATAATTCATTATATCCTCGAATACAAGCTCTAATGAATATTATGACAAGTTCAACTAATGCAGCGGAAATAAACTAATTAAGCAACTAAGCAAACTAAGCAAAAGGGATAGCGCAGCTCCAATCAACACCACAGGCAAAGTTGACGGTAGACACGGTCTAGAACTCCGCATTATCGCCATTAAACTCACAATTCTGACCTGCAACTGTGGGGGGGGGGATTGCAAGAGTGAGTACATGTCGTACTCAGCAAGTGTGGAAAGTATGACATGTGGCTGATTCAAATGACGACAATAATAATAGCAAAGTGCTGAAAAGTATAGTAAAACATTTGAAAAGCAATATATCATATTATGTGAAGTAAACCCATCATAAACCATGTAACCATAATAATAACAGTCCATAAATCACCATTACCAATAACCATAATCAATGTCATAAACCATAATTCCATCCCATAACCATAACCATAATCATAATATCAACCATAACCATTACCAAACCATAACCATTCCAAATCCCAATTTCCCTCTAATCATGGAAGTTGTCCAGGTGCTCATAACCGGGAGCACGGCTATCATGATAGTTTTAATTAACTCTGCAGAGTTTGTACCCCTTTACCCACGTGTTCGTGATTTCATCACCTTTCGGCGACTAAGAATCTCCCTTATTCCCATGACCCGTCAGTCATATTACACACTTCCGTTGGTTTGTGGCCAAGAGATCACAAAATAGCCTTTACAAAGGGATTACTAGCCTAGTTAGACCCCACTAAGGTTTCACCGGTGGCGATGCCTCCAACTGAGCACATCTTCAACCAAGGGCCCCCTCTTGAGCCATTCGGATCCCAGGGTAGTCCCGCCAATCATCAACAAACCCAATCCAACTACCCCTTCCCCGAGCATCCACAATGGTCCAAACAACACTAGCAAAGCCCTAATTAATCAGCTACGCCGCACCCATACTTGGCCTCGGGGTGGCACTGTAGTTCTGACTTATTCTCGCATGAACCGGTCCTTAGATCTAAAGCAAGCAAACCACCATAACATCCAACCCATCCACATACCAGGCTTGCTTAGATCACCCATCGTATTGACCAGTTTACATTAACCATAATATCATTGATGCATAGTTAAATGTGTAGTGTTGTTTTCCATCCCAATTAATTAAGCGAAGCAAAATGGTAAAAACCTTTCCCGACTCTCTACCATATACTCCAGGTGACAAGGGTGGTTAAACAAATCTAGTAAACTTCCTACCAAAGGATTCCCATCAAATTGACACAAGCATGCAGTTTGCAAACAAATCATTTATTATAAAAATAGGATCAATATGCTTCAAGGACACTTGCCTTGCCCCGACGGATAGGGTTGCTCAAGCGCTTCGAAGTCTTGATTTTGGAAATCCTCGTATGCGGCCTCTTGACCACGTTCCTCTATGCGTGATCATACATACAAGAAAATACATACAATTCAACATGATGCACACACATTGATCAACATGCGATGATATGCATGCATGCAATGTTTAATAATTAATTAACTACAGTTGTTTATTAATTAGATGCAACTAGTTCATACGTGTTCATACGAGTTTACAGGGGTTTTAACGAGTATTAATGCTGCTGAAAATAAATTTATAGTGCAACTAAAATCAATTTACGTCTATTAGATCTAATACGTCGCTAAAATTTGCATCGGGAACGAATCCTACCGTAGATGTGACGGCTTGACGATCGCGGAACGAATGCGACGCGTAGACGAAGTGGATGGCGCAGCAGTCCCTCGGCGGCACGACGACGGCGACGATCTCCGGTGGACGACGGCACCCTCCTCTTTTTCTTCCTATTCTTCCCCTTTTTTTTCTTCCTTTTCTTCCCCTGGCGGCGGCTCTGGTGCTTCCTTTTTGTACCGGCAGCGCTAGGCTCGGGGCGCTGGGAATTACGAAGCCCCTGGGCTTTTTATAGCGGCGGCTAGGGCGTACGCGTGCGGGAGTCTCAGGCGATTCGCGGGGCTGGCGGCGAGGGCGGATCGGTCGCGGCGGGGTGGGGCCCAGGCGGGATTCGCGCGCGATCGGGCGAGGCACGCACGGGATCGGTGCGTGGGAGGCGGGGTCGCTCGCGGGCGTGGGAGCGCATGCGCTGCGCGAGATGGGGCCCAGGGCGAGCGTCGGTGCGCGGGTCGCGCGGGGGGGGGGGGGGGGGGGGGCGGGCGCTCTGAGTTGCTTGGCGGGGTGGGGCCCAGGGGCGGCGTGAGCGGGAGTCCCGGCGCGGGCGAATCGGCAGGCTGGCTGGCTGGGCGGGTCGGTCGGCCGGGCCGGCGATTAGATTTTTTTTTCTTTTTTTTCACTATATTATTTATTTATTTATATATTTTATTCTTTATATTATATATATATATATATATTATATTATTATTATTTATGTTTTATTATTTTTATTTATCTTATTTATTTTATTTATTTACTTTTTATATATATTTCTTTATTATTATAATTTTTATACTTATTCCCTATTACAAGTTTTACGCTATTATTTTATTTTTCTTCTTTTGCTACATACATTTGTATATATGCTCCATCTTTTATGTTTTATTATTTTTATTTTATCCTACTAATGTTTAATGCACGATCATGTATGCAATGCATGATGCAAAAATTTAGGGTGTTACAAACCTACCCCCCTTAAAGTGAATCTCGCCCTCGAGATTCGACAGCGTGGAGAAAAGATGCGGGAATTCTGCCTTCAGGTCTTCTTCACGTTCCCACGTAGCTTCAGATTTTGTATGGTGTTTCCATTGCACTTTACACCAACGAATCCTCTTATTTCTCGTGACCCTTTCCTTCACGTCCAAGATCTTGATAGGTTGCTCGACATAAGACAAATCATCTTGAAGTTCTAATTCGTCCATCGGCACTTGTTCTTCCGGTACCCTGAGACATTTCTTGAGTTGAGAAACATGAAACACATCATGTACGTCTGAAAGATGAGCTGGCATCTCCAACTTATATGCTACTTCTCTTCTTTTGTCCAAAATCTTGAACGGTCCAATATAACGAGGTGCGAGCTTGCCTCTTATGTTAAACCTCTTATGACCTCTCATAGGTGACACCTTGAGGTAAACAAAATCTCCTATTTCAAAGGCTAATTTCCTTCTCCTATTATCCGCATAGCCTTTTTGTCTTGATTGGGCAGCCCTCAAGTTTTCACGAATTATTTGGACTTGCTTTTCGTCTTCTTGCAACACATCCGGACCAAATACTTGAGTTTCTTCTGCCTCATTCCAGAATAAAGGTGTCCTACACTTCCTCCCATAAAGCGCTTCATATGGTGACATTTTCAAGCTTGCTTGGTAACTATTGTTGTATGAAAATTCCGCGTATGGCAAGCTTTTGTCCCAACTTTTCACATGCTTTAAAGCACAAGCTCTTAACATGTCTTCCAAAATTTGATTGGTCCTCTCGGTTTGTCCATCCGTTTGAGGATGATATGCCGAACTGAAGTTCAACTTTGTTCCCATTGCTTCATGCAATTTCTGCCAAAATCTGGAGGTAAACTGAGAACCTCTATCCGAGACTATCTTCTTAGGGACTCCATGTCGGCACACAATATGCTCCATATACAATTCTGCTAGCTTCGCGGTGGTATATGTGGTCTTGACAGGAATGAAGTGAGCTGATTTTGTCAATCGATCCACGACTACCCAAATCGAGTCATATCCGGACTGTGTACGTGGTAATCCAACTATAAAGTCCATACCAATCTCTTCCCACTTCCACTCCGGAATCTTTAATGGTTGCAATAATCCAGCTGGCCTTTGGTGTTCTGCTTTAACTCGTTGGCACACATCACACAATG
Organism: Tuctoria greenei; assembly: GCA_036927565.1. NCBI lineage: Eukaryota > Viridiplantae > Streptophyta > Magnoliopsida > Poales > Poaceae > Tuctoria > Tuctoria greenei. Next base: position 91,445,733 of record JAYESD010000006.1, on the reverse strand, counting down.
CAACATATTCGGCTATGTCCTTTTTCATGCTGGCCCACCAATAGCATGTATTCAAGTCCTTGTACATCTTTGTACAGCCGGGATGAATTGAGTAAGGTGAGTCATGTGCCTCCTTCAATATTGTTTCCCGAATATGCCTAACATTAGGTACCACAATGCTCTTTTCAAGCCATAAGGTACCCTGTTCGTCCTCATCAAATCTGAATTCTCTTCCTTCTTGGATCTTTTCCTTGATTTCCTGTATTTCCTTGTCCTTTGTCTGTCCTTCCCGTATTTCCTGCTCTAATGTTGGGTTGACTTCCATCGTTCCCATCTCATTTATGAATCCAAGGTTTAACCGTTCAAACTCCTTGCATAACTCGGATGGCAGCTCTCGAACTGTGAGTTGATGACTTACTCCTTTTCGGCTCAAAGCATCGGCCACTACATTGGCCTTTCCCGGATGATAGTTGATCCCCAAATCATAATCTTTGATGAGCTCCAACCATCTTCGTTGCCTCAAGTTCAGATCCGTTTGTGTGAAAATATACTTCAAACTCTTATGATCCGTGTAAATTTCACACCTATGTCCAAGGATATAGTGTCTCCAAATCTTCAATGCGTGTACCACGGCTGCGAGTTCCAAATTGTGCGTGGGGTAATTCAGCTCATGTTTCTTCAATTGTCTTGATGCATAGGCGACCGCTTGACCCTCTTGCATCAATACACATCCAAGTCCTTGTCTCGATGCATCACAATAAATATCAAAACTCTTGCTCACATCCGGTAGTACCAAAACTGGGGCTGTTGTTAACCTTTTCTTTAACTCCTCAAAACTGTTTTGACAAGCTTCAGTCCATCCAAAAGCCTTTCCCTTCATTAGCAATTCCGTCATTGGCTTGGCTATTTTGGAGAAGTCCCTGATGAATCGACGGTAATATCCAACCATTCCAAGAAAACTCCTTATTTCCTTGACGTTCTGTGGCGGTTCCCACTTAAGCACATCTCTCACCTTCCCTGGGTCAACTGATACTCCTCCTCCGGAAATAATGTGGCCTAAGAAAGAAACTTCCCGTAAACAGAATTGACATTTACTGAACTTGGCATACAATTGGTGTTCCCGTAGCTTCTGCAATGTAAGCTTCAAGTGTTCTTCATGTTCCTTCTCATCCTTCGAGTAGATCATAATATCATCAATAAACACTACAACGAACTTGTCCAAGAACTCCATGAAGACTTTATTCATGAAGTACATAAAGTAGGCAGGCGCATTTGTCAATCCAAATGACATCATGGTGTACTCATAAGATTCATACCGTGTCCTAAAAGCTGTCTTGGGTCATTTGAAACTATCCCGACCTCAAATCAATCTTAGAGAAGACACAAGCACCCTTCATCTGATCAAACAAGTCTTCTATACGTGGCAAGGTATACTTGTTTTTTATTGTTACCTCGTTGAGAGCTCAGTAATCCACGCACATCCTTTGCGTTCCATCCTTCTTGTCCACAAATAGAACGGGCGCTCCCCAAGGTGAAGAGCTTGGGCGAATAAAACCTTTCTCTAATTGTTCTTGAATCTACTTCTTAAGCTCCGCTAATTCCATAGGAGGCATCCTATACGGCCTCTTAGCTACAGGTGCAGTTCCAGGTATTAAATCAATAACAAACTCAATGTCTCGATCAGGCGGCATACCTGACAACTCATCCGGAAACACATCCAAAAATTCACACACTACCGGAATCTCCTCAATTGCGGCACCGTCCACATGATTCAGCTCCAATTGCTTCGGTGCGGTTTGAGATGCTTCAAATTCTACGGTGATCCCTTCCTCATTAGTCAACTTCACCGTCTTTGTGGCACACTCAATAACTCCATTGTGCTTCCTCAACCAGTCCATACCAAGTATAATGTCCAATCCTTGAGAATCCAAAACAATGAGGTTGGCGGAGAAGTCTACCCCCCTTATTCTAAGGCTTACTTTTGGACATACTATATTTGTCCTCGTCCCTCCTCCAGGAGACTTAACCAACAGAGTAAACTTCATATGAGAGATAGGCAAACTATACTTGGCAACATACTTTGATGCAATGAATGAATGCGATGCTCCAGAATCAAATAACATAGTCGCGGGGTTGGAGTTGGCGAGAAACATACCAATGACCACGTCATCCGCTTGTTGAACATCCTCCATAGAGACATGGTTCACGTTGCCACGAGCAAAATTTTGCTGTCCACGACTTCCTTGTGGCTGTCCTCCATTAGCTTTTGGGTTTTGCCTCGGTGCATTGCATCCTTGCCCAAGGCCCGACTTAGGACATTGATGCGCAAAGTGTCCAGCTTCTCCACAAGTATAACACTTCTTAACTCCACCAGAATTATTGGGACGAGCTTGGTTTTGAACATTGGCTCCAGGAAAATCAGCACGAGGTGCATAAGGTATTGGAGGCCTAGGTGCTTGCATAACAGGGCGTTGCTGCACGAACTGAGTTGGGCGTGGCGCATAACTAGGGCGCTGAGCAGGAATAGAGGAGCTGTAATGAGGTGCATTGGGTGGTGCAAGGCGAGGGCGCACATTACTTCCTTGTTGCTGTCCATGATATGGCGCCTTCCTCTTGATTTCTTGCTCCATCTCACGGATCTTGTTCTCAACCACAATTGCTTTTTCCACAAGCTTCTGGAAATTGACATAATCACAGTTAAGCAATTGCACTTGGATCTCATTGTTCAAGCCCCTCATGAACAAGTATTTTTTTCCGGCTGTCCCGACTCACATCCTCAGGCGCATACCTTGAGAGTTGAGTGAACTTATTGAGATATTCACTCACGCTTGATCTTCCTTGCCTCAAATTCTCAAATTCTTGCCTCTTCAAGAGCATAACACCCTCGGGCACATAATGAGAACGAAAATTCTCCTTGAATTCGGCCCAAGTGATTATTTCTTGGTTCTCATGAGCACTGCAATGAGCATCCTACCAATCTGCAGCTGCCCCAACGAGTTGATGAGAAGCAAATAGGACCTTCTCTCGGTCACTACATTGGACAATAGCAAGTTTCTTCTCCACGGACTTGAGCCAATCATCAGCATCCATAGGGTCAGTAGCTTGAGCAAAAGTCGGCGGCCTAGTCCTCATAAACTCTCCCAACCTGTTATGAGGAGGCGGGGGTGGCGGTGGAGGCATGTGGGGCTGATTGTTGTTATTGCCAGCCTGCAGTTGTCCCATAGTTTGTATCATGGTCTGCATGAGCTGGTTTTGCATAGCTAGTAGTTGCTCGATATTGATGGCTCCGTGAGCAGGTCCTTGTCTGTTGTTGTTCTGAGGCACTCCATGGTTCTCCTCCTCACCATTAACATCCCTCTGATTGCGAGTCCTCACCATCTGAAGAAGAGCAATAGGTAAGAATTAAGAAATGTCCCCAACTATATGCATCAAGGGATATGGAACTAAACAACTAGCTACACTAGCCTAGGTGGACATGGCAATGCTAAAGCATCCCAAAATCCTCTATTAAGCACACAAGCAACCAATATATATATAACAAACAACACTCTTAAGCAAAACACACATCGATTCCTGAGTGCTCCTATGTGCTCTAAGTGTCCATTCTATCTAGGCTGCATCCTATGGTCAACCTGTGGCTCTGATACCAATCTGTGACGCCCGGTTCCGAAAATGAACCAAGCTAACGCATATGTGTGCCCAGGATGTTCAACACACATACACGAGTGATTCACAAATGATAAACAGATAATTACCACAACTCAAATTATTAAATAAGTACTCTTATTACATAATTCATTATATCCTCGAATACAAGCTCTAATTAATATTTATGACAAGTTCAACTAATGCAGCGGAAATAAACTAATTAAGCAACTAAGCAAACTAAGCAAAAGGGATAGCGCAACTCCAATCAACACCACAGGCAAAGTTGACGGTAGACACGGCCTAGAACTCCGCATTATCGCCATTAAACTCACAATTCTGACCTGCAACTATGGGGGGGATTGCAAGAGTGAATACATGTCGTACCCAGCAAGTGTGGAAAGTATGACATGTGGCTGATTCAAATGACGACAATAATAATGGCAAAGTGCTGAAAAGTACAGTAAAACATTTGAAAAGCAATATATCATATTATGTGAAGTAGACCCATCATAAACCATGTAACCATAATAATACCAGTCCATAAATCACCATTACCAATAACCATAATCAATGTCATAAACCATAATTCCATCCCATAACCATAACCATAATCATAATATCAACCATAACCATTACCAAACCATAACCATTCCAAATCCCAATTTCCCTCTAATCATGGAAGTTGTCCATGTGCTCATAACCGGGAGCACGGCTATCATGATAGTTTTAATTAACTATGCAGAGTTTGTACCCCTTTACCCACGTGTTCGTGATTTCATCACCTTTCGGCGACTAAGAATCTCCCTTATGACCATGACCCGTCAGTCATATTACACACTTCCGTTGGTGTGTTGCCAAGAGATCACAAAATAGCCTTTACAAAGGGATTACTAGCCTATTTAGACCCCACTGAGGTTTCACCGGTGGCGATGCCTCCAACTGAGCCCATCTTCAACCAAGGGCCCCCTCTTGAGCCATTCGGATCCCAGGGTAGTCCCGCAAATCATCAACAAACCCAATCTGACTACCCCTTCCCCGAGCATCCACAATGGTCCAAACAACACTAGCAAAGCCCTAATTAATCAGCTACGCCGCACCCATACTTGGCCTCGGGGTGGCACTGTAGTCCTGGCTTATTATCGCATGAACCGGTCCTTAGATCTAAAGCAAGCAAACCACCATAACATCCAACCCATCCACATACCAGGCTTGCTTAGATCACCCATCGTATTGACCAGTTCACATTAACCATAATATCATTGATGCATAATTAAATGTGTAGTGTTGTTTTCCATCCCGATTAATTAAGCGAAGCAAAAAGGTAAAAACCTTTCCCGACTCTCTACCATATATTCCAGGTGACAAGGGTGGTTAAACAAATCTAGTAAACTTCCTACCAAAGGATTCCCATCAAATTGACACAAGCATGCAGTTTGCAAACAAATCATTTATTTTAAAAATAGGATCAATATGCTTCAAGGACACTTGCCTTGCTCCGACGGATAGGGTTGCTCAAGCACTTCGAAGTCTTGATTTTGGAAATCCTCGTATGCGGCCTCTTGAGCACGTTCCTCTACGCGTGATCATACATACAAGAAAATACATACAATTAAACATGATGCACACACATTGATCAACATGCGATGATATGCATGCATGCAAGGTTTAATAATTAATTAACTACGGTTGTTTATTAATTAGATGCAACTAGTTCATACGTGTTCATACGAGTTTACAGGGGTTTTAACGAGTATTAATGCTGCTGAAAATAAATTTATAGTGCAACTAAAATCAATTTACGTCTATTAGATCTAATACGTTGCTAAAATTCGCAGCGGGAATGAATCCTATCGTAGATGTGACGGCTTGACGATCGCGGAACGAATGCGACGCGTAGACGAAGTGGATGGCGTAGCAGTCCCTCGGCGGCACGACGACGGCGACGATCTCCGGTGGACGACGGCACCCTCCTCTTTTTCTTCCTCTTCTTCCCCTTTTTTTTCTTCCTTTTCTTCCCCTGGCGGCGGCTCTAGTGCTTCCTTTTTGTACCGGCAGCGCTAGGCTCGGGGCGCTGGGAATTACGAAGCCCCTGGGCTTTTTATAGCGGCGGCTAGGGCGTACGCGTGCGGGAGTCTCGGGCGATTCGCGGGGCTGGCGGCGCAGGCGGATCGGTTGTGGTGGGGTGGGGCCCAGGCAGGATTCGCGCGCGATCGGGCTTGGCGCGCGCGGGATCGGCGTGTGGGAGGCGGGGTCGCTCGCGGGCGTGGGAGCGCGGGCGCTGCGCGAGATGGGGCCCAGGGCGAGCGTCGGTGCGCGGGTCGTGCAGGGGGGGGGGGGGGCACGGGCGCGCTGAGGTGTGTGGCGGGGTAGGGCCTAGGGGCGGTGCGAGCGGGAGTCCCGGCGCGGGCGAATCGGCCGGCTGGCTGGCAGGGCCGGTCGGGCGGCCTGGCCGGCGATTAGATTTTTTTTCTTTTTTTTCACTATATTATTTATTTATTTATTTATATATTTTATTCTTTATATTATATATATATATTATTTATGTTTTATTATTTTTATTTATCTTATTTATTTTATTTATTTACTTTTTATATATATTTCTTTATTATTATAATTTTTATACGTATTCCCTATTACAAGTTTTACGCTATTATTTTATTTTTCTTCTTTTGCTACATACATTTGTATATATGCTCCATCTTTTATGTTTTATTATTTTTCTTTTATCCTACTAATGTTTAATGCACGATCATGTATGCAATGCATGATGCAAAAATTTAGGGTGTTACACTCCCATCCTTTTTCCAACCAGTATACATCCAAGTGCTATCTTCAGCCATGTTTGAGGGTATACCTTCAAAGCAGATAAATCATTATTAGTTTCATTGTTATGTTATGTCACGGCCCTATAACTAGGCAGATAGGTCCTAAACCCACCCAAGAGTGACCAAGCGGAGCGTGCTCCTGACGGGACGGCGGTCTGGATCCGGACGAAATTTAGGCAGCATAACCCCGTTGTTCTCCACTGCACGCCCGAAAATGGTGCAGCAGAGAACAACAGGGTTATGCTGTCGAAATCTCGTCCATATCCATACCCGCGTCTCGTCACAAGCCACGCCCCCTCGGTCACTCCCAGGCTGTCCAAAAGGGACAATTCCGAACCTTCACGTCTCACATGCCAATAGCATGTGAGACGTGCCGATACGAAACGGGTGACGCATTGCTATAGGTTACGTTCCTCATTTTCATTGTTAAGTCATTTACAAGAGGAAAGAATGAGAAAAAGAGGAGCAAAGTTGGTCTTAGATGACAATTCCACGTCCGGATCCACCGTCTGCGCAATCGCGGGTGATTGACTTCCTCACCATCGTCGTTCGCTTCCGTGTCGTCTCGACGCATACATTATGACTACAACTGTCTATACGGCACGGACGTATTTATTCTTTGTCAGGCCGGGCCAGCCCAAAAACCCGTATATTTACATATTAATAAACAAACCAACTAATAAAGAATTACAAATAATAAACAATTATTGATGAACGACATAATAAACTAACTAACTAATGATCACTCGGGATATAATATTAACCAGCATTATTGGACTATCCACAAAGATGAATGCCAGTGAGTAGCACTATAAAAAGGAAAAATAACGAAATAATTGTTTATTGTAGTAGTAGTTGGACATACCTGACACTGAAAAGAAAGAAATCAATTTATACAATATAAACATCAGAATACCATTTTTACTTATAGGTATCGAATAATTTCTTACCCACAACAGTTATGTATGTGTTGCAGTGTAATGCTTAGCACACTCTATGCAACACTCTTTTGTGCATGTGGAAACACAAAAATATGTTGGTATAGAACTCATGTGGGGTCCTGAGATTTCTACAAAAATTCCAGCATAAACAAAACTTAGCTTTCAAGTGGTACATGCTCCCGGGGCTCCATGTGAGCTGAACACACAATGGATGACCCTACCTACAAGGTTCCGGAAGTGTTGGTTGATATATCGCAAACTTCATAACCATTAGAGTTTGGAAACCTCAAGTTATGATTATTTAATGATTGAGTAAGAACCATTAATGTGAAAATGTTTGTGAATGTAGAACTTATAATTATATATTATCTATGATCTAGATGATTGCTTATCTTGGTGATCGGTAAAAACTCTAAGTTGTGAATTGATGATCTTAAACAAAAGTATCAAGAGTGTTTGAGTTATTTCTCTTTGGCCACGCTAGTCAAAGAGGAGTTGGGGTACTCTGTGAGTCTCAGGCATTAGAGTGACAATGAAGATTTCGAGAAAAAAGTTCATGGTGAAGAACAGAATATGGCTCAATTAACAAAGTGTATTCCATCAATTTTTTTTGCCAAGTTGACTAGTGAATTAAAACCAGTTCTAATAACTTCAAACCTAGCTGTTAAAAGTAGTTTGACTATTGAATTAGAACTTCAAACCACAATAGTTCTAATAACCATTTAATCACATATAACCTAGCAGTTTAAAAGGTAGCGGCATACCTAGTTGTCGCATCCTTCCCGGTTGACAGCGGCGGTGTGATGGTGGCGCGACCGGGGCGACGGCGCGGAGCAGAGGCGGTGGCACGGTGCGGCGAGGAGCGGGGGCGGCAGCGCGGCGTGGCGAGGAGCGGGGGCAGCGGCGCGGCGCAGCGAGGAGCGGGGGCGGCGGCGCGGCGCGGCGAGGAGCGGGAGCAGCGGCGCGGCGAGGAGCGGGGGCGGCAGCGGCAACGATTAGCGAGGAGCGGGGGCGCATAAATGAAAACGAAGAGGCGCGGGCGGCAAATAATCCCTAACTCTAATAGACGACGGTAACATGCCCACCGTCGTCAATTATGGACTTATTGACGACGGTATTCCCTAGCTGTCGTCTATAACTGCTCAGGTGGGCCAGGTTTCGACCATTATTGACGACGGTCGTTTATTGAGACGGTTGACCGTCATCTTTAATTTATTGATGACGGTACTAGGTTAATCGTCGTCAATAACAGGCTCAGGTGGACTGGGTTTCGGCCCACATTGGCGACGGGCCATAATCAACGACGGTCAACCGTCGTCTTTAATTAATTGACGATGGTACTTGTTTAACCATCGTTAATTACAGCCTAATTGACGACGGCTGAAAATGACCGTCGTCAATAATATAAAAGACGACAGCCCCGTCGTCTATTTATCTGGCCGTCGTCTATTGTCGCGTTTCCTGTAGTGTTTGCATATTGATTAGTAGTTGCAATGTATTTATTATGTATGTTTGCTCGTGTATGTGTTGATTGCGAATAGAGCGGTACACTCAAGAGGTTACGATCGAGAAGCGAGTATGCGTGGATCTTCGTGTACAATACTTTGAGTTGATTAACCATCAAATTGCGGAATATTAAGGCAAGTGTCCTTGACCATATTGATCCTGTTTTAAAATAAATGTTTTTGTTTGCAAAACTGGATGCCATGACAATTTGATGGGAAATCCTATGGTAGGAAGTTTACTAGAATTGTTTAACCACCCTTGTCGCTTGGACTTATGGTAGAGAGTTGGGATGGGCTTTTTACCTTTTTGCTTTGCTTAATTAACTGGGATGGGAAAACAACACTATACATTTAATTATGCACTAATAACATTCTGGTCAATGTGAGCTGGTCAATATGATGTGGTAATGGATGATATAAGCAAGTCTGGTATGTGGATGGGTTGGATGTCATGGTGGTTTGCTTGCCTTAGATCTAAGGACCGGTTCATGCGAGAATATGCCAGGACAACAGTGCCACCACAAGGCCAAGTATGGGTGCCGTAGCTGAATAATTAGGAGCGCTGCTAGTATTGTATGGACCATTGGATGGCGCGGGGAATGGGAGTCGAGGAGGGCTACCCTGGGATCTGCATGGCACACGAGGGGGCCCGTGGGTGGGAGAATGGAGATTCAAGCCTGCTGGTGAAACCTTAGTGGGTCCATACATACTAGTAGTCCCTTATGAAAGGCTATTTTGTGATCTCTTGGCCACACACCTACGGAAGTGTGAGACGGCATAATAGATGTTCTTAGTCACCGAAAGGTGATGAAATCACGAACATGTGGTGTAAAGTGGTACAACCTCTGCAGAGTGTAAAACAATCATGATAGTCTTGCTCCCGGTTAAGAGCACCTAGACAACTTCCATGATTAGAGGATTTTGGTATTGGGATGGTTGGATTATGGTTATGGGTTGGTAATGGTTAAGCATGGTTTATGGCTTATGGTTATGGATATGAATTTGAGTTATGGTAAATGGACATGGATAATGATGATGTTGGCAATAATTGGATATGGTTTATATTATGTTAATATGATGGTTACGATGGGATTGTTTCACATAGACATAGTATAATGCTTTTCAAATGTTTTAATGTACTTTTCAGCACATAGCCATTATTTTTTTCGTCATTTGTATCAGCTACATGACATATTTTCCCACACTTGCTGAGTACAACATGTACTCACCCTTGCAACCCCCCCCCCCCCCCCCCCCCAACAGCTGCTAGCGATATTTTGGAGATCAACATGGAGCACTAGGTTGCTTACCGCCGTCGACTGCCTGTGGAGTTGGAGTTGCCTACGCTAGTTTATTTTTTGCTGCAATATAATCAAGGTATATTTACTATTCATGACATGGTTATTTCTGATTTCCGTTTGTGATGCATTTGTGTATGTGTGATGAACATCCTGGGCACACATACACTGCACTTGGTTCGTTTTTCAGAACTGGGTGTCACATACAATTAGTATTAGAGCCACAATGCTCTAATCTTTGAGATTTGAACGTGTTTTGAATAATCATCATGGAGAAATACTCCACCAAACCTTGTGTGTATAGTGGTATTGATTTTCAGGTTTGGAAGGCACATATGGAAGCTTTTATCCAGGCGCAAGGCTTCGCCATATGGAAAAAGGTGTACAAGCCTTATGATGTGCCGCCAAACGATCATGTCATGGCTACGAACATGATAGATGTCGACAACAACAACAAGGCTCAGAACTTGATCATACAAGAATTGACTCAAAGTGACTTTGATCGAGTTGCACACCTCCGATCTGCATACGATGTTTGGAAAGCTCTATGTGATTACCACGAAGGATCCAACATGATCAAGGAGGTAAAGCAAGACATGTTCAAAAGGAGTACATGCGCTTTGAGATGCAATCAGGTGAGTCCATTTACGACCTCTCTGCTCCCTTTAATAAAATTCTCAGCAACTTGCGTAGCGTCAATGTTAATATTTCAGATGTTGAGAATGCTAGGCAATTACTAAGTGTATTAGACATGCCAATTTGGGAGATGAAAGTCACATCTATTTGTGAATCTACTACCATGAGTACACATACTTTACATGTTCTATATTCTAAATTGAAAACTCATGAAATTGACATAATCTCATGTAAGAACACCAACAAGTCTCTTGCATTTGTTTCTCAACATGACATGCCTAGCTCTAGCCAATCTTCATCTTGTGGAACACTTGCCTTGTTGTCCTCTCTAACCCTTGAACAGATTGAAGAGTTTCAAGAGGAAGAACTTGCACTCATCTCTACTCGATCTCAAAAGCAATGCAAAATGCGAAAACTAGAAGAAGAGAGAGTGCCAGACCTCAACGATGTTTCAAATGTGGTAAGACAGAACATTTTCGCACGGATTGCCCTAACCTTTCAGGTACTACTTCCCATGATGAAAAGAAAACAAGGACGAAGCACTCCTCTGTAACCAACAAAAAGAAAAAGAAGGGTTTTATAGGATGCCAATTGGTGAATAGCTTTATCTCCGCACTTCAAGAACTTAGCATGAGCGATGTGGACACCGGAAGTGATGAAGATGAAGATGATTCGGCAAACTTGTGCTTCATGGCGGGCAAGTCAAGATCAAGTATGGAGGAGGCAAAACACAACAGCGACAATGAAGAGGTATGTCCTACTTGCGAAGAAATGTGTGATACTATTTCTCGTACCACTGTTATAGTTAAGAAAAAGGGCAAAAAGCTTATGGACAATGCTGTTAAAATTGAGTCACTAGAATCTGAAATTAATCATTTGAAATCTTTGATTCCTAGTGATGATTTTTGTTCCTCATGTGATTTAATATGTGAACAATTGTCCTCTCTAAGAAGTGCACACGCCTCCACACTTGATAAACTTGAGTTAAAGATTGAAAAGAACAGAGATCTTGCTGCCCTTAATGATAAAAACTTGAAAGATGATAGCTGTACTACAATTGATTTGCATTGTTGTACTTGTGATGATCTTGATAAGAAAGTACAAGATGCTATGAATGAGATTTCTATATTGAACAATGCTTTATGTTCTATGAAGTTAAATATTTTTCTAATTGCAAACTGAAGGAAAAACTTCATGTGAAAATTGCTTAGACTTGTCAAAGAAACTTGATGGCATGAATCACTAGAGCGGTTTTGTAATGGGAATAAGAATATAAACTTGCTACTGAATTCTTCCAAGTCTTGCAATGGTAAAACTGGTTTAGGTTTTGATTCTCATGCTCATGCTAAGACACATCCACCTAAAATTGTAATGTCATTAAGAATTGGTTTGATTCAAATAGTTCCTAAACAAAAAGAATTGGTTTTCAAATCTGCAGGGGTGCTGTCTCATTCATCTAGACATGAACACAAAGTTAAATTTTATTGTACCCATTGTGGTAGAAATGGTCATGTCATAGATTTTTGTTATAGACTAGCTAAACAACAGAAAAAGGAAAGAATGCAAGCTAGATCTCATAACTCTCATGCAATATTTGTTGCGCATTCTAAACCAAATACCAATAACATGCAATGTGCTGTTATGAGTCAAAACATGCAAAGTTTGCTCCAAAACCTACTGTTTTCATGCTACACATGTAACACCTCACAAGTTAGTAGTTGGGTACAAAAATCATCAAACTTCGGCTCATAAACTTGTTGTTTTGTCTCAACTTTCGCGTGTTTTTCCTGCTGCACGTCGTGTGACTCAGTACTAGATTCCTAAATGCCTTTTGACTAACGCCAGTATTGAGTCATCAACGTATTGTGCTTCTATGTAGGTTACACATTTGAGGAAGGAGAACATTTGGATTGTGGATTCAAGTTGCTCACACCACATGACCAGTAACAAAGATTGGTTCTCCTCCCTCTCTTTTGTGTCACGTGTAGGGAATGTTACTTTTGCCGATAATTCTTCAACTACTATAATTGCTAAAGGTTTGGTTAGAGTAAATAATCACTAAAATTTGAAGGATGTGACACTTGTTAAAAATTTGAAATACAACTTGCTTTCTGTTGCACAATTGCTAGATGAAAATCTGGAAATTAATTTCACTAAAAATTGCTGCAAGGTTGTAGATTCAAACAGTGAGCTTGTTTTTAACATGTCTCAGTTTCAAAGAGTTTTTAAATCTGATTTTGATATGTCATCCTCTAAGAATAGGTGTCTAATTGCTAATGATTCAAAGGACTTACATTTTTGGCATAGTACACTTGGTCACGTAGCCTTTGATCATCTAACGTGTGTTAGTGCTCTCGATCACATATGTGAACTGCCTAAGCTTAAAGGGGACAAAGAAATTGTGTGCTCTTCTTGTAGACATTCTAAGATGGTTACAGGTTCACATGCCCCTCTCACAATGACCATGACAATTGAACCGGGTCAACTTTTGCACCTTGAAACCATAGGACCTTCACGTGTTCAATCCTTTGAAGCTAAATGGTATGTTCTTGTGACTATTGATGACTATTCTAGATACTCTTGGGTTTATTTTATGGCATCTAATAATGAAACTATAGTCACTTTAGAACCTTATTTCTTATATTATCAATTGATCACCCAAAATCTTTAAAAGCAATTAGAAGTGATAATGGAATTGAATTTAAAAATCAATCTTTTGATGTTTTTTGTGCTGATAAAGGATAGATTATCAATTTTCTTCACCAAATGTACCTCAACAAAATGGCTAGGACTATACTTGACGAATATCAAACTTTTAGAAAATTTTGGGCAGATGCAATTGCAATCGCTTGTTATGTCTCAAATCGTGTTTTCTTGGGTGCTAACCTAGGAAAAGCACCACATGAACTTCGGTTTCATCATAGGCCTAGTGTCACACTCTTTCAGGTCATTGGTTGTAAATTCTTTGTTAAGAAACATGGTAATCTTGATAAATTTGAACCTAGATCAGTTGATGGCGTGTTTCTTGTTTATCCATCACATACTAGAGGCTACCGTGTGCTTTTACTTGACACTAACAAAATTGTTGAGACTTGTGAGGTTTCTTTTGATGAAGCTAGCCCTGGTACCAGCTCTAATTTTTCAGTTCCAGATCCATATCCACAGGGGGAGAGTATTTTCATCGAAGAAAATGAAGAAGTGGTGCTGCTGCCCAAAAATTCAGTAGCAAATGAGGTTGATCACGCTGCTGATTTTGCACCACAACCATCACCAACAACTGCTGCAGCTGGTAAAGATCGTCCTCAAGCCACAAGTTCTTCGATCTTTGATGAACATGAAGAACAAGGAGCTTGTGAAGTGTCTACTCCCCTCTGAATCCTCAAAAGTCACCTTCCACAACAAATCATTGGGAGCTTTCACGAATGAGTTACACGGTCTAGGTTTTGCGATCCAAACTCTCACGCTCATTCTACTTTTGTTGCTTCTTTTGAACCCAAAAATATACCACACAAGCTCACTAATGAATCTTGGATTATTGCCATACAAGAAGATTTAGAATATTTTGAAAGAAATAATGTTTTGAAACTTGTAGCTCCACCTCAAGCTCTAATTGGAACTAAATGGGTATTTAAAAATAAGCAAAGTGAGGATGGGGTTGTGATTAGGAATAAGGCTAGGTTGGTTGCTCAAGGTTTCACACAAATTGAAGGTCTAGATTTTGATGAAACTTTTGCTCCTGTTGCTAGATTAGAAGCCATAAGATTTCTTTTAGCTTTTGTTGCATCTAAAGTTTTCAAGTTATATCAAATGGATGTTAAAAGTGCTTTTCTTAATGGTTACATAGGTGAGGAGGTTTATGTCAAGCAACCACTGGGTTTTGAAAATCCAGATTTTTCTAAACATGTTTACAAATTGTCCAAAGCCTTGTACAGTCTCAAACAAGCCCCTAGAGCATGGTATGATGGGTTAAAAATATTCTTACTTTAAAATGGTTTACCATGGGCAAGATTGATAGAAATCTTTTTGTGCTTAAGCATGGCAATGACTCATTATTTGTTGAAGTGTATGTGGATGATATTATCATTGGTTGTGCTTCTCATGATCTTGCGTCAAAGTTTTCAGCTATGATGAGTTTAGAATTTAAGATGAGTTTGATGGGAGAACTCACGTACTTTTTGGGTTTGCAAATCAAGCAAACCAAGGAGGGTACTTTTGTGCATCAAACAAAGTATACAAGAGACCTTCTTAAGCGCTTCAACATGGACAAAATCAAGCCTCTTCGGACACCAAGGGGAACAACAACAACACTTGAACTTAATGAAGATGGTGACCCAGTCAATCAAAAATAATATAGAAGCATGATTGGATCACTTTTGTACCTCACGGCTTCAAGACCGGACATACAATTCAGTGTATGTCTTTGTGCATGGTTTCAAGCTTCCCCACGTGCTTCACATCATCAAGCCATCAAAAGGATTCTCAGTTACTTACATAGAACCCAAGAATTTGGCATTTTTCTTCCTTCTTCCTCGACCATTACATTGAAAGCCTTTTCGGATGCTGATTTTGGGGGTTGTAGGATTGGTAGGAAAAGTACTTCGGGTGCTTGTCATTTTCTTGGTAATTCGCTTGTTGCTTGGTCCTCTAGAAAACAAAGTTCAGTTGCACAATCCACAGACGAATCTGAATATGTAGCTGCTGCTAGCGCTTGCTCACAAATTCTTTGGATTGTTCAAACAATAAAGGACTATGTGGTTGATCTAGATTGTGTTCCACTGTTTTGTGATAATACTAGTGCCTTTTGCATTGCTAAAAATCATGTGCAACATTCGAGAACAAAGCACATTGATATTTGGTATCACTTTCTCCGTGATAATGTTAAAAAAGGAAACATTGTGCTTCACCATGTAGATACCGAACAACAATTGGCTGACATTTTTACAAAACCTTTGGATTTCACTCGTTTTTGTTACATTCGTAGTGAAATAGGGGTTATGCATCCTCCAGGCTTAAATTGAGGGGGATCTTTCAAATTTGGGATCTGAATTTAAAAGTAATATGAGCATAGTATTTCATACATATATGACTTTGTGATTCCTTTTACATGTTGAAGGTTCTTACTACGTTACTCTTGTTATACATTTTGTAGTTTTTGCCATGACTAGTAATTGGAATAATTACTTACACTAATCTTGTCATGATCAAACTTTCTTGCTGTTTTGTACTTGTTGCAAGCTCATAGTTCTTTTAATAATGAATAATTAATCAAGTAATCAACTAACATGTTGAGCTTTTATGATCAAATAAAAAATGAGAAAAGATCGAGAATATGCATGTCGCACTTCTTCTTTTGAGATGGCTTATCATTGCACATAGATATGAACTTAGAAGAAGTTGTGTATGACTAAAACCATGTCCTTAAGCTTGTGATTGTCAAATGACATAGGCTTGGCTTGGTTGGTTAGAATAAGGCAGATGCGGCATACAATCTCTTTCAAATGTCATATGATCTGAATTTGTGCTTTGAAAAATAATAAAAATGCAGCAACAAGTGTCATGCTCTCAGGTTTTGAAATAGTTAAGTTTGTGAGATCATGACTTGCTTAAATTGAAAATTACACTTGATCTCTAGCATGGCTTACACTACTTTATGTATCTCATTCATGTGATAGTATAAGTTACTTGATAGTATGACTTGGATTATCTTTATTTTATATGTATGTGTTACAATATGCTCATAACAATTGAAATTTCTCTTTTGAACCTTGTTGAATACATTGTCAAAGGGAGAGAAATTGATCACAAATTGCACACATTCACAAGTGTTTTTGGCACGATTCTTCTCAGGGCGGTGTACATACTTAGGGGGGGGGGGTTTATTTTTATTCTCATTTTATTTCTGATTTACAAAGGGGGAGAAATATTTCAGGGAGAAAATTGTTTTCAAAACTTTTATGTGAATAGGCCAATGTTCGGATCTTAAGTGGTGTTGCCAATGCATTCATCAAGGGGGAGATTGTGAGACCTATGTGTGCTGAATGTATTTACTATGACAATAAAAGTTTTGAATACTACAAAACACCCTTTTAACAAGGTCCGACTCTAGGTCCGAGCTCTTTCAAGGTCCGACGATAGGTCCGGCTTGTTTTGGGTAGCTCCGGCAAGGTCCGACGAAAGGTCCGACTTCCTTGTCTAGGTCTGAATTGCTTTACACTTATGGAAAGTTTGCTTAGTATTATTTTACTAAGTTTTTTATGCATTTTGGCTGATCATGGTGGTTAATGTTTTTGCTATGGTTTGCGACATGCTTATGTGAGGTGCTCATATAAGGTGTTGTGATTTCAGAACTAACGTGAGTCAAGTCGAGGACTTGTTCTCTGAAGTATTGGTTGTTTATTCATGTGCAGGTGTTGCTTGATTTCAAGACATGGCTAGTGACGGGATCCATTGAACTAGTCTTAGGGAGAAGATAAGATTCAAGAACCAAGTTCGGGAGGAGTTGTGGTTGAGTTGATCGGGGGGTCGCGCAACATGTTTGAATCAAGAACGATGCATATGAAGGTATCATGGACGTTGTTGGAAGATGTTTGCACGTGTGCAAGGAGTGCTTGGATGTGGAAATATGGTTCCAAGGCGTGATGAAGAGAAGTGGATATTAAGAATTGGTCAGAAAGATCCAACCGACTGGAATATGCCTCAGGTTGCGGGTGAGGTGGTTATGGTTCGTTTATGGAAAGTTTCGAGTTTGTTTTTAGTTAGATTTCGTGTGGATCACGAAGTTTAGTTGTTTTTAGGAATGTGGGATACGTTCCTAAGGTGTTTGGAAGTTTTAAGATTGCTTCTATTTGCGTATAGAAGTCTTGGGCAGTTATGGAATGTTTCGGTGGAAACTGAGTAGGATACGAGTCCTAGTTTGGTTTGGGTTGGCCTCATGGCTGGTTATATAAACAAGGGAGGCCATAGCTTGTGGTGAATGGATTTTGAGCTTTTCCTCTTGTGTTATACTGAATAAAGATATTAGTTTATAGGAACTTTTGTGCCTTGTTCGTCCAACTTGTTTTAGATAAGTTTTTCTTGTCGAGTTTCTGCACAGCACTACCTTGCTTCGGTGGTTTTATCATAACTCGAGTTTTACATATCCAATTGACGTGAACCTTTTTGGGTTGTCTTCAAAACTTGATTATATATCATCTTTGAAAAGTTCACGATTATTGGATTTTTGGTTTCTGATCTACACGAGTTTCTTTGCAGTGTTGTATATCTGATTTTTCTCGGATAGAACCGATTGACTTTTGTTCGATCTTTCGATCGTAACATGAGTTTTCTCGAAGAATTTTTGTGATTCTTGTCGTGAGGTCTTCGTACTATATTTTCCACAATCTATACTGGTTTTTCACAATTGATCATGTTTAGATTAGTTGCACAAATGATTTCTTTAACAGATCAATTTTTTGTCGAGGGGTTTTTCTTGCTTCTGCTGAAAAAGTTGTTATCTAACATTCACCCCTCCCTCTGGTAGCTTTTCACGTGCTCTTTGATCATACACATACAATGGCCATAATTCACCAAGATTCAATAATTGAAGTAGTTTTCGAGACAAAATTGAGATAAGGGATGAATTTTAGTAAAATAGGTAAACTTTGAAGAGTCAATCAGGAATGCAGTGTTTCAAACCACATTTCGAGCATCAAGAATATTTAATTCATTTCTAAGCTCATAAAATCTCTTTTCATCTAGTGCCTGGTGAATATGCCACCTTTTAGTGAATGTCCTCTTAGAAAATGATGACGTATATCTATGTTTGGTTCTTGACTGCTCTACTTGATTGTGTGCAATTTTTATAGCACTTTCATTATCATATAGGAGTGGAATATAATTCATATTGTAACCGTAATCCCTTAGAGTCTGTTGCATCCAAAGTAATTGTGCGCAACAACTACCGGCTACGACATACTCCGCTTTAACTGTGGAGAGGGTAATGGAATTGTGCTTCTTAGAGGATCATTAAACTAAAGATCTGCCAAGAAATTAGCAGGTTTGTGAGGTGCTTTTTCTATTGACTTTTCAGCCTGCATAGTCAAAATTGGAATATTCTATGAGGTTGAACTTGAATCCTTTAGGATACCAAAGGCCCAAGTTGGGTGTGTGAACAAGGTATCTTAATATTCTTTTTGCAGCTATTAAATGACACTCTTTAGGTGCAGCTTGAAACCTTGCACACATACAAACACTAAGCACGATATCAGGCCTAAATGCACATAAATAAAGCAACGAGCCTATCATAGATCGATACACCTTTTGATCCACATATGGAATATCTTTGTTAAGATTGAGGTGTCCATTAGTTGCCATGGGAGTCTTGATAGACTTGTCTTTGTCCATATTGAACTTTTTGAGGATGTCCTGTGTGTACTTGGTTTGGTAGATAAAAGTGCCTTCTCTCAGTTGCATCACTTCGAATCCCAAAAAGAACTTTAATTCGCCCATCATTAACATCTCGAATCTCCGTTTCACAATTTACTGAATTCCTCACAAAAATATTCATTAGTAGATCCAAAAATGTTGTCATCAACATAAATCTGACATACAAATAGATGACCATCAAAATGCTTTGTGAACAATGTATAATAAGCTTTTCCTATTTTAAAACCATTTTGAGTGAGAAAATCTCTAAGGCACTCATACCGAACTTGGGGAGCTTGTTTGAGGCCATAGAGAGCCGTACGCAATTTGTACACATGGTTGGGGTACTCTTGATCTTCAAAACCTAGTGGTTGCTCGACGTATACCTCTTCCTTGATAGGACCGTTGAGGAATGCACCTTTGACATTCATTTGATACAACTTAAAATTATGGTGAGTAGCATAGGCTAATAAAGTTCGAATAGACTCAAGTCTAGCTATGGGAGCAAAGGTTTCATCAAAATCCAAACATTCGACTTTTGAGTAACCTTTGGCCACAAGTCGTGCTTTGTTTCTCTTTACTACTCTGTGTTCATCTTTCTTGTTCCGAAAGACCCATTTGGTGCCCACGATGTTGGCTTTTGGTCCTTCCACAAGCTCACACACTTCATTTCTATTGAAGTTGTTCAACTCCTCTTGCATGGCCGTCACTCAATCAGGATCTTTTAATGCTTCCTCAACCCTGTATAGTTCTAGAAACGAGACAAAAGAGTAATGTTCACAAAAAATAGCAATGCGAGAACTAGTAGTTACTCCCTTTGTAATATCTTTGATGATGTTGTCGACGGGATGATCTCTTTGTATACTCCGAAGTACTCTTGGGTGAGGCACTTGTGAGATCATTCTCTCTTCATCATATTCATTTTCAATGTCTCCACCTAGATCATTGCTTCCATGATTATATTGATCATCTTGATTCTGCTGATGCTGATCTTGTGCAGAAGCTCCCCCTTGATCATTGCTCTCTGATTGAGGTACATCTTTTGCACTTTAGTCTTGTGATTACTCTTGAGGTGGAACATCACCAAGTGCCATCCTCCTAAAAACACCTAACATGAGGCTTCTTCTTGATCTAGCACACACTTATCAACTTCTCCACTTGGGAGCCATTAGTCTCATCGAACACTACATTTCGCGCCACTTCAACAATGTCAGAGACTTTGTTGAAAACACGATAGGCGTAGGCGTTCAAATCTTAACCGAGCAAAACCCTTCATTAGATTTTGATGCGAACTTTGAAGTCCTAGGTTTCTTGTTCAAAATATAACATTCAATCCCAAATACTCTAAAATATGAAAAATTTGGTTTGTTACCTGTCGGTACCCTGCGTATCGTATACCCCTTGGAACTACAAGAAGACCAAAGGAACTTTACCTGTCTGAGTTAAAGGCCTTTGAAGGCCCCACGTGTCATACGGGACCGGACCTGCCTCCCTTCTATGGTTGGTCCCTAGGAATGCCACGTGTATACAGCAACCGGAGCTACATCCCACACATGGGAAAGCTCCGGGTAAAACACCTGCGCGGCATCCCCGGACCTAACCCCCGACAGAGGGAAGCTCCGGTACCGACACGTGTACAACCGCACCGGACCAACCCATCCCAGACGATAAGCTCCAGATCTGCCACGTGTCCAACCGCCGGACCTTTAGCCTCAACAATAGGACCGGAGTACCTCCAATGGCTCGGACCTACGAGGGACAATCATAGACTTCAAGACCCGATTAAGTGTCATTAATACAACATTAATGACACACGATCGAATGTCCCTTAATTACAGTAATGGCACTGTCAAGGCCCGTTACCACACTATTAAGGGTAATTAACCTCATTAATTGTGTATTAAGAATCAGTAACCGCCAGGGCCACATGTCGGGCCAGGCTAGCGATGTAACGACCAGTCCTTGTGTTATAAAAGGACTGGTCGAGCAATACACAGGGGGGACACTGGAAGCTCTCGACTCTTAGACGCTCAATACAACAACTACGCACCCCGTGGAGTAGGGTATTACGCTCAGGCGACCCGAACCACGTAAATTCTTGTGTCTACTTGCCATCGTGTTCTGAATCTCTGCGCCCAATACCGAACTACAAACTCCGTGGGCTACAAATAGTAGTACCGGGAGAATTGCCGGAACAACACTCTACTGCTAGATCATCCAACGACAACCCTGCA
The DNA here is from genome assembly GCA_036927565.1 of Tuctoria greenei. NCBI lineage: Eukaryota > Viridiplantae > Streptophyta > Magnoliopsida > Poales > Poaceae > Tuctoria > Tuctoria greenei. The sequence goes on along the minus strand of JAYESD010000006.1, from coordinate 91,424,264 downwards.
GCGCAACCTGCTGGAGACAATCCCTCCAACGCGCAGCAGCTAGCAGGTGTTGTGGCTCCAGGAGGAGTTGTGCCTCCGCCGCCACCGTCCGCACCGGTGAATCAAGCTGGACAGTGGGATGGGGTGTCTGTGTCGGTCACGACATCTGCTAACAACAACCCTGAACACGCGCTCCATGCCGCGCGTGCTCTTATCCAACGACCACTGCCTCCAGGTGCATCCCAGGGTGCAATGGAGTAGTGGATGTCTGATGTGGAACATTTGGTTGCAGCAGCAGCCGATCGCATCAGCAACCAAGGTCCTCCCCCCTTGGGGCGGGCCCCATCGTAGCATCGAACCATGTTGGGCAGACTTGGTCTGCATGCTTCCCAACATAGGAGGCGTGTTGCGTCTCAACAAGCGATGTCGCTGCCTTCTGGGGTGCGACGCACCCATACGGTAACCAGGCTTTCAACTCATGACCTCCGGGCGGAGCTTGATCGCCATTACCGTCAATAGGATGGCCGCGTCCATATCAAGCATGCTCGCGAAAGACATGAGGCTCGAGACAGTCCTGCTCCCGAGGGAGTAGGGGGAGGTTGTTCTGCCCTGGCCATGCACCTACGCATGGTCAGATGGCCACAAAAGCTCCGGCCTCACCTACCGGAGAAATTTGACGGGGCTGTCAATCCCGCTGAGTTTCTCCAAATCTACTCCACCGCAATCCTTGCGGCCGGAGGCAACGAGGCTTTAATGGCCAACTACTTCCCCGTGGCTTTGACTGGGAAGCCAAGTCCTGGTTCAAGAGCCTTCTGCCCGACTTCATCAACAGTTGGGCGGAACTGTGCCAACAGTTCACCGCCAATTTTGGGAGTTCATAAACCCGACCAGGCACCGAACTTGACCTTTTTGTTATCAAGAAGAAGGGTGGAGAGTCCCTGTGATCCTTCATCCGGAGGTTCTCCCAGGTACGAAACACTATTCCTTCTATCTCGAGTGCCTCTGTTATTGTGGCATTTAGACAGGGCGTTTGAGACAAGAAGATGTTCGAGAAGCTGGCGACCAAGGAGATCACTAGCGTCACGGAACTCTTCAGCTTGGCAGACAAATGTGCCAAAGCTGCGGAGGGCCGTGAAATGCACTCCCAACCACCTCTGGAGGACAACAAAAAATCTTCCAAGGGTGAAGCCATTACCTCTGGGAGTGGCAAAAAGAAGAAAAAGTCCAACAACAAGAAAAAGTCATCGGCCGGCACACCTACTGCTGTAGCTACCGCAGCTCCGGGTGGCCGGGGGCCACGCCCTGAGAGATGATCTCGGCCGTCATCTGAAGACGGTGGCAACTCCATGATGTGGTGTCCTATACATAAGTCGAACAACCACAACCTGGAAGACCGCCGGGAGGTCTAGAACCTTGCCAAGTGCTACAACAAGCGCCAAAAAGTTTCTTTCCGTCAAAGGGAAGGAAAATAGAAAGTCGACGAAACTGTGTCTGAGGAGGAGTTAGGCTTTTAGGACCCTAAAAAGGTCTTGAAAGCTGTTTACACCTCCGTCGACGACTTCGACGTCTTCGACAATGAAATTCACAAAACCATGAACACCATCTTTGGTGGTTCGTGGGACATCACCTCCCACCGTGTCCTCGAGAGCATGTCGCGGAACATGGCCTCAGTAGCTCCCACAGCCAGGGCGGAGCCGCACCGGAAGTGGATGGACACTGCCATCACTTTCAATGCATCAGACTACCCTCGGAATATGATCGGATCTGGCCAACTCCCATTGATGGTATCTCCGACCATGTAATTGTGGACGGAGGTTCGGGGCTGAACCTCATAAGCTTTGAAGATTTTGTCAAGCTTTAGATCCGACCTTCGGACCTTCGCCCCTCCTGACCTTTCTCCGGAGGTTGTCCGGGGGCCATAACCCCACTCGGTGCAATTACTCTTCCGGTGACCTTTGGGACCCGGGAGAATTACCGAACTGAGAAGTTGGTCTTCGACGTGGCGCATATCAACTTACCCTTCAACACCATTTTGGGCAGGCCAGCCTTATACAAGTTCATGACTGTTGTTCATTATGGCTACTTGGTGTTGAAGATGCCCACACCAGCTGGTGCTCTCCAGATCCGTGGAGATCGCACCGCCGGAGTGACAACTCTGGAAGAACTCCACGCGCTTGCTACAACGCAGGAGGAAAAATCCAGAAAGGAGCAAGCTCCAAAACCCCGAGCATTCTTCATCGAGGCTCAACCTCCGCACCTCGCGCACAACCAAGCGGTGACACTAACATTCCCATCAAAGTCATCCAAATCGAGAGGTCTGAATGACAAATAGGAACTCGCGCTCGTCACTTTCCTCTGGGCTAATGTCGACGTGTTTGCTTGGCAACCGTCACAAATGCATGGGATCCCTAGGGAAGTGATCGAGCATAATCTGAAGGTCTATCCCAACGCTTGGCCTGTACATCAGAAGCCTTGGAAGCAATCAGTAGAGTGATAGAACTTCATACATCAAGAAGTGTTGAAGTTGCTCGAAGCTGGATTCATCCAAGAAGTCTTCCACCCAAAATTGCTGGCAAACCCAGTCATTGTAACTAAGGCCGGCGGGAAGCTTCGGATGTGTATCGACTACACTACACTGAATAAGGCATGTCCAAAAGATCCATTCCCACTACCTAGAATAGATCAGATAGTGGATTCCACCTCTGGGTGTGAATTACTGTGTTTCCTAGATGCATATTTTGGGTACCATCAAATCAGAATGTCTAGGGAAGATGAAGAGCATACCTCCTTCATCACAGTAGATGGATTATATTGCTATACTTCCATGCCATTCAGTCTCAAAAATGCTGCTTCAACATTTGGACGAGCTATGTACAAAAATTTTGGAGAGCTCATCAGAGACGTAGTGGAAGTGTATGTCGATGACATCATCGTCAAGATTAAGAACAAGGAGTCATTCCTTGACACCTTGCAAGCTGTCTTCGACATGTTGCGAGTCACTCGCACGAAGCTGAACTCGGACAAGCGTGTCTTCAGGGTTAGCTCCGGAAAACTTCTTGGTTTCTTGGTGAACCATCGAGGAATAGAAGCAAATTCGGCGAAGATAAAAGCTATTGAAGACATGCGGCCACCAGCCCGCATCAAGGACGTCCAGAAGCTGACTTGATGTCTAGCTTCCCTCAGCCGGTTCATCTCAAGACTCGCGGAATGGGTGCTACCCTTCTTCAAGCTATTGAGGAAGTCCGGACCATTCCAATGGTGTGAAGAAGCAGAAAAGACATTCCAGGAGCTGAAGCAGCTCCTCACCACACTACCAATCTTGGTAGCTCTGAACCCTGGTGAGCCACTCCTGCTTTACATTTCGGCAACTGACGAAGTTGTCAGCATTGTCCTGGTTGCAGAAAGACCAGAACCATCTCCAGTTCAGCAATCCAGACCCCTTCGGGAGGGTCCTGAGCTACTTGAAGTCGAGTCTGGGTCCCAGCTCCCAGACCCTGATCCTCAATGAGAAATGCCGGAGAATCCATCTCCTTCAAATGAAGCAGTCACTGCCGCTGAACAAGAAGATTCGGACCCCTCCGGGAGGGTCCGGATCACATCAGGAGAAGCTCCGGGTTCCTCCAGCTGAAACTCGGTCGGTCCCGAACAAGGTCCGGACCTCTCTGGGAGGGTCTGGGTAGACAAAGAGGATGCTCCAGGCCCCTTCGGGAGGGTCCGGACGATCCAGTGCCCAGTGTACTTCATCAGCGAATTACTCCATGACGCAAAGACTCGGTACCTGGAGGTGCATAAGCTGCTCTACGCAGTTCTTATTTCCTCTAGGAAGCTCCGACACTACTTCTAAGCTCACAAGATTTCAGTGGTAACCTCTTATCAACTATGTGCAATCTTGCATAACCCCAATTCAACTGGGAACATTGCAAAGTGGGCAGCGGACTTACCCGAGTTCGACCTTGAATTCATCCCATGACAAGCGATCAAGAGTCAAGCATTGGCGGACTTCATGGCGGGATGGACCCCTCTCCATCAAATCCTGGGGGCCCCAGTGAGCAGAACTCGGAACCCAAGGTTCCGATCTTCACTGAGCCTCACTAGACTCTCTACTTCGACGGCTCCATGCAGAAGAAGGGGGTCGGAGCTGCAGTCCTTCTCCTCGCTCCGACCGGGGAGAAGGTTAAATACATGGTGCACCTTGACTTCAAAACGACCAACAACATGGCGGAGTATGAAGCACTAATTTATGGACTCAAGGTGGCACTATCGTATGGTGTCAAGAAGCTGTTGGTAAAGGGCGATTCACAACTTGTTGTAAAACAAGTCAATGGTGAATGTTGCTGCAATAACCCTCAACTAGCTGCATACCTACTTGAAGTCCAGAAGCTTCAGAAGGACTTCGACGTCCTGGATCTTTGCCATGTCCAACGTATCAACAACGCTGAAGCTGACGAACTCTCGACAAAAGCTTCAACCGAGGCTCCGGCTCCCGACGGAACCTTCGTCCGGAGGTTGTCTAAGCCTACAGCTCAGCCTACTGAACTGAGCAAAGGGGGCGAGACCAGTATCTCGAAGATGGCGGTCCCGATGGCCCTGTTACCAAGGCGTCCATGAAGGGTCGTAGGTGCTGCAGGAAGCTCCGAGCAACCCAGCACGCAAGACTCAAATCCTCAAGCTAGCTCCGATGCATGGATCTCGGAGATCCGGAGCTACTTGAAAGACAATTTCCTTCCTGAAGATAATGTACCCGCTGACCGGATAGTCAGATTTGCTAAAAGATACACATTGGTATAAGGGGATCTCTACCGGGTGGTGCCAACAGCGCCCTAATGCGGTGCATTACAAGGGAAGAAGGTTGCGATCTCCTCGTAGAAATCCATGGAGGCGAGTGTGGGAACCATGCGTCCTCCCGCACGTTGGTCGGTAAAGCCTTCCAGCATGGCTTTTACTGGCCTGTAGCACTCCAGGATGCAACTGAGCTAGTGAAGAAATGTGAAGCACGCTAGTTCCATGTTAAACAAATTCATACACCGGCTCAGCCTCTACAAATGGTACCTCCTACATGGCCTTTCGCTGTGTGAGGGATGGATATCTTGGGACCTTTCCCAAGAGCCGTCGGAGGTTATATGTTCTTGTATGTTGCCATTGACAAGTTCACCAAATGGCCAGAAGCAACTCCAGTTGTGACAATAAACAAACAATCAACTATCAACTTCTTGCAGTCCATCGTATGCAAATTTGGAGTCCCAAACAAGACCATAACTGATAATGGGACCCAATTCACAAGCTCTGCATTCCAAGGATATTGTGAAGATCACGGCATCCAAGTCAGCTACGCTTTCGTAGCTCACCCGGCAAGCAATGGCCAAGCCGAGAGAGCAAATGCATAAATCCTAAAAGGACTCAAGACGCGCACATATGAGCGCCTGGAAAAACATGGAGCCAACTGGATTGAAGAGCTTCCGCCCAATCTTTGGGCCAACTGGACAACTCCAAACCGGTCAACTTAAGAGATAGCCTTCTTCCTGCTGTACAGAGCTGAAGTAGTCCTTCCTCCAGAAATCACCTTGGGGTCGCTCCGGGTCCGGACCTTCGATGATGCCACGCAGGACCAGCTCCGGCGTGAAGACCTTGACCTCCTTGAAGAGGGAAGGTGTCAAACAGCTGTTTAGAATGCCCGATACCGCCAAGCTCTTCGGCACTATCACCAAAGGCATTTTCACTGCCAACAGCTAGAGGAAGGCGATCTGGTGCTACGGAGAATACAAACTCGCGAAGAGTTAAACAAACTCTCCCCCAGCTGGGAAGGACCTTTCCGAGTGATCAAAGTATCCCGTCTCGGATGCGTTCGCTTGGCAACCGAGGATGGGACACATCTCCCTAATCCTTGGAACATTGAGCACCTCCGTAAGTTCTACGCTTAATATCATGGAGGTGAGTATGTAGTTACATGTGATGTATGTTATAGAGTCATTGTACAGAGTCGGGTAGCTCCTTCGAGAGAACAGCCGGACCTTCCCCGAAAGGTGCGCAAAGTTTAGGTAATACTTGTCACGGTCTCAGAACTAAAAGTGTAGCTAGCTACCTTGGGTCAAACGAGAAACGAAACACACTTAGCCTGGTTCCGTACCCTATAAGTGTACTTGTTTCCCCTATACCCCGGACCTATAATGAAAGACATCATTGTGTGAAAACAGACTCCACGTGCATTTATTTTGTACAGGCTCAATATTTTTTATTTTTCTCTTTCTTGTCTATAACAAAGTTGTGCAATTCTTAAAAAACTTTAGCTCGACCAGTTCACATATAATTCAAGTCACATTGTAAACTTTACCGGGTCTAAACATTGTTAATGGTCTACTTGTCTGAATGCCGCCAAGCCAATCTAGGGCCGGAGTGTGCTATCGACTTAGCCTGGACATGCACCCTAAGTACGCCACTCTACCTACACCCCGGCAGGCCGAAGTAAGGCAAGTCCAGAAATGATCGGACCTGGAGAAAACAAGCCAGTGCACTTAATTGTATTTAGAATTGTGTTTGACCTAAAACTTTCTTGGGAATAGTAAGTCGCAATTGAGTTATAGATAGGAAATGGAGTTTACTGTTTTTCTTGACTTCGATGTGCAGGAAAAATAAAGATCTCATGGTGATGGTGAATTAAGACGGAGCTATTAAAGCTCCGACATCCCCTAAGGTGGCTTGTTGTCGATGTTTTAACATTGATAGCAAGCGTTGCTGGAGCTACTAAGTTCCAGTAAAGCCAGGGGGCCAGCCGTCAATGCGAAGAAAATATGGTGGGAAGACTCCACAGTGGGGTCTGCTATTGACGCACTGCGTGTTGACAGCGGTCGCTGCCAGAGCTACTAAGCTCCAACAACACCAGGGGGCCTCTACTTTCGAAGACTTCGGACCTACGCTCTAAAAGTTTGAAGCGTGCAAGTCTTCAACAAAGTGCTACATCCTCTTGGTACATGTTCACAATCAAATTTTGTACATCTACCAGGGGGCCAAGTGGGACAAAGGTGTTGAAGACAAAAAATGAAATTCACAAAAAACTTGGATTTTGTTCATCTGGAGACAAGAGATTACAAAATTGGAGAAAAAGAAGAGAGAATACAAGCGGGAGCTACAAAGAGAGAGTCCTAGACCCTATGGAAGAACGAGGCGACCTTCTGGGAAACCCCCGACATGGTGGCTTGGGCGGCTTCTCCCTCTCCGTCGATGGGGCCTTCAAGCACCGGGTCCAGTGGGAACTGAGGGTCCCTGCTTGTGTAGCACGTCAGCACGTATTCTGCGACGTTCTTCGCCAGGGATTGTCCCTCGGTTTCCAGCTAGTCCGTGATGACATCGCCCATCTTGGTGAGCTTGTTGCCTGCCAAACTCAACGAATGCAACGCCTAGTCCAGCTCCAGCTCTGGATCATCCAGACGCACGGGACTAAAACTTATCGGCGTCAGCGCGTCGTTGGCTTTGCCCAGGAAGTCCCAAACTTGTTGGGACTCCGCAGCCCTTGAGCCTCGCATCTCCTCCAAGGATCTTATGGTCGCTGCAAGCTCCGAATTCTCCCGGGTAAGACACTCTACCTCTTTGGCATTCTGTTGAATCTTTTCAGCAACCTGCCTTTCGATTTTGCCGAGCTCTTCCTCCCGGAGGTCGATCTTGTTCCGGCGGTCGACCAGGTCTTTCTCCTGGCCCCACACTTTTATCTCTCTGGCAGCAATGTCATTCTTTCTCCTATCGAGGTCCTGCCGTCGCTGCCAAGCCTTCTTCTCCTCTTTCTCGCAGCACTCCTCCAAATTCTTGGTGCGCTCCGTGAGATTCTTGTCACCCAGAGTCAGCCTCTGAGTAAGCTCTTCCTCTTCACGAGGTCATCCTGCAGCTCCAGGAGTTTTTGCTCTTCATTTTCGAGCTTTTTCTCCCGCTCCTCAAGGGCCTCCCGATGCTTGACGAGGCTGTCGTGGATGGCGCTGAGCTTCTCCCCGTGATCATTCGCTGCGTTATTAGCAGCTACGGCCTGTTCGTGGATGGTCCAGGACTGGTTGTCAAGGGATCGCACCATGCTTTTCCTCTCATCCAGCAGCTTACCCCAGTACTCCAACCGGACCTTCTCCTTCTTCACCCACTCCTTGTCGTCATCCAGCCTCGACTGCGCCAGCTTGGTCTCGAATTGGAGTCGGTTGCGCCACCTCCTAATAGTATGGCACTCCTCCTCAAGGGCCTTGCTGTCGTGGTAAAAAGCTAGTTGGACCTGACGAAGACTGGAGTAGGCGTTGTCTATAGACAACGACAAAGGGATTGGCTCTGGGCCTACCGGGGTCTTCTCTGCTGGCTCCAGCGGGTTCTCCGTGACAAAAATCGGGTCCCACTCTACAAGAGCGATCCCCTGAGCTTCCACGGCACTAGGGTCACCCTCCGAGATAGCCTCGGCCGCCGCTGAGGAAGGTCCTGCAATAGAAGTTTTGACCTCCGGAGTTGGCTCCGAAGGTCCCGCCGCAAGGTCATCAACAATTGGTCCCTCGGGCTAGGGGCTGGCAGCTTCATCTAGGCACCCTAGCTCAGGCGCGGGCACCTCCGGGACCACCACATCCGGGGCATGCGTTGAAGGTCTGGTCGGAGATGAAGCCACTTCCGGCTCTGAGGCTGGCACCTCCTCCACCGCCGGCTCAGGCGCTTGCGCTTCGACCATCATGGGCTCGGGCACCAGCACTTCTGCAGCAACCGGCTTAGGCGGTGGAACCTCTTCAACGACCGGCACAAGCGCCGGAGCTCCATCAACCACCGGCTCTACCACAAGGGCTTCATCAACGCCCGGACCCACCGCCGGGGCTTCAACAACAACCGGCTCTAGGGCCGGAATCGCAGCTACCTCCGGCTGAGGCCGGAGCGTCCACCATTTCAGCATACAAACCTGGAGCTTCAACCTCCGGGGCAGGTGCTGCTAGTACATCTTCATTCCCATGGTCCGGCGCTACCACGGGAGCTTCTGGGGATGAGTCGAGGTCCAGGACCACGACAGCCGGCACCGGAGCTATCGCATCCTCAGCCACCTCTTGAGGCGGCACTGGGATTGGAGTCGGAGCCTCCGTCTGCATAGCCTCAGCTGCTGCTACAGGAACCAGAGCTTCAATCCCTTTCTTGGGTACCCTGTGGATGAAGGACGAAGACACTCAAAATGCAGTTACAACAAAAAACAACCAATTGAGGTAAAAAACAAAATTTACCTCGGAAGGCTTCCGCTCCAGCTAGCGCGGAACCTCTTCCTCGGACGTTTGGGGCCGTACTTGTCGCCATTGCCGTGTCAGCTCCGTAAGGTTCCCCGGAGCTTGCTGTTGTCGTCGGCGTCACTTTGGTTGAGGCCCCCCTCGACCGGGAAGGACCTCCGGACCCAGAGCCTTCAGCTGGCCCTAGTACTGGAGCCACATGGCCGGAGCTAGCACCCCGGGGAGATGCCGATGCTTGAGTGGTTGCCGCTTTTGAAGACCTTCCCCTCCGGGGAGAAGGAGCCGCTACGGAAGGAGCAGGTCTGACGGACCTCCCGTCAGAGTGCTCCAGCTTCCTTTTACAGCTCGAGGGCTTGGCCAACTCTTTGTCCTTGCCCACGACTTCAACTCTCTGCCTCGGGGCGGAAGGGGAACCACCCTCGGAAGCCCCGGGGATCACAAACCCGGTGGTCGAATGCCTCTCAACTTCCCCGAGGTCGTCAAGCACCGACATCTCCTGTTGGAGCTCCCTGCTAAACTCCGCCTCCAATTTTAGAGGGAGGAAAGCCACCTGCAGAGTCAAGTCGTCACCGTCGACGTCAATGCCGTGCTGGAACTTCTTGAGGTGAAACTCCAAAGCTTTGCCTTCCAGGTTGGACTTCAAACCGGTCTCGATCCGGTCGTCGTCCATCACGCTGTTGAGGGCCAAAGTGAGCTTCTCCCTCTTCTTCAGCGGAGCCCACCAGTTGACCAGGAAGTTGCAGAATACCGCCTGGGGAGTCACCCCTCCTTCCACACATTGGTGGATCCTTGTCAGAGTAGGGTTGAAGGTGTCCGATAACACCGGAACTTCGCTCCAAGCTTCAGTGTCGATGTTGGGGAGGCCTCCGGGCAGCTCCAGCTTCTCATGCTCCTCTGTCCTGATGACAATCCAATCCTTCTTCCAATCATCCCACTTGCCAGAAGGGAACAACCGCAAGTACTTGTACGAGCACTTCTTGCGCTTCACAAAATAATAGAAGGCAAGGTACTCATCACTTTTTTGCCGGTGGTGTGGATGGTGAAGAAGGTGCGGAAGAGCTCGACGCAGGGAGGAATACCCACCCACATCTCGCAGAAGTGCACAAAGATCGACACCAGAAGAATGGAGTGGGGGCCAAGGTGGTACAGCTGCAGACCATAAAAGTCTAGCAACATCAAGACAAAAGTGGAGAAGGGTGGGATCAGTCCCACCATGGCGTACGCAGAGAAGTACACTATGTCGCCGGCGTGCTCCTTCTCGAATGGAAGCTTGCCGGTGCGGACCTGGTGGTTGAAGAAGTCACTGGACCGCCCCATGAGGGCCCAGACCTTCTTCAAATCACCGTCGGTCTTAAGTCAGCTCTTGCGGAGACCTAACTCCATCACAGCACAACGGGGCAAGAGATGAAAAGCAGGCCAATGTTTGGAGGAGTCGAGCACAAGTTCAAATGAAGGCGTAAAGAATCCCCAAATGGTGCACGCTTTCCTTCTTAAGTAAGCCCCTGCAACGTTTGGATGGAAACCGCAGGGGAGCCGACGATACAATTCAAAAACTTCACCCTGCCAATGATAAGGGGGCCCGGGGCCACCCCGACGATCAAGTCGAGGTCCTTACCCCAGGCGAACAGTTGTCATCATGAAAGGCGGGAAGCCTGAGGGCGGCGGCCTGACAGGGCGCGCGGAACAGATACGATTTTCGTATCAGGAACCGGTGACCTTCCATTGCGTGAGATCTACACGCTCAGATCTCACCTGCCGCATCTTGGATGTGCCACACGGCGTTGGCTTAACTACGAACTACCGCACACGGCACATCCGAAGACCCTTGAAGACAAGACTCAAAAACGGAAGGATGGACCCACCTCCGGCAGAACGACTTCATTCAAAAGGTCTCTCCCAGAGGTGGGCCCAGGGGGCCACTGTCGGTACCCTGTGTACCGTATACCCCTTGGAACTACAAGAAAACGAAAGGAACTTTACCTATTTGAGTTGAAGGCCTTTGAAGGCCCCATGTGTCATACGGGACCGGACCTGCCTCCCTTCTAGGGTTGGTCCCGGGTGCTGCCACGTGTATACTGCAACTGGAGCTACATCCCACACATGTGAAAGCTCTGGGTAAAACACATGCGCGGCATTCCGGACCTAACCCCTGACAGAGGGAAGCTCCGGTACCGACACGTGTACAACTGCACTGGACCTACCCATCCCAGACTATAAGCTCCGGATCTGCCACGTGTCCAACCGCTGAACCTTTAGCCTCAACGATCAGACTAGAGTACCTCCAATGGCTCGGACCTACGAGGGACAATTAAAGACTTCAAGACCCGATTAAGTGTCATTAATACCACATTAATGACACATGATCGGATGGCCCTTAATTCCAGTAACGGCACTATCAAGGCCTGTTACCACACTATTAAGGGTAATTAACCTCATTAATTGTGTATTAAGCATCAGTAACCGCCAGGGCCACATGTCGGGCCAGGCTAGCAATGTAACGACCAGTCCTTGTGCTATAAAAGGACTGGTCGAGTGATACACAGTGGGGAGTCTAGAAGCTCTCGACTCTTAGACGCTCAATACAACAACTACACACCCTGTGTAGTAGGGTATTACGCTCAGGCGGCCCGAACCACATAAATCCTTGTGTCTACTTGCCATCGTGTTCTGAATCTCTACGCGCCCAATACCGAACTACAAACTCCGTGGGCTACCAATAGTAGTACTAGGAGAATTGATGGAACAACACTCTGACATTACCCATTAGGAGCTCATAAGGTGTCTTCTTCAGAAGTCGATGAAGATATAACCGTTTTGTGGCATGACAAGCAGAGTTTACCGCTTCCGCCCAAAACTCGTCTGAAGTTTTGTACTCATCTAGCATTGTTCTCGCCATCTCAATGAGTGTCCTATTCTTTCTTTCGGCCACCCCATTTTGTTGAGGGGAGTACAATGCTAAGAACTCATGCTTTATTCCTTCTTCATCCAGGTACTCCTCAACTTGAGTATTTTTGAACTCCATTCTGTTGTCACTCCTAATGTTCTTGACGGTTGAGGAGAATTCATTTTGTTCTCTCTTCAATAGCTTCTTTAATATTCTTTGGGTCTCTGATTTATCATACAAGAAAAATACCCAAGTAAATCTAGAAAAATCATCAACAATAACCAAACTGTATTTGTTACCGCCTATGCTTGTATAAGCAATTGGACCGAAAAGATCCATACGTAAAAGTTCCAACGGGCTTGATGTAGTTATCGCGTTCTTCACAAGGTGTGGTGCTCCAACTTGTTTTCCAGCTTGGCATGCGCTACACAGACTGTCTTTCTCAAACACAACATCTTTCAAACCTTGGATGTGACAACCCTTTAGAAGTTTATGCATATTTCTCATCCCAACATGGGCTAGGCATCTATGCCACAACCATCCCATGTTAGTTTTCACAACCAAGCAAGTGTTGAGTTCGTCTTATCTTTGTTGAAATCAACAAGATAAAGTTTTCCCTTCAACATTCTCTTGAATGCAATTGAGTTATCGCTTCTTCTAAAGACTGTCACACCCTCATTGGTAAATAAACAATTGTATCCTTTGTCATATAGATGAGATATGGATAAAAGATTATAATGTCTAGAGTCAACATGTAAAACATTAGAAAGTGTGTGTTGAGATGAGATTGCAATTTTACCGGTGCCAAGGACTTTTCCTTGATTGTGGTCTCCGAAGTAGATTCCTTCACTTGGATCCGTATTTTGCTCATATTCTACAAACATTCTCCTCTCTCCGGTCATATGATTGGTGCATCCACTGTCTAAGACCCATTTTGATCCACCAGAGGAGTAGGTCTGTAAAATAGAGTTATGTCTTGGTTATAGGTACCCGAGTTTGCTTGGGTCCTCGAAAGTTAGTCACAAATGTTTAAGGCAACCACACACAAGCTTTTGGTCTCTTTTGACGCAGCCCTGCATATTTAGCATAAACATATCAAACTTTATTTTTCTTAAGAACATAAGATGCATCAAAAGTATGAAATAAAGTTTGATGTTCATGTTCATATGATTTTTCTTTAACAAAAGCAATATGATTCTTATTTTGACCACTAGTGAATTGCTTCTTACCTCTTGCATACCCAAGACCATCTTTGACATTAGGAGGTCTTGTGATCATATATGCACTACGTGCATATATGGTCTTTTCCTTGTCAAAGGTGTCGCTTTGGAATGGATGCTTAGCTTGTGTAGCATTGGATTCATCTTTTTACATTAGCCTTCCTACTAGAGCACGTGCAAGTTTTAATTGTTGTCAACTTCATATCTTGAGAGGGTGAGCTCTTATAGGAGGAAGCGCCACTTTGCTTGAGTGACTCAACTTGCACTTCAAGAAATTTTTTAAACTTCTATCAAGTTAGAAAGTTCATCCTTCATTGAAAAGGCGAGTCTTCTAGTTTTGCGTAAGTCTACTTACTCAATGCTAGCTCAAGCTCAAGTGCCTTACTTATCTCCTTTTCAATCTCAAGAAGCTTTTCAACCTCTTGATATGTTCCTTTCACAGATGAGCATATCTTCTTGATGGTTGACAAGCTCCTCTTCTCAAAGATTTCATCCGACAACATCTTCATTTTTCTTAATGCAGTTTTACTTAGTCCCTTTAACATTTCCTCATTCTCACTAGAGCTGTCAAAATCATCATTAAAGGAATGTAAGGAGGAGGGTGTAAGTCGAACCTTTTTCTTGCCTTCTTTAGCCATGAGTCAAGTGTGGTTGTAGTTCTCCCGTCCTCCCATGTTTGGGAAGAGTGTAGACTTCTTGGTCGGCTTATTAATGGCAATTGTCGATATCTCCTCTTCATCATCCGAAGAGGACACGTCGTTGGAGTCCCACTCCTTTCCAATGTGCGCTTGATGTGCTTGCTTCTTTTTCTTGAAAATTTTCTTTTGTTGCGGCTTCATTTCTTTCTTCTTCTTGTATTCCTCATATTAACAATCAACCATAAAGTGTCCATATTCGCCACAGTTGTAGCAAGTACATCGAGCCTTGGATTTTCCTTTTTCCTTGTTCTTTCCTTCACTTGAGTTGCTGCCTTTTCTTCTTCTCTTCATGCTCTTGAATCTTTTATTGTAGAGCGCCATTTCTTCATCATCCAAATCTATGCTTACATCGTTAGTGTCTTATTCTTCATTTGTCTCACAAGTCTCCTTCCCTTTGGGCTTGCAAGTTGCCTTGAGGGCAACTTCCTTCTTCTTGGATGAGGTAAGTTCAACTAAGTCTTTGTTATGTTTAGCTTCTTTCTCCATCATCTCGTGATTGATAATTTTGCCAAGACTTCATTGGGTGTTATTTTGTGGAACCCCGGATATTCCCTTATCATTGAGCATAAAGTGACATTCCGAGGCATGAAGGCTCTTATCATCCTTTTTACAACCTCATGATCAGTCCACTTTATGCTTCCATAAGCACGGATCTTGTTGATCAGTGTCTTCAAGCAGTTGTACATGTCTTGAGGAGTTTCACCATCCTCTATGGCAAATCTCCCCAATTCTCTCTCAAGCAACTCAATCTTTGCTTCGCAAACAGAGTGGTTCCCTTCATGAGCAGTTTTGAGTCTATCCATATGTCTTTGGCAACTTTGAGTCCATCCACCCATGTGAACTCTTCTCGACTCAAAGATGAGGTAATCATCGCAACGGCTTGTGCATTGCGATGAATTTCTTATTCTTGCTCCAAAATGAGTTCTTCGTTGTTTTTGGGGATGTCCAAACCTATACAGACTATATGCCAAAGATTTGGGTTTAGTGGAATAAGATGCATCTTCATATTATATTTCTGCATTGAGTAATCATTGTCGTCAAGCTGTGGAGGTCTTCCCATGGGAATGGAAAGATAGTGCTTGTAATTGTTAAGCTTCTCATAATTAAAAGGATACCGGGAGTATTCTTGATGACTACCCCCTTTGGCTTTTCATCTTCCTTCTAGCCCTTTTGGCTTATAAGCTTCTTCGTGAGAAGCGCCTTGAGTTCACGCACTTCTTCATCATCGTGTTCATGTTCCTTGAGCACATCAAACGCCTTGTTGTCTTGTTCTTCTCCAATAATGGGCATTTCTTGGATCTTGTTGGTCTTGTCAGTGGTCATTGTTTCTTCGGGTGGTGAGTCTCGTAAAAGGACAGTCTTGCTCTGATTCCTATTGGATGTGGCCTAGAGGGGGGATGAATAGGCGTTGAAAACTTTTCCTGCAACACTTAACCAAAAATGTCAAATACAGGAGGGCCGGACTAGTCCAGTGTAGGATTCAAACTACTCCGGTGTACTAGTTATGCCTACAAAAGATTAACAGATAATGTAATTTCCTAAAGTGATTCAGTGGTGGAATATAGTAAACTATCCTAACAACTTGAGTAAGTGATTAGGATGAGAGATTTGCACGTGGAATACAAAATTAATACAAGTTGCAAGATTGATCAACCCTATACCCTAGATGATGATGATTGCAAAAGTAAAGAACTATACACAAGAGATAAGGATTTTTACCTAGGTTCGATCTCACCAAAGAGATCTACTCGTTGAGGAGCCCACACAGAGCCGGGTCTCAATCAAGCCTTTACCTCTTCAAGTCACCATAGAGGCCGACTTGAGTTCCACTATCAAGGGTAATCACCATGTCAATGGGGCAACCTCACACGCTGAGGGCCACAAATTATAGTGAGAAAAACAAATCAATTACACTCAAAAGATGCGTGAGTGTATGAGAGATTCAAACCCCAAGAGCTCTGCAATGCGTAGAAGACGATCTCCCATTCCCAAATCTTGATTCCCAAAAGATTTAACTTTTAGGGCTTTAGATATGTGGGGAGAAGTGTTTTTGTGCTCTTGGGACGTATGACGACACTAGGGTTCTTAGTTTTCTGTTGTGGGGTCATGGATCACTTATTTATAGACTTTCTAAAAAAGTTAACGTTAGGGATCCTGACGGTCGGACTAGTCCGCTCTAGGAATCGGGCTAGTCCGGTGTGCTGTGTAAAACTTGTGTAAATAGTGTAGCACATCTGAAACCCTAATTTGTGTGAGGTGATCCATATTTTTCTACATTGGAACAGAAAGTTAACCGAATGTCTTCAATGGCTCCAGAAACTCAATCGTACTAGTGTGCAACTGGATGGACTTGTCTGGTGCAAGGTGATATGTGTTGTCTTGGCAAAACATCAGAAAGTTGAACGGACTTGTCCGCCATACGTCCGGACTTTTCCAGGTGGCAAGATTGAGTTGATCGGACTAGTCCGATTCTGTTTCGAACTTGTCCATGTGAGAACAGAAAGTGTATCTACCTAGTCCCCTTGTGAATGGACATGTCCGATGCACCAGTGAATTGCTTAATTGTTGATTTTAGCCCTTACCCTCTACGCAAAGTTATGAGCTCTTGGGATGTGTCTCTCACACACATCTTCTACATTAACATCTACTTTGCGCTTACATTCTTTACTTGGGCTTTTCCTTTCTCAATCCTCATTTTTCACCTTTTTGTGTACCATTAGTTCTATTATTCGTATACCTGCTTTCATCTCAACAAATTCCATTAGGATCTCGTTTGTTAGTCATCAATCACCCAAAACCCACAAGGGAATGCCTAGATGCACTTTCAAGCCTCCACTTGAGGTAAATTGTATCACACCCCATTTGCATGTCTATATTTTATTTCTTTATTTCAACCACATTTTGCATCTAAAAAATAATGCAGTATAGGTTAGGGTAATACAATAAAAGATGTGCGGTAAAAATATTTCTTTACTTTGCATATGTTTAAATAATGAATAGTTCTCTATTTTATTTTCTCTGGTCTCATACATACAACTTAGTATTCTCCAGGTATTTTGTTTATTGGCTTAGAATAATCTTGCCTTAAAACTTGGAATTTGTGGGTAGCAAAAGATTAGTCCAATTCTAGGTTGTTGTGGGATATGATATAGTGATAAGAGCTGCTAATATCCTAGTTAAAAGTAAAAGTTGACTTTTCGGAGAAAATCTAAAATGGAAATTCCTCATTTGATAGATATTCCTACATAAGCCATATGATGATTTGAAGTTGATAAACCCCATGCATATGCTATTTGTCTTCACATTGAGCCTAGTCAAACTAGTATAGACCTATGTGAGAATCTTTTCATGCTTTGAAGATCATGATTGCACGAGCACATGCTAAACTTCTAAAACTAGAAGTTAGCTAAATTCCATCATACCATTCCACCATCAAAAAGATACTCCATGTTTTCCTTGCATAATACTCTCTTCAAAATATTTGAAAATAAAGGAGGAGTAGAAGACATGGCTACAAAAAAGTGCATGCTCATGTACAAGAGCATGAGAAAAAAAAAGAATAAGTAGCCATGTTTCATCCTCACAAATAAAGAGAGTGCAATACAAAGGAGTCATCTTCATATTTCCACTCCACAAATATTCCATCACACTTGCACAAATCTTGATCGAAAGTATGATTTCTTTTCTCCTAAGGCTTACTCCTTTGACTTAGTAATACTTGTGTTGCAAATATGCCTACTCTTGATCCCTACCAAATTCCACATATAAGCCTTATTTAGATGTAGGATAAGGCATTGCCTTGGTGAGGATACGAATACCACTTCCCACATAGGAGTGATTGAGTGCATCATTTGAGGAACTTAAAATCAAACACCATTTGAAATTCTCCAAAAATTTGAATGGAACTCATACATTAGGTGATGCATGCTCATTTTGCTATTATATCTTTCAAACACCCAAGAAAAAGATGAGGCATAAGCACCATATCTAAGAAAAAGGGTGAGGTACCATGGCCAATTTATTCAATGCAAGGTATAGTATTTTGTTGTGCAATTGGTAATTTTGCAAAATAGAACATTGTAGCAACTCCAGATCAACAACCTAAGTCATTATTTTTGCTTAGGGATGAGCAATGGTTAAGCTTGGGGGGAGGTTGTTGACGGTCATTATCTTCCAATTTTGACCGTCAATATAACTCAATTATGTGAGGGAATAAATATTTCTTACACACATCATAGTTAGATTTAACATAATTTCACTTGTGCTGGGAGAAATAGTGCATGCAGGAGTTTTTATGCAGAAATGATGGAGAATGAGGGAAACAATCCTAAAACGTGCCACCTGAGCCAATCACGCGATGACACATGGCACCACATGGATCCATGACTCATTCCCAGGCGTATCCGAGGAGACCCAGCGGTCTATCACCCGGGAATGGGATTAGGGCCCACCTGGAATTCACCTCGAGGAAGCACACCCGAAGGGGGACTAAGACGAGGTCGGCTGACCCCCCTAGTCGGACGACTTGGCCCTTGCACCGAACCCAGTCTTGGTCCACAAATTGGGTCCTCATGGCTCCCTAAAGGCGGTGAAAATTGATTCATGCGCTAAATGTGGCAGGAACCGCCTCTACTCCATGTATATATAGGGGGGACATTGCCTCACTTCTCACACAGAGCACTCAAGCATTCTCTCTTGTATACACTAGTTCTCCTAGTTCCTTAGTGGAGGTTAGGCTATAGAGAGGAGCCTCTAGTCCCAAGTCCAAATTGGGAAAGGTATGGCTCATGTATCTTTTCTTGTATTTGTGACATGATGCATTATATTAATATTATTAGTCTTTACTTATTCATATACTTGGATGAAGCGTTTATTGTTTGGTTGTTGAGTCCATGTATGTGCTAGGTTTGATGTTATTATGGTCTAGTTATAATGCATTATTCATGTTATCATAAACAACATACACCACCACTATAGTCTAATTAGGTATTAATATGATTATGTTCATATGTGTAATGTAGTGCTTGGTTCCAACATTGGTTTCAATGATGTTTAGGTTAGTCTTTGCCTTAGGACGGTAATTGTACCCAGCCCCTTAAGGTATTTACTTAATGTAACACCCTCATTTTCATCCATAATGCATTGCATACATTCTAATACATGCTTCAAATTAATCAACACAAAAAGAAACAAATTTAAAATGAATTAGAAGCAAAACAACACTTAAAAGTATGTAAAAGTATGGACTTGTCCGGTTGGTACCCCGAACTAGTTCGTTTTTCCCCCTTTGAAGCCCCTCCGAATTTGTCCATTTTTTCTATGGACTAGTCCGACAAGTCTGTGTTCCATTCTGGACTTGTCCATGTTGAGTGCGGACTAGTCCGACCATAGCTACAGTTTTAGAATAAGTTGTCAAACCCTCGGACTTGTCCAGTCAATGCCGAACTTGTTCGTTTTGCTCTCTAGACAAGACCGGACTTGTCCGGACCTCCTACCGGACTTATGTGTTTTTGTCTCAGTCCAACATCAGACTAGTCCAGCCCTCTAGCAGACTTATCTGGTGTGCCCGACTCGGATTTAATATTTTCCTCCACGAATTTTTTTGGGTATTTACCTTGATTGGGCCCAAGGACGTCGTGTCTAACCTCTTTGGAGCCCATGTGGGACCCCACCCCGACCTCCACCCACCTTAGACTCAAAATCAATCAAACCCTACCTCTCCACCCTATATAAACAACCCAACGCCTCAATTTCTCATCTCTTTGCTACTCTTGGAAGACCACCAAACCCTAGTTCGTGGGAGCCGTCATCAAGAAAAGATCCAAAAGCAAGGAGGAGAGGGAGAACACAAAGGAGGACCAATCAAGGAAGATCTTCATCGACTTCTGTTCTTCATCACCAATTCACCCTCAACTCTCCATCAACTCTTCATCACCAACCCTAGATCGCCAAGATTCAAGTGTTGCACTCAATTCCCGATCTTTGGAGTTCTACACAAGTGGTACATCTTCTACTTTTCCCTTTCCATGCAAATTCAACCCCAATTCTTGCACATCACGAAAACCCTAAATTCAAGTTTTGATCAGGGCGGACTAGTCCGGACCTGGCACCGGACTTGTCCCATATTTGTATCTGTTTCAGTCTGAATTAATTCCAATTTGACTCTAATCAATTCCAAACCTGTCCAAACTTCTTAAAAACTATCAGAACAAGTTAGTAAACATTAATAGCAACTCATTAACATGTTTCACCTCACAATTGTATTAACCATGCATGACATGGCATATTGAGTAATATATGAACATTTATTGATTATAATGTCTTTTTCGTACATTCATTGTGCGTGATAGAAGGTTTTGCTCCAGAGGGTGCTATCGAGGACCTCCAGCACTCGAATTTTGAAGTCTTTGACCCTAACCAAGCTCAGGAGCAAGGCCAGTGTCCTTGAACATATTGATCCTGTTTTAAATGTTTTGTTTGCAAAATTGCATGCTTGTGTCAAATTGTTGGGAAACCCAAATATTATAGAGAGTCTTTCCATATGTTTGTGATTTTATCACCTTTCGGTGACTAAGAACCTCCCTTACTAGTGTTGTTTGACCATCCTTGTCGCTGATATATTATAGAGAGTCAGGAAGGACTTTTACCTTTTGAGAATTGATGATTATGGTTAACTGGAAAACATGGGACTTGGGAGATCTAAGCAAGCATGAACTGTGGATTGGGTTGGATGTTATGGTGGTTTCTCTTGGTTTAGATCTAAGGACCGGTTCATGGAGCGACCATCCAGGGTTTACAGTGCCACCACAAGGCCAAGTATGGGTGTAGCGTAGCTAAAAAATTAGGTGTGCTGCTGGTATTGCAAGGACCATTGGATGGTATGGGGAATGGGAGTCGAGAAGGGCTACCTTGAGAACTGCAAGGCACATGAGTGGGCATGTGGGTGCGAGAATGAAGATTCAAGCCTGCTGGTGAAATCTTAGTGGGTCCATATATGCTAGTAGTCCCTTTGTAAAAGCTATTTTGTGATCTCTTGGCCACACACCAAAGAAAGTGTGAGACAGTATAAGGGAGGTTCTTAGTCACCGAAAGGTGATAAAATCACAAACATATAGGTAAAGTGGTACAACCTCTGCAAAGTGTGTCTAAAACTATCATGATAGACGTGCTAGCGGTCATTAGCAACCTGGACCCTAACATGATTAGTGGGAAACTTGGTATTTGGGATGGTTTGGTATTGGTTATGGTTATGGATATTGTCGAAGGGTCAATGCGACACTTCCCCCGGATCTGCTAAGGAGCAGCCCGCGGAGGTTTTTGTTCGGCAGGGATTAGACCTCAAACTAGTGTTCTAGCGGAAAAGTATGAGACAATTGTTTTTAGGTGGTTCGGGCCGTGAGGAGCATAACACCCTACTCCAACGTTGGATTGCATTGCTTGGTGAGTGTGTATGCGTATGTGTGTGTATCGAGGATTCTGAGTCTGGTGCTTGTATCGGTGGTCATCCAGGCCTTTTATAACCAAGACTGGACGCCTTACAAGTGGGGTCCCGGGGCCAGACAGGTGGTCCTGGGGCGATCTTATCCTAAAAGATCTAAGGCTTCCCGTATAAGGTTCTCTGAGAGTGACGGTGGAGACTCGCTGTCTTTCCACCTTCCTTGTCAGTAGCCCACGCGCCATTGCTAACGATGGCAGATGGTGTCCCGTTAGCCTGTCTTGTTGCCGCAAGCTACCCACTTGGCCAAGTGGGATAGGCCTGCAGCGCCTTCACTGTGATGTGATTAGTCGTAGCGGTCTTCTGACCGTTGGCATGCTATGCATCGTGAGTCAGAGGTGGGTGTGGTCCTTCAATGCGAGCCCTGGGTGGAGCGCTCCAGCTTTTAACTCCCGCACCTTACTGTCTTTGGGTGCTGTGAGACACATGGCACCGCCGGTGCAGGTCCTCGCCGGGGAGGCTAGCCCTGGTCTTTCATGGCATGTGGCAGCTCCGGGGCTCCCCAAGGGACGTGGCAGCTCCGCTCTCTCCTCAGAGGGAGGGCGCTTGGTCCGGCGCTCCAGGCTTCATGATGGCCCTAGTGCTTCTCCATCGAGGTTGTGCGGGTCTCTCGTCGTTACGTGGCGGTTTTGGAGGTTATCTTCCCTGGGGACTTTATCCCATCCTTCGTGCCCCACGTAGCGGCACTAGGGCTGGATCCTGAGGGAGGCTAAGACCTCGACAACTTTTAGAGACGTGGTGGTGCCAGACTTGCTTCTGTGTCTTCATCCTATGTGCGAGGGTACCCGGTCTGCTGGGTACCGACAGTGGCCCCTGGGTCCACCTTGGGGCGTGGAGAAGAGCCCAGAGATGGAGCCCTTTCCATGTCTTCCCGCACTCTGCTTTAAATTCTGTCTTGGATAGCCGGAACGGTGGGTGCTTCTGCCAATTGTCGCCATGCGTCCTCCTCAAGTAGAGGGGCTGTGGTGACGAGATCTTTGCTGCTGTTGTTTCTCTGCCTTCTGCGGCGCCTATAACCGTCACAGTTACTGATGCGGTTACAATACCTTCATATGCCCCGCCTTTACGGGAGCTACTTTAGCTATTTTCCCGGGTGGCTGACAGCCTTGGCTTGCGCTCCATCCTGGGAGTGTAGGGCCCATTGCCATGGGCGCTGCGTCCTGAGTGGTGTGGGCCGATTTTTCGCACGAGGTACTCAGGCACCGCAGGGGTAATTGAAAAGGAACCCTTTCAGAGGGATCGTTCCCCTCCTTATTCACACCCTGCATCCTAGGATTTTGCCTTCTTCCTCGAGTACTCGATCTTTATTTCCTTAGTCAAAGCTCCAATCGTCTCCACCATCTCCACTTGCTCCAATGGCTTTCCATTGCCTCCGTCTCGCCTTCTGTCAGCAGACAACCTGTTGTCTATGCAGCGACTGCTTGGTTGGTCGGCGGCGGAGCGTGCGGGAATGATTCGCTGTGGATCTCCCGCTCTAGAAGACTTGCGTGAAGACGAGACTGTTCCCTTCTCCGCTTATGTGTCTGCAGGGTTTGGACTTTCGTTGTCACAGTTCTTTTTCACGGTGTTGGAGTATGGGCTGCAGCTCCACCACCTGTCGCTGAACTCTATTGTCGTGATAGCAGTGTTCCTCCATTTCTATGAGGCGTTCGTGGGCTGTAAGCCGACGGTGGAGATGTTCCACCTTTTCTTCGTAATGAAGACCACTGCGAAAGGCGAGACTACTCAGGTGGGTGTCTACTACTTCCAGCACCAGGACAAATCCTCCCGACACTACATCCATTCACTTAAAGGAGGCAAGTGGAAAGCCTGGAGGGAAGATTGGGAGATCGTGCGGGTTGAGCCCCATCCTACGCTGAAAATGCGTACTGCAGGCCCTACCGCCGATCCCGCTACTTGGGAAGCATTCCAGGGGCTGCCAAAGGAGTATTTGCCAATATTGAGAAGGATTCGGTCCTTGGCGAGCAAAGGCCTGACCTCCCTGATGGTGCTGACCGACTTCTTGTGCCGCCATATCGCCCCTCTACAGGATCGACGGTACGAGGCCTGGTACTACGTCGGTAATGCCGATTTGTGCCGGCTGTCTCCGAACGACCTTACCTCAAAGGAGTTGGAGGGTTTGTCGAAAGTGGTGACCTGCGATATGGTTGACAATGAGCACGTATCCTTCCCAACCAAATGACAGCCGCTTTTCATGACCCTCGATGTGAGGAACAATCTTATGGGCTCGATGTCGGCGGTCAATGTGTTTGGAGTTGCCCGTCTACACCCTGAGGACACATCAGGGGTTTCAGCGATTCTGGCGCGGTGTCGCGTCAGTTTGCAGCAAAGGTCATATTCCTCTCACTTGTCGAAGAAGGCTGCCGTAGGGTCCCCAACATCTTCCACCGGGCTGGAGGGCAGCCAGCCTGCCCCAGTTCCATCGCCAGGAAGGTGTTACCGCCGTCTGGCCTTTGAATCGGCTGCTCTTGCGTTAAAGAAGTAGAAGTTGATGTGGGGGGACAACATCGCAACTTCTCATCATGATGTAGCCGGGACGGCAGAAGCTCCCGTCGTGAACCTGGTTCCCTATTTTAGCAGTGGCTCTGGTTCCGGTGGGGGCGTAGGGGGGGGGGATTGTGTAAGAGATCGCACCATTGCGGGCTGATCCAGAGCCTGGGCTAGAGATGGCAGCCCCAGTCTTGAGGGCAGGTTCTAGCAACCTCAATCTATTGACCAGGGTGGAGGGCCAGGGTCACTGGAGCGATCCGACCCGCTGGAAAGGCGTATCATCTTCCTCTGCTTTTCTCCTACGCACGTTCTTACGCAGTTTTATCCTAGTTTCTCAGTGCGTCGTCAGTCGACTTGGTGCCCTTGGTGCTTTTAGGGTTGGGCTTGGTAGGCCCCACCCTTCCTGGGGATGGAGCGGAGTCTGCCATGCTGCGTCCTACGCTCGAGGGCTCCTCGGCCTTAGGTGCCATCGTTAACTCTACACTCTTTTTCTGCTGAGGTATGTGAGCTTGAAGCAGCGCAGGGCGTGGAAGTACCAGGCGAAGGGGTGCCCAACGGGGTTGTTCCCGCCATAGGTGTGCCAGGCAAGGAGGTACCCGGTGCGGAGGTGCCAAGCGGGGATATGCCCGGCGTGGAGGTGCCCGGCGTGGAGGTGCTAGGCGGGGAGGCGTCAGGTGGGGATGTGCCCGGCATGGAGGTGCCAGGCGGGGAGGCACCAGGCAGGGATGTGCCCAGTGTGGAGGTGCTCGGCGTGGAGGTGCCAAGCGGGGAGGCTTCAGGCTTGGAGGCGGCTACGCTAGTCATGGCTACTCCCCTTTGGTGAGGCCAACCTGCCCGTTGTTGATGCGGCGCTGGCGCCTGACGTTATTGTTGCTCAAGACGGAGACTTGGCGGCGACTGACATCCCTCTTGCAGCGGAGGGGGGGGGCTTCAGCATCGAGTAGTGGCGTGGTGACTCTCGGAGCTCTTGCTGGGGAACCAATTTGTCCCCAATCGCTGGTATCTGCAGTGGCATCAGTAGGAGCGGCGGGGAGGAAGTCGCCTGTGGCGACGGTTGAGCCAATCCCTCTTTCCGACACTATTGCCGCGGCTCAATCCATTCTGCACCAAACGCAAGCAAGCTGCTTTCGCCCAGGAGTGGGATCAGCTTGTGGAGGAGCGGCACTTGGTGAAGCTGGTCGACACCAAGAACAAGGAGCTTGAGGTGAAGGCCTTGAAGGCCCATGCTGCTGCTGACGCCCGCCTGAAGTTGTGCGAGGATCCGGCTGGATCTGGTCCGTCGCAAAGTTCCCATAGCTCACGCGGAATGGGAGCTGGTGGCGAAGGAGGTGGAGGTCTCTCTGGGTCTGGAGGAGAAGCGCCGCGCTTTGGCGGATCTGGAGATCGCCATCAAGTGCCGGGAGGACAATCTAGAGCGTCGTGCTCGGGAGCTCGCTGATCGGGAGGAAGCTGCGCAGAGAAAGGCGGAGAGCCTCTAGGTCTCCCGTATGGCCGACGCCCAAGGAGAGCCATCTCAGGGAGTGGCCTAGCTGCTTCCTGCCCTGGAGTCCCTTTGTTCGTCGTCGGGGTCGGTGAACACCGTCCTCGCAAGGCGGCTGGAGGCTGAAGGAAAGGAGCTGGCTGAGCTGGTGGCCTGCCACATTCTGGTGTGCTTTCGAAGCTGGTACCCTTAGATCCCGCTAGAGCCGATGGAGAAAGGTCCCTTTGATGAGCGAGAGGATGAGGCTAGGGCCAAAGTCCAAGACCTTGCCAGGGGGGTTACTTCTTCGTTCCAGCGGAGTTGAGGTCGTCAACACCTGGGCGCAAGGTTTTGTATCCGAGGATGACCCCCTTGTGTAAATAAATGTTTATGAATTCGGATTCATGTTGTTTTGTCTGTTGGCTTGTTGCGTGCATCAAAAAAGTTGCCCCAATTCCTTCTTTTGTGTAAGGTTTTGAGCAGCCTTTGCTGACGTTGATGGTAGGCCCCTTGGGAGGTGCCGGAGCTGGATGCTTTGGCATCGCCCACCATCTCTGTGTAGACGTCAATGGCAGGCCCCTTGGGAGGTGCCAGAGCTGGATGCCCCAGCGTCGTCCACCATCTCCATGTAGATGTTGACGGCACGCCCCTTGGGAGGTGCCGGAGCTGGATGCTCTGGTGTCGTCCACCATCTCCGTGTAGATGTCGACGGTAGGCCCCTTAGGATGTGCCAGAGCTGGATGCTCCAGTGTCGTCCACCACCTTCGTGTAGACGTCGGTGGAAGGCCCCTTGGGAGGTGCCGAATCTAGATGCTCCAACGTCATCCACCATCTCCGTGTAGGCATCAATGGCAGGCCCCTGGTGTACATGTTATCGCAAGAGAAACCTATTAGCAACAAGTGCGGGGCAGGAGAGTTTACTCACTAATTCACGCTTGGTGCTGTCGCTGACATTCTGGGACGTCGACTGCAGGCCCCTTGGGAGGTGTCGGAACTGGATGCTTCGGTGTCGCCCACCATCTTTGTAGGTATGTCGATGGCTGGCCCCTTGGGAGTTGCCGGAGCTGGATGCTCTGGCGTCGTCCACCATCTCCGTGTACACGTCGACGGCAGGCCCCTTGGGAGGTGCTGGAGCTAGATGCTCCAGCGTCGTCCACCATTTCCGCGTAGGCGACAATGGCAGGCCCCTGGTGTAGAGGCTATCACAAGAGAAGCCTATTAGCAACAAGTGCATGGCAAGAGAGTTTACTCACTAATTCGTGCTTGGTGCTGTCACTGACGTTCTGGGACATTGACTGCAGGCCCCTTGGAAGGTTTCGAAACTTGATGCTCCGGCGTCGCCCGCCATCTTTGTAGGTGCGTCGACAGCTGGCCCCTTTGGAGTTGCCAGAGCTGGATGTTCCATTGTACCATGCTGTGTATGTCCTGCACACATAACGGAGGCGAATATTGTTTTTCTCGTTGGTGATCTTTTCCTATCCTTAAGTATAGTCATGTCTTATAGTTCTGGGCTGGTACACGGGATTTGGGTAATTATGCATTGGCGTTCAGGGTCCGGCATCCTCCTTATTCGGGGTGTGAGCGTCCTGGCTCCCTGGTGCTTAGCCGCAGCACTGGGAGGCAAAACGCACAAGCTTAGGGTACAAGACCAAGCTAAGCATGTTGTGCGCTCAGGACCTCCAGCTCGGCGTTGGCCGTTCGCAGGGAACCATTTGGCACCACAAGGCCCCAAATAAGAGGGTAGCCGCGAGTTCCAAGACACCTTGCAGGTACCTCAAATACATCCGCCTGTAGAAGAGTTGCATGACTCCACTAGGGGTGATATAGAAAATATTTTACCAAATACATGAAGGCAATGTACAGAAGATGAGTCTAGTTTGATTGATCACAAAATTAACAGGTTAATGTAAGTGAGCATAAGAGGAAGCATATGGTAAGACAGTGATTTCCTTATCATTGGTGTTCATAGGAGTGAATTGGCTTAACAACAGGCAACGACCCACACCAGTTGGGAAGGGAGGTAGAGTGTTCATGATTAGGGCACAGGACCATGCTAAACGGCTGAACACTCTGGACCTGTCCCTCCGAGAGCTTGATTGTCCTATATGTCGTTTCCTGGTACCATGACACTCCTACACTATCCTACATTCAAGCTTAGGGATAGAACTTACGGAGGTGTTCTATGTTCCAAGGGTTGTGGAGAGGCTCTCCTTCTTCTGTGGTGAGGCGGACACACCCAGGGCGGGATACTTGTATCACTCGGAAGGGGCCTTCCTAGCTGGGGGAAAGTTTGTGCGACCCTACTCGAGAGAGTATGGGCCACATCACCAGCTTACCTGTCTTGAGCTCTCTACTCCGCACGAACCGCTCTTGGTAGCGCCTCAGCGCCTGTCGGTAACGTGCGTTTCAGATGGTGGTGTGCCTCCATGCATCATCGATGAGGTCGACATCTTCTCGTCGGAGCTGGTCCTACGAGGCTTCATTGAACGCTCGAACTCTGAACGAGCTCATAGCGATCTCTGGGGGGAGGATGGCCTCGGCCCCATATACCAGAAAGAAAGGTGTTTCCCATGTAGCACGGCTAGGTGACGTCCGGCGTGCCCATAGTGCACAGGGGAGCTCGTCGACCCACTTGGCACCATGCTTATCTAGGCTATCATATGTGCGTGTCTCGAGGCCCTTGAGGATCTCAGCGTTGGCCCTTTTGACTTATCTGTTGCTCTTTGGATGAGTCACGGAGGCATAACAAACTTGGACACCAAGGTCTTCGCAGTAATCCTGGAAAGTTGCACTGGTGAACTGGGTCCATTATCGGTTATGATCCTGTTCAAGACCCTGAACCTGTAGACAATTGACTTGATGAATTTGACTGCGGACTCCTTGTTGATGTTGATTACTGGGGCAGCCTCCGACCACTTGATGCACTTACCTATTGCAACATAGAGGAACCGGTACCCTCTGGCTGCCCTGGGGAAGGGTCCCAGGATATCCAGCCACAAGATCGCGAAAGTCCAAGAGGGCAGGTGTTGACGGCTATTATATACCAATTTCATCTGTCAATTTAACTCAATTATGTGAAGGATTTGTCATTTCCTGTACACATCACCTTTCTATGTAACCCAATTCCACTTGGACTTGGAGAAAAATGTGTATGCAACATTTTGTGCAGGAAATGAGGAAATGTAGAGGGACCAATCCTATAAAATATCATCCCAGCCAATCAGGCGATGACACGTGGCATCCCATGGATCAAATGGCCAACAAACAGAAGTATCCGAGGAGATCCAACGGTGTATCACCCATATACATCAAGGGGGCCCACCTGGTAGCCACCTGGAGGAAGCACTCCACGTTTGGAGTGCTGACAAGGTCGGCCGAACCAGGAGTTCGGTCGACCCCTTCCTGGTGCCAAACGCAATCAAACGACACGTGTTTGATCCTCCTGGCTTGAAGGAGTCAATGGTGACTAATTTGCGCGCTTTTGGTGGCGGGAACCAACCTCAACACTAGTATAAATAGGACCCCTACCCCACACTTCAACACACATCACTTGAGCTTCATCTCAATTGTATATACTATCATCCATAGTCTTAGAGGAATTAGGTTGTAGAGAGGAGAGTCTCTAGTCCCAAGTCCAAATTGGGAAAAGAGTAAGGAGTCTCTCTCTTCCCAATCCTACATTAGGAAAGGTATGGCTCATGTATTCTCTCTTGTATTTGTGACTTTATGCATAATAAAGATAGTATCTTTAGTCTCTACTTATACATATACTTGGGCAAAGCGTTTCTTGTTTGATTGTGGAGTCCATGTATGTGGAAGGTATAGCTTCTATGACTATTTCATCATGAACATATCTCATTATCATAGAACCTATAGACCCCAAATATATTCTAGTTAATTATAACATAACTAGGTTAGTATGGATAATTATGTTGTGTATCAACATTGGTTCAATGATGATTCAGGTCATTGCCTTAGGATGGCTTGTGCTTAGGCTCTTAAAATAATTACTTGATATGCTAGCATGGTGCTAGGATAGCTAAGTAGCATTGGATGTCTCGTAGACCCACAGATTGAAGAGGTAGGCAGTAGGTGGTGACAGTCCTATCTGTCCTTTGTAATCCTCCACATTCTTCTATGCCACAGGCTCTTGGCGGGAGTTGCCCTAGTATTGCTAGGGGTAAGCCCATGCCCGATGTGTTGAACCACATAGCATAAGTATTCACTATTGATCTAGATTTTGGATAATTAGTTTAGACTATGTATATGTACAATAGAGCATAGTAGGAGTACCTCCATAACTCTCAACCTTAACTAACCTCTAGGATCCTCTTATCCCCCTTAGACTTGAAAGCTTTTGTGTGTGTCACACTACCTCCACTATTATTTTATCCATCCTTACTAGATTCATACCTAGACCTTTCTACCCTTTCCACTTGATGATTGTTATATCTTTTCCTTGCCTTTCTTTGGGATCAAATAAATGACACCCTTGGGAATACTCTTAAGGGGAAATGCTACAATGATATTTCAGTGCACTTGCAGAATTCACTCTGTGATCCAATAGAACCATTAACAAGCATTTCTGACACATCAGTTGGAGATGTTTAGTTAATGGTGCATAAGAAATACCAACAAGCATTTCTGGCGCCGTTGCCAGGGATGATTTGTTAGTATATCTTAGGAGCTGTCAACAAGCATTTCTGGCGTTGTTGCCGGGGATGATTTGTTAGTATATCTTAGGAGCCGTCAACAAGCATTTCTGGAGCCGTTGCTAGGGAAGGAATATAGATATATAACATGTGAGTGAATAGGATAGAACCCTGGGTAGGAATTTAGTAGGATAACCATTCTTTAATTCCGTGTTTATTTTAAATGTGAAAACAGGGTAGTGTATGTCTGGTTTCCGCCTACCGGAAAACTTTGTTGAAGATCCCGAATCTCTTCGGAGAGACCGACCCCGTGTCACTACTCCTCAGAAGATCCGAGCGGCAAAGCAAGCCGGCATTTATGCACCAACAATCCAAACGCCAATGGCTCAGAAGACCCCTCGTGAGTTCTCAGCTCCCTCTACTAACAACGTGCCTATTGGGCCGACTGTTAACATGGGAGATGTGAACTTCGAGATCAAAACTGGCCTTATCACTATGGTGCAAGCCAACCCATTCTGTGGGAAGGCTAACGAGGATGCAAGTGCTCACCTGCAACAATTCCTCGAGATCTGCAACACTTTTAAGATCAAGGACGTGTCTCCTGATGCGGTCTATCTGAGAATGTTCCTATTCTCTCTCCCCGTGAGCGTGAAATAGTGGTTCTACGCGAACCAAAGTGCTGTATACACTTGGGAGAAGTGTTCTACAGCATTCCTCGCCAAATTCTTCCCGTTGGGCAAAACCAATGCCCTACATGGAAGGATTTCCAGCTTTCAGCAGGAGCTTAAGGAATCTATTCCCGAGGCATGGGAAAGTCTTCAGGAGTACATCCTAGCCTATCCCCACCATGGGATGGATGACTGGCTCCTTATTCAGAATTTCTATGACGGGTTGATCCCATCAGCTCGTGACCATTTGAATGATGCTGCTGGAGGAGCCTTCTTCTCATTGACGGTGCCAAAAGCTAAAGATCTTATTGAGAAGATGGTGTCCAACATGGGATGGAACGATGAGTGTCTCCATACCCGATAGCGAGGCATGCACACCTTGAAGGAGGTGGACATGATCGCTGCAAAATTGGACCTCCTAATGAAGAAAATTGATGGACAAGCCAGTGGTGAAGTGTCTGGCAATGCCTATGCCCTAGACTCTCACATCACGTGTAAAGTCTGTGGCAACACGAGTCATATGGGAAATGATTGCCCAGAAACTCGTGAGGATGCCCTATACCTCGCCAATAACGGAATTTCAACAACAACAATGGCTATCGTCCAGTAGGTCAAGGTTGGGGTCAACAACGCCCATTCTTTCAAGGAGGGTACAACAACAATGGCAACCCTGGAAATCAGCCCAACTTGAGAGAACTTGCCATTAGCCAGCTCAAGATCAACGATGCCCTATCCAAGAAGCTGTCAGCTAATGACAAGACCCTGGAAAACATCAACACCAAAGTTCAAGGACTATCCTCAACATTCAAGAATCAACTAAGCTTCAACGAGATGTTGGAGACTCAGCTGACACAACTTGCTGCAGTTGTCCCTCCATTGGAAAACAATAGAATTTCGGGGCAGACAGAAGCACCAGTGGAGAACGTCAATGCAGTGGTTACGAGAGGAGAAAAGACCACTCGTGACCCACCATATCCCACACAAGAAAAGAGGTTAACTAAGCCTGAGAAGGAGGATGTCCCAACTGAATTACTTGGTGAGAGAATGGCCAAACACTTTGAAGACACCAACTTATTGCCATTCCCTAACAGACAAAGGAAGCCAACAGTGGATGAGCAATTCAACCGTTTTGTTTAGATCGTCCAAAAGATCCACATCAATGTGCCCTTGATTGATGCGATGCAAGTACCCACTTATGCTCGCTATCTCAAGGACATATTGAACAACAAACGACCATTGCCCACCACTGAGGTTGTCAATCTTACAGAAGACTGTAGTGCATCCATCCTCAATAGGCTTCCTGAAAAGAAAAAGGACCCCGGATGTCCTACCATTTAATGCTCAATTGGGGCTCACCACTTTGACAAGGCACTTTGTGATTTGGGTGAAAATGTCAGTGTGAGGCCCAAGGTTGTGTTCGACCAGCTGAACTTCACAGTGCTGACTCCAACACCAATGCAGCTACAACTGGCTGACTCTTCAGTCCGTTATCCAGCGGGTATTGCTGAAGACGTCGTGGTGAAGATCCGGAATTGCTTCATACCCGTGGATTTTGAGGTGATAGACATGGACACTAAGAAGGATACACCACTCATTCTTGGGCGCCCATTCCTCAGCACTGCAAAAGCTCGCATAGATGTGGGAGCTGGAGAAATCCACTTCCATATCAATGGCAAGGAGGAAAAGTTTAACTTTCGGCCAAGATCAGAGCAATGCTCCATGATTCGAATCAAGTATGGGTCGAATGATAAACACATCAGAGAGGTCGAAGTCAAACCTCCAAAGGTGGACTCACTCATTGCATTCATGAGAAGATTAATCTATGAGGAGAATCTGTCGTTTCGACCACGTCGATATCCAAAGGCGAAGGGATCGTCTGGACCTTCCCGAAGGCCCAAGTCCACCAAACCACCAAAGAAGGAATGGCAGAAGAAGAAAGACAAGCCGTCTGAGCCCATCCCTCTGGGCCCGGATGTGAAATGAAGATAGAGGAATGTCCAACTCATCGGATGGTGGTGAGACTTACGCCAATAGGTTAAATTGGTAATTATTCCACTTTGTTTTTCTTTCTTTCTTTTTTCCACTCCATTTGGATTTTTCCCATTGCATATTTGATTTTTCCTAGAAAGTGAGAATCTTATGTTCTCAACTAGCATTTTTCTTTCTTTCTTTTCAAAAGAAAATTTTTTATTGGTTTGAAAAAAGGTTTTTATTTGAAAAACAATATTTTCTGAGCTGCACATGTGGCATTTCACCAACGTGCTAACTTTATAGCCGTTGGGGAGCCACTTGCCAAAAGGGGAACGGGGGGGCAACTGTCAGGTCGGCCAAACCCCCTGGTCGGCCGAACAGGGAATGGAGCCAAATTGGCTCCCCTTCCTCCAACGGCTATATTTTGAACCCCAAGTGACCGTTGGAGGGTGCACCCAATAAATTGTGGCCGTGAGGAGTAGTTCTCTTCACACACCACGTCATTTTACATCTCCCCAAGTCACTCTCTAGCTCACCTTGTTTTTCTTGCCCTTCATTGCAACACTCTTGCTCAAATCCACCCCCAAAAAAGATTTTCTTTTGTTTGCATTTGCATTTACACTCAAGCTTTCAAGAAGAGAAAATTCGTTGAGAGTTTTGTTTTCCAAAAATCGCTTCTTTTTGGATTTTTTTGCCTTGTTTTGTTCTTGCTTGTTGAACTAAAAAAGACATGAAGAGGTTGTTCGGAAAGAGGAAGGGGGCTGCAAGCTCAAGCCATGGTGAAGGTTCTAGTGCACACCTCTCTTCCAAGTGTACTAGCCCAAGGAGGAGAAGTGTGTGTGAGGACACTCCAATGGAAGAGAGAAGCAACCCACACCAACTTCTTCATGACAACGACCTCGACATACGAAGCGAAGTTGAAGATCAAGCACGCAAGCTTCTCAAAGATCGTGAGTTCCGCCACACTAAGGCTTATGATCCACATTTGATATCCAAAATAGGTATGGACTCCGAATTACTTTCCATTTGGCATGCAATTGGATTTGATGACTTTGCTCACATAGAGGAGAAAGGTTCACGCCTTCTCACTATCCGATTCCTTTGCACGCTAAGAATAGGATTTCATGGTATTACTTTTAGATTATTTCAAAAAG
The DNA here is from genome assembly GCA_036927565.1 of Tuctoria greenei. Taxonomy (NCBI): domain Eukaryota; kingdom Viridiplantae; phylum Streptophyta; class Magnoliopsida; order Poales; family Poaceae; genus Tuctoria; species Tuctoria greenei. The sequence continues at coordinate 91,390,379 of JAYESD010000006.1, read as the reverse complement.
AATACAACATCCTATGGAACGAATTAGGTAGCATCCTAGGCTTCCATAAACGGTGTTTGCTAGATTTAGACAATTTGCCTAAGTTTAACAAACAAAGTTTTTGACATGAGCTAACTAGTGAGGTCACATGTAGGGCTCCCATGAATACCACATCCAAAACCCCACCTTATGCTTCATGCATAGATGGGTGGCTATGACTATGTTCCCTAGGGTAGACTTTAGGGTTGTGCGAGATGATGAATTGAAAATTTTTTTTGTCATGACTAAAAAGATAAAAGTTGCTCCAGTCAAAGTCATGATGACACACTGGTTAGATTACATTTCAAAATCAGGACCAATTGAATGCACTTCATTGATTACTCATATTGCTGATAGGGTAGGAGCACTTAAATACTCTTCATTTGAATATATTGAAACTGAAAGAGAATTAATTGATGAAGACTATTTAGTGCAAGGACATACCCTTAAGCATGATCATGATGGCTCCTCAATATTTTTCTGTCCCGACTTTGTCAATGAAATTCGGTTACCTAACCCGGATATTCATTTGTACAAATGCCGGAGGCTAACCATTAATTTTCTTCCCCTTGAGGAATCAAGAAGAAGTAATGTCCCTGGCAGGGTAACAAGGAATCATGTGAGGGCTCCAGCCACAGGCATGCCATCGATAATCTCTCTGGTCCATGAATACCAAGAGGAAGAGAACCCAACGGGTTATGCGCCCGGATGGACTCAACCTCCAGCGTATGAGACTGGGGGATCATCTTGGCAAGAATGGCAAAGGGATCCACCCTTATCCACTTCAAGCTCTAGCATCTTTCCCCTAATGTCCATGAGAGGATGTCGTTCCTTTTCGGCTAGAAGTCATCATGACTATAGCTAAGGAATCACGGACCTCACTAGACGTATGAGAGAACTTGAATTGAGAACGGGCGACATCTACATCACACTCCAAGAGCATGTTCAAGGTACCCAGGATTGGCAACAACACATGGATGCTCAATTCACCAGCTTCAACACGGCGCTACAACTACAACAAGATGATCTTGCAGCGTACATCCGTCATCAAGGGTTCAACCCTTATCACGGAGCTAGTTGAAGAACAAGCTTGGGGGAGGACCCCCACTCTAGGTAACATGTATCATATTCCTTGCATAGTTATTTTCCATCCATCCATCATCCACCTTACATTTATATTTATATATATATATATATATATATATATATATATATATATATATATATATATATATATATATATATATATATATATATATATATATATATATATAGGTCAGATTTGCTTTCATCAAATAAAGATGTGCGGTAAGAATGATTTAGAATTCACATAGGTGAAATAATGAATAGTTGCTCCGTTTTATTTTCCTAATTCTCTAGTTTACAATTGCTACTCTCCGAATATTGCTTTCATTGGTTTGAAATACTTTTACCTAAATTTGGAAGTTGTGGGTAGCAAAAGCTTAATCTAATTCTAGGTTGTTGCAAGATCAGAATTAGTAATAGGGAAGCTAGTCCTAGTTTGAATGTAAAACTTAGATATCCGGAGAAAATTCTAAAAAGATTTAAGTTCCCCTCAATTGATTGGAAATACCTACCAAAGCCATATGATGTTCATACATAGACAAAACCTCAAGCATATGCTATTTGCTTTCACATTGAGCCTAGTCAAACTAGTATAGACCTACGTGAGAAATCATTCAACTCTTTTTGAATTCAAGACATCACTTGCACATGCCATACTTCTACACTAAAAGTAAGCAAAACGTCCATCATATCCACCATACCACAACAAAAAGAGAAACTCCATGTTATTCATAGATGAGATTGCAATTTTATCGGTGCCAAGGACTTTTCCTTGATTGTGGTCTCCGAACTAGATTCCTTCACTTGGATTCGTATTTTGCTCATATTCTACAAACATTCTCCTCTCTTAGGTCATGTGATTGGTGCATCCACTGTCTAACACTCATTTTGATCCATCGGAGGAGTAGGTCTGTAAAACAGAGTTATGTCTTGGTTTTAGGTACTCGAGTTTGCTTGGGTCCTCGAAGGTTAGTCACAAATGTTTAAGGCACCCACACACAAGCTTTGGGTCTCTTTTGACGTGGCCCTGCATATTTAGCATAAACATATCCAAATTTATTTTTCTTAAGAACATAAGATGCAGCAAAAGTATGAAATAAAGTTTGATGTTCATGTTCATATAATTTTTCTTTAACGAAAGCAATATGATTCTTATTTTGACCACTAGTGAATTGCTTCTTACCTGTTGCATACCCAAGACCATCTTTGACATTAGAAGGTCTTGTGATCATTTATGCACTACGTGCATATTTGGTCTTTTCCTTGTCAAAGGTACCGCTTTGGAATGGATGATTAGCTTGTGTAGCATTGGATTCATCTTTTACATTAGCCTTCCTACTAGAGCATGTGCAAGTTTTAATTGTTGTCAACTTCATATATTGAGAGGGTGAGCTCTTATAGGAGGAAGTGCCACTTTGCTTGAGTGACTCAACTTGCACTTCAAGAATTTTGTTAACTTTTGTCAAGTTAGCAAGTTCATCCTTGATTGCAACGTGTGGGTCTTCTAGTTTTGAGTAAGTCTCCTTACTCAATGCTAGCTCAAGCTCAAGTGCCTTACTTATCTCCTTTTCAATCTCAAGAAGCTTTTCAACCTCTTTATATCTCTTCCTTTCACAGATGAGCATATCTTCTTGATGGTTGACAAGCTCCACTTCTCAAAGATTTGATCCGACAACATCTTCATTTTTCTTAATGCAGTTTTACCCAGTCCCTTTAACATTTCCTCATTCTCACTAGAGCTGTCAAAATCATCATTAAAGGAATGTAAGGAGGAGGGTATAAGTCAAACCTTTTTCTTGCCTTCTTTAGCCATGAGGCAAGTGTGGTTGTAGTTCTCCCGTCCTCCCATGTTTGGGAAGAGTGTAGACTTCTTGGTCGGCTTATTGATGGCAATTGTCGATATCTCCTCTTCATCATCCGAGGAGGAATCGTCATTGGAGTCCCACTCCTTTCCAATGTGTGCTTGATGTGCTTGCTTCTTTTTCTTGAAAATTTTCTTTTGTTGCGGCTTCAGTTCTTTCTTCTTCTTGTATTCCTCATATTAACAATCAACCATAAAGTGTCCATATTCCCCACAGTTGTAGCAAGTACGTTGAGCCTTGGATTTTCCTTTTTTCTTGTTCCTTCCTTCACTTGAGTTGCTGCCTTTTCTTCTTCTCTTCATGCTCTTGAATCTTTTAATGAAGAGCACCATTTCTTCATCATCCAAATTTGTGCTTACATCGTTAGTGTCTTATTCTTCCTATGTCTCACAAGTCTCCTTCCCATTGGGCTTGAAAGTTGCCTTGAGGGCAACTTCCTTCTTCTTGGATGAGGTAAGTTTAGCTAAGTCTTTATTATATTTAGCTTCTTTCTCCATCATCTCGTGATTGATAATTTTGCCAAGAACTTCATTGAAGGTTATTGTTGTGGAACCTCGGGTTTTCCCTTATCATTGAAGATAAAGTGACATTCCGAGGCTTGAAGGCTCTTATCATCCTTTTTACAACCTCATGATCAGTCCACTTTATGCTTCCATAAGCAAGTATCTTGTTGATGAGTGTCTTCAAGCAGTTGTACATGTCTTGAGGAGTTTCACCATCCTCTATGGCAAATCTCCCCAATTCTCTCTCAAGCATCTCAATCTTTGCTTCGCGAATGGAGCGGTTCCCTTCATGAGCAGTTTTGAGTGTATCCATATGTCTTTGGCAACTTTGAGTCCATCCACCCATGTGAACTCTTCTCGACTCAAAGATGAGGTAATCACCGCAACGGCTTGTGCATTGCGATGAATTGCTTATTCTTGCTCCAAAGTGAGTTCGTCGTTGTTTTCGGGGATGTCCAAACCTATACAGACTATATGCCGAAGATTTGGGTTTAGTGGAATAAGATGCATCTTCATATTATATTTCCGCATTGAGTAATCATTGTCGTCAAGCTGTAGAGGTCTTCCCATGGGAGTGGAAAGATAGTGGTTGTAATTGTTAAGCTTCTCAAAATTAAAAAGATACCGGGAGTATTCTTGATGACTACCCCATTTGGCTTTTCATCTTCCTTCTTTCCCTTCTGGCTTATAAGCTTCTTCCTTAGAAGCGCCTTGAGTTCACGCACTTCTTCATCATCGTGTTCGTGCTCCTTGAGCACATCGAACGCCTTGTTGTCTTGTTCTTCTCCAATAATTGGCATTTCTGGGATCTTGTTGGTCTTGTCAGTGGTCATTGTCTCTCCGGGTGGTGAGTCTCGTAAAAGGACAGTCTTGCTCTATTCCAATTTGATGTGGCCTAGAGGGGGGGGGGGGTGAATAGGCGTTGAAAACTTTTCTGTCATATGTCTGGACTTGTCTGGGTGGGAAGATTGAGTTGATCGGACTAGTCCGATTCTATTTCGAACTTGTCCATGTAAGAACAGAAAGTGTGTCTACCAAGTCCCCTTGTGAATGGACATGTCTGATGCACTAGTGAATTGCTTAATTGTTGATTTTAGCCCTTACCCTCTACGCAAAGTTATGAGCTCTTGGAATGTGTCTTTCACACACATCTTAACATCTACTTTGCGCTTACATTCTTCACTTGGGCTTTTCCTTTCTCAATCCTCATTTTTCACCTTTTTGTGCACCATTAGTTCTATTCTTCGTATACCTGCTTTCATCTCAACAAATTCCATTAGGTCTCGTTTGTTTGTCATCAATCACCCAGAACCCAAAAGGGAATGCCTAGATGCACTTTCAAGCCTCCACTTGAGGTAAATTGTATCACGCCCCATTTGCATGTCTATATTTTATTTCTTTATTTCCACCACATTTTGCATCTAAAAAAATAATGCAGTATAGGTTAGGGTAATAAAATAAAACATGTGCGGTAAAAATATTTCTTTACTTTGCATAAGTTTAAATGATGAATAGTTGCTCTATTTTATTTTCTCTGGTCTCATACATACAACTTAGTATTCTCTAGGTATTTTGTTTATTGGCTTAGAATAATCTTGCCTTAAAACTTGGAATTTGTGGGTAGCAAAAGATTAGTCCAATTCTAGGTTGTTGTGGGATATGATATAGTGATAAGAGCTGCTAATATCCTAGTTAAAAGTGAAAGTTGACTTTTCGGAGAAAATCTAAAATGGAAATTCCTCATTTGATAGATATTCCTACATAAGCCATATGATGATTTGAAGTTTATAAACCCCATGCATATGCTATTTGTCTTCACATTGAGCCTAGTCAAACTAGTATAGACCTATGTGAGAATCTTTTCATGCTTTGAAGATCAAGATTGCACGAGCACATGCTAAACTTCTAAAACTAGAAGTTAGCTAAATTCCACCATACCATTCCACCATCAAAAAGATACTACATGGTCTAGTTATAATGCCTTATTCGTGTTATCATAAACAACATACACCACCACTATAGTCTAATTAGGTATTAATATGATTATGTTAATATGAGTAATGTAGTGCTTGGTTCCAACATTAGTTTCAATGATGTTTAGGTTAGTCTTTGCCTTAGGATGGTAATTGTACCCGACCCCTTAAAGTATTTACTTAATGTAACACCCTCATTTTCATCTATCATGCATTGCATACATTCTAATACATGCTTCACATTAAGCAACACAAAAAAGAAACAAGTTTAAAATGAATTAGAAGCAAAACAACACTTAAAAGTCTGTAAAAGTATGGACTTGTCCGATTGGTACCCCAGACTAGTCCAGTTTTCCCCCTTTGAAGCCCCTCCGGATTTGTCCGTTTTTGCTACGGACTAGTCCGACAAGTCTTTGTTCCATTCCAGACTTGTTCGTGTTTAGTGCAGACTCGTCCGACCCTTGGTACAGTTTTTGAATAAGTTGTCAAATCCCCAAACTTGTCCGATCAATGTCGTACTTGTCCGTTTTGCTCTCTGGACAAGACCGGACTTGTCCGGACCTTCTACTGGACTTACCCGTTTTTGTCTCAGTCCAACATCAGACTAGTCCAGCCCTCTGGCAGACTTATCCGGTGTGCCCGACTCGGATTTAATCTTTTCCTCCACGACTTGTTTTTGGGTATTTACCTTAATTGGGCCCAAGGACGTCGTGTCTAACCTCTTTGGAGATCATGTGGGACCCCAACCCGGCCTCCACCCACCTTAGACTCGAAATCAATCAAATCCTACCTCTCCACCCCTATATAAACAACCCAACGCCCCAATTTCTCATCTCTTTGCTACTCTTGGAAGACCACCAAACCCTAGTTCGTAGGAGCCATCACCAAGAAAAGATCCAGAAGCAAGGAGGAGAGTGAGAACACAAAGGAGGACCAATCAAGGAAGATCTTCATCGACTTTCCGTTCTTCATCACCAATTCACCCTCAACTCTCCATCAACTATTCATTACCAACCCTAAATTGCCAAGATTCAAGTGTTGCACTCAATTCCTGATCTTTGGAGTTCTACACAAGTGGTACATCTTGTACTTTTCCCTTTCCATGCAAATTCAAACCCAATTCTTGCAGATCAAGAAAACCCTAAATTCCAGTTTTGATAAGGGCGGACTAGTCCGGACCTGGCACCGGACTTGTCCCATATATGTATATGTTTCTGTCTGAATTAATTCCAATTTGACTCGAATCAATTCCAAACCTGTCCAAAATTCTTAAAAACTATTAGAACAAGTTACTAAACATTAATAGCAACTCATTAATATGTTTCACCTCACAATGGTATTAACCATGCATGACATGGCATATTGAGTAATATATGAACATTTATTGATTGATATGTCTGTTTTGTATATTCATTGCGCGGGATAGAAGGTTTTGCTCCAGAGGGTGCTGTTGAGGACCTCCAGCACTCGAATTTTGAAGTCTTTGACCCTAACCAAGCACAAGAGCAAGGCAAGTGTCCTTGAACATATTGATCCTGTTTTAAATGTTTTGTTTGCAAAATTGCATGCTTGTGTCAAATTGATGGGAAACCCAAAAATAGGTGTTTACTAGTCTTGTTTTACCATCCTTGTGTCAAATTGTAGAGAGTTAGGAAGGAATTTTACCTTTTGAGAATTGAAGATTATGGTTAACTGGTAAACATGGGACTTGGGATATCTAAGCAAGCTTGAACTGTGGATTGGGTTGGATGTTGTGGTGGTTTCTCTTGGTTTAGATCTATGGACCGGTTCGTGGAGCGACCATCTAGGATTTACAGTGCCACCACAAGGCCAAGTATGGGTGCAGCGTAGCTAAAAAATTAGGTGTGCTGCTGATATTGCATGGACCATTGGATGGTACGGGGAATGGGAGTCGAGAAGGGCTACCCTGAGAACCGCAGGGAAAATGAGGGGGCATGTGGGTGCGAGAATGAAGATTCAAGCCTGTTGGTGAAACCTTAGTGGGTCCATATATGCTAGTAGTCCCTTTGTAATAGCTATTTTGTGATCTCTTGGCCACACACCAAAGAAAGTGTGAGACAGTATAAGGGAGGTTCTTAGTCACCGAAAGGTGATGAAATCACAAACATGTAGGTAAAGTTGTACAACCTCTGCAAAGTGTGTCTAAAACTATTATGATAGATGTGCTAGCGGTCATTCGCAACCTGGACCCTCACATGATTAGTGGGAAACTTGGTATTTGGGATGGTTTGGTATTGGTTATGGTTATGGATACTGTCGAAGGGTCAATGTGACACTTCCCGCAGATCTGCTAAGGAGCAGCCCACGGAGGTTCTTGTTCGGCGGAGCTTAGGCCTCAAACTAGTGTTCTAGCGGAAGAGTATGAGACATTAGTTTTTACATGGTTCGGGCCGCGAGGAGCATAACACCCTACTCCATGATGGATTGTATTGCTTGGTGAGTGTGTATGCGTATGTGTGTGCATCGGGGATTCTGAGTCTGGTGCTTGTATCAGTGGTCGTCCAGGCCTTTTATAACCAAGACTGGACGCCTTACAAGTGGGGTCTCGGGGCCCGACAGATGGCCCCGGGGCAATCTTATCATAGAAGATCTAAGGCTTCCCGTATAAGGTTCTCTGAGCGTGATAGTGGTGACGCGCTGTCTTGCCACCTTCCTTGTCAGTAGCCCACGCGCCGTTGCTGACGGTGGCAGATGGTGTCCTGTTAGTCTGTATGTTGCCGCAAGCTATCCACATGGAAAAGTGGTATAGGCCTGCAGCGCCTTCATTGTGATGTGGTTAGTTGTAGCGGTCTTATGACCGTTGGCGTGCTCTGCGTCGTGAGTCAGAGGTGGGTGCGGTCCTTCAATGCATGCCCTGGGTGGAGCGCTCCAGCTTTTAACTCCCGCACCTTACCGACATGGGATGTTGTGAGACACATGGCAGCGCTGGTGCAGGTCCTTGTCGGGGAGGCTAGCCCTTGTCCTTCGTGGCATGTGGCACCTCCGGGGCTCCCCAGGGGACGTGGCAGCTCTGCTCTCTCCTCGGAGTGAGGGCGCTTGGTCCGGTGCTCCAGGATTCATAACGGCCCTCGAGCTTCTCCATCGTGGTTGTGCGGGTCTCTCCTCATTACGTGGTGGCTTGGGAGGTTATCTCCCCTAGGGACCTTTATCCCATCCTTCGTGCCCCGCGTGGCAGCACTGGGGCTGTATCCTGAGGGAGGCTAAGACCTTGACAACTTTTAGAGACGTGGCGGTGCCAGACTTTCCCCTGTGTCTTCATCCTATGTGCAAGGGTACCCGGTCTGCTGGGTACCAACAGTGGCCCCTGGGTCCACCTTGGGGCGTGGAGAAGAGCCCAAAGGTGGATCCCTTTCCATATCTTCCTGCACTCTACTTTAAATTCTATCTTGGATAGCCGGAACGGTGGGTGCTTCTGCCAATCGTCGCCATGCGTCCTCCTCAAGTAGAGGGGTTGTGGTGACGAGATCTTTGCTGCTGCCATTTCTCTGCCTTCTACAATGACTTTAACCGTCATGATTCCTGATGCGGTTACAATACCTTCATATGCCCCGCCTTTACGGGAGCTACTTTAGCTATTTTCCCAGGTGGCTGACCGCCTGGGCTAGCGCTCCAACCCGAGGGCGTAGGGCCCATTGCCATGGGCGCCGCGTCCTGAGTGGTGTGGGCCGATCCTTCGCGCGAGGTACTCAGGCGCCGCTGGGGTGATTGAAAAGGAAGCCTTTCAGAGGGATCGTTCCCCTCCTTATTCACACCCTGCATCCTAAGCTTTCGCCTTCTTCCTCGAGTAATCGAGCTTTATTTCCTTAGTCAATGCTCCAATCGTCTCCACCATCTCCACTTGCTCCAATGGCTTTCGCATTGCCTCCGTCCCGCCTTCTGTCAGCTGACAACCTGTTGTCGATGCAGCGACTGCTTGGTTGGTCGGCGGCGGAGCGTGCGGGAATGATCCGCTGTGGATCTCCTGCTCTAGAAGACTTGCGCGAAGACGAGACCGTCCCCTTCTCCGCTTATGTGTCTGTAGGGATTGGACTTCTGTTGTCACAGTTCTTTTTTGCGGTGTTGGAGTAGTATGGGCTGCAGCTCCACCACCTGTCGCTGAACTCTATTGCCGTGATAGCAGTGTTCCTCCATTTCTATGAGGTGTTCGTGGGCTGTAAGCCGACGGTGGAGATGTTCCACCTTTTCTTCATAATGAAGACCACCAGGAAAGGTGAGACTACTCAAGTGGGTGCCTACTACTTCCAGCACCGGGACAAATCCTCCCGACGCTACATCCCTTCACTTAAAGGAGGCAAGTGGGAAGCCTGGAGGGAAGATTGGGTGATCGTGCGGGTTGAGCCCCATCCTATGCTAAAAATGCCTACTGCAGGCCCTACCGCCGATCCCGCTACTTGGGAAGCATTCCAGGGGCTCCCAAAGGAGTATTCGCCAATATTGAGAAGGATCCGGTCCTTGGCGAGCAAAGGCTTGACCTCCCTGATGGTGCTGACCGACTTCTTGCGCCGCCATATCGCCCCTCTATAGGATTGACGGTACAAGCCCTGGTACTACGCCGGTAATGCCCATTTGTGCCGGCTATCTCCGGACGACCTTACCTCAAAGGACTTGGAGGGTTTGATGAAAGCAATGACCTGCGATATGGTTGACAATGATCATGTCTCCTTCCCAACCGACTGCCAGCTGCTTTTCATGACCCCCGATGTGAGGAACAATCTTCTGGGCTCGATGTCGGCAGTCAATGTGTTCGGAGTTGCCTGCCTCCACCCTGAGGACACATCGGGGGTTTCAGCGGTTCTGGCGCGCTGTCGCGTCATGTTGCAGCAAAAGTTGGATTCCTCTCGCTTGTCGAAGAAGGCTACGGTAGGGTCCCCAACATCTTCCGCCGGGCTGGAGGGCAGCCTGCCTGCCCCAGTTCCATCGCCAGGAAGGCGTTCTCGCCGTCTGGCCATTGAATCAGCTGCTCTTGCGTTAAAGAAGCAGAAGTTGATGCGGGGGGGGGGGGGGGGGGGGCAGCATCCCAACTTCTAATCATGATGTAGCCGGGACGGCCGAAGCTCCTGTCGTGAACCTGGTTTCCTATTCCAGCGGCCGCTCTGGTTCCAGTGGGGGCATAGGGGGACTGTGCAAGAGATCGCACCATTGCGGGACGATCCAGAGCCGGGGCCAGAGATGGCAGCCCCAGTCTTGAGGGCAGGTTCTGGCGACCTCAATCTATTGTCCAGGGTGGAGGGTCAGGGTCACTGGAGTGATCCGACCCGCTAGTAAGGCGTATCATCTTCCTCTGCTTTTTTCCTACGCACGTTCTTACAGAGTTTTATCCTGGTTTCTCAGTGTGTCGTCAGTCGAGTTGGTGCCCTTGGTGCTTCCAGGGGTGGGCTTGGTAGGTCCCACCCTCCCTGGGGTCGGAGCGGAGTGTGCCATGCCACGTCCTACGCTCGAGAGCTTGTCGGCCTTAGGTTCCATCGTTGACTCTACACTCTTGTCCGCCGAGGTAAGTGAGGTTGAAGCAGCACAGGGCGTGGAAGTACCAGGCAAAGGGGTGCCCAACGGGGTTGTTCCCGCCATAGGTGTGCCAGGCGTGGAGGTACGTGATGCGGAGGCGCCACGTGGGGATGTGCACGGCATGGAGGTGCCCGACGTGGAGGTGCCAGGCGGGGAGGCATCACGTAGGGATGTGCCCGGCGTGGAGGTTCCCGACGTGGTGGTGCCAGGCAGGGAGGCGTCAGGCTTGGAGGCGGCTACGCTGGTCATGGCTGCTCCCTTTGGTGAGGCCGACCCGCTCGTTGTTGATGCGGCACTTGCGCATGACGTTATTGTTGCTCAAGACAGAAACTTGCTGGTGACTGACATCCCTCTTGCAGCGGAGGGGGGGGGGGGCTTCAGCGTCGGGTAGTGGCGTGGTGACTCCTGGAGCTCTTGCTGGGGCACTAATTGGTCCCCAGTCGCTGGTATCTGCCGTGGCATCGGCAGGAGAGGCAGGGAGGTTGTCGCCTGTGGCGACAGTTGAGCCAATCCCTCTTTCTGACACTTGTCGCGGCTCAATCCATTCTGCACCAAAAGCAAGCTGCTGTCGCCCAGAAGTGGGATCAGCTTGTGTAGGAGCGGCACTTGGTGAAGCTGGTCGACACCAAGAACAATGAGCTTGAGGTGAAGGCCTTGAAGGCCCATGCTGCTGTCGACGCCCGCCTGAAGTTGTGCGAGGATCCGACTGGAGCTGGTCCGTCGTGAAGTTGTCGTAGCTGATGCCGAACGGGAGCTAGCGGCGAAGGAGGTGGAGGTCTCTCGTGGTCTGGAGGAGAAGCGCCGCACTTCGGCAGATCTGGAGATCGCCATCAAGCGCCGGGAGGACGATCTGGAGCGTCATGCTCGGGAGCTTGCTGACCGGGAGGAAGCTGCACAGATAGAGGCGGAGTGCCTCCAGGTCTCCCGTATGGCCGAGGCCCAAGGGGTCCGGGATTTCCTGGCCTGTGCTGGGGCAGTGCTGGAACCCCTCAGCCTTGGTCTCGTGCCGCGTGGGGAGCCATCTCAGGGAGTGGCCTAGCTGCTTCCTGCCCTGGAGTCCCTTTGTTCATCGTTGGGGTTGGTGAACACTGTCCTTGCAAGGCGGCTGGAGGCTTAAGGAAAGGAGCTGGCTGAGCTGGTGGCCTGCCACGTTCTGGTGTTCTTTCGAAGCTGGTACCCTTAGATCCTGATGGAGTCGGTGGAGAAAGGTCACTTTGATGAGTGGGAGGATGAGGCTAGGGTCGAAGTCCAAGACCTTGCTAGGGAGGTTACTTCTTCGTTCCAGTGGAGTTGAGGCCGTCAGCACCTGGGTGCAAGGATTTTGTATCTGGGGATGACCCCCTTGTGTAAATAAATGTTTATGAATTTGGATTCATGTTGTTTTGTCTGTTGGCTTGTCGCGTGCTTCAAAAAAAGTTTCCCCAATTCCTTCTTTTGTGTAAGGTTTTGAACAGCCTTTGCTGACGCTGTTAGCCTTTTAGGGATCAACGCTTGCACAGTTGACACGACCGGTTTGTCGCTAGGTGACGCCCTGCCTACCGAACCCCCCCTGGGAGGCCCCTTGGTAGGCATGGCCAGATAGTTGGGTACGCTGCCACTTGAACGCAGGGTGTCTTCAACATGCACCCAACGGGCTGGGGGAGCTTTAGTGACTGGTCTGGGCATGTCCCCTATCAGGGGTGCCGGGCTTTTTCTTAGTGTTGTCATCGATGGCAGCCCCCCTGGGAGGTGCCGAAGCTGGACGCTCCGGCGTCGCCCACCATCTTCGCAGGTACGTCGACGGCCGGTCCCCTGGGAGGTGCTGGGGCTAGATGATCTGGCGTCATCTACCATCGTCATAGAGTCGTCGACGGCAGGCCCCTTGGGAGGTGCTGGAGCTAGATGCTCCAACGTCGTCCACCATCTCTGTGTAGACATCGACGGCAGGCCCCTGGTGTACAGGCTATCGCAAGGGAAACTTATTACCAAGAAGTGCGGGGTAGGAGAGTCTACTCACTTTTTTGCTCTTGGTGCTATCGCTGACGTTCTGGGACATCAGCTGCAGGCCCTAGGGGAGGTGTTGGAGCTGGATGCTCTGGCGTCGCCCACCATCTTCGTAGGTACGTCGATGGCCGGCCCCCTAGGAGTTGCCAGAGCTGGATGCTCCGGCGTCGCCCACCATCTGTGTAGAAACATCGACGGGAGCTCCCTTGGAGGAGCCGGAGCTGGATGCACCAGAATCGCCCACCATCTACGTAGAAACGTCGATGGTGGGCCCCTGGGAGGTGCCGGAGCTGGATGCTCCGGCGTCGTCCACTATCGTCGTGAAGTTGTCGACGGCAGGCCCCCTGGGAGGTGCCGGAGCTGAATGCTCTAACGTCATCCACAATCTCCGTGTAGGCGTCAACGGCAGGCCCCTTGGGAGGTGCCTGAGCTGGATGCTCCGGCGTCGCCCACCATCTCCGTGTAGACATCGATGGCAGGCCCCTTGGAAGGTGTTGGAGCTGGATGCTCTGGCGTCGTCCACCATCTCTGTGTAGACATTGACGGCAGGCCCCTTGGGGGGAGCCAGAGCTGGATGCTCCGGCGTCGCCCACCATCTCTATGTAGGCGTCAACGGTAGGCCCCTGGTGTACAGGCTATCGCAAGAGAAACCTAGTAGCAACAAGTGCGGGGCAGGAGAGTTTACTGACTAATTCGCGCTTGGTGTTGTCGCTATTGTTCTGGGACATGGACTGCAGGCCCCTTGGGAGGTGCCGGAGCTGGATGCTCTAGCGTCGTCCACCATCTACGTGTAGACGTCGATGGCAGGCCCCTTGGGATGTGCCGGAGCTGGATGCTCCAGCATCGTCCACCATCTCCATGTAGACGTCGATGGCAGGCCCCTTGGGAGGTGCCAGAGCTGGATGCTCCAGCGTCATCCACCATCTCCGTGTAGACATCGACGACAGGCCCCTTGGGAGGTGCTGAAGCTGGACGCTCCGGCATCATCCACCATCTCCGTGTAGATGTCGACGGCAGGCCCCTTAGGAGCTGCAAGAGCTGGAAGCTCCGGCGTCGTCCACCATCTCCATATAGACATTGGTGGCAGCCCCCTTGGGAGGTGCCGGAGGTGGATGCTCTGGCGTCGTCCAAAATCTCCGTGTAGGCATCAATGGCAGGCCCCTGGTGTACAGGCTATCGCAAGAGAAACCTATTAGCAATAAGTGTGGGGCAGGAGAGTTTACTCACTAATTCGCGTTTGGTGTTGTCGCTAACATTCTGGGACGTCGGCTGCAGGCCTCTTGGGAGGTGTTGGAACTGGATGCTCCGGTGTCGCCCATCATCTTCGTAGGTACGTCGACGGCTGGCCCCTTGGGAGTTGCCGGAGTTGGATGCTCCGGCGTCGTCCACCATCTCTGTGTAGACGTCGACGGCAGGCCCCTTGGGAGGTGCTAGAGCTGGATGCTCCGGCATTGTCCACCATTTCCGTGTAGGCGTCAATGGCAGGCCTTTTGTGTAGAGGCTATTGCAAGAGAAACCTATTAGCAACAAGTGCGGGGCAAGAGAGTTTACTAACTAATTCGCGCTTGGTGCTATCTCTGATGTTCTAGTACGTCTACTGCAGGCCCCTTGGAAGGTTTCAGAACTTGATGCTTCAGCGTCGCCCGCCATCTTCGTAGGTACATGGACAGATGGCCCCTTTGGAGTTGCCAGAGCTGGATGTTCCGTTGTACCATGTTGTGTATGTCCTGCACACATAACGGAGGAGCATATTGTTTTGCTCGCTGGTGATCTTCTCCTATCCTTAAGTATAGTCATGTCTTATATTTCTGGGCTGGTACACGGGATTTGGGTAATTATGCGCATTGGCATTCAGGGTCTGGCTTCCTCCTTATTCAGGGTATGGGCGTCCTGGCTCCTTGGTACTTAGCCGCAGCACTGGGAGGCAAAACGCACACACTTAGGGTACAGGACCAAGCTAAGCATGTTGTGCGCTCTGGACCTCCAGCTCGGCGTTGGCTGTTCGCAGGGAACCATTTGGCACCACAAGGCCCCAAATAAGAGGGTAGCCGTGAGGTTCCAAGACACCTTGCAGGTACCTCAAATACATCC
Source organism: Tuctoria greenei (assembly GCA_036927565.1). Lineage (NCBI taxonomy): Eukaryota > Viridiplantae > Streptophyta > Magnoliopsida > Poales > Poaceae > Tuctoria > Tuctoria greenei. Next base: position 91,375,340 of record JAYESD010000006.1, on the reverse strand, counting down.
GCCTGTAGAAGGGTTGCATGACTCGAGTAGGGGCGATATAGAAAAGATTTTACCAAATACACGAAGGCGATGTACCGAAGACGAGTCTAGTTTGATTGATCACAAAATTAACAGGTTAACGTAAGTGAGAATAAGAGGAAGCATATGGTAAGACAGTGATTTCCTTATCATTGGTGTTCATAGGAGTGAATTGGCTTAACAACAGGCAACGACCCACTCCAGTTGGCAAGGGAGGTATAGTGTTCATGATTAGGGCACAGGACCATGCTAAATGGTTGAACACTCTGGACCTATCCCTCCCAGAGCTTGATTGTCCTATATGTCATTTCCTGGTACCTTGACACTCCTACACTGTCCTACATTCAAGCTTAGGGATAGAACATATGGAGGTGTTCTATGTTCCAAGGGTTGGGGAGGGGCTCTCCTTCTTCTGTGGTGAGGCGGACACACCCAGGGCGGGATACTTGTATCACTTAGAAGGGGCCTTCCCAGCTGGGGGAATGTTTGTGCGACCCTTCTCAAGAGAGTATGCGCTGCATCACCAGGTCACCTGTCTTGAGCTCTCTACTCCGAACGAACCGCTCATGGTAGCGCCTCAGCGCCTGTCGATAACGTGCGTTTCCGATGGTGGCGTGCCTCCTTGCATCGTCGATGAGGTCAACGTCTTCTCGTTGGAGCTGGTCCTGCGAGGCTTCATTGAACGCTCGGACTCTGAACGAGTCCACAACGATCTTTGGGGGGAGGACGGCCTTGGCCCCATATACCAGAAAGAAAGGTGTTTTTCCTGTAGCGCGGTTAGATGACGTCTGGCTTACCCATAGTGCACAGGGGAGCTCGCCGACCCAATTGGCACCATGCTTATCCAGGCTGTCATAGGTGCGTGTCTTGAGGCCCTTGAGGATCTCAGCGTTGGCCCTTTTGACTTGTCTATTGCTCTTTGGATGAGCCACGGAAGCATAACAAACTTAGACACCAAGGTCTTCGCAGTAATCCTAGAAAGCTGCACTGGTGAACTGGGTTCCATTATCGGTTATGATCCTGTTCGAGACCCCAAACATGTAGACAATTGACTTGATGAATTTGACTGCGGACTCCTTGTTGATGTTGATTACTAGGGAAGCCTCCGGCCACTTGGTGCACTTATCTATAGCGACGTAGAGGAACCGATACCCTCCGACTACCCTGGGGAAGGGTCCCAGGATATCCAGCCCCCAGACCGCGACAGTCCAAGAGGGCAGGTGTTGACGGCTGTTATATACCAATTTCATCTGTCAATTTAACACAATTATGTGAAGGATTTGTCATTTCTTGCACACATCACCTTTCTATCTAACCCAATTCCACTTGGACTTGGAGAAAAATGTGTATGCAACATTTTATGCAGGAAATGAGAAAATGTAGAGGGACCAATCCTATAAAATATCATCCTAGCCAAACAGGAGATGACATGTGGCATCACATGGATCAAAAGGCCCATAAAAAGAAGTATCCGAGGAGATCCAACGGTGTATCACCCAGATACATCAAGGGGGCCCACCTGGCAGCCACTTGGAGGAAGCACTCCATGTTTGGAGTGTTGAGAAGGTCGGCCGAACCAGAGGTTTGGCCGACCCTTCCTGGCGTCAAACGCGGTCAAACGACGCATCATGGCTCCTCCTAGCTTGAAGAAGTCAATGGTGACTGATTCGCGCGCTTTTCGTGGCGGGAATCGACCTACACACTAGTATAAATAGGACCCCTACCCCTCATTTCAACACACATCACGTGAGCTTCATCTGTATTGTATATACTGTCATCCATAGCCTTAGAGGAGTTAGGATGTAGAGAGGAGAGTCTCTAGTCCCAAGGCCAAATTGGGAAAAGAGTAAGGAGTCTCTCTCTTCCCAATCCTACATTTGGAAAGGTATGGCTCATGTATTCTCTCTGGTATTTATGACTTTATGCATAATAAAGATAGTATCTTTAGTCTCTACTTATACATATACTTGGGCAAAGCGTTTTTTGTTTTATTGTGGAGTCCATGTATGTGGAAGGTATAGCTCCTATGACTGTTTCATCATGAACATATCTCATTATCATAGAACCTATAGACCCCCACTATAGTCTAGTTAATTATAACATAACTAGGTTAGTATGGATAATTATGCTATGTATCAACATTGGTTCAATGATGATTCAATTCATTGCCTTAGGATGGCTTGTGCCTAGGCTCTTAAGGTAATTACTTGATATGCTAGCATGGTTCTAGGATAGCTAAGTAGCATTCGATGTCTCGTAGACCCATGGATTGAAGAGGTAGGCAGTAGGTGGTGATAGCCCTATCTGTCCTTTGTAATCCTCCACGTTTGACTATGCCACAGGCTCTTGGCGGGAGTCGCCCTTGTATTGCTAGGGGTAAGCCCGTGCTCGATGTGTTGAACCACATAGCATAAGTATTCACTATTGATCTAGCTTTTGGATAATTAGTTTAGACTATGTATATGTACAATAGAGCATAGTAGGAGTACCTCCATAACTCTCAACCTTAACTAACCTCTAGGATCCTCTTATCCCCCTTAGACTTGAAAGCTTTTGTGTGTGTCACACTATTATTTTATCCATCCTTACTAGATTCTTACCTAGACCTTTCTACCCTTTCCAATTGATGATTGTTATATCTCTTCCCTGCCTTCCTTTGGGATCAAATAAATGACACCCTTGGGAATACTCTTAAGGGGAAATGCTACAATGATATTTCAGTGTGCTTGCGGAATTCACTCTGTGATCCAATAGAAACATTAACAAGCATTTCTGACACATCAGTTGGAGATGTTTAGTTAATGGTGAATAAGAAATACCAACAAGCATTTCTGGTGCCGTTGTCGGGGATGATTTGTTAGTATATCCTAGGAGCCGTCAACAAGCATTTCGGGCACCGTTACCGGGGAAGGCATATAGATATATAACATGACTGAGTGAATAGGATAGAACCCTAGGTAGGATTTTAGTAGGATAACCACTCTTTGTTTTCGCATTTATTTTAAATTTGAAAACAGGGTAGTGTATGTCTGGTTTCCGCCTGCCGGAAAACTTTGTTGAAGATCCTGAATCTCTTCTGAGAGACCGACCCCGTGTCGTTACTCCTCAGAATATTCGAGTGGCAAAGCAAGCCAGCATTTCTGCACCAACAATCCAAACGCTTGGCTCAGAAGACCCTTCGTGAGTTCTCAGCTCCCTCTGCTAACAATGTGCCTATTGGGCCCACTGCTAACACAGGAGATGTGAACTTCGAGATCAAAATTGGCCTTATCACTATGGTGCAAGCCAATCCATTCTGTGCGAAGGCTAATGAGGATGCAAATGCTCACATGTAACAATTCCTCGAGATCTGCAGAACTTTTAAGATCAAGGGCGTGTCTCCAGATGCGGTCCGTCTGAGACTGTTCCCGTTCTCTCTCCGCGGGAGAGCGAAACAGTGGTTCTACGCGAACCGAAGTGCTGTAGACACTTGGGAGAAGTGTTCTACGGCATTCCTCGCCAAATTCTTCCTGTTGGGCAAAACCAATGCTCTACGTGGAAGGATTTCTAGATTTTAGCAAGAGCTCAAGGAATCTATTCTAGAGGCATGGGAAAGGCTTCAGGAGTACATCCTAGCCTGTCCCCACCATGAGATGGATGACTGGCTCCTTATTCAGAATTTCTATAATGGGCTGATCCCATCAGCTCGTGACCATTTGGATGTTGCTGCTAGAGGAGTCTTCTTCTCATTGATGGTGCCAAAAGATAAAGATCTTATTGAGAAGATGGTGTCCAACATGGGATGGAACGATGAGCATCTCCATACCCGACAGCGAGGCATGCACACCTTGAAGGAGGTGGACATGATCGCTGCAAAATTGTACCTCCTAATGAAGAAAATTGATGGACAAGCCACTGTTGAAGTGTCTGGCAATGCCTATGCCCTAGACCCTCACATCACGTGTGAATTCTGTGGCAACATGGGTCATATGGGCAATGATTGCCCAGAAACTCGTGAGGATGCCCTATACCTCCCCAACAACAGAAATTTCAACAACAACAATGGCTAACGTCTAGGAGGTCAAGGGTGGGGTCAACAACGCCCATTCTTTCAAGGAGGGTACAATAACAATGGCAACCCTGGAAATCAGCCCAACTTGAGAGAACTTGCCATTAGCCAGCTCAACATCAACGATGCCATATCCAAGAAGCTGTGAGCTAATGACAGGACCCTGGAAGACATCAATGCCAAGGTTGAAGGACTATCCTCAGCATTCAAGAATCAACTGAGCTTCAACAAGATGTTGGAGACTCAGCTGGCACAACTTGCTGCAGTTGTCTCTCCATTGGAAAATAACAGAATTCCGGGGCAGCCAGAAGCCCCAGTGGAGAACGTCAATGCAGTGGTTACGAGAGGAGAAAAGATCACTCGTGACCCACAATCCCACACAAGAAAAGAGGACAACTGAGCCTGAGAAGGAGGATGTTCCAAGTGAATTACTTGGTGAGAGAATGGCCAAACACTATGAAGACACCAACTTATTTCCATTCCCTTGTAGACAAAGGAAGCCAACAATGGATGAGCAATTCAAACATTTTGTTGAGATCGTCCAAAAGATCCACATCAATGTTCCCTTGATTGATGCGATGCAAGTATCCACTTATGCTCACTATCTCAAGGATATATTGAACAATTAACGACCATTGCCCACCACTGAGGTTGTAAAGCTTACGGAAGACTGCAGTGCAGCCATCCTCAATAGGCTTCCTGAAAAGAAAAAGGACCCCGAATGTCCTACCATTTCATGCTCAATTGGGGCTCACCACTTTGACAAGGCACTTTGTGATCTGGGAGCAAGTGTCAGTGTGACGCCTAAGGTTGTGTTCGACCAGATGAACTTCACAGAGCTGGCTCCAACACCAATGCAGCTACAACTGGCTGACTCTTCAGTCCGTTATCCAGCGGGTATTGCTGAAGACGTCCTAGTGAAGATCCGGAACTGCTTCATACCCGTGGATTTTGTGGTGATAGACATGGACACTGAGAAGGATACACCACTCATTCTTTGGCGCCCATTCCTCAGCACTGCAAAAGCTTGCATAGATGTGGGAGATGGAGAAATCCACTTCCATATCAATGGCAAGGAGGAAAAGTTTGACTTTCAGCCAAGATCAGAGCAATGCTCCATGATTCAAATAAAGTATGGGCCGAATGATAAACACATCAGAGAGGTCGAAGTCACACCTCCAAAGGTGGACTCACTCATTGCATTCATGAGAAGAATAATCTATGAGGAGAATCGGTCATTTCGACCACGCCGATATCCAAAGGCGACGGAATCGTATGGACCTTCCCAAAGGCCCAATTCCACCAAGCCGCCAAAGAAGGAATGGCAGAAGAAGAAAGACAAGCCGTTCGAGCCCATCCCTCTGGGCCCGGATGTGAAATGAAGACAGATGAATGTCCATCTCATCGGACGGTGGTGAGACCTACGCCAATAGGTTAAATTGGTAATTATCCCACTTTGTTTTGCCCTCTTTCTTTTTGCCACTACATTTGGATTTTTCCCATTGCATATTTGATTTTTCCTAGCAAGTGAGAATCTTATATTCAAAACTGTCATTTTTCTTTCTTTCTTTTCAAAAGAAATTTTTTATTGGATTTAAAAAAAGGTTTTTATTTGAAAAACAATATTTTCTGAGCTGCACATGTGGCATTTCACCAACGTGCTAACTTTATAGCCGTTGGGAAGCCACTTGCCAAAACGGGAACCAGGGGGGCCACTTGTTAGGTCAGCCGAACCCCCTGGTCGGCCGAACAGGGAGTGGAGCCAAATTGGCTCCCCTTCCTCCAACGGCTATATTTTGAACCCCAAGTGACCGTTGGAGGAAGCACCCTAAAAATTGTGGCCGTGAGGAGCACTTCTCTTCACACACCACATCATTTTACACCTCCCCAAGTCACTCTCTAGCTCACCTTGATTTTCTTGCTCTTCATTGCAACACTCTTGCTCAAATCCATCCCCAAAAAGATTTTCTTTTATTTGCATTTTACAGTCAAGTTTTCAAGAGGAGAAAATTTGTTGAGATTTTTGTTTTCCTAACATCGCTTCTTTTCGGATTTTTTTGCCTTGTTTTGTTCTTGCTTGTTAAACTAAAAAATACATGAAGAGGTTGTTCGGAAAGAGGAAGGGGGCTGCAAGCTCAAGCCATGTTGAAGGTTCTAGTGCACGCCTCTCTTCCATGGGTACAAGCCCATGGAGGAGAAGTGTGTGTGAGGATACTCCCATGGAAGAGAGAAGCAACCCACACCAACTTCTTCATGACAACGACCTCGACATACGAAGCAAAGTTGAATATCAAGCACGCAGGCTTCTCCAAGATTGTGAGTTCCACCACACCAAGGCTTACGATCCACATTTGATCTCCAAAATAGGTATGGACTCCTAAATTCTTTCCATTTGGCATGCAATTGGATTTGATGACTTTGCTCACATAGAGGAGAAAGGTTCATGCCTTCTCATTGTCCAATTCCTTTGCACGCTAAGAATAGGATTTGATGGTATTACTTTTAGATTATTTCAAAAAGAATACAACATCCTATGGAACGAATTAGATAGCATCCTAGGCTTCCATAAAAGGTGTTTGCTAGATTTAGACAATTTGCCTAAGTTTAACAAACAAAGTTTTTGACATGAGCTAACTAGTGAGGTCACATGTAGGGCTCCCACGAATAGCCACATCCAAAACCCTACCTTATGCTTCATGCATAGATGGGTGGCTATGACTATATTCCCTAGGGGGGGATGTTAGGGTTGTGCGAATTGAAAATTTTGTTTGCCATGACTAAAAAGATAAAAGTTTCTCCAGTCAAAGCCATGATGACACACCGGTTAGATTACATTTCAAAATCAGGACCAATTGAATGCACTTCATTGATTACTCATATTGCTGATAGGGTAGGAGCACTTAAATACTCTTCATTTGAAGATATTGAAACTGAAAGAGAATTAATTGATGAAGACTATTTAGTGCAAGGACATACCCTGAAGCATGATCATGATGGCTCCTTGATATATTTCTATCCTGGCTTTGTCAATGAAATTCGGTTACCTAACCTGGATTTTCATTTGTACAAATGTCGGAGGCTAACCATTAATTTTCTTCCCCTTGAGGAAGCAAGAAGAAGTAATTTCTTTGGCAGGGTAGCAAGGAATCGTGCGAGGGCAGCAGCCACAGGCATGCCACCGATAATCTCTCTGGTCCATGAATACCAAGAGGAAGAGAACCCAGCGGGTTATGCACCCGGATGGACTCAACCTTCGACGTATGAGACTGGGGGGTCATCTTGGCAAGAATGGCAAAGGGATGCACCCTTATCCACTTCAAACTCTAGCATCTTGCCCCCAACGTCCATGAGAGGACGTTGTTCCTTTTCGGCTAGAAGTCATCATGACTATAGCCAAGGAATGACGGACCTCACTAGACGTATGGGAGAACTTGAAGTGAGAACGGGTGACATCTACAGCACACTCCAGGAGCATGTTCAAGTTACCAAGGATTGGCAACAACACATGGATGCTCATTTCACCAACTTCAACATGGCGCTACAACTACAACAAGCCGATCTTGGAGCGTACTTCCGTCATCAAGGATTCAACCATTATCATGGAGGTAGTTGAAGAACAAGCTTGGGAGAGGACCCCCACTTGAGGTAACATGTATCACATTCCTTCCATAGTTTTTTTCCATCCATCCATCATCCACCTTGCATTTAAAAAATATATATAAATAGGTTAGATTTGCTTTCATCAAATAAAGATGTGCGGTAAGAATGATTTAGAATTCACATAGGTGAAATGATGAATAGTTGCTCGGTTTTTTTCCTAAGTCTCTAGTTTACAACTTGCTACTCTCGGAATATTGCTTTCATTGGTTTGGAATACTTTTACCTTAATTTGGTAGTTGTGGGTAGCAAAAGCTTAATCTAATTCTAGGTTGTTGAAAGGTTAGAATTAGTAATAGGGCTGCTAGTCTTAGTTTGAAAGTAAAACATAGATATCTGGAGAAATTCTGAAAAGATTTAAGTTTCCCTCAATTGATTGGAAATACCTACCAAAGCCATATGATGTTCATACATAGACAAAACCTTATGCATATGCTATTTGCTTTCACATTGAGCCTAGTCAAACTAGTATATACCTATATGAGAAATCATTCAACTCTTTTTGAATTCAAGACATCACTTGCACATGCCATACTTCTACACTACAAGTAAGCAAAACGTCCATCATATCCACCATACCACAACAAAAAGAGAAACTCCATGTTATTCATGTTTAGCACTCTCTTAAAAATTCATTGCAAAGAAAGGGAGTAGAAGACATGGCTACAAAAAGAAAAATAGGCATGCTTACATCATAAGCATGAGAAAAAAAAGAGAGAAAAGAAAAGTAGCCATGTTTCATCCCTGCAAAAGAAAGAGAGATTATACCCAAAAGGAGTTATCTCAAGTATCCACATCCACTTCCACTCCATCACACATGCAATAGTCTTGAATCAAAAAGGTTTGATTTGAATTCTCCTAAGGCTTACTCTTCTGACTTAGCAATATATGTGATGTAAATATGCCTACTTACTTTCCTTACCAAGCTCCACATACAAGCCATATTCAATGAGTAGGAATAGTAGAGGCACAATTCTTTGATGAGGAAATATTTCCACTATACACAAAGGAGTGATTGAGAGAATCAAATTGAGGTACTTAATATCTAAATTGAATTCTTTAGGATTTAAGTGGAACTTGATTTCTAGGCTATGTTTGCTCCATTTGCTATTCTACCTTTCAACTACCCATGAATATGAAAAAGCACCAGCCCCATGATAACTTAACAAAGGTAGAGTATCATAGCCAATTTCTACAATACTAGGTAGAGTATCTTGTTGTGCATTAGATACTTTTGAAAATAAGACATTGTAGCAACTCCTGATCATCAACCTAAAGTCTACTTTGCTCGGGACGAGCAAAGGATAAGCTTGGGGGAGTTTGTTGATGGCTGTTATATACCAATTTCATCCGTCAATTCAACTCAATTATGTGAACGATTTGTCATTTCTTGCACACATCACCTTTCTATCTAACCCAATTCCACTTGGACTTGGAAAAATGTGTATGCAACATTTTATGCAGGAAATGAGGAAATGTAGAGGGACCAATTCTATAAAATATCATCCCAGCCAATCAAACAACAACATGTGGCATCCCATGGATCAAATAGCCCACAAACAGAAGTATTCGAGGAGATCCAATGGTGTATCACCCAGATACATCAAGGGGGCCCACCTAGCAGCCACCTGCCGGAAGCACTCCACGTTTGGAGTGCTGACCAGGTCGGCCGAACTAGGGGTTCGGCCGACCCCTTCTTGGCGCCAAACACGGTCAAACGACGCGTGTTGGCTCCTCTTGGCTTGAAGGAGTCAATGGTGACTGATTCGCGCGCTTTTGGTGGCGGAAACCGACTTCAACACTAGTATAAATAGGATCCCCAACCCCTCACTTCAACACACATCACTTGAGCTTCATCTCTATTGTATATACTATCATCCATAGTCTTAGAGGAGTTAGGCTGTAGAGAGGAGAGTCTCTAGTCCCAGATCCAAATTGGGAAAAGAGTATGGAGTCTCTCTCTTCTCAATCCTACATTGGGAAAGGTATGGCTCATATATTCTTTCCTATATTGTGACTTTATGCATAATAAAGATAGTATCTTTAGTCTCTACTTATATATATACTTGGGCAAAGCGTTTCTTGTTTGATTGTAGAGTCCATGTATGTGGAAGGTATAGCTTCTATGACTGTTTCATCATGAACATATCTCATTATCATAGAACCTATAGACCCCAACTATAGTCTAGTTAATTATAACATAACTACGTTAGTATGGATAATTATGTTGTGTATCAACATTGGTTCAATGATGATTCAATTCATTGCCTTAGGATAGCTTGTGCCTAGGCTCTTAAGTTAATTACTTAATATGTTAGCATGGTGCTAGGATAGCTAAGTAGCATTGGATGTCTCGTAGACCCACGGATTGAAGAGGTAGGCAGTACGTGGTGACAGCCCTATCTGTCCTGTGTAATCCTCCACGTTCGGCTATGCCACAGGGTCTTGGCGGGAGTCGCCCTAGTATTGCTAGGGGTAAGCCCGTGCCCGATGTGTTGAACCACATAGCATAAGTATTCACTATTGATCTAGCTTTTGGATAATTGGTTTAGACTATGTATATGTACATAGAGCATAGTAGGAGTACCTCCATAACTCTCAACCTTAACTAAACTCTAGGATCCTCTTATCCCCCTTAGACTTGAAAGCTTTTGTGTGTGTCACACTACCTCCACTATTATTTTATCCATCCTTAATAAATTCTTACCAAGACCTTTATACACTTTCCACATGATGATTGTTATATCTCTTCCCTGCCTTCCTTTGGGATCAAATAAATGACACCCTTGGGAATACTCTTAAAGGGAAATGCTATAATGATATTTCCGTGCGCTTGCGGAATTCACTCTGTGATCCAATAGAACCATTAACAAGCATTTCTCACACATCAGTTGGAGATGTTTAGTTAATGGTGCATAAGAAATACCAACAAGCATTTCTGGCGACGTTGCCAGGGATAATTTGTTAGTATATCTTAGCAGCCGTCAACAGCAGGATCATCTGAAGTGGCTGTGTGGGGGTGTGGATCTGCTTGGCATGAAACTGGCACGCCTTGCACTTCTTGACTAGTTCGATAGCGTCTTGCAGTGATGTTGGCCAGTAGAAACTGTGCTGGAAGGCTTTGCCAACCAGTGTGCGGGAGGCCGTGTGATTCCCACACTCTCCTTCGTGGATTTCTGCGAGCAAGTCACAGCCTTCCTGTCGGGTTCTGCATCGTAGCAGTACGCTGTTGGCACCACGTTGGCAGAGATCACCTTCTATCAGCACGTAGCATTTCACCATCCTTGCAATCCTCTCAGCGGATGCTGGGTCCTCCGAGAGAAGATTGTCCTTCAGGTAGTCTCGGACCTCCGTGATCCACGCATCGGGACTGTCCTGGACTTCCAGATCTCGGGTGCCAGGTGATTGGGGATCCCAGGTGACGCTCAATAACCTTAGTGGCCCCCATGGTCGCAGGGCTGTCGTGGTTGCCAGCTCAGTGGAGTTGGGCTCACCTTCTTTATTAGGCCCTGCTGGCCTAACGGTCGACCGCACCAACCTCCTGCTGAAGACCCCTTCTGGAATGGGGGCTCCTGTGGATGCCATGATTGATAGGGCATAGGCGAAGAAGTTGTCTGCGCGTGGCACATGGCTGAGATCCAAGGCCTCAAACCCAGCTTCTAGCTTCTTGACATGTATCAGATATGCTGCAACAAAAGGAACTCCCTCCTGAATTGCTTGATGATCATCTGGGAGTCTCCCTTGATCATCATCTGCTGGACACCAAGACCTTGCGCAGCTGTAAGCCTGAAGATGAGGGCTTCATACTCCGCCATGTTGTTGGTGGCCTTGAAGTCAAGGCGCACTGCATACTTGGACTGCTCACCTATTGACGAGGTGAGCAATACCATGGCTCCAGCCCCTTGCTTCCTTGGGGATCCGTCGAAGAAGAGTGTCCAGTGAGGTCCGATAAGTACCGAAGCCCTGGGCTCTGGTTCACTGCTCCCGGCCCCCTGGGTTGCTCGGTGAGGGGGTCTATTCAGCAACAATGTCCGCCAGAGCTTGGCTCTTGATTGCATGTCGTGGCAGGAAATCAAGCTCGAACTCCGCTAATTCAGGCGCCCACTTGGCGATGTTGCCGGTTGTGTTTGGGCTGCGTAGCACTGCTCCCAGTGGGAACGAAGTCACCACTGATACTTGTGTGCCTAAAAATAATGGTGGAGCTTCCTCGATGCGACTAACACCGCATAGTGCAACTTGTGCACTTCGAGGTATCTTGTCATTGCCTCATGCAGGACTACGCTGATGAAGTGGACCGGGCATTGGATGGTCCGGGACTTTTCTGGGGAATCCGGCTCATATTTTCCCTCTGCTTCTGATCTAATGATTTCATGGCTCCTAGGTCTGGTGCTTCCTTTGGGGGCTGGGGCCCAAAAGCTTCAGGGCCCCCTAGGGGGACCCGGTCATCCTCTGGGGCTGAGACCTAGAGTCTCCTTGGTCTCCGGGGTCCCTAGGGGGACCCTGCCGTCCCCTGGGGGCTGGGACCCAGAGGCTCCTTGGGCGCTGGGGCCCCCTAGGGGGACCCGGACGTCCCCTGGGGGCTGGGACCCAGAGGCTCCTTGGGCTTCGAGGCCGCCTAGGGGGACCCGTACGTCCTCTGGGGGTTGGGACCCAGAGGCTCATTGGGCTTCAGGGCCCCCTAGGGGGACCCGGACATCCTCGGGGGGCTGGGACCCAGAGGCTCCTTGGGCTCTGGGGCCCCCTAGGGTGACCCGGACGTCCTCTAGGGGCTTGGACTCAGAGGCTCCATGGGTTTCGGGGCCCTCTCAGGGGACCCGGACATCCTCTGGGGGCTGGGACCCAGAAGCTCCTTGGGCTCCGGGGCCCCCTCGGGGGACCCGGACGTCCTCTGGGGTCGGGGACCAGAGGCTTCTTTATTGTAGGGGCCCCCTGCAAGCTCCAAGCCCTGGGGCTCATAATCAGCTGCAGGGGCCCCTTCCTTTCGTCGATGCAGCTAGTGATTGGTCCGCTCTACAACCAAAATCATGCTTACCACTTCTGTTGTGGCGGCGATGTAGAGGTACAAGGGCTCCCTGGGCTCTGGTGCCACCATTGTTGGCAGCGTTGTCAGCTGCTGCTTTAGCTCGCGGAACGCTTCTCCGCTTCTTCGATCCAGATGAACGATCCAGACCGGCGCAGGAGCTTGAAGAACGGAAGGGCCCGCTCAGTCATCCTAGAGATAAACTGGTTGAGCTCTGCTAAACACCCTGCAAGCTTCTGTACATCCTTGATGCGGGTTGGGGGCCGATCCGCTCTACTGCTTTGATCTACTCTAGGTTGGCCTCAATCCCTCAGCGTGAGACCAAGAAACCGAGGAGCTTCCCAGCTTTGACTCTAAACATGCATTTGTCGGGATTGAGCTTCGTGCGTGTTGTTCGCAATCTATCAAAGACTAGGGCAAGGTTCTCTAGTAATGATGTATGCGACTGGATTTTTACTACAATATCATCGACATATACCTCTACTATGTCCCAAATGAGGTCCCCGAATGTTTTACGCATAGATAGTACAAAGGTGTGGAGGGCATTCTTAAGACCGTAAGGCATGGAGACATAGCAGTAAAGGCCATCTACGGTTATAAATGTGGTATGTTCTTTGTCTTCTCGAGACATTGGGATTTGGTGGAACCCTGAGTACGCATCTAGAAAGCATAGCATATCGCACCCCAAAGTTGAATCTACAATTTGATCAATTCTAGGGAGAGAGAAGGGATCTTTAGACATGCCTTGTTGATGTTGGTGTAGTCAATGCACATCCGAAGCTTACCACCAGCTTTGGGGAAAACAACCGGATTGGTCAGCAATCTGGGATGGTGGACCCCCCGTATGAAGCCAGCCTCGAGGAGCTTCTTGATCTCCTGGCGGATGAAGTTCTGCCGCTCGATGGACTGCTTACGGGGCCTTTGTTGTTGCGGTCGTGCGTCGGGGTAGATCTTCAGACGGTGCTCAATCACTTCCCTGTGGATGTACAACATCTGCGACGGTTGCCAGTCAAAGACGTCGACGTTGGCTTGCAGGAAGGTAGTGAGTGTTGATTCCTACTTGCCATCCAGACTCCCCGCGATACGGGTGGTCTGAGCTGCATCATAGCTAATATGGATTGTCTTGATGGGTATGTCGTCGTCGGAGGGCTGCACTCGTGGTGCAACGGCACGGCTATTAGCGCGCGGGTCTGGCGAAGGCCTGCTCGGCCCGGCAGCACTCAAGATTGGTCCTGGGACCGTTGCCAATGTTCGGAGCTTTTCTAAGACCGTCACCGCAGCACTGCGATCTCCGCAAATCTTGACGACGCCGGATGGCATCGGCATTTTGAGGACGAGGTAGCCGTAATGGGCTACCGCCATGAACCGATACAGGGCGGGCCTGCTGTAACACCCTCATTTTCATGCATCATTCCTTGCATACATTCATATACATGTTTAACATTAACCCACAACAAAATGAACGAGTTGAAAATTGATTTGGAACAAAACCGCACTTAAAATGCAGGAAAGTGTGGACTAGTCCGATTTTACATAGGACTAGTCCGATTTCTCTCTGACTAAAAATGGACATGTCCGTTTTTGCTGCGGACTAGTCCGATTTTACCTATGGAAACTTCCGGACTTGTACAATTTTGTGCGGACTAGTCCGATATTCCAAGAATCCTTGAAAAATTGCTAAGTCCCTGGACTTTTCCAGACTAGTCCGGTGTTCCAGAGGACTCGTCCGGTTTCCTCTCTGACTAAAGTCAAACTTGTCCGATTTTAGGCCAGACTTGTCCGATTTTCTCTCAAGACAACTTCGGACTAGTCCGGTCCTTTTCGGACTTGTCTGATATTTCACGACTCCGAGTTGATCTTTTGTTTTACGACTTGTTTCTTGGGTTTCACGTTAATTGGGCCTAAAGATGTTATGCCTAACTCTTTTAGTGGCCATGTGGGACCCTAAACCGGTCTCTTCTCATCCCAAACTCGAAATCCATCTAACCCTAGCCTCCACCTCTATATAAACAACCCCACCCCTTGGCTTGACATCTATTTGCCACTTTTCCACCCCACCCAAACCCTAGTTCATGAGGAGCCACCATCAAGGAGGGAGGAGAAGATCTCAAGCAAGAAGAAGAAGAGGAGGAAACGAAAGAGGATCAAGATCTCGACCAAGCTTTCGTTCTTCTTCACCAATTCATCTCCAAGTTCATCATCAACCCTAGATCATCAAGTCCAAGTGTTACCTCCAAGTTTCTTGATTCATTAGAGTTCTAAACACCTGGTATACCTTCTATTCTCTTTTTCTTACGTGAATTTGGCCCCTAACCTCCGAATTCACGTCGATCTAGAAAACCCTAATTTGCCAATCTCGCAGAGTGCGGACTTGTCCGGTCCCTAGCGGACTAGTCCGATCTTCCTGGTTAAATTGGGTTGAATTAATTCTAAAATTATACCTAATCAACTCCAAACCTGTATAAACTTGTTAAAAGCTATTAGAACTAGCTAGTGATCATTGAAAGCAATCTATTAATAAGTTCTACCTTGCATTTGCATTAATCATGCATGTCATGTCATATTGAGTAATATTTGTGCACTCTTTGATTGTGTTTCTTGTCTTTTATGTTTATTGTGCAGATTAGACGGTTTTGCGCTAGAGAGTGCCGCAGAGGATCTACAACACCAAGAGTTTGAAGGCTTTGACCCTAATCAACCGCAAGAGCAAGGCAAGTGTCCTTGAAGCATATTGATCCTGTTTTAAAATAAATGTTTTGTTTGCAAAACTGCATGCTTGTGTCAATTTGATGGGAATCCTATGGTAGGAAGTTTACTAGCATTGTTTAACCACCCTTGTCACCTGGAATTATGGTAGAGAGTCAGGATGGGCTTTTTACCCTTTTTGCTTCGCTTAATTACTTGGGATGGGAAAACAATACTGCATATTAATAATGAATTTATGAGACTATGATTAACATGAACTAGATAATATGATATGGTAATGGGTGATCTAAGCAAGCCTGCTATGTGGATGGGTTGGATGCCATGGTGGTTTGCTTGCTTTAGATCTAAGGACCGGTTCATGCGAGAATAAGCCAGGACTACAATGCCACCACGAGGCCAAGTATGGGTGCGGCGTAGCTGATTAATTAGGGCTTTGCCAGTGCTATTTGTACCATTAAGGATGCTCGGGGAAGGGGTAGTCGGATTGGGTTTGTTGATGATTGGTGGGACTACCCTGGGATCCGAATGGCTCAAGAGGGGGCCCTTGGTTGAAGATGTGCTCTGTAGGAGACATCGCCATCGGTGAAACTTTAGTGGGGTCTAAATAGGCTAGTAATACATTGGTAAAGGCTATTTTGTGATCTCTTGGCCACACACCAATGGAAGTGTGTAATGTGACTGACGGGTCATGGGCATAAGAGAGGTTCTTAGTCAGCGAAAGGTGATGAAATCACAAACACGTGGGTAAAGCGGTACAAACTCTGCAGAGTCTAATAAACTATCATGATAGCCATGCTCCCGGTTATGAGCACCTGTTCAACTTCATGATTAGAGGGAACTCGGTATTGGGAGGGTATTTGGGATGGTTATGGTTGGTATTATTGTTATGGATGGTTATGAATTGAATTCTGGTATTGAATATGGATATTGGTATATGATGATGGATATGGAATATGGATTGGTGCTACGTTATCAATTATGGCTTATGATGGGTTTATTTCACATGCATGTAATATATTGCTTTTTCAAATGTTTTAATGTACTTTTCAGCACTCAACCATTATTATATTTGTCATTTGAATCAGCCACATGTCATACTTTCCACACTTGCTGAGTACGACATGTACTCACGCTTGCAATCCCCCCCCCCCCCACAGTTGCAGGTCAGGATAAGGAGTTTAGCGATGATAATGCGGAGTTCTAGGCCATGTCTGCCGTCAGCTTTGCCTGTGGTTGTTGGAGCTGCGCTATACCCTATCGCTTATGCTGCCTAGCTATTTAGTTTGCTTATTTAGTTTATTTGCGCTGCATTAGTTGAACTTGTCATTAATATTCATTAGAGCTTGTATTCGAGGATAATATGGTTTGTGTAATAAAATTTTGTAAATTAATCTTGTTCTGTGGTAATATTCTATATACTCTTTTGTGAATGCACTCGTGTATGTGTGTTGAACATCCTGGGCACACATATGCGTTCACTTGGTTCATTTTCGGAACCGGGTGTCACAGATTGGTATTAGAGCCACAGGTTGACCGTAGGATGCAGCCTAGATAGAATGGACACTTTAGAGCACATAGGAGCACTCAAGAATCAATGTGTTTTTGGTTGGAGTTTTGTTTGCTATATATATTGTTTTCTTGTGTGCTTAATAGAGGATTTTGGGATGCTTTAGCATTGCCATGCCCACGTAGGCTAGTTAATTGTCTAGTTTCATATCCCTTCATGCATATAGTTGGGGACGTTTTCTAATTCTTACCTATTGCTTTTCTCCAGATGGTGAGGACTCGCAACCAGAGGGATGGCAATGATGAGGAGGAGAACAATGGAGTGCCTCAGAACAACAATGGACAAGGACCTGCTCATGGAGCTATCAACATTGAGCAGCTATTGGCTATGCAAAACCAGCTCATGCAGACCATGATACAAACTATGGGACAGTTGCAGGCTGGAAACATCAACAATCAGCCCCACATGCCTCCACCGCCAACCCCGCCTCCTCATAACCGGTTGGGAGAGTTTATGAGGACTAGGCTGCCGACCTTTGCTCAAGCGGCTGACCCTATGGATGCGGATGATTGGCTCAAGTCCGTGGAGAAGAAACTTGCTATTGTCCAATGCAGTGACCGGGAGAAGGTCTTATTTGCTTCTCATCAACTAGTTGGATCAACTGCGGATTGGTGGGATGCTTATTGCAATGCTCATGAGAATCAAGAGAGGATCACTTGGGTGGAATTCAAGGAGAACTTCTGTTCTCATTATGTGCCGGAAGGAGTTATGATTTTGAAAAGGCAAGAATTTGAGAACTTAAGGAAAGGAAGATCAAGCGTGAGTGAATATCTCAATAAATTCACTCAACTCTCAAGGTATGCGCCTGAGGATGTGAGTCTGGACAGCTGGAAGCAATACTTGTTCGTGACGGACTTGAACAACGAGATCCAAGTGCAACTACTCAACTATGATTATGCCAATTTCCAGAAGCTTGTGGACAAAGCAATTATGGTTGAGAACAAGGTCCGCGAGATGGAACAAGACAACAAGAGGAATGCGCCATATCAAGGACAGCAACAAGGAAGTAATGTGCGCCCTCGCTTTGCGCCGCCCAATGCGCCTCATTTCAGCTCTTCTATTCCTGCTCAACACCCTGGATTTGCACCGCGCCCAACTCAGTTTGTGCAGCAGCGCCCTGTCATGCAAGCACCTAGGCCTCCAATGCCTTTTGCACCTCTTGCTAACTTTCCTGGTGCCAATGCTCAAAACCAAGTTCGTCCCAATAATTCTGGTCGAGTTAAGAAGTGCTATACTTGTGGAGAAGCTGGACACTTTGCGCATCAATGTCCTAAGTCAGGCCTTGGTCAAGGAAGCAATGCGCCGAGGCAAAACGACCCAATGGAGGACAGTCACAAGGAAACCGCAGACAGCAGAATTTTGCTCACGGCAACATGAACCATGTCTCTATGGAGGATGCTCAACAAGCGGATGACGTGGTCATTGGTATGTTTCTCGCCAACTCCAACCCCGCGACTATGTTGTTTGATTCTAGAGCATCTCATTCATTCATTGCATCGAAGTATGTTGCCAAGTATATTTTGCCTATCTCTCGTATGAAGTTTACTCTATTGGTTAAGTCTCCTGGAGGAGAGATGAGGACAAATATAGTATGTCCAAAAGTAAGCCTTAGAATAAGGGGGGTAGACTTCTCCGCCAACCTCATTGTTTTGGACTCTCAAGGATTGGACATTATACTTGGTATGGACTGGTTGAGGACGCACAATGGAGTTATTGAGTGTGCCACGAAGACGGTGAAGTTGACCAATGAAGAAGGGATCACCGTAGAATTTGAAGCATCTCAAACCGCACCGAAGCAATTGGAGTTGAATCATATGGATAGTGCCGCAATTGATGAGATTCCGGTGGTGTGTGAATTTTTGGATGTTTTTCCTGGCGGGTTGCCAGGTATGCCACCTGATCGAGACATTGAGTTTGTTATTGATTTAATACCTGGAACTGCACCTATAGCTAAGAGGCCATATAGGATGCCTCCTATGGAATTAGGGAGCTCAAGAAACAAATTCAAGAGCAACTAGAGAAAGGTTTTATTTGCCCAAGCTCTTTGCCTTGGGGAGCGCCCGTTCTATTTGTGGACAAGAAGGTTGGATCCCAAAGGATGTGTGTGGATTACCGAGCTCTCAACGAGGTAACAATCAAGAACAAGTACACCTTGCCACGCATAGAAGACTTGTTTGATCAGATGAAGGGTGCTTGTGTCTTCTCTAAGATTGATTTGAGGTCGGGATACTTTCAAATGAAGATTAGACCATCAAACATACTCAGGACGGCTTTTAGGACGTGGTATGGATCTTATGAGTACACCGTGATGTCCTTTGGATTGACCAATGCACCTGCCTACTTTATGTACCTCATGAATAAGGTCTTCATGGAGTACTTGGATAGATTCGTTGTGGTGTTTATTGATGACATTATGATCTACTCGAAGGATAAGAAGGAACATGAGGAACACTTTAGGCTTACATTGTTGAAATTGAGGGAGCATCAATTGTACGCCAAGTTCAACAAGTGTCAGTTTTTGTTGAAAGAAGTGTCATTTTTGGGTCATATAATTTCAGGAGGAGGAGTATCGGTTGACCCCAGAAAAGTGAGAGACGTGTTGAAGTGGGAACCACCACAAAATGTAAAGTAAATAATGAGTTTTCTTGGAATGGCTGGATATTACCGTTGATTCATCAAGGACTTTTCCAAGATAGCCAAGCCAATGACGGAATTGCTAATGAAGGGAAAGGTTTTCCAATGGACTCAAGCTTGTCAAATCAGTTTTGAGGAGTTGAAGAAGAGGTTGACAACATCCCCAGTTTTGGTACTTCCAGATGTGAGCAAGAGTTTTGATATTTATTACGACGCATCGAGACAAGGACTTGGATGTGTATTGATGCAAGAAGGTCAAGTAGTAGCCTATGCATCAAGACAATTGAAGAAACATGAGCTTAATTACCCAACACATGATTTAGAACTTGCAGCCGTGGTACATGCATTGAAAATTTGGAGACACTATATCCTTGGACATAGGTGTGAAGTTTATACAGATCATAAGAGTTTGAAGTATATTTTCACACAAACGGATCAGAACTTGAGGCAACGAAGGTGGTTGGAACTCATCAAAGATTATGACTTGGGGATCAACTATCATCCGGGAAAAGCTAATGTAGTGGCCGATGCTTTGAGTAGAAAAGGAGTAAGTCATCAACTCACAGTTCGAGAGTTACCATCTGAGTTATGTAAGGAGTTTGAACGGTTGAACCTTGGGTTTGTAAGTGAGATGGAGATGATGGAGTTAAATCCGACCTTGGAGCAAGAAATTCGAGAAGCACAAACCACAGATGGAGATCAAGGAAAGGACCGAATAAGGGAGAGAATTCAGATTTGATGAGGATGAACACGGTACCTTATGGCTTGGAAAGAGAATCGTTGTGCCTAATGTAAAGCATATCCGGGAGACAATATTAAAGGAGGCACATGACTCACCATACTCGATTCACCCCGGTAGTACAAAGATGTACAAAGACTTGAAGACTTGCTATTGGTGGGATAGCATGAAAAAGGACATAGCTGAATATGTGGCATTGTGTGATGTGTGTCAACGAGTCAAGGCGGAGCATCAAAGGCCAGCTGAATAATTGCACCATTGAAGATCTCGGAATGGAAGTGGGAATAAATTGAAATGGACTTCATAGTTGGCTTACCACGTACTCAGTCCGGGTATGACTCAATTTGGGTAATGGTGGATCGTTTAACCAAGTCAGCTCATTTTGTCCCTGTGAAGACCAAATATATAGTTGCACAATTGGCTGAAATATACATGGAGCATATTGTGTGTCGACACGGAGTACCGGAGAAGATAGTCTAGGATAGAGATTCTCAATTTACCTCCAGGTTTTGGCAGAAATTGCATGAAGCTTTGGGAACAAGGCTGAATTTCAGTTCGGCATATCACCCTCAAACGGATGGACAAACCGAGAGGACCAACCAGATTTTAGAGGACATGTTAAGAGCTTGTGCTTTCAAGAATGGGAAAGGTTGGGACAAAAGCTTGCCATACGCGGATTTTTCATACAACAATAGTTACCAAGCAAGCTTGAAAATGTTGCCATATGAAGCGCTCTATGGAAGGAAGTGTAGGACACCTTTATTCTGGAATGAGTCAGGAGAAACTCAAGTATTTGGTCCGGATGTGTTGCAAAAAGCCGATAAGCAAGTTCAAATAATTCGTAAGAACTTGAGGGCTGCCCAATCAAGACAAAAAGGCTATGCGGACAATAGGAGAAGGAAATTAGCCTTTTAAATAGGAGATTTTGTTTACCTCAAGGTGTCACCAATGAGAGGTCATAAGAGGTTTAACATAAGAGGAAAGCTAGCACCTCGTTATATTGGACCATTCAAGATTTTGGACAAAAGAGGAGAAGTAGCGTATAAGTTGGAGATGCCAACTCATCTTTTAGACGTACATGTTGTCTTTCATGTTTCCCAGCTCAAAAAGTGTTTGAGAGTACCGGAAGAACAAGTGCCAATAGAAGGATTGGAACTAGAGGAAGATTTGACTTATGTTGAGCAACCAGTCAAAATCTTGGAAACCAAGGAGAGAGTCACAAGGAACAAGGATATTAGATGGTGTAATGTTCAATGGAAGCACCACATAGAAAAAGAAGCAACGTGGGAATTGCAGGATGATCTCAAGAGGGAATTTCCCTATCTCTTCTCTTCCGCGTCGAATCTCGAGGGCGAGATTCATTTTAAGGGGGGTAGGTTTGTAACACCCTCATTTTTATGCATCATGCCTTGCATACATTGATATACATGTTTAACATTAACCCACAACAAAAGGAACGAGTTTAAAATTGACTTGGAGAATTTAAAATTGATTTGAAACAAAACCGCACTTAAAATGCAGAAAAGTGCGAACTAGTCCGATTTTACTGAGGACTAGTCCGATTTCTCCCTAACTAAAAACGGACTTGTCCATTCTTTTTGCAGACTAGTCCGATTTTGCCTCTGGAAACTTTTGGACTTGTCCAATTTTGTGCGGACCAGTCCGATATTCCAAGAACCCTTGAAAATTTGCTAAGTCCCTGGAGTTTTCCGGACTAGTCCGGTGTTCCAGCGGACTTGTCCGATTTCCTCTCTGACTCAAGTCGGACTTGTCCGATTTTAGGCCAGACTTGTCCGATTTTCTCTCTGGACAACTTCGGACTAGTCCGGTCCTTTTCGGACTTGTCCGATATTTCGCGACTCCGAGTTGATCTTTTGTTTTACGACTTGTTTCTTGGGTTTCACGTTAAGTGGGCCAAGGGACGTCGTGCCTAACTCTTTTAGAGGCCATGTGGGACCTTAAACCAACCTCTACTCATCCCAAACTCAAAATCCATCTAACCCTAGCCTCCACCTCTATATAAACAACCCCACCCCTTGGCTTGACATCTATTTGCCACTTTTCTACCCCACCCAAACCCTAGTTCGTGAGGAGCCACCATCAAGGAGGGAGGAGAAGATCTCAAGGAAGAATAAGAAGAGGATAAAACGAAACAGGATCTCCACCAAGCTTTCGTTTTTCATCACCAATTCATCTCCAAGTTTATCATCAACCCTAGATCATCAAGATCCAAGTGTTACCTCCAAGTTTCTTGATTCATTAGAGTTCTAAACACCTGGTATACCTTCTATTCTATTTTTCTTACGTGAATTTGACCCCTAACCTCTGAATTCAAGTCGATCTAGAAAACCCTAATTTGCTGATCTCGTAGAGTGCAGACTTGTCCGATCTCTAGCGGACTAGTCCGATCTTCCTGGTTAAATTGGGTTGAATTAATTCTAAAATTTGACAACCTAATCAACTCCAAACCTGTATAAACTTGTTAAAAGCTATTAGAACTAGCTAGTGATCATTGAAAGCAATCTATTAATTAGTTCTACCTTGCATTTGCATTAATCATGCATGTCATGTCATAATGAGTAATATTTGTGCACTCTTTGATTGTTTTTCTTGTCTTGTATGTTTATTGTGCGGATTAGACGGTTTTGCGCTAGAGAGTGCCGCGGAGGATCTGCAGCACCAAGAGTTTGAAGGCTTTGACCCTAATCAACCGCAAGAGCAAGGCAAGTGTCCTTGAAGCATATTGATCCTGTTTTAAAATAAATGTTTTGTTTGCAAAATTGCATGTTTGTGTCAATTTGATGGGAATCCTATGGTAGGAAGTTTACTAGCATTGTTTAACCACCCTTGTCACCTGGAATTATGGTAGAGAGTCAGGATGGGCTTTTTACCCTTTCTGCTTCGCTTAATTAATTGGGATGGGAAAACAATACTACATATTAATAATGAATTTATGAGACTATGATTAACATGATGATATGGTAATGGGTGATCTAAGCAAGCCTGGTATGTGGATGGGTTGGATGCCATGGTGGTTTGCTTGCTTTAGATCTAAGGACCGGTTCATGCGAGAATAAGCCAGGACTACAGTGCCACCACGAGGCCAAATATGGGTGCGGCATAGCTGATTAGTTAGGGCTTTGCCAGTGCTATTTAGACCATTAAGGATGCTCGGGGAAGGGGTAGTCGGATTGGGTTTGTTGATGATTGGTGGGACTACCCTGGGATCCGAATGGCTCAAGAGGGGGCCCTTAGTTGAAGATGTGCTCTGTAGGAGACATCGCCACCGGTGAAACCTTGGTGGGGTCTAAATAGGTTAGTAATCCCATTGTAAAGGCTATTTTGTGATCTCTTGGCCACACACCAACGGAAGTGTGTAATGTGACTGACGGGTCATGGGCATAAGAGAGGTTCTTAGTCACCGAAAGGTGATGAAATCACAAACATGTGGGTAAAGCGGTACAAACTCTGCAGAGTCTAATAAACTATCAGGATAGTCGTGCTCCCGATTATGAGCACCTGGACAACTTCCATGATTAGAGGGAACTCGGTATTGGGATGGTATTTGGGAAGGTTAGGGTTGGTATTATGGTTATGGATGGTTATGAATTGAATTCTGGTATTGAATATGGATATTGGTATATGATGATGGATATGGAATATGGATTGGTGCTACGTTATCGATTATGGCTTATGATGGGTTTATTTCACATGCATGTAATATATTGCTTTTCAAATGTTTTAATGTACTTTTCAGCACTCAACCATTATTATATTCGTCATTTGAATTAGCCACATGTCATACTTTCCACACTTGCTGAGTATGACATGTACTCACTCCTGCAATCCCCCCCCCCCCCCCAGTTGCAGGTCAAGATTGGGAGTTTAGCGATGATAATGCGGAGTTCTAGGCCGTGTCCGCCATCAGCTTTGCCTGTGGTTATTGGAGCTGCACTATACCCTATCGCTTATGTTGCCTAGCTGTTTAGTTTGCTTATTTAGTTGATTTCTGCTTTATTAGTTGAACTTGTCATTAATATTCATTAGAGCTTGTATTCAAGGATAATATGGTTTGTGTAATAAAATTTGGTTAATTAATCTTGTTCTGTGGTAATCTTCTGTATACTATTTTGTGAATGCACTCGTGTATGTGTGTTGAACATCCTGGGCACACATATGCGTTCACTTGGTTCATTTTCGGAACTGGGTGTCACACCTGTCGATAATAGCGTGGTAGGGGAGGCTCACCTCCGCGATGTCGAATGGGATATTCTCAGCCTTGAAGTTCTCGGGTGTCCCTAGGGTCACCAAAGGTGGATGCAGCCGTATGGGGTAACATTCTCTGGTCCTACCCCTGGGAACAATCTTGTCGGGGCGAGCTCGGACTCAGGGATCTTGAGCTTGTCGAAGGCCGCATGGTTGATGAGGTTGAGACTGGCTCCACCATCTATCAGAATGTGGTAAAACTTTATGTTGGCGATAGTGGGGGCGACGAGGAGGGGAACCTGCCCGGCTCCCGCCATGTTTTTGGGGCAGTCGGAGGCGTCGAAGATGATCGCTGCCTCCATCCATTTGTGATGTGGTGCCAGAGCATGTGTAGAGGTTGCCGAGGCCATTGCCCGGCGTAGGGTCTTGACCGCACTACTAGAAGCGGGTTCCCAAGATCCTCCACATATGACGTGGAGTTCTTTGCGATGCTCGTGGTCGCTGCTGAGGTCGAGGTTCACGGTCTGGTGCACTGTTTCTATGGTACGCATCGGCCTTTGGAACTCCTTCTCCACGTGTTCGTCGATGCGATAGTCGAACCTTTGCGGCTTGATTTTGCCGCAGCTCTCAGGCTTGATGAACACCATGGTTGGTGAAAGCGCTACCACTTTTTTGAGGGAAAAAGCCCCTACCTGGCGCGCCAAATGTTGAAGGGTCAATGCAACACTTCCCCCGGATCTGCTAAGTAGCAGCCCGCAGAGGTTCTTGTTCGGCGGGGCTTAGGTCTCAAAATAGTGTTCTAGCGGAAGAGTATGAGACAATTGTTTTTACGTGGTTCGGGCCGCGAGGTGCATAACACCCCACTCCATGGTGGATTGTATTGCTTGGTGAGTGTGTATGCGTATGTGTGTGTATCGGGGATTCTGAGTCTGGTGCAAGTATCGGTGGTCATCCAGACCTTTTATAACCAAGACTGGACACCTTACAAGTTGGGTCCCGGGGCGATCTTATCCTAAAAAATCTACGGCTTCCCGTATAAGCTTCTCTGAGCGTGACGGTGGAGACTCGCTGTCTTGCCGCCTTCCTTGTCAGTAGCCCACGCGCCGTTGTTGACGGTGGCAGATGGTGTCCCTTCAGCCCGTCTTGTTGCCGCAATCTACCCACTTGGCCATGTGGGATAGGCCTGCAGCGCCTTCACTGTAATGTGATTAGTCGTAGCGGTCCTCTGACCGTTGGTGTGCTCCGCGTCGTGAGTCGGAGGTGGGTGCGGTCCTTCAATGCGTGCCCTGGATGGAGCGCTCCAAATTTTAGCTCTCGCACCTTACCGTCTTGGGGTGCTGCTAGACACATGGCAGCGCCGGTGAAGGTCCTCGCGGGGGTGGCTAGCCCTGGTCCTTCATGGCATGTGGCAGCTCTGGGGCTCCCCGGGGCACGTGGCAGTTCCGCTCTCTCCTCAGAGGGAGGGCGCTTGGTCGGGCGCTCCAGACTTCGTGACGGCCCTGGAGCTTCTCCACCGAGGTTGTGCGGGTCTCTCCTCAACACGTGGTGACTTGGGAGTTTATCTCCCCTGGGGACCTTTATCCCATCCTTTGTGCCCCACGTAGCAGCACTGGGGTTGGATCCTGAGGGAGGCTAAGACCTCGACAACTTTTAGATACGTGGCGCTACCGGACTTGCCCTGGTGTCTTCATCTTATGTGCGAGGGTACCCGTTATGCTAGGTACCGACAGATACGGTAATTGATTGAATTGTGATAAATGGATATGATTATTGATGAAAGTGAAAACCTGGAGTATGGATGGATAATTAATGCTGGTTTTATATTATGATATTTATGTGGGATATGATAGGAATTATTTCACATAGACATAGTAAGATGCATTTTTACCTATTTTTAAATGTACTTTTCAGCAATTAGCCATTATTTATTATCAATGCCTTGTTTAAGCTACATGTCATTATTTCTCACACTTGCTGAGTATGGCATGTACTCACCCTTGCAACTCCCCCACCAACAGTTTTAGGTGATGTCTGGGAGTATCGTGATGATAATGCGGATCTGCTATTGTAGGTTATCCTGTGGAGTTGCTTGGAGCCACGCTACCCCTATACTTAATTTGCTCAGTTGCTTATTTTAGATTATTTTCACTGCAGTATTAGTCTCATTATCATATCGATCATTAGACTTGTAACTTGAGGATTTTTTGAATATTGTAATGAAAGTACTTATTTAATAATTTTAGTTGTGGTAATTATCTGTTTATCATTTGTGAATCACATGAGTATGTGTGTTAAACATCTTGGGCACACATATGCATTACGCTTAGTTCAGTTTCGGAATCGGGTGTCACAAATTGGTATCAGAGCCACAGGTTGACCGTAGGATGTAGCTTAGATAAAATGGATACTTTACAACACATAGAAGCACTCAGGAAGCATTGTGGATTGTTTGGTGTTCTGATTGCTATGTAATATTTGCTTGTATGCTTGTGTGCTTAGTAGAGGATTGTGGGATGCTTTAGCGTTTGCCATATCCATGTAGTCTAGTATAGGTAGTTTCTTAGTTTCATATCCCTTGATGCATAGATGTTTTCTAAATTCTTATCTCTTGCTCTTTCTTCAGATGACGAGGACTCGCAACTAGAGGGATGCGAATGGTGAGGAGGAGAACAATGGAGCACCTCAAAACAACAACGTACCTAGACCTGAGGCTATCAACCTTCAGCTGTTGTTGGCTATGCAGAATCAACTGATGCAGACTCTGATGAAAACTTTGGGACAGCTGCAGGCCAATAATCAGAATCAGCCCCACATGCCACCACTGCCACCCCCACCACCTGGTAACAGATTGGGAGAGTTTATGAGGACTAGGCCACCTACCTTCCCTCAAGCCACTGATCCTATGGAAGCTGATGATTGGCTGAAATCCATGGAGAAGAACCTCGCTATTGTCCAATGCAATGACAGGGGGAAGGTTCTCTTTGCTTCCCATCAACTTGTTAGAGAAGCTGCAGATTGGTGGACTCGCTTTGCAACGTGCATGAAAATCACGAGAGAATCACTTGGGCTGAATTCAAGGAGAAGTTTCGCTCACATTTTGTTCCTGAAGGTGTTATGATCCTGAAGAGGTAGGAATTTGAGAACTTAAGGCAAGGAAGGTCGAGCATGAGTGAGTATCTCAATAAATTGACTCAACTCTCAAGGTATGTGCCAGAGGATGTCAACCTGGACAGCCATAACCAATATTTATTCATGAGAGGCTTAAACAATGAAATTCAAGTCCAATTGCTCAACTGCGACTATGCCAATTTCCAGAAGCTTGTGGACAAGGCCATAGTCGGTACCCGACATACCGGGTATCCTCGTGCACAGGCTAGAGCCGCATGGGTACCTCGCTTCCCAGCAGGTACAGGGTCTGAGGACGCCACGTGTCCAAGAAACCCAGACTCGCCAGCCTCAGATGGGAGGTCCGGGGTGCCCACAAGACATCTCGAAGGAGGCACTCAACTCCACCTTGATGACAAGCTCCCAGGCAGCCACGTGTCCAGCGGTACGGGACCCGACCTACCCCGTGGAGGTGAGCTCTCAAGCAACCACGTGGAACACGAAGTCAAGACCCGACCTCCCCCACGGAGGCAAGCACCCAAGCTGGGGCGAGATCTGGCCTCCCCCCGTGGAGGTGAGCTCCCGAGCTGCCATGTGGCCTGCGAGACGGGCGTGGCCCCCACCATGGCGGAGAGCTCCCTAGCGGCCGCATGGTCAGTCCACTTGCCCTGATCGGATAGTGAGGAAGTTGGAGGGTGGTACGCCTTGTCTCTTTCAAGCCTTGAAGATACGCGGCTTCCCTAGACGCATGGTGCGGCGCCGCCTAATGTCAGGTACCGCTGCGACTAATGGCATCACATTGAAGGCGCCGCATGCCTATCCAACTCCGCCAAGTGGGTAGCTTACAGTGCTAGAGACAAGTGGATGGGACATTCCCTGCGAATGTCTGCAATGGCCCGTGGGCTACTGACGACCCGGGTGGCAAGACGGCCAGTCCTCAAGTCCGCAGTAAGAGCAAGCTTAATGAAGAAGCCATAGATCTTTAGGATAAGATCGCCCCGGGACCATTTGTCGGGCCCCAGGACCCCACTTGTAAGGCATCCGACCTTGACTATAAAATGCCTGGACGACCACCGATACCAGACCAGACTCAGAATCCCCGATACACACACACACACACGCATACACACTCACCAAGCAATACAATCCACCGTGGAGTAGCGTGTTACGCTCCTTGCGGCCTGAACCACGTAAAAACAACTGTCTCATGCTCTTCCGCTAGAACACTAGTTTGCGGCCTAAGCCCCGCCGAACAAGAACCTCCGCGAGCTGCTACTTAGGAGATACGGGGGAAGTGTCGTATTGACCCTTTGAAATTTGGCGCTCCAGGTAGGGGGATTTTTCCCTCAAAAAAGTGGTAGCGCTTTTCACTACCATGGTGCTCATTGGGCCCGTGTTTCCGAGGCTGTCGCCCGGTAACTAGATCCGTCGCTCGAGCGGCAGTCTCTGATCCGTCTCGCCCCCGTGCAGGTACGACTGGCCAAGGTAGCATGTCGGGACATGCCTCGGCTCAATCGGCTTCGCCAACAGCGAGCCCGGAGAACGCTTTGGCGGTGGACAGAGCTCTCCTCCACAACCCACCGCCGCTGAACGCCTCTCAGGGGGGCTGCTCAGCAGTGGGTCCAAGACATCGACCACCTCGTCGTCACAGCCATCGACTCCCGCAACAGTGGAAGGCGCCTCGTGTCGCTGTCGTGTACACCGTCCATCGACCATCACACTGCCAACTCCCGCTCCTCCAAGACTTCGAGCATTGGTCGGCTCCCCATGGAGGACCTCAGGGCCTAGCTTGATCGTCTTCAAGCTCACATGGACAGCCGCGTCATCATCGAGTGGCAGCGAGAGAGGCAGCGCAACCTCGACGCCAAAAATGGCACTCAATGCCCTGTTCACGAGGCATATTCTGTCCAAGGTGTGCCACAGGTAAACCCTCCACTGCCTGATCAGGAGCACGTCGGTTCGACAGCCCCCCTGCAGTACTCGGTGCAACAGGGTGTACATCAATAGTACTTGGCACAGCCAATTCCGTTGCAACAACGCATGGTACAACCAGTGCCACAGCAGCAGGTCCAGCAAGTGCCGCATGTCGGGCAGCAGACCCCCGCGGGGTATGCTGTCCCATATGCCTTCCCGACGAAGCCCGTCGGAGGCTATGTGGCTTTGGCCCCGCTCCTCCGCTCCGCGATGTGGCTGCACAAGTTCCGGCCACATGTCTCGGAGATGTTTGATGGAATCATCAATCCGGCAGAGTTTCTGCAAATCTACACCACGACGTTCCTTGCTGCAGGAGCGGATGAGACCACCCTAGCGAACTACTTCCCAGTCGCCCTGACTGGGTCATCCTGCTCATGGCTGATGAACCTTCCCGAGGGGTCCATAACCTCTTGGGATGAGCTATGCCGGCAGTTCATGGTGAACTTCGACAGCTCCTACACGCGCCCTGGCACCGAGCTCGGCCTCCATGTCGTGTGACAGCAACCCAAGGAGACGTTGCGGTCATTCATCCAGCGTTTCTCCCAGGTACAAAACTCCATTCCCAACATTCCAAATGCCTGTGTTGTAGTGGCATTTTGTCAGGGAGTGCGAGACCACAAGATGCTCGAGAAGCTAGCCACACACAACGTGCAAGACGTCTTCGAGCTCTTTTCCATCATTGGGCCAGGGCAGCAGAAGGCCTTGACTGGCACGCTCAGTCCGCCCCCGAAGCAGGCAGGACTGGCTAGACTAGAGAAGGAGCCACTACCACTGGTAGCGGCAAAAAGAAAAACAAGAACCGGGTTGGCGGCCAGAACAAGCTGTTGCACGGATCCCACATCGGGGCAGCAGCTGCAACTGGAGGAGGCAAGCCGCCACGCCCGGAGAATCGACCTCGTCAGCCACCAGTCGGTGACAAAGATGTCGAGCCCTGCCCGGTGCACAAGACTTGTGAACACACCACGAGCGAGTGCCGGGAGACAAAAAGGTGTGTCGAACGCTATCAAGAGCGGGCTCTGCAATGTCCGGACATAGCCCCCACCCGCCAGCGGGAGGGCAAGCAGAAGGTCGAACCCAAGGTCAACAATGACGAAGAGCTGGAGTACCAGAAGCAAGAGCGGGCTATCAAAGTGGTCCACGATGAGGACTCCAATGCGAGCAGTGACAACGAGCATCGCAAGACCCTCCATGTGATCTTCGGAGGATCCTGGGATTCCATGTCGTGGAATGCAGTCAAGACTTTTCATTATGCGGTGGCTTCAGCCCTCATACCCACTGCTGGAAGGAGACGCCGATCAGCTTCGACACCTCTGACTACCCCAAAAACATGGCTGGGGCAGGGGTACCACCTCTCCTAGTCGCCCCCACCATAGCCATCGTCAAGCTCCACTATGTCTTGATAGATGGTGGGGCCAGCCTCAACCTCCTCAGTCGGGCTGCATTCAAGCAGCTGCAGATCCCGATGTCCAAGCTTGCCCCCTCGAGCCCATTTTCGGGGGTGGAACCTGGGTGCATCATCCCATACGACAACATCCACCTACAGGACGGAGAGCATCCACTTCGACGTCACCGATGTCAGCCTCCCCTTCAACGCCATCATCGGTAGGCCTGCTCTCTACCAGTTCATGGCTGTAGACCACTACGGCTACCTCGTCCTGAAGATGCCAACCCCCTCCGGCGTCCTCAGGATCTGCGGAGATCGCACTGCTGCAGTGTTAGCCTTGGAGCTGCTCCAAGCACTCGCAGCAGACCCAAAACCTATCCTGGGCGGCTCTGGATCAAGTCGACCTCCGCCAAGCACGCGTCAGCGCAGAGCACCCGCCACGCCTCAGCCGAAGCCCCCAGGCAGCACCGACACCTCAGTCCAAACTATCAAACCCAGCGATGGCACTGCTAGGACCACTCGCAAGACGAGCGGTCACAGCGGCAAATAGAGATGGCTCGCTCATCGCCCCTCTAACTAGCTGTTGATAGCAAGGTTACCCACTAACCATCGCAGCTACCCATGGAACTTTGAGCACCCCTTTTGTAAATACTAGGCTTCGTAGAACAGTGTAAAAGAGTAGTAGGACTTACAAGCAGCACTAAGGACAACCGAGCGGCGGGAGGGTCAGGACCAGAGTGCGAAGTCAGCTTAGCTTGATTCGATCCTAGGCCTGTGCACCCTACCTCCATCGTCACCCGGAACAGTGTAAAAGCATGTCTCCTCCTACAAACTCCTATCAGAAATTCACTATTTTACATAAAGGCTTTTTAAAAAACTTTCTTCATTTAATTATGCATTAGTTTTATGATCATGCCATGATGACCTTACTTACCATGTGTTACCTTCATATTCACCGTCGCATACTCTGTAACTCATCCTAGCTAATGTCATGCAATCCAGCTACAGGCGGGCCAACTTGAGGTACCTGTAGTGCGTGAAAGGTCCACCCGGCTGCTCTCATCATTAGGGATCCGTGGTGCCAAAAGGTTACCCCAGGAAAGGTCTGTGCCGAGCAAGAGGTCCAGGGGGTGCAAGTTCCTTAGCTTGGTCCTGCACCCTAAGCAAACACACCCTGCCTCCCAGCACTATAGCTGAGTACTGGAACCAGAGAGCTCACACCCTAAGGACGATAGGAGCAAGGCCCCGGAGCACCAATGCATCGAATTATCCAAGCCCCGTACGTCAGGCTAGGACTATAAGGCATGGCAGAGCTAGGGAGAGGAACAGGTATAACCGACAAACGAGGCTAGCCCCCCTCTTCCTATATGCAGGACAAACACCAGAACATCTAGCTCCGGCACCTCCCAAGGGGCCTGCCGTCGACGTACCAGAATGTCAACAACAGCACCAAGCGCGGATAAATGAGTAAACTCTACTGCCCCACTCTTGTTGCTAATAAGGTTACCTTGCAATAGCCTGTAAACCATGGGCTTGCCGTCGACGTCTACACGGAGATGGTGGACAACGCCAGAGCATCCAGCTCCGGCACCTTCCAAGGGGGCTGCCAACGACGTACCAGAACATCAACAACAGCACCAAGCACGGATAAATGAGTAAACTCTACTGCCCAGCTCTTATTGCTAATAAGGTTCCCTTGTGATAGCTTATAAACTAGGGGCCTGCCGTCGACGTCTACACGGAGACGATGCACGACGCCAGAGCATCCAGCTCTAGGACCTCCCAAGGGGCCTGTTGTCGACGTCTACACGGAGATGGTGGACGACGCCGAAGCATCTAGCTCCGGCACCTCTGAAGGGGCCTGCCGTCAACGTCTACACGGAGATGGTGGACTATGCCAGAGCATAAAGATCTGGAAACTCCCAAGGGGCCTACCGTTGACGTCTACACGGAGATGGTGGACGACGCCGGAGCATCCAGCTCTGACACCTCTCAAGGGGTCTGCCGTCGACATCTACACGGAGATGGTGGACACGCCAGAGCATACAGCTCTGGCACCTCCCAAGGGTGCTGCCGTCGACGTCTACACGGAGATGGTGGACGATGCCAGAACATCCAGCTCCGGCACCTCCCAAGGGGCCTGCCGTCGACGTACCACAACATCAACGACAGCACCAAGTGCGGATAAATGAGTAAACTCTACTGCCCCGTTCTTGTTACTAATAAGGTTCCCGTGGGATAGCCTGTAAACCAGGGGCATGCCGTTGGCGTCTACACGGAGATGGTGGACGGCGCCGAAGCATCCAGCTCTGGCACCTCCCAAGGGGTCTGCCATCGACGTCTACACGGAGATGGTGGACATGCCGGAGCATACAGCTCCGGCACCTCCCAAGGGGCCTGTCGTCGACGTCTATACAGAGATGGTGGATGATGCCGGAACATATAGCTCTGGCACCTCCCAAGGGGACTACCATCGACGTACCAGAACATCAACGATAGCACCAAGCATAGATAAATGATTAAAATCTACTGCCCCGCTCTTGTTGCTAATAAGGTTCCCTTGCAATAGCCTATAAACCAGGGGCCTGCCGTCGACATCTACACGGAGATGGTGGATGATGCCGGAGCATCCAGCTCTGGCACCTCCCAAGGGGCCGCTGTCGACATCTACATGGAGAATGTGGACGACGCCGAAGCATCCAGCTCCAGCACCTCCCAAGGGGCCTGCCAACGACTTCTATACGGAGATGGTGGACGATGTCGGAGCATCTAGCTTCGGCACCTCCCGAGGGGCCTACCATCGACGTCTACACGGAGATGGTGGACAACGTCGCAGCATCCAACTCCGGCAGATGGTGGCACTACGACAACCCAAAACTCCCCCACTCCATTGTGGGCCAGTCCAACACATTTTGCGGTCAAGTGGTAGATGTGGGTAGCCAACTAACCACATCTACCAAGGGGCCTCTAACGGGGTTCACATGCAGAAAATCAACAGTCGAGACTGTGGCCATGTCAGTTGTGCAAATTGTTGGTCCTGAGAAGCCAACGAGCTCAACAAAGGTTCTGCAGATCCTTACGATTTGGAATAACAGTTGATAGTCACAGAGACAATGCAAGAAGACAAACACAAAGTCAAATCCATTAAGGAATTTTTTACAAAGGAGGGTGAACCCCAAATACAAATACAAGCCACCAGCCTCAGCCCCGATTGAACTGCGCTACGACGTGTTTTGCAGCTTCCTTAACCTCTGCCAATGTTGCCGCCTCACATTCCATAACAGGGCCTTCAAAAACCGGCTCCAGTGGCAGACCAGGGTATCGGCTTCTGTAGCACACCAAGACATGGGATGCCTCCGTCTCCGCCGCCGCCCTACCCTCGGCTTCTAGACGCTGAGTCAGCTGATGCTCCCGTAGATCGAGCTCCCAGCCGCAGCGTTCTGCCGTGTGCTCCCGGGCCTGGACGTCAAGATCGTGCAGAAGGAGTTATTGACTCTCAGCTAGGTGCTTCGCCCGATCCTGCGCCAGATTGCTCTCACGGAGCTCAAGGTCTTCGAGGCGGGACTGCAGCCTGTCCTGATCGGCTTCAGCCCGAGCCATCATCGCCGGTGCCGCTACCTCTTGTTTGGCAACAGCAGCCTCCCTCTTGGCAATGGCGGCTTCCTGATGACTCAGGGCCTCTCGAACGGCAGCAAGAGCGCGCAGGCGAGTGTCAGCAGCGTCGTTGGCCACCTTGGCGTCATCCAGGATCTTTTGGGTCAAGGCATCTGAGGCCCTTACCAAGCGGTGCCTCACCTCCAGTTCTTTGTTCTCCTTCTGGTACTTCGCCTTTGCCTCGATGATCGTAGAACTCAGGAGACCCTCCAAGCCTCGAAGGCGCTCGCCCTCAGCATGCAACTTCTCCCACTCTGCGACAAGAGCCTCTTGCGCACGACGGAGGATGGATTGCACCTGAAGGATGCTGGATTGCGTCAGGTCCATGACATCGAAAAGCCGCTCCGGCTGTGCCGAAGTCAGGGAAGGCCATCCGGTGATCATCTCGGGGATCCTTTCATCCTGTAGTGGTGAAGGCGAGGCCACCAACACTAGGGATCTTGCGCCCGGAGCCTGAGAAGGAGTTGTGGTGCCACCTGACACAACAGGGTCACCACCACTCAAAGGGTCGACCGTCAAATCAGCAGCACTAGGGACTAGACCCCCAGCCCCCGAAGTCGGCTCCGACATGGCCTCTGCCACGACGGCTGGAGGTGCCTCTGCCACGACGGCTGGAGATGCCTCTGGCGTGACAAATGGAGATGCAATCGGGGATGCTTCAATACCCAAGTTGGGCACAGATGCTGGGGCAGCACACCCCTGAACAAGCTTGGCAGACTGCCCCACTAGCCCAGTTGTAGCATCCTCAGTCCCCTTCAAAGCACTCCTTGGCACTACCCCCGACGGTACGGGCCTCACAACAGCTGACGTAACCCTGCAAATCAAGACCAAGCCCTAACCAATCAACATAGGCAGGTGAGATAATAGAACAAGTGTAGGTAAGAATGCCTTACCGACGTCCTCGGAAGCTCCAGCGGGCCTCCACCTTCGACGACCCTGAAGCCGCGGGACCTGGCAATGGCGTAACAGGCGATGCCATCCCGGCGGGGCCTCCGCCAAGGCCACCAGCAGTACTGTCACACTGTGTCGGTGTACTCCCTCCAACCTTGATAGAGCAACCTCCTGAGCTGCCAACGACATCGGCTCGAGGACCTTTTGCCTGAGGCTCCGAAGGTGTGATGCTGCCAGAGTCCTATATGGCACCCTGGACCATGCAGTTGGCGAGGACGCTGGATGACGTGCCGACCGCCACGACGGAAGAGCCACCGCCTGGCAGACCAAACTTCCCCCCGAAGAACTGCCGACGCTAGGCACTGGAGAGGGGTGCGCCGGTGGATGCTGACCTGGAGCAAAGGCCACCTGTGGTGGCACCCTCTGTGGCGACCGAGGGCATTTCTCCTTCACGACCTCGACCACAGGAGCCTTCCCTTTGTCTACGTCAGGGACCGGTGCCTTCCCCTTACCAACGTCGGGGACCAACGCTTTGCCTTTCCCCCCAGCAGCGGGTGCCTCCTCCGCCCCGAGGTCTCAGAGCTTGAAGAAGGTGCAGACTCCTCCGAGGAGTCGATGATGGCGAGGCCACAACTTTCATCGCCGACCTACCACGGTGCAATACCAATCGCGTCCAAGTTGGGCATCTCCTTCAGAACCTTCATCTGAAGGTCTCGATCCATGCAAAGCAGTGGACAAGCCTGCGGTAGGTTAAAGACGTTGCCCGACAGTAGGTCATCGCACACCTTGGACATTGCTTCAAACACCTCCTGCGGGGTCGTCTCCATGCCGCGACCCCCCAGCAACTTGGTACCATCTTGGAGCCCGAAGTAGAGCCATGATGGGCGACAACAGTGCTGGAGCGGGGCTAGATGGCGGTGAATGAAGTCGGCCATCACCAGCAACTCCGACAGGCTGTGGTCCGCCAGGAATCGGATCCTCTCCATCACTGTCTTGTACACTGCCTCGAGCCCTGGACGTTCCTTCCAGGCCACCTTCCTAATCGCCGGCCACTTGGAGGGCAAGACCATGCGATCATGGGCATCAGCATGAACGATCACCTAGTCGCTCCTCCAGCCGAGCCACTTAGCCAGTGAGAGCAAAGTAATGTACTTAAAGGGGTTGTTTGCCTGATGCTAGAAGCAGAAGCCGCCGAGGAAGTTTGCTTTGCTCTTCTTCCTGGTCTGCCTCAGCACGAAGAATAGTCGAAACACCGGCATACATGGGCACACCCCGACAAACATCTCGCAGAAATGCGAGAACACCACTGCCACCACAAGAGAGTTCAGCGACAGATGGTGAAGCTGGATCCCAAGGACATCCAGAAGTGTCACCAGGAAGGAGGAGACAAGTGGAATGAACCCGGAGTATGCATACGCCTGGAAGAAGATGATCTCCCTCGACTCCAGTGGCAAGGAGCCATGACAGATCGGATCCCATCGTTCCTTGTCCCCTAGCCAAAAAGCCACCTCACGGGTGAGACATCCTCCATCCGGGAAGGAGGCAGAGCTGAGTCCATTGGAGCAGGGGGTTGAGAACCTCAAGAAAGGCAGACATACAAGGAGGGAGTCGAAGGCTCGAATGCTTGGGGCATGCGGAAGAAAGGAAATTCCATTACCCATAAAGGTACCCCTTTTAAAGCACCATAGTGGCGTTTGGATGCACCGTGCAAATTTGAGAAGGCTCCAAATCAACGACTCGTAACACGATGACCATGATGAGCGGGCCCAGATCCCCCGTTAGAAATGTCAGCTTAGGCAGTTCCTCACCAGAGAAGGCAACCCGGTGGTTCCCATAAAGACGGAAGTGAAGGCAGCGGAAGTGCAGCAGGCGCCTCGGGAACCACTCCGATAATGTCGTAGCAAGAAAAAATCCCGTTGCCACGACCCCTCAACCAGAGGGGGACGCGTGGTCGCAGCAGCATAAGAGGGCACCGCTTCGGCAGATCAAGACAAAATTAAAAGACCACACGGGAAAGCAGGATAAGGCCCCACCCTCGGGCTCGTCGCCTCACCCAAAGGTGGACCCAGGGGCCATTGTCGGTACCCGGCATACTGGGTACCCTCGGGCACAGGCTAGAACCGCCTGGGTACCTCGCCTCCCAACAGAAACAGGGTCCGAGGGTGCCACATGTCAAGGAAACCCAGACCCGTCAGCCGCAGATGGGAGGTCCGAGGTGCCCACAAGACATACCGAAGGAGGCACTCAGCTCCACCTTGAAGACAAGCTCCCAGGCAGCCACGTGTCCAGTAGGACAGGACCCGACCTCCCCCGCGGAGGTGAGCTCCCAAGCTACCACGTGGCACACGAAGTCGAGACCCGACCTCCCCCATGGAGGCAAGCACGCGAGCTGGGGCGAGATCTGGCCTCCCCCGCAGAGGTGAGCTCCCGAGCTACCACGTGGCCCGCGAGACAGCGTGGCCCCCACCATGGCGGAGAGCTTCCCAGCGGCTGCATGGTCAGTCCAGTTGCCCTGAATGGATAGTGAGTAAGTTAAGAGGGCGGTACGCCTTGTCTCCGTCAAGCCTTGAAGATACGCGGCTTCCCCAGACGCATGGTGCGGCACACGCCTAATGTCAGGTACCGCTGCGACTAATCGCATCACTGTGAAGGCGCCACAGGCCTATCCAACTCTGCCAAGTGGGTATCTTACGGTGCCAGAGACAGGTGGATGGGACATTCCA
Organism: Tuctoria greenei; assembly: GCA_036927565.1. Classification (NCBI taxonomy): domain Eukaryota; kingdom Viridiplantae; phylum Streptophyta; class Magnoliopsida; order Poales; family Poaceae; genus Tuctoria; species Tuctoria greenei. Next base: position 91,337,014 of record JAYESD010000006.1, on the reverse strand, counting down.
TGCAAATGTCAGCAACGACGCGTGGGCTACTGACGACTCGGGTGGCAAGACGGTGAGTCCTCAAGTGAAAGTGCATCTAGGAATCCCTTGTGGGTTTTGGATGATTTATGACAAGCAAATGAGATCCTAAACAATTTGTTGAGATGAGCACAGGTTCTAATGAGAAAATGAGCAAGGTGCCAAAAAGAAACGAGAATGAGGAACAGTGCGGAAAAGAGCTCAAGAAACAAGTGTAGTAGATCATTGTGTATGGAGTGTGTTAAGGAAACACAACCCAAGAGCTCAAGTACAAATAATCACACACATTGCACATATCTATACAGGACCGGACTAGTCCGACTGGCCCCGGACTAGTCCGATATCTTTCGGCACAAGATCGGACAAGTCCGATATTCCCACAGACTAGTCTGATATCTCTCTGACTAAGATCAGACTAGTCCTCCCTAGTGCGGACTAGTCCTCAAAACACATCACAAGTTGCACAAAATCGGACAAGTCCGATCACATAACGGACTAGTCCGATATCTTTCTGATGTAAATCGGACAAGTCTGATATTAGCACGGACTAGTCCGAAAAACCCTGTGACCTAAATTGGACAAGTCCTCCAAGTGCGGACTTGCCACCCATAGTCACTTAGGGTTTCACTTATCCGGACAAGTCCGATATCAAACGGACTAGTCCGAAGATTTCCAGAACCAAAATCGGACAAGTCCGCCTCTAGCCGGACTAGTATGATATTTCGAGACACCTAGGATTTGCTACACACGGCACACCGGACTAGTCCGGTGTCCACCATGGACTAGTATGATCTTTCTAAACCCTAACAGTTACTTTTGGGAACCCCATATAAATAGGCGTGCACGGCCCATATTCCAATAACTCTAGACCCCCTGCGCCGTCACACCTCCCAAGAGCCTAGAAACACCTCTCTCCAAGAAATCAAATGCAACAAAGATCAATCCCTTGAGGATACACGTTGGATCATTGGAGAGACACAATTCATCACTCATTAAGCTCTTTGTTTGATTCCCTAACACACTTATGTGGTTTTCATTGTGATCTTGTGAGTGCGTTCTTGGTGGTGTTCATATTGAAATCTTGGGGAGCCCTCAACGTGTGAGAAGGCCCCTTGAATTTGGTTATTTGCCCTTTGTGATTAGTGAAGACGATTGGCCTTCGTGGCGATCCGACGAGGGTAGGGTTGGAGAAGACCCGATCCTTTTGTGGACTCCTCAACGTGGATGTAGGTTGCCTCTCTGGGAACCGAACCACGGGATAAAGTGCTTGTGTTCTTTCTTTGCGCACATTGTTCTTACACTTCATACATATCTAGAGTTTCAACCAATCTTATTCACTTTACATTGAAACATTGAATATAAGATTAACTTGTGGTACATCCTAGTTCATAATTGTGTAACACTTCAATTACAAGTATATTTCCACTGCATACCTCTTCGGATAAAGATAATCGACTAGATTTGATAAACCTGGTCGGTACACGCCGGACTAGTCCGCACTCGACTGGACTTGTCCGATATTTCAAGATTTGATCTGGGTGTTAAGCGTTGTAGGTTCCGACAGAAAATCAAAAAGGCCTATTCCCCCCGCCCCCTCTAGGCCACGTTCAATTGGTATTAGAGTTGGTTCTTCAAAAAGGAGACTAATCGCTCGAAGAGATCATGTCGTACATGAAGGATGTACACAAGAGCAACAAACATGAGAAGGTTGAAGAAGACAAGAATCAAAAATTGGAGAGGCTCCTCGAGGCCATTCAAGACTTCGAGGATGATGATGAGGAGATGCTGGAACTAAAGGTGCTTCTAAGGAAGAAAACTCTTTCCAAAGGGAAAGTAAAGATTGAATATGAGAAGAAGAACAAGGGGAGTAGTCACACCGACTACTCCCGATATCCTTTCAACTATGATCGTCTTAATTCTAGCAATAATGACTACCTATCTATTCCACTTGGAAAAGCCCCACACTTTGACGGCAATGACTACTCAATGTGGAGGCAACCAAAATGCATTTGATTTCTCTCAACCCAAGTTTGTGGCACATAGTATGCACAGGAATAGATATCCCGGATGATGATGAGGATCTCACACCTAGCCAAGAGCAAGCAATCCATCAAAATGCCCAAGCTGCTGCAGTCATCACCTCATCACTAAGTCGGGATGAGTTCACAAAGGTGGATGGACTCGAGATTGCAAAAGAGACATGGGATACGTTGCAAACCGCACATGAAGGCGATCGTTATGTGCGAGAAGCGAAGATCGAGATGATTGAAGGCGAGTTGGGAAGATTTGCCATCGAAGAAGACGAGTCGCCACAAGATATGTACAACCAACTAAAGACGCTCATCAACAAGGTGCGAGCATACGGAAGCAAGAAGTGGAACAACCACGAGGTGGTGAAGCTTATTCTTAGAGCTTTCATGCCTCACAATGTCACCTTGTGCTCGATGATATGAGAAAGCCCCGGGTACAAGAAGATCACCCCGGATGAGTTAATTGGGAAAATTATCAACTTTGAGATGATGGAAAAGCAAGCCAAGCACGTTAAGGAGATTGCCGATCTCACCTCGGCAAAGAAAAAAGGGGTCGCCTTGAAGTCCACTCTCAAGCCCTTATCCAAAGAAGCTCAAGAAGCTCAATTAGAAGAAGACGGTGACGATGAGAGCAGTGACTTGAATGAAGATGATATGATACTATTCATGAAGAAATTCAAAAGAATGATGAAGAAAAGACAAGGGGATAAATCAAGTGAGGGAAAATACAAGGAATTATCAAAACCAAAGTTGAGGCGGGCATGCTATAACTGTGGTGAGTATAGCCACTTTATAGTTGATTGCCCGTATAAAGAAAACAAGAAGAAGACCAAGGAAACGAAGCCTCAACCCAAGAAATTTTTCAAGAAGAAGAAACAAGCTGAACAAGTGCATCTAGGGAAAGAGTGGCACTCAAATGATGAGTCCTCGTCCGAAGAATAAGAATAGATGGCTAGCATAGCCATCAAGAAGACATCCAAAAAGTCCACTCTCTTTCCTACTTTCGGCGCATGGAAGGGGAACGACACTTGCGTCATGGAAAAGGAAGGTAAACGCAAGGTATAACGACCAAACCCTCTCTCTTGCATTCCTATTCTAGTGATAGTGAAATTGCTAGCGATAATGAAGATATGCTCATTGGATTAGATAAGAAAACAGCCGCAAAAATGAAATTTTTACTTGATCAACTTGTTGAGAAGGAGAAGTTGATACATCGTCAAGAAGGCATGATTATCTCCCAAAAGGAGGAATATGTTGAACTTGACAAGCTTCTAGAACTTGAAAAGGAGCGAAGCAAGTCACTAGAGCTTGAGTTAGCTTCAAGCAAGGAAGTCTGCTTGGAGTTAAGCGACTCAAATGCTACAATCAAGGACAAACTTGCTAACCTAATCAAGGTTAACAAGATCCTTGAAGTGCAAGTTGAGTCACTCAAGCAAAAAGACCCTTCATCCTCTTCAAGCTCACCTTCTCAACCCCTTAAAACTGAAACTGCTTCTAGTTGTGCACGTGGTAAAGTTGACACTAGCTTGAAAGACAAGTCAACCTCTACCAAGGATAAGCATCCTGCCCAAAGTGGCATATTTGACAAGGAGAAGGTCAAATATGCACGTAGTGCATACTTGGCCACAAGACCTCCTAATGTCAAATATGGCATTGGGTATTCCTATGGTGGAAAGCAAAATGCTAGAAGCCATAAGAATAACAAGGAGAGCATTATCTTTGTAAAGGGAAGACCCTCAAACTCTAGTGACTTGTAATGGCAAAGGAAGGTAAACGACAGGTAACAAACAAATCCTCTTCTTTGCATTCTTATTCTAGTGATAGTGAAGTTGCTAGTGATAATGAAGACATGCTCGTTGGCTTAGATAAGAAAACAGCTGCGAAAATGAAATTTCTACTTGATCGGCTTGTTGAGAAGTAGAAGTTGATCAACCGTCAAGAAGATATGATTATCTCCCAAAACGAAGAATATCTTGAACTTGACAAACTTCTCAAACTTGAAAAGGAGCGAGGCAAGTCACTAGAACTTGATTTAGCTTCAAGCAAAGAAGCTTGCTTGAAGTTAAGCGACTCAAACACCACCATCAAGGACGAACTTGCTAACCTATCCAAGGTTAACAAAATCCTTGAGGTACAAGTTGAGTCACTCAAACAAAGTGACCCCTCACCTGCTTCAAGCTCACCTTCTCGACCACTTAAAACTGAAACTACTATTACTTGTTCATGTGCTAAAATTGATACTAGCTTGAAGGAAAAGTCAACCTCTACCAAGGACAAGCATCCTTCCCAAAGTGGCATATTTGACAAGGATAATATCAAATATGCACGTAGTGCATACTTGGTCACAAGACCTCCTAATGTCAAATATGGCATTGGGTATTCTTATGGTGAAAAGCAATATGATAGAAGCCATGAAAATAACAAGGAGAGCATTGCCTCTGTGAGACAAAACTCCTGTCACGCTAGAAAGACCAATAATGCTAATAAGTCCAAGATAGTCAACACATACAATTACCGAACTAGTCTGGTCCGTATAGGGACAAGTCTGGTCCTCCGGACAAGTCCGACTTCCCAGACTAGTTTTGTTTATAAACAACAACAACTATTATTCAGGACTTTCGATGCATCCTATGTTCTAATAAGAAGTAACTTTGGTAATGTTTATGCTCATTATGTTGGGCCACGCCATGAGAACACCAAGTCTCATGTGTGGGTGCCCAAATCTCTTGTAACTAACCTCCAAGGACCCAAGCAAGCTTGGGTACCTAAAACCAAGGCATGATTTGTTTTTGTAGGCCTATTCCTCCGGTGGATCGAAATGGGTACTAGACAGTGGTTGCACCATATGACCGAAGAAAGAAGGATGTTCGTTCAGTATGAAGAAAATGAGGATCCAAGTGAGGGCATCTATTTTGGAGACAATAGTCAAGGAAAGGTGCTCGGTACCGGTAAAATTGCTATATCGTCTCAACATACTCTTTTTCATCTGTTACATGTCGATTCCTTAGATTATAACCTGTTGTCCATATCTCAATTATGTGACAAAGGTTATAATTGCTTGTTCACTAATGAGGGTGTGACCATCTCTAGAAGGGGTGATGGTTCCATTGCTTTCAAGGGTGTGATAAAGGGAAAGATTTACCTTGTTGACTTCAACAAAGATAAAGCCGAACTTGACACATGCTTGATTGCAAAGACTAACATGGGTTAGCTGTGGCATAGACGGCTAGCGCATGTTGGTATGAGGAATCATCAAAAACTCCTCAAGGGTGATCACATCTGAGGTTTGAAGGATGTTATTTTTGAGAAAGAGAGGCCTTGTAGCGTGCCAAGCCGGGAAGCAAGTGGGAGCACCTCATCCTGCGAAGAACGTCATGACTACAACAAGACCGCTCGAGCTGCTTCACATGGACTTATTCAGTCCAATTGCTTACATAAGCATCGGTGGTAAAAAATATAGATTAGTAGTTGTTGATGATTTTTCTCGCTTCACTTGGGTTTTCTTTTTACATGATAAGGCAGAAACACAAGGAATCTTGAAGAAATTTTTCAAGCGTGCCCAAAATGAGTTTTCATTGACGATCAAGAACATTCGAAGCGACAACGGCACGGAGTTCAAGAACACACAAGTTGAGGAGTACCTAGATGAAGAAGGCATAAAGCATGAGTTTTCAGCACCTTACTCCCCTGAACAAAATGGAGTTGCCGAAAGGAATAACCGAACCATCATAGAGATGGCGAGAACAATGCTCGATGAGTACAAGACCTCGGATCAATTTTGGGCGGAAGCGGTCAACACCGCTTGCCATGCCATAAATCGACTTTATCTTCATCTGCTACTCAAGAAGACATCCTATGAGCTACTCATCGGTAACAAGCCTAATATTTCATATTTTCAAGCTTTTGGTTCCAAATGCTATATTTTGGACAAGAAGCCTAGGACTTCAAAGTTCACTTCGAAGTCCGATGAAGGTTTCTTGCTTGGTTACGATTCAAACACTTACGCCTATCGTGTCATCAACAAGACCTCCGAACTTGTTGAAGTAGCACGTGACTTAGTGTTCGATGAAACTAATGGCTCCCAAAAGGAGCAAGTTGATCCATGTGTGCTAGATAGAGAAGAAGCTCCTTGTCAAGCATTGAGAAGAATGGCATTAGGCGAAGTTCGACCACGAGAGCCACCTCTACATATGCATGAGTAAAATGAACCACAAGAGGAGGCCAATGATCAAGGGGGGGCTTCCATACAAGATCAACCTCAAGAAGACGAAAATGACCAACAAGTCAATGAGGGCAACCATTTAGGGGGAGAAGAAGATGATCATGAAGATTCAAGACAGCAAGTGCCACACCCAAGAGTACACCAATGTGTCCAAAGGGGTCACCCCAATTGACAACATCATCGGTGACATCCAAAAGGGAGTAACTACTAGATCTGCATAGCTAATTTGTGTGAGCATTATTCTTTTGTATCCTTTTAGGAACCGCGCAGGGTTGAGGATGCGTTGAAGGATCCGGATTCGGTAGTGGCCATGCAAGAAGAACTCACCAATTTCAAACGAAACGAGGTTTGGGAACTAGTCGAAAGACCCAAGTCCAACGTCGTCGGCACCAAATGGGTCTTCCGCAACAAACAAGACGAACACGGGGTGGTGACAATGAACAAGGCACGACCTGTGGCCAAAGGGTATTCACAAGTTGAAGGTTTGGATTTCGATGAGACCTTTGCTCCCGTAGCTAGACTTGACTCTATTAGAATATTACTTGCATATGCTACTCACCATGATTTCAAGCTCTATCAAATGGATGTGAAAAGCGCCTTCCTCAATGAACCAATCAAGGAGAAGGTGTATGTGGAGCAACCCCCCGGGTTTGAAGATGAAGAGTTCCCCGACCACGTATTTAAATTGCGTGAGGCTCTCTACGGCCTCAAACAAGCTCATAGAGCTTGGTATGAGTGTCTTAGATATTTCTTAATTGAAAATGATTTTAAGATCGTTAAAGTATATTATACATTGTTTACAAAGAACTTTGACAATGATATCTTTGTTTGTCAAATTTAAGTTGATGATATAATCTTTGGTTCAACTAACAAATCTTTTTGTGAGGAATTTAGTAAAATTATGACAAATAGGTTTGAGATGTCTATAATGGGAGAGATAAAGTACTTATTGGGATTCCAAGTGAGGCAACAAAAGGAAGGGACGTTCATAAGCCAAACTAAGTACACTCAAGACATACTCAAGAAGTTTGGAATGGACAAGGCGAAACCCGTAAAGACTCCCATGGCAACGAATGGCCACTTGGATCTCAATGAAGATGGACCAAACGTCGATCAAAAGGTATATCGCTCCATGATTGGATCTCTACTCTACTTATGTGCATCTAGGCCAGACATTATGTTGAGTGTATGCTTGTGTGCATGGTTTCAAGTCAACCCAAAAGAGTGTCATTTGACAACCGTTAAGAGATTCTTACGGTATTTAGTTCATACACCCAACCTAGGCCTTTGGTACCCCAAAGGATCCAAATTCAATCTCATTGGTTACTCCGATGCAGATTATGCCGGATGCAAAGTAGATAGAAAAAGTACCTCCAGTACATGCCAATTCCTAGGGAGATCCCTAGTTTCTTGGACCTCCAAGAAACAAAACTCCATTGCATTATCCACGCCGAAGCAGAGTATGTTGCAGTCGGGAGTTGTTGTGCACAACTCCTTTCGATGCGACAAACTCTAAGGGATTACGGTTACAATATGAACCGTATTCCACTCCTTTGTGATAATGAGAGTGCCATTAAAATTGCCCATAATCCCGTTGAGCACTCTAGGACCAAACACATAGACATCTGACATCACTTTTTGAGAGACCATTCAATGAAGGGAGATATAGCCATTTCACATGTCAAAACCGAAAAGCAACTAGCCGATATTTTCACTAAGCCACTTGATGAAAAACACTTTTGCGAGCTCCGAAATGAACTTAATATAATCGATGCTCGGAGTGTGGCTTGAAATCTTGTATACCTGAATGCTATCTTCAAAATTCATTGATTGTGTTGTGAAAATCATATCTCTCAATTTTTTCGAAAAACTATGTCAATTACTAGATCTTGGTGAATTACGATCATTGCTTGATTGTTGTATGCTTACTGATCATACTCATCAAGATTATTAGATTTGCTTTGCCCCCTTATTTTCTTAATAAGTACCTTCAAATATATACGAATGGACTAGCTAATCTTGTCTGGTGATCACGGACTAGTCTATGGTTACCCAGACTAGTCCACCCGTGCAGACTAGTCCGTGGAGTGCCGGTTAGGCCGGACTAGTCCGACAGACCATGGACTAGTCCAATATAGGCTCTGGAAAAGTTCGGACTAGTCCGATCATTTTCGTAAAAGTCTGATTTTTCGTGTCCTTAATCCTAGCCGCCGCCAAACCCTAATCTTCCTCACCCCACACTTGCCTGAAGCTTTCTCTCTCCACGCTCGAGCTCCCCAAGGCGATTCTTTGATTCCTCCATCAAAACTTCGCAAGTTTGCGTGGAAATCAACCTCCATTGCTCAGGGATTGAAGACCACGGACTTGTACGACCATCAACCCCTACATCTCCAAGAATCAAGCAATTTCGATAAAATCTCATCCCAAACCCTAGAAATTGCTATTTCCTTCATTGTTGATCAACTAGCTTGGTTTCTATCACCATATACATGCTTCCTTGATGTATTACATTGATGCTAAGCTAGTTGTGCATTAGGAATCACCATTTGTCTCATAGTTAGGGTTCTAGAGGTTGAACACCGGACTAGTCCGGCCCATACACGGACAAGTCCGGTCAACCGGACTAGTCCGTGCCTGTACATCGGACTAGTCCGATTTTTCTGAACTCAACCCTAAATTCTCAATTCCTCAATGCAATTCCTTGTTATCTATTCTCATCAATGCCTTGTGAAATCTATTCTCAGGACAATGTCAAGCACCAACGACGAATTCTCTGACTTCGAGGCTGAGATGGACTATGAAGTCGGGTTTTGGTCATCAATTAGCCTAAGTAAGAAGCGCCACGAGCACCCATCCGAGCCGGCTACCTCTACTCCCCAGGCTCAAAGGAAGATTCTCGCGAAGAAGGCAGCCTCCAACGCTTCAGCTGGAGGTGGCCCTCGCCAAGAAAAGGGCAAGGGCAAAAGAATTGCAACGGGCCCGATTGGCCCCCTAAAGCTGTCAGCTCCAAGGGAAGGGGCCCCGGATCCCGCGGAGGGAAGATTCAATGGCAAGGGCAGCGACACGGCTACAAAGTTCAGGAATGTGGATTGCTACAGCCGTCCAAAGCAAGCTGCTGATGGAGGTTTTGGAGCAACTTCCATGCGGACTTTTACAAGTCTGTATATCTTCCGATGAAGACACCCGTGGTGCGCAGCCAATGGATCGATTGGGGGCATTTTGAGAAGAAGGGCTGCTCACTGTTTGCTGAGGTGGTCGAGGCTATTGAGAGGCATGGATTGAAGGATCTATTCGACTTCCAGAACAATTGGAATGATGAGGTGATTGCCCAGTTTTATGCTACTTGTCACTTTTCAAGTGACGAGGAAGAAAGTGTGACTTGGATTACTAATGGATCCAAGTACACCATAACTATCAAGAATTTGCAAGACTGCTATATCTTGACACCTCAAGCAATGACAACTTGATCATCCACAACATTGGTGTCATTGAGAAGGATAGGATGAAATTTCTCTATGAAACCAACTCAAAGTTCAATCCTCCTTCCACGAAGAACATGAAGCCTTTCTTTGTGGTGTTGAACTGGGTTCTGAGGAAGACAATTGCCCCCAAGGATGGGGATGCAGGAAGTGTGCAGGGATACCTCAGGACCTTGATGAAGGTCATTAGCAAAGGCAGGAAGTTTGATGTCTCTGACTATATATGGAATGACATGGTGAACATCTACTGCACGCCAAACAGGTCATGTGGCTATGCTCCTTATCTGATGTTTATGATTGAAAAGGTCACATGAATAGAATTTGTGAAGGATGTGGAGCACCTCCCCTTGAGGCCCCAGAAGCCTCAACAGAGCAGTGTTTAAGCAGCTCCCTCTCCAGCTTCCAGCCCTGAGGCTCCTGTGAGAGCCAGTCGAGATGCTAGGGATGCTCCCGCCCCTAGGGCCCCTCCTCAAAAGGGGTCCCCAAGTGGCATCCTGAAGTATCTATCAGCCATCTTTGCCTCTTGAAAAAAGGCTGAGGTGAAAGCCCACAAGCTCAACAAGAGAATAAAAGCTGACATGAGATATGTTAAAGAGAATATGAAGCAAATTTGTCAAACACTGGAGATCGAGCCCATTGGATCTCCAGTCATATGTGAAGATTCTAATTCTAACTTCATCGAGCTCGGGCCCTTGACTCCCTCCGACCTTGCCTATTTTGGCTTTGGGGACTCGAGTGGTTCCGCTCCTCCTCCTCCTCATCAGCCAGAGGATGAAGATGAAGACGACGAGAGGACCGACAGTGAGGCTTGAAGACTTTAGGTCCCTCCTCTACTTCTTTTTGGTGTCTTGATGCCAAAGGGGGAGTCTTAGGTTCCAGCTGTAGGATGCGAGGTGAGCTTCTTTTTATGTCTTTTGTCTATTTTGTGGGTTGTAAGACTCTTAATATGCTCTTATGGCACTTTTGGTCCTGTGATGCAATGGTTTGAACTACTTATGAAGAAATTGATGAAATTTGTGATTTTGCTATAAGAATGACATATATGCTTGTTGTTGATGTGTTGATGTTAATTATGTCATTCTCATCATGATTATTGCTTCTATACACTTAGTTCTGCAACCCACCATAAAGAGTGCACATATGGATCATGTTTTCATGGTTTAATGTATTTTAAACTCATATGTGCACACTTTATGAAAATCTCAACTTTTCATCATATTTTGTGAAATCTCAATTGGTTGTCATCAATCACCAAAAAGGTGGAGATTGAAAGTGCATCTAGGAATACCTTGTGGGTTTTGGATGATTTATGACAAGAAAATGAGATCCTAACCAATTTGTTGAGATGAGCACAGGTTCTAATGAGAAAATGAGCAAGGTGCCAAAAAGAAAGGAGAATGAGGAACAGTGCGGAAAAGAGCTCAAGAAACAAGTGGAATAGATCATTGTGTATGGAGTGTGTTAAGGAAACACACCCCAAGAGCTAAAGCACAAATAATCACACACATCGCAGATATTTATACAGGACTGGACTAGTCCGACTAACCCCGGACTAGTCTGATATCTTTCTGCACAAGATCAGACAAGTCCGATATTCCCACAGACTAGTCCGATATCTATCTGACTAGAATCAGACTAGTCCTCCCCAGTGCGGACTAGTACTCAAAACACTTCACAAGTTGCACAAAATCGGACAAGTACGATCACACAACAAACTAGTCTGATATCTTTCTGATGTAAATTGGACAAGTCCGATATTAGCACGAACTAGTCCGAAAAACCCTCTGACCTAAACCGGACAAGTCCTCCAAGTGTGGAATTGTCACCCATATTCACTTAGGGTTTCACTTATCCGGACAAGTCCGATATCAAACGGACTAGTCTGAAGATTTCGAGAACCAAAATCGGACAAGTCTGCATCTAGCCGGACTAGTCCGGTATTTTGGGACACCTAGGGTTTGCTACACACAGCACACTGGACTAGTCCGGTGTCCACAACGGACTAGTCCGATCTTTCTAAACCCTAACGGTTACTTTTTGGAACCCCATATAAATAGGTGTGCACGACCCATCTTCCAATAACTCTAGACCCCTTGCACCATCACACCTCCCAAGAGCCTAGAAAACACCTCTCTCCACGAAATCAAATGCAACAAAGATCAATCCCTTGAGGATACACATTGGATCATTGGAGAGAGAAGATTCATCACTCCTTTTGCTCTTGGTTTGATTCCCTAACACACTCCTGTGGTTTTCATTGTGATCTTTCGAGTGTGTTCTTGGTGGTGTTCATATTGTAATCTTGGGGAGCCCTCAACGTGTGAGAAGGTCCCTTGAATTTGGTTATTTGCCCTTTGTGATTAGTGAAGAGGATTGGCCTTTGTGGCGATCCGACGAGGGTGGGTTTGGAGAAGACCCGGTCCTTTTGTGGACTCCCCAAACGTGGATGTAGGTTGCCTCTATGGGAACCGAACCACAGGATAAAGTGCTTGTGTTCTTTCTTTGCGCACATTGTTCTTACACTTCATACATATCTAGGGTTTCAACCAATCTTATTCACGTTACATTGAAAAATTGAATATAAGATTAACTTGTGGTACATCCTAGTTCATAATTGTGTAACACTTCAATTACAAGTATATTTCCGCTGCATACCTCTTAGAATCAAGATAATCGATCAAATTTGATAAACCTAGTCGGTACACACCAGACTAGTCCGCACTCGACCGGACTAGTCCGATATCTCGAGATTTGATCTGGGTGTTAAGCGTTATAGGTTCTGATAGAAAATCAAAAAGGCCTATTCACATCGCCCCCTCTAGGCCACATTCATCAAGTCCGCGGTCAGAGCAAGCTTACAGAAGAAGCCTTAGATCTTTAGGATAAGATCGCCCTGGGCTTGTCGGGCCCTGGGATCTCACTTGTAAGGCATCCGACCTTGACTATAAAAGGCCCGGACGACCACCGATACCAGACAAGACTCAGAATTCCCGATACACACACATACGCATACACACTCACCAAGCAATACAATCCACCGTGGACTAGGGTATTACACTCCTCGCGGCCCGAACCACGTAAAAACAATTGTCTCATACTCTTCTGCTAGAACACTAGTTTGAGATCTAAGCCTCGCCAAACAATAACCTTTGCGGGCTGCTCCTTAGTAGATCCAGGGGAAGTGTTGCATTGACCCTTCGACAACCATTGTGGTGGAAAACAAGGTTTGTGATATGGCACAATATAATAAGAGGAACATGCCATACCAAGGGCAGCCACAAGGGAGCAATGTCTGTCCTCGCCTTGTGCCGCCAAAAGCGCCATACTACAACCCCTCTACACCTGGTTATCGAGCTGCTTATCCTCCACACCCAAACCAGCAGCAGCAGCGCCCCGTTATGCAAGCACCTCGCCAGCCTGCGCCTTATGCACCACGCCCCAATATGGTAAATAACCCTCAGGGTCAGCAGCACCCGAGTTTCCCTGGTGCTTCAGGCAGCAAGACATGCTACATCTGTGGAGAAGCTGGACATTTTGCAAGTTAGAGCCCTAAGAGAAACTTTGGACCAATGAACAATGCACACGGGAAGAACCCACGCCGAATGGAGGAGCACCACAAGGCAACCGTAGAACACAGAATGTCACTCATGGCAATGGGAACTATGTCTCTACCAAGGAAGCCCAACAAGCGGATGACGTCATGATTGGTATGTTCCTCGCTGACTCCAATCACGGGACTATTTTATTCAATTCTGGAGCATCTCATTAATTCATATCCTCAAAGTATGTTGCCAAGTATAATATGCCTATAGCTCATTTCACACTATGTTGCTAAAATCTCTTGGAGGAGAGATGAGGAGAAATATAGTGTGTCCGAGAGTAAGTATCAAAATAAGGGGGTAGACTTTCTCGCGAATCTCATCGTCTTGGATTCCCAATGAATGGACATAATACTTGGTATGGTTTTGTTGAGCAAGTATAATGGAGTGATTCAATGTGCCGAGAGGATTGTGCAATTGACAAGTCAGCATGGCACCCGCATTGAAGTTGAAACAGCCCAACCCACAATGGATAAAGCAACGCTGAGTCATGTAGAAAGTGTGACACTGGAGAGTATTCCGGTTGTTCATGAGTATCCAGATGTATTTCCGGATGAGTTGCCAGGTATGCCACCAGATCATGATATAGAGTTTGTTATTGAATTAATACCTGGAACTGCACCTATAGCTAAGAGGCCATATAGGATGCCTCCTAAGAAATTAGAGGAGCTCAAGAGGCAAATTCAAGAGTAGCTAGAGAAGGGTTTCATCTGACCAAGCTCTTCAGCTTGGGGATCCCCAGTGCTTTTTGTGGATAAGAAGGATGGATCCCAAAGGATGTGTGTGGATTACCGAGCACTTAATGAGGTGACGATCAAGAACAAGTATACTTTGCCCCGTATAGAGGATTTTTTTCAACCAGATGAAGAATGCATGTGTTTTCTCCAAGATCAATTTGAGGTCAGGCTACTTCCACATGAAGATTAGACCGTCGGATATTCTCGAAACAACTTTTTCGACACGGTATGGATCTTATGAGTACACCGTTATGTCCATTGGATTGACGAATGCGCCTGCATACATTATGTACCTCATGAATAAGGTCTTCATGGAGTACTTAGATAAATTCTTCGATGTGTTCATTGATGACATTATGATCTACTCGAGAAGCGAGGAGGAACATGAGGAGCATTTGAGGCTCACATTGCAGAAATTGAGGGAACATTAGTTATATGCCAAATTCAGCAAGTGCCAGTTTTGGTTAAAGGAAGTGTCATTTTTGGGTCATATCATCCCGGGAGGAGGAGTATCGGGTGACCAAAGAAAAGTGAGGGATGTTCTAAAGTGGGAACCGCCGCAAGATGTTAAGGAAATAAGGATTTTTCTTGGAATGGCTGGATATTATCGTCGATTCATCAAGGACTTCTCCAAAATTGTGTGAGACCTATGTGTGTTGAATACATTGGCTATGGCGATAAAAGTTTTGAATACTACCAAAACACCTTTATCATCAAGGTCCAACTCTAGATCTGACTAGCTTTGGTTAGCTCCAGCGCTAGGTCATGTTAGCTTTGGTAAGCTCCGGTTCAAGGTCCGGTTAGCTTTGACAAGGTCCGGTGCTTGATCGTAGTGTTTCTGCTTTTATCTTGCAATGTTTCGAACTTGCTTTACACTTATGGAAAGGTTGCTTAGTATTATTTTACTCAGTTTTTGGTGTGTTTTGGTGGTTAAGGCTGATATAATTTTGCTATGTTTTGCAACATACTTATGTGAGGTGCTCACGTAAGATGTTGTAGTTTCAGCACTAACTTGGGTCAAGTCGCGGACTTGGGCTCGTACGGATTGGTTGCTTGTTCATGTGCAGGTTTGCTTGAGTTCAATACATGGTTGGTGACGGGATCCATTGAACTAGTCTTAGGAAGAAGATGAGGTTCAACAACCAAGTTCGGGAGGAATTGTGGTTGAATTGATCGGGAGGTTGCGCAACATGTTTGAATCAAGAACAATGCATATGAAGGTATTGTGGATGTCATTAGAAGATGTTCGCATGTATGCAAGGAGTGCATGGACGTGGCTACATGGTTTAGAGACATGATGAACAGATGTGGACGTAAAGAATTGGTCGGAAAGGTCCAACCGACTAGGTTATGGACTCAGGCTACGGCAGAGTCGGGTTTGACTCAAATATGGAATGATTTGAGTTGGTTATGATAGGATTTCATGTGGGTCACAAATTTGAGTTGTTTTAGGAATGTGGGATACGTTCCTAAGTTGTTTGGAAGTCCTAAGATTGCTTCTATCTGCGTATAGAAGAGTCCTAAGCAGTTATGGAAAGTTTCAATTTGTGATTTGAGTATGATTAGAGTCCTAGTTGAGATTGGGTTGGCCTAAGGGCTGGTTATATAAGCAAGGGAGGCCAGAGATCATGGTGCACGACTTAGGGGCTGTTCCTCTTGTGTTCTATTGAATAAAATTCGTAGTTTAAAGGAAGTTTTGTGCCTTGTTCGTCCGACTTGTTCCAGACAAGTTTTTCTCATCGAGTTTCTGCACAGCACTACCTTTCTTAGGTGGTTTTATCATAACTCAAGTTTTACAGATCCAATTGACGTGATTATTTTTGGGTTGTATTCAAAATTTGATTATATATCATCTGTCAAAATTTCACGGTGATTGTATGTGTGGTTTCTGATCTACATCAGTTTCTTTGCAGCGTTCCAGAACTATTTTTCTCGGGTAAGACAGATTGACCTTTGTTCGATCTTTCAATCGTAACTCGAGTTTCTCTCGACGTATTTGAGTGATTCTTGTTGTGTCGTCTTCGTGACTTGATTCTCTATGATATCTATCACTTTTGTTATGGTGAAACACATTTATATTAGTCTCACACATGATTTTTTAACAGATCGTTTTTTCTGCCGAAGGGGTTGAGATTTAATTATTTCCGCTGCGTAAGATTTTTTTTAATCTACCATTCCCCCCCTCTGGTAGCTTTTCACGTTCTCTTCGATCCTAAAATTGGTATCAGAGCCAGGTTGATCTAATCTTTATGATTTGCACGTGTTTTGGCTAATCATCATGGAGAAATACTCCGCAAAACCTTGTGTCTTTAGTGGTATTGATTTTAAGGTTTGGAAGGAACGTATGGAAGCCTTCATCCAGGCTCAAGGCTTCGCAATATGGGAGAAGGTATACAAGCCTTAGGAAGTGCTGTCAAACGATCAAGTTACAGTTACAAATCTGAGAGATGTCGACAACAACAACAAGGCTTGGAACTTGATCATACAAGGATTAACTCAAAGCGACTTTGATCGTCTTGCACACCTCTGATCTGCATACGATGTGTGGAAAGCACTTTGTGACTACCACGAAGGATCCAACACGATGAAAGAGGTAAGGCAAGACATGTTCAAGAAAGAATACATGCGCTTTGAGATGCAACCCAGTGAGTCTATTGATAACCTTTTTGCTCGCTTTAATAAAATTCTCAACAACTTGCGTAGTGTCAATGTTAATTTTTCAGATGCTGAAAATGCTAGGCAATTGTTAAGTGCATTAGATATGTCAATCTGGGAGATGAAAGTCACATCTATTCGTGAATCTACTATCATGAGTACACTTACATTAGATGTGCTATGTTCCAAGTTAAAAACTCATGAAATTTACATAATATCACATAAGAACCCCAACAAGTCTAATGCTTTTCTTTCTCAATGTGACATGCCTAGCTCCGGTCAATCTTCATCTTGTGGTACACTTGCTTTGTTGTCCTCTCTAACCCTTGAACAGATTGAGGAGTTTCCAGAAGAGGAGCTAGTACTTCCCTCTACTAGGTTCTCAAAAGCATTGCAAAATGTGAGAATTAGAAGGAGAGGAAGCTCCGGACCTCAACGATGTTTCAAATGTGGCAAGACAGGACATTTTCGTTCAGATTGCCCTAACTTTCAGGTCCTACTTCCCGGGATGAAAAGAAAACAAGGGCGAAGCACTCCTCTGTAAAAGATATGCAGAAAAAGAGGGGTTTTAAAGGACGTCAATTGGTGAGCAGTTTTATCTCCGCCACTTCAAGAACTTGGCTCAAGCGATGTGGACATTGGAAGTGATGAAGATGAAGATGATTTGGCAAACTTGTGCTTCATGGAGGGCAAATCAAGATCAAGTATGAAGGATGCTGAACACAACAGCGACAATGAAGAGGTATGTCCTACTTGCGAAGAAATGTGTGATGCTATTTCTCGTGCCACTATTATAGTTAAGAAAAAGGACAAAAAGCTTAGGGGTAGTGCTGCTGAAGTGGATTCACTAGAATCTGAAATCAACCGTTTAAAAACTTGGATTCCTAGTCATGATGCATGTCCCTCATGTGATTTAATATATGAACAATTGTCCTCATTAAGAAGTGCGCACACCTTCACACTTGATAAACTTGAGTTAGAAATTTAAAAGAATAGAGAGCTTGTTGCACTTAATGATAAAAACTTGAAAGATGCTAGTTGTTATACAACTGATTTGCATTGTTCTACTTGTGATGATCTTGATAAGAAACTACAAGATGCTATGAATGAAATTTCTATATTGAACAATGCTTTACATTCTCATGAAGTTAAATTTTGTTCTAATTATAAATTAAAAGGAAAAACTTCATGTGAAAATTGCCTTGATCTGTCCAATAAACTTGATGACATGCATAGGACATTAGCTCGGTTTTGTCATAGGAATAAGAACCTAAACTTGCTGCTTAATTCTTCCAAGTCTTGCAATGATAAAGCTGGTTTAGGTTTTGATTCTCATGCTCATTCTAGGGCACATCCACCTAAAATTGTAAGAACATTAGGAAGTGGTTTGACTCAAATAGTTCCTAAACAAAAAGAAGTGGTTTTCAAATCTGCAGGAGTATTATCTCATTCGGCTTCAAATAAAAACATTGCTTGCTTATCTAGACAAGAACACAATGTTAAATTTCATTGTACCTACTGTGGTAGAGATGGTCATGTCATAGATTTTTGTTATAGACTAGCTAAACGACATAAAAAGGAAATAATGATTGCTAGATCTCATAACTTTCATGCAAAATTTGTTGCTCATGCTAAACCGAATGATAGGAACATGCAACCTGCTTTAATGAGCCGAAAACATGCCAAGTTTGCTCCCGAACCTACTGTTTTTCGTGCTACACATGTAACATCTCGTAGGACAGTAGTTGGGTACAAAAATCCTCAAGCTTTGGCTCATAAACATGCTGTTTTATCTCAGCTTTTGCGTGTTATTCCTATTGGACGTCGTGTGACTTAGTACTGGATTCCTAAATGCCTTTTGACTAACCCCGGTATTGAGTCATTGACGTATAGTGTTTCTATGTAGGTTACACGCTTGAGGAAGGAGAACATTTGGATTGTGGATTCAAGTTGCTCACGCCACATGACCGGTAACAAAGAATGGTTCTCCTCCATCTCTTTTGTGTCACGTGTAGAGAATGTTACTTTTGCAGATAATTCTTCAACTCCTATAATTGCTAAGGGTTGGGTTAGAGTAAATGATCACTACACTTTGAATGATATGGCACTTGTTAAAAATTTAAAATACAACTTGCTTTTTGTTTCACAACTGCTAGATGAAAATCTGGAAATTATTTTCACTAAAAATTGCTGCAAAGTTGTAAATTCAAATACTGAGATTATTTTTAAAATGTCTCAGTTTGTAAGAGTTTTTAAAGCTATTTTTGATACGTCTTCGTCTAAGCATAGGTGTCTAGTTGCTAATGATTCAAAGGACTTATTTTTCTGGCATCGTAGACTTGGTCACATAGGCTTTGATCATCTAACGTGTGTTAGTGCTCTTGATCGCATACGTGGGCTGCCTATGCTTAAATGGGACAAAGAAATTGTATGCTCTTCTTGGAGACATGTTAAGATGGTTGCAGGTTCACATACTTCTCTCACAATGATCATGACAACTGAACCGTGTCAACTTTTGCACCTTGACACCGTAGGACCTTCACGTGTTCAATCCTTCGGAGGTAAATGGTATGTTCTTGTGATTGTTGATGATTATTCTAGATACTCTTTGGTTTACTTTATGGCATCTAAGAATGAAGCTTTTAGTCACTTTAGAACTTTATTTCTTAGATTGTCAATTGATCACCTAGGATCTTTAAAAGCAATTAAAAGTTATGATGAAACAGAATTTACAAATCAATCTTTTGATCACTTTTGTGCTGAAAATGGAATAGATCATCAATTTTCTTCACCATATGTACCTCAACAGAATGGTGTTGTAGAAAGAAAGAATAGAACCTTAGTTGAGATGGCTAGGACTATGATTGATGAATATCAAACTCCTAGGAAACTTTGGGCTGATGCAATTGCAACCGCTTGTTATGTCTCAAATCGTGTTTTCTCGGGCACTATGCTATGTAAAACACCATATGAGCTCCGGTTTGGACATAGGCCCAGTGTCACACACTTTCGGGTCTTTGTTTGCAAATGCTTTGTTAAGAAACATGGTAATATTGATAAATTTGAGCCTAGATCCATTGATGGCTTGTTTCTTGGTTATCCATCTCATACTAGAGGCTACCATGTGCTTTTACTTGACACTAACAAAATTGTGGAGACTTGTGAGGTGTATTTTGATGAAGCTAGCCCAGGTACTAGCTCAAACATTGCAGGTCCAGATCCATATTTACAGTGGGAGAGCATTTTCATTGAAGATGAGGAAGAAGTGGTGCTGCTGCCCAAAAATTCAGCAGCTAATGATATTGTTCCAGCTCCTGACTTTGATTCACAGCCAGCACCGACGACCACCATTGCTGGTCCAGATCCTCCTCAAGTCACAAACTCATCGATTTGTGATAAACATGAACAAGAAGAATCTTGTGAAGTTCCCACTCTCCTCCGGGTTCTCAAAAGTCATCCTCCACAACAAATTATTGGAAGCTTGCACGAACGAGTCACATGGTCCAGGTTTTGCAATCCAAACTCTCATGCTCATTCTGCTTTTGTTGCTTCTTTTGAACCCAATGATATATCACACGCACTCGCTAATGAATCTTGGATTATTGCCATGCAAGAAGAGTTAGAAACTTTTGAAAGAAATAATGTTTGGAAACTTGTACCTCCACCTCAAGGTCACACTTTAATTGGAACTAAATGGGTGTTTAAAAATAAACAAAGTGAGGATGGGGTTGTGGTTAGGAATAAGGCTAGGTTGATTGCTCAAGATTTCACTCAAGTTGAAGGTCTAGATTTTGATGAAACTTTTGCTCCTGCTGCTAGATTAGAAGCCATAAGAATTTTGTTAGCTTTTGCTGCATCTAAAGGTTTTAAGCCTTATCAAATGGATGTTCAAAGTTCTTTTCGTAATGGCTACATAGATGGGGAGGTTTATGTCAAACAACCACCGGGTTTTGAAAATTCAGATTTTCCTAATCATGTTTACAAACTGTCCAAAGCCTTCTACGGTCTCAAACAAGCCCCTATAGCATGGTATGATAGGTTAAAAACATTCTTACTTCAAAAGGGCTTTACCATGGGTAAGGTTGATAAAACTCTTTTTGTGCTTAAGCATGGAAATGATTCATTATTCATTCAAGTGTATGTGGATGATATTCTCTTTTGTTGTGCTTCTC
Source organism: Tuctoria greenei (assembly GCA_036927565.1). Taxonomy (NCBI): domain Eukaryota; kingdom Viridiplantae; phylum Streptophyta; class Magnoliopsida; order Poales; family Poaceae; genus Tuctoria; species Tuctoria greenei. Next base: position 91,316,102 of record JAYESD010000006.1, on the reverse strand, counting down.
ATGATCTTGTGTCCAAGTTTTCGGCTATGATTAGTTCAGAATTTGAGATGAGTATGATGGGATAACTCACATACTTTTTGGGGCTGCAAATCAAGCAAACCAAGGAGGGTACCTTTGTGCATCAAATGAAGTATACAAAAGTCCTCCTAAGGCACTTCAATATGGACAAAAGCAAGCCTCTTCGGACACCAGTGGGAACAGCAACAACACTTGAACTTGATGAAGATGGTGAACCCGTGGATCAAAAAGAATATAGAAGCATGATTGGATCACTTTTATACCTCACGGCATCAAGACCAGACATACAATTCAGCGTATGTCTTTGTACACAGTTTCAAGCCTCCCCACGTGTTTCACTTCGTCAAGCCGTCAAAAGGATTCTAAGGTACTTACATGGAACTCAAGAATTTGGCATTTTTCTTCCTTCTTCCTCAACCATTACTTTGAAAGATTTTTCGGATGCTGATTTTGGAGGTTGTAGGATTGATAGGAAATGTACTTCCGGTGCTTGTCATTTTCCTTATAATTCACTAGTTGCTTGGTCCTCCAGAAAACAAAACTCAGTTGCACAATCCACAGCCGAATCTGAATATGTAGCTGTTGCTAGTGCTTGCTCACAAATTCTTTGGATTGTTTGACTATGGGGTTGATCTAGATAGTGTTCCACTGTTTTGTGATAACACTAGTGCCATTTGCATTGCTAAAAACCCCGTGCAACATTCTAGAACTAAGCACATTGACATTAGGTATCACTTTCTCCGTGATAATGTTGAAAAAAAAAACATTGTGCTTCACCATGTAGATACCGAACAACAATTGGCTGACATTTTTACAAAACCTTTGGATTTCACTCGTTTTTGTTACATTCGTAGTGAAATAGGGGTTATGCATCCTCTTGGCTTAAATTGAGGGGGAGTTTTCAAACTTAAGAAGTCTATATGTTAATCTAAAATTAAAATAATATGATCATAGTATTTCATACATATATGACTTTGTGATTCCTTTTAGATGCTGAAAGTTTTTACTACATTACTCGTGTTATACATTTTGTAGTTTTTGCCAAGTCTAGTAATTGGAATAACTAGTTGCACTAAATCTGGTCATGGTCGAACTTTCTTGCTGTTTTGAACTTGTTGCATGCTCACAAGTGCTTTTAATAATGAAAAAATAGTCAATCAACTCTTCACATGTTGAGCTTTTATGATCAAATAAAAATGAGAAAAGATCAAGAGAATATGCATGCGTCGCACATCTTCTTTTGAGATGGCTTATCATTGCACTTAGATATGAACTTGGAAGAAGTTGTGTATGACTAAAACCATGTCCTTAAGCTTCTGATTGTCAAATGACATAGGCTTGGCTTGGATGGTTAGAATAAGGCAGATGCGCATATAATCTCTTGCAAATATCATATGATCTAAATTTGTGCTTTGAAAAATAATAAAATGCGGCAACAAGTGTCATGCTTTCAGGTTTTGAGATAGTTAGGTTTGTGAGATCATGACTTGCTAAATTGGAAATTACATTTGATCTCTAGCATGGCTTACACTACTTTATGTATTTCATTGATGTGATAGTGTAAGTTACTTGATAGTATGACTTGGATGAGCTTTGTTTTATATGTATATGTTATAATATGCTCATCACAATTAAAATTTGTCTTATGAACCTTGCTGAATACATTGTGAAAGGGGGAGAGATAATATGTGAATTTTTAAAGATAAGTATGCGAGGGGGAGAAATTGATTACACATTGCACATATTCACAATTTTTTTGGCACAATTCTTCTCAGGAGGATAATTTTTTTCTCATTTTATTTCTGTTTTACAAAGAAGGAGAAATTGTTTCGAAAGTTTTAATGTGAATAAGCCAATGTTCGGATCTTAAGTGGTGTTGCCAATGCATTCATCAAGAGGGAGATTGTGAGACCTATATGTGCTGAATACATTGGCTATGGCGATAAAAGTTTTGAATACTACCAAAACACCTTTATCATCAAGGTCCGACTCTAGATCCGACTAGCTTTGGTTAGCTTCAGCGCTAGGTTCTGCTAGCTTTGGTAAGCTCCGGTTCAAGGTTCGATTAGCTTTGGCAAGGTCCAGTGCTTGATCACAGTGTTTTTGCTTTTATCTTGCAATGTTTGGAACTTGCTTTACACTTATGGAAAGGTTGCTTAGTATTCTTTTACTAAGTTTTTGGTTTGTTTTGGTGGTTAAGGCTGATATTATTTTTCTATGGTTTGCAACATGCTTATGTGAGGTGCTCACATAAGATGTTGTAGTTTCGGAACTAACTTGAGTCAAGTCGCGGACTTGGGCTCATACGGATTGGTTGCTTGTTCATGTGCAGGTGTTGCTTGAGTTCAAGACATGGCTGTTGACGGGATCCATTGAACTAGTCTTAGGAATAAGATGAGGTTCAACAACCAAGTTCGGGAGGAATTATGGTTGAGTTGATCGGGAGGTTGCGCAACATGTTTGAATCAAGAACAATGCATATGAAGGTATCATGGACGTCGTTAGAAGATGTTTGCACATATGCAAGGAGTGCATGGACGTGGCTACATGGTTCCAAGGCGTGATGAATAGATGTAGACATAAATAATTGGTCGGAAAGGTCCAACCGACTAGGTTATGGACTCAGGCTGCGGCTGAGTCAGGTTTGACTCAAATACAGAATGATTTGAGTTGGTTATGATAGGATTTTATGTGGGTCATGAATTTGATTTGTCTTAGTAATGTGGGATACATTCCTAAGGTGTTTGGAAGTCCTAAGATTTGTTCTATCTACGTATAGAAGAGTCCTAAGTTATGAAAAGTTTTGATTTGTGATTTGAGTAGGATTAGAGTCCTAGTTGAGATTGGGTTGGCCTAAGGGCTGGTTACATAAGCAAGGGAGGCCAGAGCTCATGGTGAACGACTTAGGGGCTGTTCCTCTTGTGTTCTATTGAATAAAATTCGTAGTTGAAAGGAAGTTTTGTGCCTTGTTCGTCCGACTTGTTCCAGACAAGTTTTTCTCATCGAGTTTCTGCACAGCACTACCTTTCTTTGGTGTTTTTATCATAACTCGAGTTTTACTGATCCAATTGACGTGATTCTTTTTGGGTTCTCTTCAAAACTTGATTATATATCATCTATCAAAATATCACGGTCATTGGATTTGTGGTTTCCGATCTACATGAGTTTCTTTGCAGCATTCCAGAACTGTTTTTCTCGGGTAAGACAGATTGAGCTTTGTTGATCTTTCAATCGTAACTTGAGTTTCTCTCGACGGATTTGAGTGATTCTTGTTGTTTCGTCTTCGTGACTTGATTCTCTCTGATATCTATCACTTTTGTCACGGTGGAACACGTTTAGATTTGTCTCACACATGATTTCTTTAACAGATCGTTTTTCTGCCGAAGGGGTTGGGATTTAATTGTTTCCGCTGCGTAAGATTTTTTTTAAAATATACCATTTACCCCCCTCTAGTAGCTTTTCACGTGCTCTTCAATCCTACAAATTGCCAAGGCAAAGACGGAATTGCTAATGAAGGAGAGAGCATTCCAATGGACTCCAGCTTGTCAAGACAGCTTTGAGGAGCTAAAGAGGAGGTTGACAACAGCACCTGTTTTGGTTTTGCCGGATTTGAGCAAAAGTTTTGATATTTATTGTGATGCATCGAGACAGGACTCGGATATGTGCTCATGCAAGGAGTACTAGTAGCCTATGCATCAAGGCAATCGAAGAAACATGAGCAAAATTATCCTACACATGGTCTCGAACTTGCGGCCGTAGTGCATGCCTTGAAGATTTGGAGAAATTACATTCTTGGTCACAGGTGTGAGATTTACACAGATCACAATAGTATCAAGTATATATTCACTCAAACGGATCTGAATTTGAGACAAATAAGATGGTTGGACCTCATCAAGGATTATGATATGGGAATCAAGTATCACCCAGGGAAGGCTAATGTCGTGGCCGATGCTTTGAGTCAAAAAGGAGTAAGTCACCCGCTCACGGTTTGAGAGTTGCCATCCGAGCTATGCAATGAGCTTGAATGGATAAATCTTGGATTTGTAAACGAGATGGGGATAATGGAGTTAAATCTGACCTTGGAGCAAGACATTCGAGAAGGTCAGACCAAGGATGAGGAAATTCAGGAAATAAAAGAAAGGACCCAACAAGGGAGAGAATTCTGATTTGATGAGGATGACCAAGGTACTCTATGGATTGGGAAACAGATTGTTGTGCCTAATGTTAAGCATATTCGTGAACAATATTGAAGGAGGCACATGACTCACCTTAATCAATCCATCCTGGCTGTACACAGATGTACAAGGATTTGAAGACATGTTATTGGTGGGCCAACATGAAAAAGGGCATAGCAGAGTACGTTGCACTATGTGACGTACGCCAACGAGTCAAATCTGAACACCAAAGGCCAGCTGGATTACTGCAGCCATTGAAGATTCCGGAATGGAAGTGGGAAGAAGTTGGTATGGACTTCATAGGTTGATTACCATGAACCCAGTCTGGTTATAACTCGATATGGGTTATCGTAGATCAGTTGACAAAATCAGCTCATTTCATTCTTGTCAAGACTACTTATGGTGGAGCAAAGTTGGCAGAATTGTATATGGGAAGAATAGTGTGCTTACACGGAGTACCCAAAAGAATAGTATCCGACAGAGGTTTCCAATTTACCTCAAGGTTCTGGCAAAAGCTGCACGAGTCGATGGGAACTCAATTGAATTTCAATTCTGCATATCATCCTCAAACGGATGGGCAAACTAAGAGGACAAATCAGATATTGGAGAATATGCCAAGGGCTTGTGCGCTAAAGTATGAAGCAAGATGGGACAAAAGTCTGCCATATGCTAAATTTTCCTACAACAACAATTATCAAGCAAGCTTGAAGATGTCACCACATGAAGCATTGTATTGGAGAAGGTGTAGGACACCCTTGCTTTGGAATGAGATAGGTGAGACTCAAGTATTTGGACCTGATGTGATCCAGGAAGCCGGAAAGCAAGATCAGACTATCCGCGAGAACTTAAGGACTGCTCAGTCAAGACAGAATGGTTATGCGGATAACAGACGATGAAGCTTATCTTTTGAGGTGGGAGACTTTGTATACCTCAAAGTGTCACCCATGCGAGGTCATAAGAGGTTTAACGTCAAAGGAAAGTTGGCACCTCGCTATATTAGACCATTCAAGATTTTGGCCAAAAGTGGAGAAGTAGCATATAAACTGGAGATGCCAGCACATCTTTCCGATGTCCATGATGTGTTTCATGTTCACAGCTCAGAAAGTGCTTAAGGGCACTGGAAGAACAAGTGCCAATGGAAGGATTGGAATTGGAGGCAGATTTGACTTATGCAGAACAACCGGTCAAAATCTTGGAAACCAAGGAGAGGGTCACGAGGAACAAGGTCATTCGATGGTGCAAAGTACAATGGAAGCATCATATAGAACCGGAAGCAAATTGGGAACGAGAAGATGATCTCAAGAAGGAATTTCCCTATCTCTTTCCTTCTACGTTGAATCTTGAGGGCGAGATTCATTTTTAAGGGGGGGTAGGTTTGTAACACCCTTATTTACATCCATCATGCATTGCATACATTATAATACATGCTTCACATTGAGCAACACAAAAAGGAACAAGTTTAAAGTGAATTAGAAGCAAAACAACACTTAAAAGTCTGTAGAAGTACGAACTTGTCCGCTTGGTACCCTGGACTAGTCCGGTTTTCCCCTTTGAAGCCCCTCAGGATTTGTCCGTTTTTGCTGCAGACTAGTCCGATCAAGTCTCTGTTCCATTCTGGACTTGTCCATGATTTAGTGCGGACTAATCCGACCCTTGGTACGGTTTTTGATTAAGTTTTCAAATACCCAGACTTGTCTGATCAATGCCGGACTTGTCCGTTTTACTCTCTGGACAAGACCGGACTTGTCCAGACCTCCTATCGTACTTATACATTTTTGTCTCTGTCCAACATTGGACTAGTCTGGCCCTCTGGCTAACTTATTCGGTCTGCGCGACTCAGATTCAATCTTTTCCTCCACGACTTGGTTTTGGGTATATACCTTAATTGGGCCCAAGGACGTCGTGTCTAACTTCTTTGGAGCCCATGTGGGACCCCACCCCGGCCTCCACCCACCTTAGACTCGAAATCCATCAAACCCTACCTCTCCACCCCTATATAAACAACCCTACGCCCCAATTTCTCATCTCTTTGCAACTTTTGGAAGACCACCAAACCCTAGTTCATGGGAGCCGTCATCAAGAAAAGATCTAGAAGCAAGGAGGAGAGGGAGAACACGAAGGAGGACCAATCAAGCAAGATCTTCATCAACTTTTCATTCTTCCTCACCAATTCACCCTCAACTCTCCATCAACTCTTCATCACCAACCCTAGATCGCCAAGATTCAAGTGTTGCACTCAATTCTTGATCCTTGGAGTTCTAGACACGTGGTACATCTTCTATTTTTCCCTTTCTATGAAAATTCAACCCCAATTATTGCAGATCATGAAAACCCTAAATTCCAGTTTTAATTAGGGCATACTAGTCTGGACCTGGCATCGGACTTGTCTGATATCTGAATCTGTTTCAGGCTAAATTAATTCGAATTTGACTCGAATCAATTCCAAACTGTCCAAACTTGTTAAAAACTATGAGAACCAGTTAGTAAACATTAATAGCAACTCATTAACTAGTTTTACCTCACAATTGCATTAATCATGCATGACATGGCATATTGAGTAATATATGAGCATTTATTGATTGTAATGTCTGTTTTTTGTATGTTCGTTGCGCGGGATAGAAGGTTTTGCTCCAGAGGGTGCTGTCGAAGACCTCCAGCACTAGAATTTTGAAGTCTTTGACCCTAACCAAGCTCAAGATCAAGGCAAGTGTCCTTGAACATATTGATCCTGTTTTAAATGTTTTGTTTGCAAAATTGTATGCTTGTGTCAAATTGATGGGAAACCCAAAAATAGGTGTTTACTAGTCTTGTTTGACCATCCTTGTCGCTTGGGATATATTGTAGAGAGTCAGGAAGGACTTTTACCTTTTTGCTCCGCTTTAGTTAATTGGGATGGGAAAACTACCAAATGGCTTAGTTGGGAATTAATGAAGTTATGAATGATGAGAATTGATGAATATGGTTAACTGGTAAACATGGGACTTGAGATATCTAAGCAAGCATGGACTACGGACTGGGTTGGATGTTATGGTGGTTTTGCTTGCTTTCGATCTAAGGACTGGTTCGTGGAGCGACCATCTAGGATTTTTAATGCCACCACAAGGCCAAGTATGGGTGCAGCGTAGCTGAATAATTAGGTGTGTTGCTGCTATTGTATGGACCATTGGATGATGCAAGGAATGGAAGTCGAGAAGGGCTACCCTGGGAACCGCAAGGCACATGAGGGGGCCCGTGGGTGGGGGAATGGAGATTCAAGCCTGTTGGTGAAACCTTAGTGGGTCCATATATGCTAGTAGTCCCTTTGTAAAAGCTATTTTGTGATCTCTTGGCCACGCACCAAAGGAAGTGTGAGACGGCATAAGGGGGGATCTTAGTCACCGAAAGGCGATGAAATCACAAACATGTGGGTAAAGTGGTGTAACCTCTGCACAGTGTGTCTAAAACTATCATGATAGCCTTGCTAGTGGTCATTAGCAACCTGGACCCTCACATGATTAGTGGGAAACTTGGTATTTGGGATGGTTTGGTATTGGTTGTGGTTATGGATACGGTAATCGATTGAATTGTGATAAATGGATATGATTATTGATAAAAGTGAAAACCTGGAGTATGGATGGATAATTAATGTTGGTTTTATATTATGATATTTATGTGGGCTATGACGGGAATTATTTCACATTGACATAGTAAGATGCATTTTTACCTATTTTTAAATGTACTTTTCAGCAATTAGGCATTATTTATTATCAATGCCTTGTTTAAGCTACATGTCATTATTTCCCACCAATAGTTTCAGGTGATGTATGGGAGTATTGTGATGATAATGCGGATGTGATGCCGTAGATTTGCCTCTGGAATTGCTTGGAGCCGCGCTACCCCTATACTTAGTTTGCTCAGTTGCTTAGTTTAGATTATTTCTGCTGCACTATTATTAGTATGATTACCATATCGATCATTAGACTTGTAACTTGAGGATTATTTGAATATTGTAATGAAAGTACTAATTTAATAATTTGATCTGTGGTAATTATATGTTTCTCATTTGTGAATCACTTGTGTATGTGTGTTAAACATCTTGGGCACACATATGCATCACACTTCGTTCAGTTTCGAAACCGGGTGTCACACATAACATGTAAACGTGGTGCTTAGATCGTAAGTAGCGTTGGATGTCTCGTAGGACCACAGTTTGAAGGAGTAGGCGGTAGGCGGTGACAGCCCTGTTCATCCTTCGTAATCCCCCACGTTTGGCTACACCGCGGGCTCGTGGCATGAATTATTCTGTTATTGTCAGGGGTAAACCCGTGCACGATGTGTTGGACCACTAAACCCTAGTACTCAGCGTTAGCATACCCATATGTACACTAGTTGACTATGTATATGAATACCTAAAGCACGGTAGGAGTAGCTCCATCTCTAACGTAGCGTCCACTAGGACATTCTTACCCCTTGGAGTAGTTTGCTTAGGTGGGTGTCACACTACCCCTATTATCATCTTACCCCTGTTGTGATAAACACTTAGTACCCTATACCCTGATCAAAAGAATAGTGTTTACCTCACTTCACTGCCTTCTTTTGGGATAAATATGATACCCTTGGAAATTCTCTTGGGTGAAATGCTACAACGGTATCTTCTGTGCGCTTGTGGATTTCATCTCCTACTGGAGAGGATTTGTTGTGTTAAGAAATACCAACATACCCATCAGTAGAAGAGGCAAGCTACTAGAGTTTGTGCTCCCCCCGGTGTTAACCCACTCTTGCCACGACGATCCTCCTGCCTCATACGTTTGAGGTTCGGTCCAACCGGGTGCATCACCCGTTGGATCCACTTCCTCTTGGTATTCATGGGCAAGAGGGTATCGCAGTGGCATCTCCATGGCTGTTATACATGAATGGCTACTTGTTACCCTACCACAGACATTACTCCTATGAGCCTCTTCGATAGGTTGTAGAGTAATGGTTAGTTCCCGACACTTATATAAATGAAAATCCGGGTTAGGTAACCAAAATTTTCCTTTACAGGGCCGAGATAGAGAAACACTAAGGATCCATCTAGATCATGTTTTTAATGTGGCCTAGAGGGGCGGGTGAATAGGCGTTGAAAATTTTCCCTGCAGCACTTAACAGAATCATCAAATACCAGCAAGGTAGGACTAGTCCGATGTGTGGTGCGGACTAGTCTGGTGTGCTCTTTAAACCTATGATAAGCTTAATTGTTTTTATGTTTTTTTGAATGATTTAGCATCGGAATAGCACAGGCACATGCTAAACTTCTACACTAGAATTTAGCAAAATTCCATCATACCATTCCACCATCAAAAGATACTCCATGATTTGCATGCATAATACTCTCTTCAAAATATTTGAAAGGATAATAGGAGTAGAAGACATGGCTACAAGAAAAAAAATGCACATGTACAAGAGCATGAGAGAAAAATAATAATAAGTAGCCATGTTTCACCCTCCCAAAAAAGGGAGTGCATACAAAGGAGTAATCTTCATATTTCCACTCCACAAATATTCCATCATACTTGCACAAGTCTTGACCAAAAGTATGATTTATTTTCTCCTAAGGATTACTCTTTTGACTTAGCAATAAATGTGATGCAAATATGCCTACTCTTGATCCCTACCAAGCTCCACATATAAGCCTTATTTAGATGCAGGACAAGAAAGACATTGTTTTGGGGAGGATACAAATACCACTTTCCACATACAAATGATTGGGTGCATTATTTGAGAAACTTAAATTAAAACACCATTTGAAATTCTCCAGAAAATTTGAGTGGAACTTTGTGACACCCGGTTCCGAGATTGAACCAAGTGTGACACATATGTGTGCAAGGATGTTTAACACACATACACAAGTGCATCACAAATGATATTCAGATTATAACCATGTCTCAAATAATAATAATAATAATAATATTCTTATTAATATTAATATTAATAATACCTTATTACAATATCCAAATGGTCTTGAATACAGGCTCTAATAACATTGCGGCGAAAATACTAAGCACTAGTAGACTCCATCTCTACAGGCAGTTCAACGGTAACATGCATGGCTAGTACTCCTCAATGTCCTTCGGATACTCCAAATTGTCTCCTGTTACTGAATTAACATGGGGATAGCAAAGGTGAGCACATGTCGTACTCAGCATGTGTGGGAAAGTATGACATGTAGCTTAAACAAATACGATAGTAAATGGCTAATTGCATAAGAGTACATTCAAAACAGTTGAAATGTGATATTATGATCATTAAGTGAGGTCAAATCCCATCATAACCCAAATACCAATACCTTCATGTCCAACACCCTTATTTTAGTATAAATAACCATAAACATCCATAATATTCCATAACCATTCATATTCAACTCATAATTGTTCAACCGAATCATTATCACAAAACCCATATCCCAATTCTAATTCTCATTCAATTCCAACCATTATTCCATACTTAGGTCCATAACTTTAATCATGTGAGGGTCCAGGTCGCTCATAACCGGGAGCACAACTATCATGATAGTTTTACACTCTGTAGAGGTTGACAACTTTACCCACAAGTTTGTGATTTCATCACCCATCGGCGACTAAACAAAAACCTCCCTTATGCCAATTACACTACCTTAGATGTATGGCTAAGAGATCACAAAATAGCCTTTACAAAGGGACTACCAGCATGATTAGACCCACTAAGGTTTCAGCGGAGGTGATGTCTCACAACTGAGCACATTTATCTAAGAACCCCCTCTTGTGCATTTGTATCCCAGAGCAATCCCGCCACTATTGCAAACCCAACCGACTTCCATTACCTGAGCTTTCCATATGATCCGAACAGTGCTAGCAATGCACCTAATTAATCAGCTTAGCCGCACCCATACTTGGCCTCGTGGTGGCACTATAAATCCTGGGTGGTCGCTCCACGAACCGGTCCTTAGATATAAAGCAAGCAAAACCATCAATTCCTTCCAACCCATTCCAGAAAACCAGCTTGCTTAGATCCTTAAGTTCCATGTTGCTAAAAGGTCATTATCACCAATTGACATAGTTCATATGTACATTAGTTCATAATTGAGTCATTTGGTTATTTCCAATCCCAATTAAGAAAAGCGAAGCGAAATTGGTATAAAATACCCTTCCCGACTCTCTACATTATATCCCAAGCGACAAGGATGGGTATACAAGTCTAGTAAAAACCTATTTATGGTTTTCCCATTAACTTGACACAAGCATGCAGTTTTGCAAACAAAACATTTCAAAATAGGATCAAAATGTTCAAGGCACTTGCCTTGCTCTGGTGGCAGACTTGGATCGAGATCTTCAAAGTTCTGGTGCTAAAAGTCCTCGAAAGCACCTTCTAGAGCGTTATCTTCTATTCCACGCGACAACATGCAAAACAAGCATTACAATCAATAAATGACCATACAGTACTCAATATGCCATGATGTGCATGGATGATGCAATTTTGAGGTAACACATGTTATTAGGTTGCTATTATTGCTTAGTAACTAGTTATGATTGAGATTTACATGGTTGAACATGTTTCGAGTCATTTTGGAGAAAACTGGAATAGTTTCAGGAATTTCAGAATTCAGGGGCCACACTATTCGCACATTGGGCCGGACATGTCTGCTCTGGACCGAAAAAATTTGCTATGTCTAGGGTTTTGCGAACTTCACAACTAGGGCATAGTTTTAAGTGAGTTTCGGATCATATTTGACATGGAAAGTTAGATCTAGGATTATCGAGAATCCAATGGTTCGAGGGCCGAGGATTAGGCGCAACACAAGAACTTCACGTCTACATCCGACGAAGATGAAGAATTGATGAAGAAGAATGTTGGCGTCGAAGAGTTGATGAAGAAGATTGCAGCAGCGACGATGATCTTTCTTGGTCCTCGTTCTTTTCTTCTTCTCCTTCCTCTTTCTGCTCATTCTCCCTGGCGGTGGGCTTCTTGCTTATTGATGGCGCCTCACAAAGAACAGCAGGTGGTGGGGGTTTTTTTATAACACGGGCAGGGTGTGAGGTGGTGTTTGGGTGTTTATATAGGAGGAGGGGTGGTGGAGTCGGGGTGGAATCCAAGTAGGAAGTGGTGGGGACAAGTAGGGGCCTTGGTGGGGTCACACTTGGGCTCCTCAGGGGTGGGGCACAACATTATTGGGCCCAATTAAGGCAATTACACAATAACTTGTTGAGGAAGAATAGAATCCGAGTCGAAACTCTAAATACTGGTCTAGTTCGTCAGAGGCCGGACAAGTCCGTTCAGGGTACAAAGAGTTGATCGGACAAGTCCGATGTCGGGTCGGACAAGTTCGGGGCTTGTACAGAAAGTTGATCCAGACTAAGTTTTGCAAATTATCGGACAACTCCAATGGGTTCCCGTAACTAACATTGGACTAGTTCGTAGCCGTAATGGACAAGTCGATGGAACAACAGAAACAAAACCAGAATAGTCCATAAATTGATCGGACAGGTCTGGGCGACATCAATGGCGAAACCGGACTAGTCCATACAGTGGGTCGGACAAGTCTGTTGCTCTGAAGAGAAATGAATTGACTAGATCAGAAGGGTACACCGGACTAATCCGGGCTTTGTCCGGCTAGTCCGTACCAAAGTAGATTTTAATTGTTGGTTTTTGCTATAATTCATTTTAATCTTTTTCCTTTTTGTGCGGCATTATGTTAAACATGTATGGGAATAAATGCAATGCATGAGGCATGAAAATGAAGGTGTCACAAATCTAACCACTTAAAATGAATCTTGCCCTCGGGATTCAATGTAGAAGGAAAAAGATAGGAAAATTCTTTCTTAAGATCTTCTTCCAGCTCCCAAGTTTCTTCAGACTTAGTATGATATTTCCATTGTACTTTGCACAATCGAATCGCCTTGTTTCTTGTGACTCTTTCTCTTATTTTCAGAATTTTGATAGATCAAATCTTCCTCAAGCTCCAATTCGTACATTGGTATTTGCTCTTCTGGCACTCTTAAGCACTTCTTGAGTTGAGAAACATGATGGACATCAGAATGATGTGTTCGCATCTCCAATTGATATGCCACTTTTCCACGTTTGTCCAAAATCTTGAATAGTCCGATATAGTGAGGTGTCAACTTGCCTTTAATGTTGAACCTCTTATGACCTCACATAGGTGACATTTTGAGATATACGAAGTCTCCCACTTTGAAATCTAAGTCTCTCCGCCTATTATCCGCATAGCCCTTTTGTCATGGCTGAGCAGCCTTCAAGTTTTCACAGATTATCTGAACTTGGTTTTCACTATTTTGTATCACATCTGGTCCAAATACTTGGGTTTCCCCGGTCTCATTCCAAAACAAGGGTGTTCCACGTCTCCTTTAATACAGTGCCTCATATGGCAACATCTTCAAACTTGCTTGGTAGCTGTTGTTGTAGGAGAATCTTGCATATGGCAGACTTTTGTCTCAGCTTCTTCCATACTTTAGCGCACATGCTCTTAGGATGTCCTTCAATATCTGATTCTTTCTCTCAGTCTGTCCATCTGTTTAGGGATAGTATGCAGGACTAAAATTTAGTTGAGTTCCTATAGACTCATGCAGTTTCTGTCAGAACCTTGAGGTAAGTCGGACACTATTCTCTTAGGTACTCTGTGTAAACACACTATTCTCCCCATATACAATTCTGACAGTTTCGCACCATCATAGATAGTCTTGAAAGGGATAAAATGCGTAGACTTGTTCAACTAATCCACAATAACCCATATCGAGTCATGTCCTGACGGGGTGCGCGGTAAACCAACTATGAAATCCATACCAACTCCTTTCCACTTCCATTCTGGAATATTCAATGGATGCAATAATCCAACTGGTCTTTGGTGTTCAGCCTTCACACATTGGCACACATGACATAATGCGACATATTCAGATATGTCCCTCTTCATTCCATCCCACCAGAAGCACATTTTCATGTCTTTGTACATTTTTGTACAACCTAGGTAAATTGAATAAGGCGAGTCATGTGCCTCCTTCAATATCGTCTCCCGGATAAGCTTTGCATTAGGAAAAACAATTCGTTTCCCAAGCCATAGTGTGCCAGTGTCATCTTCTTCAAACCTCCATTCTCTCCCCTCTTGAATTCTTTCCTTAATCTCTTGGATCTCCTCGTCCTTTGTCTGACCTTCTCGTATTTCTTGTTCTGGTGTTGGGTTTATTTCCATTGTTCCCATTTCGTCCATGAATCCGAGACGCAATCATTCAAACTCCTTATATAGCTCGGATGGCAACTCCCGAACTGTGATTTTGTGGCATGCTCCCTTTCTACTCAGGGCATATGCCGCTACATTGGCCTTCCCTGGGTGATAGTTGATTCCCACATCGTAATCCTTAATGAGCTCCAACCATCTCCGTTGCCTCAAATTCAGGTCTGTTTGCATGAATATGTACTTGAGACTCTTTTTATTTGTGTAAATCTCGCACCTATGACCAAGAATGTAGTTCCTCCATATCTTCAAAGCATGCACCACAACTGTGAGTTCGAGATCATGTGTTGGATAATTTAGCTCATGTTTCATGAATTGCTTGGATGCATAAGCTGCTAATCGACCTTCTTGCATCAATACACAGCCAAGTCCTTGCCTTGACGCATCACAGTATACATCAAAGATTTTGCTCACGTTTGGCAATGTCAACATTGGTGCGGTGGTTAATCTCCTCTTTAACTCCTCGAAGCTGTTCTGACAAATTGAGTCCATTTGAATGGTTTCTCCTTCATTAATAGTTCTGTCATGGGCTTTGCTATCTTGGACAAGTCCTTGATGAAACGGTGATAATATCCAGTCATTCCCAAAAAACTTCGAATATCCTTCACATTCTATGGTGGGTTCCACTTAAACACATCTTTCACTTTTCCTGGATTGATAGATACTCCTCCCTCGGAGATAATATGGCCTAAAAATGATATCTCCCTCGACCAGAATTCGCACTTATAGAACTTGGCATACAACTGGACCTCCTGCAATTTCTATAATGTCAGCCTTAAATGCTCTTCATGTTCTTCTTCGCTTTTCGAGTATACCATGATATCATTGATGAACACTATGACGAACTTATCCAGGTACTCGATGAAGACTTTATTCATGAGGTACATGAAGTATGTAGGTGCATTGGTCAATCCGAATGACATAACAGTGTACTCATATGATCCATACCGCATTCGAAAGGTTGTTTCAGGTATATCCGACAGTCTAATATTCATTTGGAAATATCCTAATCGAAGATCAATCTTGGAGAATATTGTGCTCCCTTCATTTGATTAAACATATAGTCAATACGGGGCAGCAAATACTTATTCTTGATTGTCACCTTGTTGAGAGACCGGTAATCCACACACATCCTTTGGTATATGTCCTTCTTATCTACGAAGAGCACTGGGGCTCCCCATGGTGACGAGCTTTGGTGTATAAAACCCTTCTCTAGCTGCTCTTGAATTTTATACTGACCCCTTCGTCATTTGTCAACTGCCACTGTCCATGTGGCACCTTGGATCACTCCCTTATGTTTCCATAGCCAATCCATTCCAAGTATTATGTCCAATCCTTGCGAGTCCAAAACTGTAAGGTCAGCGAGGAAATCAACCCCCTTATTTTAAGACTTACTTTTGAACATATTATATTTGTCCTCATCTTCCCTCCAGGATAATTTACCAACATAGTATACTTTATGTGTGATATAGGCATGCTATGCTTTGCGACATACTTTGATGAGATGAATGAATGAGATGCTCGAGAATCAAATAATATAGTAGCAGGGTTGGAGTTTGCAAGGAACATACCAATCACGACATCATCAGCTTGCTGAGCCTCTTCTACGGATTCATGGTTCACCTTGCCATGATCAAAATTTTGTGGTCCACGGTTGCCTTGAGTTGCTCATCCATTCAATCTAGGATTCTGCCTTGGAGCATTGTTAATATGTCCTTGACCTGACTTTGGGCATTGATTACCAAAGTGTCCCACCTGACAACAAGTGTAGCACACCTTGTTACTAGTGGCACCAGAGAAATTAGGGCGAGGCTGATTCTGAGCATAGGCACCCATATTAGGATGGGGCACAGGTAGCATAGGTAAGCGAGGTGCTTGCATGGGAGGGCGTTGCTGTAGTGGCTGATTTGAGCGCGGTGGATAAGCAGGGCGGTATGCAGAAGCAGATGGGTTATAGTATGGTGCATTTGGTGGTGCATAGTGAGGACGAACACTGCTTCCTTGTGGATGTTCCTGATATGGCATTTTCCTTTCCCGTCCTATTCCATCTCACGGACCTTGTTCTCAACCACAATGGCCTTGTCAACAAGCTTCTTGAAATTTGCATAGTCATTGTTCAGCAATTGAACTTGAATTTAATTATTCAGACCCCTCAAGAATAAGTATTGCTTCCTGCTGTCAGTATTGATGTCCTTTGGAGCATATCTTGACAGTTGACTAAATTTATTAAGATACTCGCTCACACTCATCCTTCCTCGCCTAAGGCTTTCTAATTCTTGCCTTTTTATATCATGACTCCCTCATGTACATAATGCGAGCGGAAACCCTCCTTGAATTCAGCCCAAGTGATTCTCTCTTGATTAGCATGGGCATTGCAAAGAGCTTCCCAACAATCAGCAGCGGCCCCAACTAGCTGGCGTGAGGCAAAAGAACCTTCTCTTGGTCACTGCACTGGACAATAGCAAGCTTCTTCTCAACATATTTCAGCCAATCGTCAGCTTTCATAGGATCTTTGGCTTGAGCAAAAGTAGGTGACCTGGTCCTCATAAATTCTCCCAGCCAGTTGTGGGGCGGTGGGGGTGGCAGTGGCGGTGGTGGCGCAAGCATGTAGTTTTGGTTGTTGTTGTTGTTGGCTTGCAGCTGTCCCAAGGTTTGCATCATGGTATGCATGAGTTGATTTTGCATGGCCATCAAGCGCTCAAGATTGTTAGCTTTAGGTCCAAGGGGAATATTCTCAAGCACCCCATTGTTCTGCTCATCACCATCGGTGTTCCTTTGGTTGCGGGTCACACTTAGCAGCTGTTGGTGGAAAAGAGCACGAGATGGAAGAATTCGGAATTTGAGAGAAAACGTCACCAACTATATGCATCAAGGTATATGAAACTAAGCAACTCCTCAATTATATAATACAACCCTATATGAGGATATGGACAAGTGATGAAGCATCTCATATCTCTCTACTATGTGCCTATGTGGAAAAAACGCCAAAGCGTTCCACAACTCACACCAAGCACACAAGCAAGCACACACCATAGAAAATTCAGCACATCACACTAACTATGGCTATTACGATCTAAACGCCTTCAAGACTTCTAAAAGGAGATATAGACTTAATTGTGAGAGTCATGGCTATTCTGGCCGTGAGACAGTGAAGGTGATAGCGGCGGTGAGTCATACACGGGCACACACCAATGTGAGTTGGCCGTCCATGTAGGTGCTGGGGAGCTCGCTACACCATTGGTCTCCACAGTGGCACATACCTCCTCTTGCTTTTCTATGATGAACAATCTCTTGCGGAGGTAGCATATCTCTTCCATGGCGTCAGCATAGTGATTTGCCAAGTTCACAAGTACCCTCTGAGACCTGTCAATAACACGAGGATTGTGATAGGATCTTGGTTCTCGATCTTTTGATGAGAATAGGAGGATTTGATTTGCGGGGGAGAAGACGTTGGCGATCCGACTACACCATCCAAGGACGATGCGCCTTAGCGATCGGTACATCGACTCCGAAGTTGTAATGTTCTTGAGTGTTCTTTGATAAGAACAAGCACTGATCTATTGAAACAATAAAAGAAAGTGGGGTTCCGAATACAAGTAGATGGGTGATCTAGGCGGCACGCGCGTGTACAAAGAAGCAGCAGAAGCTAACTTTCGAATAAACAAAACCCACCATCTAATGAGGGTGGAAGCTACTGTTTAATGCCTCCCTAGGGTCGTGAGAAACTCTTATAATGAGTCCCTAATGGGCTCTTAGTGATACATGGGCCATGGGCCCAACTTTGATGACGCAGCACCATGGACAGTAAAGGTCTCAGTATTAAAATAACGACCGCGGCTGACTCCAAATAGGTATGGATATGAGGTCAGATCCTTTAGAAAGTAGACTTGGTAATCTTTCCAGGAAGTACATGAACTCCCGGATCAGAGTCCGTGTGAAGTCGTGGTGGCCATCACAAGTAGGTGCTGTTCTGCTGTCCAAATCAAGTCCGCGTGAATTCCATTCCCTTTGGGTCCTCTCCATTGTTCCTAGGCAAAACAAGAAAGCACGTGGTTCCACATTCTAGATAAGAGGGAGATAAGGCCAAGAATGAGTTCACCTGATAGTTTAGTTGACGCGCACGAGTGCGAGTAATCGTACCGAAAACCGGTAGTTGAGTGGGTGTGGATGTATCGACGGTGTTGATGTCCTCATCATCCTCCCCTTCTTGTATTCGAGTCGTCCGCAACTATCATTGATCCTTTCTAACACTTTGAATGGACCATCAACTCGAGGTAACCATTTAGACTTCCTCAAATCAGGAAACCTATCCTTTCGCGAATGTAGCCAAACTAAATCATCAGGTTCAAAAGTGATAGGTTTCTTTCCCTTACTACCAGCAAGTAAGTAGTTAGCATTCATGCACTCTATATTCTTCCTAGTGGTTTCATGCAATTTTAAGATCAATTCAAAACGATGTTTAGCATCAAAATTTACTCACTCCGTTGAGGGAAGAGGTAATAAATCAATAGGAGCACGGGGTACAAATCTATAAACAATCTCAAAAGGGCATTTATTAGTACTAGAATGTAGGGAACGATTATAAGCAAACTCAACATGAGGCAAACGCTCTTCCCGCATTTTTATATTTTTTTTAAAAAACAACCCTAATCATGGTAGATAAACTTCTATTCACAACCTCTGTTTGACCATCAGTTTGCGGATGACAAGTAGTTGAAAATAAAAGCTTAGTCCCCAATTTTTCCCATAAAGTTATCCAAAAATGGCTAAGAAATTTAGCATCACGATTTGAAACTATTGTGTTTCGCATACCATGCAACCTAACAATCTCTCGGAAAAACAAATCAGCAACATGTGTAGCATCATCACTTTTACAACAAGATATGAAGTGTGCCATTTTAGAAAATATTTCCACCACAACAAAGATGATATCCCTCCCATTCTTTGTTCTAGGCAGTCCTAAAACAAACTCTATAGAAATATCCTCCCACGGCATGCTAGGAATAGGAAGAGGCATGTATAAACCATGTGGATTAAGTCGTGACTTACCTTTTTGACATGTTGTGCAACGAGCAACGAAGCACTCCACGTCTCGCCTCATCCTTGGCCAAAAGAAATGACCAGCAAGTATGTCCTCTGTCTTTTTCACTCCAAAGTGTCCCATGAGCCCGCCTCCATGCTCTTCCTGTAACAACAACAAACAAATGGAGCTAGCCGGAATGCATAGCTTGTTATCTCTAAACACATACCCATCATTGAGGACAAATTTATTCAACGTTCTTCCCTCTTTACACTTCAGCAATGCATCTTGGAAATCAGTATCAGGTTCATATTGACCTTTAATCCTTTCCAATCCAAAAATTTTAAAGTCAATATGAGATAGAAGAGTATAATGTCTGGATAAAGCATCAGCAATAACATTGTCCATTCTTTTTTTGCGTTTGATGACATAAGAAAAGACTCAATGAATTCCATCCACTTAGCATGCCTACAGTTCATTTTCCCTTGACTCCTAATATGCTTTAGTGATTCATGATCAGAATGGATAACAAATTCTTTGGGCCACACATAATGCTGCCATGTTTCTAAAGTCTGTACAAGAGCATAGAATTCCTTATCATTGGTAGAATAAGTCAGAACATGCCCACTCATTTCCTCACTAAAACATGCAACACAACAGGTTTTCCTTCTTGTAACAAAACACAACCCAATCCAATCCCACTAGCATCACATTCATGCGCAAAAGTCTTACAAAAATCAGGAAGTTGGAGAAGAGGTGCATCTGTCAACTTACCTTTCAGTATGGTAAAGTTGTTATCTTGCGTGGTGCCCCAAGAAAAGGGCACTCCCTTCTTTGTAAGGTCATTCAATGGAGCAACAATGGTGCTGAAATCCTTCACAAAGCAATGATAGAACCCAGCCAGTCCTAGAAAACTCTGCACCTGTGTGATTGTCTTTGGTACAGGCCACCCCTGAATAGCCTCCACCTTGGCTTGATCAACTTCAATTCCCTGTGAAGTAACAACGTAGCCAAGAAAAGAGACTTGATCCATGCGAAAGGTGCACTTCTCAAGGTTACCAAATAAACGTGTCTCATGTAAAACATTAAAAAAAGCATGTAAGTGATCAAGATTTTAATCCATGGATTTGATGTAAGTCAATATATCATCAAAGTACACAACAACAAATTTTCCAATGAATGCACGGAAAACCTAGTTCATTAATCTCATGAAGGCGCTAGGTGCATTAGTTAACCCAAAAGGCATGACTAACCACTCATCTAAACCAAACTTGGTTTTGAACGCAGTTTTCCATTCATCTCCTAGTTCCTTGCGAATTTGGTGGTAACCACTACGGAAATCAACTTTTGAGAATATGACAGTGCCACTCAATTCATCACACATATCATCTAATCGTGGAATAGGATGATGACATCGAATGTTGATATTATTGATTGCTCTACAATCCACACACATATGCTTGGATCCATCCTTTTTAGGTAGTAGAATAATTGGGACGACACAAGGACTAAGAGACTCATGTACATAACCTTTGTTGATTAGTTCTTGTAGTTAGCGCTGAATCTCCTTTGTTTTTTCTGGGTTTGTCCTGTATGGTGCACGGTTGGGCAATGAAGCATCGGGAATGAGGTCAATCTAGTGCTCAATCCCTCGAAGTGGTGGTAGTCCTGGTGGTACTTCACTTGGAAACACATCATAATATTCTTGCAAAATGTTAGCAACAGCAAGAGGCAAAGAATGCTTCATATGTGAGGGGAAATCAAAGCATCTTTGCATATCAACCCATAGGAACCAGGGGTGGAAGCAATCAGTTCATTAATATCATATTTCATAGCAAACAAGCATTTTCCTTCAGAGATATCTCATTTTTCTTATCAAACACAGATTTGGCATTGTTATTGTTCTCAAAATTTGCATGGTCCTGAGATTTAGTTTTTCTAGCTCTAGCAACATCATCTTGCACAATAGCTTCAGGAGACATAGGATGCAACACAATTTTTTTATCATGGTAAAGAAAAGAACACTGATTTGATCTACCATGATGCATAGAATCTCTATCAAATTGCCAAGGTCTTCCTAGCAGAATATTACAAGCTTGCATAGGCACAACATCACATTAAATGACATCCTTATATGATCCAATAGCAAAATTGATTCGCACAAGTCTAGTTACCTTTGCCTTACCGCTGTTGTTTAACCATTGAATGTAATAGGGATGTGGGTGTGGTTTGGTGCTTAGTGCCAGCTTGGAATAATGTGTGCCTTTGATTTTGCTCCACTTTCTCCATTTGGGCACTAAGCACATGCTGCACAATGAGACTTTCATAGCACGCTGCATCTTCTACACCAGTATGCTCTTCTTGATGTTCATCACTACCAGCATAGTCAACTGCAAGCAAAACACGTGTATCATCATCAAAGTCACTAGCATGTGAGTACTCATCATCATCTTTAACAACTAGAACATGTTTGTTTGGACAGTCACGCTGCACATGGCCGAATCCCTTGCATCTATGACATTGAACGTCACTAGCTCCGCCTGTAGATGCTACAGAAGAAGCACTCTTGGTGGCCTTTGGTTGGTATTTGCTGCTGAGCTAGTGGAGGGAGCACATGGCTTGTTGTTGGAGGAAGAAGGTCCTACCCGACTCGGTGAAGAAGATGGCAGGGGATCATGCCCAATCGGAGGAGTAGTCGTGCGTGGTTGCCATGAGCTAGTCTTTCCTGCCGAAATATTAGTTCTAGAACTAGCTCATCGTCCCTGCACTTTCCTTTCAGCTTGACAAGCAAGATAAAACAAACGAGTAACATTATTGTAATCTTTATAAGCAGCCTTACCGACCAGCTCGCAGCCTTCTACCCTTGTGATGCACCGCATTAGGACGCCGTTGGCACCGTGCCAGTAAAGATCCCCTTCTACCAACGTGTATCTTTTAGCCAATCTGACTATTCGGTCAGCGGATACATCATCGTCAGGAAGGATGTTGTCTTTCAAGTAGCTCCGGATCTCCGAGATCCATGCATCGGAGCTAACTTGAGCATTTGAGTCTTGCGTGCTGGGTTGCTTGGAGCTTCCGGCAGCACCTACGACCCTTGATGGCTGCCATGGTAACAGGGCCATTGGGACTGTCAGCTTCGGGATGCTGATCTCGCCCCCTTCGCTCAGTTCGGCAAGCTGGGCTGTGGGTTTTGACAACCTCCGGAAAAAGTTCCGTCAGGAGATGGAGCTCCGGTTGACGCTTTCATCGAGAGTTCGTCGGCTTCAGCATTGTGGACACGCTGGACGTGGTGGAGGTCTAGGACTTCGAAGTCCTTCTGAAGCCTCTGGACTTCAAGGAGGTAAGCAGCTAGTTGGAGATTGTTGTAGGAGCATTCACCCTTCACTTGTTTAATGATGAGCTGTGAATCTACCTTGACCAGCAGCTGCTTGACACCGTATGACAGTGCCACCTTTAGTCCGTAAATGAGTGCTTCGTACTCCGTCATGTTGTTGGTCGTCTTGAAGTCAAGGTGTACCATGTATTTTACCTTCTCCCCGGTGTGTGCGAGGAGAAGGATTCCAGCTCTGGCCCCCTGTTTTTGCATGGAGCCGTCGAAGTAGAGGGTTCAGTGAGGCTCGGTGAAGACCGGAGCCTTGTGTTCCGGCTTCTGCTCACTGGGGCCCCCAGGGTTTGATGGAGAGGGAGTCCATTCCGCCATAAAATCTGTCAATGCTTGACTCTTGATTGCTTGTCTTGGAATGAATTCGAGATCGAATTCAGCCAATTCCGCTGCCCACTTTGCAATATTCCCAGTTGAATTGGGATAATGCAAGATTGCTCGAAGTGGGTAAGAAGTCACCACTGAAATCTTGTGAGCTTGGAAGTAATGGCGAAGCTTCCTAGAGGCGATAAGAACTGCATAGAGCAGCTTATGCACCTCTAGGTATCGAGTCTTGGCATCATGAAGTACTTCACTGATGAAGTCCACTGGGCGCTGGATGGTCCGGACCCTCCCGGAGGGGTCCGGAGCTTCCTCTTCATTGACCCAGATCCTCCCGGAGGGATCCGAACCTTCTTCAGGGACCTCGGGTCTTTGCTGGAGAGACCCGGAGCTTCTTCAGAAGCGACCTGGACCCTCCCGGAGGGGTCTGGGTCTTCTGAAGTAACTTCTTGTGGACTCAAGTCTGGGAACTGGGACCCAGACTCGCTTTCAGGAACCTCCAGACCCTCCTGGAGGGGTCTGGATTCCTGAGCATGGGATGGTTCTGGTCTCTCCGCAACCAGGACCATACTGATGACTTCGTCAGTTGCTGAAATGTAAAGCAGCAAAGGCTCACCAGGGTTCGGAGCTACCAGAGTTGGTAGGGTGGCGAGGAGCTGTTTTAGCTCCTGGAATGCCTTTTCTGCTTCTTCAGACCATTGGAATGGTCCGAACTTCCTCAATAACTTGAAGAAGGGAAGTGCCCGTTCCGCCAGTCTTGAAATGAACCGGCTGAGGGCTGCTAGACATCCTGTTAGCTTTTGGACATCCTTGATGCGGGCTGGTGGCCGCATGTCTTCAATGGCTTTGATCTTCGCCGGATTAGCCTCTATGCCCTGGTGATTTACCAGGAAACCAAGAAGTTTTCCGGAGCTAACCCCGAAGACACACTTGTCTGGGTTTAGCTTTGTGTGGGTGACCCGCAGCTTGTCGAAGACAGCCTGTAAGGTGTCAAGGAGTGACTCCTTGTTCATGACCTTGACCATGATGTCATCGACGTACACTTCCACTATGTCTCTAATGAGTTCTTCAAAAGTTTTGTACATGGCTCGTACAAAGGTTGAAGCTGCATTCTTGAGACCAAATGGCATGGCTGTATAACAGTACAATCCATCTACTGTGATGAAAGAGGTATGCTCTTCATCTTCCCTAGACATTCTGATTTGATGATACCCAGAATATGCGTCTAGGAAACACAGTAATTCACACCCGGAGGTGGAATCCACTATCTGATCTATTCTAGGTAGTGGGAATGGATCTTTTGGACACGCCTTATTTAGTGTTGTGTAGTCAATACACATCCGAAGCTTCCCGCCGGCCTTGGGCACAACGACTGGGTTTGCTAGACATTTTGGATGGAAGACTTATCGGATGAATCCAGCTTCGAGCAACTTCTTCACTTCTTGTCGAATGAAGTTCTGTTGCTCCACGGATTGCTTCCGAGGCTTCTGATGCACGGGCCAGGCGTCAGGGTAGATCTTCAGATTGTGCTCAATCACTTCCCTGGGGATCCCAGGCATTTGTGACGGTTGCCAGGCTAACACATCAACATTAGCCCGGAGGAAAGCGATGAGCGCGAGTTCCTGTTTGTCATTCAGTCCCCCCGATATACGGGTGGTCTGAGTGGCATCAGAACCGATTTGGATGACTTTGACGGGAATGTCGGTGTTGCCGCTTGGCTGCACACGAGGTGCATAAGTCGAGCCTCGTTGACGAATGCTCGGGGGTTTTGGAGCTTGCTCCTGCCTGGAGTCCTCCTCTTGCGCCGTAGTAAGCGCATGAAGTTCTTCCAGAGCGGTTACTCTGGCAGTGCGATCTCCGCGGATCCGGAGAATGCCTACTGGTGTTGGCATCTTTAACACCAGGTACCCATAATGAGCAGCTGCCATGAATTTGTACAAGGCAGGCCTACCCAAGATGGCATTGAAAAGTAAGTTGATATGAGCAACGTCAAAGACCAACTTCTCAGTGTGATACTTCTCCTGGGTCCCGAAGGTAACGGGGAGAGTAATAGCACCGAGTGGGGTAATGGCTCCCGG
This sequence comes from Tuctoria greenei, assembly GCA_036927565.1. Classification (NCBI taxonomy): domain Eukaryota; kingdom Viridiplantae; phylum Streptophyta; class Magnoliopsida; order Poales; family Poaceae; genus Tuctoria; species Tuctoria greenei. The sequence continues at coordinate 91,290,871 of JAYESD010000006.1, read as the reverse complement.
ACCTACTCCGGAGAAAGGTCGGGAGGGGTTAAGATCCGAAGGTCGGAGCTGAAGCTTGGTAAGCTTCGAAGCTTATGAGGTTCAGCTCCGAACCTCCGTCTACCATAACATGGTGGAGCTGAATGTTATTGCTGGTAGGAGATACCATCAAAGGTAATTGGCCTGCTCCAACCATGCTTCGAGGTCAGTCCGAAGCATCAAAAGTGATGGTTGTGTCCATCCACTTCTGATGAGGCTCCGCCCTGGCTGTAGGAGCTACAGCGGCCATGTCTCGACGCATTGTCTTGAGGATGCGGCGGGAAGTGATGTCCCATGATCCACCAAAAATGGTGTTCATGGTCTTCCGACGCTCGTTGTCAGAGACGTCAGAATCGTCGTCGACGGAGGTGTAGACGCCTTCAGGACCTTTTTAGGATCCTGAAAACCTAACTCCTCTTCAGGCGGAGCATCATCAACTTTTTGTTTTCCTTCCCTCTGTTGGAAAGGAACTTCTTCCCGGCGCTTGTTGTAGCGCTCGACAAGGTTTTGGACCTCCCGGCAGTCTTCCAAACTATGGATGTCCGTCTTATGAATTGGACACCACACCTTGGGTTTGCCACCATCTTCAGAAGACGGTCGAGGTCGCTTCTCGGGGCGTGGCCCCAGGCCACCCGGAGCTGCAGCAGGTGCAACATTAGATGCGCCGGCCGACGGCTTCTTCTTGCCGTTGGTCTTTTTCTTCTTTTTGCCACTCCCGGAGGTAGTGGCTTCGCCTTTGGAGGATTTCTTGCGGTCCTCCGGAGGTGGTTTGGAGTGCATTTCACAGCCATCCGCAGCTCTGGCACATTTATCGGCCAAGCTGAAGAGTTCCGTGACACTGGTGATCTCCTTGATCGCCAGTTTCTCCAACATCTTCTTATCCCGTACGCCCTGTCTAAATGCAACAATGACAGAAGCGCTAAAGATAGAAGGGATAGTGTTTCGTACCTGAGAGAATCTTTGGATGAATGATCACAGGGATTCTCCCCCTTTTTGCACGACAGCAAAAAGGTCTAGTTCGGTGCCTAGTCGGGTGTATGAACTCCCGAAGTTGGCGGTGAACTGTTGGCACAACTCCTCCCAACTGTTGATGGAGTTGGGTGGAAGGCTCATAAACCAGGACCGGGCGGTCCCAGTTAAAGCTATGGAAAATAGTTGGCCATTATGGCCTCATTTCCTCGAGCTGCCAGGATAGCAGTGGAGTAAATCTGAAGAAATTCGACGGGATTAACGGTCCCGTCAAACTTCTCCGGCAGGTGAGGCCGGAATTTCTGTGGCCACCTGACCATACGCAGATGCATGGCCAGGGCTGAACAACCTCCTCCTACTCCTTCGGGAGCAGGAATGTCCTGAGCTTCTCATCTTTCACGAGCACGCTCAATATGGACTCGACCGTCTTGTTGACGGTATCGGCGATCAAGCTCCGCCTGGAGGTCATGAGTTGAAAGCCTTGATACTGTGTGAGTGCGTCGCGCCCCGGAGGGCAACGACGTCACTTGTTGTGATGCAGCACATCTCCTGTTGTTGGAAACGTGCGGACCAAGTCTGCCAGACAAGGTCCGTTGCTGTGACGGGGCCTGTCCTGAAGGAGGAGGATCCTGGTTACTGATGCGGTCGGCTGCTACTGCAACCAAGTGTTCCACATCGGCCCTCCACAGCTCCATTGCATCTCGAGATGCATCCGGAGGTGGTGGGCACTGAAGGAGAGCACATGTTGCATGGAGCGCATGTTCCGGGTTGTCATGATTCGCCGATGCAGTGATTGACGCCGATGCACCATCGCGCTGCCCAGCTTGATTTGCTGGTGAAGGCGGCGGTGGTGGAAGTGTGACTCCTGCTGGAACTGAGGTTCCTGCTGGTGGCTGCATATTGGAGGGATTACCCCCAGCAGCTTGAACAGCGGGATGACCATTGGATGATTCAGCAGCCGAAAATGAACCAAGTAAACGCATATGTGTGCCCAGGATGTTCAACACACATACACGAGTGCATCACAAACGATATACAGAAAATTACCATAGCACAAATCAATTAAAGAGGTACTTTTATTACAATATTCAAATAATACTCAAATTACAACTCCAATGATCATTATAAATAATTTTGAAACTAATGCAGCGGAAATAATCTAAACATTAAGCTAAGCAACTAAGCAAACTAAGCATAGGGGATATGGCGCGGCTCCAAGCAATCCACAGGCAAGTCGACGGCAACACATAACCTAGTACTCCGCATTATCCTCAGGATACTCCCAAGCATCACCTGAAATTGTTAGTGGGGGAATTGCAAGGGTGAGCACATGTTGCACTCAGCAAGTGTGGGAAAATAATGACATGTAGCTTAAACATGGAATTGATAATAAATAATGGCTATTTGCTGAAAAGTACAATTAAGACATATGAAAAGTATTCTACAATGTCTATGTGAAATAATTCCCATCATATCTCAAATAATTAACATAATAGGAAACCACCATCCATTATCCATCCATATACTAGATTCTTACCATCATCATTAACCATGACCATCAATCACCATCCAATCCATAACCATAACCCATACCAAACCAAATCCCCAGTTCCACTCTAATCATGGAAGTTTTCCAGGTGCTCATAACCGAGAGCACGGCTATCATGATAGCTTTTAACACTCTGTAGAGGTTGTGCCGCTTCACCCACAAGTTCGTGATTTCGTCCCCTTTTGGTGACTAAAGAACCTCCATTATGACCATGACCCGTCGGTCACATTACACACTTCTGTCAGTGTGTAGCTAAGAGATCACAAAATAGCCTCTACAAAGGGACTACCTGCATATTCAGACCCACTAAGGTTGCGGTGGTTGTGATGCCTCCAATTGAGCACATCCAACCAAGAGCACCCTGTTGTATCATTCGGATGCCAGGGCAATCCCGCCACTATTGCAAACCCAACCGAATCTCATTCCCCGCTCCCCTAAGTGATCCAAACAATGCTGGCAATACACCTAATTATTTGGCTAAGCCGCTGTAACACCCTCATTTTCATCCATCATGCATTGCATACATTCTTATACATGTTTAACATTAAGGAACATTAAAAGGAACAAGTTTATAATGACTTAGAACCAAAACAACATTTAAAATCATGTAATATTGCGGACTTGTACGGTTTGGACCCCGGACTAGTCCGGTTCTGCCCTCTATTGACTCTTCGTAGTTGTTTACTCTTGCTGCGGATTAGTCCAATTGAGTTTCTGTTGTTGTCGAAGTGTTTTAAACGACACTTCACCCGGACCTGCTAAGGAGCATCCCGCGAAGGTTCTTGTTATGGTTGGGGTACACAGATATCAGGATCAAGATGATGACACCAGATATTTACGTGGTTCGGGCCGTCTGAGCATAACACCCTACTCCACGGGGTTTGTGTTGTATTGTGTGAGTATGTTCGCTAGTATGCCTGTTAGCTTGCATCAGCTCAGCTGAGATGAGATCTCCTTGGGTACGTGCGGTACAACCCTTTTATAGTTCTAAGGACTGACCGTTACAAATCTTGCCTGGCCCGACATGTGGCCCTGGCATATTTAATGGCCTAATACACTATCTAAAGAGTATTAAGCATGATTAATAGTGTGATAACGTGCCTTAATGGATGCGTTACCCCTATTAACAGTGCTCTCATCGCGTGTCGTTAATACAACATTAATGACACGTAATTACATCTTGTAACTGCCGCTTTAATTACGCTTGATTGTTCGTGTTGAAGGAGATCTGTCAGTGTATATGTCGATGAAGGTTTGGAGGCTCCACACGTGGAAGCACTCGCGCTTTCCCTTACCGGAGGTTAGGACCGGGGCTACTGTACACGTGTTGGCGCCAGAGCTCCTCTCTGATGGGGGTTAGGTCCGGGGCTGTTGTACACGTGTCGGCACCAGATCTTTCCTTCGTTGGGAGCTTAGTTCCGGTTTTCCTTTACATGTGTTGACCCAGGAGCTACCCATACGAGGGGAGCAGGTCCGGTGTAATGTGACATGTGGGGCACGAGGAGACCTTCAACTCTGGCAGGTAGAACTCCATTGTACTCTTCGCGGTACTAAGGGGTACCCGATACGCAGGATACTAACAGTGACCCCCGCGCCCACCTCTTGGAGAAACCCTTTGAGTTAAGTTATTCTACTGGAGGTGGGGCCATTCTTGATTCCCACGCTTCGATTTCAAGAGTCTTCTAATATGCTGTTGGAGCAATGATCTGGGAGTGAACCATTGACGCGTGGCTTGTTATGAATGCGGCAGATAAGACCTTTGAGTGAGGATCTCATGCAATTGAAGGTCGTCGGTTCCCAAGACGAAAACTGTATCGGTTCTGCGCGCCCTGTCAGGGTGCTGCCATCGAGTTTCCCGCTGCTCATCATGACAACGGTTCGCCTTGGATAAGAACCCTCTAGAGCCTGCTGAAATGGTCCCTGCAGGTCCAAAGCCTATCCCTCTGGCGTTATCTATAGACAACGCCTGCTCTAGCCTCCGATAGGTTCAACTGGCCTTCGATCATGAGAGCAAAGCCCTGGAGGAGGAGTGCAACACTTTGAGGCATTGGCACAACCGACTCCATTTTGAGACCAGGCTTGCCCAGACGAGGCTAGCTGACTAGAAGGAATGGATAAAGAGGGAGAAGGCCCAGTTAGAGTACTGGGATAAGCTGCTTGAGGAGAAGGAGTCTACCATTCGGGCACTCGACGCTAACTCCAAGGAAATCCTTGAGCAAGCCAAGGAGAGGCATGATGCTGCTGATGAGCGCCATGAAAGCCTTAATGAATTGAATGAGGTTCTCCAGAAGCGCCGGGCGGAATTGGAGGCGAGGGAGGAGAAGCTCCTTAAGCAGCAGGAGGATGTCATGAAGAGGGAGGCGGAGGTCACCCAGAAGTTTACTCTGGGTGAACAGAATTTGGCGGATCGCTCAAAGAAGTTTGAGCAGTGGAGTGAAGATGAAAGGAATAAGTACTGGAAGATGGGGCAGGAGCTCTCGAAAAGAGAAGTTGATGTTGCCACCAGGAAAGGGAAAGTGAGAGGCAGGGAGAAAGACCTAGCGGAGAGGCGAAACCACGTCCACCTCCGGGAGTCGGAGCTGACTAACGCGAGGAGCATGTTGGTGAAAGTAAGCAGCAACATGCCAAAGTTGTGGAACGCCTTGCTCGGGAGAGTTCGTAGCTAGCGGCCGCCCGGAGGTCACTAGAAGAGCTGCATAGCTCGAAGGCAATCGAGTCCTTGATGGAATGGGACTTCTTGGGGCATGCGGGCAGGGCCCTTGTGCCTCTTGGTTTCAGTCCAGTACGCCCTGAGGACCTAGCGCAGGAGCTGGACCAGACGCTAGTGGCGCTTGGCTCTGCTGGCAGCAAACTCGACGCGATGGGTAATATCACCATCGATCAGTTGGAGACGGAGTGTAAATCTTTGGCCAAGAACGTCGTCGAGTATGTCTTGGCATGTTACAAAAGCCAAGACCCCCAGTTCTCTCTTGATCTGGTCTTTGAAGGAATCATCGCCGAAGAAGAGGATGCCGCCAGAGCTAGTGTCCAAGAAGCCGCTAAGAAGGTTACTTCGTTTTTCCACAGGACTTAGATCCTCCAGTGGCTAGGACTTTTCTCCTTTTGCCCCTTGTAACCAAAATTTTGTAATCCAGTACTTTTGATTAATAAAATCCTCCTTTCTGTCATGAATTTCACTTTGTCTTCAATATATTGTGTTGTATCTTGTTGTCCCACTGGTACATGTGTACAATTGAAGTGTGTACATGCACCAAAGGTTGTGGCAGTATGTCGACGACTTGAATGCTTTGCACTTGTAGATTTTAGGTCCGAAGTCTTCAATTCTGAGGCGTCGAAGGCTGGCCCCCTGAGATTGGCGGAGCCTGGTAGCTCCGACAATTCCCAATGTCAACATATAAACATTGACGGTCGGATCTTGGTAGCTCCTGGTGTCGTCGGACGAATATTTGAATTTATGCCTCGAGGGGATATCGGAGCTTTATAGCTCTGACGTCACCTACTGTCAATATATTAAACGTTGACGGCGGACCCACTTAGAGGATGTCAGAGCTTAGTAGCTCCGGCTTCGTCCACCATTGCTATGAATTTCTGTTTTTCCTGCATATTAAATACAAAAAGAGTAAAATTCGTCCCCTTAACGATGAATTGTTTGTGACTTATCATTCTTATTTGAGTTTTAAATCCGAAGAAACTCGATATGGTGACAAATATATCAATGTAATCTTTCTAGACCCATATGATTTTGTAGTACTCTCCCTACTGAGGCTTACCGGAGTGTAGGTACAGTGGCGTACTTAGGATGCAGGACCAGGCTAAGTCGATAGCACACTCCGGATCTATGTTGGCTTGGTGTTCAGTCAAGTAGACTATGCAGCATGTTAAGATTCGGAGTGACCAACAATACAAATTGTAACACATATGAATAACTTGGACAAAAACTAAAAAAGAATTGCACAACTTTATTATAGACGAGAAGGGTAAAAATAATAATTTGATATATCGAGCCATGTACAAAAATAAATGCATGTGGAGTCTTTTTTTACACAACAATGTCTTTCATTATAGGTCTGGATTACAGGAGACAAGGACACACTTAGAGTGCGGGACCAAGCTAAGTGCGCTATACATCTTGTACTAACCCAGGGTAGGTAGTTACACTTTTAGTGCAGTGAACTTGAACCTCCCGAACCCTCCCTAAGAGGTCTGGATGTTCGCCGGAGGTCATACCCCTGCCTGTTTATCAACTCTATAACATACATCATGTGTAATTACAGACTCACCTCCGTGATTCTAAGCATACTTACGGAGGTGCTCGATGTTCCAAGGATTAGGAAGCGGAGTTCCTTCCTCAGTTGCCAAGCGAACGCATCCGGGTCGGGATACTTTGATCACTCGGAATGGACCTTCCCAGGTAGGGGAAAGTTTGTTCATTCCTTCATGAGTTAGTATCTTCTGAAGCACCAAACTGCCTACCTTGAGTTGTCGGTTGCGCACATGCCTTTGATGACAGCGCCGGAGCGCTTGGCGATAACGTGCATTCTGAACAGCTGCTTGGCACCTTCCCTTGTCGACGAGGTCAAGGTCTTCACGCCGGAGATGGTCCTGCGTGGCTTCGTTGAAGGTCTGGACCCGGAGGGACCCCAAGGTGATATCCGGAGGAAGGACTGCTTCAGCTCCGTACACCAGGAAGAATGGAGTCTCCCTAGTTGACCGGTTAGGTGTTGTCCTGTTTGCCCATAGTGTGGATGGAAACTCTTCAGTCTATTTGACTCCATACTTTTTTAGGCGCTCGTATGTGCGCATCTTGAGTCCCTTTAATATTTCTGCATTTGCTTTCTCGGCTTGGCCATTGCTTGCTGGATGAGCTACTGAAGCGTAGCTTAGTTGAATGCCGAGTTCTTCGCAATATTCTTGAAATGCAGCACTTGTAAATTGAGTTTTGTTGTCAGTTATGAATTTGTTCGGAACTCCAAGTGTGCATATAATGGACTTCAAGAACTTGGTTGCTGATTGCTTGTTGATTGTCATAATTGAAGTTGCTTCCAGCCACTTAGTGAACTTGTCAAGGGCGACATATAGGAACCTGTAACCTCTGACAGCTTTTGGGAAAGGTCCCAAGATGTCCATGCCCCACATAGCGAATGGCCATGTAGGAGGTATCATTTGTAGTGATTGAGATGGTGTATGAATCTGTTTTGCGTGGAGCTGGCATGCTTCACATTTTTCACTAGCTCAATCGCATCCTGAAGTGTTGTAGGCCAGTAAAAGCCATGCCGGAAGGCTTTACCGACCATCGTGCAGGAAGAAGCATTGTTCTCGCACTCGCCTCCATGGATCTCTACGAGGAGCTCGCAGCCCTCTTCCCTTGCAATGCACCGCATTAGGATGCCATTGGCACCGCGTCGGTAGAGATCCCCTTCTACCAACATGTATCTTTTAGCCAATCTGACAATCTGGTCAGTGGATACACTGTCTTTAGGGAGGAAATTGTCTTTCAAGTAACTCCGGATCTCCGAGATCCATGCAACAAAGCTTACTTGAGCTTCTGAGTCTTGCGTGCTGGGTTGCTCGGAGCTTCCGACAGCACCTACGACCCTTGGTGGACGCCATGGTAGAAGGGCCAATGGGACCACCAGCTTCGAGGTGCTGGTCTCGCCCCCTTCACTCAGTTTGGCAGGGTGAGCTGTTGGTTTTGATAACCTCCGGATGAAGATTCTGTCAGGAGCCGGAGCTCTGGTTGAGGCTTTCATCGAAGTTTGTCGGCTTCAGCGTTTTGAAGACGCTGAAATGATGGAGATCCAGGACTTCAAAGTCCTTCTGAAGTCTTTGGACCTCAAGGAGATAAGCAGCTAGTTGAGGATTGTTGCAGGAACATTCACCTTTGACTTGTTTTATGATGAGTTGTGAATCTCCCTTTACCAACAGTTGTTTTACACCATAAGATAGTGCCACCTTGAGTCCGTATATGAGATCTTCATACTCCGCCATGTTGTTGGTTGCCTTGAAATCAAGGTGTACCATGTACTTCACCTTCTCCCCAGTCGGAGCCAGAAGAAGGATTCCAGCCCCGACCCCTAGCTTTTGCATGGAGCCGTCAAAGTAGAGGGTCCAGTGAGGGTCGGTGAATACCGGAACATTGAGTTCTGGTTTCTGCTCACTGTGGACCCCAGGGTTTGATGGAGATGCGGTCCACTCCGCCACAAAGTCAGCCAAGGCTTGACTTTTGATTGTTTTTCTTGAAACGAATTCTAGATCAAATTTGGCCAGTTCCGCTGCCCACTTTGCAGTGTTCCCAGTAGAATTAGGGTTTTGCAAAATAGCACGCAGTGGAAAAGAAGTTACCACTGATATTTTGTGGGCTTGGAAGTAGTGACAAAGCTTCCTTGAGGCAATAAGAACTACGTAAAGCAGTTTATGCACCTCAATGTATCTTGTCTTGGCATCGTGGAGTACTTCACTGATGAAGTACACGGGGTGTTGGATGGTCCGGACCCTATCAGAAGGACCCGAAGCTTCTTCTCCATCGACTCGGACCCTGCTGGAGGGTTCTGGACCTTCAGGCTGTGCTTCTTGGACCCTCCCGGAGGGGTCCAAAACTCCTTCTTGTTCGACCCGGACCTCACTAGGAGGATCCAAATCATCTTGGTCAGCCAGGTGAACCTCCTCAAACGTATGAGGTTGATCCCCTAGCATTTTGTTTTGAGATTCCATCTCTGGGAGCTAAGACCCAGTCGCGTCTTCAGGTGATTCCGGACCCTCCCGAAGGGGTCTGGACTCCTGGATTGGATGTGGCTCCGGTCTTTCCGCAACCAGGACCATATGGACAACTTCGGTGCTTGCCGAAATGTAAAGCAGTAAAGGCTCACAAGGATTAGGGGCTACCAATTTCAGTGGTGTGGTGAGGAGTTGTTTCAGCTCTTGAAACGCCTTTTCTGCTTCTTCAAACCAATGAAACGGTCTGGACTTCCTCAAGAGTTTGAAGAAGGGTAGTGCCCGTTCTGCCAGTCTTGAGATAAACCGGCTGAGCGCAGCTAGGCATCCAGTTAGCTTCTGGACATCTTTAATGCGGGCTGGGGGCCCCATATCTTCTATGGCCTTGACCTTCACCGGATTTGCTTCAATTCCTCGGTGAGTCACCATGAACCCCAGAAGCTTCCCGGAGCTAACCCCAAAGACACACTTATTAGGGTTCAGCTTAATGCGCATGGTGCGCAGCTTGTCAAGGACAGCTTGTAAGTTGTCAAGGAGTGACTCCTTGTTTTTTATCTTCACAACGATGTCATCAACATACACCTCCACCAAGTCTCTAATTATCTTGCACAAATGTTGAAGCATCATTTTGAAGACCGAATGGCATGGTAGTATAACAGTACAATCCTTCTACTGTTATGAAGGCAGTATGCTCTTCATCTTCCTTAGACATTTGGATTTGATGATATCTAGAATATGCATCTAAGAAACACAATAGCTCACACCCGGAGGTGGAGTCCACTATCTGATCTATTCTAGGTAGTGGAAATGGATCCTTTGGACATGCCTTATTTAAGGTGGTGTAGTCGATACACATCCGAAGCTTCCCACCGGCCTTGGGTACAACAACTGGGTTTGCCATTCATTTTGGATGGAAGACTTCCCGGATGAATCCAACTTTTAGCAACTTCTTGATTTCTTGTCGGATGAAGTTTTGTCGCTCGATTGATTGCTTCCGGGGCTTCTGGTGTACAGGTCGTGCGTCTGGGTTAATCTTCAGATTGCGCTCAATCACCTCCCGAGGGATCCCAGGCATTTGTGATGGTTGCCAAGAAAACACGTCGACATTAGCCCGGAGGAAAGTGATGAGCACGAGTTCCTATTTGTTGTTCAGACCCCCTGGTATACGAGTAGTCTGAGCAGCATCGGAACCAATTTGGACGACCTTGACGGGAACGTCAGTGTCATCGCTTGGTTGCACACAAGGTGCAGAGGTAGAGCCTTTATGAAAAATGCTCGGAGAGTTCGGAGCTGGCTCCTTACCAGATGCTTCCTCTTGCGCTGTGGTAAGTGCATAGATTTCTTCTAGAGCAATAACTCCTGCGGTGCGATCTTCGCGGATCCGAAGAATGCCTGTGGTTGTTGGCATCTTCAACACTAAGTAACCATAATGAGATGCGCCCTTGAACTTGTATAAAGCTGGCCTGCCCAGAATGGCATTAAACGGCAGAATTATCTGCGTAACATCGAATACCAATTTCTCAGTTCGGTAGTTCTCCCGGGTCCCAAAGGTCACTGGTAGTGTGATGGAACCGAGAGGAGTAATGGTTCCCGGACCTACTCCAAAGAAAGGTCGGGATGGTCGAAGGTCCGAAGGCCGGAGCTGAAGCTTAACAAAAGCTTCAAAGCTTATGAGGTTTACCCCGGAACCTCCGTCCACCATTACATGGTGGATTTGAATATTGTAATGGTGGGCGACTCCATCAACAGGAGTTGGCCAGCCCCGATTATGTTTTGGGGGCAGTCTGAAGCATCAAAAATGATGGGAGTATCCATCCACTTTCGATGTGGCTCCGCCTTAGCAGTGGGAGCTGCCACGGCCATGTCCCGCCGCATTGTCTTGAGGATGCGACAAGAGGTGATGTCCCAAGAACCACCATAGATGGTGTTCAGGGTCTTCCGATGCTCATTGTTAGAGACGTCAGAATCATCGTCAACAATGTTGTAGATGGCTTTCAAGACCTTTTTGGGGTCCTGGAAAACTAGCTCCTCTTCAGCCGGAGCTTCGTCGACTTTTTGTTTTCCTTCCCTTTGACGAAAAGGAGCTTCTTCCCGGTGCTTGTTATAGCGCTCGGCAAGGTTCTGGACCTCCCAACACTCTTCTAAGCTGTGTCGGTTCGTCTTGTGAATCGGACACCATGCTTTGGAACTGTTGCCGTCTTCTGATGAAGGACGAGCTCGCTTCTTGAGGCGTGGCCCCCGGCTTCCAGGGGCTGCAGCAACAGCAGCGGCTGGTGCACCGGCTGACGACTTCTTTTAGCCGTTGGGCTTCTTTTTCTTCTTGCCACTACCGGAAGTAGCGGCTCAGTTTTGGAGGACTTCTGGTTGGCATCTGGAGCTGGCTTGGAATTCATTTCACGGCCCTCCACAGCCCTAGCACATTTGTCGGCTAGGCTGAAGAGTTCCGTGACGCTGGTAACTTCTTTAATAGCCATCTTCTCCAACATCTTATCTCAAACACCCTGTCTGAATGCAACGGTAAGAGAGGAGCTTGAGATTGAAGGAATAGTATTCCGTACCTGAGAAAACCACTGGATGAAGGATCGCAGCGATTCCCCCGATGTCTACTTTATAGCAAACTGATCCAATTTAGTGCCAGGCCAGGTGTAAGAACTCCCGAAGTTGGCAGTGAACTGTTGGCATAGCTCCGCCCAACTATTAATGGAGTCGAGTGGAAGACTCATGAACCAGGACCTTGCAGTCCCAGTTAAAGCCACCGGGAAGTAATTGGCCATCACAGTTTCATCACCCCCGCTGCCAGTATGGCAGTGGAGTAGATTTGAAGGAATTCGGCAGGGTTGACAGTCCCGTCGAATTTTTCCGGGAAGTGAGGCCGGAACTTCCGTGGCAATCTGACCATGCGCAAATGCATGGCCAGGGCAGAACAGCCTCCACCTACTCCTTGAGGAGTTGGGTTGTCCCGAGCCTCTCGCCTCTCAAGAGCACGCTCGATATGGACACGGCCGTCCTACTGCTAGTAACGGCGATCCAGTTCTGACCGCAGATCATGAGTCGAAATCTTGGTGATGGTGTGGGTGCGTCGTGCCCCAGGAGGCAGCAAAGTCACCTGCTGGGAGGCAGCACGTCTCCTTTGTTGCAAGACTTGTGGAACAAGTCAGCCGGACAAGGTCCGTCGTTGTGATGGTGCTCGCCCCGAAGGGGGAGGACCTTGATTGTTGATGCCTGCAGCTGCAGCTGCGACCAGATGGTCAACATCAGCTCTCCACTTCTCCAGAGCACCCTGGGTGCACCTGGAGGTGGTGGGTGTTGTAGGAGAGCTCGCGCAGCAATGAGCGCGTGCTCAGGGTTGTTGTTTGCTTATGTAGTGATCGACGCAGATGCCCCATCTTGTTGACTAGCATTGTTTGCCGGAACAGATGGTGGATGTGGTGCCATTGTGCCTGCTGGAACAATAGAACCTACTGGTTGTTGGGCGTTGGAGGGATTGCTTTCGGTAGGTTGTCCACTGTAGTTACCATTGGAGGATCCATCAGTTGAATTCGCCATCTTGTGATCTCGGGACTGCCCTCCCCCCTACCTAGCGCGCCAAATGTCGAAGTGTTTTAAACGACACATAATTACATCTTGTAACTACCACATTAATTACACTTGATTGTTCATGCTGAAGGAGATCTGCCAGTGTATACGTTGATGAAGGTCTGGAGGCTCCACACGTGGAAGCTCCGGAGCTTTCCTGTACACGTGTTGGTGCCAGAGCTCCTCTCTGCTGGGGGTTAGGTCCGGGGCTGTTGTACACGTGTCGCCACCAGAGCTTTCCTTCGTTGGGAGCTTAGTTCCGGTTTTCCTTTACACGTGTTGACCGAGAAGCTACCCATACGAGGGGAGCGGGTCCGGTGTAATGTGATATGTGGGGCCCGAGGAGACCTTCAACTCTGGCAGGTAGAACTCCCTTGTACTCTTCGCGGTACTAAGGGGTACCCGGTACGCAGTGTACCGACCGTTGTTGTCCGGACTTGTCCGTTGTTGAGTACGGACTAATCCGATCCTAACTAATGGAACTTTTCAGAGGTGTCCAGTGACTCTTCATTTTAGTCCGGTTTTTCAAAATCTGAGAAGAACCCTGGACTTCTCTGGACCATTACCGAACTCGTATATTTTTCTTTCTGATCCTTTTTGGACTTGTCCGGACCCCAACCGGACTTGGCCGTTTCTATCTCTGTTGAAAATCGGACTTGACCGGCCACTAGAAGACTTGTCCAGTCTGCCCGACTCGGATTCAATATTTTCCTCCACGATATGTTATTGGGTTTTTTCCTTAATTGTGCCCAAGAACGTCGTGCCCGACCCCTGTGGAGCCCATGTGGGACCCCTACACGGCCTCCACCACCTTGAACTCGAAATCCATCAAACCCTACCGCCTCCACCTCTATATAAACACCCCAATACCCATCCTCTCACCCCTTTGTCAGAATTAAGGAAACCCCAAACCCTAGTTCGTGGGAGCCGCCATCAAGAGAAGATCACCACAGCCAGGAGAAGAGAAGGAGGAAGGAGAAGGATCAAGTAAGTTCAATCTTCGTCAACTCATCGACATCACTGTCAATTCTCCACCGAACTCTCCGTCTTCATTGGATCTAGAAGTCAATTCTCTAAGCCCAACCTTTGGACCCTTGGATTCGTGGTAAATGTCTTAGATGCACCTTTTATACGTAAAATATGATCCTATATTAGCTTTAACTATGCTTTAGTTGGAAATTTGGCAAAGACCCTATGCAAGCAGACTTGTCCAGTCCAGTGCGGACTAGTTCAGTCGACTTTCTAGTCCAGGGCGGACTAGTCCGGTCCCCAATACAGACTTGTCCGGCCACCTAAAACTGAAGTTGCTAAATTGAACCAAAATTGACTCAAATCAACTCGAAACCTGTTCAAACTTGTTAAAAACCATTGTAGCTAGTTAGTAAACATTAATAGAAACTCGCTAACAAGTTTTACCTCATAATTGAATTATTCATGCATCTCATGGTATATTGAGTAATATATGGGCATTTATTGATTATAGTGTTTGTTTTGTATGTCTTTTGCGCGAATAGAAGGCGTTGCTCTAGAGGGTGTTGTCGAGGACCTCCTGCACCAGAACTTCAAAGATTTGACCCTAATTAATCTCACGAGCAAGGCAAGTGTCCTTGATCATTTTAATCAATTTTTTAAATGTTTTGTTTGCAAAACTGCATGCTTGTGTCAAATTGATGGAAAACCCAAGATAGCAGTTTACTAGTCTTGTTTGACCATCCTTGTCGCTTGGGACATGTTGTAGAGTGTCGGGAAGGGCATTTTTACCTTTTTGCCATGCTCTAATTAATTGGGATGGGAAAAGAACCAAATGGCATTATTATGAATTAATGACCCTAAATGAGAATTGATGAATGTGGACAATTGGTAAACATGGGACTTGGAAGATCCAAGCAAGCATGGAATGTGGACTGGGCCGGATGTTATGGTGGTTTGCTTGCCTTAGATCTAAGGACTGGTTCATGCGAGAATAAGCCAGGACAACAGTGCCACCACAAGGCCAAGTATGGGTAAAAATATCGTTCCCGACTCTCTACAATGTATTCCAAGTGACAAAGATGGTCAAACAAGAAGAGTAAACACCTATCCTGGGTTTCCCATCAAATTGACACAAGCATCCAACAACAAATTGACACAAGCATGCAATTTTTTAAACAAAACATTTAAAAACAGGATCAAAATGTTCAAGGACACTTGCCTTGCTCTTGAGACTGATTAGGATCAAAACCATCGATGTTTTGGTGCTAGAGGTCCTCGACAACACCCTCTAGAGCAACACCTTCTAATCCGCGCAATAAACATACAAAACAATCATTATAATCAGAAAATGCTCATATGGTACTCAATATGTCATGACATGCACGAATAATGCAATTATGGAGTAATGCATGTTATCAAGTTGCTATCATTGCTTACTAACTAGTTACAATTAAGTATTATATGTTAGAACAAGTTCCAAGTCATTTTGGGGATTGTTAAAGAAGTTCCAGGAATATTCAAAACAGGAAGACTGGACTAGTCCGCACAGGGATCGGACAAGTCCGTTCTGGTACAAAAAGAAAATTAGACTAGTCTGCACTAGGGCTGGACAAGTCTGTTGGCTAGGGTTTTTGGCGATTTTCCAATTAGAGATTAGTTTGAGTTGAATTATGGGACCAAGATTCGAGTAGGAAGATGATCTAAGGTAATTACCGTGAATTCAACAACTCAAGGGTCGAGAATTTGATGAAACTCGAGATCTTGACGTCTAGATCCAAAGGAGATGGAAAAGTGGTGGAGAATTGGCGATGATGTTGATGAGATGGTGAAGATCGATCTTGCTTGATCTTTCTCTTTCCTCCTTCTGTTCTCTTGGATGCGATGAACTCCTCTTGATGGCGGCTCCCACAAACTAGGGTTAAGAGTTCTCTTCAATTGTGGCAAAGAGTTGAAAGGGTGGGTGTTGGGGTGTTTATATAGGGTGGAGAGCATAGGATTTGGCTGTAGTTCAAGTATAAGGCGGTGGAGGCCATGTAGGGGTCCCACTTGGTCTCCACAGGGGTTGGGCATGATGTTCTTGGGCCCAATTAAGGTAACTACCCAATAACTTATCGTGGAGGAAAAACTGAATCCATGTCGGGCATAACAAACAAGTCCGCTAGGGGTCAGACAAGTCCGATACGGGACCAAAAGTTGAACGGCCAAGTTCAGTGTGTATCCAAACAAGTCTGAAAAAAAAGAACAGAAAGCAAAACGAACAAGGTTTGGTGGGAGGCCTAACAAGTCCGGGGGTCTTCTCAGATTTTCAAAATACAGACCAAAACGAGGATTTAGCGGACAACTCCGGAGAGTTACAGTAGCGAAGATCAGACTAGTCCAGACCTAAGAACGGACAAGTCTAGACAACAATAAAAATGATTCTAGACTAGTCCACAGCAAAAAGCAGAAAAGTCCGGGGGACAACAGAGAGCAAAACCGGACTAGTCCGAGGTCCAAACCGAACAAGTCTGCACTAACACAGACTGTTAACTGCAGTTTTGGTTCTAATTCATTTTAAACTTGTTCTGTTTTATGTTGCTTAATGTTAAAGATTTATAAGAATGTATGCAATGCATGATGGATGAAAATGAGGGTGTTACAAACCTACCCCCTTTAAAATGAATCTCGACCTCGAGATTTGACATAGAAGGAAAGAGATAGGGAATTTCTCTCTTGAGGACTTCTTCCAGCTCCCAAGTTTCTTCTGATTCTGTATGATGCTTCCATTGTACTTTGCACCATTTAATCACCTTTTTTCTTGTGACTCTATCCTTTGTTTCCATGATTTTGACCGGTTGCTCGGCATAAGTCAAATCTACTTCTAATTCTAATCCTTCCATTCGCACTTGTTCTTTAGGTACCCTTATGCACTTCTTAAGATGAGAAACGTGAAACACATAATGAACATTAGAAAGATGTGCTGGCATCTCCAATTTATATGCCACTTCTCCACGTTTGCTTAAAATCATGAATGGTCCGATATAGCGAGGTGCAAACTTGCCTTTGATGTTAAACCGCTTATGACTTTGCATAGGTGACACTCTGAGATATACGAAGTCTCCCACTTCAAAGGCAAAGTTTCTTCACCTATTATCTGCATATCCTTTTTGTCTTGACTGAGAAACCCTCAAATTCTCGTGGATTGTCTGAACTTGCTTTTCCTCTTCTTGCAACACATCAGATCCAAATACTTGGTTCTCTCCTGTTTCATTCCAAAACAAGGGTGTCCTACACTTCCTTCTATATAGTGCTTCATATGGAGACATCTTCGAACTTGTTTGGTAACTATTATTGTAAGAAAATTCAGCATACGGTAAGCTTTAGTCCCAGCTACATCCATACTTCAAAGCACAAGCTCTCAACATATCTTCCAAAATTGATTGGTTCTTCTCGGTTTGTCCATCCGTTTGCAGGTGATATGCTGAGCTGAAATTCAACCTTGTACCCATAGCTTCATGCGGTTTCTCCCAGAACCTAGAGGTGAATTGAGAACCTCGGTCAAACACTATTTTCTTTGGAACTCCATGTCGACATACAATTTTCTCCATGTATAACTCAGCTAATTGTGCAGTGGTACACTTGGTCTTGACAGGAATGAAATGAGCTGACTTTGTCAACCGATCCACAATTACCCATATTGAGTCATAACCGGACTGGGTTCGGGGTAATCCAACTATGAAGTCCATACTGATCTTTTCCCACATCCATTCCGGAATCTTTAATGGATGCAATAATCCAGCTGGCCTTTCATGTTCAACCTTGCCTCGCTAGCACACATCACATAATGCAACATACGTCGCTATGTCCTTCTTCATCCTATCCCACCAATAGCAAGTTTTCAAGTCCTTGTACATTTTCGTACAACAGGGATGAATTGAGTAAGGTGAGTCATGTGCCTCCTTTAATATCGTCTCACGGATTTGCTTCACATTAGGTACAACAATCCTCTTTCCAAGCCATAGAGTACCATGATCATCTCCATCAAACCTCCATTCTCTCCCTTCTTGGATCCTTTCCTTGATGTCCTGAATTTCCTCATCCTTTGTTTGACCTTCTCGAATATCTTGTTCCAATGATGGATTTAACTCCATTATTCCCATTTCGTTCACAAATCCAATATTCAACCATTCAAACTCCTTGCATAGTTCGGATGGCAATTCCTAAATCATGAGTTGGTAGCTTACTTCTTTCCGACTCAAGGCATCGACCACTACATTAGCCTTTCTCGGATAATACTTGATGAGCTCCAACCATCTTTGTTGCCCCAGATTTAGGTCTGTTTGTGTGATAATGTGCTTGAGACTCTTGTGATCCGTGTAAATCTCACACCTATGACCAAGAATGTAGTGCCTCCATATCTTCAACGCATGCACTACGACTGCAAGTTCAAGATCGTGCGTAAGATAATTCTGATCATGTTTCTTCAACGGCCTCGATGCATAGGCTACCACTTGACCTTCTTGCATGAGAACACATCCAAGTCCCTGCCTTGAGGCATCACAATAAATATCAAAACTTTTGCTCACATCTGGCAAAACCAACACAGGTGATGTTGTTAACCTCTTCTTAAGCTCCTCAAAACTGCCCTAACAAGCTCGAGTCTATTGGAATGCTTTTCCTTCATTAGCAATTCTTTCATGGGCTTTGATATTTTGGAGAAATCCTTGATGAAATGACGGTAATATCCCGCCATTCCATGAAAACTCCGGATTTCCTTCACATTTTGTGGTGGTTCCCATTTTAGCACATCCCTCACTTTACTTGGGTCAACCGACACTCATCCTCCAAAGATGATATGCCCCAAAAACGACACTTCCCTTAACCAAAACTAACACTTGCTGAATTTGGCATACAACTGGTGCTCCCTTAATTTTTGCAATGTGAGCCTCAAATGCTCCTCATGCTCTTCTTCACTCCTCTAGTAGATCATAATGTCATTAATGAACACCACAATGAATTTATCCAAGTATTCCATGAAAACCTTATTCATGAGGTACATAAAGTATGATGGTACATTGGTCAATCCAAAGTACATAACAGTGTACTCATAAGATCCATACCGTGTCCTAAAAGCTATTTTGGGTATATCCGGTGGTCTAATCTTCATTTGGAAATAGCCTAACCTCAAGTCAATCTTGGAGAAAACACAAGCGCCCTTCATTTGATCGAACAAGTCCTCTATACGCGGCCACATATACTTGTTCTTAATTGTCATCTCATTGAGAGCCCGGTAATCCACACACATCCTTTGGGATCCGTTCTTCTTATCATCGAATAGCACTAGCGCTCCCCAAGATGAAGAGCTTGGGTGAATGAAAACCTTCTCTTGCTGCTCTTGAATTTTCTTCTTGAGCTCTAACTCTGTAGGAGGCATCCTATATGGCCTCTTAGCTATAGGTGCAGTTCCAGGTATTAATTCAATAACAAAATCGATGTCACGGTCAGATGGCATACCTGGCAACTCATCCGGAAACACATCCAAACATTCGCACACCACTAGGATCTCCTCTATTGTTGCACCGTCCATTTGATTCAGCTCCACTTGCTTTGGTGTGTGTTGAGATGCTTCAAATTCTATGCTGACTCCTTCCTCATTTGTCAACTTCACCGTCTTTGTGGCACATTTAATCATCCCATTGTGCTTCCTTAACCAATCCATACCAAGTATTATGTCCAGTCCTTGTGAATCCAAAACAATAAGGTTGGCGAAAAAGTCTACCCCCTTATTCTAAGGCTTACTTTTGGACATACCATATTCGTCCTCATTTCCCCTTCAGGAGATTTAACTAGAAAGTTATACATCACATGAGATATAGGCAAACTATACTTGGCAACATACTTTGATGCAATGTATGAATATGATGCTCCATAATCAAATAACATAGCCGTCGGGTTGGAGTTTGCGAGAAACATACCAATCACCATGTCATCCGCTTGTTGGGCTTCCTCCATAGAGACATGATTCACCATGCCACGAACAAAATTCTGCGGTCCACGGTTGCCTTGTGGCGCTCCTCCATTCGGTATTGGGTTCTGTCTTGGAGCATTGTTCCCTTGACCAAGGCCTAACTAAGGACATTGAGATGCAAAGTGTCCCACCTCACCACAAGTATAGCATGTCCTTGCTGCACCGGAATTGTTTGGGCGAGCTTCATGTTGAGCATTAGCAGGAAAATACCGTGGGGCGCATGAGGCATTGGAGGGTGAGGTGCTTGCATAGCAAGGTGTTGCTGCATGGGCTGAGCTAGGTGCGGTGGAATAGCAACGCGATATGCAGGAGCAGATGGATTGTAGTATGGTGCATTTGGTGGTGCAAAGCGATGGCGAACATTGCTTCCTTGTGGCTGTCATTGATATGGCACCTTCCTCTTGTTATCTTGCTCCATTTCACAAACCTTGTTTTCAACCACAATAGCTTTGTCCACAAACTTTTGGAAATTTGCATAGTCGCAATTGTACTTGAATCTCGTTGTTTAGGGCCCTCATGACCAATTATTGCTTGCGGCTGTCCCATTTGACATCCTCTGGAGCATACCTTGAGAGTTGAGTGAATTTGTTGAGATACTCACTCACACTCGACCTTCCTTGTCTTAGATTCTAAAATTCTTGCCTCTTCAAGATCAACACCTTCAAGAATCAAATGAGAATGGAAGCTCTCCTTGAATTCAACCCAAGTGATCCTCTCTTGATTTTCATGGGCATTACATAGTGAGTCCCACCAATCCGCACCTGATCCAACTAGCTAATGAGAGGCAAAAAAACCTTCTCAACCTTCTCCCTGTCACTACACTTGATAATAGCAAGCTTCTTCTCCACATATTTCAGCCATTCATCAGCTTCCATAGGGTCATTGGCTTGAGCAAAAGTGGGTGGCCTAGTCCTCATAAACTCTCCCAACGTGTTATGAGGCGGTGGGGGTGGTGGTGGTGGAGGCATATGGGGCTGATTCTGGTTATTGGCCTGCAGTTATCCCAAGGTTTGCATCACTGTCTGCATAAGCTGATTCTGCATAGCCAACAACTGCTCAAGGTTGTTAGCCCCAGGTCCAAGTCCATTTATTGTTCTGAGGTGCTCCATTGTTCTCTTCCTCCTCGCCATTGGCATTACTTTGGTTGCGAGTCCTCGACTTCTGAAGAAAAGAGCAAGAGATAGAAGAATTTCGAAAATGTCCCCAACTATATGCATCAAGGGATATGAAACTAAGCAACTACCTATACTAGCTTATATGGATGTGGAAAACGCTAAAGAATCCCACAATCATCTACTAAGCACACAAGCAAGCATTATATAGCAAATCAGCACACCAAACAAACCTCGACTATTTCTGAGTGCTTCTATGTGCTCTAAAGTGTCCATTCTATCTAGGTTGCGTCCTACAGTCAACCTGTGGCTCTGATACCAATTTGTGACACCCGGTTTCAAAAATGAACAAAGTGAACGCATATGTGTGCCCAGGATGTTCAACACACATACACAAGTGCATCACAAATGATATACAGAAAATTACCATAGCACAAATTAATTAAAGAGGTACTTTTATTATAATATTCAAATAATCCTCAAATTACAACTCTAATGATCATTATTAATAATTCTGAAACTAATGCAATGGAACTAATCTAAACATTAAGGTAAGCAACTAAGCAAACTAAGCATAGGGGATATGGCGTGGCTCCAAGCAATCCACGGGCAAGTCGACGGCAGCACACAACATAGTACTCCGCATTATCCTCAGGATACTCCCAAACATCACCTGAAACTGTTGGTGGGGGGATTGCAAGGCTGAGCACATGTCATACTCAGCAAGTGTCAGAAAATAATGACATGTAGCTTAAACAAGGAATTGATAATAAATAATGGCTATTTTCTAAAATTACAATTAATACATATGAGAAGCATCCTACAATGTCTATTTGAAATAATTCCCATCATATCCCAAATAATTAACATAATATGAAACCATCATCCATTATCCATCCATATACTAGATTCTTACTGTCATCATTAACCATGATCATTTATCACCATCCAATCCATAACCATAACCAATACCAAACAAAATCCCAAGTTCCACTCTAATCATGGAAGTTGTCCAGGTGCTCATAATCTGGAGCACGGCTATCATGATAGTTTTTAACACTCTGCAGAGGTTGTACCGCTTTACCCACAAGTTCGTGATTTCGTCCCATTTCGGTGACTAAAGAACCTCCATTATGCCCATGACCCGTCGATCACATTACACACTTCCGTAGGTGTGTGGCCAAGAGATCACAAAATAGCCTCTACAAAGGGGCTGCTGGCATATTCAGACCCACTAAGGTTTCACCGGTGGTGATGCCTTTAACTGAGCACATCCAACCAAGGGCCCCCTCTTGTGCCGTTCGGAACCTAGGGCAGTCCCGCCACTATTGCAAACACAACCAACTCCCATTCCCCGCTCCCCCAAATGATCCGAACAATACTGGCAATACACCTAATTATTTGTCTAAGCCGCACCCATACTTGGCCTTGTGATGGCACTATATTCCTGGCTTATTCTCGTATGAACCGGAGATCTAAAGCAAGCAAAAATACCATATCACCCAACCCAAACCACAAACCATGCTTGCTTAGATCTCCCAAGTCCCATGTTGCCAATTAACCATATTCATCAATTCTCATCATCCATAAGTCCATTAATTCATAATTGAGACATTTAGTTATTTTCCCATCCCAATTAATCTTAAGCAGAGCAAAAAGGTAATAACACCCTTCCCGACACTCTACAGTGTATTCCGAGCGACAAGGATGGTCAAACAAGACTAGTAAACACCTATCCTGGGTTTCCCATCAAATTGACACAAGCATGCAGCATAAAATTGACACAAGCATGCAGTTTTTCAAACAAAACATTTAAATACAGGATGAAAATGTTCAAGGACACTTGTCTTGCTCTTGAGACTTATTAGGATCAAAAGCTTCAAAGATCTTGTGCTGGAGGTCCTCGACAGCACCCTCTATGCCAACACCTTCTAATCCGTGCAATAAACATGCAAAACAAGCATTACAATCAATAAAGCTCATATGGTACTCAATATGTCATGACATGCATGAATAAAGCAATTATGGAGTAATGCATGTTATCAAGTTGCTATCATGGCTTACTAACTAGTTACAATTAAGTATTACATGTTAGAACAAGTTCCAAGTCATTTCAGATATTATTAAAAAAGTTCCAGGAATATTCAAAATAGGAAGACCGAACTAGTCCGCACTGGGCCGGACAAGTCCATTAGCTAGGGTTTTTGGCGAGTTTCCAATTAGAGCTTAGTTTGAGTTGAATTATAGAACCAAGATTGACATAGGAAGATGCTTTAAGATAATTACCATGAATTCAACAACTCAAGGGTCAAAAATTCGATGAAACTCGAGGTCTTGATGTCTAGATCCAAAGAAGATGGAGAATTGGTGGTGAATTGACGATGATGTTGATAAGTTGACGAAGATCGATCTTGCTTGATCCTTCTCCTTCCTCCTTCTCTTCTCCTGATTGCGGTGAACTCCTCTTGATGGCGGCTCCCACGAACTAGGTTAAGCGTTCTCTTCAATTTTGGCAAAGAGATGAAAGGGTGGGTCTTGGGGTGTTTATATAGGGTCGAGAAGGTAGGGTTTGGGTGGAATTCGAGTATAAGGCGGTGGAGGCCATGTAGGTGTCCCACATGAGCTCCAAGGGGTTGGGCACAACGTTCTTGGGCCCAATTAAGGTAACTACCCAATAACATATCGTGGAGGAAAATTTGAATCCAAGTCAGGCATACTGGACAAGTCCATTAGGGGCCGCACAAGTCCGATATGGGACAGAAAGTTGAACGGCCAAGTCTGGTGCGTATTCGGACAAGTCCGAAAAAGATGAGAAAGAAAAACGGACAAGTCTGGTGGGAGGCTGGACAAGTCAGAGGGTCTTCTCAGATTTTTAAAATCCGGACCAAAACGAGGATTTACCATACAACTCCGAGTTCCAATAGCAAAGATCGAACTAGTCTGTGGCTGAAAACAGACAAGTCCAAACAACAACAGAAACAATTTTCGACTAGTCTGCAGCAAAAAGCAGAAAAGTCCGGGGGGCAAAAGAGAGCAAAACCGGACTAGTTCGGGGTCCAAACCGGACAAGTCCGCACTGACATAGACTGTTAACTGCAGTTTTTGTTCTAATTCATTTTAAACTTGTTCCTTTTTATGTTGCTTAATGTTAAAAATGTATAAGAATGTATGTAATGCATGATGGATGGAAATGCGGGTGTTAAAGGCACACAATCAACCTGGCCACGAGGGTCTTTGTTCCAGCAAGCAATCGAAGAACATGCAAGAACAAGCACTGATCTATTGAAACAATAAAAAAAGTAGGGTTATGAATACAAGTAGATGGGTGATCTAGTCGACACGTGCGTGTACAAGGAAGCAGCGGAAGCTAACTTTTGAATAAACAAAACCCACCATATAATTAGGGCAATACTATTTAATACCTCCCTAGGGTCGTGAGAAACCCTAATCACGAGTCCTTAATGGGCTCTTAACGATACATGGGCCATGGGCCCAACTTTGGTGACGCAACACCATGGACAGAAAAGGTCTCGGTATTAAAAAAACAATTGTGGCCAACTCCGATTAGATATGGATATGAGGTCAGATCATTTTGAAAGTAGACTTTGTAATATTTCTAGGAAGTACTTGAACTCTCGGATCAGAGTCCGTATGAAGTTGTGGTGGTCGTCACAAGTTGGTGTTTGTCGGTACCCTACGTACCGGATACCCCTTGGAACTGCGAAGAGTGCAAAGAAACTCCACCTATCTGAGTTGAAGGCCTCTGAAGGCCCCACGTGTCACTCGAAACCTGACCTGCCTCCCTTCTATTGTTAGTCCCGGTGCCGACACGTGTATCATAAAACTAGAGCTACATTCCATACATGGGAAAGCTCCAGACTAGATACCTGTGTGGCACCCCCGGACCTAACCCCTGACAGAGGGAAGCTCTGGTACCGACACATGTACAACAGCACCGGACCTACTCGTCCAAGACAGTAACCTTCGGAGATGCCACGCGTCCAACCGCCACACCTTCAACCTCAACCGATAGATTGGTGGACCTTCAACGGCTCGGACCTTCAAGGGACATTAAAGACTTCAAGACCCGATTATTTGTCATTAATGCTATCTTAATGACACACGATCGGATGGCCCTTAATACCAGTAATGCCACCATTAAAGGGTGTTATCACGCTATTAAGGGTAATTAAGTACAGTAAACCGTGTATTAGACATTAGTAATCGCCAGGGCCACATGTCGGGCCAGGCTGATGATGTAACAGACAGTCCTTGTACTATAAAAGGAGTGGCCAAGCGATACACAGGGGGGATTCTTCCAAACACTATGGTCTCTCACACACAAGCGCTCAGACGCTCAATACAACAACAACACACACCCATGGAGTAGGGTATTACGCTCAGGCGTCCTGAACCACGTAAATCCTCGTGTCAAATCGCCATCTTGTTCTGAATCTCCACGCGCCCTAACCGAACTACAAAACTCCGCGGGCTGCAAACGGTAGTACCGGGAGAACTATCGGAATCAGACTCCGACAGTTGGCGCGCCCGGTAGGGGTCAGCGCCTGAGATTCGAAGATGGTGAATTCTGCTGCTGGATCATCCAACGGTAACCATGTTGTGCAACCTGCTGGAGGCAATCCCTCCAACATGCAGCAGCCAGTAGGTACTGTGGCTCCAGCGGGAGTCATGCCACCACCGCCACCATCCGCTCCGGTAAATCAAGCTGGACAGCGAGATGTGGCATCCGCGTTGATCACTGCATCGTCGAACATCAACCCTGAACATGCGCTTAATGCTGCGCGTGCTCTTCTCCAATGTCCACTGCCTCGAGGAACACCCCAGGGTGCGATGGAACCGTGGAGAGCTGATGTGGATCATCTGGTTGCAGCAGCAGCCGATCGCATCAGCAATCAAGGTCCTACCCCCTAGGGGCGGGCCCATCGCAGTGTTGGACCTTGTCGGGTAGACTCGGTCCGCAAGCTTCGAAGCACGGGAGGCGTGCTGCATCTCAACAGGCGACATCGCCGCCTTCCGGGGGGCGACGTACTCATATGATAACAAGGCTTTCGACTCACGACCTCCAGGCGGAGCTTGATCGTCGTTACCGGAAACAGGACGGCCGCGTCCACATCGAGTGTGCTCACGAGAGACTCGGGACAGTCCTGCTCCTGAGGGAGTAGGAGGAGGCTGTTTTGCCTTGGCCATGCATCTACGCATGGTCAGATGGTCACAGAAGTTCCAGCCTCACCTGCCGGAGAAATTTGACGGGACTCTTAACCCCGCTGAATTTCTCCAAATCTACTCCACTGCTATCCTTGCGGCTGGGGGAAATGAGGTCGTGATGGCCAATTAGTTCCCTGTGGCTTTGACTGGGACTGTTAGGTCCTGGTTCATGAGCCTACCGCCTGACTCCATCAACAGTTGGGCAGAGTTGTGCCAACAGTTCACCACCAATTTCGGGAGCTCATACACCCGACCAAGCACGGAAGTGGACCTTTTTGCTGTCAAGCAAAAAGGGGGAGAGTCCTTGCGATCTTTCATCCAAAGGTTCTCCCAGGTACAAAATATCATTCCTTCTATCTCAAGCGCTTCTGTTATTGTAGCATTCAGACAGGGCGTTCGAGAAAAGAAAATGCTGGAGAAGCTGGCGACCAAGGAAGTCACCAGCATCACAGAACTCTTCAGCTTGGCAGACAAGTGTGCCAAGGCTGCGGAGGGTCGTGAGATGCACTCCCAACCACCTCCGGAGGTCAACAAAAAATCCTCCAAGGGTGAAGCCACTACCTCCGGGAGTGGCAAGAAGAAGAAAAAGTCCAACGGCAAGAAGAAGCCATCGGCCGGCACACCTACTGCCGCTGCTGCCGCAGCTCCAGGTGGCCGGGGGCCGCGCCCCGAGAAACGACCTCAACCATCGTCTGAAGATAGTGGCAACTCCAAGATGTGGTGTCCCATACACAAGACGGACAGCCACAACCTGGAAAACTGCCGAGAGGTCCAAAACCTCATCGAGCGCTACAACAAGCGCCGAGAAGAAGCTCCATTCCGTCAAAGGGAAGGAAAATAAAAAGTCGACGAAGCTCCGATTGAAGAGGAGTTAGGCTTTCAGGACCCCAAAAAGGTCTTGAAGGCTGTTTACACCTCCGTTGACAATGAATCTGACGTCTCTAACAACGAGCGTCGCAAGATCATGAACACCATCTTTGGTGGTTCATGGGACATCAATTCTCGCCGTGTCCTCAAGACAATGTGGTGGTACATGGCCTCTGTAGCTCCCACCGCCAGGGCGGAGCCTCATCGAAAGTGGATGGATACTGCATCACCTTTGATGCTTCAGGCTTCCCTCGGAACATGATCGGAGCTGGCCAACTTCCGCTAATGGTATCTCCGACCATCAATAACGTCCAGCTCCACCACGACCGCACCACCGGAGTTACTGCTCTGGAAGAACTCCACGCGCTTGCGATAGCGCAGGAGGAAGAATCCAGAAAGGAGCAAGCTCCGAAGCCACTGAGCATTCATCATCGAGGCTCAACCTCTGCACCTCGTGTGCAACCAAGCAGCGATACCGACATTCCTGTCAAAGTCGTCCAAATTGGTTTTGATGCGGCTCAGACCACCCGTATATCGGGAGGTTTGAACGACAAATAGGAACGCACGCTCATCACTTTCCTCGAGGCCAATGTCGATGTGTTTTCCTGCCAACCGTCACAAATGCCTGGGATCCCTAGGAAAGTGATTGAGCACAATCTGAAGATTTATCCCGACGCTCGGCCTGTACATTAGAAGCCTCGGAAGCAATCAGTAGAGCGACAGAACTTCATACGTCAAGAAGTGAAGAAGTTGCTCGAAGCTGGATTCATCCGGGAGGTCTTCCACCCAAAATGGCTGGCAAACCCAATCATTGTACCCAAGGCCGGCGGGAAGCTTCGGATGTGTATCGACTACACAACATTGAATAAGGCATGTCCAAAGGATCCATTTCCACTACCTAGAATAGACCAGCTAGTGGATTCCACCTCTGGGTGTGAATTACTGTGTTTCCTAGACGCATATTCTAGATATCATCAAATCAGAATGTCTAGGGAAGATGAAGAGCATAACGTCTTCATCACAGTAGATGGATTGTACTGTTACACTGCCATGCCATTCGGTTTCAAAAATGCTGCTTCAATGTTTGTGCGAGCTATGTACACAAATTTTGGAGAGCTCATTAGAGATGAAGTGGAAGTGTACGTCGATGACATCGTCGTCATGATCAAGAACAAGGAGTCATTTCTTGACACCTTGCAAGCTGTCTTAGACAAGTTGCGAATCACACGCACAAAGTTGAACCCAAACAAGTGTGTCTTAGGGGTTAGCTTCGGAAAGCTTCTTGGATTCTTGGTGAACCAACGAGGAATAGAGACGAATTCGGCGAAGATTAAAGCTATTGAAGACATGCGGCCACCATCCCGCATCAAGGATGTCCAGAAGCTAACTGGGTGTCTAGCAGCCCTCAGCCGGTTCATCTCAAGACTGGCAGAATGGGCGCTACCCTTCTTCAAATTATTGAGGAAGTCCGGACCATTCCAATGGTCTGAAGAAGTAGAAAAGGCTTTCCAAGAGCTAAAGCAGCTCCTCACCACTCTACCAACTTTGGTAGCTCCAAATCCTGGTGAGCCACTTCTGGTTTACATTTCAGCAATTGACGAAGTTGTCAGCATGGTCCTGGTTGCGGAAAGACCAGAACCATCTCCAGTTCAGGAATCCAGACCCCTCTAGGGAGGTCCGGAGCTACCTGAAGGTGAGTTTGGGTCCCAGCCCCCAGACCCGGATCCTCAAGCTGAGACGCTAGAGGATCAACCTCCTTCAAATGAAGGAGTTACTATTGTTGAACAAGAAGATCCAGATCCTTCTAGGAGGGTCCGTGTTACTTCAGAAGAAGCTCTGAGTTCCTCCAGCAAGAACCTGAAGGTCCCTAAAGAAGGTCCGGACCCCTCCGGGAGGGTACGGGTTGATGAGGAGCAAGATTCGGGCCCCTTCGGGAGGGTTTGGACAGTCCAGCGCCCAATGTACTTCATTAGTGAAGTACTCCATGACGCAAAGACTCGGTACCTAGAGGTGCATAAGCTGCTCTACGCAGTTCTTATTGCCTCTAGGAAGCTTCGTCACTACTTCCAAGCTCACAAGATTTCAGTGGTAACCTCTTATCCACTGTGTGCAATCTTGCATAACCCCAACTCTACTGGGAACATTGCAAAGTGGGCAGCAGAATCGGCCGAGTTCGATCTCGAATTCATCCCAAGACAAGCGATCAAGAGTCAAGCATTGGCCGACTTTGTGGCGGAATGGACCCCCTCTCCTTCAAATCCTGGGGGCCCAGTGAGAAGAAACCGGAACCTAAGGCTTCAGTCTTCATTGAGCCTCACTGGACTCTCTACTTCGACAGCTCCGTGCAGAAGCAAGGGGCCGGAGCTGGAATCCTTCTCCTCGCTCCAACCGAAGAGAAAGTTAAATACATGGTTCACCTTGACTTCAAGGCGACCAACAACATGGCGGAGTATGAAGCACTAATCTATGGGCTCAAGGTGGCACTATCATATTGTGTCAAGCAGCTGTTGGTAAAGGGTGATTCGCACTCATCATAAAACAAGTTAAAGGTGAATGCTGCTACAACAACCCTCAATTAGCGGCATATCTACTTGAAGTCCAAAAGCTTTGCCATCTGCAGCGTCGAGCCCATAGATTAGTGCTTCATACTTCTCGAAGTCCTGGATCTTTGCCATCTGCAGCGTCTCAACAACGCTGAAGCTGACGAACTCTCGATGAAAGCTTCAACCGGAGCTCCGGTTCCTGATGGAACCTTCGTCCAGATATTGTCAAGACCAACAGCTTAGCCTGCCGAACTGAGCGAAGGGGGCAAGACCAGCACCTCGAAGTTGGCAGTCCCAATGGCCCTGTTACCATAGCATCCATCAAGGGTTGTAGGTGCTGCAGAAAGCTCCGAGCAACCCAGCACGCAAGACTCAAAAGCTCAAGTTAGCTCCGATGCATGGATCTCGGAGATCCAGAGCTACTTGAAAGACAATATCCTTCCTGAAGACAATGTATCTGCTGACCGAATAGTCAGATTGGCTAAAATATACACACTGGTAGAAGGGGATCTCAACTGGTGTGGTGCCAACGACGTCCTAATGCGGTGCATTACAAGGGAAGAAGGCCGCAAGCTCCTCGCGGAAATCCATGGAGGCGAGTGTGGGAACCACGCGTCTTCCCGCACGTTGGTCGGTAAAGCCTTCCGGCATGGTTTTTACTGGCCTACAGCACTCCAAGATGCTACTGAGCTAGTGAAGAAATGTGAAGCATGCCAGTTCCATGCGAAGAAAATTCACACACTAGCTCAACCTCTACAAATGATACCACCAACATGGCCATTTGCCGTGTGGGGTATGGATATCTTGGGACATTTCCCAAGAGTCATCGGAAGTTACAAGTTCTTGTATGTCACCATAGACAAGTTCACCAAGTGGCCGGAAGCAACTCCAGTTGTGACAATAAACAAGCAATCAGCTATCAATTTCTTGCAGTCCATAGTATGCAGATTTGGAGTCCCAAACAAGATCATAACTGACAATGGGACTCAATTCACAAGTTCTGCATTCCAAGGATATTGCGAAGACCTTGGCATTCAAGTCAGCTATGCTTCCGTAGCTCACTCGGCAAGCAATGGCCAAGCTGAGAGAGCAAATGCAGAAATCCTAAAAGGACTCAAGACGCGCACATATGAGCGCCTGAAAAAACATGGAGCCAACTGGATTGAAGTGCTTGCGCCCACCTTGTGGGCAAACAGGACGACTCCAAACCGGTCAACTGGAGAGACACCCTTCTTCCTGGTGTACGGAGCTGAAGCAGTCCTTCCTCCGGAAATCACCTTGGGGTCGCTCCGGGTCCGAACCTTCTACGAAGCCATGCAGGACCAGCTCCGGCGTGAAGACCTTGAACTCGTTGAAGAGGGAAGGTGTTGAGCAGCTGTCCGAAATGCACGATATCGCCAAGTGCTCGGGCGCTATCACCAAAGGCATGTGCATAACCGACAGCTCGAGGAAGGCGATCTGGTGCTACGTAGAATACAAACTCGAGAAGGTTTAAACAAACTTTCCCACGGCTGGGAAGGACCCTTTCGAGTGATCAAAGTATCCTGTCCCGGATGCGTTTGCTTGGCAACCGAGGATGGGAAACCGCTCCCTAATCCTTGGAACATTGAGAACCTCTGTAAGTTCTACGCTTAATATCTTGGAGGTGAGTCTGTAATTACATATGATGTATGTTATAGTGTCATTGTACAGAGTCGGGTGACTCCTCCGGGAGGACAGTCGGACTTTTCCTGGAAGGTCTGCAACATTCAAGCAACACTTGACACAGTCTCAGAACTAAAAGTGTACCTAGTTACCTTGAGTTAAACAAGAAATGCAACACACTTAGCCTGGTTCTGTACCCTAAGAGTGTACTTGTTTCCCCTGTACCCCGAGCCTATAATGAAAGACATCATTATGTGAAAACAGACTCCACGTGCATTTATTTTGTACAGGCTCATTCTTTTTTATTTTTCTCTTTCTTGTCTATAACAAAGTTGTGCAATTCTCAAGAAACTTTAGCTTGAACAATTCATATATAATTCAAGTTGCATTGTTAATTCTTTTGGGTCTTAACATTGTTGAATGGCCTACTCGCCTGAACGCCAAGCCAATCTAGGTCCGGAGTATGCTATCGACTTAGCCTGGTCCTGCATCCTAAGTCGCCACTCTACCTACACCTCGGCAGGCCTGAGTAAGGTGAGTCCAGAAAACGATCAGACCTTGAGAAAATAAGCAAATGCACTTGATTATATATAGAATTGCGGTCGACTTAAAAATTTCTTTCGGGAATAGTAAGCCACAAACGAGTTATAGATAAGAAATGGATTTTACTGTTTTTCTTGACTTCAGTGTGCAGGAAAAATAAAAATCTCATGGTGATGGTGGATGATGCCGGAGCTATCAAAGCTTCGGCATCCCCTAAGGTGGCCTGCTGTCGATGTTTTAAACATTGATAGTAGGCGTCGCCGGAGCTATCAAGTTTCGACAAATCCAGGGAGCCAGCCGTCAACGTGAAGAAAAGATAGTAGAAGGACACCCCAATGGGGTCTGCTGTCGACGCTCTACGTGTTGATAGTGGTCGCTGCCGGAGCTACTAAGCTCCGACAACCCAAGAGGGCCAACTGTTGACGCTCTATGTGTTGACAATGGTCGCTGCCGGAGCTACTAAGCTCTGACAACCTCAGGGGGCCCTGCTATCCACGACTTCGTACCTACACTCTACAAGTTCGTGAAAGTGCATCTAGGAATCCCTTGTGGGTTTTGGATGATTTATGACAAGCAAATGAGATCCTAACCTCTTTGTTGAGATGAGCACAGGTTTTAATAGCAAAATAAGCAAAGTGCCAAAAAAGGAAGAATGAGGAGCAAAGTGGAAATGAGCTCAAGGAAGAAGAATAGTAGATCATTGTGTATGGAGAGTGTTAAGGAAACACACCCCAAGAGCTCAATCACAATTAAACACACACATTGCACAAAGTTATACAGGACCGGACTAGTCCGACTGACATCGGACTAGTCCAATATCACTTTTGCACAAGATCGGACAAGTCCAATATCCATCGGACTAGTCCGATATCTCTCTGACTAGAATCAGACTAGTCCTCCCCAGTGTGGATTAGTCGTCAAAACACTTCACAAGTCACACAAAATTAGACAAGTCCGATCACCACCGGACTAGTCTGATATTCATTCTGGTCCAAATCGGACAAGTCCGATATTTGCACGGACTAGTCCGAAAAACCCTTTGACCCAAATTGGACAAGTCCTCCAAGTGCGGACTTGTCACCCAATTCACTTAGGGTTTCACATGTCCAGACAAGTCTGATGACTATCAGACTAGTCCGAAGATTTCCAGAAGCGAAATCGGACAAGTCCGCTCCTAGCCGGACTAGTCTGATATTTCGGGACACTTAGGGTTTGCTACACGCAGCACACCGGACTAGTCCGGTGACCACCACGTACTAGTCCGATCTTTCTAAACCCTAACGGTCACTTTTATAAACCCATATAAATAGAGGTGCACGGCCATATTTCACATCACTCTCGAACCCTAGCGCCGTCACACCTCCCAAGAGCCTCAAAACACATCTCTCCACGAAATTAAGTGCAACAAAGATCAATCCTTTGAGGATACACTCTAGATCATTGGAGAGACACGTTCAACACTCATTGAGTTCTTGGTTTGATTCTCTAACACACTCCTATGATTTCATTGTAATCTTTTGAGTGTATTCTTGGTGGTATTTTGTGTTGTAATCTAGGGGAGCCCTTGACGTGTGAGAAGGACCCTTTGAATTCGGTTATTCACCCCTTTGTGATAAGTGGAAGAGAATTGGCCTTCTTGGCGATCCAACGAGGGTAGGGTTGGAGAAGACCCGATCCTTTTGTGGACTCCTCAACGTGGATGTAGGTTGCCTCTGTGGGAACTGAACCACGGGATAAATCTCTTGTGTTCTTGCTTTGTGTTCATCGTTCTTTACATCATATCAATCTAGGGTTTGAAATAATCTTGCTCACTTTACATTGAAATATCAAATTTAAGATTGACTTGTGATATACTCTAGTACATAATCTTGCAACACATAAATTACAAGTATATTTCCGCTGCTACACCCTAGAATCAAACTTAATAAATCAAACTTGATCAACCTAGTTCGTACACACCGGACTAGTCCAATATCTCAAGTTTTGATCTGGTGATTAAGTGTTGCAGGTTCAGACAAAATTTAAAAGGCCTATTCACCCCCCCCCCCCCCCCCTAGGCCACATTCAGTTAGAAGCACAGAAGTCTTCAACAAAATGCTACATCTTTTTGTTGAAGGTTCAGACAAAATTTAAAAGGCCTATTCACCCCCCCCCCCCTAGGCCACATTCAGTTAGAAGCACAGAAGTCTTCAACAAAATGCTACATCTTTTTGGTACATGTTCGCAATCAAATTGTGTACATCTACCAGGGGGCCAAGTGAGACAAATGTTGAAGACAAAAAATGAATTTCATAAATTTCTTGGATTTCATTCATCTGAGGACAAGAGATTACAAAATTGGAGAAAATAAGAGAAGATACAAGTGGGAGCTACAAGGAGAAAGTCCTAAATCCTACGGAAGAACGAGGCAACCTTCTGGGCAACCTCCGACAAGCTGGCCTTGGCCGCATCTCCCTCTCCATTGATGGGACCTTCAAGCACCGGATCTAGTGGGAAATGAGGATCCCCGCTTGTGTAGCACGTTAGCATGTACTCTACGACGTTCTGCGTAAGGTATTTTCCTTCAGTTTCCAACTGATCCGTGATGACATCGCCCGTCTTGTTGATTTTGTTGCCCGTTGAGCTCAATGCCTTCAACGCCTGGTCCAGCTCTAGCTCCGGATCGTCCGAACGCACGGGACTGAAGCCCAACGGCATCAGCGCGTCATTAGCTTTGCCCAAGAAGTCCCATACTTGTTGGGACTCCACAGCCCTTGAGCCTCGCATCTCTTCCAAGGACCTCTTGGCCGCTGCAAGCTCCGAACCCTCCCGGGCAAGACGCTCGACCTCTTTGGTGTGCTGATGAATCCTTTCAGCAACTTGCCTTTCGAGGTTGGCAAGCTCCTCTTCCCAGACGTGGATCTTGTTTCGGGGGTCAACCAGGTCTCTCTCCCGACCCCGCACCTTCTTCTCCCTGGCAGCAACTTCGTTCTCCCTTTTGGTGAGGTCTTGTCCCCGCTGCCAGGCCTTCTTCTCTTCGCTCTCATAGAGCTCCTCCAGCTTCTTGGTGCGCTCTGCAAGACTCTTGTCACCCAGAGCCAGCCTCTGGGTGAGCTCCTCCTCCCTCTTCACGAGGTCATCCCTCAGCTCCAGGAGTTTTTGCTCTTGATCTTCGAGCTTCTTCTCCCACACCTCAAGAGCCTCCCGGCACTTGACAAGGCTCTTGTGGATGGTACTGAGTTTCTCCTGGCGATCATTCGCTGCTTCATTAGCAGCCACGGCTTGTTCGTGTATAGCCCGAGACTAGTTGTCGAGGGATCGCACCATGCTTTCCCTCTCATCCAGCAGCTGGCCCCAGTACTCCATTCGGGCCTTCTCCCTCTTGACCCACTCCTTGTCGTCAGCCAGCCTTGTTTGCGCCAGCTTGGTCTCGAATTGGAACTGGTTGCGCCACCTCCTAAGGGTCTGGTGCTCCTCCTCAAGGGCCTTGCTGTCGTGGTAAAAGGCAAGTTGGACCTGACGAAGGCTAGAGCAGGCGTTGTCGATGGATAATGATAGGTGGATCGGCTCCGGACCTGCCGGGGTCCTCTCCGCTGACTCTAGTGGGTTCTCCATAACAAAAATTGGGTCCCACTCTACAAGAGTGGTCCCCTGAGCTTCCGCGGCACTAGGGCCACCCACCGGGAGTGCCTCAGTCGTCGCCGAGGAAGGTCTGGCAACGGTAGCTTCTACCTCTGGAATTAGCTCCGAAGGTCCTGCCACCAGGTCATCAGCAGCTGATCCCTCAAGCAGAGGATCGGTCG
This sequence comes from Tuctoria greenei, assembly GCA_036927565.1. NCBI lineage: Eukaryota > Viridiplantae > Streptophyta > Magnoliopsida > Poales > Poaceae > Tuctoria > Tuctoria greenei. Next base: position 91,255,352 of record JAYESD010000006.1, on the reverse strand, counting down.
CTTCGTCTGGGCACCCTGGCTCAGGCGCGGGTACCTTCGGAACTACCACCTTCAAGGCAGGCGCTGAAGATTCGGCCGGAGCTGAGACCACTTTTGGCTCTGACGCTGGTGCCTCCTCCACCGCTGGTTCAGGCGCTAGTGCTTCGACCTCCACTGGTTCGGGTGTCGGCACCTCCGCGACAACCGGCTCAGGCGCCAAAACATCATGAACCACCGGCTCCACTGTTGGGGCTTCAATAACATCCGTCTCTAAGGCCACAACTGCAGCTAACTCCGGCTCTGAGGCCGGAGCGTCCATCATCACAGCATCCAAAACCGGAGCTTCAACCTCCGGAGCTGGTGCCGCTGGTACATCTTCATTCCCGTGGTCTGGCGCTACCACGGGAGCTTCAGGAGATGAGTCGAGGTCCAGAACCTCGACAGCTGGTGCCGGAGCTGCCGAGACCTTAGCCACCACCTGGGGCGGCGCTGGAACTGGAGCCGGAGCCTCCGCCTGCACAGCATCAGCTGCTGTCACAGGAACCGGAGCTTCAACCCCTTTCTTAGATACCCTGTGGATGAAGGATGAAGAAACTCAAAATATGATTACAAAAAAACAATCAACTGAGGTAAAAAAGCAAATTTACCTTGGGAGACTTTCGCTCCAGCTAGCGCGGAACCATTTTGCCAGACGCTCAGAGCCCGACCCAGTCGCAACTGAAGTAGTAGCTTCGGCAGGCTCTTTGGAGCTTACTGCCACCGTCAGCAACGTCTTGGTTGGGGCCTTCCTCGATTGAGAAGGACCCTCGGACCTAGAGCCATTAGCTGGCCCTGGTGCCAGAGCCACACGGTCGGAGCTGGCGCCCCGAGGAGACGCCGATGCTGGAGTTGTTGTCGCCGTCAAGGACCTCCCCCGCCAAGGAGAAGGAGCTGTTGTGGAAGGAGAAGGTCTGACGGGCCTCCCGTCAGAGTGCTTCAACTTCCTCTTTCGGCTGGAGGGCTCCGCCAACTCTTTGCCCTTGCCAACGGCTTCAGCTCTCTGTCTCGGGGCAAGAGCAGGGCCACCTTCGGAAGATCCGGAGATCGCCAACCTGGTGGTCGGACGCCTCTCAACTTCACCGAGGTCGTCAAGCACCGGCATCTTCCGCCGGAGCTCCCAGCTAAACTCAGCCTCCATGTTCAAGGGGAGGAAAGCCACCGGCGGAGTTAAGTCATCTCCCTCGACATCGATTCCATGCTGGAACTTCTTGAGATGAAGCTCCAAAGCAGCGCCTTCCAAATTGGACTTTAGACCGGTTTTAATCCGGTCATCGTCTATCACGCTGTTGAGGGCCCAGGCGTGCTTCTCCCTCTTCTTCAGTGGAGCCCACCTGTTGACCAGGAAGTTGCAGAAGACCGCCTGGGGAGTCACTCCTCCTTCCACGCATTGGCGGATCCTGGTCAAGGCAGGGTTGAAGGCCTCCGATAGCACCAGAGCCTCGCTCCAGGCATCGATGTCAACATTGGGAAGACCCTCAGGCAGCTCCAGCTTCTCGTGCTCCTCTGCCGTGACGACAATCCAATCCTTCTTCCAGTCGTCCCACTTGCAGGAAGGGAACGACCTCAAGTACTTGTAGGAGCATTTCTTGCGCTTCACAAAATAGTAGAAGCCAAGATACTCGTCACTCTTGCCGGTAGTGTGGATGGTGAAGAAGGTACGGAAAAGCTCGACGCAGAGGGAATACCCACCCACATCTCGCAGAAGTGGACGAATGTCGACACAAGAAGAATGGAGTGGGGCCAAGGTGGTACAACTGCAAACCATAGAAGTCTAACAGCATCAAGAGAAAAGTTGAGAAAGGTGGGATCAGTCCCACCATGGCGTACGTAGAAAAGTACACCATGTCGCCGGCGCGCTCCTTCTTGAACGGGAGCTTGCTGGCGCAGACCAGGTGGTTGAAGGAGTCGCTGGAGCACCCCATGTAGGTACGGACCTTCTTCAAATCGCCGTCGGTCGTGAGACGGCTCTTGCGAAGACCTAACTCCATCGCAGCACGGCAGGACGAGAGAGGAAAAGCAAGCAAAAGTTTGGAGGATTCGAGCGCAAGTTCAAATGGAGGTGTAAGGAATCCCCAAATGGTGCGCGCTTTCCTTCTTAAGTAAGCCCCCGCAACGCTTGGATGGAAACCGCAGGAGGGCCAAGGATACAGTTCAAAAACTTCACGCTGCCAATGACAAGGGGGCCTGGGGCCACCCAGACGATCAAGTTGAGGTCCTTACCCCAGGCGAACAGTTGTCATCATGAGAGGCGGGAAACCCGAGGGCGGCGGCCTGATAGGGCACGCGGAATCGATACGGTTTTCGTATTGGGAACCGGCGACCTTCAATTGTGTGAGATCTGCACACGCATATCTCACCAGCCACATCCTAAAGATGCCACACAGCGATGGTTTAATTGCGAACCACCACCTCAACTGCACATCCAAAAACCCTTGAAGACACGACGCAGAAATCGAAAGATGGATCCACCTCCAACAGAATGACTTAATCCAAAAGGTCTCTCCCAGAGGTGGGCCCAGGGGGCCACTATCGGTACCCTGTACCGGATACCCCTTGGAACTGCGAGGAGTGCAAAGGAACTCCACCTATCTGAGTTGAAGACCTCCGAAGGCCCCACGTGTCACTCGGAACCAGACCTACCTCCCTTCTATGGTTAGTCCCGGTGCCGACACGTGTATCATAAAACTGGAGCTACATTCCATACATGGGAAAGCTCCGGACTAGATACCTGTGTGGCACCCCCACACCTAACCCCGGACAGAGGGAACCTCTGGTACCGACACGTGTACAACAGCACCAGACCTACTCGTCCAAGACAGTAAGCTCCGGAGCTGCCACGCATCCAACCGTCGGACCTTCAACCTCAACAGACACATTGGTGGACCTTCAACGGCTCGGACCTTCAAGGGACATTAAAGACTTCAAGACCTGATTATGTGTCATTAATGCTATCTTAATGACACACGATCGGATGGCCCTTAATTCCAGTAACGCCACCATTGAAGGGATTTATCACGCTATTAAGGGTAATTAAGTACATTAAACCGTGTATTAGATATCAGTAACTGCCAGGGCCACATGTCGGGCCAGGCTGATGATGTAACAGTCAGTCCTTGTACTATAAAAGGACTGGACGAGCGATACACAGGGAGGATTCTTCCAGACACTCTGGTCTCTCACACGCAAGCGCTCAGACGCTCAATACAGCAACAACACACACCCGTGGAGTAGGGTATTACACTCAGGCGGCCCGAACCACGTAAATCCTCGTGTCAAATCGCCATCTTGTTTTGAATCTCCGCGCGCCCTAACCGAACTACAAAACTACGCGGTCTGCCAACGGTAGTATCGGGAGAATTGCCGGAGTCAGACTCTGACAGTGTTGTTCTACTGTCCAAATCCAGTCCACGTGAATTCCCTTCCCTTTGACTCCTCTCCATTGTTCCTAAGCAAAACAATAAAGCATGTGGTTCCACGGTCTAGAGAAGATGGACATAAGGCCAAGAATGAGTTCATCTGATAGTTTAGTTGACATGCACGAGCGCGAGTAATCAGAGCGAAAACCAGTAGTTCAATGGATTTGGATGTATCGATAGTGTTGATGTCATCATCGGACTGGACGGAGCTCCTTCTTGTGGTCCCATAATTTCCCTTGTTCCACTCTTGCGATGCAGGTGTACGGCAAGGCTAGTACCTTCAAGTTGCTCACGACGGGAGTAACACAATCTGGTGATTGCTTTCCAAGCCACATCATCAACAGCTTGCTCCCTGGTGGATCTCCATGTGGTTGCAAAATGTCAGGTGATCACGACATCCTTAGCAAGAATACTAACTTGAGCCCTCCATTCTTCACATCCATAGAAAGGAATCCTCTTAACATAGTACTCTGGGTGCATATTGCATAGGTCAAGGAACTCCTTCAATTTCTTAGCTGCAAATCCTCCATCGGTCGCATCAGAATGGAATTCCTGAGCAAAACGCAAAACTGGACCTTTATCCTCTTTTCTAGCTTCACTAGGCGCGGATGCACTCTTCTGGACTACAGGTACATCTTCTGGGGCTGCGGTTTCGTCCTCTTGGTTATCCTCTTGTGGCTCCTCTTCATAGGGTTCCTCACTTTCATCTGCTTCGTCTTCATCTTCCCCATGTGACTCATCTTAATCTTCATCATCACTATAAAACTCCACCTCTTCAATATATTCCTCCGTTGTGTTGGTGTGCTCATGCTCAACTTCTTTTGCGGGAGAGCTCACTTCCTCCTCTTCTTGGACTGGTTCTCTCGGTGGCTCCTTATGAGTCATAAGCTTGCTTCCGAGAGGTGGCAAACGAGCTCTCTTGTGGGCTGTCATTTTTGTGTGAGCCATCTATAGAGAAACATGAGAATACTAGAGGAATGTGTAAATGCATGTTCTAAAATTGCAGCAGTCAAAAAATAAGGTAAGAGGGTGTGCAATAGCCCAAAAAGATGGAAAAGGGGTAAAAAATTTGCAGCAGCAGTAAAACATAAATTGTTCCACACTATATAGGTGGTGAAGGCAAAAATAGTGCAAAACAGGTAAAATTTTGAAATGCGAGAAGTCCTAAGTGGTTTGTGGTGTCCATTCTACCTAATCTTGCGTACTATGGTCAAACACGGCTCTGATACCAATTTGTTACACCCGGTTCCGAGAATGAACCATGTGTGACGCATATGTGTGTCCAAGATGTTTAACACACATATACAAGTGCATCACAAATGATATTCAGATTATAATCATGTCTCGAATAATAATAATAATAGTAGTACTTTAGTACAATATTCAAATAGTCTTGAATACAAGCTCTAGTAACATTGCAGCAGAAAAATAAGCACTAGTAGACTCCATCTCCACACGCAGTTCGACAGTAACACGCACGCCTAGTACTCCTCAAAGTCCTCCGAATACTCCAAATTATCTCCTTTTATTGAACTATTTAGGAGATAGCAAGGGTGAGTGAAAGTGCATCTAGGTTCCCCGTGGGTTTTGGATGATTGATGACGACAATTAAGTCGCTAATGAGCTCAAGTGATCTTAGCACAGGTGAAGACTCAATCGGAGACGCAAACCCTCAAAAAGGAAAAGGAAGGAAACGGAGTCAACTCGAAGCGTAGAAACTAGGGTTTCTAGCGTGATTGAGTTAGACTAGCCGTAGTAATAGGAGGGTGTGTGTGTAAAGTGCATTGAGATCAAGTTTGGGAGCTCAAAGTGGTTTAGAGGTCAAACCTATGAAAGAAATGAGTGAATGAGTGGTCTGGCCGTAGGGCCGGACTAGTCCGTGCAGGAGGCCGGACTAGTCCGCCCCTGGCCGGCCAAGTCCGTTATCGGCCGGACCAGAAGGGTCTGACCGAGATAGGACTAGTCCGTTTGTGACCGGACTAGTCCAGGTAGCTGTGAGTGGGTTTTGGGGATGAAGTCCCAAAATCACGGACTTGTCCGTTTTGGACCGGACCAAGAGGTCCTGAGTGAGAACGCACTAGTCCGCCCGTGGGGACGGACTAGTCCGGGTTGGCTAGGAAAAGGTGCTTCTGTGGCTAAGTCTGGGAGGACTGGACTAGTCCGCCCTAGGGGCCGGACTAGTCCGTGGTCCTCAGACTAGTCCGTTTTCACACGGAGCAGAAGGCTCTGTGTGAGATCGGACTAGTCCGGTGTTGACCGGACTAGTCCGTTCTGGAAGTGACCGTTTGAATTTGAAGTTTGGCGGGTAGCGTGACGATAGTGTGTCAGCTGTCGGGACCTGACAAAGGGGTCAGTGGTCCCCTAGGCCGGACTAGTCCGGGCCAGTGGCCGGACTAGTCCGCCCTTTTGCTGAAGTCAGCAGATTGGGCTTGGGACCCCTATAAAAAGGGGACCCCCGGCCTCATTTCGAATACCTTTGGAAAAACTCAAACCCTAGCGCCGCCACAGCCAACTTGGAGCACTCCTAAGCCTCCTTCTTGCCTACTTTCCCTCTAAAACTAATTCTTGAGTGGATTAGGGTTTAGTGAGGTGGAGAAGAGGAAGAACATCGCGCTTGTGCTCCCGGTTTGATCTCTTGCACTCGTTGAGTCTTTGTGGGCTGTGTATTGAGTTTGTTTTATTGTGTTGATCACATTTGTGGTGTGGGAGCCTCGGTTTGTGAGAAGCCCCAACGAACTTTGTAATCACCGTTGTGATTAGTGGAGAACCAAGTTAGGCCCGTGCGGTAAACTTGGTGAGGGAAGGGTTGTTGGACCCGGTCCTTTGTGGACTCCTCAACGGGGACGTAGATTCCTTGTGTGGAATCGAACCTCGGGATAAAATCCTTGCCCCCTTGTGTTCTTCGCATTCATTCTATTGATTACATTGTTCTAGGGTTGGTAGTCTCGTTTCATACTCCGCATTGCTACAAACTTGTGGAAACTTGACTTGCTCTTGTGTAGGTTGTTGCTCAACTTGACTTAAACATATACTCACTTGAAGCAACGAGAAAATTCCCTAAAACTTGCTAGAAACATTTTTTAGGGTTATTCACGCAGGCTGACCGGACTAGTCCGCCCCCTGACCGGACTAGTCCGCCCCCTGTAATTTAATCTCGTTTTATTGAGTCATTTGCAGGTCAATTAGCCTATTCACCCCCCCCCCCCCTCTAGGCAACTTTCAATTGGTATCAGAGCAGGACTCTCCACAAAGAGTCTAACAACTCGGAGAGATGGCCGGAGTGGTGAATGACGATGCATCGAGCAGCAACTACGAGGCGACCCGTGAGGAGACGTTGGCTTATCAAGGTAAGCCAACGGACGATGAGGAGACTCGCCAACTCAAGGCGAAGCTCCGGGAGAAGTTGAACATCTCCAAGATTGATCCGTCAAACCAATCAAGTGGTGGTGGCAGAGCCAACTACAACCGGCAAGGGTTCAACTATGAACGCCTTGCCGCCAACAACCACTACCTGTCCATCCCATTGGGGAAAACTCCCCAATTCGATGGAACAGACTACGGTATGTGGAAACACAACATGAAGATCCACCTCGTGTCACTCAACCCAGCGTTGTGGCAAATTGTCATGACCGGGGTGGAGATTCCAAAGGATGAGGACAACATAACTCAAGAACAAGCCATCCTCATCCACCGCAACGCTCAAGCTGCGGGTGTGATCATCTCATCTCTCTCTAGAGATGAGTTCAACCGTGTCGATGGCCTTGAAGTGGCCAAAGACATATGGAACACCCTCAAGACGGCGCATGAGGGAAACCGAGTGGTCAAGGAGGCCAAGATCGAGCTCATCGAAGGAGAGCTTGGGAGATTCGCCATCTTGGATGGTGAATCCCCCCAAGACATGTACAACCGGCTGAAGGTGCTGATCAACAAGAGCCGATCATATGGCTGCACCAAGTGGACCGACCACGAGGTGGTGAAGAGGATGATCCGGGCATTCATGCCTAGGAACGTCTCTCTGTGCTCCATGATTCGGGAAAGCCCGGGGTTCACTCAAATGACCCCGGAGGAGGTCCTTGGGAGGATCATCAACCATGAAATCATGGAGAAGGAGGCGCTCTTCTACAACGACCTCCAAAAGTTCACCGCCTCCAAGATGAAGAACGTTGCACTCAAGGCAACGCCCTCTTCAAAGGAGCAAGAAGAAAGTGATGAGGAGAGCCTCGACACCGATGAGGAAGAGGCCTTCTTCATCAACAAATTCAAGAGAATGATGAGGAGGAAGAAAGGGGGGCACAACTATGAGGGCAAGGGAAAGGAAAGAGCAAGGACCAAATCAAAAAGGTCTTGCTACAACTGTGGCGAGTATGGGCACTTCATCGCTGATTGCCCACACGAAGAAACGAAGAAGAAGAAGGAAGGGAAGCCTCAAGAAAGGAGATTCTTCAAGAAGAAGAGGCCCTCCGGACAAGCCCATTTGGGGAAGGAGTGGGACTCTAACGATGAGTCCTCCTCCGAAGAAGAAGAGGAGAAGATGGCCACCATAGCCATCGGGAGGAACTCCAAGGGAGGCAAGCTCTTCCCCAACCTCAACAACGACCACAAGCCTACTTGCCTTATGGCAAGGGAAGGAAAGAGAAAGGTAACATCTCATCCTTCCTCCCCAACTTCCTCACATGATGATTTTGATAGCGCTAGTGAAAATGAAAGTATGTTTAAGGACATAAGTAAAAGCACCCTACGAAGGATGAAATTGCTTATGGATGAGATCTTTGAGAAGGAGGATCTCATCAATAGACAAGAGGACATGCTCATCCTTGAGAAGGAGAGATGTCAAGAGCTTGATGAGCTCCTTGAGCTCGAAAGAGAGAAGAGCAAGGCATTGGAACACAAACTTGCTCTTTGCAAGAAAATGTGTTCAAGTCTTGAGGAGAAGTCGATTGAGCTCAAGGATGAACTTGGAAGCTTGTCAAAAGCTAACAAGATCCTTGAGACTCAAGTTGAGTCACTCAAGAACAATGTAGCCTCTTCCTTCAAGAGCTCAACCCCCTCAAAGGCCTCATCCAAGGCAACATCACCTTGCAAGTGCTCCAACTTGATCCTTAAACTTAAGGATGAACTCAACCTAGCACAAGGCAAACAAGCACCTAAGGGTGCCATCTTTGACAAGGAAAAGGTGGCATATGCACGAAGTGCATTCACCAACACAAGACCACCCCATGTCAAGGATGGTCTTGGCTATACTAGAGGTGCAAGGCATAACGCCAAAACCTCCAAGTATGGCAAAGACATGATTGTCCTTGTTAAGGGGAGTTCATCCCAAACTAAAAATGAAAAGAACTCACCCTCTAGCAAAAACTTGCCTAAATCTGAACCGCATCATTTATTTCATGATTTTGATGCATCTTATGTGTTGAAGAAGAACAAACACGGCAAGGTGTTTGCTAGATATGTTGGGCCACTCCGCAAGAGCCCCAAGCCTTGCGTGTGGGTGCCAAAATGCCTAACCACTAACGTCAAAGGACCCAACTCCGCTTGGGTACCTAAAAGAAAGGCATAAAACTTGTTTTGTAGGCTTACTCCTCCGGTGGATCGAAATGGGTATTGGATAGCGGATGCACCAACCACATGACCGGAGAGAGAAGCATGTTCATAGAGTATGAGGAGAATAAGGACCCAAGTGAAGGAATCTTCTTTGGGGACAATAGCCAAGGGAAAATCCTTGGCTCCGGTAAAATTTCTATCTCCTCATTACATACTTTATCAAATGTCTTGCATGTTGATTCTCTAGACTATAATCTCCTATCCATATCACAACTATGTGATAGAGGATATAAATGTGTGTTTACTAGTGAGGGAGTGAGTGTCATTAGAGAAGGTAATGACTCGATAGCCTTTAAGGGAGTGCTCAAGGGAAAGCTCTATCTTGTGGACTTCACCGCGGATAAAGCTCAACTTGACACATGCTTAATGGCAAAAGCCAACATGGGATGGCTTTGGCACAGAAGGCTAGCCCATGTTGGAATGAGAAAACCTTCAAAAGCTCCTTAAGGGTGAGCATGTTCGTGGCCTAAAGGATGTAGTATTTGAAAAGGATAGGCCATGTAGTGCTTGCCAAGCGGGAAAGCAAGTAGGAGCTCAACACCCCTCTAAGAATGTCATGACGACAACTAGACCTTTGGAGTTACTCCATATGGACCTTTTCGGCCCCATTGCCTATATTAGCATTGGTGGCAGCAAGTATGGTCTAGTTATCGTTGATGATTTTTCAAGGTATACTTGGGTGTTCTTCTTGCATGATAAAAGTGAAACTCCCGGTGTCCTCAAGAAATTTCTAAGGAGAGCTCAAAATGAGTTCACCTTGAGGATAAAGGCTATAAGAAGTGACAATGGCACCGAATTCAAAAACATGCAAGTAGAAGAGTTCCTAGATGAGGAGGGCATCAAGCATGAGTTTTCCGCTCCCTATTCTCCACAACAAAATGGCATAGCCGAAAGAAAGAATAGGACGCTTATTGAGATGTCAAGGACGATGCTAGATGAGTACAAAACATCGGACCGGTTTTGGGCGGAAGCGGTTAACACTGCTTGCCATGCCGTGAACCGATTGTACCTTCATCGCCTCCTCAAGAAGACTCCTTATGAGCTTCTCATTGGTAAGAAACCCAATGTTTCTTACTTTCGGGTCTTTGGTAGCAAGTGCTATATCCTCAACAAGAAGCCTAGGACTTCGAAGTTTGCTTCAAAGTCCGATGAGGGTTTCTTGCTTGGATATGACTCAAACACTCATGCGTACCGTGTGTTCAACAAATCCTCCGGAATTGTTGAAGTAGCACGTGACGTAGTGTTTGACGAGACCAATGGCTCTCAAGTGGAGCAGGTTGATCAACATGCCCTTGATCAAGAGGAACCTCCACTAGAAGCTCTAAGGAAAATGGCACTTGGAGATGTTCGCCCACAAGAACCATCTCAAAGTTCAAGTGACCATCCTCTCTATGAAGTAGGTCAAAACCCCATTGGACAAGTTGAAGATCCTCTAGATGCTCCCCAAAGTGATAATGAGAATGAAGATCAAGGGGGAGGCATGAATCAAGGGGGAGACCAAAGTGAAGAAGATGAACCAAGTAATTCAAGAGGTCAACCCCCGCATCCTCGTGTTCATCAAAGTGTTCAACGGGACCATCCCGTTGACAACATTCTAGGAGATATCACAAAAGGAGTAACAACACGCTCACGTGTTGCAAACTTTTGTGAGCATTTCTCTTTTGTCTCATCCTTGGAACCACATAAGGTTGAAGATGCCTTAAGGGATCCGGATTAGGTAGTTGCCATGCAAGAGGAGCTCAACAACTTTGAAAGGAACAAGGTTTGGGAGCTTGTCAAGCGCCCTCAAGCTAATGTTGTTGGAACCAAGTGGGTGTTTCGCAACAAACAAGATGAGCATGGCGTGGTAACTAGGAACAAGGCACGACTTGTGGCAAAAGGATACTCACAAGTTGAAGGATTGGATTTTGATGAGACATTTGCCCCCGTAGCTAGGCTTGAGTCAATTCGGATACTATTAGCCTTTGCTACTCATCATGATTTCAAGCTCTACCAAATGGATGTTAAGAGCGCATTCCTAAATGGTCCAATCAAGGAAGAAGCTTTTGTAGAGCAACCTCCGGGATTTGAAGACCAAGACTATCCTAACCATGTGTACAAATTGCGAAAGGCCCTTTATGGCCTCAAGCAAGCTCCTAGAGCTTGGTATGAGTGCCTAAGAGACTTTCTAGTTGAGAATGGTTTTAGGATAGGAAAAGCGGATTATACCCTTTTCACAAAGCACTTCAACGAGGATCTTTTTGTGTGCCAAATATATGTGGATGACATCATATTTGGTTCCACAAATAAGGTGTTTTGTGACGAGTTCTCCAAGATAATGACGCAGAGGTTTGAAATGTCCATGATGGGTGAGTTGAAGTTCTTTCTAGGATTTCAAGTGAAACAACTCAAAGAAGGGACGTTCATAAGTCAAACTAAGTATACTCAAGATATTCTAAGAAAGTTTGACATGGACAAAGCAAAACCCATCAAAACCCCTATGGGGACAAATGGACACCTAGACCTAAATGAGGACGGTCCAAGTGTGGATCAAAAGCTATATAGGTCTATGATCGGATCACTTCTCTATCTTTGTGCATCTAGGCCCGATATCATGCTAAGTGTGTGTATGTGTGCACGCTTTCAAGCAGCACCCAAGGCTTGTCATTTGACCGCCGTTAAAAGGATCTTGAGATATCTTGTACACACACCTACCCTAGGACTTTGGTACCCCAAAGGATCCAAGTTTAACCTCATCGGATATTCCGATGCGGACTATGCGGGGTGCAAAGTTGATAGGAAGAGCACATCGGGTACGTGCCAATTCTTAGGTCGATCTCTTGTGTCTTGGTCCTCTAAGAAGCAAAACTCTATTGCTCTCTCCACCGCCGAAGCTGAATACGTTGCAGCCGGAAGTTGTTGTGCACAACTTCTCTGGATGCGACAAACGCTTGGGGATTATGGGATTAACCTGCGTAAAATTCCACTCTTGTGTGACAACGAGAGTGCAATCAAGATAGCCCATAATCCGGTGGAACACTCTAGGACCAAACATATAGACATTCGACACCATTTCTTGCGAGATCACTCAATGAAGGGAGACATTGAGATTTCGCATGTGAGGACGGAACATCAACTTGCGGACATCTTCACCAAGCCTCTTGACGAGAAGCGTTTCTGTGAGCTAAGAAGTGAGCTCAACGTGTTGGATTCTCGGAACGTGGCTTAAACCACATTCCTCATATATTTTGAGCCACATTTCGAAAAACTCCTCTCTATGTCGATTTCTCCTCAAATTTGTTTGAGAAATCTATTTTCTTCATGAAAATGTTCATAAGTTGTTCTTTATTGACTCATAATCATGTTTGTCATGTTTTCCTTGCTATATCTGTCCAAAAGGACTTATCTTTATGGGCAAAACCCAAATATATTGTTTTTTCAGCCCAGCTGGACTGGACTAGTCCGCCCCTATGGCCGGACAAGTCCGGGTCAGACTAGTCTGCGGCTAGTCCGCGCACCGGACTAGTCCGGCCTTCCACCGGACAAGTCCGGACCCGGACTAGTCTGGGTCTGGTCCGCAGACCGGACTAGTCCGGCCCCTCAACCGGACTAGTCCGGCCCTTGGGGACTTAAACCCCCAGGCGGCCCGGACCCCCTCTCTCTCTCTCTCTCACTTGACTCTCAAGCTTCCACACGCGCACAACCGCCCCCAAATCGGCGATTTTGCGCTCCAACCACCAAAACTCAACTCCAATCCGCGCATCGAAGTCCTTGGGAGTGAGGGATCACTTCCCCGCGCTCCACCTTCGAGATCCACGCCGATTTCGACGACTCAAGCGGATTTTTGAAGGTATTTCACCGTTCCTCAAAAACTAGCCCCATTCTTGATTCTTCAAGTTTTTGATAGGAACACCTTCATTAATGTTGTTCTATACACCCTTGCAATCATAGCCTAGGAGTATTGCGCATTGGTTCACAAATTTTTCGATGAATCGATTAGGGTTAGGGTTCTTCCTGTGTAACCCGGACTAGTCCGGCCACCAGGCGGACAAGTCCGGCCGGCGGACTAGTCTGCCCCTGGGGCGGACAAGTCCGGTTTGCACAGGGCAAACCCTACTTCTAGTTGGTTCTCGAGATCTTTTCGGCAATACTTCTTCTTCCTAGGCTCATATCTTCCTCTCTCCATCCTTTGCACAGAATGTCGAACTCCGAGCGCTCTCCTCCGCGTGTCAACCTCGAGGGGCGTACCAAGGCCCAAATTGCCGAGGCTCGGACTAAGGCTGCGCTAATGGAGGCGCAGAAGGCCAAGGAGGAAAGAAAGCTCAAGGCACTCGAAGCATCCAAGGTGGCTGCGAGCATCTACAATGAGGATGAAGCCATTGCCCGTGCCACCGCAGAATCACTGAATGAGCTGCGAAAGAAGAAAAGAGAGGATAGGGAGGCCCATAACTCCAAGGCCGCTGAGGCCAATGCCCCAAAGAGGAAGAAGCTCGTCACTCTTGGCGAGAAGGCTAAGGGCAAGGAGCCAGCCCAAGAAGAGGCTGTCCCTAGGGTCGAGCGTGACCCGAAGAAGGGAAAAGCTCCGGCTCCTATCGAGCCAAAGAAGAAGAACCCCGCAGTCAAGATATCAGCTAAGAGGGCTGCTGGTGGGGTTGTGATCAAGGAAAAGGGGAAGGCCACCTCTATTGGCCCCCTTGAAGTCCACACACTGGAAAGGAATCCCAACCGGCAAAAGGAACTGTCGGCAAATGTGTTCCATGGCAAAGGGGCTGAAAAGGCCCGAAGGCTAAGGACCGAGAAGGTCTATAAATTTGAAAGGAGCACAGCTGATCCCAGGTTTTGGTGTGACTTCCACTGTGACTATTACAGGCTAGTCTACCAACAAATGAAGAAGCCAGTGATAGAGGCTCAGTGGGTGGACTGGGACTATATGGCGAAGAAGGAGCACTCGGCCTTTGATGCCGTGATTGAAGTTGCCGAGCGCCATGATCTCAAGAAGATCATGGGCTTCAAATATGATTGGAATGTGGAAGTTATTCTCCAATTCTACTCCACAATCTATTTCACAAGCTCAGGTGACAGGAGGATAATTTGGATGACTCATGGTGAACAATACTCTGTCACCTATGCTGAGTTTGCAAGGATCCTTGGTCTTGAGGCTCACATGGACCACGAGATCATTATCTCGAACCTCAAGGCAGTGGATCGTGAGGAGCTGGCTTACATGTAACCAAGCCATCTCCCGTTTGATGCCGGACTAGCTCGGAACATCAAGCCATTCTACAGCATCATGAACCGGATACTTAGGAGGACCATTGCACCCAAGGACGGTGATGCAGGGGTCATTCAAGGAAACCTAAGGCACCTGCTCATTCTGATTGATGGGGAAGAGAAGTTCAATCTCGTCGACTACATCTTCGACGACATCTTCAACATCTCGCATACCCCCAACAGGGCGTGCGGGTATGCCCCTTACATTATGTGCCTTATTGAGAAGGTGTCGGGCGTATCCTTTGTCAAGGATGTATCGCACCGACCTCTGCGCCCCCAGAAGCCGCCAAATGTGCCGGTGCCTCCAAGACGCAAGAATGCTGATCCTCCGTCTCGCCCAGTGGCGCCTCCGTCTCCGCCTCCGCCTCAGTTCATGAGTGCGTTCTTCAAATGCTTCAAGGCCATCTTCACCTCGTGCCGGAAGCAAGAGATTCGCGCTCAGAGGGCACACAAGCGCCAAGAGAAGTATCTCAAGGCGGTGTGTGAGAAGCTTGAAGTTCCGATGTCATCTCCTGAGGAGAGTGATGGGGAGATCACTCCTTTCCCCGTCTTCACTGCCGATGAGCTTGCTCAGCTCCAGGAGGATGGAAGCTCCTCTCGGGCAGCTCCCTCGGCAAGGGAATCCTCCGACAACGACGACAACGACGAAGAGCCAGAGGCAAACATTGAAGACTCCGAAGCCACTAAGAGCGAAAGTGGAGAAGATGAGGACTAGGCTTAGTTAGTTGTTCCCCCTTCTTTTCCTTTTTGGTGCCTTGATGCCAAAGGGGGAGAGTTAAGGGAGTTTAGTGAGTTTAGTCCATTTGTGGGTGTGTTTTGTGATGTATGACTGTCATGTAAGTGTGTTTTGTGATGTATGACTGTCATGTAACATATTTATGCTCTTGGATGTTTACATTTGTGCAAGACTCGTTAATGTTGCTTACTATCAATATATTGCTCTTATTGTCAATCTTATGAATGTATTGATGTTATTCATGTCTTGTCACAAACTGTTGAGCACATCACGTAGGCACCCCACCATAACGTGTGTGGGTATGAAAGAACTTCTCCATCTCTTTTACATGTTGCATACATTGAGGGGGAGTCATTCATACGCACACATGTTATGAAAACCAAAACTTTATACTCTTATTTGTGAAGGACTTAATGTGTTGTCATCAATCACCAAAAAGGGGGAGATTGAAAGTGCATCTAGGTTCCCCGTGGGTTTTGGATGATTGATGAAGACAATTAAGTCGCTAATGAGCTCAAGTGATCTTAGCACAGGTGAAGACTCAATCGGAGACGCAAACCCTCAAAAAGGAAAAGGAAGGAAACGGAGTCAACTCGAAGCGTAGAAACTAGGGTTTCTAGCGTGATTGAGTTAGACTAGCCGTAGTAATAGGAGGGTGTGTGTGTAAAGTGCATTGAGATCAAGTTTGGGAGCTCAAAGTGGTTTAGAGGTCAAACCTATGAAAGAAATGAGTGAATGAGTGGTCTGGCCGTAGGGCCGGACTAGTCCGTGCAGGAGGCCGGACTAGTCCGCCCCTGGCCGGCCAAGTCCGTTATCGGCCAGACCAGAAGGGTCTGACCGAGATAGGACTAGTCCGTTTGTGACCGGACTTGTCCGGGTAGCTGTGAGTGGGTTTTGGGGATGAAGTCCCAAAATCACGGACTTGTCCGTTTTGGACCGGACCAAGAGGTCCTGAGTGAGAACGGACTAGTCCGCCCGTGGGGCCGGACTAGTCCGGGTTGGCTAGGAAAAGGTGCTTCTGTGGCTAAGTCTGGGAGGACCGGACTAGTCCGCCCTAGGGGTCGGACTAGTCCGTGGTCCTCAGACTAGTCCGTTTTCACACGGAGCAGAAGGCTCTGTGTGAGATCGGACTAGTCCGGTGTTGACCGGACTAGTCCGTTCTGGAAGTGACCGTTTGAATTTGAAGTTTGGCGGGTAGCGTGACGATAGTGTGTCAGCTGTTGGGACCTGACAAAGGGGTCAGTGGTCCCCTAGGCCGGACTAGTCCGGGCCAGTGGTCGCACTAGTCCGCCCTTTTGCTGAAGTCAGCAGATTGGGCTTGGGACCCCTATAAAAAGGGGACCCCCGGCCTCATTTCGAATACCTTTGGAAAAACTCAAACCCTAGCGCCGCCACAGCCAACTTGGAGCACTCCTAAGCCTCCTTCTTGCCTACTTTCCCTCTAAAACTAATTCTTGAGTGGATTAGGGTTTAGTGAGGTGGAGAAGAGGAAGAACATCGCGCTTGTGCTCCCGGTTTGATCTCTTGCACTCGTTGAGTCTTTGTGGGCTGTGTATTGAGTTTGTTTTATTGTGTTGATCACCTTTGTGGTGTGGGAGCCTCAGTTTGTGAGAAGCCCCAACGAACTTTGTAATCACCGTTGTGATTAGTGGAGAACCAAGTTAGGCCCGTGCGGTAAACTTGGTGAGGGAAGGGTTGTTGGACCCGGTCCTTTGTGGACTCCTCAACGGGGACGTAGATTCCTTGTGTGGAATCGAACCTCGGGATAAAATCCTTGCCCCCTTGTGTTCTTCGCATTCATTCTATTGATTACTTTGTTCTAGGGTTGGTAGTCTCGTTTCATACTCCGCATTGCTACAAACTTGTGGAAACTTGACTTGCTCTTGTGTAGGTTGTTGCTCAACTTGACTTAAACATATACTCACTTGTAGCAACGAGAAAATTCCCTAAAACTTGCTAGAAACATTTTTTAGGGTTATTCACGCAGGCTGACCGGACTAGTCCGCCCCCTGACCGGACTAGTCCGCCCCCTGTAATTTAATCTCGTTTCATTGAGTCATTTGCAGGTCAATTAGCCTATTCACCCCCCCCCCCTCTAGGCAACTTTCAGTGAGCACATGTCGTACTCAGCAAGTGTAGGAAAGTATGACATGTAGCTTAAACAAGGAGATAGCAAACGGCTAATTGCATAAGAGTACATTCAAAACGGTTGAAATGCGATATTAGGATCATTAAGTGAGGTCAAATCCCATCACAACCCAAATACCAAGACCATCATGTCTAACACCATTATTTCAGTATAAATAACCATAAACATCCATAATGTTCCATAACCATTCATATTCAACTCATAACTGTTCAACCGAATCATTATCACCAAACCCATATCCCAATTCCAATTCCCATTCAATTCCAATCTTTATTTCATACTCAGGTCCATAACTTTAATCATGTGAGGGTCCAGGTCGCTCATAACCGGGAGCATGGCTATCATGATAGTTTTACACTCTGCAGAGATTGTACCACTTTACCCACAAGTTTGTGATTTCGTCACCCGTCGGCGACTAAAGAAAAATGTCCCTTATTCAGATTAAACTACCTTAGGAGTATGGCCAAGAGATCACAAAATAGCCTTTAGAAATGGACTACCAGCATGTTTTGACCCACTAAGGTTTCACCGGAGGTGATGTCTCACAACTGAGCACATCCATCCAAGCACCCCCTCTTTTGCGACAAGGATTGAATACCCTTCCCAACTCTCTACATTATATCCCAAGTGACATGGATGGTTATACAAGTCTAGTAAAACCTATTCATGGTTTCCCATCAATTTGACACAAGCATGCAGTTTTGCAAACAAAACATTTTGGAATAGGATCAAAATGTTCAAGGACACTTGCCTTGCTCCGGTGGCTTATTTGGATCGATATTTTCAAAGTTCTTGTTTTGAAGGTCCTCTAAAGCACCTTCTAAAGGGTTACATTCTATTCCACGCGACAACATGTGAAGCAAGCATTACAATCAATAAATGTCCATATAGTACTCAATATGCCATGATGTGTATGGATGATGCAATTATGTGGTAACACATGTTATTGGGTTGCTATTATTGCTTAGTAACCAGTTACAATTGAGTTTTACATGGTTGAACAAGTTTCAGGTCATTTTGGAGAAAACTGGAATAGTTTCAGGAATTTCATAATTCAGAGGCAGACTAGTCTGCACATTGGGCTAGACATGTCCGCTCTGGACTGGACAAATCCACTATGTCCACGGTTTTGTGAACTTCCCAACTAGGGCATAGTTTTAAGCGGGATTGGGATCATATTTGACATGGAAAGTTAGAGTAGGGAAATTAACAAGAATCCAATGGTTCAAGGGTCAAGGATTAGGCACAACGCAAGAACTTGATGTCTAGATCCCATGAAGACGAAGAATTGGTGAAGAAGAACGTTGGCGTCAAAGAGTCGATGAAGAATATTGTAGTAGCGACGACAATCTTGCTTGGTCCTCGTTCTTTTCGTCTTCTCCTTCCTCCTTGTTCTCCTTCTCCCTGGCGGTGAGCTTCTTGCTCATTGTCGCGCTGCCTCCGTCGACCCTCGACTCCCGTCGACCAGCTCGGCAGTGCCCTAATAAAGTTTGTTTGTGCTTTGGTTGGAGTCAAAATGGTCCGTGCTTTGGTGGTTCACCGGTCAATGTTTATTATATTTTCGGAGTACTACGCTTATAGTATCACGCTTCGGTTGGATTAGAAATGGTCCGCTCTTTGGTGGTTCACTGGTCAATGTTTAGTATATTTTCGGAGTCCCACGCTTAGAGTATTACGCTTTGGCTAAGTATTACGTGAGGACTTATATTCAAACGTTGAGCGGCAGAAAAGATGTTGTTCAATATTTTGTGAGGGCAATGAAATAGTACAATGATAAGGACCTCCTAGTCATATCGTTCAAGCCGGGTAACCATTGGGTAACCATAGCAATATCTACACAGTACGACCAGGTCTGGTACTGTGACTCCTCAAGGCTGACAGATGAAAAAACTGGCGAGCGAAAGACCCGGTCAAGGAATGATATCTCTTCCGTTATTGACGAGTAAGTTCCTTCTTCACTTTAGTTTCCTTGCACGATAATTTTACATTAACTGTGAATGTTTTTGTTTAGGTCTTTTGGACAAGTAAAAGGAAAACGCCGACAGCTTACACATCATACTGCTTTCGATGTCCCACAACAAGCTCCGAGCAACACGTGCGGCTTCCACGTTTGCCTACACATGGCTTTATTTTGAGAGCAACCTAATTGCAATGTATGTGTAAGTGCATTTATTTTATATTATTACTAATCTTTTGCTATCATTTTATCATGTGGCAGGACTACAGACCCGCCTTCAGGAACGTTGAAGGTCATAGCATTGAGCAAGTTAGAGACGTCCTATGCAGGTTTATCATTTCTGAAATCATTAATTCAAACGGAGAATTTCATTACCCGATAGAGGATTAGGTGATAGTTATTATTTGTGTAAATTTGTTACATGTTAAGCTGGATTAACACGAGAACTCTGTGTAAATAGTTACTTTGTAACCGTGATTTACACTTTGTTAATATTTGATTGGTCAATGTGTGTACACTTTGTTAATATTTGCTAATATTTGATTAGTTACATGTTAAGCTGGATGAACACGAGACATTTGCCTATACGTATGTTTATATTTGTGTATGTTGCTGACACATGCAATGCGGCTGCGAAATCCTGGCTAGCTTCAGGATGCAGCTAGGAACCAGCATAATGAGGGGTGGGGGCACCTAATAGGAGACGCGCGTTGAGCAGGGAGCGTCTCCTATTAGCGCCGCACTGAACCTGCCTGTAAACAATCCGCGACGCGCTGTATTAGAGGATTTCTTGGATTACCTAAATGAAGGAGACACGATTTGTTATAACATGTCTCAGATCAGGCAACGTATGTGCGATGGGCTATCATAAAGCCTGTCATGGATCAGTCAACATATCTGCGAAGTGCTTTATTAGAGTGTGTCTCTCATGTACGATGATGGGAGACGCGCTTTCTTTGAGCTTGTCTCGCACTTAGTTTGATCGGCGATGCGCCTGACGCTCGTCTCTGATGATAACGTAATGCTAGACGCAACGACCGAGATGCACAGTTTGTTCGTCTCCTTTCTTCGTTCGGGAACATCTCGAATGAGCCTTTCTTACGTAGTGCTTCTTGATGGCGGCTCATGAAGAACAGCATGTGGTGGGGGTTTTCTAATAATGTGGGCAGGGTGTGAGGTGGTGTTGGGGTGTTTGTATAGGAGGAGGGGTGGCAAAGTTGGGGTGGAATCCAAGGAGGAAGCGGTGGGGACAAGTAGGGGCCTTGGTGGGATCACAGTTGGGCTCCTCAGGGGTGGGGCATGACGTTCTTGAGCCCAATTAAAGAAATTACCCAATAACTCATTGTGCAGGAAAAATAGAATTTGAGCCGAAAGCCCAAATAATGGACTAGTCCATAGGAGGTCGGACAAGTTTGTTCGGGGTAGAGAGAGTTGATCGGACGAGTCTGGTGTCAGGTTGGACAAGTCCGGGGCTTGTACAGAAAGTTGATCCAGACTAAGTTTCACGAATTACCAGACAAACTGGATGGGTTCTAGTAACCAACATCAGACTAGTTCGTAGTCGTAATAGACAAGTTCGTGGGACAACGGAAATGAAACCGGAATAGTCCGTAAATTGATCGGACAGGTCTGTGCGACATCAATGGCAAAACCGGACTAGTCCATACAGTGGGTCGGACAAGTCCGTTGCTCTGAAGAGAATTGAATTTTCTGGATCAGAAGGGTACACTAGACTAATCCGGGCTTTGTCCGCACAAGTCCGTACCAAAGCAAATTTTAATTGTTGTTTTTGCCTACAATTCATTCTACTCTCATTCCTTTTTGTGCAGCATTATGTTAAACATGTACGAGAATAAATGCAATGCATGAGGGATGAAAATGAGGGTGTTACAAACTTAAAAATTAGGTGATGCAAGCTAACTTTGTTGTTCTATCTTTCAACCAACCAAGAAAAGGATGAGGCATAAGCCCCATAATGACTAAGAAAAAAGGGTGAGGTACCATAGCCAATTTATTCAGTGCAAGGTAGAATAATTTGTTGTGCACTTGGTACTTTTGCAAAATAGAACACTGTAGCAACTCCTAATCAACAACCTAAGTTTTTATCTTTGCTTTGGGATGAGCAAAGGGTAAGCTTGGAGGAGTTTGTTGACGGTCTTTATATACCAATTTCGACCATTAATATAACTCGATTTGTCAAGGAATAAATATTTGTTACACACATCATAGTTAGATTTGACATAATTCCACTTGTACTTGGAGAAATAGTGCATGCATGAGTTTTTATGCGGAATCGAGCCAACCTTCCCCACGACGACGGTCAGCCCAGCTGGGCCTGCCAAGGGGGATAGAGATACCAAGGCATTTGACCTACTGCCCGATCCCCTCGCATAGAAAGTGAGGGATTGGTTCAAGCTCGACGACCACTTGCATCCAGATCCTCCTTTCCGGTGCATTTCGAACTTCCAGGTGACTCCTCCCTTCTCTCTCAACCTCCAGTGAGGACCTCCCCAATCATGACGGTGGCCTCAGACGGCGGGGAACAGAGACTAGGCCGCCACACTCTCATCGCTATGATGGGTTGCTTGGCTGCAAGGAAGAAGGTCGAAGGAAGGAGGGCGAGGAGTTTTTCTTCCCCGCCGATGGCAAAGAAGGAGAAAGCAGTGAAGAAAGAAGGCCCCCGGGAGCGGTTATTTATAGTCCCACCGAGGGAGCCGAATGGATGGAAACGGCGATGACGGCGCATTAAACCATCTCATAACCGACGCTGCAATTGAAGGAGTGTGATGACTGACGATTCCTTATGTGCACCTTGCCACCTCGTCAAAGGTCTCAGCGTAATGAGTTCCAGCAAAGACTGCGGGCGCTTGTGACACGCTCTGCTTCCTCACTCCTCGAAGCTCCAGCCCGTCTAAAATGGTGCACCACCCACAGGCGATGCCCCGTGATCGAAAGCTAGATACGAACCATTTCGACCCTGTGGACGCAACCTTCTACGTCAGAATGAGCAGGCAAGGACCCCAACCCCAGCATCGGGTCTAGCCAAGTCCTGGGTTCGAAGGTCACCCCACCGAGGTTTTGAGACCACCCAGAACGAGCTAGAGTAAGGGACAGACGTGTAACACCCACATTTTCAACCATCATGCATTGCATACATTCTTATACATGCTCAGCATTAAGCAACACAAAAGGAATAAGTTTAAAATAAATTATAATCATGCAAGCAAATAAAATCTTGTTGTAGTGCGGACTTGTCCGGATTTGGACCCCGGAGTAGTCCGTCTAACTCTCTGTTGTTCTCTCTGGGTAGGACGGACTTGTCCATTTTGGACCGTGCACTAGTCCGATTTTGCTCTCTGTTGTCTTTCCGGACTTTTCTGTTAATGTTACAGACTAGTCCGACAATGTTTCTGATGTTTTCCTAAGCCATACCCCGGACTTGTCCGACCCAGCACCGGACTTGTCCATTCAACTTTCAGTAACTTTGAAATAACTCTGAACGGACTTGTCCGGCTTGATACCGGACTTATCTGTTCATCTTTCTGCATTTCCAACGGACTAGTCTGACCCCTACCGGACTTGTCCAGTGTGCTCGACTTGGATTAAATATTTTCCTCCAAGACTTGCTATTGGGTATTTACCTTAATTGGGACCAAGAACATTGTGCCCAACACCTATGGAGCCCACGTCGGACCCCTACACGGCCTCCACCGCCTTAAAATCGAGATCCATGAAACACTACCACCTCCACCCCTATATAAACACCCCAACACCCATCCCTTCACCTCTTTGCCACAATTGAAGAAACCCCTAACCCTCGTTTGTGGGAGCCGTCATCAAAAGGAGTTCACCGCAGCCAGGAGAAGAGAAGGGGGAAGGAGGAGGATCAAGCAAGATTGATCTTTGTCAACTTATCAACATCATCGTCGATTCTTTGTCTCCTTCGATCTTGACGTTGAATTCTCGAATCCTCGGTCCTTCAACCCTAGGATTCATGGTAATTATCTCAGATGCATCTTTTCTACATAAATTATGGTTCTATATTAACTTTAACCACACTCTAACTGAAAAATCACCAAAAACCGTAGCCGACGGACTTGTTTGGCTCTGGTGCGTACTAGTCCAATTTTCTTTCTGTACCGGAACGGACTTGTCTGGTCTCTGTGCGGACTAGTCTGGTCTTCCTGTTCTGAAAATTTTGGAACTTCTTTAACAATCTCCGAAGTGACTTGAAACTTGCTCTAACATGTATACTTAATTGTGACAAGTTAGTAGGCTATCATATCAACCTAATAACATGCATTACACATAATTGCATTAATCATGCATGTCATGGCATATTGAGTAATATATGAGCATTTATTGATTGTAACGTTTGTCGTATGTTTGTTACGCGGAATAGAAGGTGTTGCACTAGAGGGTGTCGTCGAGGACCTCCAGCACTAGAACTTCGAAGCTTTTGACCCTAACCATTCTCAAGAGCAAGGCAAGTGTCCTTGATCATTTTGATCCTGTTTTTAAAATGTTTTGTTTGTGAAATTGCATGCTTGTGTCAAATTGATGGGAAACCCAAGATAGGTGTTTACTAGACTTGTTTGACCATACTTGTCACTTGGAATATATATTATAGAGAGCGAGAAGGGCTTTTTACCTTTTTGCTTTGCTCTAATTAATTCGGATGGGAAAACAACCAAATGGCTTAATTGTGAATTAATGAACTTATGGATGAGAATTGATGAATATGATTAATTGGTAAACATGGTACTTGGGAGATCTAAGCATGCATGGATTGTGGATTGGGTTATATGTTATGGTGGGTTGCTTGCCTTAGATCTAAGGACGGTTCATGCGAGAATATGCCAGGACAACATTGCCACTACAAGTCCAAGTATGGGTGCGGCGTAGCTGAATAATTAGGTATGTTGTCGGTATTGTACGGACCTTTGGATGGTGCCGGGAATGGGAGTCAAGGAGGGCAACCCTGGGAACCGCATGGCACATGAGGGGGTCCGTGGGTGGGAGAATGGAGATTCAAGCCTGCTGGTGAAATCTTAGTGAGTCCGTACATGCTATTAGTCCCTTTTGAAAGGCTATTTTGTGATCTCCTGGCCACACACCAATGGAAGTGTGATAAGGAATAATAGAGGTTCTTAGTCACCGAAAGGTGATAAATCACAAACATGTGGGTAAAGTGGTACAACCTCTGCAGAGTGTTAAAAACTATCATGATAGTCGTGCTCCCGGTTAAGAGCACCTGAATGACCTACATGATTAGAGGGAATTTGGGATTGGGAAGGTTTGGTATGGTTACGGTTATGGACTGGATGGTGATAAATGGTTATGGTTAATGATGATGGTAAGAATATGGTATATGGATGGATAATGAATGATGGATATGATATTATGTTTATTTGGGATATGATGGGATAAATCTCATAGTCATTGTACGATGCTTTTCATATGTTTAAATGCACTTTTCAGCAATTAGCCATTGTTTCTTATCATTCCTTGTTTAAGCTACATGTCATTATTTTCCACACTTGCTGAGTATGACATGTGCTCACCCTTGCAATTTCCCCCACCAACAGTTTCGGGTGATGTTCGGGAGTATCCTGAGGATCATGTGGAGTACTAGGCTGTGTGCTGTTGTCAGCTTGCCTGTGGATGCTCGTAGCCGCATTATATCCCTTATACTTAGTTTTCTTAGTTGCTTAATTAGATTATTTCTGTTGCATTAGTTTGCAGAACTTTTTAATAATGATCATTAGAGTTGTAATTTGAGGATTATTTGAATATTGTAATAAAAGTACTTAATTAACTTGTGCTATGGTAATTTTCTGTATATCGTGTGATGCACTCGTGTATGTGTGTTGAACATTCTTGACACATATGCGTCGCACTTGGTTCATTTTCGGAACCGGGTGTCACAAATTGGTATCAGAGCGAGGTTCATAATTCACCTCAAGGTTTTGGCAGAAACTGCATGAAGTTATGGGTACAAGGTTGAATTTCAGCTCGGCATATCTCCCACAAACCGATGGATAAACCGAGAGGACAAATCAAATATTAGAAGACATGTTGAGAGCTTGCGCCTTGAAGCTTGGACGAATTTGGGACAAAAGTTTGCCGTATGCTGAATTTTCCTAAAATAACAGTTATCAAGCAAGTTTGAAGATGTCGCCATACGAAGCACTATATGTAAGAAAGTGTTGGACACCTTTGTTTTGGAATGAGACAGGGGAGAACCAAGTATTTGGACCTGATGTGTTGCAAGAAGCTGACGAACAGGTTCAGACAATCCATGAAAATTTGAGGGCTGCTCAATCAAGACCAAAGGGCTACGCGGATAATAGGCAGAGAAACTTAGCCTTTGAAGTGTGAGACTTCGTATACCACAAAGTTTCACCTATGCGAGGTAATATGTCAGAGGCAAGTTGGCACCTCGCTATATTGGACCATTCAAGATTTTGGGCAAATGTGGAGAAGTGGCGTATAAGTTGGAGATGCTAGCACATCTTTCTGATATTCATGATGTGTTTCATGTTTCTTAGATCAAGAATGCTTAAGGGTACCAGAAGAACAAGTGTCAATGGAAGAATTGAAATATGAGGCAGATTTGACTTATGCGGAGCAACCTGTCAAAATTTTGGAAACCAAGGAGAGGGTCACAAGAAACAAGGTGATTCGATGGTGCAAAGTACAATGGAAGCATCATGTAGTTTCGGAAGCAACTTGGGAGTTAAAAGATGAGATCAAGGAAGAATTTCCCTATCTCTTCTCTTCTACATTGAATCTCGAGGGCGAGATTCATTTTAAGGGGGGTAGGTTTGAAACACCCTCATTTTAATCCATCATGCATTGCATACATTCTTATACATGTTTAGCATTAAGCAACACAAAAGGAATAAGTTTAAAATAAATTATAATCATGCAAGCAAATAAAAACCTGTTGTAGTGTGGACTTGTCCGGATTTGAACCCCGGAGTAGTCCGTCCAACTCTCTGTTGTTCTCCATGGGTAGGGTGGACTTGTCCAGTTTTGACCGCGGACTAGTCCGGTTTTGCTCTATGTTGTCTTTCCAGACTTTCCTGTTAATGCTACAGACTAGTCTGACAATGTTTCTGATGTTTTCCTAAGTCATACCCCAGACTTGTTCGTCCCAGCACTAGACTTGTCCATTCAACTTTCTTTAACTTCGAAATAACTCCGAACGGAGTTATCCCGCTTGATATCGGACTTATCCATTAATCTTTCTGCATTTCCAACGGACTAGTCTGGACCCTAGCAGACTTATCTAGTGTGCTCGACTCAAATTCAACCTTTTCCTCCACGATTTGCTATTGGGCATTTACCTTATTTGGTCCCAAGAACGTCGTGCCTAACCCCTGTGGAGCCCATGTGGGACCCCTACACAGCCTCCACTGCCTTAAACTCAAGATCCATAAAACCCTACCACCTCCACCCCTATATAAACACCCCAACTCTCATCCCTTCACCTCTTTGCCACAATTGAAGAAACCCCTAACCCTAGTTCGTGGGAGCCGCCACCAAAAGGAGTTCACCGTACCCAGAAGAAGAGAAGGGGGAAGGAGGAGGATCAAGCAAGATTGATCTTCGTCAACTAATCGACTTCATTGTCAATTCTTTGTCTCCTTCGATCTTTACGTCGAATTCTCGAATCCTCGATCCTTGAACCCTAGGATTCATGGTAATTATCTCAGATGCATCTTTTCTACATAAATTATGGTTCTATATTAACTTTAACCATGCTCTAATTGAAAATTCGCCAAAGACCCTAGCCAATGGACTTGTCTAGCCCTGGTGCGGACTAGTCCAATTTTCTTTCTGTACCTGAACAGACTTGTTCGATCACTATGCAGACTAGTCCGGTCTTCCTATTCTGAAAATTTCTGGAACTTCTTTAACAATCTCCAAAATGACTTGAAACTTGCTCTAACATGTAATACTTAATTGTGACCAGTTAGTAGGCTATCATATCAACCTAATAACATGCATTGCCACATATTTGCATTAATCATGCATATCATGGCATATTGAGTAATATATGAGCATTTATTGATTGTAATGTTTGTTTTCTATGTTTGTTGTGTAGAATAGAAGG
Organism: Tuctoria greenei; assembly: GCA_036927565.1. NCBI lineage: Eukaryota > Viridiplantae > Streptophyta > Magnoliopsida > Poales > Poaceae > Tuctoria > Tuctoria greenei. The sequence goes on along the minus strand of JAYESD010000006.1, from coordinate 91,228,103 downwards.
TGTTGCGCTAGAGGATGTTGTCGAGGACCTGTAGTACGAGAACTTCAAAGGTTTTGACCCTAACTAGTCTCAAGAGCAATACAAGTGTCCTTGATCATTTTGATCCTGTTTTTAAAATGTTTTGTTTGCAAAACTGAATGCTTGTGTCAAATTAATGGGAAACCCAAGATAGGTGTTTACTAGACTTGTTTGACCATCCTTGTCACTTGGAATATATATTATAGAGAGTCGGGGATTGCTTTTTACCTTTTTGTTTCGCTCTAAATAATTGGAATGGGAAAACAACCAAATGGCTTAATTGTGAATTAATGAACTTATGGATGATGAGAATTGCTGAATATGATTAATTGGTAAACATGGGACTTAGGAGATATAAGCAAGCATGGATTTTGGATTGGGTTGGATGTTATGGTGGGTTGCTTGCCTTAGATCTAAGGACTGGTTCATGTGAGAATATGCCAGGACAACAGTGCCACCACAAGGCCAAGTATTGGTGAGGTGTAGCTGAATAATTAGGTGTGTTGCTTGTATTGTATGGACCTTTGGATGGTGCGGGGAATGGGAGTTGAGGAGGGCTACCCTAGGGACCGCATGGCACATGAGGGGGCCTGTGGGTGGGAGAATGGAGATTCAAGCCTGCTGGTGAAACCTTAGTGGGTCTATACATGCTAGTAGTCCCTTTTGAAAGGCTATTTTGTAATCTATTGGCCACACACCAACAGAAGTGTGATATGGCATAATAGTGGTTCTTAGTCACCAAAAGGTGATGAAATCACAAACATGTGGTAAAGTGGTACAACCTCTGCAAAGTGTTAAAAACTATCATGATAGTTATGCTCCCGGTTAAGAGCACTTGTATGACCAACATGATTAGAGGGAATTTGGGAATTGGGAAGGTTTGGTATTGGTTATGGTTGTGGATAGGATGGTGATAAATGGTTATGGTTAATGATGATGGTAGGAATATGGTATATGGATAGATAATGAATGATGGATATGAAATATTATGTTTATTTGGGATATGATGGGATAAATTTCACATGGACATCATAAGATGCTTTTCATATGTTTAAATGCACTTTTTAGCAATTATCCATTGTTTATTATCATTCCTTGTTAAAGCAACATGTCATTATTTCCCACACTTGTTGAGTACAACATGTGCTCACCCTTGCAATTTCCCACACCAACAGTTTCAGGTGATGTTTGGGAGTATCTTGAGGATCATGCGGAGTACTAGGTTGTGTGTTGCCGTCAGCTTGCTTGTGGATGCTCGGTGCCACGTTATACCCCTTATGCTTAGTTTGCTTAGTTGCTTAATTAGACTATGTCCACTGCATTAGTTTGCGGAACTATTTAATAATGATCATTAGAGTTGTAATTTGAGGGTTATTTTAATATTGTAATAAAAGTACATAATTAACTTGTGTTGTGGTAATTTTGTGTATATCATTTGTGATGCATTGTGTATGTGTGTTGAACATCTTGGACACACATATGTGTTGCACTTGGTTCATTTTCGTAATCGGGTGTCACAGACAATGGTAATACGGTGCCACAAAGGGGCACCCTCATAGGTAGTGGATACCACCGATGTCTCCAACATGCCATGTCCAAGTCCCAGCTCGGTGATTCAGCAGTAACCCCCCCCCCCCACCAACCCCACAAAAGGTCGGCATCGAGCCGCCCAGGCCCCCAAAAGGCCAGTGATCCGCAAGAATATGCCGAGCGAGATTTCATGAGACGTGGGCGCCTAGACTTGACCTCAATTACCCGTCAAAATCGGGGGTTGGGTTCCATTCACATTGACATTTGGAGGCGACTGGGTCTAACTCGAATTACCCTGACAGAAATCTCACAAGAGCTCGGAAGCCCGACCAGCGAGGTCAGATTCCCAACCCTTTCGCTTCGAGTCGCGGACAGCTCGTCGAAGAGATATGGCACGGTTCACCCGCCCGTAGTGTCTAACCTTGGCAGGTCACTAACTGCTTGCAAACAAAAAGCAACACAATGAAGAAATCGCCCACGACGATTGAACCCTGGGCAGCCCGCGGACGAGACACGATGATGAGTAGTTTAGGCCCGATCTTCCGAGAGGTAAATCGATTGGGGTGGAGAACTCAACATTGATGATTTGCGGCACTTGAGCAGCTCGAATACCTCTGCAATCACTACACCACTGCTCCGTTGGTTATCAACCATGTTGCACATGCTTGACCTTGCAAACAAGGCTAATCCCTCCAAGTGCAATCGAGAACACAAGCAAGAACGTTGAAGACACGATCTGAAATCGTGAAGTTGGGATCTCACAAATAGTAGAACTGCGATATTATTAATCTAAGCAAAACTCACCTAATATGGCCGGCATCTACAGTATTAAAAGGCTAGGGTTCGGCCAAAACACTATTATACGCATCCCTAATGGACTCATATGGGATACAAGGCCCAAAGGCCCGATACGGTGGTGCAGCACCAGACAGAAATCGAGACTCAATTTGTTTCGATGATTCCCGATGACTCCGGAGGATATTTGAGGTGGGACTAGAGCCATTGGAAAGTTTATCTTCTCCTCTTTCTTTGCATATGTAGAACATCGAAAACGGATTTCGTATGCATCTCGGGCGTCCGTTTTAAGGTGGACTGCACCTAGATTCCGAATTGAACTCGAGTCCAAGTTGTAATTTGATTCCATCAACTTGTGGACGTCCCAGCTAGTTCTCCATGTTCATAAGGCCTCCTCCCCTCACTTATTGATCTTCTCCATGGTTCCTAATAAAAATTAAATCATTACATAGAAATTCATTCTCAAATTCACATGGGTAGGCAGAAAGGAATGAGTTCACCTGCTGGTTTAGTAACCTCGCTCGTGCTCTTGTGATTGGTACTTGTAGTTCAATGTGAGTGTCTTCTGTTGTGATGTCCTGATCATCCTCCCCCTCTTGAATTGGAGTCGTCCTCGACTCAAGTTCATCTTCTTCTCCCACATATGGTCACAAATCTGAAATGTTTAATGTGGGACTAACCCCAAAATCAAGAGGCAACTCAAGCTTATATGCATTATCATTAACTTTTCAACAATCTTAAAAGGGCCAGCAGCTCATGCATAAGTTTAGATTCTCTCAAGTCAAGGAATCGCTCTTTCTCAAATGTAACCACACCAAATTGCCCGGTTCAAGTTTTACTTCTTTTCGACCTTTACTATCTGCAATCCTATACTTTTCATTCATCCTTTCAATATTTTTCTTTGTAGTTTCATGCATCTTAAGAATGAATTGAGATCATTGTGTAGCATCCAAATTTATAGTTTCAGAAGGAGGCAATGGTAGTAAATCAATAGGAGCACGGGGATTGAAACTATACACTACTTGTAATTGACTTACCTTCATCGTGGAGTGAATGGATCAGTTTTAAGCAAACTCTATATGTGGTAAACACCCCTCCCACAAATTTAAATTTGTTTTCAAGACAGCCCGCGACATAGTGGGTACAATACAATTAACTACCTCGGTTTGTCCATCCATTTGTGGGTGACATGTAGTTGAAAACTGCAACTTGGTTCCCAATTTATACCACAAAGTTCTCCAAAAATGACTTGAAAAATTTGCATCATGATCAGAAACAATAGTATTTGACACACCATGTAAACGAACAATTTCTACCATAAACTAATCAGCTATGTGTGAAGCATTATCATTCTTTTGACAAGGTATAAAGTGTGCCATTTTGGAGAAACGATCAACAACTACAAAAATAATGTCCAGACTATTAGTCCTAGGCAATCCCAAAACAAAGTCCATAGAAATATCCTCCCAAGATATACTAGGAAAAGGAAGAGACATATAAAGACTATGTGGGTTAAGGTGAGATTTAGCTTTATTGCATGTAGTGCATCGTGACACGTAGCACTCGACGTCACGCCTCATCTTCGGCCAAAAGAAGTGTGTGGACAGCACATCCTCAGTTTTCTTCACTCTAAAATGTCCCATCAAACCTGCTCCATGAGTTTCCTGCAAAAGTAATAGACGAATGGAGCTAGCTGGAACGCATAGCATGTTAGCACAATAGAGGAGACCCTCTTGCAACACATATTTATTTCAAGTTTTTACTTCTCTACAATTTTCAAAAGCATCTGTGAAGTGCAAATCAGTAGGATTTAATGCTTTTATTGTTTCCAAACCAAAGATTTTATGATCAAGTTGGGACAGCATAGTATAACAACTAGATAATGCATCAGCAATGACATTTTCTCCCTTTCTTATGCTTAAACATGTATGGAAAATACTCTATGAACCATTTAGCATGTCTAAAAGTGCATCTGGGTCCTTTGTGGGTTTTGGTTGATTAATGATAACCAATTAAAGCTTCCAACAATTAGATAAATTTTTTATTTTGGGTATTAAGGGTCTATGAGCTTTTGATTAAAACAAGACTAAATGAGCTCATATACTCTTAATACTCGTGGGGTGTCTACATGCATTTTGTGTGAAGAGCATTGTGATGCATTGCAAGTGAATAAACAATGATGACTTGAAATAAACTAAGCATTCAAAACATGAGTGAAACATAAGCATCACAAGCATTAAGTATTACTAGGTAAAGAGTTTACACAAAAACCACAAAATAAGTACAAGTACAAGTACATGTCCATAACTAAAATACTTCTCCCCCTTTGGCATCAAGGCACCAAAAAGGAGAAAATCTAAAAGAGTCCTAGTATCTACTCGTCGTTGCTCCCTTTGTTGTTTCCACAAATCATCTGTGCGACTAATCTAAGCATGATCAATTGTGATAAAACTAGTATAGATTGTGGAGAATCAAGTCACGAAGACGTCACAACAAGAATCACAAAATCAGTCGAGAAAAACTCAAGTTGCGATCGAAAGATCAAACAAAAGTCAATCTGTTCTACCCGAGAAAAAACAGATCTACAACACTGCAAAGAAACTCGTGTAGATCAGAAACCACAAATCCAATGACCGTAAAATTTTCACAGATGATAGATAATCAAGAAGTTGTGGAGACAACTAAAAACAATCACATTAATTGGATCTCTAAAACTTGAGTTATGATAAAACCACCAAAGAAAGGTAGTGCTGTGCAGAAACTCGACGAGAAAAACTTGTTTGAAACAAGTCGAACTGACAAGCCACAAAAGTTCCTTGAAACTACGATCTTTATTCAATAGAATGCAAGAGTAACAACCAAAAATCCGTGCACCATGAGCTCTGGCCTCCCTTGCTTATATAACCAGCCATGAGGCCAACCCAAACCAAACTAGGACTCGTATCCTACTCAGTTTCCACTGAAACTTTCCATGACTGCTCAAGACTCTTCTATACGCAGATAGAAGCAATCTTAAGACTTCAAAACACCTTAGAAACATATCCCACATTCCTAAAAACAACTCAACTTCATGACCCACATGAAATCCTATCATAACAAACTCAAATATTTTCATATTTGAGTCAAAAACGACTCAGCCGCAGCTTGAGTCCATAACCAAGCCGGTTGGACCTTTCCGACCAATTCTTTAAGTCCACTTCTCTTCATCACGCCTTCAAACCATGTTGCCACATTCATGCACTCCTTGCACACGTGTCAACATCTTCCAACGACGTCCATGATACCTGCATATGCATTGTTCTTGATTCAAACATGTTACGCAACCTCCCGATCAACTCAACACAATTCCTCCCGAACTTAGTTGTTGAACCTCATCTTCTCCCTACGACTAGTTCAACTCCTGTCACCAGCTATGTGTTCAACGCAGGCAACACATGCACATAAACAACCGATACTTCCCAGCACAAGTCCTCGACTTGACTCACGTGAGTTCCGAAACCACAACACCAAACAAACTTTCCATAGGTGTAAAGAAAGTTCGAACCATTACAAGTTAAAAGTATAACCATTGCAATCTAGCACCAGACCTTGCCAAAGCTAACCGGACCTTGAACCGGAGCTTACCAAAGCTAGCAGGACCTAGCACTGGAGCTTATCAAAGCTAGTCGGACCTAGCGCCGAAGCTTACCAAAGCTAGTCAGACATAGCCACAGCAAGTCGGACCTAACCAAAATAAGTCGGACCTAGCGAAAATAAGTCGGACTAGAAAAAGAAGATGGACCTAGCCAGAGCAAGTCGACGGACCTTACGTCAAACCTTGCCGGAGGTACCCAAAACAAGCCGGACCTATCGTTGGACCTTGTAGGAGCTTGGACCTAGAGTCGTACCTTGTTAAAAGGGTGTTTTGGCAGTATTCACAACTTTTATCGTCATAGCTAATGTATTCAGCACACATAGGTCTCACTATATCCCCCTTGATGAATGCATTAGCAACACCACTTCAAATCCAAACATTGGCTTATTCACATGAAAAGTTTTGAAAACAACTTTCTCCGCAAAATATTCCCCCCCTTTATAAATCAGAAATAAAATGAAAAGAAAAACAAAAAAAATCTCCCCTTGAGAAGAATCGTGCCAAAATGTGCCAAAACACTTGTGAATGTGTGCAATGTGTGATCAATTTCTCCCTCTTTGACAATGTATTCAGCAAGGTACAAAAGAGAAATTTTAATTTGTTATGAGCATATTATAACATATACATATAAACGAAGGCTCATCCAAGTCATACTATCAAGTAACTTACACTATCACATCAATGAAATACATAAAGTAGTGTAAAACATGCAAGAGGTCAAATGTAATTTTCAATTTAAGCAAGTCATGATCTCACAAACTTAACGATTTCAAAAACTGAAAGCATGACACTTGTTGCTGTATTTTCATTTTTCAATATCATTTAAAGTACAAATTTTGATCATATAACATTTGCAAGAGATTATATGCTTCATCAGTCTTATTCTAACCAACCAAGTCAAGCCTATGTCATTTGACAATCAGAAGCTTAAGGACATGGTATTAGTCATACACAACTTCTTCCAAGTTCATATCTAAGTGCAATGATAAGTCATCTCAAAAGAAGAAGTGTGATGCATGTATATTCTCTTATCTTTTCTCATTTTTATTTCATAATAAATGCTCAACATGTGAGTTGATTACTGATTAATTATTCATTATTAAAAGCACTCTTGTGAGCATGCAACAAGTTCAAAATAGCAAGAAAGTTTGATCATGACCAGATTTAGTGTAAGTAATTATACCGATTACTGGTCGTGGCAAAAACTACAAAATGTATAGCATGAGTAACGTAGTAAGAACTTTCAGTATGTAAAAGGAATCACAAAGTCATATATGTATAAAATATTATGCTCATATTACTTTTAAATTCAGATCCCAAATTTGAAAGCTCCCCCTCAATTTAAGCCATGAGGATGCATAACCCCTATTTCACCATGAATGTAACAAAAATGAGTGAAATCCAAAGGTTTTGTAAAGATGTCAGCCGATTGTTTTTTGGTATCTACATGGTGAAGCATAATGTTTTCTTTTTCAACATTATCACAGAGAAAATGATACCTAATGTCAATGTGCTTTGTTCTCGAATGTTGCACGGGGTTTTTAGCAATGCAAATTGCACTAGTATTATCACAAAACAGTGGAACGCTATCTAGATCAACCCCATAGTCCTTAAGTGTTTGAACAATCCAAAGAATTTGTGAGCAGGCGCTAGCAGCAGCTGCATATTCAGATTTGGTTGTGGATTGTGCAACTGAGTTTTGTTTCTAGAGGACCAAGCAACAAGTGAATTACCAAGAAAATGACAAGCACCCAAAGTACTTTTCCTATCAATCCTACAACCCCCAAAATCAGCATCTGGAAAGGCTTTCAAAGTAATTGTTGAGGAAGAAGAAAGAAAAATGCCAAATTCTTGAGTTCCATGTAAGAACATGAGAATACTTTTGACGGCTTGACGACTTGAAGCATGTGGGGAAGCTTGAAACCATGCACAAAGACATACGCTTAATTGTATGTACGGTCTTGGTGCCGTGGGGTACAAAAGTGATTCAATCATGCTTCGATATTCTTTTTTATCGACCGGGTCACCATCTTCATCAAGTTCAAGTGTCGTTGTTGTACCCATTGGTGTCCGAAGAGGCTTGCTTTTGTCCATGTTGATGCACTTAAGAAGGTCTTTCATATACTTTGTTTGATGCACAAAAGTACCCTCCTTGGTTTGCTTGATTTGCAGCCCCAAAAAGTACGTGAGTTCTCCCATCATACTCATTTCAAATTCTGAACTCATCATAGCTGAAAACTTGGACACAAGATCATGAGAAGCACAACCAAAGATAATATCATCCACATACACTTGAACGAATAATAAGTCATTGCCATGCTTAAGCACAAAAAAGAGTTTTATCAACCTTGCCCATGGTAAATTCCTTTTCAAGTAAGAATGTTTTTAACCTATCATACCATGCTCTAGGGGCTTGTTTGAGACCGTACAAGGCTTTGGACAGTTTGTAAACATGATTAGGAAAATCTGGATTTTCAAAACCCGGTGGTTGCTTGACATAAACCTCCTCATCTATGTAGCCATTACGAAAAGCACTTTTAACACCCATTTGATATAGCTTGAAACCTTTAGATGCAGCAAAATCTAACAAAATTCTTACAGCTTCTAATCTAGCAAGAGGAGCAAAACTTTCATCAAAATCTAGACCTTCAACTTGCGTGAAACCTTGATCGACAAACCTAGCCTTATTCCTAATCAAAACCCCATCCTCACTTTGTTTATCTTTAAACACCCATTTAGTTCCAACTAAAGTGTGATCTTGAGGTGGAGGTACAAGTATCCAAACATTATTTATTTCAAAAATATCTAACTCTTCTTGCATGGCAATAATCCAAGATGCATTAGTGAGTGCGTATGATATATCTTTTAGTTCAAAAGAAGCAACAAAATCAGAATGAGCGTGAGAGTTTGGATTGCAAAACCTGGACCGTGTGACTCGTTCGTGCAAGCTTCCAATGATTTGTTGTGGAGGATGACTTTTGAGGACTCGGAGGAGAGTAGACACTTCATAAGCTCCTTCTTCTTCATGTTCATCACAGATTGAAGAGCTTGTGGCTTGATGATGATCTGAACCAGCTGCAGTAGTTGTTGGTGCTGGTAGTGGTGCAAAATCAGCAGCGTGATCAACGTCATTTGTTTCTGAATTTTCGGGCAGCAGCACCACTTCTTCGTCTTCTTCAATGAAAATACTCTCCCCCTACGGATATGGTTCTGGACCTGCAATATTAGAGCTAGTACCTAGGCTAGCTTCATCAAATGAAACCTCACAAGTCTCCACAATTTTGTTAGTGTCAAGTAAGAGCACACAGTAGCCTCTAGTATGAGATGGATAACCAAGAAACACACCATCAACTGATCTAGGTTCAAAATTATCAAGATTACCATGTTTCTTAACAAAGCATTTACAACAAATGACCTGAAAGTGTGTGACACTAGGCCTATGACCAAACCAAAGTTCAGATGATGTTTTTCCTAGGTTAGCACGCAAGAAAACACGATTTGAGACATAATAAGCGGTTGCAATTGCATCTGCCCAAAATTTTCTAGGAGTTTGATATTCATCAAGCATAGTCCTATCCATCTCAACTATGGTTCTGTTCTTTCTCTCTACAACACCGTTTTGTTGGGGTACACAAGGTGAAGAAAATTGGTGATCTATTCCATTTTCAGGACAAAAGTGATCAAACGATTGATTTTTAAATTCAGTTCCGTTATCACTTCTAATTGCTTTTAAAGATACTGGGTGATCAATTGATAATCTAAGAAATAAAGTTCTAAAGTGACTAAAAGCTTCATTCTTAGATGCCATAAAGTAAACCCAAGAGTATCTAGAATAGTCATGAACAATCACAAGAACATACCATCTAGCTCCGAAGGGTTGAACACGTGAAGGTCCTACGGTGTCAAGGTGCAAAAGCTGACCCGATTCAGTTTCCATGGTCATTGTGAGAGGAGCATGTGAACCCGCAACCATCTTAGCATGTCTACAAGAAGAGCACACAATTTATTTGTCCCCTTTAAGCTTAGGCGGCCCACGTATGCAATCAAGAGCACTAACACGCATTAGATGATCAAAGCCTACGTGCCCAATGTAAAAGCCCTAAATTCAAAGTACAAAGTCATATAGGAGAATGTAAAATTTGAATGGGAAAATGAAATCAAATTGGAAACTGAAAAATCAAACCAATTCAAACTTCAATGAAAGGAATTCAAAATTCAGATTTTGCTCCTGTTCAAACTTTGCCAAAATAAAAATCTGAGTTCACAATTAAATTCCAAATATTCCAAATAGCCTCTCTGCAAAGATTAAAAAATTTTGAAGCACATTTGCTATTTAATTCAGTGGCTCCATTGAATTCCATTCAAATTCAAATTTGAATTTAATTTCATCCGAAACTTGTCCAAATTTGAAATATAATTCCAGAATCTGAATATAAACATTTGAATTGGCCTCTCCACAAAAATCTAGAATTTTTGGATCAATACTGGTGGGAGAATTAAAGGAGCAGAGAAGATAGGCTTCAGGGGGCTGTGGGACCCACTAGTCAGTGGGACTTCTACGGGAGTGCTCTGCACGCCGTTTTTTTGCGGCTGCTCCGCTCAACACGCATGGCATGCACCATGCCAGCGAGCTGCTCGCCTGCCTGCATCATGGCGTGCTCTCTACTCCTCCCCAAACTTTATCTTCACTCCTCTGGCCGAAGCGGATACACACCGAAGTGTTCTCCTCTGTTTTTCCTCTCCCGCCGTTGCACTGCATCATCACCGCGATTCTTGACGTGCCGGCCAAATGACGCAAGGGTTTGCAGTGCTCCTAACAGAAAGAGGTGGCTTAACCTTGTGCTCTTCCTTCCCACCCCCTCGCTTGCTTGATTCACTGCTTATCGGCGTGGTATTTTGAAGCTTCATCGACGTCGTTAGGGTGAAGCCCGATGACCGTCTCTGCCTCCCCGTCACACCAACACCACATACCATCTCATGAGCTGCTCCCAGAAGCAAATAGGATCGCCAAGGCACCACCTTTCTCACAGTAAAAACCATTCTTCGCTTCATCCCCTATCGAGCAAATGATTCAAGTTTTTCCTTCGGCTGTTGCCCATGAACTAGCTAGCTTCTCCATTTAATTCGCTTTCTACATGCAACCATCCTTTAATTCAATCATGGATACTGATCCATACCTCCTAGCTCACCCCTCTGCCAAGAATCAACGGAAATAATCGAGTGAAGGCCGAGCGATTCAAGTTTTCCCTGCCGCCATGGAAGAAGCGTCGGTCCACCGTCGAAGTCGACCTTGCCTACAATTTCACTCCTTTTTCACCTTCAAATTGTCTTCATCATGCCCCTAGGAACCTTCCCTGCCTTTTCCCGAGTTGCTTGCACCATTTCCGAGCGATTCCGACCATCACCGAAACCTTAGCTCTGCCGCCGCCATCGCGCACGGTGTTCTGGGCATGGCCGGCGTTCGTCGACCTCTCCATCGTGCTCAACACCTCAAATAATGCTTAGGCGGTGGGATTCGAGGTGAAGGAAGGATGGGGAAGGCAGGACGACAAGCTCGCCGGAGAGCACCACCGCGGAAGCCCCTGGTGTTGCCTCGCATCGCGAGGTTGAAGAAAGGGGACGGGCCTCGCATGTCAACGATGCATTCAACCGCGCGGATTGGCTGTGGCCTCGGATCCAATGTGGCTGCATGGGTTAACCCTGTGGCCCTCGGTGCGGCCCAGATATGATTGGCCCATTTGAATGAAGTGGGGCCGGGTTGATTATTCAAACTTTTCCTTTGGGAAATAATTCCAGATTTTGAGCAAAATTCAAAAATCCATTACTCCTAGCATACTTGATGAAATAATTCCCAATAAATTTTGGTAGACTCATCTTGATCCTAAATTTCCAGTGGTGCATTTAGTTGGACATGAAACTCCCAGGATTTTCATAATTAATTCCTTGGAGCTAACTGCTTGGGAAATTAATTACTCCTTTTCTGTTATTTGGAAAATTCCCAATTTTGGTCAGAACACTCTTAGAAATATGCTTGATCTCCAGTAAGGATTTCAAGTTCATTGGACTTAATTTACTGGACCAAACAGTGCTCAAATCACCTATGTCAATTGAAAAATGGAAAATGTCCAGAAACATTTTGCCCAAACTTGTAAAATCAGTTTCTCCTTGTAGAAAACTCAGAAAAATGAGAAACAAATTTTCATTGAACCAGAAGAACCTCCTATACCAAGATCATCCACTGTTAACCATGACAAAGCTCCAGAACAAAAACCAAAATTCAGAGAAATCTTTTATTTGTTGGAATTTTAGAGATAACAAGCTTCCTTGAACATCTCCAATTTTTGGTCCATATCTTCCCCATAGAACCTAGTATCCATTGTAAAAATTCCAAAGCTAATTAAAATCATCTTTGTACCTGATCAGTATTTATAATATCTCTTCTATAGTTTCTATATCACTCATGTATTTTATATATTGCATATCATATAGTGACCGAGATCGAGGAGGAGACGGAGCCCTTGGAGAGTCTACTTCCAAAAGCTAAATATCCATCTGACTCGCAGCCAGGCAAGCCCTGGTTTGCATTTAAGTGCTATTTCAAATTTTCTATTTTATCACTTATGTGTAGGATGAGTTTTGTGCATTAGGGCTAAGGTGATTGAAACTCCACTTGCATGACCACAAAATCCCATAAAGTATTGGGTTGGTCTACAGCCCGACGAGTAGAAAATGCTATGCTTAAGTTTTCAGGAGTCCGGTAGAAGTCGAGTAGTTGGAATCTACTTGCGAGATAGGATTTTATCACACGGGAAAGATTTTATAAAAGAATGGTTTACGAATATGAAATTGAGATTGAGCAGCGGGTAGGATGCAGCGAGACATGGTCTCACGTGCGTAGCCCTGCTTGTGTCAATTGAGGATTGATCCGTGTGCAGCCCTGCTTGACAAGTTTGAACTGTACCGGATGCATACAGGACATATGGAACCCAAAAAACCGATGTAACTCGATAACTTGGATGTCGAGGCATAGCCCACTGGCGATAGGGGTGGGTTGAGGGCAGTAAGGTGTAAATCGGCCAGCAGGCAAAGACACGCTTCGTACGGGGACCTTGTGCCCGCGATGGTGGGACCGGTTTGACGTTTGAGTTTCTAGTGAAAGGTTGCTACGTATGACGTGGTGAGGAGCACGGCACGCTCCTTAGGCAAGAGTGTACGTGACGTGTTATTCAGGTGTCTACTGATTGCAATCACCGTCCTTTGCAGTTATTTGAGTACCGCTTGTTCACTACGATGTGACGTAGTAAATACTAAAGAAGCCAGGAGAATATTATGTATTGAATTATAATTGTTTTGAAACTTTGATTGCTGTCAAATATGCTCACTAAAGTTACTTTATTAAACTTGTAAGCTGCTGTTAATAACTTAAAAATTAAGGATCAACATGTAGGTGAGTCATTTACTGCAATATATATGCCTATGTTAAGTATCCCTGCATATAGAGTTCTATGTTTAGGTGAGACGGATAAGTCTTGTTGAGCCTTCGTGCTCACGGTTGCTATATTAAGTTGTTTGCAGGTGATACATATGAGGAAGGGTCCGAAAATGAGGCGATGGCCCCGTCGGGGTATATCGCCGAGTGGGAGCCCTGCACGCCACCGTAAAATTGTGTGTTGCTAGTGTGTAGCGTCCGCAGGCTGGACGGTTGTACTTTTGCATAGCTAGGATGAGAGTTTAGCTATGTGTATTATCTTCTGCTATACATTAAGTATTGTAAAAGACTTCCGCTGTTTATATAAATAAAACTTTGTATTTTGTCATATTCTTTTCATGTGTGCTGTTGGGTGCCGCATCGCACGGCACCACCCCCTGCGATTCCTGGAATGTGTGGACTCGGTCCTCACAGCCTGGTATCAGAGCCATAGTGGGAATAGCACGCTCGAAAAGAGTCTATTTTGAAAACTTAAGAGTAGTCGAGTGAGGATTAGTTACTATGCCCACATAAGGTCTATTATAGTATTAGTTACTTAAGGTGGCAAGCTAACTTATGTGTTATTATATTCTGTAACGACGCTCCAACGTCAGGTAAGAGGTAAGGTATGCCATCGCAAGCGGATCAATTGTGGTAAGCTCATCATGTGAGAGGTAGCATGTGATTGTTTCTGTGGCTTGGCACGGAAATGTCAATATGAGTCTCCGAAACTTTCCATGTTTCTGAGAACATATGACATGCGGTACCCCAGCATACTACAAAATTAGTGGGAGCCCCCGTCAGGTGGGACATAACCCGATGCGCCCCCTACTGGTGCAGCACTATGCAAAGACGTGGGACCCCGTCGGGTGGTAGAAAACCCGTTCATGTACCTCGAGATGTGGCTTATCTCGGGCGGCCTGTATGGAATGATATGGGATGAATGTTTTTACTTTCATATATATTATTGTGAACTGTTCGCTCGTGTGAGCTGTGTCGTACAGCACCATATGTTTGATCTATAATTTGTGTGTAGCTACAGGACACTAACCACTTTCTAAGTAGCTCGAGTAGAAAACGTTTGCGAGTGAACATCATTACTGCCACCGTTGAGACGTATGCCGGAATACCGGCCTAGGATTTTCTTTGGTGAGGGCGTAGTACAGGCATTGCATTCGAGTTTCACCAGGCACGTCGACGACGATATCTGTGCTGAAGGTGTGACTCGACAACAAGTAAAAATTTCCAACTTAGGACTAAGTTTGAATTTGTAATCTCTGTTTTGGAGTGTGCTGGTCAGATTTAAAATTTATCATGTGGACGCTGTGGTATGCAGGACTATGATTTGGGAACTTGAGGAAGTTCTCCACAAGTTTCATTTTTAGCTCCAAGGCAGATTTCAAGATTTTAAACTTGAAAACTTCATTTGAACTTAAATTGCCCAGTTCATGGTTCAAACTGTAAACTGGACAGAAAATTGACTAAGTTTGGAATAGCATAACTTCCTGTATAATTCACCCCTGTAGGTCTACCATACATGGTTTGAAACTTAGAGAGGCCTCTCTAAAGCTCTTATGTTCAACTCCAGCTCAGAATCCCCCTGTAAACTAATAAAAAATTCAAATTTCAAAACTCTGTTAAATCTGGACAGAGACTGGACAGTTTCTGTATCCTGTCACTGTCTTGATCATATCTCTTTGTAGAATCAACGAATGACTTTATATAATGCATTTAGGTAATCTTGAGGATGTATACAACAATGTTGTAATTTATGATTTTTGCATATATTGTTTTTTTTGTATCTGGAAAAATGTGGACAAAATCAGCCTTAAACCAAGGAGATGCTGTCAAAATTTTCCAGAAAACTGTCAACTTGCAAAAATCATATCGCCTCATACAGAAATTATATGGAGTCAAATAAATACATTATGGAACGATATTTTAGTATACTACAACTTTGTAGTTGAACTCAGGTCCTTAATGTGCCTTTAGATGGATGAAAATTTCGAATTTCTCCAGACTGGTCAGAATAAACAGAGACTGAGACAGAATTCCGGTGTTATGTTTCATTTGGCATTTGGATTTGGATTCACTTTCATAATTCAATTTTCACATACATTATCTGTTTATCAACAATGTTTGTTGAATTTGAGTATTTGACTCATTCTAGTACTTCTTTTATAGATGACAGATGTGATGTTGTTGCCGGACGGATGGGTGTTCTCCACGTGCGCCAACCGTCCGGGCTTCCCGAGCATGCTACAGGAAGTGCTCCAACAGTTTGGCTTCATCGAAATGCCAGACTATTGGGTTCCAGAGACGGTCGACAGAGGCGTACTGTCATGTACCGTCCTGGTTGACATCCCGGCTAGTCCGCATTTTTATGGATGGGCTCCTTTTTCGGTCACTATCAGGGGAGCTCGTTTGGAGGACACGTGGGCCATTGCAGCGGGCGAAGCGCTTATGAAGCTTTGCGAGCTTCATTAAGATGCCATGGCCGGGACACAATTTGCTCTTCTCCCGGTCCTTGGTGCTGCTGGTCTTGAGTAGCAAAGTCGTATGGTTGCGGCCTATCAACCATATGGCGACGCAACCTCGACAACACTTGGGGCATATGCTGCTGCATCCAGCATGGTGGTTCTTACACAAGGTGAAATCCTTCGGGAGCAAGTTGAAGCCTTGAGAAAAGCGATTGAACGGACTGACACTCTTGATTATATCAATGAGAACCTACGTTCGTTCCTGGCTTCGACGAATCACCGACTGAATCAATGTGAGGATCAGCTGCATCACATTTGCACTAGACTGCGAAAAGCTCGCGCTGAACTGAGGCAAACTCGCATGGAACTGCAGCAAGCTTGTGATGGACTACAGGCGAGTCAGTTGGAGGTGCAACAACAACAACAAGAGCAGCTATTGGTAGTCACCGAGGCACGAGACGAAGCCATCGAAGAAGCTCAGAATTGGGAGTATGAGGCAGACCAACTTTTATATGACTTGATTGAGGCCGAAGAACAATTGCAACCAGTTGTGTATCCACCGGCTCATGACATACCGCTGAATATGGGTGAGCAAGTGCCTTCAGATTCTGAGGAGGAAGATCCTGAGATACTCGAGTACGCCGATGACAATGCATCAGAGTAGGATGAGGCAGCACTACTGCCATCACGGGGCAATGTATAGTTAGTGGTTGCTCGTGTTTATTTTGTAGCCAGTTTGTGTCATATTATAAATAGTAGTGGGTGTGTAGGAGATGGCAAGGTGTGTATGACGACTCATGGAGACCAGAGTCCATCATTTTGGAGTTCACTAATGTAAACTTGGTCATGAGATAATATATCTTGTATAAAGTTTGTACTTTATCAATATATGTGAATGTTATGCAATTATCACATTGTCAATAACCGCACTACTATGGTATGGAATGGATGAAGCAAACAATCATGTTCTGATTTTAATTCATGTGGATGCAGAATGGTGTGTACGCATTCGACGCCCAAGATGGGAGGCTCGAGCCGGGGTCGTGAGGATGAATCTCTGACCCGGGAGCAAACTGCGACACCACAGCAACAAGTCTCTCCACCACCACCACCTGAACCTTCGAGGATGCTCACGGAGATTCTGGCTGCAGCACTCGGCTCGCGCGACGAGCAAACCGATTTACAGCGTATGTTGGTGCAGAATTCATCCCGTCAAGGGGGCAACAAGACAATGGGCAACGTCAGCCCCAACAGAGTTCATACTCGGACTTCTTGGCGACGCATCCACCAGTCTTCACGGAGGCCGAGGAGCCTTTTGAGGCTGACAACTTTATCCGCACCCTTGTGGCGAAGTTCAGTTTGCTACGATGCACCAGACAGCAGAAGGCGCTATTTGCAGCGCAACAGCTTCAAGGATCCGCCGGTTCTTGGTGGGCGAACTACATCGCCTCACTGCCAGCTGGTCATGCGGTCACCTGGACCAAATTATGGGAGGCGTTCTGCTCCTACCATATACCTCCCGGTATAATGAAGAGGAAGCTTCAGGAGTTTCTGGAGCTGAGGCAAGGCGGGAGGAGTGCCCATGAGTACTCCCGCGCTTTCAACCATTCAGTGCAGTACGCGCCGTATTATGTTGGGACAGAGGACAGAAAGCGAGATATTTTCTTCCTGGGTTTAAACCCCAAAATGAAAGTCCAACTCGCACAATGCAACCGCGGCACCTTCAACGACATGGTCAATGCCGCGATTGTACAGGAAGATGATCAGCGCAAGCTCGTTTTTGATAAGAGAAAACAGAGTGCGACGCCGAGCAGCAGCAAGGGTGGTCCGCAGAAGTACCTTGTGGTGTATCGCTCACCATCCGGTCAGCGATGGCAGCCACCGGCGCAACCGCAGCAATTCTGCAGTCGTTCTTTCAATGCGGTGCACTTCCAACCGTCATTTCCACAACAGCAGCAGCAGCAAAGGATGGTCCCACGTGCGTATCCACCTCCACCACGTGCACAGGGATTCCGTCTGCAGCTTGGCGGGAACCTGACACAATACACGTGTTACACGTGTGGCCGTGTCGGGCATTTTTTGAGGGACTGTCCCGAGCAGCGACAAGGCAGCGCGCAAGCGCCATATCAGGGTGCAACTCAGCCCCGCAACCAGCCCAAGAAACCAGCACCAAAACCTGGCAACGACCACCACATAGCCATCGAACACGTGCCGGAAGGGGAACCCGTCCTCGCGGGTACCTTTTCTCTACTTCAAAATTCCGTAGTCATACTCTTTGACTCTGGTGCCACCCATAATTTTTTTAGCCAATCATATGTTGTCAAGCATCAATTATCTATCACTCCCACAGAAAGTCCATATTTGATTTGCTCTCCGGGTGGGAAAATAGTAGTGGATATGAATGTCATAAAGCACAACTTATGATGGGTGGGAATATCTATCCGACTTCTCTAATTATATTAGAGGGTCAAAAGCTCGATGTCATCTTAGGGATGTCGTGGCTGCACCGTCATGGTGCTGTTCTCGACATTGTTCCACGTGTGGTCCATTTGAATTCTCCACTATATGAACCACACACACTCATTCTAGACCACCTTATCCAAGAAATTCCAGCCACATACAACACGGAAGCCACAAAGCTTGAGGACATTCGTCTGGTCCGTGAATATCCGGATGTGTTTCCCGATGACCTTCCGGGTATGCCACCGGATAGGGACATCGTGTTCAAGATTGAACTCATTCCGGGAACCACGCCTATTTCACGAAGGCCGTATAAGATGGCACCAAATGAATTGGTGGAATTAAAGGAGCATTTGAAGGACCTGCTGGACAAAGGTCTCATACGCCCAAGTTCATCACCTTGGGGCTGCTCCGCATTATTTGTGAAGAAGAAGGACAAGACGTTACTTCTATGTGTGGACTATCGTCCGCTCAACGCTGTGACGATCAAGAACAAGTATCCACTACCACACATCGATATTTTATTCGATCAATTAGTGGGTGCTAAGGTTTTCTCAAAGATGGATCTTTGGTCCAGATATCATCAAATAAAAATCCGACCGGAGGATATATTGAAGACGGCATTCTCAACGAGATACGGGCTCTATGAATATCTCGTCATGTAGTTTGAACTTACCAACGCGCCGGCTCACTTCATGTATTTGATGAATTCAGTGTTCATGCCAGAGTTGGACAAGTTTGTCGTGGTCTTCATCGATGACATTCTGGTTTATTCCAAAATCGGAGGAAGAACATGCCAAACACTTGCATATCATGCTCCAACAATTGCGAGATCACAAGCTTTATGCCAAATTCAGCAAGTGTGAGTTTTGGATCAGCCAAGTACCATTTCTTGGTCACATTATTTCAGCGGAGGGTATCGCTGTTGATCCAAGCAAAATTGTGCAAGTGCTGAAATGGAAGTCTCCAACGTCCGTACATGAAGTTCGCAGCTTCCTCCGGTTAGCAGGATACTATCGAAGGTTCATTCCGAGGTTCTCAAAAATAGATAAACTGATGACGGAGCTGCTGAAAAAGGGGACTAAATATATTTGGAGCAAGGCATGTGAGGATGCATTCCAAGCATTGGCGAAACATCTCACAACAGCCCCAGTGCTAGCTCAGCCGGATACCACCAAATCTTTCGACGTTTATTGTGATGCGTCTAGAATTGGTCTCGGCTGCGTGTTAATGCAAGAAGGCCGCATGATCGCATATGGATCACGGCAGCTCCAAAATCATGAGCAGCATTATCCAACTCATGACCTTGAGCTCACTGCTGTGGTACTCGCTTTGAAAATGTGGAGGCATTATTTACTCGGAAATCTAGTGCACCTCTACACCAATCACAGGAGCCTGAAATATATCTTCACTTAGAAGGAGTTGAATATGCGACAGCGAAGATGGTTAGAGCTGATCAAAGATTATGAGATTGAAATTCACTACCATCCCGGCAAGGCGAATATGGTTGCCAATGCGCTAAGCCACAAGTCTCACGTCAATAATCTGTCCATTACCCCAATGGAAGAGGACAAGCCGAGTTTATACTTGGTTCCATATGGAGCGTTATATAATCTTGCTCTCATTCCTACTATATGAGAGGAGATTATGGAAGCTCAAAAGAGAGACGTAGGTATGTCGCACATTCGGAGGAGAATGAAGAATGGGGAAATGAAGTGCTTCCGAAGTGATGAACATGGTACCCTGTGGTTCAAAGACGTATCGTGGTACCCCGTAACATAGAACTTTGGAAGAAAATATTGGATGAAGCTCACTTGTCCAAATATTCTATTCATCAAGGCAGCAATAAGATGTATCAAGAATTGAAAACCAGATTTTGGTGGACACGGATGAAGAGCGAAATTGCAAAGTATGTATTCGAGTGTGATACATGTCGGCGGGTGAAAGCCGACCAGATGAGCAAAGCCGGACAGTTGCAACCATTGAAAATTTCAGCCTGGAAATGGGAGGACATTAGTACGGATTTCATTCTCGGATTACCTCTCACATTCCATAAGCATGATTAAATTTGGGTAAAAGTCGATCGACTAACCAAATCAGCTCATTTTATCCCTGTACATACAAAGTACATTGCCAAAAAGTATGCAGAGTTGTATATTGCAAGTGTCATGTGCTTGCACGGAGTTCCCCGAACAATTATTTCAGATCGTGGTGTGCTGTTTGTTGCTCGTTTTTTGGAGCAGATGCACGCATCATTGGGGACGAAACTGATCCGAAGCTCCGCATATCATCGACAGACTGATGGTCAAACTGAACGGGTGAATCAAGTTTTGGAAGATATGCTACACGCTTGTGCCATCCACCATGGTAAAAATTGGGATGATCATTTATCATTGGCGGAGTTCTCATATAACAATGTCTATAAAGCTAGCATCAGTGCCGTATGAAGCTCTCTACGGCCGGAAATGTCGCACACCACTCAACTGGTGTGAGTCCGGCGACCGAGTTATATACGGAATTGATCTTGTAAATGAAGCTGAAGAACGAGTGCGAGTAATTCAATCCAATCTCAAGGCTGCCCAATCTCGTCAAAAAAGCTATGCGGATAAAAGATGTCGACCTCTTCACTTCGACATCGGAGACCACCTTTATCTTTGTGTCTCTCCGATGAAAGGGATTCATCATTTCGGAGTGAAGGGAAAACTTGCTCTAGGATTCATGGTCCGTTCACCGTCCTGGAAAGATGCGGGCCCGTGGCCTATCATTTGGAGTTACCAACATCACTCTTGGGAGTTCATAATGTATTCCACATTTCTCAGCTGCGGAAGTGTCTTAAATCCTTAATTGAAATCCGCACCCAAGACATTGAGACTCTCCAACCGGATCTCACGTATTCAGAGCATCCGATCTGGATTATCGATGAAAAGACTTGCACCACCAGGAACCGCACTTTGTACTTCTACAAAGTCTTGTGGAGTAACCATACCGCTGAGGAAGCGATATGGGAAAGCGAGGATTATCTCCAATCAAACTCTCCGGATTTATTATCATCTTATATCCGGTAATCTTTTTACCTCCGTCTCTTTTATTTGTAATCTCGGGATGAGATTCTTTTAAGGGGGGAGGAATGTAAAAGCCCTAAATTCAAAGTACAAAGTCATATAGGAGAATATAAAATTTGAATGGGAAAATGAAATCAAACTGAAAACTGAAAAATCAAACCAATTCAAACTTCAATGAAAGGAATTCAAAAATTCAGATTTTGCTCCTGTTCAAACTTTGCCAAAATAAAAATCTCAGTTCACCTCTAAATTCCAAATATTCCAAATAGACTCTCTGCAAAGTTTCAAAATTTTTGAAGCACATTTGCTATTTAATTCAGTGGCTCCATTGAATTCCAATCAAATTAAAATTTGAATTTAATTTCATCCAAAACTTGTCCAAATTTGAAATCTAATTCCAGAATCTGAAGATACACATTTAAATTGGCCTCTCCACAAGAATCTAGAATTTTTGGATCAATATTGGTGGGAGAATTAAAGGAGCAAAGAAGATAGGCATAAGGGGGCTGTGGGACCCACTGGTCAGTGGGACTTCTACGGGAGTGCTCTGCACGCTGTTTTTTCGCTGCTGCTCTGCTGGACACCGCACGGCATGCACCACGCCAGCGAGCTGCTCGCCTGCCTGCATCATGGCATGCTCTCTACACCTCCCCAAGCTTTATCCTCACTCTTCTGGTCGAAGTGGATACCCACCAAAGCGTTCTCCTCTGTTTTTCCTCTCCCACCGTTGCACCGCATCGCCACCATGATTCTCGATGTGCCAGCCAAATGATGCAAGGGTTCACAGTGATCCCAACAGAAAAAGGTGGCTTAACCTTGTGTTCTTCCTTCCCACCCCCTCGCTTGCGTGATTCACTGCTTATCAGCGTGGTATTTTGAAGCTTCGTCGCCGCCGTTAGGGTGAAGCCCGACGACCGTCTCTGCCTCCCCGTCATGCCAACGCCACAGACCATCTCTTGATATGCTCCCAGAAGCAAATAGGATCACCAAGGCACCACCTTTCTCTCGGTTAAAACCGTTCTTCGCTTCATCCCCTATCGAGCAAATGATTCAAGTTTTTCTTTTGGTCGTTGCCCATGAACTAGCTATCTTCTCCGTTTAATTTGCTTTCTATGTGCAACCATCCTTTAATTCGTTCATGGATACTGATCCATACCTCCTAGCGCACCACTCTGCCAAGAATCAACGGAAATAATCGAGTGAAGGCCGAGTGATTCGAGTTTTCCCCGCCACCATGGAAGAAGCATCGGTCCACCTACGAAATCGACCTTGCCGACTATTCCACTCCTTTTTCACCTTCAAATTGTCTTCCTAATGCTCCCAGGAACCTTCCTTGCCTTTTCCCGTGTTGCTTGCGCCATTTCCGAGCGATTCCGACCATCACCGAAATCCTAGCTCCACTGTCGCCGTCGCGCACGGTGTTCCGGCCATCGCCGGCGTTCGTCGACCTCTCCATCGTGTTCAGCGCCTCAAATATGCTTAGGCAGTGGGATTCGAGGTGAAGTAAGGCCGGGGAAGGCAGGACGACGAGCTCGCTAGAGAGCACCGCCGCGGAAGCCCCTGGTGCCGACTCGCGTCGCAAGGTTGAAGAAAGGGGGCGGGCCTCGCATGTCAGCGACGCATTCGACCGCGCAGATCGGCTGTGGCCTCGGATCCAATGCAGCTGCACGGGTTAACCGCGTGGCCCTCGGTGTGGTCCAGCTCTGATTGGCCCATTTGAATGAAGTGGGGCTGGCTTGATTATTCAAACTTTTCCATTGGGAAATAATTCCAGATTTTGAGCAAACTTCAAAAATCCATTACTCCTAGCATACTTGCTCAAATAATTCCCAATAAATTCTGGTAGACTCATCTTGATCCAAGATTTGCAGTGGCGCAATTAGTTGGACATGAAACTTTCAGGGTTTTCATAATTAATTCCTTGGAGCTAACTTCTTGAGAAATTAATTACTCCTGTTCTATTAATTGGAAAATTCCCAATTTTAGTCAGAACACTATTAAGAATACAATTGATCTCCAGTAACAATTTCAAGTTCATTGGACTTCATTTACTAGACCAAACAGTGTTCAAATCACCTATGTCAATTGAAAAATGGAAAATGTCCAGAAACATTTTCAACATTTTCCCCAAACTAGTAAAATCAGTTTCTCCTTGTAGAAAGCTCAGAAAAATGTGAAATAAATTTTACCATAACCAGAAGAACCTCCTCTACCAAGATCGTCCACTGGTAACCATGACAAAGCTCCAGAATAAAAACCAAAATTCAGAGAAGCCTTTACTTGTTGGAATTTTAGAGACAACTAGCTTCCTTGAACATCTCCAATTTTTGGTCCAGATCTTCCTCACAGGACCTAGTATCCACTGTAAGAATCCAAAAGCCAATTAAAATCACCTTCATACCTGATCAGTATTTATAAGATCATTTCTATAGTTTCCGTATCACTCGTGTATTTTATATATTGCATATCATATAGTGACCGAGATCGAGGAGGAACCGGAGCCCTTGGAGAGTCTACTTCCAGAAGCTAACATCCCTCTGACTCGCAACCAGGCAAGCCCCGGTTTTTATTTAAGTGCTATTTCAAATTTTCTATTTGTTTCACTTATGTCTAGGATGAGTTTTGTGCATTAGGGCTAAGGTGATTGAAACTCCACTTGCATGACCGACAAATCCCATGAAGTATTCGGTAGGTCTACAACCCGACAAGTAGAAAATGTCATGCTTAAGTTTTCATGAATCCGGTAGAAGTCGAGTAGTTGGAATCTACTCGCGAGATATGATTTTATCACACGGGAAAGATTTGATAAAAGAATCATTTATGAATATGAAATTGAGACCAAGCAGAGGGTAGGATGCAGCAAGACGTGGTCTCACGTGCATAGCCTTGCTTGTGTCGATTGAGGACCGATCTGTGTGCAGCCCTGCTGGACAAGTTTGAACTGTACCGGATGCATAATGGACATATGGAACCCAGGAAACCGATGTAACTCGATAACTTGGATGTCGAGGCATAGCCCACTGTCGATAGGGGTGGGTTGAGGGAATCAAGGTGTAAATCGGCCGACGGGCAAAGACACGCTCTATGTGGGGACCTTCTGCCCGCGATGGTGGGACCGGTTCAGCGTTTGAGTTTCTAGTGAAAGGTTGTTGCGTATGATGTGGTGCGGAGCACGGCACGCTCCTTAGGCACAAGTGTACATGACGTGTTATATGGGTGTCTACTGATGGCAATCACCATCCCTCGTGTTTATTTGAGTACTGCTTGTTCATTGCGTTGTGACGTAGTAAATGCTGAAGAAGCCAGGAGAATATTATGTATTGAATTATAATTATTTTGAAACTTTGATGGCTGTCAAATATGCTCACTAAAGTTACTTTATTAAAATTGTAAGCTGCTGTTAATAACTTAAAAATTAAGTATCAATATGTAGGCGAGTCATTTACTGCAATATCTATGCCTATGTTAAGTATCCCTGCATATAGAGTTTCATGTTTAGGTGAGACGGTTAAGTCTTGTTGAGCCTTCGTGCTCTATATTAAGTTGTTTGCAGGTGAGACATATGAGGAAGGGTCCGAAGATGAGGCGATGCTCCCGTCAGGGTATATCGCCGAGTGGGAGCCCTGCACGCCGCCATAAAATTTTGTGTTGCTAGTGTGCAGCGTCCGCGGGCTGGACAGCTATACTTTTGCATAGCTAGGCTGAGAGTTTAGCTATGAGTATTATCTTCTGTTGTACATTAAGTATTGTAAAAGACTTCTGCTATTTATATAAATAAAACTTTCTATTTTGTCATATTCTTTTCGTGTGTGCTGTTGGGTGCCGCATCGCACGACACCACCCGCTGCGATTCCTGGAATGTGTGGACCCGGTCCTCACAACCAAGTCTATGATGTCAAAAATATAAGTCTTTTGAATCATTAGCAACTAGACACTTATGCTTAGAAGATGACATATCAAAATCAGCTTTAAAAACTATTCCAAACTATCGAAGTGTGTGATTGACACTTCCCCCGGTACTACTAGATCATAGTTCGTGGAGGTTCGTAATTAGTTGGGGCGTCCATGAGATTATGAACGATATAGTGACACGATAGATTTTTACGTGGTTTGGGCCTCCTGAGCGTAATACCCTACTCCACGGGTGGTTGTTGTATGTATGAGTTGTGTGTGTGTGAGCACTTGATCAGACTTCTCCTTTGTACCATGCGACACAGTCCTTTTATAGTCCAAGGACTGGCCTTTACATTATCAGCCTAGCCCAACATGTGGCTCTGACGGTCTTTTATTACCTAGTACACGATTTGCACGTATTAAGTACATTTAATAGTGTGATAACGCGCTTTAATGGCGACGTTACTGGTACTAAAGGTCCTCTGATCATGTGTCATTAACATGGCATTAATTACACGTAATCAGGTCTTGTAACAGTTGCTTTAACTGCCTCATGAATGTATGTGCCGTTGGAGATCCGGCAATCTTCCCGTTGCAGGCTAAGGTCCGGAGTCGCTGTACACGTGGCAGCACCGGAGCTTCCCTCTACTGGGGGTTAGGTCCGGGGCCACTGGACATGTGGCATGACTGGAGCTTCCCTATATAGAGAGTTTGGTCCGGCATCGCTTTACACATGGCACCGCCGGAGTTACCCTAATGAGGGAGGCGGGTCCAGTGCTGCAGGACACGTGGAGCCTTCGGAGGTCTTCAACTCGAACAGAATTTCGTGGCTTTTCTTGCGGTATCATGGGGTATCCGGTACGCAGGGTACCGATAGTGGCCCCTAGGCCCACCTCTTGGAGAAACCCTTTAGGTTAAGTTATTCTACCAGAGGTGGGGCCATCTTTGATTCCCGTGCTGCGGCTGCAAAGGTCTTTTCATGGGCCGTAGGGGCGATGGTCCGCAGTTAAACCACCATCACGTGGCTCTTCGTGATGCGGCAGATGAGATCCTAGCGTGTTGATCTCATGCAATTGAAGGTCGCTGGTTCCCAATACAAAAATCGTATCGGTTCCGAGCGCCCTTTCAGGCCGCCACCCTCGGACTTCCAACTCCCATCGTGACAACGGTTCGCCTGGTGTGATAACTTTGACTCTTCCGCTGAAGTGGACCCGGGCCCATTCTTCATTGACGGGGTAATCTTTTGAAATGAAATCTTGATCTCGACGCGGTTTCCATCCAAGCGTTGTGGAGGCTTTCTTAAGAAGGAAAGCTTGCACGGTTTGAGGACTCCTTACGCTTTCATTCGAACTTGCGCTCAGGGCCTCTCCACCTTTGCATAGCCTTCCCAACTCTTGAATGAATGAATTCCATTTTGTATTTGTCTTCAATGCATGGTCATTTATCTTGTTGGCCCCCTGGTAGATGTACACAATTTGATTGCGAACATGTACCAAGAGGATCTGACATTGTCTTGATGACTTGAGCACGTCAAACTTATAACTAGAACGCTTAACTCTTAGGTCCGAAGTTCACTCCCGACATCTCCAAGGACCCTTTGTTGCATCGTGGTGGGCCCCCTGGTACGTGTTGGATCTTGGTAGGTCCAACGGCGCCACTACCAACACATAGAGCGTCAATGGTGAGCCCCTGGGGGTTGTCGGAGCTTGGTAGGTCCAACGGCGCCCACTGCCAACACATAGAGCATTGACGGCGGCTCCCCTGGGTGTTGTCGGAGCTTGGTAGGTCCGACGGCGCCCACTACCAACACATAGAGCATCGACGGCGGGCCCCCTGGGATTGTCGGAACTTCCTGGCTTCGTTGATGTCCACTTGTCAACGTCAAATACATCGATGGCGGACCCCCTCGAGGTGATTTCTCCACCATCTTTGTTTATTCTTCACATCGATGCTAGCCCCCATGGGTGTTGTCGGAGCTTGTTAGCTCCGAGGACGCCCACTTTCAACGTATAAAATGTCGACGGCGGGCCCCCTGCGGGTTGTCGAAACTTAGCAACTCCGGCATCGACCACCATCGGCATGAGTTTTCCCTTTTTCCTGCGCATTAAATATAAGAAAAATAGTAAAATTTGTCCTCTCGTCTATAAGTTGTTTGCGGCTTACTGTTCTTATTTGAACTTTAGATGCGAAGGAAGTCAACATGATAGCAATTAAATTGATGTAATCTCTTCAGATCTGAATGCCTTCCGTACCCGTCCTACTGAGGCCTCCCGGAATATAGGTAGAGTGGCGTACTTAGGATGTTGGACCAGTCTAAGTCGATAGCACACTCCGAACCTGTGATTGGCTTTGGTGTTCAGGCGAGTAGACCATCTACCAATGCTAAGATCCGGAAAGGATCATCAATATAACTCATGTATCATTTGAATAGCATGGACTTAATCTCAAAAAGAATTGCACAACTTCGTAATAGACAAGAAGGAAAAAATAATAAGAGAAAACGAGCATGTACAAAATTAATGCACGTGGAGTCTGCTTTCACACAACAATGTCTTTTATTATAGGTCCAAATTACAGGGGAGACAAGGACACACTTAGGGTACGGAACTAGGCCAAGTGTTCTATTCATCTTGTTCTAACCCAAGGTAGGTAAGCTACACTTTTAGTACTGGGACCAAGTTCAGTGTGCTTGAACTGCCCGGGCCCTCCTGGAGGGGTTCAGATGTTCTCCTTTAGGACCTACCCAACTCTGTCTGTAGACTCTATAACTTACATTGTATGTTATTAAAGACTCACCTCCGTGAAACTAAGCATAAAACTTACAGAGGTGCTCGATGTTCCATGAATTGGGAAGCGAAGTCCCATCCTCTGTTGCCAAGCGAACTTATTCGGGGTGGGGTACTTTGATCACTCGGAAAGATCCTTCCTAGCTGGGGGGCAGTTTGTTCATCCCTTCACGAGTTAGTATTCTCCGCAACACCAGATCGCCGTCTTCAAGCTGTCGGTTGCGCACATGCCTTTGGTGATAGCGCCAGAGCGCTTGGCGATATCGTGCATTCCAAACAGCTGCTTGGCACCTTCCCTCATCGATGAAGTCAAGGTCTTCACGCTGGATCTTGTCCTACGCGGCTTCATCAAAGGTCCAGACTCGGACTGACCCCATGGTGATCTCCGGAGGAAGGACCGCTTCAGCCCCATACACTAGGAAGAAGGGGGTCTCTCCAGTTGACCGGCTAGGTGTTGTCCTTCTCGCCCAAAGTGTAGGCGGAAGCTCCTCTATCCAGTTGGCTCCATGTTTCATCAGGCGCTCGTATGTGCGCATCTTGAGTCCTTTTAGTATTTCTGCATTTGCTCTATCGGATTGCCCATTACTTGTCAGGTGAGCTACTGATGCATAGCTGACTTGAATGTCGAGGTCTTCGCAATATTCTTGAAATGTTGCACTTGTGAATTGGGTTCCATTGTCAATTATGACTCTGTTTGGAACACCAAATCTGCAGACTATGGACTTCAAGAACTTCATAGCAGATTGCTTGTTGATAGTCACAACTGGAGTAGCTTCCGACCACATGGTGAACTTGTCGATCGCAACGTACAGGAACTTGTAACCTTAGACGGCTTTTGGGAAAGGTCCCAAAATGTCCATCCCCCACACAGCGAATGGCCATGTAGTAGGTATCATTTGCAGCGACTGAGCCAGTGTGTGAATTTGTTTCACGTGGAATTGGCACGCTTCACACTTTTTTACTAGCTCAACTGCATCTTGGAGAGTTGTAGGCCAATAAAAGCCATGCCGGAAGGCTTTATCGACGAACATGCAAGAAGATGTGTGTTTCCCACACTCGCCTCCATGGATTTCCGCGAGAATCTCACGACCTTCTTCCCGGGCAATGCACCGCATTAGGACGTCGTTGGCACTGCGCCGGTAGAGATCCCCTTCTACCAGCATGTATCTTTTAGCCAATCTGACGATCCGATCAGCGGATGCACTGTCAGGATGTTGTCCTTCAAGTAGCTCCAGATCTCTGATATCCATGCATCAGAGCTAACTTGAGCCTTCGGATCTTGCGCGCTAGGTTGCTCGGAGCTTATTGCAGCGCTTATGATCCTTGGTGGACGCCATGGTAACAGGCCCACTAGGACCGCCAACTTTTCTGTGCTGCTCTCGCCCCTTTCGCCCAGTTCGACGGGCTGAGCAGTAAGTCTTGACAACCTCCGGACAAAAACTCCATCGGGGGCCTGAGCTCCGGTTGAAGCTTTCGTCAAGAGTTCATCAGCTTCAGCGTTGTGGTGACGCCGGACATGGCAGAGGTCTAGGATGTGGAAGTCCTTCTGTAGCTTATGTACTTCAAGGAGGTAAGCAGCAAGTTATGGGTTGTTGCAGCTGCATTCACCTTTGACTTGCTTGATAATAAGTTGCAAATCACCCTTCACTAGCATCTGCTTGACGCCATATGATAGTGCCACCTTGAGCCCATAAATGAGAGCTTCATACTCCGCCATGTTGTTGGTTGCCTTGAAGTCAAGATGTACCATGTACATGACCTTCTCCCTGGTTGGTGCGAGGAGAAGAAATCCAGCTCCGGCCCCCTTCTTTTGCATAGAGCCATCAAAGTAGAGAGTCCAATGAGGCTCGGTGAAGACTGGGACCTTGGGTTTCGGCTTCTGCTCATTGCGGCCCCCTAGATTTGATGAAGAAGGGGTCCACTCCGCCACAAAGTCAGCCAATGCCTGACTCTTGATAGCATGTCGAGGCAAGAATTCGAGATCAAACTCTGCTAGCTCCGCTGCCCACTTTGCAATATTCCCAATAGAATTGGTGTTATGCAGTCTAGCACGTAGTGGATAGGAGGTTACCACTGATATCTTGTGGGCTTGGAAGTAATGACGAAGCTTCCTTGAGGCAATAATAACCGCATACAGCAGCTTATGCACCTCAATGTATCGAGTCTTGGCGTCATGGAGTACTTTGCTGATGAAGTACACTTGCCACTGGAAAGTCCAGACTTTTCTTGAAGGTCCCAGAGCTTCTTCTTCATCAACCTGGACCCTGTTGGAGGGGTCTGGACCTTCTTATGGAGCTTCCCGGACCCTCATGGAGGGGTCCAAAACTTCTTCTTCAGCCGTGTGAACTCCCTCAGGTGAGAGAGGTTGATCCTCAGGGAGCTTGCCTTGAGGATTTGTGCCTGGGGGCTGGGATCCAGACTCACCTTTAGGTAGATCTGGACCCTCCCAGAGGGGTCTGGGCTCCTTAATTGTAGGTGGCTTTGGTCTTTCTGCAACCAGAACCATTCTGACAACCTCCGTAGTTGCCGAAATGTAAAGCAAAAGAGGCTCACCAGGGTTCAGAGCTACCAGGATTGGTAGTATGGTGAAGAGTTGTTTGAGCTCTTAGAACGCCTTTTATGCTTCTTTAGACCAATGGAATGGCTCAAACTTCCTCAATAACTTGAAGAAGGGTAGCGCTCGTTCTGTCAGTCTTGAGATGAACCGGCTAAGCGTAGCTAGACATCCAGTTAGCTTCTGGACATCCTTGACGCAGATTGGGGATGCATGTCTTCAATGGCCTTGATCTTCATTGGGTTTGCCTCAATTCCTCGGTGAGTCACCAAGAATCCGAGGAGCTTCCCGGAGCTAACCCCGAAGAGACATTTGTCCGAGTTTAGCGTGGTGTGCGTAATGCGCAGCTTGTCGAAGACGGCTTGCAGGTTTTAAAGGAGTGACTCCTTGTTCTTCACCTTCATGACAATGTCATCAATGTAGACCTCCACCAAGTCCATGGTGAGCTCTCCAAATGTTTTGTGCATGGCTCGCGCAAAAGTTGAAGCAGCGTTTTTGAGACTGGATGGCATGGTAGTGTAACAATACAACCCATCTACTGTTATGAAGGTAGTATGCTCTTCATCTTCCCTAGACATTTGGATCTGATGATATCCAAAGTATGCATCTAGGAAACACAATAGCTCACACCCGGAGGTGGAGTCCACTATCTGGTCTATCCTAGGTAGTGGAAATGGATCTTTTGGACATGCCTTATTCAAGGTGGTGTAGTCGATACACATCCGAAGCTTCCCGCCGGCCTTGGGTACAACAACTGGGTGTGCCAGCCATCGTGGATGATGAACCTCTCCGATGAAACCAGCTTCGAGCAGCTTCTTGATTTCTTGACAGATGAAGTTATGCCGCTTGACTGATTGCTTCCGAGGCTTCTGGTGTATTGGCCGTGTGTCGGGGTATATCTTTAGACTGTGCTCAATCACCTCCCTAGGGATCCCAGGCATTTGTGATGGTTGCCATGCAAACATGTCAACATTCGCCCGGAGGAAAGTGATGAGTGTGAGTTCCTATTTGTTGTCCAAACCTCCCGATATAGGGTGGTCTGGGCAGCATTAGAACCAATTTGGATGACTTTGATGGGAATATCAGTGTCGCCGCTTGGCTGCACGCGTGGTGAAGAGGTTGAGCCTCGGCGATGAGTGCTCAGAGGTTGAGAAGCTTGCTCCTTGCCGGATGCTTCCTCCTGTGCTGTTGTAAGCGCGTGGAGTTCTCCCAGCGCAGTCACTCATGCAGTACGATCCCCGCGGATCCGAATAACGCCTAAAGGTGTCGGCATCTTGAACACCAGGTAGCCATAGTGACTTGCGGCCATGAACCTATATAGGGCTCGCCTGCCTAGGATGGCATTGAAGGGTAGACTGGTGTGCGCCACGTCAAAGACCAGCTTTTCGATCCTGTAGTTCTCCCAAGTCTTGAAGGTTACCGGGAGTGTAATTGAGCCGAGAGGACTGATGGCCCCCGGACCTACCCCAGTGAAAGTACGTGAGGGGCGAAGGTCTAAGAGTTTCAGCTGGATCTTGACGAACGCTTCATAGCTGAGGAGGTTAAGTGCCGACCCTCCATCCACCAAGACATGGTAGAGCTGGATGTTATTGATGGAAGGAGACACCATCAACGGCAGTTGTCTAGCTTCGATCATATTACATGGTCATTTTGAAGCATCAAAAGTGATGGGAGTGTCCATCCACTTCTGATGGGGTTCTGCCTTGGCAGTAGGAGCTATGGCAGCCATCTCCCGACACATGGTCTTGAGGACGCAGCGAGAAGTGATGTCTCATGACCCTCCATATATGGTATTGAGGGTCTTCCGAAGCTCGTTGTCGGAGATGTCAGAATCATCATCGACGGTGTTTTACACAGCCTTCAGGACCTTCTTGGTGTCCTAGAAGCCTAGCTCCGGATCAGATGGAGCTTCGTCGACTTTCTACTTTCCTTCCCGCTAGCGGAAAGGAGCTTCTTCTCGGCACTTGTTGAAGCGCTTGACAAGGTTTTCGACCTCGCGGAAATCTTCCAGATTGTGAGTATCCGTTTTATGGATCAGACACCACATATTTTGACTGTCGCCGTCTTCAGACCATGGTCGAGGACATTTCTTGGGGCGTGGCCCCCGGCCACCCGGAGCTGCTGCAGCAACAGCAGCAGGCGTGCCGGCTGACAGCTTCTTCTTGTCGTTGGAATTTTTCTTCTTCTTTCCACTACCGAAGGTAGTGGCTTCAACCTTGGAGGATCTTTTATCAGCCTTCGGAGCTGGCTTGGAGTACATTTCACGGCCCTCTACAGCCTTAGCACACTTGTCGACCAAGCTGAAGAGTTATGTGACGCTGGTGACTTCTTTCGTCGCCAGCTCCTTGAGTATCTTCTTGTCTCTAATGCCCTATCGAAATGCCACAACAACAGACGCATTGTAGATGGAAGGAATGGTGTTACGTACCTGAGAAAATCGTTGGATGAACGATTGCAGCGACTCTCCCGCCTTCAGCTGTACGGCAAATAAGTACAGCTTTGTGCCAGGTCGAGCATAGGAACTCCCAAAATTGGCGGTGAACTAGTGACATAGCTCCGCCCAACAGTTGATGGAGTCAGGCGAAGACTCATGAACCAGGACCTGGCTGTCCCAGTCAGAGCAACAGGAAAGTAGTTGGCCATCATGACCTCATTGCCTCCCGCTGCGAGGATGGCGGTGGAGTATATCTGGAAGAATTCGACAGGGTTGACAGTCTCGTCGTACTTCTCCGATGGATGAGGCCGGAACTTTTGTGGCCATTGGACCATGTGAAGGTGCATGGCCAGGGTTGAACAGCCGCCCCCTACTCCCAAAAGAGAAGGGTTTTCTCGAGCTTCTCGCCTTTCGCGAGAACGCTCGATGTGGACACGGCCGTATTTTTTCCTGTAACGACGATTGGGCTTCGAACGCAGATCATGGGTCGAGAGCCTTGAAATCGTGTGAGTACAGCGTGCCCCGGAGGGCAGGGACATCACTTGCTGGGAGGGCGCACGCCTCCAGTGCTGTGACGTCTGAGGACCAAGTCTGCCTGACAAGGCCCTTCGGTGGGAAGGTGCCTGCCCGGAAGGAGGAGGAACTTGATTGTTGATGGCATCGGCTGCTGCTGCAACCAGATGCTCCACATCAGCGCGCCATTGCTCCATTGCACCCTGGGGTGCTTCGAGCGCCGGTGTACGCTGCAGAAGAGTACATGTCGTGTTGATCGCGTTCTAAGGGTTGTTGTGTGTCGATGCAGTGACCGACGCAAAGGCACCATCCTGTTGTCCGGCGTTGTTTGCCGGAGCAGTTGGTGGTGGTGGTGGTATGACGCCCGCCGGGATAACAGCACCAGCTGGTTGTTGCATGTTGGAGGGATTTCCTCTAGTAGGTTGCTCAGCATGGTCGTTGGACGATCCAGCGGCAGAGTCCACCATCTCGAAATCTCAGACTCCCCCTACTTGGCGCGCCAAATGTCGAAGTGTGTGATCGACACTTTTCACGGTACTACTAGATCGTAGTTCGC
Organism: Tuctoria greenei; assembly: GCA_036927565.1. Taxonomy (NCBI): domain Eukaryota; kingdom Viridiplantae; phylum Streptophyta; class Magnoliopsida; order Poales; family Poaceae; genus Tuctoria; species Tuctoria greenei. The sequence continues at coordinate 91,193,919 of JAYESD010000006.1, read as the reverse complement.
GAAGGTTCGTAATTAGTTGGGGCATGCGTGAGATTATGAACGAGATAGTGACACGAGAGATTGTTACGTGGTTCGAGCCGCCTGAGCGTAATACCCTACTCCACGGGTGGTTGTTGTATGTATGAGTTGTGTGTGTGTGAGTGCTTGATCGGGCTTCTCATTTGTACCATGCGGCACATTCCTTTTATAGTCCATGGACTGGCCCCCGACATGTGGCCCCGACAGTCGTTTATTACCTAATACACGATTTGCATGTATTAAGTACATTTAACAGTGTGATAACGCGCCTTAATGGTGGCGTTACCAGTACTAAAGGCCTCTGATTGTGTGTCTTTAACATGGCATTAATGACACGTAATCAGGTGTTGTAACGGCTGCTTTAACTGCCTCATGAATGTCCATGCCGTTGGAGATCCGGTAGACTTCCCGTTGCAGGCTCAGGTTCGGAGCCGTTGTACACGTGGAAGCATCAGAGCTTACCTATACTAGGGGTTAGGTTCGGGGCCACTAGACACGTGACATGACCGGAGCTTCCCTATTCAGGGAGTTAGGTCCAGCCTCACTTTACATGTGACAGTGCTAGAGCTACCCTAATGAGGGAGGCGGGTCTAGTGTTGCGGGCCATGTGGAGCGTTCGGAGGTCTTCAACTCGGACAAGTGGAACTTCGAGGCTTTTCTTGCGATATCGTGGGGTACCCGGTACGCAGGGTACCGACACAAACCGAGACATGTTAAAAATAAGCTCATTGTTTGAATCTACAACCTTGCAGCAATTTTTAGTGAAATTTAGTGAAAATAATTTTCAGATTTTTATCTAGCAATTGTGAAACAGAAAGCAAGGTCTATTTCAAATTTTTAACAAGTGCCACATCCTTCAAAATGTAGTGATTGTTTATTGTAACCAAACCTTTAGAAATTATGCGAGTTAAATAATTATTGGCAAAAGCAACATACTCTACACGTGACACGAAAGAGAGGGAGGAGAACCAATCTTTGTTACCAGTCATGTGGCGTGAGCAACCTGAATCCGCAATCCAAATGTTCTCCTTTCTCCAACGTGTAACCTACATAGAAGCACAATACGTCGATGACTCAATACTGGGGTTAGTCAAACGTCATTTAGGAATCCAGTATTGCGTCACACGACGTGCAGCAGGAAAAACACGCGAAAGCTAAGACAAAACAGCATGTTTATGAGCCAAAATTTGAGAATTTTTGTACCCAACTACTGACTTATGAGGTGTTACATGATAGCACAGTAGGTTCGGGAGCAAACTTTGCATGTTTTTGACTCGTAATAGCAGGTTGCATGTTATTGATATTTGGTTTAGCATGTGCAAAAAATGTTGCATGAGAGTTATGAGATTAATCTTGCATTCTTTCCTTTTTCTGTTGTTTATCTAGTCTATAACAAAAATCTATGACATGACCATCTCTACCACAGTGGGTACAATGAAATTTAACTTTGTGTTCATGTCTAGATGACCAAGCAACATGTTTATTAGAAGCTGAATGAGACAGCACCCTTGTAGATTTGAAAACCACTTCTTTTTGTTTAGGAACAGTTTGAATCAAACCACTTCCAAATGACATTACAATATTAGATGGATGTGCCTTAGCATGAGCATGAGAATCAAAACCTAAACCAGTTTTATCATTGCAAGACTTGGAAGAATTCAGCAGCAAGTTTAGATTCTTATTCCAATTACAAAAATGTTCTTGTGTCCTATTCATGTCATCAAGTTTCTTTGATAGGTCTAGGCAGTTTTCACATGAAGTTTTTCTTTTTAGTTTGCAATTAGAACAATATTTAACTTCATGAGAATGTAAATCATTGTTCAATATAGAAATATAATTCATAGCATCTTGTAAGTTCTTATCAAGATCATCACAAGTAGAACAATGCAAATCAATTGTACAACAGCTAGCATCTTTCAAGTTTTTATCATTAAGTGCAGCAAGCTCTCTATTCTTTTCAATCTCTAATTCAAGTTTATCAAGTGTGGAGGTGTGTGCACTTCTTAGAGAGGAAAATTGTTCATATATTGTATCACATGATGAACAAGAATCATCACCAGGAATCAAAGATTTCAAATGATTAATTTCAGATTCTAGTGACTCAATTTTAACAACATTGTCCCTAAGCTTTTTATCCTTTTTCTTAACTATAACAGTGGCACGAGAATTAGCATCCCGCATTATTTGCAAGTAGGACATACCTCTTCATTGTCGTTGTTGTGTTCTGCCTCCTCCATACTTGATCTTGACTTGCCCGCCATGAAGCACAAGTTTTGGCAAATCATCTTTATCTTCTTCACTTCCGATGCCCACATCGCTTGAGCCAAGTTCTTAAAGTGTGGAGATAAAACTATTCACCAATTGGCATCCTATCAAACCCTTCTTTTTCTTGTTGTTGTTTGCAGAGGAGTGCTTTGTCCTTGTTTTCTTTTCGTCATGGGAAGTAGTACCTGAAAGGTTAGGGCAATCCATGCGAAAATGTCTTGTCTTACCACATTCGAAACATCGTTGAGGTCCGGCACTCCCTCTCCTTTTAGTTCTCAAATTTTGCAGTGCTTTTGAGAACCGAGTAGAGATGAGTTCAAGTTCTTCCTTTGGAAACTCCTCAATCTGTTCAAGGGTTGGAGAGGACAACAAAGCAAGTGTTTCACAAGATTGGTCGAAGCTAGGCATGTCACGTTGAGAAACAAATACAAGAGACCTGATGCAGTTCTTACGTGAGATTATGTATATTTCACGAGTTTTCAATTTAGAATATAGAACATCTAAAGTAAGTGTACTTATGATAGTAGATTCACGAATAGATGTGACTTACATCTCCCAAATTGACATGTCTAATGCACTTAGTAATTGCCTAGAATTCTCAGCATCTGAAAAATTAACATTGACGCTACGCAAGTTGCTAAGAATTTTATTAAAGCGAGCAAAGAGGTCGTTGATGGACTCACCTGGTTGCATTTCAAAGCACATGTACTCCTTTTTGAGCATGTATTGCCTTACCTCCTTGATCGTGTTGGATCTTTTGTGGTAATCACATAGAGCTTTCCAAACATTGTACGCAGATCGGAGGTGAGCAACACAGTCGAAGTTGCTTTGAGTTAATCCTTGTATAATCAAGTTTTGAGCCTTGTTGTTGTTGTCGACATCTCTCATATTTGTAGCCGTAACTTGATCGTTTGACGGCACTTCGTAAGGCTTGTACAGCTTTTCCCATATTGCAAATCCTTGCGCCTATATGAAAGCCTCCATGCGTGCCTTTTAAACCTAAAAATCAATACCACTAAACACACAAGGTTTGGTGGAGAATTTCTCCATGATGATTATTCAAAACACGTGCAAATCTCAAATATTAGAGCACAGTGGCTCTGATACCAATTGTAGGATCGAAGAGGATGTGAGAAGCTACCAAAGAGGGGTGAATGGTAGATTACAATTTTCTCAGCTGAAGCAACGAAAACCCCTCGGTAGAAAATTGATCTGTTAAATAAATTGTGTGGGGACTAATATAAACGTTATCAATTGTGATAAAACCACTATAGATTGTGGAGAATCGAGTCACGAAGACGTCACAATAAGAATCACGAAAATCCATTGAGAAAAACTCAAGTTATGATCGAAAGATCGAATAAAAGTCAATCTGTTCTACCCAAGAAAAATCAGATCTACAACACTGCAAAGAAACTCGTGTAGATCAGAAACCACAAATCCAATGATTGTGAACTTTTCAGAGATGATAGATGATTAAGTTGTGAAGACAACCTAAAAAGAATCACGTTAATGGATCTGTAAAACTTGAGTTATGATAAAACCACTAAAGCAAGGTAGTGCTATGCAGAAACTCGACAAGAAAAACTTGTCTGAAACAAGTCGGACAAAAAAGGCACAAAAGTTCCTTTAAACATAATCTTTATTCAATAGAACACAAAAGGAACAGTCCAAAATCTGTGCACCTCGAGCCATGGCCTCCCTTGCTTATATAACCAGCCATGAGACCAACCCAAACCAAACTAGGACTCGTATCCTACTCAGTTTCCACTGAAACTTTCCATAACTGCTCAAGACTCTTCTATATGCAGATAGAAGCAATCTTAAGACTTCTAAACACCTTAGGAATGTATCCTACATTCCTAAAAACAACTCAACTTCGTGACCCACACAAAATCCTATCATAACCAACTCAAATCTTTCCATATTTGAGTCAAACACGACTCAGCCGTAGCCTGAGTCCATAACCAAGTCGGTTGGACCTTTTTGACCAATTATTTACGTCTGATTCTCTTCATCACGCCTTGGAACCTTGTTGCCACGTCCATACACTTCTTGCACACGTGCAAACATCTTCCAACAACGTTCATGATACCTTCGTATGCACTGTTCTTGATTCAAACATGTTGCGCAACCTCCCGATCAACTCAACCACAATTCCTCCCGAACTTGGTTGGTGAACCTCATCTTCTCCCTAAGACTAGTTCAATGGATCCCGTCACCAGCCATGTCTTGAACTCAAGCAACACCTGCACATAAACAACCAATACTTCCTTGCACAAGTCGTCGACTTAACTCACGTTAGTTCCGAAACCACAACACCTTAGTGAGCATCTCACATAAGCATGTTGCAAACCATAGCAAAAAAAATTAACCACCATGATCAGCCAAAACGCATCAAAAACTTAGGATAAGAATACTAAGCAAACTATCCATAAGTATAAAGCAAGTTTGAACCATTACAAGTTAAAAGCAGAACCATTGCAATCTAGCACCGGACCTTGCCAAAGCAAACCGGGCCTTGAACCGGAGCTTACCAAAGCTAGCAGGACCTAGCGCCAGAGCTTACCAAAGCTAGTCAGACCTAGCACCTGAGCTTACCAAAGGTAGTCGGACCTAGCCACAGTAAGTCGGACCTAACCAAAATAAGTCGGACCTAGCCAAAATAAGTCGGACCTAGACAAAGAAGTCGGACCTAGCCAAAGCACGTCGAACCTTACATCGGACCTTGCCGGAGCTACCCAAAACAAGTCGGACCTATCATCGGACCTTGTAAGAGTTCGGACCTAGAGTCGGACCTTGTTAAAAGGGTGTTTTGGCAGTATTCAAAACTTTTATCGTCATAGCCAATGTATTCAGCACACATAGGTCTTAAAAGCTTCGAAGGCTTCTGAGGCACTAGAGGCCTATGCACCACTTCCTTCACAAATTTTGTGCCAGAGACAGTCTCAATAAGCTTCATGATGTAGGGAGCATAACAGCAAGACCTAGTAGGAGTCTTTGAAGCAATGTAAATCTCCTCATAGTTGTAGTCAAAAGCATTAAACTTATGTTGGTTGGCAAGAAGCTTGATGACATTGCGGCTGTTGTGATTGATCCAGTTGGCATCACCGTCTTTAGGGGCTATCGTCTTTCGGATGAGACGATTAAGCACTGCATGGAAAGGATGTAGCCTGTGGATGTGAGGAGGCTGAGCGGGGTACCCCTCTGAGTAGAAATCCAACATCTCCTAAGTGGTCGCAAGAGGCTCCTCATGGATTCAATGGATGCCACAAACAACGTCCCATGCCCAAGATTTGGGCAAAATCTTCATAACTCACCTAGTACTTCTCACCATTGGTCATCCAAGTGAAACCATGTTTGTCTGTCGAATAGAATATGGTGGCATAGAACTGAAGAAGGACTTCAACATTCCATGGGTATTGCAGCCCCATGATGTCTTTTACACCATGAAATTCACAAGCATCTTTGACCTCAATAAATAAACATCTCTCTTCTTTTGGACTGTCTACCAGTCAACCCACTGCATGTCAGTCACTGGATTTTGCTTAGTCGTAAGCATTGACCAATAGTTGTCCATGTGGAAATAGCTCCAAAACCGAGGATCTCTCCCAACCTTAGGCATCTCGTAGCAAATGACATCCCTTTGAGTCTGTGTCTCTGGGAGGTTCCTTCTATAATTGACCTGGTATGTGGGGCGACGAGGGTCGCCAACAGGTGAGTGCACCACCAAGGGTCCAATCTTTGTGTCCTCTTTAGGAGATTGAGCAGCTTGGGTAGCTTGAGCACCACCACTTGAGGCACGTGACACAACAAGGGCTCCCTGAGCAGAGATGGTACGACGAATAGTTTGCTTGACTCTCTTTGGGGCTTGAGTTTATGCTTCACTGTCGGCGGGTTGTTTTCCTCTCTTTGCACCTTGATTATCACGAGCCATGGCTAGAAAAGGCATGAAGGATAGGTAAGAGGCAAAGCAAGAGAAATAGAATCATTGACATATAGTTTGTATAGAAGTTAAGAGGTCAGTTGCTATACATGATCGGACTTGTTTGACTCAAAAGTCGGACATGTCTGACTGAGTTAGACATGTCTGACTGAGTCAGACATGTCTGACTTATGAGTCAGATTTCTTTGACATACTATATCAAACTTAACCAATGCAGATGTCAGACATGTCTGACCTATATAGTCTTAACCCTAACTTCTATCTAAACTACGCAAATCAATTGTTCTACGAACAAGATTCTACCAAGAGTTGTTAATCATGCTAGTGAACAAGTTCATTAGCAAGAAAATGACAACTTGCGCAAGATACGAAGAAAAAGAGGTAAGAATGGAGGAGATACCTCGAAATGGGGAAAGAAGGGAGAAGGCCCAAAATGTTGAAGATCTTCAATCCTTGGAGGGATCGACCTCACACACTTGTCGCAAGAGGCTCAAAATCGAAGGGGGTCTTGAGATAAATGGAGAGGAACTGATTTGGAATGGATAAAGTGAAGAGAGAGAGGGAGGGGAGCCGTCGGCCTCTTTTGGGGAGCCCCGGACATCCCACATCGGACTTGTCTGACACAAGAAGTCGGACTTGTTCGACAGTCTTCCAAAACCCTAACTGACCCACATCGGACTTGTCTGACTCCGACGTCGGACATGTCTGACTGTGTCAGACATGTCTGACTTATGAGTTAGACTTATCCGGCTTCCCCTGAATAGTTGCAGTGTGCAACTAGAATTTTGAGGGTAGGTCAAATAATTTGGACATTATGGACAAGTTTTCACTGATGAACTTTGCAAATGTTGTCAATAAGCAACCAACGATCAAACTATGATGAACAATCAAACTACGACCATAATTCAGAAATATCCAATAATTTCAAATGGTTTGGGGGGGGGGGGGGGGGGGGTTTCGCAAGCATGCATGAATTTTGAAGCAAACACAAGTAACAATTAGATGTGCAAGATTCAAGCCACATTTCGAGAATCTAAGATATTGAGCTCACTCCTAAGTTCACAAAATCTTTTCTCATCTAAGGGCTTGGTGAATATATCGGCCGATTGTTTTTGGTTCTCACATGGGCACTATGTCTCCTTTGATAGAGTGATCTCTCAAGAAGTGGTGGCGGATATCAATGTGCTTGTCCTAGAATGCTCAACTAGATTGTGGGCTATTTTTATGCACTCTCATTGTCACATAAGAGAGGGATATGGCGCAAGTTTATACTGTAGTCCGTAAGAGTTTGCCGCATCCAAAGAAGTTGTGCACAACAACTTTTTGCTGCGACATACTCCGCTTCGGCTATGAATAGAGAAATGGAATTTTGTTTCTATGAGGACCAAGACACTAGGGATCTACCTAAAAATTGGCAAGTTCGTGAGGTACTCTTTCTATCGACTTTGCACCCTGCATAATCCGTATCGTAATATCCAATGAGATTAAACTTAGAGCCCTTGGGGTACCAAAGTCCTAGGCTTGGTGTGTGAACTAAATATCTAAGAATTCTCTTTACGGTGGTCAAATGACACACCTTTGGAGCAGCTTGGAATCGAGCACACATACAAACACTTAACATTATATTAGGCCTAGATGCACATAAGTGAAGCAATGAACCTATCATGGAGCGATATACCTTTTGGTCCACACTTGGACCATATTCATTAAGGTTGAGATGCCCATTGGTTCCCATTGGAGTCTTGATGGGTTTGGCTTTGTCCATGTCAAACTTCTTGAGTATGTCTTGTGTGTACTTCGTTTTACTAATGAACGTGCCTTCCTTGATTTTCTTCACTTGAAATCCTAGGAAAAACTTCAACACCCCATCATAGACATCTCAAATCTTTCGGTCATAATCTTAAAAAACTCATCACAAAAAGTTTTGTTAGTAGAACCAAATATAATGCTATTGACATATATTTGGCAAACAAACAAATCATCATTGAAATGCTTAGTGAATAGAGTATAGTCGGCCTTCCCAATTTTGAAACCATTTTGAGTTAGAAAGTCTCTAAGGCACTCATACCAAGACCTAGGGGCTTGTTTGAGGCCATAGAGAGCCTTACGCAATTTGTAGACATAGTTGGGAAAGTCTTGATCTTCAAAGCCGGGGGGTTGCTCCACATAGACCTCTTCTTTGATTGGACCATTGAGAAATGCACTCTTGACATCCATTTGGTATAACATAAAATCATGGTGAGTAGCAAAGGCATGTAATATACGAACTGATTCAAGCCTAGCTACAGGAGCAAAGGTTTCATCGAAATCCAAACCCTTGACTTGTGAGTGCCCCTTGGCCACAAGTCGTGCTTTGTTCCTTGTCACCACCCCGTGCTCGTGCTCGTCTTGTTTATTGCGGAACACCCACTTGTTACCAACAACATTCGCATTTGGTCTCTTTACGAGCTCCCACACATGATTTCTTTCAAAATTATTGAGCTCATCTTGCATGGCCACCACCCAATCCGGATCTCATAGTGCTTCTTCAACCTTGTGAGGTTACAAGGAAGAAAAAAAGAGTAATGTTCACAAAAATTTGCAACACAAGATCGAATAGTTACCCCCTTGGAGATATCTCCAAGGATGTTGTCGACGGGATGGTCTCGTTGAACGCTTTGATGTACTCTTGGGTGTGGTGCTTGAGGTCTTGGATCTTCATTTTTTTTCTCTCCCCCTTGATCGTTGCTTCCATTTCGATCTTTTTGAGGTGCATCTTGAGGGTCTTGAACTTGATTGTTTGAGGAAGAGCTTGCTTGATGTGTGGGATGACCACTTGAGTCTTGTGGTTGTTCTTGTGGTCGAATATCTCCAAGTGTCATCCTTCCTATCACCACTTGTGGAGCTTCTTCCTTATCTAGCACATGACGGTCAACTTGCTCCACTTGGGAACCATTAGTATCATCAAACACTGTGTCACGTGCTACTTCAACAATTCTAAAGGATTTGTTAAAGACACGATAGGTGTAAGTGTTTAAGTCATAACCAAGCAAGAAACCCTCATCGGACTTTGAAGCGAACTTCGAAGTCATAGGCTTCTTGTTGAGAATATAGCATTTGCTCCCAAAAACACAAAAATAGGAAATGTTGGGTTTGTTACAGGTTAGGATCTTGTAGGACGTCTTCTTCAATATGCGATGAAGGTACAACTGGTTTATGGCATGGCAAGCAGTGTTGACCGCTTCTGCCCAAAACCAGTTCGACGTCTTGTACTCATCAAGCATGGTTCTTGACATCTCAATGAGGGTCCTATTCTTCCTCTCCCACCCCATTTTGTTCAGGGGGGTAGGGGCCGAGAACTCATGCTTGATGCTTTCTTCATCCAAAAATTCTTCAACTTGAGCGTTCTTGAATTCAGTGTTGTTGTCACTCCTTATAGTCTTGATCCTCAAGGAGAACTCATTTTGAGCTCTCCTCATGTATTTCTTGAGGACACCTTGAGTCTCGCTCTTGTCATGCAAAAAGAACACCCAAGTGAAACCTAAAAAATCATCGACAATTACAAGACCATATTTCTTACTATCAATGCTTATGTAGGCAATTTGGCTGAATAGGTTCATGTGTAGAACCTCCAATGGTCTTGTTGTCATCCTGATATTCTTGTATGGATGTTGAGCTCCAACTTGTTTTCCAGCTTGGCAAGCGTTGAATGGCCTATCCTTTTCAAATACAACATTCTTCAAACCACGGTTGTGCTCGCCCTTGAGAAGTTTTTGCAAGTTCCTCATCAACAAGAGTCGCTCTTATGGAAGAACCCGATGGACGAACCACGAAGTGATGAAGAGGATGATTCAGGCATTCATGCCTCAAAATGTCACTATTTGCTCCTTGATTCATGAAAGTCCGGGATTCCACAAGATGACTTTGGTTGATTGTAAGTGCATCTAGGTCAATTGTGGGTATTAGTTGATTAATGACAAACAATTAAAGGGCTAATGACTTTGGTTGAGTTCTTGCAAAGATTGTAGTACGGAATGAAATTCACGAAAAAAGGAAAAAAAAAGGCGTGAAAAGTGGAGTAGAAATAGGTTTTCTATTTCTCCTTGAGTCATAGGAAAATCCAAACTATTAAGAGGGGCACGACGCGTGGAAACTAGTGAGTCAAATGGGACCTCAACCTCTTGGGTAGGTTTTAAGAAAATCCTTTGTGTCTAAGTCAGACTTGTCCGACGCCTTGGGTCAGATAAGTCCGAATTCTTTCTGGTGGAATTTAGACATGTCTGTACTGTATGTCAGACATGTTCGAAACTTCTTTGGTCGAATTCAAACATGTTCGAATCTGTATTTTAGATATGTTCGAAATCTCTCTATTGGTATTCAGACATGTCTGAAGTGGGTCGGACATGTCCGAGGTACTTGACTTAGAAAAATTTTCTAAGTGTCTTAAAACTCAGAAGTGTCTGAGATGGGTGTTTAGACAAGTCCAAGAAGTCTATGTTCGAATTCAGACATGTCTGATATGGGTCGGACATGTCCGAGGTAGACTTCTCTAGCTTAGTGCCTTGGATAAGTCCTAGTTGAAAAACCTCTCCTTGTGTGTCGGACTTGTCCGATGTTAGTCAGACTTGTCCGATGCAACTTTTGCACGCAAATTCAAGTTCGAGTGGTTAGCCGTACTGATTCCGTTGTCAGTCTGTTAGACTTTTCTGAACTTGGGTCGAACTTGTCTGAGTGGGCTGTCAACTAACGTCTAAAAACACTTTTTGAGTATAAGTTGATGGGGATTTTGTCCCCAATGATAGCATAACCCTACAGAAACTCTCAGAGCCACCTCAAGCCCTCAAGAAACCCTCCTCTCTTGTTCTTCACCCTCTTGATCCTAAATTCGATGTTTTTGGGGAAGAGTGAAGGAGTGATTGTGAGAATTGGCAAGTCTATAGGGTTTGAGCAACATTTGATTCGCTGAGTTTCTTTGTGATAAGGTGTTTGTTAATGTCGGTACCCTAGGTACCGTATACCCCTTGAGATTGCAAAGATCTCAAGTAAATGTCATCTACTTGATTTGAAGACCTTCGGAGGCTCACATGTCAGACATAACCGGACCTGCTTCCCCAATATGGTTAGTCCCAGGGTCGCCACGTGTACCATCGAACCGGAGCTACCGCCCACAAGGGGGAAGCTCCGGGCTATGTACCATAACGGCACCCCCGGACCTAACCCCAGACCGAGGGAAGCTCCGGAACTGACACGTGTCTGGTGGAACCGGACCTATCTGTTCCCCACAGTATGCTCCGGAGCTGCCACGTGTCCAACCGTCAGATCTTCAACCTCAAACCTCCGGTAGAATCCACAACGGCTCCGGATCTTCAAAGGGGAATCAAGGACATCAAGACCCGATTAAGTTTCATTAATACTATGTTAATGACACACGATCGGATGACCCTTATTATCAGTAACGGCGCTGTCAAAGCCCGTAACTCGGTCATTAAGGGTAATTAAGCGCATCAAATGTGTATCAATATTAGTAACCGCCGGGGCCACATGTCGGGCCAGGCCAACTTGTAATGGCTTGTCCTTGTACTATAAAAGGACAGGCCGATGATTCATAGAGGAGCTCTGGGCTGATAACATCTGACTAATCTGATCTGATCTGGTCTGATCGGCTCACACGCGCTCTCAACTCAGATCACCTGAGTTGACTTCATACATCCAATACAACACCAACACACCCCGTGGAGTAGGCTATTACGCTCAGGCGGCCCAAACCACGTAAATCTTTGTGTCTCCTGTGTCATTTTACATATCACCTTCTTGAATCTCCGCGCGCCCACACCGAACCTCAAACTCCGCAAACACTTTTAGTAGTGTCGGGAGATCTGCCGGATCAAAACCACCGACACTTGGCGCGCCAGGAAGGGGCACCTGAGATTTCAAGAATGGTGAACTCAGCCGCTGAATCATCCAATGGTCATCCCGCTATTCAAGCTGTTGGGGGCAATCCCTCCAATATGCAGCCACCAGCAGGAACCTCAGTTCCAGCAGGAGTCACACTTCCACCACCGCCGCCTTCACCAGCAAATCAAGTTGGGCAGCGCGATGGCGCACCAGCGTCAATCACTGCGTCGGCGAATCATGACAACCCGGAACACGTGCTCCATGCAGCACGTGCTCTCCTTCAGCACCCACCACCTCCGGATGCATCCCAGGATGCAATGGAGCAGTGGAGGGCCGATGTGACACTTGGTTGCAGCAGCAGCCGACCGCATTAGCAACCAGGGTCCTCCTCCTTCAGGACGGGCCCCGTCGCAGCGACGAACCTTGTCTGGCAGACTTCGTCCGCACGTTTCCAACAACAGGAGATGTGTTGCGTCACAGCAAGTGACGTCGTTGCCCTCCGGGGCGCGACGCACTCACACGATATCAAGGCTTTCAACTCATGACCTCGGGCGAAGCTTGATCGCCGATACCGTCAACAAGACGGCCGAGTCCATATTGAGCGTGCTCTTGAAAGACGAGAAGCTCAGGACATTCATGCTCCTGAAGGAGTAGGAGGAGGCTATTCAGCACTGGCCATGCATCTGCGTATGGTCAGGTGGCCACAGAAATTCCAGCCTCACCTGCCGGAGAAGTTTGACGGGACCGTTAATCCTGTCGAATTTCTTCAGATTTACTCCACTTCTATCCTGGCAACTGGAGGAAATGAGGCCGTAATGGCCCACTATTTTCCAGTGGCTTTAACTGGGACCGCCCGGTCCTGGTTTATGAGCCTTCCACCCAACTCCATCAACAGTTGGGAGGAGTTGTGCCGACAGTTCACCGCCAACTTCGGGAGTTCATACACTCGACCAGGCACCGAACTGGACCTTTTTTGCAGTCGTGCAAAAAGGGGGAGAATCCCTGCGATCATTCATCCAAAGATTTTCTCAGGTACGAAACACTATCCCTTCTATCTCTAGCACTTCTGTCATTGTGGCATTTAGACAGGGCGTACGGGATAAGAAGATGTTGGAGAAACTAGCGATCAAGGAGATCACCAGCGTCACGGAACTATTCAGCTTGGCCAACAAATGTGTCAGAGCTACGGAGGGCCGTGAAATGCACTCCAAACCACCTCCAGAGGATAGCAAGAAATCCTCCAAAGGCGAAGCCACTACCTCCGGGAGTAGAAAAAGGAAGAAAAAGACCAACAGCAAGAAGAAGTCGTCGGTCGGCGCATCTAATGCTGCAACTGCTGCAGCTACAGGTGGTCAGGGGCCACGCCCCGAGAAGCGACCTCGACTGTCTTCTGAAGACGGTGGCAAACCCAAGGTGTGGTGTCCAATTCATAAGACGGACAGCCACAGTTTGGAAGACTGTCGGGAGGTCCAAAACCTTGTCGAGCGCTACAACAAGCGCCGGGAAGAAGTTCCTTTCTGACAGAGGGAAGGAAAACGAAAAGTTGACGAAGCTCCGGCTGAAGAGGAGTTAGGTTTTCAGGATCCTAAAAAGGTCCTGAAGGCCGTCTACACCTCTATCGACGACGATTCTGACGTCTCTGACAACGAGCGTCGGAAGACCATGAACACCATTTTTGGTGGATCATGGGACATCACTTCCCGCCGCGTCCTCAAGACAATGCGTCGGGACATGGCCGCTGTAGCTCCTACAGCCAGGGCGGAGCTTCATCGGAAGTGGATGGACACAGCCATCACTTTTGATGCTTCAGACTGCCCTCGAAGCATGGTTGGAGTCGGCCAGTTACCTTTGATGGTATCTCCTACCATCAATAACATTCGGCTCCACCATGTTATGGTAGACGGAGGTTCGGGGCTCAACCTCATAAGCTTCAAAGCTTTTACCAAGCTTCAGCTCCGACCTTCGGATCTTCACCCCTCCCGACCTTTCTCCAGAGTAGGTCCGGGAGCCATTACCCCACTCGGTGCTATTACTCTCCCCGTTACCTTCGGGACCCGGGAGAAGTATCGCACTGAGAAGTTGGTCTTTGACGTTGCTCAGATCAACTTACCTTTCAACACCATCTTGGGTAGGCCTGCCTTGTACAAATTCATGGCAGCTGCTCATTATGGCTACCTGGTGTTAAAAATGCCAACACCAGTAGGCGTTCTCCGGATCCGCGAAGATCGCATTGTCGGAGTAACCGCTTTGGAACAACTTCATGCGCTTACTACGGCGCAAGAGGAGGACTCCAGGCAGGAGCAAGCTCCAAAAACCCTCGAGCATTCATCAACGAGGCTCGACTTCTGCACCTCGTGTGCAGCCAGCGACACCGACATTCCCGTCAAAGTCGTCCAAACCGCCCACTCTATGGGCCAACAGGACAACTCCAAACTGGTCAACCGGAGAGACACCCTTCTTCCTGGTGTACGGAGCTGAAGCAATCCTTCCTCTGGAAATCACCTTGGGGTCACTCCGGGTCTGGACCTTCGACGAAGCCACGCAGGACCAGCTCTGGCGTGAATACCTAGACCTCCTTGAGGAGGGAAGGTGCCAAGCAGCTTTTCGGAATGCCCGATACCGCCAAGCCCTTCGGCGCTATCATCAGCGGCATGTACACAACCGACAGCTCGAGGAATGCGATCTGGTGCTACGGAGAATACAATCCAGAGAAGGGTTAAACAAACTCTGCCCCAGCTGGGAGGGACCCTTCTGAGTGATTAAAGTATCCTGTCCCGAAAGCGTTCGCTTGGCTACCGAGGATGGGACACCTCTCCCAAATCCTTGGAATATTGAGCACCTCTGTAAGTTCTACACTTAATATCACGGAGGTGAGTCTGTAGTAACTTGAGGTGTATGTTATAGAGTCATTGTACAAAGTCGATTAGTTCCTTCGGGAGAACAGCCGAACCTTTCCCGGAAGGTCCGCAAAGTTCATGCAACACTCGTCACAGTCTCAGGACTAAAAGTGTGGCTAGCTACCTTGGGTCAAACTAGAAGTGAAACACGCTTAGCTTGGTTCTGTACCCTAAGAGTGTACTTGTTTCCCCTGTACCCCAGACCTATAATGAAAGACATCTTCATGTGAAACAGACTCCACGTGCATTTATTTTGTACAGGCTCAACATTTTTTATTTTTATCTTTCTTGTCTATAACAAAGTTGTGCAATTCTTAAGAAATTTTAGTTCGACCAGTTCATGTACAATTCGAGTCGTATTGTCAATTCTTTTGGATTCAAATATTGTTCATGGCCCACTCGCCTGAATGCCGCCAAGCCAATCTAGGGCTGGAGTGTGCTATCGACTTTGCCTGGTCAAGCACCCTAAGTACGCCACTCTACCTACACCCCGGCAGGCTGAAGTAAGGCGGGTCCAAGTACAATTGGATCTGGAAGAAAGAAGGCAACGCATTCAGTTGTAATCAGAATTGTGTTTGACCTAAAACTTTCTTGGGAATCGTAAGTCGTGACGAAGTTATAGGCAAGGAGCGAATTTTACTATTTTTCTTGGCTTCAGTGTGCAGGAAAAATAAAGAATCCACGTTGATGGAGAAAAGTCGGAGCTAACAAAGCTCCGACTCCCCCTAGGTGGCTTGTGATCGATGTTAAACATTGAAAACGAGCATTACCGGAGCAACCAAGCTCCGGCAAAGCTAGGGGGGTCAGCCATCGATGCAGGATAAAAGATGGTGAGAAGACCCCACAAGCGGAGTCTGCTGCCGACAAGTTACGCATTGGCAAAGGTCACTGCCGGAGCTACGAAGCTCCGACACCCCGGAGGGCTAACTATGGATGCTCTACGCGTTGATAGGGACTATTGCCGGAGCTACTAAGCTCCGACTGTAGTCAATGTCAGAGCTTCTGAGCTCCGACAACCTCAGGGGGCCTTCACTATCGAAGACTTCGGACCTACACTCTACAAGTTCGAAGCAAACGAGTCTTCAACAAAACACAATATCCTCTTGGTACATGTTCACAATCAAATTGTGTACATCTACCAGGGGGCCATGTGAAGACAGAAGTGTTGAAGACAAAAATTAAATTCATTAACAGATTGTGGATTTCATTCATCTGGAGACAAGGGATTACAAAATTGGGGAAGAAAAAGAGAGAATACAAGTGGGAGCTACAGAGATGGTCCTAGACCCTATGGAAGAACTGGGCAACTTTCTGAGCAACCTCCGACACGTTGGCTCGGGTGGCTTCACCTTCTCCTTCGATGGGACCTTCAAGCACCGGGTCCAGAGGAAATTGGGGATCCCGGCTGGTGTAGCACGTCAGCACATACTCTGCAACGTTCTTCGCCAAGGACTGCCCCTCAACCTCCAACTAGTCCGCGATGACATCACCCACCTTGGAGAGTTTGCCACCCGCCGAGCTCAACGCTTGCAACGCCAGGTCCGGCTCCGGCTCCGGATCATCCGGACGCACGGGACTAAAGCCCATTGGTGTCAGCGTGTCGTTGGCTTTGCTTAGGAACTCCCAAACCTGTAGGGAGTCCGCAGTCCTCAAGCCCTTCAGTTCCTCCAAGGATATTTTGGCCGCCGCCAGTTCATAATTCTCACGAGCAAGGCGCTCAACCTCTTTGGCATTTTGCTGAATCTTTTTAGCAGCCTGCTTCTCGAGTTTTCCGAGCTCCTCCTCCCGGAGGTGGATCTTGTTCCGGCGGTCAACCAGGTCCTTCTCCCGGCCCCTAACTTTCTTCTCCCTGGCAGCGATGGCACACTCTTGTTGGTAGAGTTCCTGCCCTCACACCCAGGCCTTCTCCTCCTCCTCAACGCAACGCTCCTCCAATTTCTTGGTGCGTTCCTCGAGGCCCTTGTCAATCAGAGCCACCTTTTCGGCGAGCTCCTCCTCCCTCTTCAAGACATGATCCCGCAGCTCTAGGAGTTTTTGCTCTTCGTCTTCGAGCTTCTTCTCCCTCTCCTAAAGTGCCTACCGGCGCTTGATGAGGGTAGTGTTAATGGCTTCAAGCCTTTCTTGGCAATCATCAGCCGCACTATTAGTTGTCTTGGCCTGCTCATAAATGTCCCGGGATTGAGTATCGAGGGCACGAGTCAAGCTCTCCCTATCATCCAATAATTTGCCCCAGTATTCCAGGCGGACCTTCTCCTGTTTGATCCACTCCTTGTCGTCTGCCTGCCTCGACTGGGCCAGCTTGGTCTCTAAGTAGAGCCGATTACGCCACCGCCTAAGGGTTTGGCACTCCTCTTCAAGAGCCTTGATGTCGTGGTAGAATGCCAGCTGGACTTGATGCAGACTGTACCAAGCGTTGTTAATGGACAACGATAGGGGAATAGGGTCTGGACCTACTGGGGTCTCCTCCGCTGGTTCCAGCGGGTTCTCGCTTACAAAAAATTGGGTCCCACTCCACAAGAGTGGTCCCCTGAGCCTCCACGGCGCTAGGGCCGTCCTCTGGGATAGCCTCAGTCGCCACCGAGGAGGGTCCCACAGAAGAAGTTCCGACCTCCGGAAGTGGTTCCGAAGGCCCTGCCGCCAGGTCTTCATTTGCCCCCTCGGGCAGGGGGCCAGCGACTTCATCAGGGCACCCTGGCTCAGCAGCAGGCACCTCCGCCGTCATCACTTCCGGAGCAGGGGCTACTTCCGGCTCCGGCCTGGGCTCCTCCTCCGCTGGTGGCTCGGGTGTTGGCACCTCGACCATCATGGGTTCGAGTGCTGATGCCCCCGCAATGACCGGATCAGGCGCCGGAAGGTCAACAACAACCGGACCTGAGGCCGGAGCTTCAACCTCAATCGGCTCAAGCGCCGGAAGGTCTTCAACTGCAACCGGCTCTGCAGCTGGAGCTTCAGTGGCAACCGGCTCTGAGGCCAGAGCTTCGAAGGTAGCCGGCTCAACCGCTGGGACTCCTTCAACATTCGGCTGGCTCGCTGGGACTTCAATAACCTCCAGCTCAACCGCCGGGGCTTCGATAATTTCCAGCTCTGGGGCCGGAATCACTACTTCCTCCGGCTCAGCGGCCGGAGCTTCCAACATCTCAGCATCAAGACCCAGGGCTTCAACCTCCGGGGCAGGTGCCGCTGGCGCATCTTCTCTCCCGTGGTTCGGCGCTACCACAGGAGTCTCGGGGGATGAGTCGAGGTCCATGACCACGACAGCTGGCGCCGGAGCTGCCGCAGCTTCAGCCACCACTTGGTGCGGCACCGGGACAGGAGCAGAAGCCTCCGCCCTCACAGCTTCAGCTGTTGTGGCTGAGGGTAGAGCCTCACTCCTCTTCTTGGGGATGCTGCAGATGATGGATGAACAAACTTAAAAAACAGTTACTACAACAAAACAACTGTCTGAGGTAAAGAATAAAAATTACCTCGGGAGGCTTCCGCACCAGCTTGCACGGAATCTCTTTCCCGGGCATTCTGGACTGACCATGGCCGCCGCCGGCGTGGTAGCTCCGGAAGGCCCCCCGAAACTTGTTGCAGCCGCGGGCATTTCCTTAGTCGAGGCCCCCCTCGATCGGGAATGACCTCCGGATGCAGAGGCCTCAGCTGGCCCTGGTACTGGAGTCACATGCCCGGGGCTAGCACCCCGGGAAGACACTGCTACAGATGCAGTCGCCGCAGTTGTAGAAGACCTCCCCCTCCGGGGAGAAGGAGCTGTTGCAGAGGATGCAGGCCTGACGGACCTTCCGTCGGCAAGCTTTAGCTTCCTCTTCCGGCTCGAGGGTTCGGCCGCCGGCTCCTTGCCCTTGCCGACGACTTCGGTCCTTGGCTTCGGGGCAGGGATGGAGCCACCTTCAGAAGCCCCAGGGATCACCACCCTAGAAGTCGATCATCTCTCGATGACACCGAGGTCGTCAAGCACCGGCATCGTCCACCGGAGCTCCCTGCAGAACTGTACTTCCATGTTCAGAGGGAGGAAAGCCGGTGGCGGGGTCAAGTCATCACCCGCGACGTCGATGCCGTGCTGGAACTTCTTGAGATGAAACTCCAAGGTCGCCCCTCCATGTTGGACTTCAGCCCAATCTCGACCCGGTCGTCGTCCATCACACTGTTGAGGCTCCAAGCGAGTTTTTCTCTCCTCTTTAGCGGTGCCCACCTGTTGACCAGGAAATTGCAAAATACCGCCTGAGGAGTTAATCCTCCCTTCACACATTGGCGGATCCTGATCAGAGCAGGGTTGAAGGCATCCGACAGCACCGGAGCTTCACTCCAGACTGCAGTGTCGATGTTGGGGAGGCCTTCGGGCAGCTCCAGCTTCTCGTGCTCCTCCACCCGGATGACTATCCAGTCTTTCTTCCAATCATCCCACTTTCCAGAGGGAAACGACCGGAGGTACTTGAATGGGCACTTCTTGCGCTTCACAAAGTAGTAGAAGCCAAGGTACTCATCACCCCTTCCGGTGGTATGGATGGTGAAGAAGGTCCGGAAAAGCTCAATGCAGAGGGGGATGCCCACCCACATTTCACAGAAGTGGACGAAGACAGACACTAGAAGAATGGAGTAGGGGCCAAGGTGATACAGCTGCAGACCATAGAAGTCTAGCAGCATCAAGAAAAAGGAGGAAAAAGGTGGGATCAACCCCACCATGGCGTACGCAAAAAAGTACACCATCTCGCCGGCGTGCTCCTTCTCGAATGGGAGCTCTCCCCCTGCGAGGACCAGGTGATTGAAGAAGTCTGGGGACCACCCCATGAGGGCCCAGACCTTCTTCAGGTCACTTTCGGTCTTCAAGCGGCTCTTGAGGAGACCCAACTCCATCACAGCACATCAATGCAAGGGAGGAAAAGCAAGCACAAGTTTGGGAGTTTGAGCACAAGTTCATATGAGAGGCGTAAAGAACCCCAGACGGTGCGCGCTTTCCTTGTTAAGTAAGCCCTCGCAACGCTTGGATGGAAACCGCTGGGAAGCCGAAGATACTATTCAAAAATTTCACCCTGCCGATGACAAGAGGGCCTGGGACCACCCCGACGATCAAGTCGAGGTTCTTACCCATGCGAACAGTTGTCATCATGAATGGCGGGAAGCCCGAAGGCGGCGGCCTCACAAGGCGCGCGGAACCGATACGATTTTCATATCGGGAACCTGCAACCTTCAATTGCGTGAGATCCGCACGCCAAGGATCTCATTTGCCGCACCCGAGATATGCCACACGGCGACGATTTAACTCCAAAACTATCGCCAACGGCACATCTGAAGACCTTTGAAGGCTCGGCTCGAAAGTCGAAAGATGGACCCACCTCTGGCGGAATGACTTCACCCAAGGGGTCTTCCCCAGAGGTGGGCCCAGGGGGCCACTGTCGGTACCCTGGGTACCGTATACCCCTTGAGATTGAAAAGATCTCAAGGAAATGTCATCTACTTGATTTGAAGACCTTCGGAGGCTCACATGTCAGAGATAACCGGACCCGCTTCTCCAACATGGTTAGTCCCAGGGTCGCCACGTGTACCATCGAACCGGAGCTACCGCCCACAAGGGGGAAGCTCCGGGCTATGTACCATAACGGCACCCCCGGACCTAACCCCAGACCGAGGGAAGCTCCGGAACTGACACGTGTCTGGTGGAACCGGACCTATCTGTTCCCCACAGTATGCTCCGGAGCTGCCACGTGTCCAACCGTCAGATCTTCAACCTCAAACCTCCGGTAGAATCCACAACGGCTCCGGATCTTCAAAGGGGAATCAAGGACATCAAGACCCGATTAAGTTTCATTAATACTATGTTAATGACACACGATCGGATGACCCTTATTATCAGTAACGGCGCTGTCAAAGCCCGTAACTCGGTCATTAAGGGTAATTAAGCGCATCAAATGTGTATCAATATTAGTAACCGCCGGGGCCACATGTCGGGCCAGGCCAACTTGTAATGGCTTGTCCTTGTACTATAAAAGGACAGGCCGATGATTCATAGAGGAGCTCTGGGCTGATAACATCTGACTAATCTGATCTGATCTGGTCTGATCGGCTCACACGCGCTCTCAACTCAGATCACCTGAGTTGACTTCATACATCCAATACAACACCAACACACCCCATGGAGTAGGGTATTACGCTCAGGCGGCCCGAACCACGTAAATCTTTGTGTCTCCTGTGTCATTTTACATATCACCTTCTTGAATCTCCGCGCGCCCACACCGAACCTCAAACTCCGCAAACACTTTTAGTAGTGTCGGGAGATCTGCCGGATCAAAACCACCGACAGTTACTCTTGGAGTTTTCCCCAATACTGTTAGGCATTGCCCCGAAGATTTCTTGTGTGAGTTCTTGATTCGGGGAAGTTTGTAATCTTTGTGATAGTGGAAGATCCAAGACTTGACCTTTGAGGCGTCTTGGCGAGGATAGGGTTGTTAGTCTTGGCTCATTGTGGGTTCCTCAACAGGGACGTAGGTTTCTTTGTGGAACCGAACCTCGGGAGAAAATCTTGTGTCCAGTCTCGATTTACATTTCCGCAAAGTTCTTACTTTCTAGTGATCATCTAGGTTTACTTTCTAAAACTTAATCTTGTTTCCATCAACTACTAGAACTGCTAGGACGTATTTCCATTCACTAGATTGCAGAAAAACTTTACTTTTGGCCCTGTCCTATAGAATCAGTTGGACTTATCCGAGCTGAATCAGACTTGTCTGACTTCAGTCAGACAAGTCTGACTTGTATTGACAGGACAGTTTTTAATTAAGTCTAGATTTTTGATTATTGCCTATTCACCCCCCCCCCCCTCTAGGCTACTTTCAATGTCATTTATTTTTATTGTTTTGACACTTAAGATATTTCAAAGATTCATGATCGAATGTATGACAAACTCCTTAGACCAAAGATAATGTTGCCAAGTTTGTAAAACTTGCACTAGGGCATACAATTCCTTATCATAAGTAGAATAATTCAGAGAAGGATCATGCAGTTTTTCACTAAAGAAAACAATTGGTTTACCTCCTTGTACGTGGACGCCTCCAATACCAATGCCGCTTGCATCACATTGTAGCTCAATGGTCTTGTCAAAATTAGGAAGTTGCAGTAATGGTGCTTGTGTAAGCTTCTATTTGAGAGCATCAAAAGCTTGTTGATGCTGTTCGCCCCATCGAAATGGCACTCCCTTCTTTGTTAGTTCATGTAGAGGTGCTGCAATGGTGCTGAAATCCCGCAAAGCAGCGATAAAAACTTGCAAGACCAAGAAAACTACGCACATGTGTGACGGTTGTTGGAGCTGGCCATCTAGTGATCGCTTCAATTTTTGCCTCATCAATCTCAATTCCCTGCGAGGAAACGACATAGCCAAGAAATGAGACTCGATTTAAAAGACACACTTTTCGAGGTTACCAAACAAGCGTGCATCTCTCGAACAGCAAAAACAGCACGTAAATGATCAAGATGTTTGTCATGTGAATTGATGTAAATGAGGATATCATGGAAGTAAACCACCACAAATTTTCCAATGAAAGCATGTAAAACCTCGTTCATTAATCGCATAAAGGTGCTAGGTGCATTAGTTAAAACAAAAGGCATGACTAACCACTCATAAAGTCCAAACTTTGTTTTAAATGCAGTTTTCCATTTATCTCCTAGTGTCATTCTAATTTGGTGGTAACCACTAAGAAAGTCAATTTTTGTGAAGATGATAGCACCACTCAATTCATCAAGCATGTCATCTAAGTGAGGAATAGGATAACGATATCGAATGGTGATGTTATTAATCGCTTGATAATCAACACACATGTGCCAACTACCATCTTTCTTAGGAACGAAAAGAACAGGAACGAAACAAGGGCTAAGGCTTTCATGAATGTACCCGCAGTCCAAAAGATCTTGGACATGTCACTGAATTTCCTTGGTCTCCTCTGAATTCGCCCTGTACGTTGCACGATTTGGCAAACTTGCTTATGGAATCAAGTCAATCTTGTGTTCAATGCCTCTCATGGGTGGTACACCAGAGGGAGTCTCGGAGGGAAACACATCGTCAAACTCCTGCAAAAGGTTAGCAACAGAAAGGGGCAAGGCAATAGACAATTCATGAAGTGAAAACATGGCTTCTTTGCATACTTAAGCATAGCACATCCCTTTAGCATCGAATAAATCAGCAAGGTCAGATTTAGTTATGATCAACGAAGGTGATTTTAACTTAATGACTTGCTATTTTTCATATTCTAGTTCTGTCACTTTGCCATCACGAATTTTACTTCTCTCAAAATGCACAATTTCAGCAGGAGTCATGGGAAGCAAAGTGATTTTCTTTGCTTTATGCATGAGAGTATATTTATTAGTTCTACCATGATGAATAGCATCCATATCAAATTCCCAAGGATGACTAAATAAAAGAGAACAAGCATCCATAGGCATGACATCAACATCATTGTAAGAACCAATTGAAAAATGTATTATTGCTATTTTTGTTACCCAAACTTTACCGCTATTGTTGAACTATTGAATGTGGTATGAATGAGGGTGTGCTCTTGTCAAACAAAGTTTCTTGACGACGTCCGTGTTCACCAAGTTAACCTCCATCAATTATAGTGTGTACACGGTATTCCTTTATGATGAGAAACATGTGGAAGAGGTTGTGTCATTGTAGCTTGTCGTCGACCTCCACTTTGGAGCTCAAAGCACGCTGCACAATGATGCTCCTATAGTTCTCCATCGCTGTTGTACCAAGTACCTCTTCATTGGAGTGTTCGTCATTTGGATCTGCAATGTTAGTAGCAAGAGAATATTCATCTTCAACATCCGAAGTACTATCATACCCGCCATCATCGCGTGCTATGTATGCTCGTTTGCTCAGGCAATTCCTCATCATGTGACCAAGTCCCTGGCAGCGGTGACACTTAATGTCAAATGTATGACTCATAGGATTGGATGAAGAAGGCTTGAGTGATGTCCTCTTGCTGCCCTCTGCCACGCGAGAAGGTGGAGCAGCAGGTGTAGTTCATTGGCCACCATTGGATGGTGTAGTCACTGCACAAAAAAAGTCGAAGATGGTGCTATTTTAGATGGTGTAGACGTCGAACGCGGGGTAAAGTTGCTCCTCATGTGTTGTTGCTGTTGTTGGCGGCCCTGCGATTCTTTTTTCTGTCAACGTAGCAAGTTGAAACAATCTGTTAACAGTATCATATTCCTTGTAATCAACAATGTCCTGAATTTTCACGCCTCAACCCCCCATAAAAACAGCTTTTTATCATCCATGTCCTCTACTACCCTACAATGCAATATACCCTTTTGTAACTCTTGATAATACTCCTCTACGGACATGTTATCTTGGTCTAAGCGCTATAATTTTTTGCGAAGGTCCCGCTGAAAAGAAGGAGCAACAAATCAAACACGCATAGCTTCTTTTAATCTATCCCATGTTGAAGGATCAGTTCTAGTTTTAACAAGTTCATTCCACCATATGATAGCAAAGTCCTTAAACTCACTAGTGGCTTGACAAACTCTATGTTGTTCGAGAACAAGATGGGCACTAAATTTTTGCTTTATTATCATCTCCCAATCAAGATAAGCCTCAACATCATAAGCACCAGAAAAAGAGAGTAAAATTTCACTTTAGCAAAAGGATCATCAGGAGGATGCTTATAATTGTTATGATGATTATTACCTCCCATACCTCGACAAGAAAGTGGAAGTCGTGGCTGATTGTTGTGATCTTCCATATCACCATAAGAATTGTCTTCTTGTTTTTCAACGAGAGGCAACCAAGCTTCAAGAGTATTCATCCGAAGAGCAAGGTCATCAAGTTGGCGAGTCAAGTTCGCCAATGACTCCTCCGTTGATGTGTTGTTTTTGGTGAACATATCTGTCATCACCTTCATCATATCATGTAACTCAGTATGTTGAACACATTCATCATTATTGTTTTCTCCTGCCATTGTTAGTAAGAAACAAAAGACAACAAAAAGATGTTCTCTATCAACTACAGTGACAATGTGAAAGGTGGAAGAAAACAATCTCTCTCGCTCAAGCGTCTTACCACGCTCTTAAAGTGTTATTACCGAACAGCACGTGGTGTCTATGGTGAGATGAACCAATGAAGTGTGGGATGATTGCAAAGGTAGCTATTCTGCTCAAGAGAAGGGTGGAGCTTGGATTACACAATATGGTGGCTAATGAGCAGAAATTGTTAACAGGTAAACAAAGTTGAATAAGTATTCAATGTAGGAAACTGTTGCTAGTCAACCAAATGCTCTAGGGTCTAGCACAACACAAGGAAATAGCAAGGCAAAAGAAAGACATAATGATATAACCAACAATCACAACACAAGTGGTATAGGTCAATTGCTTTAACATGCATGCTCTTCACTATTTTTTTATTTTTTCCAATATTTTTTTGATATTTTTCTTTACTAAGGACCAATAAAAAATTAAGCACAAGAATTTGCATCTCAATTGGATGTAATATGCGACCTATAGAAAATCAAGAGGATTCTTTAAAATTTGTGCTGAAACTTCGGAGGTCAGATAGCCTATCTTCCAAGGGGAATTTGGACAATCTAATTTCGTCGAACGCGGCGAAGCAGCAAAAAATCAGATGTGAAATTTTGCGTAGATCAATTTGAAAAAAATCTCCCAATTCCAAATTCATATGCGAAATTTATGGCCGTTTTAAGATAGACTGTCCGAGTTACGGTTTTTGGATGTTGATTCCAACTCGGTTTGAGAATAGATCTTGCAATTGGATATGAAAATGATTAAAACTTTGCACGATGACTAATGGAATGGCGTGTGATGCTTCAAGGATGACTGACACAAGAATTTGACACCTAATCTAGAACTGACAATGCGGGAGTTCACGCAAGACGACTAGATAGGGCAAACCAATGAATGCGATGGATCGATTTGTTGTTTAGGGATTGTGAAATAGGTGTCGAATAGTAAGAAAACAAGGACGAAACATGATAACTAGGACCCAAAATACAAAGCTAAACAACCAGCAACAAGACTTAACCACACGAATGCAAACTCAACAATGCAAACTGAAAAATGAAACTGCAGGCACTATAATTTAGGAAGCGGTAAAATTGATTTTTTGTGGCTTTTCTGTGGACTATGGTACGAAACAAAACTAATCTAATAGAAGAAAAAAACGAAGATACCTCACGAGCAACCTGGAAATCTGATACTTGTTGATGAGTAGTTTAGGCCCGATCTTCCAAAAGGTAAGTCGATTGGGGTGGAGAACTCGACGTTGATGATCTGCGGCACTCGAGCAGCTCGAATACCCCTGCAATCACTACACCACTGCTTCGTTGGTTATCAATCGTGCTACACACACTTGAGCTCACCAAGAAGGCTAATCCTTGCAAGTGCAATCTAGAACACAAGCAAGAACGTAGAAGACACGATATGAAAATGCGAAGTTGTGGTCTCACAAACCATAGAATGGTGATATTATTAATATAAGCAAAACCACCGAATATGGCCGACGACTGCAGTTTTTAAAGGCTAGGGTTCGGCCAAAACACTCTTAGATGTGTCCCTAATGGACTCATACGGGATAGAAGGCCCAAGGCCGATACGGTAGTGCAGTACTGGACAAAAGTCTGGACTCAGTTTGTTTCAAAGCTTTCTGATGACTCCAGAGGAATTTTGAGGTGGGACCAGAGCCATTGGAAATTTGATCTTCTCTTCTTTCTATGTATATGTAGAACATAAAAAATGGAGTTTTTATGCATCCTAGGTGTGCGTTTTAAGGTGGACTACTCTTGAATTCCAAATTGAACTTGAGTTCGAATTGTAAACTGATTCCATCAACTTGTGGACGTCGCTGGTTCTCCACATTCCGAAGGCCTCCTCCCTCACTTGTTGATCTTCTTCATGGTTCCTAATAACAATTAAATCATTACATAGCAATCCATTTTCAAATTCACATGGGTAGGCAGTTAGGAACAATTGTTCACCTGCTAATTTAGTAACCGCGCTCATGCTCTTGTGATTGGTCCTTGTAGTTCAATGTGCGTGTATGCTATTGTGATGTCCTCATCACACGACCCGACTGTTGATCGTCGAGCCTATCCCCATAGGGTCGTTAACGGCTCGCGAGCAAGGCCTGAGATCCCTATTCATGATGTCGACCCCCCCCTCTGATCAGGGGTGGCTCGCGAATGAGGAACAAATGCAGCACCGCCACCAGAGGTGGCATGACTCCATCATGCCAAGAAGAATTTCTGAGTCGTTCCTTGCGCACGGCTTGAATAAGTGTCGGGCTCGAAGGTCACCCCACCCTCGGGGTTTGAGACTTCTCAGAGCAAACCAGAGCATGGGGCAGACAATCGCGAGGTGGTCCTACATCGAACACTTCTCGAGGTAGCGGATACCTTCGATGCCTTTGACGCTCTGTATCCGAGCCCTCAGTAGGCAATTTAGCGGTATCCCCCCGAAGGGCCGGCCTCAAGCCACCCAAGCCCCTGGAGGGTTCACGACCCGTGGGAATGCGTCAAACATGATCCAATGAAATGCGGGCACTGAGCCCCGACCTTGATTGCCCATGGAAACATGGCATCGTGTTTGGTTCGCCCTCACAGCTGAGGGTGAATGGGTTTCACTCGGATTCACCTCGAAAAACAGCTCGAGCGGGCTAGGAGGTTTGGTCGTTGAGGAAACCCCTCGCGCCCTCCCTACGCAACTAGAGATCTCTTCCAACGCGAAGCACACACCCGACGTCCACGGCCGTTGGATCATCATGTTTTATCCTCCGACCGAGCAAGCCGCTCGGACTTGGGGACTACTGACGAGGTCTGGGTACCCGGGTGGCCAGAGTCCGTGATTCGGTCTGATTGGTTGTGATCGGCTAGGGTGAGTGAGTCGGGTCCTACCGGCGGGACCTCGCGAGATGGGCAGTCCAGACGATTGGGGGAACGAGCTCCCCGACCCCCCCCCCTTAGTGAGGCTCTCTCAACCTCACTCAGCTGAGCCCCAACTAGGGGGGCGGGGTCATGTCCTCTGGGTCTTTGCATAGAAGATTGTGCCAACACTGCTATCAACTCTTTGAGTGCCCTGTCCTGTCTCGCTATGGACAGCACACCAGCCAGGGTGCTGAGGCACTGGCAAGAGACGTGATGCGACGGGACGAGGCAGACACGGCACTCGCACGCATAGCAGTTCAACCTCGCCCCGAGGAGTGGATGGATAGGAACGAATAATGTAAGAACCCACCTCGCATATGAGGAAGGTGGGAACTAGCTAGGACATAGAGGGCCCACTCCCGCCTACAAAAGGGGGGTCGTAGCTATTAGAACAACATCATGAAGAAGACAACCAAAAAAGAGGGGATTTCTCCCCTTCCGCTAGAGCAATAGAGCTTCTCCTCATACATGTACTCCCCCGCCATGGATAATGAGTAGAAGAGATCCTCGGCTCTAGATGTAAGGCACCTTTCCCGAACCAGCATACATGTTGTGTCCTAGTAGCTAGGCCGCCTTGAGGTAGAATGTGCGGTGCATACGGTACTCGTCGGTGAATCGAATGCTGACACCAACAATAGTTATTCTTCACTTCCTTTCCTTTCTTGGCAACGGCGCCAAAAATTCATGTTGGTATTTCTTAACACCACAAATTATCTTCGATAACAGATGAGATACACAAGCGCACAGAAGATATTGTTGTAGCATTTCACCTATGAGTATTCCCATGGGTATGGTATTTATCCCAAAGGAAGGCGATGAAGCAAAGGGATCACAATTCATATGATCAAGGCATAAAGTACTATGTAATTATCATAACAGAGGTAAGCTAATAATAAGGATAGTGTGACACACACCTAAGTTATCTATTCTCTAGAGATTAGATAGTCCTATTGTGAGCTAAGCTAAAAAAAGTGCCACTCCTAATGTGCTTCTAAGATACATATGCATAGCCTAATAGTGTACATGTTGATATGCTAGTGATGAATACTAGGACTTAGAGGTCTAACATATCAAGCACAGATTTACCAGTGATATTATCAGTACAATTCCTGCTAAGAGTTTGTGGTAGAGCCGAACGTGGGGGGGGGGGGGGGGGTGGGGTACAAAGGACGGACATGGCTGTCACCACCTGTCACCTACTCCTACAATCTGTGGGTCTACAGAACATCCGAAACTACCTAACGATCCAAGCACCACGCTTACATGCTAAGTAAATACCTTAGGAGTTCGAATACAATTACCATCCTAAGGCAATAATTAACCTAAGCATCGTTGAATCAATGTTGGAACCAAGTACTATGTTATTCGAACTAACATATTCATATCATACCTAATTAGAATATGGTGGAGGTTTTTGATGTTTAAGATAACATAATAACATAATTATTGTACTATCATGATAACAACTAACCCTACCACATACATGGGTTCCACAATCAAACAAGAAATGCTTTACCAAACATATGCATAATAAAATAATAATAATATTATAATGCATAATGTCACAAATAAAGGAAAATATACATGAACCATACCTTTTCCAAAATGGACTTGGGAACTAGAGGCATCTCTCTATAGCTTAAACTCCACTAAGGACTTGGAGAAGTGTGTATACAAGAGAGTGATGCTCAAGTGATGTGTGTGAAGAAGTGAGGGGTGAGGGTCCTATTTACACACAGTGTTCAATCGGTTCTCGCCGCTAATTATGCATGAAGCAGTCAGAACCGTCATCAAGGAGCCACAAGAAATTGACACGGTGAAGGAGACCGAGTCTAGTGCCAAGACCAGTTTCGGGCGAACCATGGGTTCGGTCACACTAAGACTTGGTCCTTTCGCCCTGTGCTTTCTCCTGGAGGCTGGCAGATGGGCCCTCTAACCACTTTTGGGTGCTACGTTGTTGGATTCCCTCGGGTACCCCTTAAGTGGTCCATTTGATCCGTGTGTTGCCACATGTTGATGTCTGATTGGCTGGAAATGTATTTTCAGGATCTCTCCCCTTGGATTTACCTCAATTATGTACAAAATACCTGCATGCACATTTATTTCCAAGTACAAGTGGAACTAGGTTATTTTTAAATGCAATGCATGTTAGAAATATCTACTTCTTCTTATAATTGAGTTATATTGCCGGTCAAAATTGGTACTTAATGACTGCCAGCAATCGAGCCCATCGGGCTAGCCCGAAGACCGACAAAAATTGCTAGACACGAGCATATGGCCCGAAATGCAAACCCTAATCTCCCGTTCAGCACTCTCCTCCTCAACTCGACCTGAAGCTAATGCCCCCCTCCCGCTCCTCTGCCAAACGCTAATGGCCCACCCGACTGCTGCCACTCATGTCGCCTCTTACCACTTGGATCCAGACCTCCCGACGTGGATTTGACCCCTCGTGCTTCCGCGGTTCTGCCTTAGACTTGGCAATTTGGTTGCCAGCACGGATCTGACCCTATATTGATGCCCTCCTGCTATCCGATCGGTGGATTCGGTGCCCTCTCTCGCCATTCCCTTGTTGTCCCCTCGTCGCCCTCTTGTTGCCCCCTCGTTGCTCCTGTCGCTGCCTCTTCGCCCCCTCGCCTGTCTCGCGACCCCCTCGTTGTCGATCCTCCCTCACCTAGACCCTAAACATATTGTTAAATATGATCTTAAACATGTTAAAAGTTATCTGAGGATTCTAGGAAAACTCTATATTTTTTTTAATTCTTCTAATCAAACGCATTGCTTCTCGTAAGACTTTTACTTATCTGTGGAGTTCATCCCTGTAAGTTTGTCTTAGACATGGATGTTAGATAGAATGCAACTTATCTAATATTGATACATCTTGTGCCATCCAAGGAAACAATTTATGTTTTTGTTCAAACTCATTACGAGGTTAAGGTTGGAGGACGGCCACTTCTTACCGATGCAATTGGTATATGGCTGAACAAATGTCAAAACTTTTTGGTTTATTTTCATCTATCTACTGTTTTACTTTGTGGAGTTTTTTAGGATCGAAGATCACGTGAAAATCTACTAGAGGGGGTGAATGGTAGATTTAAACTTTTAAGTGGAAGCAACAAAAACTCCTTAGCAGAAAATCAATTTCTTAAGAAATTGTGTGTGAAATCTATTTTGAGTGTGTCCAACCGTGATAAAAACAATTTTAGGTTGTATACAATCAAGTCACGGAACTAATGCAACAAGAATCACGTGAAAATACTAAGTAGAACTTGAAATTTGATTAAAAGACTAGATGAAGGTACAATCTGTTCTACCCGATATAAAAACAGATCAGCAACGCTGCAAATAAACTCGTGTAGACCAAAACCCACAAATCCAATGACCGTAAAACTTTTAAAGATGATATAGAATCAAGTTGTGAAGATAACTCAAAATAATCACATCAATTGGATCTGTAAAACGTGAGTTATGATCGAAATACCGAAGCAACGTCAGTCCATCCAGAAACTCAGTAAGAAAAACTTGTCTGAAACAAGTCGGACGAACAAGACACAAAAGCTCCTCTAAAACTACGATATTTATTAAATAGAGAACAAGAGAAACATCTAAAAGTCATATTACTACCAGCTTTGACCTCTCTTGCTTATATAACCAGCTCTAAGGCCGACTCAATCCAAACTAGGACTTCAATCCTACATGGACTCTAACTCAAGCTTACCATAACTGCTTAAGACTCTTCTATACGCAGATAGAAGCAATTCCAATACTTTCAGATACTTTAGGTATGTATCCCACATTCCTAAAACAACTCAACTTCATAACCTGCATGAAATCTAACAAGAACTAACACGAAACCTTCCATAAACAAACCATAACCACCTCAGCCGCAGCCTGAGGCATAATCAAGTCGGTTGGACCTTTCCGGTCACATCTCACGTACATATATCTTCCTCACGCCTTGTAACCATATTGCCACGTCCAGGCACTCCTTGTACACATGCAAACACTTTCCAAAACGTTCACGATACCTTCATATGCATTGTTCTTGACCCAAACATGTGTGACCTTCTCGATCAACTCAACCACAATTCCTCCCGGACTTGGTTATTGAACCTCATCTTCTCCCTAAGACTAGTTCAATAGATCTCCATCACCAGCGATGTCTTGATCTCAAGAAACGCCTGCACATGAACAAACAACCAATCTTTGCGAGCCCAAGTCCTCGACTTGACTCTCATTAGTCTAAAAACGCAACACCTTACGTGAGCACCTCACATAAGCATGTTGCAAACCATATCAATGTTTAACCACCATAATCAGCCATAACACATAAAAAAACTTAGTAAATGAATACTAAGCAAACCTTCCCATAAGCTAAAAGCAAGTTCAAAACTTTGCATGTTAAAAACAAAACAGCCGCTACAATTATTTTAGCAAGTTGAAATATTGAATAGTCCAAAAACAACGCTGCAATGTGAAGGCAAAAGATCGGACACTCCAATCTCAAACTCACGTGCTAATCACGTGACAGAAAGTTCGGACTGTCATAACTAAGTAAAGAGTAAATGTTACTCCCGAAATGCATTAAGAGAGTTCAGACAATCCTAAGTGAAAAACACGTGTTGCTCACATGACGTTGAGTTCGGACAGTGCAAAATGAATTCCCACAAGTTCGGGACAATCCAAAGTGGGCTTTTCAGGCAATATTCAAAACTTTGCGTGTGAACCCTTGCTTTTTATTTAAATTGCCAATGTATTCAGCACACATAGTTCTCACAATCTCCCCTTGATCAATGCATTGGTAAGACCACTTAAAATTCGAACATTAGCTCATTCACATGAAAAATTTTGAAAACAAATCTTCCCTTTTTTAAAAATCAAAAATCAAATAAGAAATAAATATCAAAACAAAAATTTCTCCCCTTGAATAGCGTGTAAAACTTATGAATGTGCAACAATGTGTGACATATTTCTCCCCCTTTGACAATGTATTCAAGAAGGTTCAAAAGAGAAATTTCAATTGTTATGAGCATATTATATTAAATATATATAAAAAAACCTCATCCAAGTAATACTATCAAGTAACTCGCACTATCACATCAATGAGGTAGTGTAAGCCATGCTAGAGATCAAGTGTAATTTTTCAATTTAAGCAACTCATGATCTCACAAACTTAACTATTTCAAGATGTGGAAGCATGACACTTGTTGCTGCATTTTTATTATTTTAATTATCATCTAAAGCACAAATTTTGCTCATATGACATTTGCAAGGGGTTATATGTCGTATCATCCTTATTCTAACGAACCAAGTCAAGCCTATGTCATTTGATAATCAGAAGCTTAAGGACATAGTTTTAGTCATACACAACTTCTTCCAAGTTCATATCTAATTGCAATGATAAGCATCTCAAAAGAAGAAATGTGATGCATGCATATTCTCTTGATCTTTTTTAATTTTTTTTATTTGATCATAAAAGCTCAACATGTGGATAGTTAATTGATTAATTTTTCATTATTAAAAGCACTTTTGAGCATGCAACAAGTTCAAAACAGAAAGAGAGTTCGATCATGACCAGATTTAGTGTAAGTAATTATTTCAATTGCTAGTCATGGCAAAAACTACAAAATGTATAACACGAGTAATGTAGTAAGAACTTTCAGGATGTAAAAGGAATCACAAAGTGATATATTTATGAAATACTATGCTTATATTATTTTAAATTCATATTCACACATAGACTTTCCAATTTTCAGAACTCCCCCTCAATTTAAGCCATGAGGATGCATAACCCCTATTTCACTACGGATGAAACAAAAACGAGTGAAATCTAAAGGTTTTGTAAAAACATCAGCCAATTGTTGTTCGATCGTGGATTCGGTAGTGGATTGTGCAACTGAATTTTGTTTTCTAGAGGACCAAGCAACAAGTGAATTACCAAAAAAATACAAGCACCCGAGTACTTTACCTATCAATCCTACAACCCCAAAATCAGAATCAAAAAAGTTTTCAAAGTAACGATTGATGAAGAAGGAAGAAAAAAATCCAAGTTTTGAGTACCCTATAAGTACCTGAAAATTATTTTAACGGCTTGACGATGTCAAGCACGTGGAGAAGCTTGAAATCGTGCACAAAGATATACGCTGAATTGTATGTTTGGTCTTTATGTCGTGAGGTACAAAAGAGACCTGATCATGCTTCGATATTCTTTTTGATACCCGGGTTCACCATCTTCATCAAGTTCAAGTGTTGTTGATGTTCTCATTGGTATCTGAAGAGGCTTGCTTTTGTCTATGTTGAAGTGCTTAAGAAGGTCTCTTGTATACTTTATTTGATGCACAAAAGTTCCTTCCTTGGTTTTCTTGATTTGCAGCCCCGAAAAGTATGTGAGTTCTCCCATCATACTCATCTCAAATTTTGAACTCATCATAGCTAAAAACTTAGACACAAGATCATGAGAAGCACAACCAAAGAAAATATCACCCACATACACTTGAACGAATAGTGAGTCATTGCCATGCTTAAGTACAAAAAGAGTTTCATCAACCTTGCTCATGGTAAACCCCTTTTCAAGTAAGAATGTTTTTAACCTAACATATCATGCTCTAGGGGCTTGTTTGAGACCGTACAAGGCTTTGGACAGTTTGTAAACAAGATTAGGAAAATCTGGATTTTCAAAACCTGATGGTCGCTTGACATAAACCTCCTCATCTATGTAGCCATTAAGAAAAGCACTTTTAACATCTATTTAATATATCTTGAATCCTTAAGATGCAGCAAAAGCTAACAAAATTCTTATGACTTCTAATCTAGCAGCAGGAGCAATAGTTTCAGCAAAATCTAGACCTTCAACTTGTGTGAAACCTTGAGCAACCAACCTAGCCTTATTCCTAATCGCAATCCCATCCTCAATTGCTTATTTTTAAACACCCATTTAGTTCTAATTAAAGTGTGACCTTGAGGTGGAGGTCCAAGTTTCCAAACATTATTTCTTTGAATATTTTCTAACTCTTCTTGCATGGCAATAATCCAAGATTCATTAGTGAGTATATGTAATATATTTTTGGATTCGAAAGAAGCAACAAAAGCAGAATGAGCATGAGAGTTTGGATCGCAAAACTTGGACCGTGTGACTCGTTCGTGCAAGCATCCAATGATTTATTGTGGAGGATGACTTTTGAGGACGCGGAGGGGAGTAGACACTTCACAAGCTCCTTTTTCTACATGTTCATCACAAATCAAAGAACTTGTG
Source organism: Tuctoria greenei (assembly GCA_036927565.1). Lineage (NCBI taxonomy): Eukaryota > Viridiplantae > Streptophyta > Magnoliopsida > Poales > Poaceae > Tuctoria > Tuctoria greenei. The sequence continues at coordinate 91,158,750 of JAYESD010000006.1, read as the reverse complement.
GATCAAGGAAGATCTGAACCAGCAGCAGTGGTCGTTGGTGCTGATTGTGGAGCGGGATCAAGAGCTAAAACATCATTGTTTACTTCTGAAATTTCTGGCAGTAGCTCCACTCCTTCTTCATCTTCAATGAAAATACTCTCCCCCTGTGGATATGGATCTAGACCAGCAATATCAGAGCTAGTACCTAGGCTAACTTCATCAAAAGAAACTTTATAAGTCTCCACAATTTTGTTTGTGTCAAGTAAAAGCACATGGTAGCCTTTAGTATGAGATGGATAACCAAGAAACATGTCATCAAGATCTAGCTTAAAATTTATCAAGATTACCATGTTTCTTAACAAAGCATTTATAACCAAAGACCCTAAAGTATGTTACACTAGGCCTATGTTCAAACCACAGCTCATATTTAGTTTTCCTAGCTTAGCACGCAAGAAAACAGGATTTGAGATATAACCAGTTGTTGCAATTGCATCTGCCCAAAATTTTCTAAGAGTTTGATATTCATCAAGATTAATCTTAGTCATCTCAACTAAGATTATGTTCTTTCTCTCTATAACACTGTTATGTTGAGGTACATATGTGTAACGCCCCAGGTATGAACTCCCCTGGACGCTACTAAAACCATCTAAACATTCCTACTAAGTAAGATAAATATTAGAAATTTCGACAGAGTCTCCTTTGAAAACTCTATCAATCGCGGTGAATTTAACTCATATGCATCCCCACAAGTGAATTAAAGACTCAAACAACCACAATCAATAATAAGCAGCATTCAACTATCATAACTGAAGTAAACATCCGAACGACCAAAAGACCTCACGACAGTTATTAAAAACACAATAACTGAGTAATTAATTAATAAAGTCTGCGATCTAAGTTTAATATTTGGTCGGTGTGCTCAAGTGTAGGTGTTACCCTCTTCCCATGCATGCTTTGATCAACGGGTACCTAAAAACCAAATAAACACAAGAGTGAGTAAAAACACTCAACAAGTATAGAGCTTGAAGAATAATAGAATCAAATCGAATGAAACATAATGATACTTGAACTTGAATTGAAGAACAAGGAAATAGTAGTTTCCATCTAAAATGGACAACACTTGAATTCTCCTTAGCATTTACCGGTAAAGTCGAGCAAGTGTGATCAGCACTTACTCATAGGAACTTGAATATAAAAATGACTCCGGACTTAACCAACACTTGAACGATAATTGTATGAACAACTGGAATCCTGAACTAAAAGGAATAGAAGTACAAAACACTTGAATATTAAAAACTCAAATAACAAATCAATACACGAGGAAGAATAATCAATTGTGAATCACCATTGTTAGAAACAACCCGTCATGTACTTGCCTTAACCTTGGCGAGAACCTGAGACGACACGAGAACCCTCAAAGCCTATAAACATAAATTATTTTATTTACTTAACCAATCATTGTAAATGAATACTCGATAGACATACATAAAACAAATATTTCTAATAATTCACCACAATCTACAAATTTCTCCTTCTCCCTTTTCTTACCTTGACTGCTCCTCCCCAAGTAATATAAGTAGTAGCAAGAAGCAATATTTAACAGGCATTCAACAAAATTACTGGTGGTAAATAAATCTAACAGCAATTGTTGTATTATTATTTTCTATTCGGAAAAAAATCCAGCACTCAAGGGCAGTACTGTTCCACGGAGCAGCAATCCAGATCACCACCGCTCAAGGCTTCAGCAGCATTGCCCCCGGCCTCCTCAGCGCACAGGCAACAATGACTCAGCTCATGATGAGTAAAAGTAAAAAGAAGCAACTAATTAGGTGGCAGCGATCAACTTGTCTTTAACAGCAGCACTCTAATTCAGCGGTGGCAGCAGCACAATAGTACACGGTGATGAGACACCAACATTGACAGGACCAGCAGTGGCTATGGCAGCTGAAGATTTAATGACAGCAGGATTCATCGATAGAAGCAGGCACATACCAGAAGTAACAAAGATTAAGTAGCTGCCGGCAGCACCAATTAGTGGGAGGCGGCATCAACACTCATCCACTGTCCCAGGAGCTAAACAGCAGCAGCCGGCAAAAAAAAAATTCTTTCCTCGCCTCGGGGCAGCAGCAGCAGAGTCTGGGCGGCAGTTGACCGGCCAGCGGAAGGCAGCAGGAGCAGGACGCTAGCAGCATGCCACTATTGGAAGCGGCAGCCCTTGGGGCAGAAACGCAAGGTTCTGACCTGGAGACGGCGTCCCGAAGATGGGATTGATACAGGGTTCCGACGGCGCTGGAGTTGGGAGGAAAAAAAATCCTGATTTCTTTTTATATATAGTTGATCTAATGAACTATCTAACGGTCTAAATTAAATCGTTTCATAACTGATTCATCCGTCGTCCGGACCAAGTGTATGAGTAGTGAAACGAACTCGTAAAGACGAACTCTACGAATCTACAGTCTTCGATCGTCCATCGGATCAAAGATTCAAGGAGTCAAAGTTTGGTCAACTGTTTATTATTTCTGGTGTGGCGTTTTTTCCTTAAATATTCGAGATATTACAATATGGTGAAGAAAATTGATGATCTATTCTATTTTCAGTACAAAAGTGATCAAAGATTGATTTTTAAATTCAGTTCCATTATCACTTCTAATTGCTTTTAAAGATCATGGGTGATCAATTGATAGTCTAAGAAATAAAGTTCGAAAGTGACTAATATCTTCATTTTTAGATGCTATAAAGTAAACCCATGAGTATCTAGAATAAATCATCAACAATCACAAGCACATTCCATTTACCTTCGAAAGATTTAACACGTGAAGGACCTACGGTGTCAAGGTGCAGAAGTTGTCCCGGTTCAGTTGTCATGGTCATTGTGAGAGGAGCATGTGAACCTGCAACCATCTTAGCGTGTCTACAAGAAGAGCAAACAATTTCTTTGTTACCTTTAAGCTTAGGCAGCCCACGTATGCGATGAAGAGCACTAACATGTGTGAGATGAGCAAAGCCTAAATGACCAAGTCTACGATGCCAAAAATATAAGCCCTTTGAATCATTAGCAACTAGACACCTATGCTTAGAGGGTGACATATCAAAATAAGCTTAAAAACTCTTCCAAATTGAGACATGTTAAAAATAAGCTCACCATTTGAATCTACAACCTTGCAACATTTTTTAGTGAAAACAATTTCAAGATTTTCATCTAGCAATTGTGAAACAGAAAGCAAGTTATATTTAAAATTTTTGACAAGTGCCACATCTTTCAAAGTGTAGTGATTATTTACTCTAAACGAACTCTTAGAAATTGTATGAGTTGAAGAATTATCGGCAAAAGTAACATTCTCTACACGTGACACAAAAGAGAGGGACGATAACCAGTCTTTGTTACCGGTCATGTGGAGTGAGCAACTTGAATCCACAATCAAAATTTTTTCTTCCTCAAGCGTGTAACCTACATAGAAGCACAATACATTGATGACTCAATACTAGGATTAGTCAAAGGGCATTTAGGAATGCAGTACTGAGTCACACAATATCCAACGGGTATAACACGCGAAAACTAAGATAAAACAGCAGGTTTATGAGCCAAAGTTTGAGGATTGTTGTACCCAACTAGTGACCTCTAAGGTGTAACATGTGTAGCATGAAAAATAGTAGGTTTGGGAGCAAACTTTGCATGTTTATGACTCATAAAAGCAGGTTGCAAGTTCCTAACATTTGATTCAGCAAGTGGAGCAAATTTTGCATGAGAGTTATGAGATCTAGCTTGCATTCTTTTCTTTTTCTACTGTTTAGCTAGTCTATAACAAAAGATCTATGACATGACCATCTCCACCACAGTAGGTACAATGAATTTTAACTTTCTATTCATGTCTAGATGAGCAAGCAACATGTTTGTTAGAAACCGTATGAGATAACACTCTTGCAGATTTGAAATCACTTCTTTTTGTTTAGGAACTGTTAGAATCAAAACATTCCTAATGACTTTACAATTTTAGGTGGATGTGCCTTAGCATGAGCATGGGAATCAAAATCTAAACCAGTTTTATCATTGCAAGACTTGGAAGAATTCAGCAACAAATTTAGGTTCTTATTTGCATTACAAAATCGCTCTAGTGTCTTATGCATGTCATCAAGTTTATTAGACAAGTCTAGGTAGTTTTCACATGAAGTTTTTCCCTTTAATTTGCAATTAGAACAATATTTAACTTCATGAGAACGTAAAGCATTTTAAAAACAGAAATTTCATTCATAGCATCATGCAATTTCTTATTAAGATCATCACAGTTAGAACAATGCAAATCAAGTGTCGAACAGATAGTATTTTTCCAAATTTTTATCATTAAGTGCAGCAAGCTTTCTGTTCTTTTCAATTTCTAACTCAAGTTTATCAAGTGTTGAGGTGTGTGTGCACTTCTTAGGTAGGACAATTGTTCATATATAAGCTCACATGAGGAACAAGAATCATCACTAGGAATCAAAGATTTCAAATGATTTATTTCAGATTCTAGTGAGTCAATTTTAACAGCGTTGTCCCTAAGTTTTTTGTCCTTTTTCTTGACTATAATAGTGGTACGAGAAATAGCATCACACATTTCTTCGCAAATGGAACATACCTCTTCATCATTGCTATTGTGTTATGCCTCCACCATACTTGATCTTGACTTGCCCGCCATGAAGCACATATTTGCCGAATTCTCTTCATCTTCATCACTTCCGATGTCCACATTGCTCGAGCCAAGTTCTTGAAGTACGGACACAAAAACTGTTTACAATTGGCGACCTGTAAATCCCTTCTTCTTCTTCTTCTTCTTCTTCTTCTTCTTCTTCTTCTTCTTCTTCTTCTTCTTCTTCTTCTTCTTCTTCTTCTTCTTCTTCTTCTTCTTCTTCTTCTTCTTATTATTATTATTATTATTATTATTATTATTATTATTATTATTATTATTATTATTATTGTTGTTGTTGTTGTTGTTTGCAGAGGAGTGATTTGTCATTGTTTGCTTTTCATCACGGGAAGTAGGACCTGAAAGGTTAGGTCAATCCATACAAAAATGTCCTATCTTACCACATGTGAAGCATCGTTGAGAATCGGCACTTCTTCTCCTTTTAGTTCTCACATTTTGCAATTCTTTTAAGAATCGAGTAGAGAAGAGTGCATATTCTTCCTCTGAAAACTCTTCAATCTATTCAAGGATTAGAGAGGAAAGCAAAGCAAGTGTACCATAAGATGAACGTTGGCTAGAGCTAAGTATGTCACATTTAGAAACAAATGCAAGAGACTTGTTGGAGTTCTTAAGTGAGATTATATCAATTTCATGCGTTTTCAATTTAGAATATAGCACATCCAAAGTAAATGTACTCATGATGGTAGATTCACGAATATATGTAAATTTCATCTTCCAAATCGACAATTGCCTAGCATTTTTAACATCTGAAAAAATAACATTGACACTACGCAAGTTGCTGAGAATTTTATTAAAGCGAGCAAAGAAGTCATCGATCGACTCACCTGGTTGCATCTCAAAGCGCATGTACTACTTTTTGAACATGTATTGCCTTACCTCCTTGATCGTGTTGAATCCTTCGTGGTAGTCACGTAAAGCTTTCCACACGTCGTATTCTGATCGGAGATGTGCAACACAATCGAAGTCGCTTTGAGTCAATCCTTGTATGATCAAGTTTCGCGTGTTGTTGTTGTCGATGTCACTCATATTTGCATGTGTAACTTCGTCGTTTGAAGGCATGACAAAGCGCTTCAAGAACTTTTCCCATATGGCGAAGCCTTGCGCCTGTATGTAAGCCTCTATTCGTGCCTTCCAAACCTGAAAATCAATGTCATTGAACACACAAGGTTTTGCGGAGTATTTCTCTATGATGATTAGTCAAAACATGTGCAAATCAATGAGATTAAAGCACCGTGGCTCTAATACCAATTGTAGGATCGAAGAGCGCATGAAAAGATACCAGAGAGGGGGTGAATGGTGAAAGTGCATCTAGGCAATCTCTTGTGGGTTTTGGATGATTGATGACAAACAAATGAGATCCTAATGAACTTGTTGAGATGACTGCAGGTCAATTCAAATGAGATAGTTTGGTGCACTAAAAAAGTGAAACGTGAAGTGGTGTAGAAAAAGAGAAAAGCCCAACTGACGACTGAAGCGCAAAGTAGATTTACATGTATAGGATGTGTGTGAGAGACACATCCCAAGAGCTCAAGTTTTGTGTAGGGGTAAGGGCTTAAGATCACCTAAAAATTCACTGAGCACCAAACTAGTCTGTTCATGGACCGGACTAGTCCGTTCAACTCTCTGTTGTCCAAATACACTGTGCACCGGACTAGTCTGACCATGGACTAGACTAGTCCGATAAACTTTCTGGAACCACATTTCACAGTGCACTGGACTAGTCCGATCTTGGACCGAACTAGTCCGTTCAAGTCTCTGTAAACCCATTACACTACACTTCGGACAAGTCCATCCAAAGGACCGGACTAGTCCGTTGAACTCTTTGATGATCTATAACACATAGCACCAGTCAAGTCCGTTCTTGGACCGGACTAGTCCGTTCAACTCTCTGGAGTTCAATTACACAGAACATTGGACAAGTCTGGACACATACCAGACTAGTCCGGCATACCTCACACAATTAGGATTTCTAGTGTGCTGCACATTTCATGTCAACTTTTACACAGCACATCGGACAAGTCCGGTCCCTAGTACGGACTAGTCCGGTCGTCGGGATCCCTAATGGTAACAGATTTGGAATCACTATAAATAGGAGATCCACAACCCCACAATTACAATTTTCGACTCCTACTATCAAACTCAGAAACCCTAGCGCTGCCACCTATCTCAAGAGCACAAAAACACATCTCCCCACGCATCTAAAGTCCTCAAAGGTGAAAATAAATTGAGTATTCGGATTTGGGGTTGGGAGATCATTGTCTATGCTTCATTGAGCTCTTGGGGTTTGATCTCTTCACACTCGTGCATTTTCTTTGTAATCTTTTTGAGTGTATTTGATAATCTTTTCGTTGTAATTCTTGTGGGGGACCTCAACGTGTGAGGTTGCCCCATAAACTCGGTGATTAACCATGATAGTGGAAACAAGTCGGCCTTGTGTGGTGACTTGGCGAGGAAAAGGGTTTGAAGAGACCCGACTCTGTGTTGGCTTCCTTAATGAGGAGTAGATCTCTTTGGTGAGATCGAACCTAAAATCGGTGTCCCGCGTGCTTCTTTTTTTTTTGTCTTCATTAATTAGGGCACATAATTCATCAAGCTTGTAACTTGAATTGTAATTGATCTTCACGTGTAACTTCATAATATTGATTGATAATTCAAGTGATCTTATTAGTTGTTCAAATTTTCGCTACTATAAACACTACAGGAAACGGTGAATAGGGTGTCAGTTTAATAGATGTGTCGGCCCCGACGCGTTCAACGCGTCTAAGGGTGTCGGTTTAAGGTAACCGACACCCATAAGTTAGAGGCGTCGGTGTTCTTGAAGAAACCGACACACATAATAGATGTGTTGGCCGAACTGACACATATATTAAATGCGTCGGCCTAACCGAAGATCTTAAACGGGCCCCACACGAGACTCAAAGTGGGCCCGGCTGACTGAGCCTCTAAGAGCATCGGCCGGGACAACATCGACACCCTTAAGTGGGCCCGGATCACTCAGGCTCTAAGAGCGTCGGCCAGGGCCAAACCGACTCTCTTAAAAGGGGCCTAAACCCTTCGCGACTCTTCTCTTCTCACGCGCCTCGACACTTCTCGCACGAGCCCGCGCCCGCCCCGCCCGTCACCACCGCTGCCAGTCCGCCGCCTCGCTGGAGGCCCCGCCAGCCGCCCCATCGCCGGCGCCACTCGCCCGCACCCGCGCCCCCCGCCCATCACTGGCGCCCCTCGCCCGCGCCGCCGCCCCGTCGCCGACGCTCCTCGCACGTGCCCGCGCCCCCACCCGTCGCCAGCGCCCCTTGCCCGCGCCCCCGCCCGCCGCCCCCGCCCGCGCCCCTGCTCGCCGGTGCCCATCGCCCGCGCCCGCGCCCCCGCCCGTCGCCTGCGCCTGCGCCCCCGTCCCCGCCCGCCGCCCCCGCCCGCGTCCCCGGTCGTCGGCGCTCCTTCCCCCTGGTTTGGCCCCCCTCCAGTGCCCGTTGGTCGCCGGCGCTCCTGCCCCCGGCGCCCCCTGGTCCGGCCCCCTCCGGCACGCTCTGGTCCGACCCCCGGAGCCCCCTGGTCCGGTCCCCATCCGTCGCTCCTGAGAGCCCTCTGGTCCGAACCCCCTCCGGCGCCCCGTTCACTCCTCCTCGGCGCATAAGGCAAAATCATGAAGTCATATATTTGAACTTTATGTGTGATCTTTGTTTGGTGCATTAGTTTGTATATGTGATGTTCTATGTGTGAGCTTATTTTATAGGTAATGTGGATATGTAAGATTAATTAATAGTTAATTCTCAAATTATATGCAAATTTACATGTTTAACTTATATATGTGAGCATGATTAATAGTTTCTAAATATGTGAGCATATTATATTTGTGATTAGTGTTAATTCATTAATGTGATTCATATTATATAGTTGCTAACTCGTGAATGTGATTCATATTCATTGTGCTATATGATTTGAATGTGATTAAAAGTTCATATCATGCATGTGATTGCTTCTTTTTAGCATTTGCAATATGATGACTAATTATGTGTTTGTAATATAGTAAATATTTTTATAATTATGGTAGCTTTAGAGGATTGTAGTGAAAGATGATTCTAGTTGTGAAGTATGCGTTTAGACGAGCACAGATGCGTACGGCGATAATGAGGACGACTAATTAACCGCGCCTGACCGATGGATCCGTACTTAGAACCTTCAACTCTGACCAACTTTCCTCCTCTGTCTTGTTCTTTCCTCTCTCGTAAATTATTGAAAAATGAAAATGAGGAACGTAACCTATAGAATTTGATTACCCATTTCGAATCGGCACGTATCACATGCCATTGGCATGTGAGACGTGAAGGTTCGGAATTGTCCCTTTTTGGACAGCCTGGGAGTGGATCGGGGGGGGGGGGGGGGGGGGGAGGGGGCTTGTGACGAGACGCGAGTCTGGATCTGGACGAGATTTCGACGGTATGACCCTGATGTTCTCTGCTGCACCATTTTCGGGCGTGCAGTGGAGAACAGCGGGGTTATGCTGTCGAAATTTCATCTGGATCCAGACCACGCGTGTCATCATAAGCACACCCCACTCGACCACTCTTGGGTGGGTTTAGGACATATCTGCCTAGTTGTAGTGACCGTCACATAATATGAAAATAAACTAATTATAATGATTTTTCTGCTTTGAAGGTATAAGTTGAAAAATGGGGGATGACCGTAAGGTGATGTATGATGGATGGAGTTCAGATGGTGTGTACACTTTGGAATGGGCACAAATGGAAAATGTGTTCATGAACCAAGCATTTCCTAGTGGTGCTCGTTTTGTGAAATGTCCGTGTAGCAGGTGCCAGAATCGTCGACGTTTCGAGAGGTATGAAATGATGTTGCACCTTTGTAAGCACGGATTTATGCCAGACTATCTAGTGTGGCGTGAGCATGGAGAGATGGATCTTGCTAGTGAGTCGTATGAAAACGAGAATGAAGATCGGATGGATGAGATGATGGCGGATGTTGGTCGAGAGTACGAAGAGCAGTCACTACCAGAGGAGGTGAAGAAGTTTTACAGACTTCTTGCCGCCGCGAATGAAAAAGTATATGCGGGTGCTAGTGTGACCGTTCTGCAGGTGGTCACACAACTTATGGGGCTGAAGTCTAAGTTCAATTTTGCAAACGATTGCTACAATGGTATCCTGAAGTTGATCAATGATCTCCTTCCGGCAAAACATAAGATGCCAGAAGACATATATCATTCAAAGAATATTTCGGAAGGTCTGGGCATGAGTTATGAGAAAATTGATGCGTGCGAAAATAATTGCATGTTGTTTTGGAAGGAACACCAGAATGATACTTAATGTATGCATTGCAATGCATCTAGACATGTGAAGGTTTTGAATGATGATGGGGAGGAAATAAGTACAAAGGTACCGGTTAAACAGCTTTGGTACATGCCTATCACGTCCAGGCTTAAACGGTTGTTCCTTTCTGAAGAAACTGCGAAGCATATGAGGTGGCATTCAGAAGGGTTACGTGAGAGCAATGACAAAGATATTATAGTACATCCTTCGGATGGAGCGGCGTGGCAAGCTCTAGACCGTTTTGATCCGGACTTTGGTAAAGATCCAAGAAATGTGCGTCTTGGATTGTCAACAGATGGTTTCACTCCTTTCAGTACAAGTAACAGTCCATACTCTTGTTGTCCTGTTTTCATCATGCCTTACAATCTCCCTCCCAACATGTGCATGAAAGAAGGATACATATTCCTCGCAGCCATCATTCCTGGTCTTAAACATCCTTGGACGAAAATTAATGTGTTTATGCAACCGTTGATTGAGGAGTTGAAAGAGTTATGGCAAGGTGTAAAGGCATACGATAGTCATATGAAATGTGAATTTACTTTACGTGTCGCATATCTATGGTCTATACATGATTTGTTGGCATACGGCATTTGGGCTGATTGGTGTGTCCATGGAAAATTGTGTTGCCCCGTATGTATGGCTGATACCGATGCCTTCAGGTTGAAATATGGAAGAAAAGTCAGCTTCTTTGATTGCCATCAACGATTCCTTCCTTCAAATCACCCTTACAGGAGTGATACACGATCATTTCGAAAAGGCAAAAGTGTTACAGAAGGACCCCCTCGTCGATTGACAAGCGAGCAAAAAATGGCATGGCATGCAAAGTTAAAAGAGTCCGCTGAAGGTGGTTTCAAAGGGTATGGTACAGAACACAACCAGACTCATATTTCTTTTCTTTGGGAGCTACCATATGCAAAAGTGTTGCTATTACTGCACAACATAGATTTGATGCACCAGGAGCGTAATGTGGCTGAAAGCATCATAAGCATGTGTTTTGATTTTACCGGTCAAACTAAAGATAATTTGAGTGCGTGGAAAGACTTAGCTGATATTTGTGATCGTCCTGGGCTTGAGGTTATAAAAAATGCAAGCGGAAATGAAAGTAGGCCACGAGCTCCATACTGTGTTCGACCAGAAGAAAGAAAGCAAATACTTAGTTGGTTGAAAACACCGAAGTTTCCAGACCGCTATGCAGCAAACATAAAACGATGTGTTAATCTCAACATTGGTAAACTGAATGGGTTGAAGAGCCATGATATCACATTATGATGGAGAGACTTATACCGGTAATGTTTTGTGGTTACTTCAAACCTGATTTGTGGAAGATGTTTGCTAAACTTAGCTACTTTTATAGACATATTTCTGCTAAGGAAGTGTCAAAAAAGATGATGCAACGGTGGGAGAAAGAAATTGTTGTTCTTGTATGTAAGATGGAAAAAGTGTTCCCGCCTGGATTTATGAATGTTATGCAACATTTTCTGGTGCATTTACCTTATGAAGCATTGGTAGCAGGTCCTGCACAATTCAGGTGGATGTATAGCCAAGAAAGAGAATTGAAAAAACTTAGAGCTATAGTGCGCAATAAAGCAAGAGTTGAGGGTTGTATTGGAGAAGCATTTGCAGCTAAAGATATTACTAACTTCTCTAGCAAATATTTTTCACGTGTCAACAACGTGAATGCAAGTGTCACACGATATCATAATGTAGAAGAGCAACCTACGAGTGAGCTTATGATTTTTCAACGGAAGGGTAAAGGTGTTGGGGCTGCTAATTCTCATTATATTTCAGCACAAGAGAGGAATTACACCATGCTTTACATATTTTTTAACATGGAGGAGGTGTTACCATATTTTGAAATGTTTGACAAGTTGTATTGGAAATCTTCACGAAAACCTACACAAAGTCAATTGGATAAGATGTGTTAGCATGGCATAAACGGTGGAAAAAGCTTTGTGGACTGGTTCCGTGAAAATGTAATTTTTCTATTCGTTTTTTCTTTCAATATTAGTTTGCATGTTTATCATAAGATGCTAACTTTGTTTATTTATGTAGTGTATGAAAGATGTCAACATCTCCGATGACTTGCGACAGATGTCGCATGATCAATTGAGAGCAACAGAATTTAGCAGGTACAATATCAACGGATATCGTTTTCGGACGGCAAGTTTAGAAGCAAGTCGTCCACTTGCTGCCACTACAAACAGTGGAGTAATGATAACTGGCGCAGAGGGTAGTGGAAAAGTGACAGAATACTACAGTGTTCTTAAAAAAATAATAGAGTACACATTTGGTGGTCCAAAAACACTTCAACTTGTGATTTTCGACTGTGAATGGTTTGATCCAACATCGGGCACACGAGTTGATGATTTTGGAATGGTGGAGGTCAACCACAAGTCATGATACACAACCCATAACAACAATGTTGTACTTGCGAATCAAGTGGTACAAGTGTACTATTTAAGTTATCCTCATCCAAGTTTGAAAATTTGGTGGGTTGTGTATACAGTTAACCCTGAAGTGCACCCTCATCATTATGATGAGTATATAGAGATTCAAGAAAATTACGGTATTATCTATCAGGATGAAGTCGAGGAAGCAGAAGATTTTATGATATCTTCTAGGATAGGACTCGCAGAAATTGCTAGTGATACGTTAGAGTTGATGTCTGAAGAACAAGATGGCCCTTCAAGAAAACGTGTTCGGCAATCACAAAGAATTATGGAAAAGAAGAAAAGGAATTTGGAAGAAGAGTATAGATATGATGAAGAAGAGGAAGAGATGGAAGAGAGTGAAGAGGAAGAGATGGAAGAAGAGATACGTGAATATCTTAATACACACGTGACAGAAGCAGATTCTGATGCTGATGATTTTTTATTTATATTGTACGCATTTTTAGATTTTTAATATTATTGTATACATTCTTTATTTATTATCTAATGTTGTATACTAATCATTTCTATAAAAATGTGCGTGGATGTTTAAGCTTTTGCCAAGTTTGGGGAAGAAGAAGAGCGAGAAGTGTAGTGGATCTTCGGCCTCCACTCCCAGTTCTACTTCGACCCAGCCGGACCCGTTTTAGGTACTTGTTTTTTACATACATGTAAATATTAAATTAATTGTCTATTGTTTCTTGCTTCTTTACATACTTCTTTAATTATATTTTCAGGGTACTTCTTACAGTGGGCAGAGGAAGAGGCAGTTTTTGAGTTGTGTGGCTGAGCCGACGTCGAGCGAGCCTGCATGAGGTCTGCCACAGGTGATAGATTGCTGCCCGACGTACGAGGAGTTGTACGGGGAGGAACCAGAGACTGTTAGGCAGACGTCGGAGTAGGAGGTGGCTCGGGAGGAGGCTCAGGGCGAGGCTCAGGAGTAGGCTCAGCAGGAGGCTCAAGACGAATCCCAGGAGGAGGCTCAAATAGTGTTGGGCGGTGGACCTCTTCCGATGGTGGGAATGAGGGAGATGATGAGGAAGAAGATGATCCTGAGGGTCCTGAGCGGGATGCCAGGATTGCAAGAAGGGCCAAGCTGGAAGAGTTAGGACACCCCGATCGATGCCCTTTTAGGTAATATTTTTAATTAACTAACAAGTTCATTATATCTGTTCAATTAACTCATTTTATGTATTTTTTATGTACAGGCTGTGGAGGCACCTTTTATGTGGTGTAAGTAAAAGTATAGACGAGCGGACAATTATAAGGTCGAAGGGTACTAGGTGATGGGTGGAGCTTGGATGGAGTGGAAAGGGGCATCGATGAGTAGTTAACACCGAGTTGGGAAATGCCATCCGGTTTCGCTATCCTGGGATGGTATTAGTAGATGGTCAAAGAATTGCAGCGAATAGTTGGGATCACTATACGCTTCAGGTGTATGGCGACGGGTACATGTCAGGATAAAGTTTGGGAGATTTTCTGGGTAAGTTTGTTTTGATTGTTTCCATTACATTACATCCTATTGTTATTTGACATTAATTGTTACTTGTATGCAGGGTAGGTTTCGTTTGGAGGAGGGTGAGTCAAGCATATGCTTGTTCAGTTTTCCATAATGCAGCAAAGAGACGTGTCAAGGACTCCTTCTCGAAGGCACGGATCAAGGTTGTGACCGTCTACTACAAGAAGGTGATGTTCCAGCCTATGACAAACAAAGAAGCCGCCAAAATTCACCTCGCTGGGGAGGAGTACTTGCAAAGTCATGTGGATTGGATTTGTGCGAATATGGAGGCTTGGGAATGGTTATGCGGGTATTGGGGTTCAGCTGAGTTCAAAAATATTTCTTATAGACACCGAAGAAACCGGAAGAGCAAGCCAGGAAAGCATTTCTTCGGGTCGGATGGTTATGTTCGGATGGAACAAAGGATGGTATGAATTCTTATATTCATACTTAGATTGCTTCAATTAATTGCATTTATTAAATTATTGATTTCGATATTGCAAACAGCTGAAACTAGTACGCCTCCTACATTTTTTGAGGTTTATCTTAAGGGGCACAAAGGTCCAGACCCGAATCACCCGGAGGTGTTATGTGATGAGGCATCAACGTAGAAATTGGTATGTATGTTGATTCTTTGTTGCTTTTATCCATCAACTCAATTTATCTTGTATTACATTAATTTGTTAACTAAATGTATCACAGCAAAAGTATGTTGAGTGTTTCAAGAAGAATCATGGACCTGATTCAGACTATTTGAGAGAGCCGTTGGATGTCGCTGCAGCATACGATGCCGACGGAGGTCTACCGCATGGGAGGTATGTGTAAAGTTAATGCTGATTTTTATGTTAATGAATATCGATTTTTCACACTTGTATTTTTTTGTAGACTTGGGTTAGGCGACGGATATGTAGAGCGTGAGGCTTATGCTAGACGACGACCGTGGAATGTTGGTGGTAGTCGATTTCAATCATCTACAGAGGCTGAATTACGAGAAGAACTGAGACGCACAAAGGAGGAGATGCAACAACAACAACAAGAGACATAGATGTTGCTGCAACAACAACAGCAACAGACAAGATGTTGCAGCAACAGATGCATTATTTTGATATGTCTCAGGTAACATGTAATTTTCTTATTTGAAAATATTATTCGATTTACAAATGTATCTACTCAAGATATCACAACTAATTTACTTGATGCAGTTCATGGGTCAAGGTAGCTCCAGTTCTCAGTTTGGTCCTCGATCAATGCAGCCAGCACTACCACAGATTGGCTCCTCACACGTAAAACTACTTATCTTATTGACTTCAGTTATATAATGCAATATCGTAACTATTTGTGTTGCAGGGTTCCGAGAGTGGTCAATCGTATGTTCCACAACCTTACGGATTTATGTCATTGTTGTCTTCTGGATTGCAGCAAAATAACCAGGTAAACTGTAATTTTCACATTTGACCACTTTATTTGATTCCAAAATGATTCTAATTATAATATCACAACTTCAAGCAGTTTTCCCACTGATGCCTTTCCTTTCAGTGCAGACTCACCCATCACAAGGAGATGCAGGGGTATGTATGACATGCATACTTGTTATAATATTTTCATTATAACATCACATATTAATTACCACAATATTAAAAATAAAAAAGAAATACTAGCGGAGAGATGAAGTGAAAAAAGTGAACAAGTGAGAGAGCGAGAGAGGCAGAGATAGATAGAGAGGGAGAGGAATACATATAGAGAAACGAAGTGATAGATAGAGAGGGAGAGAAATATATAGAGAGAGAGAGGAAGAGATAGAGAGAAAAGAAGAGATAGATAGAGAGGGAGCTAGAGAGAAAGAGATAGAGGGAGAGGAGAAGAGATAGAGTAGGAGAGCGAGTGAGGGCGAGAGAGTTAGAGAGAGTGAGAGGAAATACGAGAGTGTGTTGATAAGTTTTAGTTCAAACCAATATGCTTCTCCTTTTTAAAGTTATGTTATTAAGTAAGTAGGAGTTAACATGTTACGTTATTAAGTTTCTATTTCATTTTTATCTATTGCAGGGATCTTGTCACGGAACACCTGAAGGTGTCGACGCTTTCTTTAACATCAACGATGGAGGTGCGAGTGGAGGAGATGGGAGTGGAGGACATGCGAGTGGAGGTTCCCACGGCGACATATGAATTTTGTTTACTCATTTTCGAACTGTTGTGCTTGTGTTTGAAACATTTTAAAACTTGTGTACGGTGCCATGTTTGATAACTTGTGTATGGTCATATGTTTGAAAACTGATATGCTGTATATATATTGCTATTGTGTGTAAAATGGAGGCTCCCCATCAGGGGAGGGAGAGAAAATAAACATTTAAAAAAAATACGTTATGTGTGTCGGTTTTGTCTAAACCGACGCCCATATCTGGCCACTGGGGACGGCCATGCGGCACATTATATGCATCGGCCCCTGAAACCGAGGCACTTAAGTTCATTTTATGTGTCGGTTTCTACTGGACCGACGCACACACCCGCGCTAGGTGGAGCAGCCACGTGTCCCCTTATGTGCGTCGGTTGGGCCGAAACCGACACATATAACTCACTTAAGTGTGTCGGTCACGTTGGCTGACGGATTTAACTTTAAGTGCATCGGCCGCTGGAACCTGACGCACATAGGCAGTAAATGTGTCGGCCCCGACGCACTTAGGCATTAAAGGCGTCCAAAATTCATCGTTGGCTAAGTGTGTCGGTTCACCAACGCCTTTATTTTATGTGTGTCGGTTTGTGTAGGCAACCGATGCTCATATGGCCGACGTCCTATCGACGGATTCCTGTAGTGAAAGTTTTATTCCTGAATCAACACTTAATCAACTCGACACACATTTAGCACACCGGACTAGTCCACACCTCCAACCTGACAAGTCTGGTCTATCAAGCATTTGAGCAAGATACAATCCTATTCACCCCCCTCTAGGCCACATTCAATTGGTATCAGAGCAGGTTCTCGATCGACGAGACTTACCGCTCAGAGAGATCAATGGCCTCTGAGAAGAACAATGAGATCCCGAAGGTGCTCAACACCGAAGAAGAGCAAGATACAAAAGCCTTCGATGTACTAAGGGAAAATCCACATGATGATGAAGAAGTGCGTCAACTCAAGGCACTTATAAGAAAGAAACTTATGAGCCAAAATGGAAAAGAAGACGAGAAGACGACGGGGAGTGGTCATCAAGACTACTCCCGATATCCTTACAATTGCAATCGTCTCAATTCCAGTAATCATTATCTTTCTATTCCCATGGGAAAGCCTTTGCAATTTGACAGAAATGACTACACCATGTGGAAATACAATATAAAAATGCATCTAATCTCTTTAAATCCCGTTCTTTGGCATATTGGGTGTACAGGTGTAAATATCACGAATACGGATGAAGAACTAACTCCAGAACAAGAACAAGAAATTCACCGCAACGCACAAGCCATTGCAGTGATTACCTCGTCACTGAGTTGGGAGGAGTTCACCAAGATCGATGGATTAGAAAGTGCAAAAAAATATGGGATACACTTAAAACAGCACATGAAGGAAATAGGTCAGTTCAAGAAGCCAAAATTGAGATGCTTGAAGGAGAATTGGGGAGATTTTCCATTGAATAAGGCGAATCACCTCAAGACATGTACAACCGGATGAAGGTTCTTATCAACAAGATTCACGCCTATGGAAGCAAGAAGTGGACTGGCCATGAGGTGGTCAAAAGGATGATTAGAGCCTTCATGCCAAGAAATGTCACCTTATACTCAATGATCCGAGAAAGCCCGAGGTTTCACAAAACACCTCTGGGTGAACTATTGGGCAAAATCATAAACCATGAGATGATGGAGAAGGAGGCCCAATATGTCAAAGACCTAGCTGAGCTCACCTCATCCAAAAAGATGGAAGTTGCTCTCAAAGTAACTTGCAAGCCCAAAGGAAAGGAAACCCGCGAAGCTCAAGATGAAGGAGACAAAAGTGATATGAGCACTGACCTAGATGATGAAGAGATGGTACTCTTCATCAAGAAATTTAAGTGCATGATGGAAAGAAGAAACGACAGCAACTCAAATGAAGGGACGAGCAAAGAAAAGGGAAAATCCAAGGATCGACGTACCTGCTATAACTGTGGCGAGTACGGTCACTTCATGGTTGACTGCACTTATGAAGAGAATAAGAGGAAGAAGGAAACAAAGCCTCAAGAAAAGAAAATCTTCAGAAAAAAGAAGGCAAGTTCATCAAGCGCATATTGGCATGGAGTGGGACTCAAACGACGAGTCCTACTTCGATAAAGAAGAGGAGATGGCCACCATTGCCATCAAGAAGCCTACCAAGAGGTCTACGCTCTTCCCGAACATGGGAGGAAGGGAGACACACAATCACACTTGCCTTATGGCTAAAGAAGGCAAGAAAAATGTTCGATTTACTCCCCCATCGTTAAATTCCTCTATTAATGATTTTGACAGCTCTAGTGAAAATAAGGAGATGTTTAGGGGATTAAGTAAAACTGCATTGAAGAAAATGAAAATGTTGTCGGATGAAATCTTTAAGAAGGAGGAGTTTGTCAACCGACAAGAAGATATGCTCATCTGTGAAAGGAAGAGATATCAAGAGGTTGAGAAACTCCTTGAGCTTGAAAGAGAGAAGAGCAAGTCACTTGAGCATGAGCTAGCCTTGAGTAAGGAAACTTACTCAAAGCTAGAAGACTCACACATTGCAATCAAGGATGAACTTGCTAACTTTTCAAAAGTTAACAAGATTCTTGAAGTGCAAGTTGAGTCGCTCAAGCAAAGTGACTCCTCCTCCTCCAAAAGCTCACCTTCCAAAGGTGTAAGTCCGACAACTATTGCAACTTGCACATGTTCCATTAAGAAAAATGTTGTCAAACTTGATTCCTTTACTTCTCATGCTAAGCATCCTTCTCAAAGTGGCATCTTTGACAAGGAGAAGATCAAATATGCACGTAGTGCATATATGGTCACTAGACCTCCCAACATCAAAGATGGTCTTGGGTTTAACAAGAACAAATATGTGTCCACCAATGTTCATGCTAAGAAGAAAATCACTTTTGTTAGGGAAACATCACGTGAATCTAACTTGCAAATACTATTTTGCACTTTTGATGCTTCCTATGTACTTATGAAAGACAAGTTTGGACATGTATTTGCTAAATATGCAGGGCCATGCCACAAGAACTCAAAAACTTGTGTGTGGGTGCCCAAGACTCTTGTGACTAACCTGAGAGGACCCAAGCAAGCTTGGGTACCTAAGACCAAGGAATAATTCTGTTTTGTAGGCCTACTCCTCCAGTGGATCGAAATGGGTGCTAGACAGTGGATGCACCAATCACATGACCGGAGAGCGGAATATGTTCGTGGAGTATGAGCACAACGCAGATCCAAGTGAAGGGATATACTTTGGAGACAACAGCCAAGGAAAGGTTCTTGGTAGCGGTAAAATTGAAATCTCTTCTCAACATACTCTCTCGAATGTTTTACATGTAGATTCTTTAGATTATAACCTTTTGTCCATATCTCAGTTATGCGACAAAGGTTATAATTTTTTATTCACTAATGAGAGAGTGACTGTTTTTAGAAAAAACAATGGCTCGATTGCATTCAAAGGAATGTTGAAGGGAAAGCTTTATCTTGTTGACTTCAACAAAGATAAAGCTGAACTCAACACTTGCTTAGTTGCTAAAACCAACATGGGATGGTTGTGGGATAGACGGCTAGCCCATGTTGGATGAGAAATCTGCAGAAACTTCTAAAAGTTGGTCACATCCGAGGTTTAAAGGATGTTGTCTTTGAGAAAGACAGTTCGTGCAGCGCTTGCCAGGAGGGAAAACAAGTTGGAGCACCGCACCCCGCCAAGAACGTGATTACTACCACAAGACCACTGGAACTTCATCACATGGACCTTTTCGGTCCAATTTCTTATATAAGCATCAGCGGTAACAAATACGGTCTAGTTATTGTTGATGATTTTTCAAGATTCACCTGGGTATTTTTCTTGTATGATAAATCAGAAACTCAGGGAATCCTCAAGAAATTCCTGAAAAGAGCTCAGAACAAATTCTCCTCAATTGTGAAGAACATTAGAAGTGACAACAGGGCAGAATTCAAGAATACACAAGTTGAGTA
Organism: Tuctoria greenei; assembly: GCA_036927565.1. Lineage (NCBI taxonomy): Eukaryota > Viridiplantae > Streptophyta > Magnoliopsida > Poales > Poaceae > Tuctoria > Tuctoria greenei. The sequence goes on along the minus strand of JAYESD010000006.1, from coordinate 91,138,700 downwards.
CCTAGATGAAGAAGGAATAAAGCACGAATTTTTGGCACCCTACTCCCCTCAACAAAACGGGGTGGCCAAAAGGAAAAACAGAAGACTAATCGATATGGCGAGGACAATGTTGGATGAATACAAGACATCAAATTTTGAATTGAAGTGGTGAACATTGCTTGTCACGCCACAAACCAGTTGTATCTTCACCGACTCTTGAAGAAAATGCCATATGAGCTTCTCACCGGTAACAAACCAAATGTTTCATATTTTAAAGTATTTGGTTGCAAATGTTTTATTCTGAACAAGAAACCGAGGACTTCGAAGTTTGCTTCGAAATCTGAAGAAGGGTTCTTGCTCAGTTATGATTCGAACGACTATACCTATCGTGTCTTCAACAAAGTCTCTAGCCTTGTTGAAGTAGCATGTGACGTAGTGTTCGATGAAACTAACGGCTCCCAAGTGGAGCAAGTTGATAAGTGTGTGCTAGATCAAGAAGAAGCCCCATGTCAAGCGTTGAGGAGGATGGCACTTGGTGATATTCGACCTCAAGAGCAACCACAAGATGAACCTCAACAGGAAAGCAATGATCAAGGGGGAGCTCATGCACAAGATCAAGATCTGGAAGATCAAGAAGATCAACATAACCATGGAAGCAATGATCTAGAGGAAGACAATGAATATGAAGACAATGAAGAACAAGCAACTTCAAAAGTCCCTCACCCAAGAGTACATCAGAGTGTACAAAGAGATCATCCCGTCAACAACATCATTGGAGAAATTGATAAGGGGGTAACTACTAGATCTTGCGTAGCTAATTTTTATGAATATTACTCTTTTGTCTCTTTTCTGGAACCATACAGGGCAGAAGAAGCATTAAAGGATCCAGATTGGGTGATTGCAATGCAACAGGAGTTGAACAACTTCAAAAGAAATGAAGTGTGAGAACTGGTGGAAAGATGAAAGCTGAACATTGTTGGAACCAAATGGGTCTTTCAGAACAAACAAGATGAACATGGAGTGGTAACGAGAAATAAAGCAAGACTTGTGGCTAAAGGTGTCGAAGTGTGTGATCAACACTTCTCCTGGTACTACTAAAATGTAGTCCGCGGAGGTTCGTATTCGGTTTGGGCGCGCGGAGATTAAGAACGAGATGGAGACACGGGGATTTTTACGTGGTTCAGGCCGCCTGAGCGTAATATACTACTCGACGGTGTGTTTGTTGATGAGTATGAGGTGGCTTGTGTGTGTATGAGCTTAGTTGTCTCTATACCATGCGGTGCAACCCTTTTATAATCCAAGGACTGCCCGTTACATCATTAGCCTGGCCCGACATGTGGCCCTAGCGGTAGTTAATTTCCTAATACACGATCTGTGAATATTAAGCATAATTAACAGTGTGATAACGTGCCTTAATAGCGGCGTTACCAGTGTTAAGGGTCCTCTGATCATGTGTCATTATTATGGAATTAATGACACGTAATCAACTCTTGTAACTGTAGTTTTAACTGTCCCTTGAATGTCCATGCCGTTGGAGATCCGCCAGTCTTCCCGTTGCTGTCTTAGGCGTGGAGGCTCGACACGTGGCGGCTCTAGAGCTTCCCACCATGGGGAGGCAGGTCCGGAGCCACTATACACATGGTAGAACCGGAGCTTCCTGCTACTGGGGGTTAGGTCCGGGGTCACTGGACACGTGGCAAGACCGGAGCTTCCCCATGAAGGGAGTTAGGTCCGGCCTTGTGTTACACATGGCGGTGCCGGAGCTACCCAAACAAGGGAGGCGGGTCCAGTGCTTTGTAACACGTGCGGCCTTTGGAGGTCTTCAACTCGGACGGGTGGAACTCCTCGGCTTTTCTTGCGGTATCATGGGGTACCCGGTACGTAGGGTACCGACAAAAGGTTACTCACAAGTCAAAAGTTTGGACTTCAATGAAACTTTCGCTCACGTAGCTAGACTTGAGTCCATTTGTATTTATTGGCATATGCTACTCACCATAATTTCAAGTTGTATCAAATGGACGTCAAAAGTGCCTTCCTCAACAGACCAATTAAGGAGGAAGTGTACGTGGAGCAGCCACCAGGATTTGAAGATTAAGAGCACCCCAACTATGTTTATAAACTACGTAAGGCTCTCTATGGCCTCAAACAAGCTCCTCGATCTTGGTAATAGTGCCTTAGAGATTTTCTTACTCAAAATGGTTTTAGAATAGGAAAAGTTGATTATACTCTGTTCACAGAAAACTTTGATGATCATCCATTTGTATGTCAAATCTATGTTGATGATATCATCTTTGGTTCTACTAATAAGTCATTTTGTGAAGAGTTTAGCAAGATTATGACAGACGGGTTTGAGATGTCGATGATGGGCGAATTGAAGTTCTTCTTGGGATTCCAAGTGAATCAATTAAGAGAGTGCACGTTCATAAGCCAAACCAAGTACACGCAGGACATCCTCAAGAAGTTCAATATGGACAAGGCCAAGCCCATCAAGACACCCATGGCAACTAACAGACATCTCGACCTCAACGAAGATGGTGCAAATGTGGATCAAAAGGTATATCGGTCTATGATTGGCTCATTACTCTATTTATGTGCATCTAGGCCAGATACTATGCTTAGTTTGTGTATGTGTGCAAGGTTTCAAGTCGCACCTAAAAAGTGTCATTTAATAGCTATCAAAAAAATCTTAAGATACCTTGTGCACACACCCAACTTGGGCCTTTGGTATCCCAAAGGATCCAAGTTTAATTTGATAGGTTATTCTGATGCCGACTACGCAGGATGCAAAGTTGATAGAAAGAGCAAGTCGGGGACTTGCCAATTCCTTGGCAGATCCCTGGTTTCATGGTCATATAAAAAGCAAAACTCCATTGCTCTTTCCAAGCTGAAGTGGAGTATGCCGCAGCCGGTAGTTGTTGCGCACAACTACTTTGGATGCGACAAACTCTAAGGGACTATGGTTACAATCTAAACCATATTTCGCTCCTATGTGATAATGATAGTGCTATAAAAATTTTACACAACCCAGTAGAGCGCTCAAGAACTAAGCACATAGATATTCGTCACCATTTTCTAAGAGATCATTCATTAAAAGGTGACATAGTAATCTCACATGTTAGAACTGAAAAACAACTTGCAGACATTTTCACCAGGCCACTAGATGAAAAGAGGTTTTGCGAGCTAAGAAACGAGCTAAATATACTTGACTCTAGAAATGTGTTTTGAAACATTTCATATTTGATTGTGATTTCAAAGTTTACTCATTTTTGCGAAAAATTGTTCCTTATCTCGATTTTCTCCTGAAAACTATTTAAATTAGTGAATCTTAGTGAATTATGGCAATTGTATGATTGTTGATTTCTTACTGGTCAAGTTCATCAAGATTATTTGTGAAATAATGTCCTTGAGATCACTATTAGATCAAACAACCAAAATCTAGTTGATTCAATTCAGTTTTGTCCTGCTGACACCAGACTTGTCCGGCGTAAGCACCGGAGTAGTCTGTTGCAACAGACTAGTCTGTCCCTGGTCCTGCATATCGGACTTGTCCGAATTTGTCAGGGTTAACCCTAATCCGCCGCCAGGAGCTCATCTTCCATCTTCCACAATCTCCTTTGCACTCTCTCTCCTCCACCGTGAGCTCCAAAGGCGATTTCGACTTCCAGCCATCAAAAACGCGGATTTCTCCAAGGGAAATCTGGCCCTTACTCTACTCCTTCAACGCAAATCTTCAATTTTTTGGTAAAATAACTCTCAAACCCTAGCTCTTAACTTTCCTTGATTCTTGCTTATTTTACTTGATTCCTAGGGGATACACTACTCTTCTAGATGTACGCCTATTGTTTCCTAGTCATTGTGAATCGATTCGATTTAGATTTGTTGAAAATAGGAAATTTGGGTTCTTATGCCAGACCGGACTAGTTCGGTGTTCAAGTGAGGACAAGTCCGGTACTCTAGACAAGTTCATACTCTGAAAACGGACAAGTCCGGTGCCTGACAATATGAACCTCAAATTTTTTATTTGCACACAGTCTCAAATCAATTCTTATCAAATCCTTGAACTTCCTTATCAGGCACGATGTCTTCAGGCTCAGAGGATAGTTCTTTTAACTATGATGAAGAGAGAGAACGTGCTCGAGTGCAAAGATCCAAAGATAGGGTGATGAAGAAAAGGCATGATATCAATGTTCACTCCCCTCCTTCTGACGACACCCTTCCTAAGAGGAGGAGTGGTAGTGAAGAAAGCACAGGGCAAAGATGCTGCCGATGCTAGTTCATCGGGGCCCAAGAGAACTCTCAACAAGGGCAAAGGACTTTCTAGTGGTCCTATTGGCCCTTTGAAGATGAAAGCTCCTACTCACCACAACAGACAGCCATCTAGTGCTGATTTCACTGGCAAAGGGGGAGAGCTAGCTGACAGGTTCAGGAAGGTAGAACTCTATGATCAGCCCAAACAATCAACTAATCCAAGATTCTGGAGCAACTTCCATGCTAATTACTACGAGCATGTCTATCTGAAGATGAGAAGCCCAGTCATTGAAAGTCAATAGGTTGACATCACCTACATTCAATCCAAGAGATGTCAAGCCTATCAAGAGGTCCTAGAGGCGTTGGAGTGAATGGACTAAAGGATATTGTCTCTTTCGAGTGGGACTGGAACATTGAGGTCATCACCTAATTTTATTCCACTCTTTACTTTTCTCGTGATGACGGAGACAAAATGACATGGATGACACATGGAGTGAAGTACAATGTCACATATGAAGAGTTTGCCAGAATTCTTCACCTAGAAGATTCTTTGGAGAATGGCATCATAATCCACAATCTGAAGCCTCTGGAGAAAGATCAGCTTGACTCTGTCTATGATACAAAGATGCCATTCAAGTCTCCAACCACAAAGTACTTGAAGCCCTTCATTGTTGTGCCAAACAGGTTCCTGAGGAAGACCATAGCTCCCAAGGAGGGAGATGTAGGGACTATCCAGGGGACACTCAGGACATTGATGAAGGTGATCAGCAGGAGCAGGCCCTTCAATGTCTTTGAGTACATGTACAATGACATTGTGAACATCTCCATCACCCCTAACAGGTCATGTGGCTATGCACCATACATCATTTATATGATTGAGAAGGTGACAAGACTTGAATTTGTCATGTATGTTCCTCATACTGGACTCAGGCCCCAGAAGCCTACTATCTACACTGTCCCCTCTGCTCCTACCTCACCTGCAGAGGAACAAAGATCTAAGAGGGCTCAAGAAGGCACAAGATCTGAGGCTGCTGCTCCTGCTCCTCCACCTCCTAGAGAGTCCTCCAGTGGAATACTGAAGATGCTCTCATCCATCTTTGCTTCCTGTCGCAAAGTGGAAATCATACAACACAAGGAGAGCCTGACCAGGAAAAGCATCAGCAATCTGTGAGAAGCTGGAAATAGAGCCAGTGGAGTCACCTTAGATCTCAGAAGACTCTGAGGAAGACATCACAGAGATGGCACCTATAACTTAACAAGAGATGGCTTCATTCGGACTAGGTGGCACATCTGCTCCTCCTCCTCCTCCTCAAGCAACTGAAGATGAAGAAGAAGATGAAGAGAGGACTGAGAGTGAGGAAGGCAATGACGATGAGTGATTCCACTCAATTTTTCCCTTTTTAGTGCCTTGATGCCAAAGGGGACCGGGGGGGAGATTGAGACTAGCTGTCTATTTTGTAGTCATTAAACCATTAAGGACATGTGATCAAGGACATGTAATTTATTTTGGATGTGCTTAATTTACTTAATGGGTGATGCTTAGTTAATGGTAATGTATTGATTGTTGCTATAAGTGTCAAGTGCTTATGTATTGCTCATCACATCTTTTGGTCACACATTGTTAGGCACCCCACCATAAAGAGTGCATATATGTCAGAAGTTTTTGTTACTCATTTATTATTCTAATATATGCACACTTTATGAAAATCAATTTTTACTCTTAATTATGAAATCTCAATTGGTTGTCATCAATCACCAAAAAGGGGGAGATTGAAAGTGCATCTAGACAATCCCTTGTGGGTTTTGGATGATTAATGACAAACAAAAGAGATCCTAATGAACTTATTGGGATGACTGCAGGTCAATTCAAATGAGATAGTTTGGTGCACTCAAAAAGTGAAAGATGGAGTGGTGTAGAAAAAGAGAACAGCCCAACTGACGACTGAAGCACAAAGTAGATTTACATGTATAGGATGTGTGTGAGAGACACATCCCAGGAGCTCAAGTTTTTGCGTAGGGGTAAGGGCTTAAGATCACCTAAAAATTAACTGAGCACTGGACTAGTCCGTTCTTGGACCGGACTAGTCCGTTCAACTCTTTGTTGTCCAAATACACTATGCACCGGACTAGTCCGACCATGGACTAGACTAGTCCGATAAACTTTCTGGAACCACATTTCATAGTGCATTGGACTAGTCTAATCTTGGACCGGACTAGTCCGTTCAAGTCTCTGTAAACCCATTACACTACACTCCGGACAAGTTCGTCCAAAGGACCGGACTAGTCCGTTGAACTCTCTGATGTTCTATAACACATAGCACCGGACAAGTCCGTTCTTGGACTGGACTAGTCCGTTCAACTCTCTGGAGTTCAATTACATAGCACACTGGACAAGTTCGGACACATACCAGACTAGTCCGGCATACCTCACACAATTAAGATTTCTAGTGTGCTGCACATTTCACGCCAACTTTTACACAGCACAACGGACAAGTCCGGTCCCCAGTACGGACTAGTCCGGTCGTCGGGATCTCTAACGGTTTTTTGGAAACACTATAAATAGGAGATCCACGACCCCACAATTTTAATTTTCGATTCCTACTATCAAACTCAGAAACCCTAGCGTCGCCACTAGTCCCAAGAGCACAAAAACACATCTCCCCACGCATCTAAAGTTCTCAAGGGTGAAAATCAATTGAGTATCCAGATTTGGGGTTGGGAGATCGTTGTCTACGCTTCATTGAGCTCTTGGGGTTTTATCTCTTCACACTCTGCATTTTCTTTGTAATCTTTTTGAGTGTATTTGATCATCTTTTCATTGTAATTCTTGTGGGAGCCCTCAACGTGTGAGGTTGCCCCATAAACTCGGTGATTACCCGTGATAGTGGAATCAAGTCGCCCTTGTGTAGTGACTTGACTAGGTAAAGGGTTTGAGGAGACCCGACTCTGTGTGGGAATCCTCAATGAGGAGTAGATCTCTTTGGTGAGATCGAACCTCGGTAAAAATCGGTGTCCCGTGCGCTTCTTTGTTTTTGCATCTTCATTAATTAGGGCGCATAATTGATCAAGCTTGTAACTTGAATTGTAATTGCTCTTCACGTGTAACTTCACAATATTTATTGATAATTCAAGTGATCTCATCAATTGTTCAAATTTCCATTGCTATAAAGTTTAATTCCTGAATAAGCACTTAATCAACTCGACACACATTTAGCACAACGAACTAGTCCGCACCTCCAACCGAACAAGTCTGGTCTATCAAGCATTTGACCATTTGATTAAGTGTGCAGGAAATCCTCAAAAGACTATTCACCCCCCCCCCCTCTAGGCCACATTCAAATGGTAGATTTAAACTTTTTCAGCAGAAGCAACGAAAACCTCTTGGCAAAAAATCAATCTGTTAAGAAACAGTGTGTGTAATATGTTTTCAACGTGTCCAACCGTGACAAAAACAAGTGTAGATTGTAGAGAATCAAGTCATGGAACTAATGCAATAAGAATCACGTGAAAAAACTAAGTAGAACTTGAAATAAAAAGACTAGACGAAGGTCAATCTATTCTACCCGATTTAAAAATAGATCGACAACGCTGCAAATAAACTCGTGTAGATCAAAACCCACAAATCCAATGACTATGAAATTTTTACAGATGATAGAGAATCAAGTTTTGAAGACAACCCAACAATAATCACTTCAATTGGATCTTTAAAACACGAGTTATGATCGAAATACCAAAGCAATGTCGGTCTTCGAGAAACTCGGCGAGAAAAACTTGTCTGAAACAAGTCGAACGAACAAGGCACAAAAGCTCCTCTAAAACTACTAAAAGCATCTAGGCCCCATGAGGTACGGTTTCGGTGATTAATGACAACCATTCGATTTTACTAATGAATTTGTGAATGCAAGGTCCAAATAATCACTCAATCAAATGAAATCAAAATGACATTGGAGACCCATATAAAATCAACTAATGAGATCAAATCGAATCATATGAAGACAAGAAGTGAAAGCTCTAACTTGACATCACTAAATGCTTGAAGACTATCAGAACAACATTTCAAACAAGTGTCAAAGAGGTCACAAGTTCAAATTCCAAAAGAACAACTCAAAACAACTCGAAGTCAACAAGTTGAACACACCGGATCATCCGATGATTTCTGAGTTGACTACATCGGTCGAGTTGTGTCAACAGAAGAAGAAGACCTCAGAGCAAAGCACTCACCGGATCATCCGATGTATGGCTCAGTCACATCAGTCCATCAGTACAGTTTGCAACATCATTGGACCAAGTGAAGCACCGGATCATCCGATGTACAGAGGTGTGAACATCGGTTGATTACTCCAGTAAGCCTCAAGTTCAAGATAATTCTGAAGGAAGAGCCACCGGATCATCAGATGATGAAGATGAAGCTACATCGGTCTAACAACGGTCATATCTGACACCATGACATCATCCATCTTAATTAGACCGATGATAACCAAGGGGGAGACATCGGATCATCCGATGTGTACAATAAAGTTCTGTCAGCCTACTTTTCCAACGGCTATTTCGGGGAGGTTGGCTTTAAATACCCCCTAAGCCAGTCATTACGGCAAGTCTTGATACTCAGAAGCTAACAACACATCCAAGAGCACTCAAGACCAAGAGCTTAAACTTCTTCACCCATTAGATCATTTGTATAGGCTAGATCTAGCTAGAGAAAAGCTTGTGTGCGTCCATTCTCTGTGATTGGAGTCTCTAGGCTAGTGAGAGGTTGAAGAGATCCTTCCGGAGCTTGCCAAGGTGTGTGTGGAAGCCCGGAAGATCAAGGATTGTACAAGGCTTGAGCTCCACCTTGCCGGAGATGGCGAACGGAGAAGATTAGTGAAGACCCCCTTGTCTCGGTGACTTGGGAGTGGCAAAACCCTTCGGTGGGTGCCACAACGTGGATGTAGGAAGATCCTTGTGATCTTGCCGAACCACGGGATAAACTCCGTGTCTCCGTGTCTTTTGAGCGTTTGCATTCCTCTCCCTCCTTTTTACATTATGCAATCTTTATTCCGCAACTTATATTTACGTTGATTGCATAGATAAACTGCATAGAGAATTGGGCTTTAGTCGTTAATTTTTAATTGTCTTAAAATTTGAAAGAAAGCCCAATTCACCCCCCCTCTTGGGCGTTTCGATCCTTACAATTGGTATCAGAGCGAGGTTGCTCATAGGATCATTCTAGCTTCACCGCTAGAGAGCAAAATGGCCAATGTTGGGGGTTCGGTTCCTATCTTCGAGGGCAAGAACTTTGCCTATTGGAAAGCACGCATGCGCGCTTACCTAGAGGCTATTGCTCCCGAAGTATGGGAAGCGACTCATGCGGGGTTTGGAGAACATAATTATGTTGGTGATCAAATTAAATGGGATGCTAAGGCTAGGAATGCAATCTATGAATGCATAAGTCAAGATGTCTTTTCTAGGATTGCTAGTAAGGAAAAGGCTTGTGAAATTTGGGCTTGCTTGATAGAAATTCATGAGGGTTCATCTCGTGTAAAGGAACTTAAATATCACATGCTTAAAGCAAAATATGATGAATTTAAGATGCTTCCTCATGAAAACGTTAATGAAATGTTTTCACGCTTAAATGTTCTTATTGAGGAGATTAATGCTCTTAACATTGCGTCTCTTGGCAAGGGACTCATCAACAGTAAGATCCTCATGCTTCTTCCCAAGACAAAGTACAACATCATCAACTCCATGCTTCAAAAGGAGTCACTTGACCACATTGAGGTTTCGGAGCTCATTGGAGAGATACACGCTCATGAGATGAGTGTACATGGGATGATGGAGCAATCATCCTCAAAAACTATTGCTCTAAAGGCCTCCACCAAGAAAACGAGCTTCAAGAAGAAGAAGGTGGTTGAGCCTAGCTCAAGTGAAGAAGAGCAAGCATCAAGTGAAGATGATGATGATGAGCTTGCCTTGATGATGAGAAAGTTCTCACGCTTGAACTCCAAGATCGCCAAGAAGGGATACACCTTTGATCCCAAGAAGAAAGCATTTCTACCAAGGAGAGACGATCGCAAGACTTGCTACAATTGTGGAGATCAAGGCCACATCTCCTATGATTGTCCAAAACTGGACAAAAGGAGAGAGAACTACAAGGGCAAGCAACACAAGCTTGAAGAAAGTGATGATAATGAAGAAGAGGCCAAGCCCAAACCAAGAGCCTTTGGGAAGAAGAAACAAGACAAGGGCAAGAAGGCAAGACTCTTCCCAAAGAAGAGAAATGGCCCACAAAAGGTGTTCATGTGTGAGGCAAATGAATGGGTCACCGATGAAGAAACAAGTGATGAAGAGAGTGAAGAGGAAGAAGAAAGCTTGGCCGGCCTCGCCATCGCCAACAATGATGATGCACCTCTTCATCCACCGCCCATGTGCCTCATGGCGAAAGGTAACACCAAGGTATGTGATGACTCTAGTGATGATGAGCTTTCCCCCGATGATTTAACTTCTTTGATAAATGAATATCATGCTATCATTAAGAGAGAAAAAGTAAGGTTAAAGTGCTTGAAGAAACTCGTGCTAAACTTGAGAGTGCTTACCTTGATTTGCTTGACAAGTATGAAAGCATACTTAAAGAGCATGACACGCTCAAATCCCATGTCAAGCAAATTGAGGAAGAAAATGCTAAAATTAAGATAGATAATCATGAACTTGACGTAGCACATCAAACACTCTTGGAAGAGCACAACAAGTTAATACAAGAACATCAAACACTTAACCTTGCTCATGACATGCTTGATCAAGAATTGAAAAATATGAAGAAGCAAACTCTTAATGATAAGATATCCATTACTTCTCATGCCACTAATGCTTTGCACAAGTCTTTGCCTATGAAAGCTAATGCTAGGGAGAAGGACTTGTTGGAAGAAATTGAGAGTCTCCGCACTAGTGTGGCTAGACTTTCAAAAGGAGAAGTCAAGCTCAAGGAAATTCTCTTCCAACAAGCTAAGGCCTTCAACAAGAGAGGACTTGGATCCTTCCCGGTGCCTAACAAAGGAAAGGTGCCCTCACCGGAGCTAAGAACAAGCTTCATCAAGGAAGTTGGTTCTTATTGCCAACATTGTGAGGTCACCGGTCACCACACAAGGGAGTGTCCTCTTCCTAACCGACCTTCTCCTAAATTGCCTACTAACTATAAATCTACTTTCAATGATCATTATTACCTCTTGAGTAAAGTACAAGGCAAGGTGAAGGCTAGGTTCATTGGCAAAGACATGAAGGGCATGAAGGGGAAGCTCCCCAAGCAACTTTGGGTCCCAAAAACACTTGTATCACACATACAAGGACCTAAGTTGGCTTGGGTTCCTAAAGCCAAAAATTGAATTCATGTGTGTAGGTGAACTACAAAGCCGGAGGAAAGCATTGGGTACTCGATAGCGGGTGCACTCAACATATGACCGGCAATGATGGTATGTTCACCACCATAGAAAACCCCGACAATCATGAACAAGTCACCTTTGGTGATAACTCTAAGGGAAAGGTAATTGGGTTAGGTAAAATTGCTATTTCAAATGACTTGTCCATTTCGAATGTCTTGTACGTTAAGTCACTTAGCTTTAATTTACTTTCTATTGCACAACTATGTGATCTTGGACTAACATGCACTTTTAGCAAGAATGATGTTGTTGTGAGTAGTGAAACTAGCCAAGACATAATCTTCAAAGGATTCCGGCATGGACATCTCTACCTAGTGGACTTCGCCAACAAGAATGCTAGCTTGGCCACTTGTCTTTTCACTAAGACAAGCTTGGGATGGCTATGGCACCGACGCATAGCGCACATTGGAATGAGCAAACTCAAGAAGTCATTCAAGCTTGGGATGATAACCGGTGTGAAGGATGTCACATTTGAGAAGAACAAGCTTTGTAGCGCTTGTCAAGCCGGGAAGCAAGTTGCTTCACACCACCCAATGAAGACAATGGTGTCAACCTCCAAGCCACTTGAACTACTCCACATGGACCTCTTCGGACCGTCCACATATCAAAGCCTTGGCGGTAACCTCTATTGTCTCGTTATTGTTGATGACTATTCTCGCTATGCTTGGACTCTATTTTTAGGTGACAAGAGTGAAACTCCGGAAGTGTTCAAGACCTTTGCCAACCGCGCTCAAAGGGAATTCCAACTTCCCATTATCAAGGTCCGGAGTGACAACGGCACCGAATTCAAAAATTACAACATATGGGAGTGGTGTGACCGTGACGGAGTAAAACATGAATTTTCGGCCACATACACCCCCCAACAAAACGGTGTCGTTGAAAGGAAGAATAAGACACTCATCACTCTTGAGAGAGCAATGCTTGATTACTATGGCACGTCGGAGAAGTTTTGGGCCGAAGCAATCAACACGGCGTGCCATGACACAAATAGGGTCTACCTACATCGACTACATCAAAAGACCCCGTACGAGCTTCTCATTGGGAGAAAGCCCAACATCTCCTACTTTTGAGTCTTTGGATGCAAGTGCTACATCTACCGCAAGAAAAGGCTCGGTAAGTTTGAAAGAAGATGTGATGTTGGTATTTTTCTTGGTTATGCATCAAACTCAAAAGCATATCGAGTATTCAACCAAACCTCCGGTTTAGTTGAAGAAAGTTGTGATGTTGAGTTTGATGAGACTAATGGCTCCCAAGAGGAGAGTTTTGGTCATGATGAAATAGATGATGAGCCTCTACGAGAAGCCATGAAGAACATGACCATTGGAGACATCAAGCCGGAAGTTGTAGAGGGCCATGATCAAGGGGGAGCTTCAAGTTCCAACAACAACACCTCTATGGCGCCTCAAGTTGACGAAGAAGAGAAGAATGATCCATTGCCAACTCAAGACTCACAAGCACAACAACATCAAGAAGAAGAAGAAGTCCATGATCAAGTCCAATCACAAGAGGAACAACACGCATCACCTTCGCCAAGTGCTTCACAACCGCTTATGAGGCATGGACGCATCTCCAAGGCGCATCCAATGGACCAAATCATTGGAAGTCCGTCAAGGGGTGTAAGTACACGTTCTTGCCACGTTGCTTCGTTTTGTGAGCACTACTCTTTTGTTTCGTGTGTAGAACCCACTCACATTGAGGAAGCGCTCCAAGACCAAAATTGGGTGATGGCCATGCAAGAAGAACTCAACAACTTCATCCGCAATGAAGTTTGGGTGTTGGAGGAGTGACCCATGGACAAGAATGTCATCGGAACCAAGTGGGTGTACCGCAACAAACAAGATGAGAATGGCGTTGTGGTCCGCAACAAGGCAAGACTTGTGGTCAAAGGGTTCTCATAAGTTGAAGGACTAGATTTTGGGGAAACATTTGCCCCGGTCGCCCGGCTAGAAGCCATCCGTATACTTCTCGCCTTTGCTTCACATCATAGTATTAGACTTTATCAAATGGATGTGAAAAGTGCCTTTCTTAATGGCTACATTAACGAGCTTGTTTATGTTGAACAACCTCCCGGGTTTGAAGATCCGAGGAATCCTAACCATGTGTATAGGTTGCACAAGGCGCTCTACGGGCTCAAGCAAGCACCTAGGGCATGGAATGAACGACTACGGGACTTCCTCATCATGCAAGGATTCAAGATCGGGAGGGTGGACACCACACTCTTCACCAAGGACATCAACGGAGATTTGTTCATTTGTCAAATTTATGTTGATGATATTATTTTTGGTTCAACTAACGAAGCTTTTAGCCATGAGTTTGGCAAAATGATGTCTAGGGAATTCGAGATGTCAATGATTGGAGAGCTCAACTTCTTCCTTGGATTTCAAATCAAGCAACTTCGAGAGGGGACCTTCGTCTATCAAGAGAAGTACACCAAGGACCTCTTGAAGAAATTTGAGATGGGAGATTGTAGCTCAAGAAGCACTCCAATGGCAACAATTTGCCATCTCGACGCGGATAAGGACGGTAAACCTATTGACCAATCTCACTACCGTTCTATGATTGGTTCATTGCTTTATCTTACCGCATCTAGGCCCGATATCATGTTTAGTGTATGCTTATGTGCTCGTTTTCAAGCGGCACCTAAAGAATCGCATAAGAAGGCGGTCTTTAGGATACTTAGGTATCTTAAGCATACCCCTAGTATGGGCTTGTGGTATCCTAAAGGTACAACCTTCCACCTCTTGGGATACTCGGATTCGAACTTTGTCGGATGCCGTGTGGATCGCAAGAGTACCTCCCGTGGGTGCCACTTGCTTGGGCGTTCCCTAGTCTCTTGGTCTAGCAAGAAGCAAAATTCCGTCGCTTTGTCCACGGCAGAAGCGGAATACATTGCGGCCGGTGCATGTTGTGCCCAAATTCTTTACATGAAACAAACCCTTTTGGACTTTGGAATTAAACTTGGTTGTGTGCCTCTCCTTTGTGACAATGAAAGTGCGGTTAAGATAGCTAAAAACCCCGTTCAACACTCCTGCACTAAGCACATTGATATTCGCCATCATTTATTAAGGGACCATGAAGCTAAGGGAGACATCTCTTTGAGAGGTGTTAGGTCCGAAGAACAATTGGCGGATATCTTCACTAAACCACTTGATGAGAAAACCTTTTCTAGGCTAAGAAGTGAATTAAATGTGCTAGATGCAACAAACGTCATGTAAGAATGCATATCATATAGATCTTGTCTAACTCCCAAAGGATAGGGGCGAGCTAGAAATAGTTTTCCCTAAGGAAGCCTTTGGAAGGTTCAAACTTGGCAAGATAGATTCACTTTATGTCTTGCATGATGCCTGCCATATAGATTTACAATTTCTTGTATTATAAAATGATTGGCATTGCATACGGTAGATTGTCACAAAGGGGAACCCACCTCATGAGAAAGAGACTTGTTTGAAATGCAACGTCTCAACTCATATAAGGTGGAAAGAACAAAATGTTAGGTGCGTTAACTCATATATGTTTTTGGCATATTAGCTGTTTGAGGGGTAAGGGGTTGCCCAGAAAGTCCTAAGACATGTGCTTCTCTTTGCTTGGTTGTTTGGTCAAAGGACATATATGGGATGTTTTAGTTCTGTAGTCATCGGATTATCCGATGTCCAGGTCAATCTCTCATCGGATCAATAGGTGTTCAATCCTCAAGGGCCAGTTCAGTTGGAATCCCAAATGATTCGACGAGTTCATTCTGAAAACCATCGGTCCATCCGGTGTTCACAATTCTGGAGCTGTGGTCAATTCCACCGATGTTACTTCCTCCAACGTCGGACCATCCAGTGTCAACACCCCTCTTTTGAACACCCTTACTGTGCCATTCGACCGATGATCAAAACCCTAAACGTCGGTCCATCCGGTGTCAACGGCAATTTTTGAATATCCTTACTGTGGCATTCGACCGATGTACATCCCGTGTAACATCGGTCTATCCGGTGTTAAAATCTCGGCTAGGGTTTGGGAACCACTATTTAAACTCGTGCGCCGCCGACTGTTTCTCTCTCCCCGACTTCTCTCTCGCCCGTACGCCGCCGCCTCACGCCCTAATCACCCTCCACCGCCATCTGTCGCCAGCGCCGCCACCGCTCGTCGCGCCAACACCTCCACCCTCGCGCAGCTCGCTGCACCGCCGCCTTCATCCTGCCGTCGCACACCCGCGCCACCGCCTCACCTCTAAGCACCGCCGTCTCACCAGCACCGCCACCTCCACCAAAGGTGCCGTCGTCGCCGCCCATAAACCCCATCGCTCCACTTCGCCGCTAAGGTCTCCGGTCGCGACACCGTTCATCGCCGTTTCCTTTCTCGACTCTGTCAAAGCTCACTTCCGCGATCGCAATGGCTCGCGACAAGAAGAACAAGGGCAAGGCCATCGCGGGGCCCGCCGCAAAGAAGCAAAAGCTGTCCAAGGAGGAGAAGAAGGCCTTGATGGCCGCTCGCGCCGCCGAGGAGCGTGAGCGAGGCCAAGGAAGGTCATTGAGGATCCGTGAGGCTCGTCCGAGGCAGCCTCCCGTGATCGACGACTCCGAAGCCGAAGAGGAGCCTGTTGAGCCTCTCGTCCGCCGGCGCTCAGCCCGGACACGTGGGGGACACACCGAGGCTGCTCCTCGTCCGAGACCGACTGCTGTCGACCGTCGTGAGGACAGGGAGGCCCAGCGTGCGATCTACGAGATGGACACCATTGTCCATGTCGCAGAAGGAGTCCGGTTGACTGACTACCGGAAGATGAAGGCGAAGCAGCTTCGGAAGCTCAGATGGAATGTGCTACTGGAGGAGTGGTACCCGCAGCCCCGGGAAGCTTTGGTGGATAGTTGCTTCTGGACTGTCACGCAGGCGTCTCTCTACGAGACTTACAGACGCTGAGGCCACAAGCTGTTCCAACACAATTATCTGGATTGGGGACAGCTAGCTTTGGCAGCAGAGACGGAGATCCGTCCTTACTTTGAGAGATACCGAGGCTTGGTGGAGTTGATGGCATATGAGCGGAGTGCCTATGTGGAAGATTGGGTCCGCGTCTTCTACGCCACCCTCTATGTCTCGGAGGGCAGAAGATCCATTGACTTCATGTTCATGGGTCAGCACTACCACCTGACGAGGCAGACGCTGGGGCAGTTGCTTGGAGTAGACCTACACGACATCTGCATACATGAGAAGGTCTATGGGCAGGCAGATCCGCCAAGGAGGACGCTCACTGGAGGAGTGGCTCCTTCTCTAGAGGAGATCAGATCATTGTTTGGACCTACGTTCTCTCCAGACCAGCCGAGGGTGCCGGCTTTGTTGACCCCAGCAGCACGCATAGTGCACCTCGCCTTGCACCGCACACTCCTATCGAGGTCCGGCTATCTTGAGGGATTCACTAGCCTCCAGCAGACGATCCTATTCTACATCATGAACGGGATGGACTTTGACATAGTGGATGTCATCATTTGCGAGATGGAGGATGTGATCACAGACGGTGTGGGCATGATGAGGCAGCTTGTCTATGGGCACTGGATCAGCTACCTGCTTACCATGATGGTTCCCGAGGGGTCCGCCGCGCACGACCGTCTCTCTGACGAGAGTGTGTCACGGGTCGGACACTACCGAGCTCCAGCTCCAGGAGACCGCCGCCTTGGCCGCCCAGTTGAGCGTCAGGTCAGGGCGATGCTGTCCGAGGAAGACTGGTCGGACTTGGAGAAAGAGGATGAGCGTCTAGCTGAGGCAGAGGCTCGGGGAGGAGACCTGCAGCACATCTGGTCCGAGAGCAACACAGACGAGAGTGTCGAGGAGTACTTCCCTCCTCCTCCTCCTTCACCAAGGCAGCACAATGCAGAGGCAGGAGGTTCAGCTGCTCCACCACCGACACCACCTCGTGTGTCCGAGGCGCAGTTGTCACAGCCATCAGAGCTGTCGACACTTCTTCAGTAGATGATAGAGCAGTAGCGCCAGGACAGGCTCGCGGCTGAGCAGGCCAGGGCAGAGCAGGCTGCTCACCTGGCACAGCTTCAGAGGCAGCAGCAGGAGCTTCAGCTGGAGATCACCCGACAGAGGCGAGAGGATACGAACCGGTTCACGAACCTTGTTGATCAGATGCACCGACGTACCCTCGACCAGCAGCAGCAGACTCAGCAGGCTATGATGGGGATCCTAGGGTTGATCACCAACCTCTACACTCAGACCGGGATCGCCCTTCCTCCACAGCAGCCTGGACTGGGACTGGCTCCAGGTGCGACTCAAGTGCCTGCTACTCCGATTCCTTCTATCAGCATGTCACCACTTCTGGCACCCAGCGCACCAATCCACTCTCCTCTGCCGGCGACGACTTTGTTCCAGCAGACGCCGGCATCTGTGGTCAGTGCTCAGCTTCCCCCAGCTCCAGCTCCACCGGCGCCTCCTGTACCTGCTACCTCCTCTCCAGCATCGACAGCGGTTCCCCCAGCTCCCTCCGCTCCAGCAGCTGCGACCGGCGACTCCAGCTCCGATGACAGCGACGGTGACCAGTTTGTTATCGCGCCTAGCTCTCAGGGTCAGTAGGCTCTCTGGTCCCTTTTTGGTGTCTTGATGCCAAAGGGGGAGAAGAGGTAGAGGAGTCAGGGGGAGTAGTATCCTAGTCTCAGGGGGAGTTTTTATTTCTATCTATTTCTTATGTAATTTTGTGTGCTTGAGTATTTTTTGTAATATTAATTAAGCACCTTTCTACTTGTGTCATTTGCTTATGGTATTAATCGATTAAGTTTTTCACGCCACTTCATTTGATTTCTACAAGGTCACTGTGTCCTATCTTGTATTCATTGCATATCCATTTTTGAGTATTGTAGCATCAAATTCATTAATATTGCGCTTTAAATTATTGTGTTGTCATCAAAATCACCAAAAAGGGGAGATTGAAAGCATCTAGGCCCCATGAGGTACGGTTTCGGTGATTAATGACAACCATTCGATTTTACTAATGAATTTGTGAATGCAAGGTCCCAATAATCACTCAATCAAATGAAATCAAAATGACATTGGAGACCCATATAAAATCAACTAATGAGATCAAATCGAATCATATGAAGACAAGAAGTGAAAGCTCTAACTTGACATCACTCAATGCTTGAAGACTATCAGAACAACATTTCAAACAAGTGTCAAAGAGGTCACAAGTTCAAATTCCAAAAGAACAACTCAAAACAACTCGAAGTCAACAAGTTGAACACACCGGATCATCCAATGATTTCTGAGTTGACTATATCAGTCGAGTTGTGTCAACAGAAGAAGAAGACCTCAGAGCAAAGCACTCACCGGATCATCCGATGTATGGCTCAGTCACATCGGTCTATCAGTACAGTTTGCAACATCATTGGACCAAGTGAAGCACCGGATCATCCGATGTACAGAGGTGTGAACATCGGTTGATTACTCCAGTAAGCCTCAAGTTCAAGATAATTCTGAAGAAAGAGCCACCGGATCATCCGATGATGAAGATGAAGCTACATCGGTCTAAGAACGGTCATATCTGACACCATGACGTCAGCCATCTTAATTAGACCGATGATAACCAAGGGGGAGACATCGGATCATCCGATGTGTACAATAAAGTTCTGTCAGCCTACTTTTCCAATGGCTATTTCGGGGAGGTTGGCTTTAAATACCCCCTAAGCCAGTCATTACGGCAAGTCTTGATACTCAGAAGCTAACAACACATCCAAGAGCACTCAAGACCAAGAGCTTACACTTCTTCACCCATTAGATCATTTGTATAGGCTAGATCTAGCTAGAGAAAAGCTTGTGTGCGTCCATTCTCTGTGATTGGAGTCTCTAGGCTAGTGAGAGGTTGAAGAGATCCTTCCGGAGCTTGCCAAGGTGTGTGTGGAAGCCCGGAAGATCAAGGATTATACAAGGCTTGAGCTCCACCTTGCCGGAGATGGCGAACGGAGAATATTAGTGAAGACCCCCTTGTCTCGGTGACTTGGGAGTGGCAAAACCCTTCGGTGGGTGCCACAACGTGGATGTAGGAAGATCCTTGTGATCTTGCCGAACCACGGGATAAACTCCGTGTCTCTGTGTCTTTTGAGCGTTTGCATTCCTCTCCCTCCTTTTTACATTATGCAATCTTTATTCTGCAACTTATATTTACGTTGATTGCATAGATAAACCACATAGGGAATTGGGCTTTAGTTGTTAATTTTTAATTGTCTTAAAATTTGAAAGAAAGCCCAATTCACCCCCCCTCTTGGGCGTTTTGATCCTTACAGCTACTATCTTTATTCAATAGAAAATAAGAGGAATAGCTCAAAGTCATCTTACCACGAGATTTGGCCTCTCTTGCTTATATAACCAGCCATTAGGCCAACCCAATCCAAACTAGGACTCTAATGCTACTTGTACTTTAACTCAAATTTACCATAGCTTCTTAAGACTCTTCTATACGCAGATAGAAGCAATAACAAAACTTCCAAACACTTTAAGAATGTATCTCACATTCTCAAAACAACTCTACTTCGTAACGCACACGAAATCTAATCACAACTAACACAAAACCTTCCATAAACGAACCATAACCACCTCAGCCGCAGCTTGAGGCATAATCCAGCCGGTTGGACCTTTCCGGCAACATTTTCACGTACATATCTCTTCATAATGCTTTGGAACCATGTTGACACGTCCATGCACTCCTTGCACACGTGCAAACACTTTTTGAAACATTCATGATACCTCCATATGCATTGTTCTTGACCCAAACATGTTGTGTGACCTTCCCGATCAACTCAACCACAATTCCTCCCGAATTTAGTTGTTGAACCTCATCTTCTTCCTAAGACTAGTTCAATAGATCTCCATCACCATCCATGTCTTGACCTCAAGCAACACCTGCACATGAACAAACAACCAATCTTTGCGAGCCCAAGTCCTCGACTTGACTCTCGTTAGTCCAAAAAACACAACACCTTATGTGAGCACCTCACATAAGCATGTTGCAAACCATATCAATGTTTAACCACCATAATCAGCCATAACACATAAAAAAACTTAGTAAATGAATACCAAGCAAACCTTTCCATAAGCAAAAAGCAAGTTCAAAACATTGCATGTTAAAAACAGAACAGCCGCACAATTATTTTAGCAAGTTGAAATATCGAATATTCCAAAAATGGTGTTGCAATGTAAAGGCAAAAAGATCAGCCACTTCAATATAAAAAAATCACGTGCAAATCACGTGACCGAAAGTTTGGACAGTCCTAACAAAGTAAAGAGTAAATGTTACTCCCACAATGTATAAAGAGAGTTCGGACAATCCTAAGTAACAAAAATGTGTTGCCCACGTGACGTTGAGTTCAAAATGGATTCCCGCAAGTTCGGACAATCCGAAGCGAGCTTTTCAGCAATATTCGAAACTTTGGGTGTGAACCCTTGCTTTTATTTAAATTGCCAATATATTCAGCAGACATAGATCTCACAAGTTACTATCCTATTTCTCCATTAACGGTGCATGCTATACTTGAAATTGCTAATCATTTAAACCAATATGAAAATTATAATATTCTTATATCTATCGTCATTTTGATGAAATCAAAATTTTTGAAGTATCAGGCTGACATAACTCTCTTGTACACTCTTGCATTCGTTTTAAATCCTAGAGTTAAACTAACTAGGTTTAACAGTACTCTTCAAGTTATTTCTCAATTTATTAACCATGATAATTCTATTTATTACAATAATGTTAAATCTGAGCAAACTAAATTTGTTTTCTAAATATGAGAATAAATTTAATTCTGTTAGATTGCAGTGACCAACACAAACAAACACTGGAGTAGGTCTACATGTAAATTATTTGAATAGAATATTAGGTAGGTTTTCACCTTCTACTTCTACCTCATGTGTTTCTACTACTCCTTTGACTTGCAATGTTTCTGAATTAAGTATTTAATTAGATTCTGATTCTGTTTCTGAATTTGATGATTTTTTCACTATACTCAATTGGTGATAAGATCATAAAAGAACCTACCATATTTTGTCTATTTTAGCTAGAGCCATCATAATTGTGTTTGTTTCAACCTTTTTTCAAAGTCTATTTTTAGTTTGTGTGTCAGATTGGTTGAGGAAAGTCGATGGACTCTTACTTCGTAGCACGTGGAGATGCTATCTCTGCTTAAGAATTGAGAGCAAGACGATGCTAGGTAACAGCAAAATATAGTGAACCAAGATCTTGAGGAGCACGTGGCAAACATATATCTCGACGATGTATGTGATTGGGTTGGCTGATTGCTGAATGATGACACTTGACTATTTTGAACTTTTGATCATTAAAAGAGCTGATTGTGCTTTTTTCTTTAGAATTTTGTTCTAATATAGTTGAAATGAGATTTTACCTAAAGATCTTTAACGAGAAAACCATTTTGTACATTGTAAACAATTCTTTAAAGCATGCTGATCTGATTATATGAAATTCTGAATGTTGTGAACTTATGATGAAACTGAAAATGAACTCTACATACATTTATGTGCTGTTTGAATGTTTTTTGAAACACCGAGCTTCGGACCGGTCCTGGACAGGCCTGACACAGCCTGACACGTGAAAATGGTGTCACGTGCCTAGACTTAGACTCCGACCCTCGTGCCAGCACGACACGACCCAAATACATCGCCTGACATTTGAGATTTCTAGGTACAACCCGGCTACCTATAACCATCACCTCTTCTCTCATGCTCAATCTTCCTGCTACCATCATGGAATCATCTATTGCCTCAAGCATTGGGCCTGGGCCTAGGCCCTCAAAAGGGCCGGATGAATTTGTGGTCCAGAAGGGACTCCTTCTAGTTGGGCTGAAAAAAAAATGGATCAAAGTGGGTTGTAAAGTAGAAAGGGCCAAATTGGATTGGACCCGGAGTAAAAAGGATCGGATTACATATACGGCCCGTTTAGTAAAAAGGGTCGAGCCCGTGGATCTCGGCCTGTTTTGGTTTAATTGGGTCTCGTCCTCCTCAGTCCGCAAGAGCGCACCACACTCGATGTTAGGGTTGGGCAACAGTCGGCACCGCGCACGGCCGCCACCCATCACACCACCTCATGCACAGACGCGGTAACGCCGGTGGCAGAGCATCACACGACGGTGACTAAACAGGGGAGCAGACTCGCGATGACGGCGGCGACGGTACATCATCCATCTACGGTGGCTGCGACACCCATCTACAGCGGCGCAGACAAACCCGAGGTGAAGCCACCGCCCCCTGCCTGCTTCCTCGTCGAGCCGGGGCTGAGATCCGCTCCCTCCCATCTTATTTGGTAAGATAGCCCTACCTTTGCTTCGGTGGATTTGGTTTACTTTGTTTCCTCCTCTTCTTGCCTGTGTGGGTTTCCGTGGTCTCGGTTCGTAGGGTCAGGTGTGATCTGGTGATCATTCTTGAGGGGATTTGGTCGATCTTGTCAGTCCAGCCTTCCTAGTTCCCATCCAAAAAGGCGCCTCTTTTCATTATCGGCAGCAGGATTCGTAGTTTGGGAATTACCCAGTCAGAAAAACCTAATACACGATTTAGACAAGTCTCATGGATGATTAGCTATGAAATTTGGATTCTAGGTTAGTCCATCCTAGGGTCCGGGCAGGGCTGCTTCTTTGATTTCTTGCGGCTGCATTTGTTACAATGATCTAGTCTTATCCTGTGGGATCTTTCCATTCAAAGTATATTGTAACTATACACGTATGAGAATAACTCAAATCAATTAAAGTATATTGTAATGTCTGCAGTGTGTAATTCTTGGATTGTATGCAATTATTTAATGTGTTGCTATGAACCCATTATTAGCTCATTTTTAATATTATCAGAGGGAACAAAGTTAATATATTATTTAATTTCCCATGCAGTAATCTTACAAACCATTTTGACTTTCATTGATAGTCCTCAGTGCTGATGATGAGGAGGCTGGAGAGATACCAGTGATGAAGCATGTGCCTAAAAAGGTAAAGAAATTACTAAACCTCACTACAGTTGTTGTTGCTTCTTCAAGCATATCATGTAGTCACAAAATAAGTGATGCATTGCCTGGTGATTTTTCTCCGTATGCAGGCCGTGTCTGCCCCTTCACGGACAAGAAGATGAACCACCAACAAGGACACAAGGTGTCCTTCTCCAACCACAAGACCAAGAATCAGCAGTTCGTCAAGCTGCACCACTCCACCAAGGCTCTCAAGATCATCGAGAAGCACTGCCTCGACAACACTAATGTAGAGACCTAATTTAGTTGCTTTGATTTCCAGTAGCCTTGTTTTTCATCTATGTTTTTCAATAGTTAAAATAAGTTCATTCTGCTAACATGGCTAAAATCTCCAACTTTGCAGATGCAGAGAGTGGCCCCCGGGCCCACCTCTGGGAGAAATCCTTTGGGTTAAGTTATTCTACCAGAGGTGGGGCTATCTTCGATTCCTGCGTTGCGGCTTCAAAGTTCTTCTTATGTGCAGTTGGGGTGATGGTCTGCTGTTAAACCACCGCCGCGTGGCTTCTTTTGAATGCGGTAGGTGAGATCCTCGTGTGCAGATCTCACGCAATTGAAGGTCACCAGTTCTCAATACAAAAACTGTATCGGTTCCGTGCGCCCTGTCAGTGCGTCGCCCTCAGGCTTCCAACTTCCCATCATGACAACGGTTCACCTGGGGTAATAACTTCGGCCTTTCTGTCGGAGTGGACCCAGGCCCATTCGTCATTGATAGGGTAGATTTTTGAAAATGTGATCTTGATGCCTTTGCGGTTTCCATCGAAGCGTTGCGGGGACTTACTTAAAAAGGAAAGTTAGCAGGGTTTGAGGACTCTTTACGCTTTCATTCAAACTTGCGCTCAGAGTCTCCAAACTTTCGCATAGCCCTTCCACCTTTTGCTTCACTTTGTCGCGATGGAGTTGGGTCTTCCCTGAGGCAAGATCAAGACCAACGAAGAGTTGTCGAGGGTCTGGACCTACATGGGGTGGTCCAACGACTCCTGCAACAAGGACATCCGCTTCGGCAAGCTCTCCTTCAAGAAGGAGCGCACTAGAGAGATGGTGTACTTCTCAGCGTATGTCATGGTGAGTCTGATCCCTCCTTTTTCCCGCTTTCTCTTGATGCTGTTGGATTTCTACGACCTCCGGCTTCATCATTTTGGCCCCCACTCCCTCTTGCTGGTGGCGACCTTCGTCCACTTCAGCGAGATGTGGGTGGGTGTGCCTCCGTGCATTGAGCTGTTCCAGACCTTCTTCACGGTCCACACCATTGGGAAGAGGACAGAGTCAATTGGCTTCTACTACTTCGTGAAGCGCAAGAGTTGCCCCTTCAAGTACTTGAAGACCTTCCCCTATGGCAAGTGGGACGATTGGAAGAAAGACTGGGTGATCATCACAGTGGAAGAGCACAAGAGGTTGGAGCTACCCAAGGGCCTCCACAATGTTGACACTGACGCCTGGAATGTAGTTCTGGAGCTGTCAGAAGCATACAAGCCCATCCTAACAAGGATCCAGGAGTGCGTGGAGGGTGGAGTAATCCCTCAGATGGTCTTCGGAAATTTTTTGGTGAATAGGTGGGCTCCGCTGAAGACTAGGGAGTGGCCCGCATGGGATTTCAATAGTGAGATGGATCATAACTGAATTGAAGTCAGTTTGAATACCAACTTGGATGATGAAGCTTTGAAGCTCCATCTCAAGAAATTTTAGAATGGAGTTATCTCCCACGATGCCTTGGCTCTGCCGGCTGCCTTCCTGCCTCTGAACATGGTTTCAGAGGTTAGCAGGAAGCTCCGGAGGAGAATGCCGGCATTGGATGACCTCGGCGTAGTCGAGAGGCGCCTGACCTCCGGGGTTGCTATCCCCGAAGCTTCAGAGAGGGTGGCCCCCATAGCTCCAAGCCAGAAGGTTGATGACGCTGGCAAGGGCAAGGGCAAGGAGCCGGCCGAATCTTCCAGCCAGAAGAGGAAGTTGAGGCATGCTGATGGGAGCTCCGTCAGGTCAGCTCTGACTTCAACAGCCCCGTCTCCCGGGTGAAGCAGATCTTCGGCAGCCACACCTCCTTCCGTGTCGACGTCCTCGAGGGGCGCTAGCTCCGGTAGATCTACTACGGTCCCAGCATCGGCCATGAGTTCCAGGTCCGGAGGTCCTTCGCGACCGAGGGAGGTTCCGGCTGAGACGACGTCGACGACGGCGTTAGGTCCCGGGCAGCAATCCGGAGCTTCTGCCACACCAACTACGGTGGGCTCTGGCTCTGACCGTTCGATTAAGAAATTTTGCGCCAACTGGAGCGGTAGCATCCCTAGGTAAGCCTTGAGCCCTCACCTTGAGTTGATATTTTTTTATCATGTCTTGAATTTTTTTGATCCTTTGTTTGCAGAACGTTAGATGCATCTAGCACATTTAATTCACTTCTAAGTCTAGAAAAGGTTTTCTCATCAAGTGGTTTTGTGAAGATATCCGCCAAATTGTTCTTCGGATCTAACACCTTGCAAAGAGATGTCTCCTTTAGCCTCATGATCCCGCAAGAAGTGATGGCGAATATCAATGTGCTTAGTGCGGGAGTGTTGAACGGGGTTTCTAGCTATCTTAACCGCACTTTTATTGTCACAAAGGAGAGGCACACAACCAATTTTAATTCCAAAGTCCAAGAGGGTTTGCTTCATATATAGAATTTGGGCACAACATGCACCGGCCGTTATATACTCCGCCTCCGCGGTGGACAAAGTCACGGAATTTTGCTTTTTGCTCAACCAAGATACTAGGGAACGCCCAAGTAAGTGGCACCCACCGGAGGTACTCTTGCGATCCACACGGCATCCGGCAAAGTCCGAATCCGAGTATCCCAAGAGATGGAAATTAGCGTTCTTGGGGTACCACAAACCTACACTTGAGGTATGCTTGAGATACCGAAGTATCCTAAAGACCGCCTTTTTGTGCGATTCTTTAGGTGCCGCTTGAAAGCGAGCACACAAGCACACACTAAACATAATATCGGGCCTAGATGCGGTAAGATATAACAATGAGCCAATCATAGAACGATAATGAGATTGATCAATAGGTTTACCGTCCATGTCCGCGTCGAGATGGCAATTTGTCGCCATTGGAGTGCTTCTTGAGCTACAATCTCTCATCTCAAATTTCTTCAAGAGGTCCTTTGTGTACTTCTCTTGATAGATGAAGGTCCCCTCTTGAAGTTGCTTGATTTGAAATCCCAGGAAGAAATTGAGCTCTCCAATCATTGACATCTCGAATTCCCTAGACATCATGGTGCCAAACTCATGGCTAAGAGATTTGTTAGTTGAGCCAAAAATGATATCATCGACATAAATTTGACAAATGAATAAATCCCCGTCGATGTCCTTGGTGAAGAGTGTAGTGTCCACCCTCCCGATCTTGAAACCTTGCATGACCAAGAAATCCCTTAGACGTTCATACCACGCCCTAGGTGCTTGCTTGAGCCCGTAGAGCGCCTTGTGTAACCTATACACATGGTTAGGATTCCTTGGATCTTCAAACCCGGGAGGTTGCTCAATATAAACAAGTTCGTTAATATAGCCATTGAGAAAGGCACTTTTAACATCCATTTGATAAAACATTATATTGTGATGTGAAGCAAAGGCAAGGAGTATGCGAATAGCTTCTAACCGAGCGACCGGAGCGAATGTTTCTCCAAAGTCTAGTCCTTCAACTTGTGAAAAACCCTTGGCCACAAGTCTTGCCTTGTTGCGGACCATGACGCCATTCTCGTCTTGCTTGTTCCAGTATACCCACTTCGTACCGATGACGTTCTTGTCCTTGGGTCGCTCCTCCAACACCCAAACTTCATTGCGGGTGAAGTTGTTGAGTTCTTCTTGCATGGCCATCACCCAATTTGGATCTTGGAGTGCTTCCTCTATATGAGTGGGTTCTACACACGAAACAAAAGAGTAGTGCTCACAAAATGAAGCGACATGGCGAGAACGAGTACTTACTCCCCGTGACGGACTTCCGATGATTTGATCAATCGGATGCGCCTTGGAGATGCGTCCATGCCTCATAAGTGATTGTGGTACACTTGGCGGTGGTGGAGCATCTTGCCCGTCTTGTGGTTGGACTTGATCTTGGACTTCTTCTTGTTGTTGGTGTTGTGTGGCTTGTGAATCTTGCATTGGCAATGGATCATCTTTCTCTTCTTCTTCTTCATCAACTTGAGGCACCATGGAGGTGTTGATGTTGGAACTTGATGCTCCCCCTTGATCACTGCTCTCCTCAACTTCGGGCTTGATGTATCCAATGGTCATGTTTTTCATGGCTTCTCGTAGAGGCTCATCATCTATATCATCATGACCAAAACTCTCCTCTTGGGAGCCATTAGTCTCATCAAACTCAACATCACAACTTTCTTCAACTAACCCGGAGGTTTGGTTGAATACTCGATATGCTTTTGAGTTTGACGCATAACCAAGAAAGATACCAACATCACACCTTCTTTCAAACTTACCGAGCTTTTTCTTGCGGTAGATATAGCATTTGCACCCGAAGACTCGGAAGTAGGAGATGTTGGGCTTTCTCCCAATGAGGAGCTCATATGGGGTCTTTTGGAGTAGTTGGTGAAGATAGACCCTATTTGCGGCATGGCACGCCGTGTTGACTGCTTCGGCCCAAAACTTCTCCGACGTGCCATAGTCATCAAGCATTGCTCTAGCAAGGGTGATGAGAGTCTTGTTCTTCCTTTCAACGATACCGTTTTGTTGAGGGGTGTATGTGGCCGAAAACTCATGCTTCACGCCTTCACGATCACACCACTCCCCAATGTTGTAGTTTTTGAACTCGGTGTCGTTGTCACTCCGGACCTTGATGATGGGAAGTTGAAATTCCCTTTGAGCACGTTTAGCAAAGGTCTTGAAGATTTCCGGAGTTTCACCCTTGTCACCTAGAAACAAGGTCCAAGCATATTTAGAATAGTCATCAACAATAACAAGACAATAGAAATTACCACCAAGACTTTGATATGTGGATGGTCTGAAGAGGTCCATGTGGAGTAGTTCAAGCGGCTTGGAGGTTGACACTATTGTCTTCATTGGGTGGTGTGAAGCAACTTGCTTCCCGGCTTGACAAGCACTACAAAGCTTGTTCTTCTCAAACGTGACATCCTTCACGCCGGTCACCATCCCAAGCTTGAACGACTTCTTAAGCTTGCTCATCCCAATGTGAGCAATGCGTCGATGCCATAGCCAACCCAAGCTTGTCTTAGTGAAAAGACAAGTGGTCAAGCTAGCATCCTTGTTGGAGAAGTCCACCAAGTAAAGATGTCCATGCCAAAATCTTTTGAAGATTAGTTCTTTGCTTGATTCACTAGTTACTACAACACCATTCTTGTCAAAGGTGCACGTTAGTCCAAGATCACATAGTTGTGCAATGGAAAGTAGATTGAAACTAAGTGACTTAACATATAGTACATTAGAAATGGACAAATCATGCGAAATATCAATTTTACCTAAACCAATTACCTTCCCCTTTGAGTTGTCACCAAAGGTGACTTGTTCATGATTATCGGGGTTCTCTATGGTGGTGAACATACCATCATTGCCGGTCATATGTTGAGTGCACCCGCTATCGAGTACCCAATGCTTTCCTCCGGCTTTGTAGTTCACCTACACACATGAAGTTAGTTTTTGAGTTTAGGCACCCAAGCTAACTTAGGTCCTTGTATGTGTGATACAAGTGATTTTGGGACCCAAAGTTGCTTGGGGAGCTTCCCCTTCATGCCCTTAATGTCTTTGCCGATGAACCTTGCCTTCACCTTGCCACCTACTTTGCTTAAGAGATAGTGATAATCATGGAAAGTAGATTTGTAGTTAGGAGGCAATTTGGGAGAAGGACGGTTGGGAAGAGGACACTCCCTCGTGTGGTGTCCGGTGACCTCACAATGTTGGCAATAGGATCCAACTTCTTTGATGAAGCTCGTCCTAAGCTCCGGTGAGGGCACTTTCCCTTTGTTGAGCACCGGGAAGGATCCAAGTCCTCTCTTGTTGAAGCCTTTGGCTTGTTGGTAGAGGATTTCCTTGTGCTTGTCCTCCCCCTTGGAAAGTCTCACCACACTAGTGCGGAGACTTTCAATTTCGTCCATCAATTCCTTCTCCCTAAGGCTTGCTTTCAAAGGCAAATACTTATCCAAAGTATTAGTGACATGTGAAATAGTTGATACTTTGCCATCAAGGGTTTCCTTTTTCATGTTTTTCATTTTTAGTTCAATTGCTTCATAAGCAAGGTTAAGCACTTTATGTTCTTGAACCAAGTCATTGTGCTTTCACAAGAGTGCTTGGTTTGCTAAGTCAAGCTCATGATGATCATGCTTGATTTGAGCATTCTCCTTCTCGATTTGCTTGACATGTGATTTGAGCGTGTCATGCTCTTTAAGTATGGTTACATACTTGTCATGCAAATCGAGCTTTGCACTCTCAAGCGTGGCACAAGCTTGTTCAAGTGCCTTAACCTTGCTCTTCTCCCTTTTTATGATGACATGGTATTCATTAATCATAGATGCTAGTTCATCGGGGGAGAGCTCATCATCATCATCGCTAGAATCGTCACATACCTTAGAGTTACCTTTAGCCATGAGGCACATAGGAGGTGGACGAAGAGGTGAGTTGTCTTTGTCGACGATGGCAAGGCCCGCCAAGTTTTCTTCATCTTCACTCTCTTCATCGCTTGACTCTTCATCCGTGATCCACTCATTTGCCTCGCACATGAAGACTTTTTGAGGCCCTCTTCTCTTCTTTGGAAAGAGCTTGGTCTTCTTGCCCTTGTCAAATTTCTTCTTTCCAAAGGAGCGCTTGGGTTTGACCTCTTCTTCATCTTCATCACTTTCTTCTAGCTTTCTATACTTTCCTTTGTGGTTGTCCTTCCTCTTGTCGGGTCTTGGACAATCATATGATATGTGGCCTTGATCACCACAATTGTAGCATGTCTTGTTTTCATCTTTTCTTGGGAGGAAGGCTTTCTTCTTTGGATCAAAGGAGTATCCCTTCTTTGCGATTTTGGAGTTTAGACGTGAGAATTTTCTCATCATCAACGCAAGCTCATCATCGTCATCTTCGCTTGTTGCTTGCTCTTCTTCGCTTGATCTAGGCTCAACCACTTTCTTTTTCTTGGGAGTTGTCTTCTTGGTTGAAGCCTTGAGAGCAATAGTTTTTGACGATGACTCCTCCATCATTCCAAGTACGCTCATCTCATGAGCATGAATTTCTCCAATGAGCTCCGAGACTTCAATGTTGTCAAGTGATTCCTTTTGGAGCATTGAGTTGATAATGTTGTACTTGGGCTTAGGTAGAAGTATGAGGATCTTGCGGTTGATAAGTCCCTTACCAAGAGAAGCAATGTCAAGTGCGTTAATCTCCTCAATGAGCACATTTAAGCGAGAAAACATTTGGTTAACATTCTCATGAGGAAGCATTTTGAATTCATCATACTTGGATTTTAGCAAGTGATATTTGAGTTCTTTAACACGAGATGAGCCCTCATGAATTTCAATTAGACATGCCCAAATTTCACAAGCTTTCTCTTTACTAGCAATTCTAGCAAAAACGTCTTGACTTATGCATTCATAGATGGCATTTCTAGCCTTAGCATCCCATTTTAGTTGATCACCAACATAATTTAGATCTCCAAATCCCGCATGGGTCGCTTCCCAAACTTCGGGAGCAATAGCCTCTAGGTAGGCACGCATGCGTGCTTTCCAATAGGCAAAGTTCTTGCCCTCGAAGGTGGGAACCGAACCCCCATTCTTGGCCATTTAAGCTCTCTAGCGGTGAAGCTAGAATGATCCTATGAGCAACCTTGCTCTGATACCAATTGTAAGGATCGAAACGCCCAAGAGGGGGGTGAATTGGGCTTTCTTTCAATTTTTTAAAGCAATTAAGATTAACGACCTCAAGCCCAATTCCCTATGCAATTAAACTATGCAATCAATGTAAATTAAATTTGCGGAATGAAGATTGCATAAGTGTAAAAGAACGAGAGGGATGCAAACGCTCAAGGGACACGGAGTTTATCCCGTGGTTCGGTAAGATCACAAGGATCTACCTACATCCACGTTGTGGCACCCACCGAAGGGTTTTGCCACTCCCAAGTCACCGAGACAAGGGGGTTCTTCACTATTCTTCTCCGTTCGCCAACCTCGGCAAGGTGGAGCTCAAGCCTTGTACACTTTGGAATCCTCCGGGCTTCCACAATCTTCTTGGCAAGCTCCGGAAGTCGCACACACCAAGGGACACTCCCTTATGGCTCTCACTACACTAGAGACTCCAATCACCAAGAGTGGAGGCACCCAAGCACTATCTCTAGCTAGTTCTAGCCTATCTCTTGGTGTACAAATGATGAGCAAATGATGTGAAAGTGGTAGCTCTATTGCTTGAATGCTCTAGGATGTGTAGAGTATGTCTGGGCTTCAAGTCTTATCGATTTGACAGGTTGAAGGGGTATAAATAGCCAGCCTCCACGAGATAGCCGTTGGAAAAGTAGGCTGACATCACTTCTCTGCGAACACCGGATGATCCGATGTCTCCCCTTCAGTTAACATCGGTCAAAGCCAAATTAGCTGATGTCACTGTGTCAGATATGACCGTTGTTAGACCGATGTTGATCTGTCTTCTCATCGGATGATCCGGTGGCTCTTCCTCCAGAATTTTGCTTGATCTTGAAGCTTACTGGAGTGATCGACCGATGTGTGTAAGTCTGCACATCGGATGATCCGGTGCTTCACTTGGTCCAACAGTGTTGCAATCTGTGATGATGGACCGATGTCACTGAGCCACCCACATCGGATGATCCGGTGAGTTCTTTGCTCTGAGGTCTTCTTCTTCTGTTGACACAACTCGACCGATGCAGTCAACTCAAAGACCATCGGATGATCCGGTGTGTTCAACTTGTTGACTTCGAGTTGTTTTGAGTTGTTCTTTTGGAATTTGAACTTGTGACCTCTTTGACACTTGTTTGAAATGTTGTTTTGATTGTCTTCAAGCATTGAGTGATATCAAGTTAGAGCTTTCACTTCTTGTCTTCATATGATTTGATTTGATCTCATTTGTTGATTTTATATGGGTCTCCAATGTAATTTTGATTTCATTTGATTGAGTGTTATTGAGACCTTGCATTCACAAATTCATTAGTAATATCGAATGGTTGTCATTAATCACCGAAACCGTACCTCATGGGGCCTAGATGCTTTCAAGGGCACTTGCCTGAACCAGTATAAATCCTTCTGTCTGTGTAGTTAGGCCACCTCGAGAAGGAATGTACGGCGAAACTGATACTCGTCGATAGTACGAACACCGACAGGAGGCTCACTAGCATGTACTTCAACTCTCAGCTCAACACGAACCTCATCAACATCGACTAGTTTAGATGAGGGCTACAATGTTAGCATTTGTAGCGGGGTGACAAAGATACGAGATGAGTGTGGTCAACTTCTCGCTTGTGTCCTTCTTGGCAATGGCGTGGAACATGATGAAGGTGAAGGGTCAAGCATGTTTTGATGCGAAACAGTCTCTACGGTTGTCTTTATCCTAAATAGGTACTGGACACACAACCTTGATGAGAGGACGCCATATGAAGCATGGTATGGGGAGCGAGTACACTTTTTTCAAGATTTTTGGGTGTGGCGCATGAGGAAGACACATTTACATCTCAAAAATCACGTCGATCGTCATGTGCATGTTACACGCGATGTGGTGTTCGATGAGGCAGTCAATTGCGACAATCGAGGAGTCATCAAAGTATGGTTGTGACACGTTCTTGATCGAGTACATAGATACGACGTGTACATCGACAATTTTATGCTCACTAGAGGCGACAACATTGACAAATTCAAGTTGGAGATGAAGCTATTCAAGATGAATGATATGGGATTGCTCTCTTATTATCTTGGACCGGAGTTTTGGTAGAGCAGCGGGAATTAGCATCGGACAACACACAACACTGTTTTAAACAGCGCATGGATGCCTAGGGGCCTAGGTGATCGGCCATGGCGCCCAGGTGGCAGACTGTGTGGCAGCATGACCAGGTGTTTGCCAGGGAAGTCGAGAGCCATGGCGTCCAGGACAGACGAATCGAGTAGCATAGGCAATGCTTTTTAAACACTTGCAGACCGACAACCTATGCCGCTGAACTCGTGTCCAGAAGCAGGTTGCAGGACTGCAATCCTTGTGCAGTGCCTATGAACCCAAGGTTGAGGTTGTGCAAGACCAGCGACATCCCTCAGGAGGTATGCTTGATTTTGACATGATCTATGGAAGAATAGGGCTTATGAAGTTTATTGGATACAGTGATAGAGATCATGCTGCTGATGTGATGGATCGGAGGAGCATAAGTGGCAGTGTTGTTACGGCGATGCCTAGTCGCCGCCTAGGCGTCCAGGCGCTCCGGCCTGGACGCCATAGCCGGTCGCCTCGCCTGGCGGCGCCTAGGTCGACAGCGTGCTGCGCCTACGTCGATGGCGGGGGGAGCAGCGGGCAGGAAGGGCAGCGGGGGAAGGGGGAGCGTGGCGCGCAATCGGAGGAGTAGCGGAAGACAGGCAGAAGAATGGGAAAAGGACCGAGCACCGCGCCGGAAGCGTTGCACCGCCGCTGAGGAAGGACGTCGCACGTCGGGCAGGGCCTGGAGTGGGGGCAAGTTAGGGTTATGCCTTGGGAAAGAAGATAGCATTGCACATTTGGACCAACACATGAGAGAAGATGAACTTGAATCGAGGACGACTATAATTCAAGAAGGGGAGGATGATGAGGACATCACTTCTATGGATACAACACTCCATTGAACATACAAGATGCAATAAATAGAGTTCACACACAATAATTAATTTCAGAGGTGAGATCGTTCTTATATGTTTCCTTTTATATTTTTAGAATAGATTGCTACCAAATAATTTAATTGTGATTAGGATACATGAAACGATTCAAGGAGTAATCAGAGGAAGGTTTAGGGGCGTGGAGGACCAGAGAATACGTTCAGTGAAGATGGAAACTGACCCCAACTCAAAATTGTGTCCAACTCGGAGTCTAGGAGCAGTTCGCACTAAAAGGGCGTCTAGAACGCATACAAACTCTATTTTGGACGTTCTACATATGCACGGAAAAGGGGAGAGGATAACCTTTCTAATGACACTGGTCCCATGTACAAATTCGTTCGGAGTCGAAGGGAATCGTTGAAACAAAATCGAGTTCAGAATCTCTCAGGGTGCTGCACCACCGTATTGGGCCATTGGGCCTTGTATCAAGTCTAAGTCTATTATTTTTGTGTCTTAGGGTTAGGTCACGACTCCAACACCCTTTGGCTGTCCTCCCACCTATATATACTCCATAGTAGCCGCCATAAACAATGAGGTTTTGCTTAGATACAATCTGTCATTGAACAGTGTCACGGTTCATCGGTTGTGAGACCCCACTTCGTGATCAATTCAGTTTGGATTGCAAATTCTCTGTTCTTGCTTGTGTTCTTAATTGCACTTGCAGGGATAAGCCTTCGTGGCAAGGTCATTCGTGTGACACAGGTGATAATCAACGGAGCAGTGGTGTAGTGATTGCGGGGTTTCGTTCGTTCGGAGCCTTGGATCATCAACGTCGAGATCTCCACCCAATCAAGTTTACCATACCTCTCGGAAGATCGAGACTCATCTTCCTATCAATTGGTATCATATTTTCAGGTTGCCCATTAGATAATTCATCTAACTATTAGATTAGTTTTATTTTTCATACCTAGAGTCCTCAAAAAAGCCACAAAAAAACTTGCAGTTTAGTAGATCTGTTCATTACTTTGTCCAAACCACCACTGAGCATTTGCAACTTTTGTTTTCAGTTTGGTTTTGTTGAGTTTGTGTCCGTGGTTGAGTCATACTGCTGGCTTAGAAAGTGTTTTTGGTATTAGTTTGAGTTTTGCATTGTGTCGATTCATCTTTTTGAATCACGTCACCACGTATAGATTAGATTCATCTCCATCTAGTTTGGTATTTTGGTCATATCTCACAGATACGAACTCGTATTTTCTTGTTCTTGTACTTTCTGAAAAACTTGAGAAGTTCTCTACAACTTTCGTATGCATAAGTTTCCCAAGAAACAAAGTTATCATGGTCGAAATTGCATTACATTCGAATCTGCTCTTGACCTAAAGTTTCTGAACAGTCTGTATTTTGGGGGCAATATCTTCTATTGCTCGGCTCCAAAATAGGTCTTCCATATACTTAACTAAAGAGTAGAGATAAATCTATAATATTGCTATTGAAATCTTTTAGACTTGGTGCCTCTAGTTTTGCCTAATTGTCTTTAGAAGATTGAGCAGAAAATCTGTGACAGACCAATGAGATATCTTTGATTGATTTGCATTGTGTTCTTTTGCAGCACATTATAAAAATAAGAGAAAATAAAAAGGCAAGTGCAAAAAAGATACAAAAGCCGCACAAGAAAAAAAAGAAGGATAAAAAAGTGCTTGCATCCTTTGTGTCCTCTGATTTTGTTACATGTCTTGCTAGCTTAAACTACTAGGAAGCAATTTTGACAAGTACTTTGGACACTTATTCAACTTAACTGTCTGATTTCACTGTTGTTAATCCTTGCTACAATATAAATTGTCTTCCAAGCTACACTTTTCTCTTGAGTTAAATTCGTACACCGTTGCAATGACCCCACTCTCAATTAGTTCTTCACACCGGCCACCGTTTACCACCTACAGTGTCGGTAAGAATACTTATAAGAGCGTGATAAGACACGTGAGAGTGTGTGATTCTACTTCCACTTTGCCATTGCCATATGTAGTTGTTAGGGATAACATATTTTTGTTGTCTTATATTTTCTACTAATAATGTCAGGTAAAAAGAGAATGGTGAATGTGCTCTACATGTTGAGTTACTTGACATGATGAAGACGATGATGGGGCTGCTCACCAAGAAACAAACACCAGTTGAGGTTGCACATAACATTCAAACCACCTTTACAACTCCTTCCCCAAGAAGTAATTACATTCTACCATCTCTTCCTTCTTATGACGATTTTGGTTATGACGGTTTTAGTTATGATGAATATATTACTTGGTAAATAGAGATGGATAAATTTTTTGGACAATGTCGTATGTGTGAAAGGAGAAAGATTAGAAACATTGCTAGGAGAAAGAATTTTATTGTTGTACCTCCTCCTATGCCTAACCTTTTACAGGAACCAATAATTGTAGAAAATCCAAAAGCGAATGAGGTGTTCAATAACTCCTGTGAAAATTCAGATCTATCAATTTATATTTCACCCACAATTACTGCTAAAAATGAGAATAAAAGTAATGAATATCACAACACACTTGTTGAAGGTGAGAAGTTTTTAGATGTTTTGAATTTTTTCACCAATCATGCTATTATCGAGGAGCGACTAGTGAAATCTTTTATTGATGCACTATTGCCACATGTTGATTTTCCTATTTATCCTTCTGTTAAAAATGAGTTGTGTACTAATAATTATATTGTATCTATGCTAGAACAACTGAATGAATTTGATACTTTATCACCCACATATGTTGAAATTAAGCATTTGATTCCAATTATATGTGAAAGGGATGAGCTGAAATTGTTGTCTTCTCTAAATACATTGGGTTATATTGAATTTAAGACACATTGAGATCTCGATATTGTGGAGAAAAGTATATTTTTTAAACAGAATTACCTTTGTTGACAAGAAACACTTTTCATGCTATAGGCAAATATGAACATAGTGGTATGTTATGGTGCATAAAGTTTACATATGTTCAAATAAGAGATCTCCTTTTGTGCTACAACAACAAGGTAAAGTAAATGAATGCATTACCACTAATAATGTTTTTTCAAGTTTTTCTAGTATTTTTTCCTTACAGCAGGGACAACAAATAAAAGAGAAACATTATTCGCTGCGGTTGTGCAATATGGGCAACACTCATTCTATCCCCAAAAGCCTCTTTTCTAGATATACGAGCAAGCCGAGAACGACTTCTCATCAAGAAGGGGAGAATGATGAGATCAAACATGTTGTCATTGCACATACAAGCATGACATGATGTTTATTTGTTTGGGATCCTGGCTCGAGTGAATGTGCATGCGTATTTGATGAAGAACATGATGATGTTGCACTATGTCATCCTCCACCTTGTGCTTATCTAAAATTTTGTGCTTTGTGCTTTGTATGTTTCTTGTTACTACTCTACAAGAGGATCCAGAACATATTCAAAATTTTGAAATGTTCAGCAGAGCAACGAAGAGCTTGAAACTTGCAATGTAGTGTACTGATGACTATCAATTTTTATTTGTTCTGTAATACAAAAATTAACTTTGTAACCAACTTATTCTGTAATCAATTTTTTATATTTTTTGAAATTATTTTTTATATTAATTACGCTCGTCCTGGTCATAACATGTTTAGTAAAGTTTAATCAATCTTTAATTTTTTAAACCATTTTTATTTTTTGGGATTTGTTCTTAGTTTGCATAAAACTACTTGCATAATATTACCCAACAAACAGCTGGCTGCTCAACTCACCGGAAAAAAAGGTCCACGGACCAAATCTTTAGGGCCAGCTCGAATTTTTGTACAGAAACATGATAGAGATGTCTTTATTCTTATAAAGACCGGATTGAATTGGACTTATCAAATCAGAATCGCACCTTATAGGATAGGGCCCGTAACAAAGAAACATTGTACTAGGTTAGGATTTGGATTGGGCTCCGGCCCATTAGCAGGCCCACCTGGGCCTGGGCCTGGGCCTGGGCCTGGGCTGGGTACAACGTATAGCCCGTTGAGAAGTTACATAGGCTATCACGTCCCGTTTGGGGGGTTACGTGCGCCCCGCGGAAGGTGACTTGACGAGAGGTTTCCATTCCTCCGCGCCGCCACTCAAAAACCCTACATCCTCCGGCGCCTCCGTCTCCTAAACCGCATCCCCGTCTCATCTGCTTCTCCCCATCGTTCGACTTCCGAGTCCCCAGGAAACCCTAGAATCCGGCGCGGCATGGCGGATGGCGATACCTCGGCGTCGGGTCTAGCGGACAAGCTCGCCGGGCTCTCGGCGGCCGGTGGCGGCGACAACGAGAAGCAGCAGCAGCCGCCACCTGGGGACGAGGAGCCGCAGCTCTCGAAGAAGTGCGCCTACCAGGCTTCTTACCTCTGGCATCCTCGGATTTTTGTCATCTTCGGATTTTTGTCGTTCATTTTTTCCTGATTGGTGTGTTGATTGTCGAGTCCTTGACGGTGTAGCGCGAAGAAGAGAGAGGAGAAGAGGAAGAAGCTAGAGGAGGAGCGCCGCCTCAAGGAGGAAGAGAAGAAGAATAAGGTGGAATAAAGCTTAACCATGTCGCCCTTTAGTTTTCACATGGAACTTCATGCTGAATCGGGCAAATCATTGTTTGATTTCATTGATTCATACATGTTATGTCGTCCAATAAATAATTATTTGCTCCAGTAGCTGTAATGATGGCAGCCATGCTTCAGCTGGAAGTTCGGTTTACTGTCTTTGTGGCAAACGCTAAATATATCTGTATATTTTGTTGTTGTAGGCAGTGGCCGCTGCATCCATTGGAAGGCCCCAGAAGGCATCTTCTGCAGATGATGATGACATGGATCCAACTGTATGTTTTGTTCTGCCGTTTCTTTGTTTATTTGCAGAATCGATTCTTTCCTCCTATTGGCTATTGCATAAATATTCAGATAGATATGTTTCTTGCTGCAGCAATATCGTGAGAATAGGCTCTCGATGGTTGATTTGCTCAAGGCTGCTGGTGTAAACCCCTATCCACATAAGTTTCCTGTTAGCATATCTGTACCCGGTTACGTTGACAAGTACAAGGGATTGAAAGATGGGGAAAAGCTTGCTGATGTGACAGAGTATTTAGCTGGTAGCTACCTTTTGTCTAGGGCTGTGTTGATAACATGGAAATGCATAGTGTCTCATTTGTGCATTCATTTTAAAGGGAGGATCATGAACAAAAGAACATCATCATCTAAGCTATACTTCTATGATCTTTATGGAGATGGTGTGAAGGTTCAAGTGATGGCTGATGCCAGGTAAAACTTTTAAGACCAAATATGGTGTTTGTCTGTCATGTTTTCTTGATTATATGGAACTTGCATTTTTGGCATAAGATTATGAATCACTGCCTAGGGTTTAATCCCTAAAATGTTCCGTTTGCTCAGCTGGTTGAAATTCTATGACATAATATGCTTATTTCAGTTCATAGAAGGAACACTGGTCCATGGGTCACATGAATATTGCACATGAATACTTGGCCAATTATTAAAGTTTAGAACAAGTTGGAGTTTTAAATGTGCTGCTGGAGCTGCATTACGGGTTTGTGTCATCACTGATCAGTAGTGTCCATTAATTGTGAACACTATTTGACAGCTAATAGGTCATTCATGTTTGTAATATTCCCTGGATAACAATAAAACTCTTGCTACTTGGCTATTTTATTACCTGATTACTGTCTCATATCCAGCGTAATGCTCTGTTGTACAATAGTTAAGATAGATATGATGCTGAATATCCCTTTAGAGAGCTCTTTGCTATCCACATACCATTATTTTGTGTACTGGACCA
Source organism: Tuctoria greenei (assembly GCA_036927565.1). Lineage (NCBI taxonomy): Eukaryota > Viridiplantae > Streptophyta > Magnoliopsida > Poales > Poaceae > Tuctoria > Tuctoria greenei. The sequence goes on along the minus strand of JAYESD010000006.1, from coordinate 91,098,518 downwards.
AACAAGAGGCCTATTCTACGACATGATTGACTCTAGTAGAGCGTGCATATACTTTTGCACCACTTTCTCTTGCTTCCCTAGGCAATGTTATTTGAAACTATAACTGTTTCTTGTCGTAGCACATACTTTTTGGGATCCCTGTTTTAATTAAACTGGTATGTCTTTTTGACATTTATGCATTATAGGACCTCGGAGTTGGAAGAAACTGAATTTTCTAGGTACCACTCTGGCGTGAAGAGAGGTGATATTGTCGGTATATGTGGGTATCCAGGTTTGTAAAATTAACATTCTGCTAAAAGTTTTAAACACTTAAATATAGTGTATGCTTGAAATTAAACATTTGACTCTATGTTAGAATTACTTTTTGCTTGTAACCTATAGAAAGGTAAATGTGTAGGCACATACAGTGAAGCAATTCATTACACTTGAAAATTCAAGTAACATGCTTTTCTATCACTTAAATTTGTACCTCTTTAATTGGATACTATGTTTATATAGTTTATGTCCCCCTTTAGTTGTACTACAACAATAACAACAACCAAACCTTGTCCTAAGCACGTTGGGGTCAGCTAGATATGAAACCCAATATTTTTTTTTAAAACAGAGAGAAGGATAGGCGTGGCACAGTGGTGAAGTCATCCCACTGGTGCTGTGCTGGGTTCGATGCCGTCTCTCTACATTGCACATTGTAGGGGTAAGACTATGCCGTCTCTCTACATTGCACATTGTAGGGGTAAGACTGATCTCGTGTACTCCACCTCGTGTGGGAGCTTCCAACGCTAGATCTGTCTTTTTAAAAAAAAAGAGAAGTAACAAAAAAAGTAAGAGTAACAAATACGAGTAAACTAAAATTCTAGCATGTGAATTGCTAATTTTCATGCAGTCCTATCATGAGCCAAATCTCTAGGTACATTCCACTCCCTTTAAGTCTCGTTTCACCTCCCCTGCCATGTCAACCTTGGTTGCGTTCTACTTCTTCTAATACTTTTCCTACCCTTTAGAATTCCATTGTTAATTGGTGCTTCAAGAGGTGTTCGTTGGAAATGCTCAAACCACCTTAGTTGATGTTGAACTAGCTTCTCCTCAATTGGTGCTACCCTGACTCTATCATGTATCATCTCATTCATAATTCAGCCTCTTCTTGTGTGACCGCATGTCCACCGTATCGTGCGCATCTCCGCAACACTCATTTGTTGGACATGTTGCCGTTTAGTTGGCTAGCATTTCATTCCATATAGCATCACATGTTTGATCACCATCCTATAGAACTTCTCTTTCAGCTTTTGTGGGGCCCTTTTGTCACATACGATTCCAGGTGCTTGACGCCACTTCATCCACACGATTAATCCTGTGGTAGACACCCTTGTCATCATTGCTTTGTAACATTGATTCTAAATATCGAAATGAGTCCACCTAGGTATTATTTGTCCTTATAGACTATTTCTGTCTTTGCACTTGACACCACTAAAGTCGCACCTCATATACCCAGTCTTAGTAGGAGTCCTACTAAGCTTAAACCCCTTGAACTTTAATGTCTGCCTTCATAACTCTGGTTTTCTTTTTTATCAACACCATTCCTATTTCCATCTACCAGCATTGTCGGCACCCTTAATACCGGGTACCCCGCGTGATGGAAGAAACGTCTAAGGACCCTGCCTCCCCGCCGAGGCAGGCTCCAGAGGTGCCACGTGTCCAACAGGCTCGGACCCTGTCCCTCCTCAGAGGTGGGCTCTGGTATACTGCCACGTGGGCCTTGACTCGGGACCTGACCCCCCGCAGAGGTGAGCTCCCGAGCCACCACGTGTCTGGTGGCACAGGACCCCGCTCCTCCACAGGGGCGAGCTCCAGTGCCGCCACGTGCCCAGGTAGGGGTGAAAACGGTACGGTAAATTCCCGTACCTTTCGATGCCGTTTTCGAAAATTTCCAATGCAATTATCATTTTCGACAATTTCCGAAATTTTTGATCCGATTACCGTTTTTATCGGACATTGAAATTTGGTAAACGGAACGAAAATGATTTGGTCTGATTTCCGACCGAATTGTCGGAATACTGTATTTTAATGGAAAATTTCCGAACAATAACCGAATAATTTCTGAATAGTAGGTTGGGTCTAATGGATTGACATATAATAAGCTCAAATTTTTATTTTTTTTATTCGGACACTGGTTTGTATAAGAAGTTAACTTTAATTACATACAAATATTTATTTACTTTAAAATGTGTTTCTAAAGTGATTTCGTTTCATATTGAAATTTTTTATAAAATGAAAGTAAAAGCTGTTGTCTCATATTTTGTACTTAAGTTATTGATGTTATAGATAAATAATATTTTGGTGTGTTGATTCCGAATAAATTTGAAACCATTCCGATATCGACATACTTTCGATCCGATGTTTTCGATATTTCCGAAATCTCCGATACTGTAACCATTTCCGATGATATCGTTTCCGATTTCGTTTCTGAAAATTTTATATGAAAATGAAAACAATTTCATTATTTTTCTGTCCGTTTTTGATCGTTTTCATCCCTATGCCCAGGGGCTCTGGAGCTGCCACGTGCCAGCGTGGGACCACATCTCTCCTTAGAGTTGGGCTCCGGGGCTGCCACGTGGCTCGCAGCGCGAGGCTCGACCTCCCCCGCAGAGGCAGGCTTCGATGCTGCCACGTGTCCTACCTCTAGCTCTGGGCAGTAGGGTCGTAGGGGTTAAGAGCGGCGTGCCCTGTTTGAGTCGCGCATTGAAGGCATGCGCCTTCCCCAAGTGCATGAGTGCGGTGCACGCTCCTGTCAGGTGCCACTGTGCCCAATCATATCACAGTGAAGGTGTTGCAGGGCTTCCCCACGCTGCAGATGGGGTAGCTTACTGCGATACGACAGACATCATCAACATCTATGCCCTGCCACTGGCAACCGGCGCGGCAAGACGGTGGGTCTTTAAGCCACAGTCAGAGGTGACAGGTAGCAATGAAGGCTTAGATCTTGTACAAGCATAAAATCGCTTTGCGACCACCTGTCCCCAGGCCCCACTTGTAAGGTGTTCGACCCAGACTATAAAAGGATCGAACAACCACCGACATTAGACATGCTCTCTTGGGCTCTCACAAGCACCCAATCTTCCTCAAGCTCACGACACACTCAAGCAATACAACGCTCACCGTGGATGTAGGGTGTTACGTTCCAGTGGCCCGAACCACGTAAAACCACCGTGTTCACTACCTCTCATATGCGCAAGCTCCTCAGAGACTAGCCTCTCCTAAAAAAGAATGAATCTCCGTGGGCTGCGACTAAGCAGGTCCGAGGGAAGTGTTGTTGCTTCACTTCGACATTTGACGCGCCATGTAGAGGGTTTTTGCACCAAGAAGTTTGCGCCTCCACGCAATGGTGCACATCAGGCCTCTGGATGGCACTTTCCGAGGCCGTCGCATCACCACGGGCGAAGACGAGGTCACATCTTGTTCCAGAGGTCAATCTTGTCCTTCGCACCCTCGCACCGCTGCGGCTGGTCAGGTTGGCACTTTTCGACAGACGCCTGCTCCATCGGCGTCCACGGAGTCACCGATTGCAAGTCCGGAGAGTGCGCTGGCTGCGACGTGTGCCTTCCTCCACAACCCATAACCCACCTGTCATGAACACTCCTCAGGGAGCAACGTAGCAGTGGATCAACGACGTCAACCATCTCGTCGTCGTCGTCATTAGCTCGCCCCAAAAGGAGGCATCACGTGTCGCTGTCATGGACACCGACGATCGACCGACTCCTGCTCCACTAGGCTCTTCACGGTTGACCTCAGGGCCAAGCTCGACCGCTGTCGGGCTGCAAAGGAGGACAACCGGATCACCATCGAGCGACACCTGGAAAGATGACACAACCTTGAGGCTGACTACAACGCTCAAGGAGCCTGACCCCAGGCGTCTGCCGCGCAGGCAGGTCGCGCCCCGGGCGAACCGTGCGCCACACATACCTCAGACGTACGTGGCACAAGGTGCACCCCAGGTAAACCCTACACAACCTCCACCACCGGAGTACTCTGTGGAGACTCCGTCTCATCAGTGCGATGATAGGCCTACGCATCAGCCGTACGCCACGCAGCTCGCGCGTTAACCCTACGTCGCGCAACACGTACCTCAGCAGAATGCCGCTCAGCCTGCGCACCAGCCGTACGCTGCGCAACATGTGCATTAGTCGTATGTCGTGCAACACACACCACAACAGTACGTCGCACAGCCTGCGCCTCCGCCTCCGCCATATGACGTGCAACCAACACCTCAGGCCTATGTTGGAATTCCGGGGCTCAAATTTCTTGTTTATTCCCCGGGTAATCCCGACTTTATATAGATTATTACAGATAGGAGTCCCTCCCTAACTATTTCGGACTCTATTTCCTCTTCTATTTGGACTCTTCACCTTTAGTCCAGACTCAAACTCTAACACCTTTAGGTGCGCCCAAATCTGGATGCATTTTACCTTCTAGAATACACGATTATTTTCAACACACTCCCTAATCTAGTTTTCTAGGACACACTTAGGATGAAGACACACCTATCCATCCTACAAACTTACCGGGTGGACACAGCTACACCCTTGGGATGGACACAACTACATCCCATCACACCTAATCGGAGTGGACACAACTACACTCCCGGGATGGACACAACTACATCCCAAACACATCTAATTTGGAGTGGACACAACTACACCCCCAGGATGGTCACATCTTCACCCTGCACAATTTGGGATGGACACATCTTCATCCCCGGGATGGACTCATCTTCACCCCGCACACAAATTCAGGTTGGACGCATCTTCAACCTCAGGATGGACTCACCTTCATCCTACACACGACCTCGGGATGGGCACATCTACACCCCGAGCACCCCTCGATGAAGAATTAAAACAAATCTCCTGCAGACGCAAGAAGCGCCCTCTCCTCTTTCTCTTCCTCTTTCTCTTTCTTGGCACACTCGCTAGCAAAGTGTCCAAACTTCTAACAAATGAAGCACCGAATCTTCGACTTGTCAAATTTCTTCTTTTTCTTTTGACCGCCCTCTTTTGCTTCTCTTGCTTTGCACTCCTCCCTTGTTAAATAGAGTTTCTCTTTATGTTCTTGGTTATTGAAGCTGTGCACTAGTTCTTCATGTGCCTTGAGCCTGTCAACAAGTTCCTTCATAGTCATCATCTTCATTTCAACAAATTGCTCAATAGTAGATGCATTATGGAGAAATTTTGAAGGTAGAGCACGTAGCAAATTCTTCACAATGTAGCTTTCTTTAACTTCACCCCCAAGACCACGATTTTTTGTGACAATGATCATCATCCTTGTGGCAAAGTTGTCAATGGAATCTACTCTGTTCATACGCATCACATCCAACTCATTCTGAAGAGTTTGGATTCTTGCTTCCATCACATGTTCTTCACCCAAGAACTTGGTCTTGATCATCTCCCAAGCGTCTTTCGCCGTCTCTTGCTCGGAAATTCGCATGAAAGTGTCTTCGTCAATAGCATGGTAGATGGCAGCAAGAGCCAACTGATCTTGCTTTGGATCAACTTTTTCTTGCAGTGAAGGAACAAGCCGGTCTCCCCCGAGCTCGCGCCAGCGCAGCTTGACTGCTGCACCCTGGGTGCAGCCCTCCGATAGCGACGATGTCCCCGTCAAGGTCGTCCAAGTCGGCTTCGACGTTCTCAAACCACCCACAGCGGAAAGTCTGGATGACAAATAGGAACTCGCGCTCGTCACCTTCGGACAAATGTTGACGTGTTTGCTTGGCAACCGTCACAGATGCCCGGGATCCCTAGGGAGGTGATCAAGCACCAATTGAAGATCTATTCGACGCTCGGCCGGTACAACAGAAGTCTCAAAAGCAATCCATCGAGCGTTAGAATTTCATCTGTGAGGAAATCAAGAAGCTGCTCAATGCTGTCTTCATCCGAGAGGTCCACCACCCCCGGTGGCTAGCCAACCTTGTTGTCGTCTCAAAGCCGGCGAGAAGCTTCAGATGTGCATCGACTACACCAGTCTCAATAAGGCATGCCCTAAGGATCCATTCCCTCTAAAATAGATCAAATTGTAGACTCTACATCAGGCTGCGATTTATTGTGCTTTCTAGACGCTTATTCTGGTTTCCATCAAATATCGATGTCTAGAGAGGATGAAGAGCATACCGCTTTTATCACAGTCGATGGCCTGTATAGTTACGTCTCTATGCCTTATGGTCTTAAGTATACTCTCCCTTCTTTTGTGCGTGCCATGCATAAAACATTTGGATACTTCATTCGAGACCTAGTAGAAGTGTATGTCGATGACATCGTTGTCAAAATCCTAACCAGGGTTGTCGAGGCGTCGCCTAGGCGGCCAGTCGCTCCAGGCCGGACGCCATGCCTCCTTGCCTCGCTTGGAATGGTCCGGACGCCCGACTGAGATGCCTTGGTGTCTGTTGGCATCCGTACGTGGCGTCTAGGCGTCGGGTAGACATGTTAGACGTGGCTGGCGCAGGGGTAGATGGTCGGGATGGGCGGGCAGAGGCGCGGAGATATGGGAGAGGACCAGAGGAGAGAGGCCATGGCTGGAGCACCGACGAGGGAGATGAGACAGGCGCGACGACCTCATCGAGAGGACTTGGGAATGAAAGACGAAGAAGATCGATTGGGTGGCTGGCGACTTGGGGCTAGATGGACGGTTGGATCGGATTGAGAAGCGAAAAGTTAGGGTTGAGAGGTTATTGGGCCTGAGTGGGCCTCAAATATTCCCAACACTGCTTCTCTCCCTCCCAGCGCAACTCTTATCCAGCGACCAACGTGACTCTTCTTCCATCCGCTGCCAACGCCTCCGCCTGCCGCTGCCTCTCCCGCTCCCCTTTCCCCACCTTTCCCCAACCCCTTCAGCACTAGGCGCACGTGTGTTTGGAGTCTATGCTTCGAAGCTCCTTAGTTTATTGGTCTCGCACCGAGGAATTGAGGCTAATCCAAAGATGATCAAGGCGATCAAGCTAATGCGGCCCCCGACCCGCATCAAGGACGTGCAAAAGCTTACGGGCTGCTCGATTGCACTTCGTCAGTTTATCTCTAGATTGGTTGAGCGGGTCCTCTCGTTCTTCAAGCTACTGCGAAGGTCCGGATGCTTCGTCTAGACCAAAGAGACAGATGAGGCGTTCTAGGAGCTGAAGCGACACCTCACGTCGCTGCCCATCATGGTGGCTCCGGAGCCCGGCGAGCCTATGTATCTCTACATCGTTGCCACAACCAAAGTGGGGACACTCTTCTTTGACGACTCCTTGTGTAAGCAGGTGGTCAGAGCCGGCGTACTTTTCCTCACGCTAATGGGGGAACAGTTCAAGTACATGATGTGCCTTGACTTCAAGGCAACCAACAACATGGCAGAGTATGAAATCCTCATCTTCGGTTTGAAAGCTGCGCTGAATCTCAGCGTCTGCCAGATGTTGGTCAAGGGAGGCTCCCAGCTGATCATCAAGCAGGTCTGGAGGGAGTGCTGCTGCAACGACCCTCAGTTGGCGGCCTACCTCCTACACGTGCAAAAGCTGGAGAAGAACTTTGAAGCCCTGGAGTTGTGCCATGTACCGCACGCTAACAACACCGTTGCCGACAACCTATCAACGAAGGTCTCCTCCGAGGCGCAGTGCCTGAGGGAGTCTTCGAAAGGAAGTTGCTGCGACCTACCGCCATGCCCGTCGAGCCTGGTGAAGGGGGCAAGCCCATCACCTCGAAGCTGGTGGTCCCGACAGCCCTGCAATCATGGTGCTCGCCAAGGATCGTATGCGTCACCAGGGACTCTATGCAACCCGGTGCCCAAGATCCAGAAGCTCAGGCGGATCCCGATGCATGGATCACAGAGATCCTGGACTACTTGAAGGACAACATCCTTCTTGAAGAACATGTATCCGCTGAACGAATCGCCAGGGTGGCTAGAATAAGCGTTGGTAGATGGGGATCTTTACTGGCGTGGCCTCAACGACATCCTATTGCGATGCATAACTCTAGAGGAAGGTTGTGACTTGCTCGCAGAGATCCACCGAGGCGAGTGTGGGAACCACGAGGCTCCTCGCACGCTGGTCGGTAAGGCCTTTCGGCATGGCTTTTTCGGGCCGCTATCTCTCCTGGATGTCATCAAGCTGGTCAAGAGATGCAAGGCATGCCAGTTCCACGCCAAGCAGATTCACACATTGGCGCAATGCTGCAGATCCCACCCTAGTGGCCATTCGCGGTCTAGGGGCTGGATATCCTTGGGTCCTTCCCCAGAGCCGTCGGAGGGTACCGGTTCCTCTACGTCACTGTAGACATGTTCACCAAGTGGATGAAAGCAGCCCCGGTGGTCACCATCAACAAGGAGTCCGCAGTCAAATTCATCAAGTCGATCGTCAGCAGATTTGGGGTCCTGAATAGAATCATCACGGACAACGGGACCCAGTTCACCAATGCAGTGTTTCAAGAGTACTTACTACGAAGATTTTGGCATCCAAGTTTGCTATGCATCTGTTGCTCATTCAAAGAGCAACAGTCAAGTCAAAAGGGCCAACGCTGAGATCCTCAGGGCCTAAAGACGCGCACTTACACAAACTTGGGGAATCATGGTGCCAGATGGGTTGACGAACTTTCTTGCGCTGTGGGCTAGCCAGACATCACCCAGCCGGGCTACGGGGGAAACACCCTTCTTCTTGGTGTACAGGGCTGAGACTGTCCTCCCCCTAGAGATCGACGTAGGCTCCCCCGTGTCCAGGCATACGATGAAGTCGCGCAGGACCAGCTCCGGCGCGAAGATATCGACCTCGTCGAGGAGGAAAGATGGCATGCAGCTCTTCGGAACGCACTGTACTAGCAGGCGCTTTGGCGCTACCAGGAGCTGTTCGTGCGGAGCGGAGAGCTGCAGGTGGGCGACCTGGTGCTGCGGCGCATACTTTCTCGCGAAGGGTCAAACAAACATTCTGCTAGTTGGGAGGGCCCCTTTCGAGTGACACAAGTATTGCCGCCCCGAGTGTGTCCGCCTGTCTACAGAGGAAGGAGAGCCCCTCTCCAACAATTGGAACATAGAGCACCTTTGTAAGTTTTACCCTTAGCATAGCGGTAGGACAGTGTAAACATGTCATAGCGTCTAGGAGCAGTGCTCAGAACAATCGAGCTCCGGGGGGTTCAGTCCAAAGTGCACAACCTGCTTAGCCTGATCCACACTTTGCCTTTCTTGTCATCCGGAGTGGGCCGTTGCCTTCTTGTAAAGCCTGCCCTATCCTATGAATACCAAGTTGAAAGCATCACTGTCTTGCCCTTTGTTCTCTCGTGTTCATTTAATTACTTATTGATTTTATGGTCATTAAATCATGCTCAATCATTCCCTCTCTGTCTCGTCCCTAGTAGAGTTATGCAACCTACTGCAGGCGAGCCTTCTTGAGGTGTTTGCAACGTGCCTGGTGTCACTCAGCCGCCCCCTTGCTTGGGGTCCTTTGGCGCCAGACGGTCTCCCACCGAAAGGCCTACGCCAAGCCGAAGGTCCAGGGTGTGTAGCTTGCTCAGCCTGGTTCAGTACCCTGAGCGTGCGCACCCTACCTCCCGACGCTAAGGCTAAGTACGGGAGGCCAGACGGCTCACACCCTGGGTAAGGTAGGGGCTGGGCCTGGATGCTAACACCCTGAATTACCCAAGCCCCGCACACCAACCCAGCACTTTAAGGCGTAACAACACTAAAGAACAGGGAGAGGTGACCGACGAGCAAAATTACTCATCTGTCGTGTGTACATATCATACAATGGAACGTTCCGCGCGTTGAAGGTGGGCATCGTCGGACCTCCAGCTCCGACACTTCCTAGGGCCCGCCGTCGACGTTCTACATAATGACAATGAGCGCCACCGCGTGAGTACGCTTTCTCGTTCCGCTCTTCTTATTAATAAGGTTTATTTGGTCTCCAGATTTCTAGGGGGCCCGCCGTCGACATTCTGCGCATTTAAGGTCGGCCCCGCTTCGACTTCTTGTTAGTAGCTGAATTTTTACTCTCATTGAAGAGAGGATGACACTAGAGAGTTGGGGCAATTTTCTTGTCTATTCCTCACACAATGCCATACCCTCCAAGGGGTTGGGATACATTATTTATAGGCTGCTATCCAGCCAAGGTGCTGCTGTCCTAGCTGCTCTAAAAGCAGTCCAAGATGCCATGCAAACTACTGTGCTAGAGATGCTAACAGCTGTCCTAAAAGCAATCAAGATGATGCTGTCCTAAAGATGCTAACAGCTATCCTAGATGATGTCCTCTAGTCTAATATGTTGTCCTCTACCAAGGACTAAAGTACAACAAACTAAGGACAAGGGTACAAGGGAGTTGGGGACCAAAGACCAAAGGACCAAAGACCAAAGGACAAAAGACCAAAGGACTACAAGACTTATTCCATCATTCTCCCCCTAAGTCTTGTACGTCGTCTTCTGGGAGGGTTGGACCATCCCGATCTTGGAGCAAGGTTCCGTGTGCCATGGCTCCTCCTCCACCCGTGCGATGTGGGCCTCCTCCTCCTCCTCCACTTGTGCGACGTGGGCTTGGCCACGTCGTGGCTGTCGATACTCCCTGGCCCAATGACCAAGCTTGCCATAGTTGTGGCAAGTGTCGTCTCGTGCCGGCTTGTGGTTGCCGACAGCATCGCCCTGGGCGCCTCCGCAGGCACGTCCTTGCGCCCCGGTCTGGGCACCTCCGTGCCCCTTGCGCGGCTTGCCGCGCTTGCGGCCGCCTATTGAGAAAGAGGACTCCCCCTTCTTCCGGTCCCCTTGCCAGCCTCCCACTGCTCGCGAGTGAGAAGAAGCTTCCCGCCAATGGTGATAGGCCCCGAGAAAGGCTGTGGTTCGTCGCTGTCGACGACCTTGAGGCGACCTATCGCCTCTTTGATCGACATCGAGGAGAGGTCCAACAGAGACTCGGTCGATCGAGCGATCTGCTTGTACTTCTCGGGGATGCAACAAAAAAGCTTCTCGACAACTCTCTCCTCGTCGTAGGTGTCGTCGCCAAATTGCTCCAACTTCTGCAACAAAGTGTTGAGACGGAGAGCAAAGTCATCAACGTCCTCACCTGGCTTAAAGGCTAGGTTCTCCCACTCCTTGCGAAGCGCTTGCAGTGTGGTCTTGCGGGCGCGGTCGCTGCCGATGCGTGCCGCAATGATGGCGTCCCAAGCCTCCTTAGCAGTCCGCTTCTTGGAAAGCGAGAACTGCATCTCGGGCGGGACTGCAGCAATGAGGGCATCCAATGCCCGCCGATCCTTGTAGTATTCGACGTCGCTGTACCGAACTGCTTCCCACATGTGTCGCACCTGGAGCCGTGCTCTGGAGGCACACCATCACGTGGGATGCCACCTCCTTCGCCATGCCCCTTCCCTTGGCCTCCAGCCGCTCGTTGACGACCGCACCCACCGCCTTCATCTTCTAGCAGAGGGAGTCGAGGGTGGGGAGCACCGGACCAACCTCCCGTGCTGGCTCCCCCCTCCCCACGAGGATGAGGCCAAGGGGCTCCAACGCTGCCTCGACACGACCCATGATGTCCCAGACCCCTTGCGCCCCAGCTGCGCGGGAGGCCTGAAGGTCCTTCACCTCCTTTCGAGCTGCCTCCAGAGCTCTCAGGCCTTCTTCGGAGAACTTTGACTCCCGAGCGGTCACCGCCCCCTCTCGATCGTTGAGCTTCCGGGAGCGGCGTTCCAGGGCGCCCTCCCAGAACTTGGTGTTGAGCTCCAAGTCCATGACGGCCTGGCGCTCCTTCTCCAGGCGCTCCCGCTCCTGCACCAGGTCGGCCTCTCGGCGGTTGAGGCCCCGGCGCGGGACCCGACGTCGTCCCAGTCAAGTTGGAGCCTACAGGTGGCCTCCTCCTCTTTCTCCTCTAGCGCCCGCTCCTGTTCGGCGACGACGACCTGACGGCGGGCGATCTCCAGCCGCATATCCTCACAGGTCGTGAGGCGTCGAGCCTCTTTCAAGAGCCCCTGGGACTTGGCGTCGAGCCGCTCCACCATGCTTCGCTCCTTCGCCATAAGCTTCTCGAAAAGGCGCTCCTCCCTTGCGTGCAGCTTCTCCCACTCCCGATCGAGTGCGGCTTGCACTTGGCGGAGGCCGGAGTGGGCCTCGGCAATGGCCTCAGCGAGGGGGATTGACTCGGCTGTCGCCATCGGAGGTTGTCTCTCGACCACCTCAACCTCTTCGGCGTTCGTCATCGACACCAGGGGACCTGAGGGCATTCTAGCAGAAGCCCCGGGAAGAGGCTCGTTGGCGTGTGGTGCAGGTGCGCTGTCTCCACCCATTGCGACCACGACATCGTCTCCGCCCCGTGCAACCGCGTCGACCAGTGTGGATACGTTGTCAACCGGCGTAGCCATGGCTCCATCCACTTCTTCAATTGGCGTTGCACCAATGTTTGGCTCTGCCACGCCTGCTGAGGCGCTGACTGCGGGAACAAGGGCGTCGTGGCTCTTTGCGGGTTCTGGAGTATCAGCCGTCGCAGGATCGGTGACGCTGCCAGAGGCTGGAGCACCCTCACTCGTGGAGTGCTCGGGAAGCGACTCGACGGCGGGCTCTACCGACGGAGTCGCCATTGGTGTCGCCCCCACATCAAGGCCCTACGCGTCGCCAGAAAGAGCTGCACCACCCTCAGGGATAGTCGTGATCCCATGAACGACGTCCTCAGGCATAGGGGAGTCCGTCCACCGAGCTGCCTCGGGGGCCAGAGTCGCCGTCGAACCACCGACACCAGCGGAGGTTGGGACTGTCGCCTCTGTTCCTTGCCGCGGCAATGGTGTTACGTCGACAGGCGACAACCTGCGGAGCCAAGGCCAAACTTCATCAGACAAGAGAAGCAGTGAAAGTAGCAAAACAAAACTTGGTAAGCACGCCTTACTGAGGGGCCCGATCGCTTCTGCGGGCGTGATTTCACGGCTTGCGCGGGAGGTTGGAGCCTTTCGACCCCTTCGCTGTGGCCGGCGCCTTCACTACTGGCTCCTGAATTGGTGGGGTGGTCCGAGTGGACAACATGTCCACCGGCGTGGATCTGACCACGCACCACCGGAGCCAACACAACACCATTCGACCCTCTCACTGCTGGGGTACTTGCGGCCCGTTGCCCTCTGGCTTGGGGATGCGCGACCGCAACGCCTTTGGAGCCTTCGCTGGCGCTGGAGTCCAGGCCGACGACAGAGTCGTCTGCTGCCTGGCATCCCTCGGTGGGAGTCGGGTGCTGCCCACATGCACCGGTTTCCTCTTCTTGTGCTCCAGGGCGGTGGGATCCATGCTCGAAGTCCCACCGCTCGTCCTCAGTGCACGTGCCTCAGGATGCCAACTCGCAATGTTGGAGCTTCTTGGCGGTGTGCGGGACCGCTTCTCCGCGCAGAGTCAGGTACCGGCTGCCTCTTCCTCCCGTCAGAGGATGACGCATTCCCCCCTTCTTTCCTCGCGTCAGGGCATAGGGCGAGCATGGGCCCCTGCTGTGTTGGAAATCCGATGAAAATAAATTCGAAATTTTTATTGATTAATCAAGCCGGGGGGTGGGCGACTATATATAAGAACCCCTTACAAGTAACTTAACTCTTCTTGCACTCTATCTCTAATATAGATTGGACTCTTATACTTAATTTGTACTAGGACTCTTCCCTAAAACTAATCTGGACCCTCCTCTAAAATATTCTTAAAACAAGATTATTTCAACACACCCTCTAATCTTGCTTTCTAGAACACTCTTGCTAATTTAAGATACATTTTCAGGGTGGGCACTACACCCCCAGGATGGGCACTACATCCTGAAGACGAATTTGATCTGGGCACGTCTTCAACCCCTAGGATGGACACAACTACATCCCGAACACAATTTTGGTGGCACAACTACACCCTGGGGTGGACACAACTACACCCCCTGAGACAGACACATCCGTCCAGAAGACTTTGGGTTTTCACCCTGGAGTGGACACAACTACACCCCCTGGCATGGAAACTTCCATCCCGAACAACTTTTAGGACGAACACATCATCTCCGGAACGAACACATCTTTCGTACACGAACACCTAGGAGACGAACACATCATCTCTAGACAAACACATCATCCACTGGGACGAACACATCATCCCGGACACAAATTTGGGGCGAACACATCACCCTCAGAATAAACACATCATCCTGAGCACTCTTCCATGCACGGACACCTCTGTTGCCATGAACCACCTTGTTGACTTGTACTTGATCTTCTTCTAGCCCAGCTAGTAGGCCCACCAATCCAACTCTCCTCCTAAAATCAGCACCTGCCCAACCCAGTCCAACGTACTCATCTTCCTCCCCTGTTCGGTGCTTCTCCTCCACTAGATGGCCCAATAGCCCATGGGAGCAAGCAAGGCACCCAAGCCCACGATCCTCTGTTTTTTTTTTTCACAACTCGCGACTCCTGCTGTTGCCTTGAAGTCCAGCACGGGAGCCTCCACAGCTTGCTGACCCAACTCGGTTGATGGGCCACCAAACCCACCATCTTTCAAGCCCACCAATAGGACACCTTCCCAGAAGAAAGCACCGCTGTTTGGTACGGTCATCCCATCCACCAACTGCCACAGGCAAAGATCTGCTCGTGGATGGCTTACACGGTGACGCGGTCCACCTCCTACTTCATCCTGAGACGCGGCGCCCTCCGCATTGATCCATGTCGCCCCAAGTCGCATGTGCGGAGCCACGGGCTGCACGCCTCCGCCTACTTCTTCAAGCGACCAGCGCCGCCGAGTCCGCTCCATTGCCTTAGTCCGAGTGGCCTGCACGTGCGAGGGCCCGCCCCTGCCAAAGCTCCCGCTGACGCAATCTGTGCCTGCAAGTCGCGTGCGTGCCGTCAAAGGTTCCCGCTCCGACCGATTTGGCGCGAGAGCTTGCACCTCCCACCGAATTTCACACGCAGATCTGCGGTGCCTCGCACTGATTCCATCGTGATTTTGCTCCTTCCTACAATATGGGCCGTTCTTCCTATTTCGACGTCTCCGTCTCTCCCAATCGAGCCGCCTTGCCAATCTGTCCAACATCCCCAGGAGCACGTCTCCCTGGGGCAACCGAATAGAATCTACTTCCTAAGCTCTGATTACCAATTGTTGGAAATCCGATGAAAATAAATTCGAAATTTTTATTGATTAATCAAGCCGGGGGGTGGGCGGCTATATATAAGAACCCCTTACAAGTAGCTTAACTCTTCTTGCTCTCTATCTCTAATATAGATTGGACTCTTATACTTAATTTGTACTAGGACTCTTCCCTAAAACTAATCTGGACTCTCCTCTAAAATATTCTTAAAACAAGATTATTTCAACATGCTGGCCCCTGGCGTGGCCCAGTTCGGGGCTGGTCGGTCCCCGTGACGTGTCTTCAGATCGCTGCGGAATGAAGCTGATGTCGTTCAACTTCGGCATCTCCCTCAACACCTGCTACCTCAACTCGGTAGTCATGAAGAATGGCAGGCAAGTCACGGAAGGATGACGTGGTCGTCATCCACCGGGTCGCAGCTCAACGACATCACGATACCCACCAGCATCTCCGGGCTTGATACCCACTCGGCGGTTCCCAAGGAGGCTGGTCGGCGGAAGCGTTGTGGCCGCATCGAGTACCGTCACACTTGTAGCCCTGCATCAGGCAAATATCACGTTGCACGCCTCATCAACCAGAGGCGGATGCGTGTCCACTGCAGCAAAGGCGTGCAACCGCTTCGACTGCCCAAGACAAACGAAAAGTCGCGCGGGAAAAGAGGGTGAAGGCCCCACTTGCAAGATCGTCGCCTCCCCCGAGGTGGACTCGGGGGCCACTGTCGGTACCGCCAATACCGTGTACCCCCTTGCGATGGAAGAAACGTCTAAGGACCCTGCCTCTCCGCCGAGGCAGGCTCCAGAGGCGCCACGTGTCCAGCAGGCTCGGACCCTGTGCCTCCTTAGGGGTGGGCTCCGGTACTGCCACGTGGGCCTCGGCTCGGGACGCAGCTCCCCCGCAGAGGTGAGCTCCCGAGCCACCATGAGTCCGGTGGCATGTGACCCTGCTCCTCCACAAGGGCGGGCTCCGGTGCCGCCACGTGCCCAGGGGCTCTGGACCGCCTTTCCCCGTGGAGATGAGCTTCAGAGCTGCCACGTGCCCGGCTGTGCTGGACCCCGACTCTCCTTAGAGTTGGGCTCCGGGGCTGCCACGTGGCCCGCAATGTGGGGCTCGGCCTCCCCTACAGAGGCGGGCTTCGATGCTGCCACGTGTCCTACCTCCATCTTTGGGCGTTAGGTCGTAGGAGTTAAGAGTAGCGTGTCCTCTGAGTCGCGGATTGAAGGCACGTGCCTTTTCCAGGCGCATGTGTGCGGCGCTGCTCCTATCAAGTGCTATTGTGCCCAATCACATTGCAGTGAAGGTGCCACAGGGCTACCCCACGCTACTGACGGGGTAGCTTACAGCAATACGACAGACAAGACATCCATCATCAACATCTACACCCTGCCATTGGCGATCGGTGTGGCAAGACGGCGAGTCTTTAAGCCTTGATCAGAGGTGGTAGGTAGTAATGAAGACTTAGATCTTGTACAGACATAAGATCGCTCCGCGGCCACCTGTTGGGCCCCTAGCCCCACTTGTAAGGTGTTCAACTTTGACTATAAAAGGATCGAACAACCACCGACATTAGACATGCTCTCTTAGACTCTCACACGCACTCAAGCTTCCTCAAGTTCACGACTCACTCAAGCAATACAACACTCACATTGGACGTAGGGTGTTACGCTCTGGCGGCCCGAATCAAGTTAAACCACCGTGTTCACCATCTCTCATACGTGCAAGCTCCTTAGAGACTAGCCCCTCCTAAAAAAGAACCTCCACGGGCTGCGACTAAGAAGGTTCGGGAGAAGTGTCGTTGCTACACTTACGACAAGCACTATCATCAGCAAATAGCATACATCATGGGATATCCCTTTGTTTATCCTTCGACATCTCATCCATCAATAAAGAAAAGATGTATGGGCTCAAAGCTTCCTATCATGAGTTGTAGTTCTAAATAAATATTCCAATGGTGCTCTTTGTTTCTTTTTCTTGAGCAATTACTAATGAGTACTATTAATAAACTGACTGTTCATTTCTTTTTTTCTTCTTCTATATTTCATACTTTGTAATTCTCAATTTTCTGAACAGGAAAAAGCAATAGAGGAGAGCTTAGTGTGTTCCCACGGAGATATGTTGTGCTCTCTCCATGTCTTCATATGATGCCTCGACAGGTGAAAATCATAACCTAGTTTAAAGAAATATCAATTACTATTTAATCTTATGAGGAAGGGCTAGCTAAGGAAATTTTACGAGTTTCAACCAGGGTGTCTTCTGAGTGTTTTGGGATCAAACTCTATGTTGGCCACTCTAGTTTCTAAGAAGGGTCATTTAATAATATTAGTTAGTATATTTACAATTCAACCATAGTTATTAAGGCATCACTTAAGCGGTAAAGTGGTCTGCGATGGCAAGGCGTCCATGTCGCCTTAAGTTTGCGAGTAAGTCGTCGATGGGGCATTGCGGAGGCATCGATAGTGCATCTCTGTGGCGTCGGTGACGCGATGTCCTACCGATTCTCTGTGGCGTTGGTGGGGCTGCGGGAGCGGGCTGCGGGGGAAGGCGGCAGCGGAAGTAGGGGAAGGCGACGGTGGGAGCAGGGGGTGCAGTCTGTGATGGAGGAAGGAATCATGGAGGCTGAGGGCCGTTGTGGAGGAAGGAGTAGGTCCTGGCAGCGGCGAGCGGAGGGATCCTGGCGATGGGCTGTCGTGGAGGAAGGGTGGTGGGGGATCCGAGCGTTGTGGGGAGTCGATCCTTCGATCGAAGGTATCAGAGGTGTTGGTGTGGACCTGCCGATCCAAAGGCATGGGGTTGTGGTGGACTGGCCCGGGCTGTAAGTGGGCTAGGCAGAGAGGAGAGCGCAAGTAGACCGGGTAAATTCAGTCCAGGACATAGAGATGGGTATATACTTCTCTATTTTTAAATTTATTTAATACATTATCCTTATCTATTTGGGACTGTATTCCTATATTTTCTTATTTTTACATACTATGTTGAATATTAATCTTGTTTTCTAGAATATTCTAGAAGATAATTGAATTTAGAAGAGTTCAATTCAGGTAGGCAAGAGTTGGAGATAGAGTTTAGTTTGAGACAAGTGTTTTAGATTAGAGTTCTAAATAGGTTTGGGTCTGATTTTATCTGTAAGGGGTTTATATATAGTTGGGGCATCCCAAAGAATAAATCGAAGCAATTTTAGATAGAATTTTCGTGTCTAATTTTCTTCGGGTTTTCAACTTTTGACATCAGAGCTGGTTTAAGTCTTGAGATCCCATCTTCTTCCTCAGGAGGAAGTGCTCCGGGGAGGGGAGGCCGACGGGCCGGAGGAGCATGCACAGATGGAGATCGGGGAGATCGCGCGTTGGGGGCCGAAGGTGGCAGGAAATCGAGCGCTGGCGGGAACCCGAACACCGGAGCGGGCGCCAATCTCGTGTGAGGGCCATCACCGATCTTGCGCAGCATTGGGGGGCGGTCCACGAGGTCACGTGCCTAAACCAGCGAAGACTGTAAGGGCGCAGGAGCTGGATGCGCTGCGCGCAGAAATCGACGCGGTTCCAGCACCCGCAACAGATCGAGAGATATGGGAGCTGAACATGAACATGACAACAGCCACGTGTGGTGCAGAGGAAGTAGAGAAGGAAGGAGCAGCGCACACCAATTGACCTGTTTCGTGCGTACTATCGGAGGCAGGTGGTGCTGCTGCTCAGCTGATGCGTATGCTGCTGTTCCTGTACCAGCACACATGTGGACGTGGGTGCTGCTTGGTCATGTGGGTTGAGAAAAGGTGACGTGAGCTGCTGTTGTAGCAGCAGCAGGTCACGTGAAGTCTGGATCTGGTTACACGCTGATCAAGAATAGGGGAAGTTAGGTGCTGCTAGATGGTATGAGCCTATTCTGCTGTTGTTTGTACCAACCA
Organism: Tuctoria greenei; assembly: GCA_036927565.1. Taxonomy (NCBI): domain Eukaryota; kingdom Viridiplantae; phylum Streptophyta; class Magnoliopsida; order Poales; family Poaceae; genus Tuctoria; species Tuctoria greenei. Next base: position 91,079,571 of record JAYESD010000006.1, on the reverse strand, counting down.
GTGGCCGTACATGTTGAACTGGGCCTTCTGCGCACATGCATGAGTGGAAGTTGGACCGGCTGGGTCTGGTGGGTATGTCAGAGGAGTAATGGGCCTGATTTGGTAAGGTGTTCTTCAAGTTCAAGGGGAGTACCCATGGATGTGGCAGTGGTGATTCACGGTAATAGAGGTGTCCGTGCGGAGAAGAGTGCTTGAGATGAATGTGTCCATGCCCAGGGAGTGTAGTTGTGTCCACCCTAGGGTGAAAACCCAAAATTTGGTGTTTGGGATGTAGTTGTGTCCATCCCAACAGGTGGTGTCCATCCCAAAAGAATGTGATCGGAATGAAGATGCGCCCATTCCGAGATAGAGTGCAGGATGAAGATGAGCCCATCCTGGAGTTGACGATGTGCCCAACCAAAATTTATGTGCGGTATGAAGATGTGCCCATCTCGGAGATGAAGATGCGACCATCTCAAAGTTGTGCAATGGTCATGTGGATGCGCTGCGCGCGGAAATCGACGCGGTTCCAGCACCCGCAACAGATCGAGAGATATGGGAGCTGAACATGAACATGACAACAGCCACGTGTGGTGCAGAGGAAGTAGAGAAGGAAGGAGCAGCGCACACCAATTGACCTGTTTCGTGCGTACTATCGGAGGCAGGTGGTGCTGCTGCTCAGCTGATGCGTATGCTGCTGTTCCTGTACCAGCACACATGTGGACGTGGGTGCTGCTTGGTCATGTGGGTTGAGAAAAGGTGACGTGAGCTGCTGTTGTAGCAGCAGCAGGTCACGTGAAGTCTGGATCTGGTTACACGCTGATCAAGAATAGGGGAAGTTAGGTGCTGCTAGATGGTATGGGCCTATTCTGCTGTTGTTTGTACCAACCAGTAGCCGTACATGTTGAACTGGGCCTTCTGCGCACATGCATGAGTGGAAGTTGGACCGGCTGGGTCTGGTGGGTATGTCAGAGGAGTAATGGGCCTGATTTGGTAAGGTGTTCTTCAAGTTCAAGGGGAGTACCCATGGATGTGGCAGTGGTGATTCACGGTAATAGAGGTGTCCGTGCGGAGAAGAGTGCTTGAGATGAATGTGTCCATGTCCAGGGAGTGTAGTTGTGTCCACCCTAGGGTGAAAACCCAAAATTTGGTGTTTGGGATGTAGTTGTGTCCATCCCAACAGGTGGTGTCCATCCCAAAAGAATGTGATCGGAATGAAGATGCGCCCATTCCGAGATAGAGTGCAGGATGAAGATGAGCCCATCCTGGAGTTGACGATGTGCCCAACCAAAATTTATGTGCGGTATGAAGATGTGCCCATCTCGGAGATGAAGATGCGACCATCTCAAAGTTGTGCAGGGTGAAGATGTGACCATCTTGGGGGTGTAGATGTGCCCACCCCAAATCTATCCAAAATTATGTGTCCCAAGAAACAAGATTAATGGGGTGATTTTTGAGTACTAATCTTGTTTTCTAAAATATTCTAGAAGATAATAGAATTTAGAAGAGTCCAATTAGAGTTTGAGATAAGTGTTTTAGATAATTCTAAATAGGTTTGGTCTGATTTTATCTGCAAGGAGTCTATATATAGTTGGGGCAGTCCAACGAATAAATCGAAGCAATTTTAGATAGAATTTTCGTATCTAATTTTCTCTGGATTTCCAACATACTAATTCGTCTCCTTAAAAAGTAAAAAAGGGGTCCGTCTCCTTAATTCGTCTTACCGTCTTAATAACTATGAATTGAACGATCATTCACATAAGCATGTAATATTTACATGTTAAAGTTTATCATATACAGAAGGGTGAAGGCAGTTCAATACCTGCACCGTGGACTTCAGGAATGGGTAGGAACATTGAAAACTATGTCTTAAGAGATCAGGTTCGCTATCGGTCCTCTTTTTTGGCTTATAATGTTACTTTTCACTCAACACTGCTTACTACTTGCAATCAAGTACCATTATTCTTTATCTGAAACTTTATGATTGCATTGTTGATTGCCCTGTCTTTATTCCTTCAGATCAGTAATTACAATTTTTCCCATTTTTGCGTAAGCGTGCTAAGCAAGGGTAACTCAATTTCCATCTGTATCATGGATATGTAATCTAATGTTGGGTATGGGTGTACCCAGAGGTGGGTAATGCAACTAGTTATGTTGCAGCTATGCAGTTTATTTGACTTCTGTGTGGTGCCACACCAGCATTTTACATACCATGCTTTGTTTGTATCGTCTAGGGTGGAGAACATATCAGGTGTTCTGCTGCCCCGTAGATAAAACACACATAAAAATCCACAAAAAATTCAATTAAAATTTGGACGAATAGTGCATGTTTTCAATACAATCACACAAAATGTGAGGTGCAACAAAAACTTGTGCAAGTGGCAATAAAAAAGGGATCGGTTAGAAAAGTAGCGGGATGTTCCATCACGATCACATTATATAAGCTCATGTTTTAAATAGAAGTTAGGGATGTTGTCATCGAGAAGCAACAAGGCAGGATGGTCCACAATGGGCCACTAATATTGATTATATTGGTTGCTGAAAGTCGTCTAGAGGGGGGTGAATAGACAATAATACCTGAAATCACTTAAACAAACAAGATTAAATTCCTGTGGCCGGACTAGTCTGCACAGGGCCGGACTAGTCCATTCAGCACAAGGTGGAAACCCTAAAACTTGATTTTTACAGGTCATTTGCGGAATTAAAGTTCACCAAAAATATGAGCAATGTGTAGTAAACTTGTAAGACTCGGATTTTAAAGTTTAAATGCTTAGATTGCAAGGTTACAATAATGATCAAAGTGTAGGGCAATAAGACCAAAGTGACCCTAATAGCAAAACTAGTGATCACAAAAAGTGAAAGACAAGTGAAACGAGATTTATCCCGTGGTTCAGCTCCACGAAGAAGCCTACCTCCACGTTGAGAAGTCCACACAAGGACCGAGTCTCACTTGACCCTTCTCTCACCAAGCCACCACGATGGCCGGCTTGGTTTCCACTATATCAATGGGTAATTACCAAGTTTGATGGGGCTGCTCACAACTTGAGGCTCCCACAAATCAATACAAGAGGAGCATACAAAGCTCAACTCACACAAGCCACACAACACAACACAATGTGCAAGAGATCAAACCGAGAGCCAAAGCGCGATGATCTTTCTTTACTCTCCTCCCCAAATCCTAATCTCTTCAAGATTTGCTCTTAGGAGGTTAGTAAGACGAGTAGAAGGCTTTGGAAGGCTCTAGGATGCTTGTGGCGGCGGTAGGGTTCAAGACTTGTTCAAATGAGCTCGGGGGTCCCCTTTTTATAGGGGTCCCGAGCCCCTTTTGCTTACATCAGCAAAGGGGCGGACTAGTCCGGCCTCAGACCCCGGAGTAGTCTGGCCATATGGGCCACTAACCCCTGGTCAGTTCTCGACAACTGCCACACTGAGCAGCGATCGTCACGCTACTTGCCAAATTTCCAAATTCAAACGTTCACTAGACAACGGACTAGTCCGGTCAACAACGGACTAGTCCGAACTGGAACAGAACCACTTGGTCCATCTCAAAACGGACTCTTCTGGGTTGGCCCGGACTAGTCCGGCCACAGGGGCGGACTAGTCCGGCCCCCTAGGGTTTCTCTCGGTTAATTTCACTAAGTCTCAAACAGACTAGTCCATACACAAACAGACAAGTCTGAATTACTCCAGAGAGCATTGGTCCGTCCAAAAACGGACAAGTCCGACTTAGCTCTAAATTCACTCACGTTCACTCCAGAGACGTTTGGTCCGTCTCAAAACTAGTCCGACCTCCTAGGGTTTTTCTCATTTTGGGCTTCTCACTTGGGTCTTTCTCTAAACCACCACTTTAAGCCCCTTGGTATGATCTCAATGCACATGATACAACCACCCTCTCACATGATACGACTCATATAAGCTCAATACTATAGAAACCCTAATTTCTACGCTTGAGTCTTTGATGCCCGTTTTCTCTTTTTTCTTTTTGAGGGTTTTCATCTCATTTCAATCCTTGTACCTGTGCTTAAGATCAACTTAGCTCATTAGCCTCTTAATTATGGTCATCAATCATCCAAAACCCACGGGGATGCCTAGATACACTTTCAATCTCCCCCGTTTTGGTGAATTGATGACAACTGTTATGTACGGCTTGCAATATCGAAGAAGAGCTAGGGATCAGAGGCGATTTTCAGAAAATCAGTCAACATAAAGGTTTAAGTATTATAGAAACATGTGTCAAAATCAGTTAGGAAAGTTAAAGGTCAGTTTCCTAAAGAAAGAGTCTGTTGTGAGTCGTTAGATGGAAATAAAAATTCAGGTCTTAGTATGGTCAGGTTTAAGTCAGAATCCTAGTATGAGTTAGAGTCCCAGTCTGTTATGAATCAGAGTCAGTCTGATTATGACTCAGAGTCCAGGTCTGTTATATTGCTTAGATGTGATCCTGCTGTGTTTTATAAACAAGCACACGAAAAAGAATAAATGATAGGATTGTTCGGTCAAGAATATTTATCTCTGGGGCTCTTGTTGTCGGCGCAACTTAATCACGGCGCCGGCAGCAAGACTTCCAGTTCGGTGAGAGCGTTTTCACCCTTATTTTCTCAGGTCTTGCAAAAAGATTGAACCAGTCGGTAACAACTTGGTATCAGATTTCCGGGCTGATCCCATGGCGGACAAGAAGAATTACGACGTCCTCAACGACAAGATCGATAAACTAATGACTTCCATGAACGAACTCGCCATGACGGTCAAACAGCAAGCAACCTTGATGGATACACTGCCCAAGATCCGTGGCGACATTCAGGACATCAACCACCAACTTGCAGCGCACAATATCGCCATATCTAGACTTGAACATCCCTCCACGACGCAAGTTCCAGCCAAAGATGGTACAGAAAAATCATCAGTTACAAATACCGGAAAAGAAAAAATATCCAACAGTTTTGGGTCCTCCAAAAACTACCACAAAACACCTCCAGAGGGCGACCCGGACGATCGGATGATGATCCTACTTCAGGATCAGGGGGTTTTCACAACCAGGGACGTCGTATGGACGATAATAGGCACGGACAACGTTTTCCCCAACAATTACATTGCATAAAATTCCCAACCTATGACGGATCAAGTGATCCTCTACCCTGGCTGAATAAGTGTCAACAGTTTTTCCGTGGGCAAGAAATTGCAGAAGGTAACAAGGTTTGGTACGCGACACTACATTTAGAAGGGTCAGCAGATCTATGGTATTACCGTCGGGCACGTGATCACGGTGAACCTTCCTGGTCAGAATTTGTCTCCCATGTTAATCGACGTTTCGGCCCACCAATGAGATCTAACTTCTTAGGGGAACTGAAAAGACTAACCCATACAGGCACCGTGGCAGAATATCAAGAACAGTTCCTATCATTACTATGTCAGTGTGATGATATGATAGACATTCACGCTATGAAATTATTCACAGGAGGGTTACAAGAGCCATTGCGAACTGATGTGGAGCTTCTACACCCTACACCATTGGAAGAAGCCATGAGTCTGGCAAAATCTTATGAGAAAAGGAGCTCCTGGTCTTTTGAAGGTCGACTACGACAATATAAACAACTGCCCCAAACAAAAGACAGGGCTGAAGGAGTACTCAAGGGAGTTCAGTCTGCATCAGTACCCCAACGTAAGCAATTCAAAATATTAAATAAGGAGAAATTTTCCTTTGAACATAAAAAAACATGTAAGTTGTGTGTAGAGCCGGAATCAATAAGTGTTGTGAATTGTTTGCCTCCAATGATAACTGGTATACGCATGGAATTGTGACACTGTATCCCTGTTATTGCATAAAGAGATATCTCAGGCAAGAGATCCTCCTCTGTTACTTCATAGCATGTATCACTGCATCCAATTAAACAACAGAGCTTACAAATTTCAGTCGCTAACGGTGATAAAGTTGAAAGTGCAGGAATATGTAAACGGGTACCCATGACAGTTTATGACACTCTGGAGATTTACTAGCTATAATACTGTGGATTTACTAGCTATAATACTGGGGGATCATGACATCGTATTGGGAGTACACTGGGTGAAGACTCTAGGTCCTATTTGGTGGGACTTTGAAGCTATGAAGATGTCGTTTTGGCATTATAATCAACTATTATGTTGGGAAGGGTTACAGGATGATACATCCAAAGGCCATAAATTACACACATGCTCAGCTCAAAATATGATGGACATTCTCTTGAATGATTTTAATGATCTTTTTCAAACTCCTCAAGGACTACCCCAAAACGTGCATGTGATCATCAAATCCACCTTAAGCCAGGAACATCTCCCATAGTTGTGCGGCCATATAGATACCCACCTATACAAAAGAATGAGTTGGAAAGACAATGTGCTGAACTGCTATCTCAAGGGCTCATAAGACCTAGCACATCGGCTTACTCATCACTGGTAATACTTGTCAAGAAACAAGATGGAACATGGCGCCTTTGCATTGACTACAGATCACTCAATGAAAAGACAATCAAAGACAAGTTTCCCATTCCAGTTGTTGAAGAGCTACTTGATGAACTGCATGGAAGTTGTTTCTTTACCAAACTAGATCTGCGATCAGGATACCACCAAGTACGTATGTTTGAAGGTGATATCCATAAAACTGCATTTTGAACACATGAAGGGCTATTTGAATTTTAAGTTATGCCGTTTGGTCTTACTAATGCACCAGCTACGTTCCAAGCTCTCATGAATTCAATCCTGCAGCTATATCTCCGAAAATTTGTCCTAGTATTTTTCGATGATATCCTAATTTACAGCAAGACTTGGTCGGATCATCTATGCCATGTTCGAATGACTTTTGCCTTGATCAGACAACATCATCTTTTCTTGAAGAAGTCAAAATGTACCTTTGGGCAATCATCTGTCGCATACCTAGGACATGTGATTTCTGAAAAAGGAGTAGCCATGGACACCTCAAAAATACAAGCAATCTTAGATTGGCCTCAACCAAAAAAATGTACGAGCTCTGAGAGGATTCTTAGGACTTGCGGGATATTATGGGCGGTTCATAAAGAATTTCGGCTAGATTGCAGTCTCTCTAACCAAATTACTTTCTAAAGAAGGATTTAGTTGGAACAGTGAAGCTTCATTAGCATTTTCAAATTTATGGTCTTTGATAAACTGCACTGACTTCAGCTCCAGTACTTCAGTTACCAAATTTTCAACAACATTCATTGTCGAGTGTGATGCATCAGGAACCGGGTTTGGTGCTGTGTTACATCAAGAAACTGGACCAATTGCTTTTTATAGCAGACCTATTCTTGCTCGACATGCAAAATTAGCAGCTTATGAAAGAGAGCTTATAAGTTTGGTATATGCAGTGAGACGTTGGAGACCATACCTATGGGGCAGAAGCTTTATAGTCAGAACTGATCATTACAGCTTAAAATACCTCCTTGATCAAAGATTGTCTACTATTCCGCAACATCAATGGGTCAGCAAATTATTTGGATATGATTTTTTAGTTGAATTTCGGCCTGGTAAGCTGAATAAAGTAGCAGACGCTTTGTCCAGAAAAGAACAGGAATCGCCACAGATATTGATGATTTCAGGACCTAGCTTTGGCATGCTAGACAATATCCGGAAGGAAACAACAGAAGATCCAGAATTAGTGGTATTATCTAAGAAAATAGCAGAAGGTTTGATGGGTACAGACTGGACAGTCAAGGATGACCTTATTTTAAAGAAGAAGCGAATCTATTTAAATCCCTCATCTCCATCCATTACAGAAATACTTATGGCAGCTCATGAACCGCATCATGAAGGAGTAGAGAAAACTCTCAACAGAGTTGCCAGGGATTTTATATGGAAAGTAGTCAAACATGCAGTAGAGGATTATGTCCGTTCCTGCATAGTATGCCAACAGAACAAAACATCTACTAAGCATCTTGCAGGCTTTTGCAGCCACTACCAGTTCCGGATAAGTATGGCAAGATATTACAATGGATTTTATTGAAGCTCTAACCAAAGTTTATGGAAAATCAGTCATTCTAACTGTAGTAGACCGATTTTCGAAATATGCACATTTTATTCCATTAGCTCATCCTTATTCAGCAGAGACAGTTGCCCAAGCTTTCTTTTCAGAAATTGTGAAATTAAATGGGCTTCCCTCCTCTATTGTTTCAGATAGAGATGCTGTTTTCACAAGCAGATTTTGGACAGAACTATTTAAATTAGCTGGTGTGAAATTGGTATACAACACAACTTTTCACCCACAAACTGACAGACAGTCAGAAGTGGTGAATAAAGTTATAGCAATGTACCTTCGATGCATGACAGGAGACAAACCACGCAAACCCACGGAGATGCCAAGATGCACTTTCAATCTTCCCCTTTTTGGTGAATTGATGACAACACATTAGGACTTCAACTCTAAGGATAATAATTTGTTTTCATAACATGTATTTGTATGAGTGACTCCCCCTTAATGTATGCATCATGAGTAAGAGAGATTGAGAGAGTTTTAAAAACATGAGTCCAAACATAGATCAATACTCTCATAAAAGTCTATCTATCTTATCTCTTCCCCTACATCTCACTCCCTATATCTCTCCCCCTAGATCTAAGTGCCCATGCAAGCTATCATCTCCAAGCTATCTCTCCCCCTTTGGCATCAAGACACAAAAAAGGAAAATAAGAGAGGAAGGGCCCTTAGGACTACTCATCGTCGGAGTCGGAGTCGTCGTTGCCGCCTTGGGGCTCGCTGTCGCTCTCCGTGGCCTCCGGGTCAAGATGTGCATCATCATCAGTCGGGGCCGCGGTGGATGTCTCAGCTTCTCCAAATTCAGAAATCTCCTCGGCAGTGAACTCGGGAAAGGAAATGAGCTCAACATCGCTCTCCTCGGCGGGGGACATTGGAATGTCCAGCTTGTCGCACATCGCCTTGAGATACTTCTCATTGCGACGCTCCATGCGACATTGCCGAATTTCCGTCTTCCGGCACGAGGAGAAGAGAGCTTTGAAGCATTTGAAGAAGCCACTCCCGCATTATGTCGAAGGTGGAGGTGGTGGAGGAGATGGCACAAAGCGAGAGGAAGACGCGGGAGGATCCGCATTCTTCCTCCTAGGAGCAGCCGACTCCGGAGGAGGGAGTTGTGGTCGAAGCCTCCGGTGAATGATGTCTTTCTTGAATGTGAGCCTGGAGATCTTCTCGATCATGTACATGATGTATGAAGCATATCCACATGATCGGTTGGAGGTGTGAGAGATGTTGACAATGTCATCAAAGATATAGTCCACCACATTGAAGCAGACATCTCCATCAATGAGGACCATTAAGTGTCTCAAATTGCCTTGAATTATCCCCACATCTCCATCCTTGAGGGCAATGGTCTTTCTGAGGACCCGGTTGAGCACACTATAGAATGGCTTGATGTTTTTGATATGCCCGACCTCATACTGTGCATGACTTGGATACATATACTCCAAGGTGTCCCGATCAACTGGCTTCAGATTTGAAGTGATGATCTCATTATCCAGTTGATCCTCCAAGTCAAGCAACTGAGCAAACTCCCAATAGGTGGTGGAGTACTGCTCTTCATGGGTCATCCAGGTAATCCTCCTGTCTGTCCCCATCGGTGTGGAAGTAGAGAGTGGAGTAGAACTGAGTTATGACTTCGACATTCCAGTCGTACTGGAAGGCTATGAACTTCTTCAAGCCATGCCTCTCGACAGTCTCAATCACAACATTGAAGGCTTGATGATCTTTCTGGGCCATGTAGTCCTAGTCGATCCACTGAGCATCTGTGACAAGAGTCTGCTTGGTCATATAGACCGTCCTGTAGTATTCACAATGGAAGTCACCAGAACCGGGGATCCACTGTGCTCCTGTCACGCTGATAAACGTTGATCTTCCTCAGCTTGCGTGCCTTCTCAGCCCCCTTGCCCTTAAAGATGTTGGCGTCGAAGGCAGCTGCATTGTTTGGGTTCCGTGCAGGAGAGGACATTCTCAACGGGCCAATGGGTTGAGGGGCACCCTTCTTTACTTTGCTTGCAGCCTTCTTGGCCACAATCACCCTCTTCTTGGGTGCAACATCAACAGGGGCCTTGCCCTTATCTTTGGAGGTCCTTGCCCCCTGAGACTTGGCTTGCTCACCTAGGGTCACAAGCCGCTTCCGTTTTGGGGCTGCTTCGGCGGCTGCAGAGATGTGTTCCTCACGCTGCGTCTTCTTTGCCCTTTGAGAGGCAAAGTACGCAACCGTCATCTCTTGATCCTCTCTTTGCTTCCGGCGAAAGAGTGTTTGCTTCTCTGCTTCGGTCTCAGAGTCGTAAGGTGGAACATACTCATTGTTCGACATGGTTGCTGACAAGAGAAGCAAGGGAATGTGTATGAGTCAATAAAGTCAAGGTAAAATAGTAGAATTCACAAAATCAATCTAGGTTAGAGTTTTTACTGTGTAACCCGGTCTTGTCCGCCTAGGGGACGGACTAGTCCGCACTAGGTCGGACTTGTCCGCCCTGTGGCCGTACTAGTCCGGTTCACACAACAAGAACCCTAATCTAGAGAAATTTTGCAAAAACTACGGATCCCATCACGAAAGTTGAGGTACATGATCACATTTATGTGCACAACATCAAAAGAATTGAATTTCAAGGATTTTGGAGTTTGGTCAAGAATACCTCTTCAAATCTTCGATTTGATGAAATGTAGGAGAGGAATCGGCCTCCGATGCTTGGGGAAAGGTTCCTAAGCACCTTAGAGCTTCAATCCACCGATTGGAATCAAGATTTTGTGGAGGGAATTGAAAATCGCCGTTTGGGAGACGGTTTTCGAGCGTTTTTGGAGAGAGTGTTTGAATGGAAGTGGAGAGGTCGAGGGCTCCCTGGGGAGGTTAACTCCCCAAGGGCCGAACTAGTCCGTTCAGATATCTGGACTTGTCCGGCCTTCGGACTGGGTCCGGTCAACCTGAGATACCGGACTAGTTTGGTCCGCTGGAGTGGACTAGTCCGGTCCTAAGACCTAAAACTCCTATATATTGAGTTTTTAGTGGAGATTTGATCCTTTTGAACTATATTTCACAAAAGATCTTTGTAAATATGGTCAGTGAGCAATCAACAATCAAACAATGACAATGATTCACAAGGATTCAATAATTTAAAAATAATTTGTAGAAAAATTGAGGGGGAAGAATTTTTCGCAAGCATGTGTGAATTTCGAATGTAACAATCAGATGTGCAAGACTTAAGCCACATTTCGAGAATCTAGGATATTTAGCTCACTCCTAAGTTTACAAAATCTTTTCTCATTTAGTGGCTTGCTAAAGATGTCGGCCAATTGTTTATCGGTTCTCACATGGGAAATCGCAATGTCTCCTTTGATGGAGTGATCTCTCAAGATATGGTAGTGAATATCAATGTGCTTGGTCCTTGAGTGTTCAACTGGATTGTGGGCTATTTTGATGGCACTCTTATTGTCACATAGGAGAGGCATATGACGCAAGTTTATACCATAGTCCCTAAGAGTTTGTCACATCCAAAGAAGTTGTGCACAACAACTTCTAGTGGCGACATACTCCGCTTTGGCTGTGAAAAGTGCAATGGAGTTTTGTTTCTTTGAGGACCAAGACACTAGAGATCTACCAAGGAATTGACAAGTTCCCGATGTACTCTTCCTATCAACTTTGCACTCCGCATAGTCCGCATCGGAATATCCAATGAGGTTGAACTTGGAGCCTTTGGGGTACCAAAGTCCTAGGCTTGCTGTGTGAACCAAATATCTAAGAATTCTCTTAACGACGGTCAAATGACATACCTTGAGAGCAGCTTGAAATCTAGCACACATACACACATTAAGCATGATATCGAGCCTAGATGCACACAAGTATAGCATTGAGCCTATCATGAAACGATATATCTTTTGGTCCACACTTGGACCATCTTCATTAAGATCGAGATGTCCGTTGGTTGCCATAGGAGTCTTGATGGGTTTGACCTTGTTCATGTCAAACTTCTTGAGTATATCTTGTGTGTACTTGGTTTGACTAATGAACGTGCCTTACTTGAGTTGCTTCACTTGAAAATCTAGAAAGAACTTCAACTCCCCCATCATGGACATCTCAAATCTTTCCGTCATTATCTTGGAAAACTCATCACAAAAAGCTTTGTTAGTAGAACCAAATATAATGTCATTGACATATATTTGGCAAACAAACATATCATCATTAAAGTGCTTAGTGAATAGAATATAGTCCGCTTTCTCAATTTTGAAACCATTTTGAGTTAGAAAGTCTCTAAGACACTCATACCAAGCTCTAGGAGCTTGTTTGAGTTCATAGAGAGCCTTACGCAATTTGTACACATGGTTTGGGAATTCTTAATCTTCAAATCCAGGGGTTGCTCCACATACATTTCTTCCTTGATTGGACCATTGAGGAATGTGCTCTTGACGTCCATTTGATATAGCTTAAAATCATGATGAGTAGCAAAGGTAAGTAATATACGAATTGATTCAAGTCTAGCTATGGGAACAAAAGTTTCTTCGAAATCCAAACCTACGACTTGTGAGTACTCTTTGGCCACAAGTTGTGCCTTGTTCCTTATAACCACCCTGTGTTAATCATGTTTGTTGCGGAACACCCATTTGGTGCCTACAACATTTGCATTAGGCCTCTTCACAAGCTCCCATACATGATTTCTCTCGAAGTTGTTGAGCTCTTCTTGCATGGCCATAACCAATTCGGATCTCGTAGTGCTTCTTCAACCTTGTGGGGTTCCAAGGAATTCACAAAAGTTTGCAACACGAGATCGAGTAGTTACCCCCTTGAAAATGTCTTCAAGTATGTTGGCAACAGGATGGTCCCGTTGGACGCTTTGATGAACTCTTGAGTGTGGCGCTTGAGGTCTTGATTCATCATCTTGGTCTTTCTCATCCTCATTGTCTCCCTCTTGATTGATGTCTCCATTTTCATCTTCTTGGAGCGCATCTTGGGGAACTTGATCTTGATTATTTGAGGAAGAGCTTGCTTGATATGTAGGATGGTCACTTGCATCTTGAGGTTGTTCTTGTGGTTGTATATCTCCAAGTGTCATTCTTCCTATCACCACTTGTGGAGCTTCTTCTAGATCTAGCACATGACGATCAACTTGCTCCACTTGGGAGCCATTAGTCTCATCAAATACTACGTCATATGCTACTTCAACAATTCCAGAGGATTTGTTAAAGACACGATAGGCGTAAGTGTTTGAGTCATAGCCAAGCAAGAAACCCTCATCGGACTTAGAAGCGAACTTCGAAGTCTCAGGCTTCTTGTTAAGAATGTAGCATTTGCTCCCAGAAACACGAAAGTAAGAGATGTTGGGCTTGTTACCGGTTAAGAGCTCATATGACGTCTTCTTAAGTATGCGCTGAAGGTACAACCGGTTTATGTTTTGGCAAGCGGTGTTAACCGCTTCCGCCCAAAACCGGTCCGACGTCTTGTACTTATCAAGCATGGTTCTGGTCCTATTCTTCCTCTCGGCCAGCCCATTTTGTTGAGGGGAGTAGGAGGCCGAGAACTCATGCTTGACGTTTTGCCTCATCCCCTAGAATAACCAAGACCATCCTTGACAAGGGGATGTCTTGTGTTGGTATATGCACTACGTGCATATGCCACTTTCTCCTTGTCAAAGATGCCACCCTTGAGTGCTTGATTGGTTTGCGCCAACATTAGCTCATCTTTAAGCTTTATAATTAAGTTTGAGCATTTACAAGATTAAGATGCTTTGGATTTAACATTTGTGGAAGGTGAGCTTGTAGAGGAAGAATGTGCATTGATCTTGAGAGACTTTACTTGCGTCTCAAGGATCTTGTTAGCTTGTGTCAAACTAACAAGTTCATCCTTGAGCACAATTGTAGTGTTCTCAAGGTTTGAGCAAGTTTCCTTGCTCAAAGTGAGTTCACGCTCAAGCGCCTTGCTTCTTTCTCTTTCAAGCTCCAAGAGCTCCTCAACCTCTTGACATCTCTCCTTTTGTTGGATGAGCATGTCCTCTTGACGGTTGATGAGTTCTCCCTTCTCAAATATTTCTCCTGTTAGCAATCTTAATCTTTTCAAAGTGCTTTTGCTCATGTCTTTAAGTATGTGTTCATTTTCACTACTACCATCAAAATCATCACGAGAAGAAATTGAAGAGGAGGATTTAGATTTAACCTTCTTTCTTCCCTCCTTGGCCATGAGACATGTTGGCTTTGAAATCTACAAGTTGGGGAAGAGCTTGTTTTCCGTTGTTGTCTTCTTCATAGCAATAGTTGCTACCTTCTCATCTTCATCGGAGGAGGATTCCTCATTTGAATCCCACTCCTTTCGAAGGTGGGCATGTCTGGATTGCTTCTTCTAAGTACTTCTTCTCGTTGGACTGGCCCTCCTTCTTCTTCTTGTTTTCTTTATGTGGACAATCCACAATGAAGTGACCATATTCTCCGCAATTGTAGCAAGCCCTTTTTGATCTTGTCTTAGGCTTGTCTTTGCTTCTTCTCTCATTTTGGTAGCCCCCTCCTTCTAAACATCCTCTTAAAGTTGTTGATGAAGAGAGCTTCTTCCTCATCGGTGTCGGGACTTTCTTTATCACTCTTCCTTTTCTTGAGATTTTGAAGACATTGCTTTGAATGCATCATCCCTTTTCTTGGAGGAGAAAAACTTTTGTAGATCGTTGTAGAACATCACTTCTTGTTCCATTATCTCATGATTGATGATTCTCTCTAGCACTTCTTCGGGAGTCATCTTGTGGAAGCCCGAACTTTCACGAATTAGTGAGCAAAGAGTGACATTTCGAGGCATGAATGCTCGAATCATCCTCTTTACTACCTCATGGTCGGTCCACCGGGTGCTTCCATATGACCGACTCTTGTTGATGAGAGTCTTGAGGCGGTCATACATATCTTGCGGAGATTCACCCTCCATGATGGTGAATTCCCCAAGTTCTCCTTCGATCATCTCGATCTTTGCTTCCCTTATGACGCGGTTGCCTTTGTGCGCCGTCTTGAGGGTATTCCAAATCTTCTTGGCAACCTCCAACCCTTCAATGCGGTTGAACTCCTCATGAGTCAATGAGGAGGTAATCACTCCAACGGCTGGAGCATTGCGATGTAGAAGGACGGCTTGCTCCGGAGTGATGTCTTCCGCATTCTTCGGAAGATGAACACCTGTCATCACAATTTGCCACAAGCTAGGGTTTGAGGAAATGAGGTGCATCTTTATATTATGCTTGCACATAGAATAATCGTTTTCGTAAAATTGAGGAGGTTTGCCAATTGGAATAGACAAATAATAGTTGCTAGCGGTAAGTTGCTTATAATTGTAAGGATATCGGGAGTAGTCTTGTGAACTACTCCCGTTGTCGATGTTGACCGGAGCAATTGGCTTGATCTCCTTCTTCGGCATGTTGAGCTTCTCACGAATCTGTGCTTCGAGCATCTGAACTTCTTCGTCGTCATTGGTGTAACTTCTTCAAGAAGTAACATCTTGAAGAACATCGACGTTCCTCGTCTTGGTGTCATCGACGATCACCGGAACCTTGTTGTCACCCCTTTCGACCATTACTTCTCCGAGTTGTTAGACTCTTGGGGAGAAGCCTGCTCTGATACCAATTGAAAGTCGCCTAGAGGGGGGTGAATAGGCAATAATACCTGAAATCACTTAACCAAACAAGATTAAATTCCTGTGGCCTAGTCTGCACAGGGCCGGACTAGTCCGTTCAGCACAGGGTGGAAACCCTAAAACTTGATTTCTATAGGTTATTTGCGGAATTAAAGTTTACCAAAGATATGAGCAATGTGTAGTAAACTTGTAAGACTCAGATTGTAAAGTTTAAACGCCTAGATTGCAAGTTTACGATAATGATCAAAGTGTAGGGCAATAAGACCAAAGTGAACCCTAATAGCAAAACTAGTGATCACAAAAAGCGAAAGACAAGTGAAACGAGATTTATCCTGTCATTCAGCTCCACGACGAAGCATACATCCACGTTGAGAAGTCCACACGAGGACCGGGTCTCACTTGACCCTTCTCTCACCAAGCCAGCACGATGGTCGGCTTGGTTTCCACTATACCAATGGATAATCACCAAGTTTGATGGGGCTGCTCACAACATGAGGCTCCCACAAATCAATACAAGAGGAGCACACGAAGCGCAACTCACACAAGTCACACAACACAACACAATGTGCAAGAGATCAAACCGCGAGCCAAAGCGTGATGATCTTCCTTTACTCTCCTCCCCAAACCCTAATCTCTTCAAGATTTGCTCTTAGGGGGTTAGTAGGACGAGTAGAAGGCTTTGGAAGGCTCTAGGATGCTTGTGGCGGCGCTAGGGTTCAAGACTTCTTCAAATGAGCCCGGGGGTCACCTTTTTATAGGGGTCCCGCGCCCCTTTTCTTACATCAGCAAAGGAGCGGACTAGTCCGGCCTCAGACCCCGGAGTAGTCCGGCCATATGAGACCACTGACCCGTGGTCAGTTCTCGAGAACTGCCACACTGAGCAACGATCGTCATGCTACCCGCCAAATTTCCAAATTCAAACGGTCACTAGACAACGGACTAGTCCGGTCAACAACGGATTAGTCCGAAGTGGAACAGAACCACTTGGTCCGTCTCAAAACGGACTCTTCTGGGTGGCCCGGACTAGTCCGGCCACAGGGGCGGACTAGTCCAGCCCCCTAGGGTTTCTCTCGGTTAATTTCACTAAGTCTCAAACGGACTACTCCGTACACAAATAGACAAGTCCGAACTACTCCAAAGAGCTTTGGTCTGTCCAAAAACGAACAAGTCCGGACTTCTCGACTTAGCTCCAAATTTACTCACGTTCACTCCAGAGACGTTTGTTCCGTCTCAAAACGGACTTTTCTGCCATGGCCGGACTAGTCCGGCCTCCTATGGTTTTTCTCATTTTAGGCACTTGGGTTTTCTCTAAACCACCACTTTGAGCCCCTTGGTATGATCTCAATGCATATGATACAACCACCCTCTCACATGATATGGCTCATATAAGCTCAATACCATAGAAACCTTAATTTCTATGCTTGAGTCTTTGACGCCCGTTTTCTCCTTTTCCTTTTTGAGGGTTTTCATCTCATTTCAATCCTTGTACCTGTGCTTAAGATCAACTTAGCTCATTAGCCTTTTAATTGTCGTTATCAATCATCCAAAACCCACGGGGATGCCTAGATGCACTTTCAGTTGCTCAAACCAAAATTTCTTCATAATTTCTGTTGCAAGCATGGCCACTCCATGCTTTGATCTTGTTTATGCAGTGAAACATTATGTTGATGTAGATGGTTTTCAATTAGCTCAAATACCTCAGTGGGTAGTCAACAATTAATGTTTGCCTTTTCTTATTCCCAAGTTCAAATTTTGTTAATAGTACTAATGGTGCTTTATTTTGAACTTTTTGTTTTCTGATTTCAGGAGACTAGGTATCGTCAACGGTATCTTGATCTAATGGTAAACCATGAAGTGAGACATATCTTCAAGACGCGATCTAAAGTGGTCTCATTCATACGCAAGTTTCTTGATGACCGTGAATTTTTGGAGGTCAGCACTTAGATTTTGTTTTGTTGCACTTCAGTTGGTTTCTGATATCTGACCTATTCCTATGTTTCCAGGTGGAGACTCCAATGATGAACATGATTGCTGGCGGAGCAGCTGCAAGGCCTTTTGTCACACACCACAATGAATTAAACATGAGGCTTTTTATGCGCATTGCTCCTGAGCTATATCTGAAAGAATTGGTTGTCGGTGGACTGGACCGTGTTTATGAAATTGGAAAACAATTCAGGAATGAAGGGATTGATTTAACACACAATCCTGAGTTCACTACTTGTGAATTTTATATGGCTTATGCCGATTACAATGATTTGATGGAGCTTACTGAGGCCATGTTATCTGGTGAGACTGTGTTCCATTTCTATCTGAATTAAATACCTGAATGTTTCTAAGTAGTAGCTTAGCATTATATCCTATAAATGGGAACTATGGAGTATGCCCATTTTTTTGTAAAACATTCATTTTTATTTCATGATCGACAGGCATGGTTAAAGAGCTGACAGGTGGTTACAAGATAAAATACCATGCAAATGGAGTCACAAATCCCCCAATAGAGATTGATTTCACACCTCCCTTCAGGTAAGAGAGATGATATTCTTCAAAACTTGTTTTAACTTCTAATTTCTCTGGATATGCTTTTGGTTCTCCATGTTTTTCAGTTGCTACACAAACTAATGCAAATTTCCTGTTTTCTTACTGTAGACGGATAGACATGATCGAAGAATTGGAGGTTATGGCCAATCTCAATATACCAAAAGATCTATCAAGTGATGAAGCAAATGCATACTTGATAGCTGCATGTGCAAAGTATGATGTGAAATGTCCACCACCCCAGACGACAACGCGGTTGCTTGATAAGGTGCTATTTTTCTACTTTATAAACACAGCTGGTCTCACAGTTAGATTGCTATATTGGCAGTATGTTTTTTCTGAATTGGAAAGCTTGCGGCGGCCATCAGAAGGTTGATAATTTTTTCTGTTTTATGTGCTTGGAATCCCTGATTTCCTGAGATCCTTAAGATGCTAATTTTATTAGCATTCCATTCCTGGGTACAGAAACCCAAAGTCTCAGGGATGTTAGCCTAACCTGAATTCAATAATTTTGTCAAAGATGGCTTTGGGGTTGGTATATGGTGTATTGATGTGCTTTGTTTTTGTTTGGTAGTTGGTTGGCCACTTCTTGGAGGAGACATGCGTGAATCCAACATTTATCATCAACCATCCGGAGATAATGAGTCCACTGGCAAAATGGCATAGATCCCGACCTGGATTGACTGAGAGGTTTGAGCTTTTTGTTAACAAACATGAGGTATATACTATTTTTCCTTCGAAATTTCTCAACTTCCATAGATGGCTTCATTGTTGTCTTAAAGATGACCTTCAAATGCTTGTAGGTGTGCAATGCATACACAGAGTTAAACGATCCTGTTGTGCAGAGACAACGGTTTGAAGAGCAACTAAAGGTACATTTTGAACCTTTAAAACGCCTGAACACCTAAGTTATTTGTCTATTGTTCTTCCTGTTGCATCCAATGCATAGGTCAGGATTTCTCATTTCATCATGTATGCAAATGCTAGTGTGCCTTAAGGAATAGTGAACTAAGAGAATGAAGCCTTCCCCTGCCCCTAGACATTGACTTAGATATAAGTTTATATCCTATCCAGGATCGTCAATCTGGTGATGATGAAGCTATGGCCTTAGATGAAACGTTCTGTACTGCCCTTGAGTATGGTCTGCCACCAACTGGTGGTTGGGGCTTGGGTATCGATCGCCTCACCATGTTGTTAACAGATTCCCAGAACATCAAGGTTTGAATCTTTCTCATTTTTTCCCATATGGATGTCCAAATGTCTTCGAGTTTTTGACATTCATTGGAATATTTAGTCATTTGATATTATTGAGTCTTGATGCAAACTCAGGAAGTTCTCTTGTTCCCGGCTATGAAGCCTCAAGAATAGTTGCTCACAAAGCTGAAATCCACAAAACGGTATGTTTTTGTAGCTTACAACTGTTCCCTTTTGCTGGATAAAGATTTGCGACTGCATTTGTTATAGAAGTATGTTTGGCATTTTCAACATCAAGGATCCATAAGATGCTTTTTAGTGATACATTCGGGTGAGCCTAACAGCCTCTTTATTACCCCTCAGATTATTTAATATTAATTTGAAACAAGTAGACTATGTGGTCATTATAAAAATTATGATAATCTGCTCCAAAGTTGCCAAACAACCTCACAGCCTTATTACTTTTTAGCTTATATAATCCACAAACCAAAAAAATAAGGTAGATTATATAATCTAGGGGGAGGGGCAAACAGGGCTTAAATGAGAGAATTTTCTGAGCTGCAATGCGTTTGCATCATGGAAATATCCATGAAAGTGAATTTCGACAGTTTGATACCTCCAACCATGGCACAAAGTAAACAAATAGGGTTTTGGGTGATCCTGTGTTGCGCCGCGTGGTCCAGGCCGGCTTGGTCCTCAGCAGGCCGGTTCAGCCGGCGTGTTGGGGAAATCCGTGTCTGAGGACATCGTAGATTAGGCATGAATAGAAGTCCTAATTAGAGTCTTAGAGAGAGAAAGATTGCTGCTGTTTGGATTAGGGATAGAAGAGTCCTAGATGGAGTCATTAGTTGTAGCTCTGGCTATAGAATGCTGGCAGGTGTTGTAGTAGATCATGCCCCCAGAAATTGCAGATTTCTCTCCTTGTGCTGCATGCCCCTGCCCTCCCGTGCACACACCCCTGCTCGATCTGCGCATAGCATATCGGGTATGTTGTGCGTGCACTAAGCTGTTTCGGCAATCCTACAACAACAACAACAACCAAGCCATTGTCCCAAGCACAATTGGGTTGACTAGATGTGTACAGCAGGGTCCTAGGTACACTTTAATAACGAGTAGTACTCTTACCTAACTCTATCTTTTAGACTATGGGAATAACTCTGGACAGATGTGCCTGCTTCTGAGTCCGACTTGGACTGGCTAGGTGCTGTCCCGCACCTGTTGGTCATGTGCGTGTGACGGGGTTTCGTACTTGTCGGTACCCTGCGTACCGGGTACCTCACGATACCACAAGAAAAGTCACAGAGTTCCACCCGTCCGAGTTGGAGACCTCCAAGGGCTCCACGTGTCCTGCAACACTGGACCCGCCTCCCTCATTAGGGTAGCTCCAGCGCGACCACGTGTAAAGCAAGGACCGAACCCAAACTCCCTTCATAGGAAAGCTCGGTCTTTCCATGTTTCCAATGACCCCGGACCTAGCCTTCAGTAGAGGGAAGTTCCGGTGCTGCCACGTGTATAGTGGCTCTGGACCTGTCTCTCCACGATGGGAAGCTCTGGAGTCGCCACGTGTCAAGCCTCCAGACCTAAAACAGCAACGGAAAGACTGGCGGATCACCAACAACATGGATATTCAAGGGGCAGTTAAAGCTACAATTACAAGACCTGATTACGTGTTATTAATGCATAGGAAGCTCCGATCTTGCCATGTTTCCAATGGCCCCGGACCTAGCCTCCAGTAGAGGGAAGCTCTGGTGCTGCCATGTGTATAGTGGCTCTGGACCTGCCTCCTCACGATGGAAAGCTCCGAAGCCGCCACGTGTCAAGTTCCGGACCTCAGACAGCAACGGGAAGACTGGCGGATCACCAACAGTACGGACATTCAAGGGGCAGTTAAAACTACAGTTACAAGACCTAATTATATGTCATTAATGTCATGTTAATGACACACGATCAGATGACCTTTAGTACCAGTAACGCTGCCATTAAGGTGTGTTATCACTGTTGAATGTACTTAATAAATATAGATCGTGTATTAGGTAATTAAATACCGCTGGGGCACATGTCGGGCCAGACGGCCAATGTAACGGCCAGCCCTTGGACTATAAAAGGGGTGCGCCGCATGGTACAAAGACAACTAAGCTGATACGCACACAAGCCACCGCATTCTCATACATCAACACACATCTCGTGGAGTAAGGTGTTACGCTCAGGCGGCCCGAACCACATAAAACTCTTTGTGTCACTGTCTTGTTCGTAATCTCACGCGCACCCAACCAATCACGAACCCCCGCGGGCTACAATCTAGTAGTACCGGGGGAAGTGTCAATCACGCACTTCAACATTTGGCGCGTCAGGTAGGAGTGCCTTGAGATTTCAAGATGGTGAACACTGCATTAGCATCGTCCAACGGCAACGCCGGACAGCTTGACGGAGGAAATCCCTCCAATGGTCAACAGCCAGCTGGCGCTGTTGTCCCAGCGAGTGTTGCTGCACCATCGCCACCACCTGCTCTGGCTGCCAATGGCGGACAATAGGATGGTGCCCTTGTGTCGGTGACTGCATCAACAAACAACCCAGAGAACGCGCTAATCGTTGCACGTACTCTGCTCCAGCGTCCTCCAGCGATGACCGTGCCAAAACAAGACACGTCGTGTGACTGTATCCGATTGCCAGCTCGGACAATGCATGACGCCTGAGCCCCCCAACCAACGAGGTTGGCAACGAACCTGCTCGAGTTCAGCTCGCGAGCAGGGTTTACAACGACATTCAATATGGCATGGGCCAATACGGACGCCTTCAATTCGGAAAAGAGGGTCACACATCGCATAATAAGAGCACAGTGTCTAGAGTGGCCCACTCCCATCCCATCCCACTCGGCACGAAGGCGAGCATGCGGCAAAGGACGACACAAACCGGGTGACGTGACCAGAGTGGATAGCATGATGTCTTCAACGACTCAAGCGACCCAGGAGTCCTATCGACATGTACCATCTGCCCCATTTATGAGGAGCCGCTAGCTGCGCTCGTCTATAAAAGGGGCTCGAAGGCCACCTTCTCGGACACGTACGTCAAACACAAATACATACGCACACGCGCTAGCACATAGACACCGACACACTTGTAATTGCTATAACCTCATTCTCTCCTTCGAATCAGCAAAGAGCAGGAGAGATCGACACTGGATGTAGGGCACTTGCCTGGACTAGTATAAATCTTTGTGTCTCCGTAACTAGGCCATTTCGAGGACGAACGCATGATGAAATCGATACTCGTCGGTGGTACGAACACCAACAGTGTGCCTCCTAGGGGAAATCCTACTTGAAGTCCTCCCCCTGGCCGCACATGAACCTACGGCAGGATCATGTGGCTCTTCTAATATTTTTCTTACCCTTTAGAATTCCACTATTAATCGATGCTTCTAGAGGTCTCCGTTGGATATGCCCAAACCATCTTAGTCGATGTTGGACTAACTTCTCAATTGATGTCACCCCTACCCTATCATGTATCACCTCATTCCTATTTTCGGAGTTCTCGTTCAAATTCCAGTCATCATGGTACCAGAGCAAGCTGAGTCAAAGAGATGTGTTGTGCGTTGGCATCATTGGTTGAAATTCAACCAAAAAGAACCCCTCCATGCATGGCTCCACGCGTGACAATGAGATCGCGTCTAGAGGCGACACCATGACAAGTTGTACCTCATTGAGGAGCAGAGGGAAGCGCGGGTAAAGGAGCAAGCAGGCGAGAAGCCCGCCAACTTGTTGAGGATGGGACACTTACGAGGCGCACACACTGCAACTTGCCAAATGGTGGTAGTGGCAAGCGCATGAAGGTTGGTCATGGCTAGGAGATTGGTCGTGATCATTGCAAGAGATGTGGGAAGGGAGGCCTTTGGCTATAGATGTTGCTCCAAGCCCAATCAAGGAGGTGCATGTTGTGAAGGTTGAGACAACTTTCAGGTGTGATCACCAACGGTGGAGCTGGTGGAGACGCCTCTTCATATATCTCGACGATGTTGAGGGCACCAACGGTGTACTATGGCACCTTCACACGCGCTCGACCAATCACATAATGGTGTCACACGTCTTCTCTGAGCTTGACGATAGTGTCGTCGACAGAGTCATGTTCGACAACTGGTCGTCAATATTGAGTGGCGAGGCATAGTGTTTGCGTGCAAGATGGGGATCACCGAAGATGACGAGATTCTGTACTCGGCTACCAAAAAGTGTGGATTGACGACCAAGCTCTGACAAGATATGCGTGGTCATATTCGACTACTAGCCCGGGTGACACTCGGACCCTGACCATCAAGGTCGGCAACAAACATGCTCGAGCCCGACCACCAAAGTCAATGACGAGCCCGCTCGAGCGAGAGCGCAGGAGCAGGGTAGGCGATGGCATTCAATGTGGCGCGGGCCACACGAATGCCTTCAAAGCCGAGACGACAACCACACACAGCGTGACTCAGCAGTGTCGATTGACGCCACACCCGTCCCAATCCCACTCAGTGTGGGGTTGGGCGCACGCCGATGGGGACCCCTCCGCTCCCGAGCTCGAGTGTCGAAAGTTGATGGGGACACTCGAGGAGCAAGTAGGTGTAGCAGACGCCTTCATTGCCGAGAAGACAACCGCACTTGAGTGTCCTCCTGACAAAGGTGACAAACCCTGCTGACGTCTTCCACGCCCTAGCCCATTCGAACTGTGGCGGGCGTGCCCTGCAATACGTCGCTGATAGACGACAAGACTGACAGGTGCGGTGGTGACTTCCGTGACCTGGCCTCGCCCTGAGACGCGTCGGAAGCTACACCATAGAGATAAGTAGTGCTGTAAATCCCCGCCCCATCTATGTGGAGATCCAGGGGTAGATATGACGATTATATAAGGCATGACCGAGCTGCCTATAAAAGGTACTCGGAGGCTCACCTTCGCCCGAACGATGAACACACATGTACACGTGACTTAGCCCGTAGACACCGATCGTTTGCAACCTTTGTAACCTCATTTCCCTCTATCGATCAAACATAGAGTAGGAGATCAACACTGGATGTAGGGCACTTGCCTGAACCAGTATAAATCCTTCTGTCTGTGTAGTTAGGCCACCTCGAGAAGGAATGTACGGCGAAACTGATACTCGTCGGTAGTACGAACACCGACAGGAGGCTCACTAGCATGTACTTCAACTCTCAGCTCAACACGAACCTCATCAGCATCGACTAGTTTAGATGAGGGCTACAATGTTAGCATTTGTAGCGGGGTGACAAAGATACGAGATGAGTGTGGTCAACTTCTCGCTTGTGTCCTTCTTGGCAATGGCGTGGAACATGATGAAGGTGAAGGGTCAAGCATGTTTTGATGTGAAACAGTCTCTACGATTGTCTTTATCCTAAATAGGTACTGGACATGCAACCTTGATGAGAGGACGCCATATGAAGCATGGTATGGGGAGCGAGTACACTTTTTTCAAGATTTTTGGGTGTGGCGCATGAGGAAGACACATTTACATCTCAAAAATCACGTCGATCGTCATGTGCATGTTACACGCGATGTGGTGTTCGATGAGGCAGTCAATTGCGACAATCGAGGAGTCATCAAAGTATGGTTGTGACACGTTCTTGATCGAGTACATAGATACGACGTGTACATCGACAATTTTATGCTCACTAGAGGCGACAACATTGACAAATTCAAGTTGGAGATGAAGCTATTCAAGATGAATGATATGGGATTGCTCTCTTATTATCTTGGACCGGAGTTTTGGTAGAGCAGCGGGAATTAGCATCGGACAACACACAACACTGTTTTAAACAGCGCCTGGATGCCTAGGGGCTTAGGTGATCGGCCATGGCGCCCAGGTGGCAGACTGTGTGGCAGCATGACCAGGTGTTTGCCAGGGAAGTCGAGAGCCATGGCGTCCAGGACAGACGAATCGAGTAGCATAGGCAATGCCTTTTAAACACTGGCAGACCGACAACCTATGCTGCTGAACTCGTGTCCAGAAGCAGGTTGCAGGACTGCAATCCTTGTGCAGTGCCTATGAACCCAAGGTTGAGGTTGTGCAAGACCAGCGACATCCCTCAGGAGGATCACTACGCAGCAGTGTGGTGTATCCTTTGCTACATGGTAGGTATGCTTGATTTTGACATGATCTATGGAAGAACAGGGCTTATGAAGTTTATTGGATACAGTGATAGAGATCATGCTGCTGCTGTGATGGATCGGAGGAGCATAAGTGGCAGTGTTGTTATGGCGACGCCTAGTCGCCGCCTAGGCGTCCAGGCGCTCCGGCCTGGACGCCATAGCCGGTCGCCTCGCCTGGCGGCGCCTAGGTCGACAGCGTGCTGCGCCTACGACGATGGCGGGGGGAGCAGCGGGCAGGAAGGGCAGCGGGGGAAAGGGGAGCGTGGCGCGCAACCGGAGGAGTAGCGGAAGACAGGCAGAAGAATGGGAAAAGGACCGAGCACCGCGCCGGAAGCGTTGCGCCGCCGCTGAGGAAGGACGTCGCACGTCGGGCAGGGCCTGGAGTGGGGGCAAGTTAGGGTTATGCCTTGGGAAAGAAGATGCACCGTTGGATTGTAAATGAAGGGATGTGTCTTTGTTGGGCCGGTTGGGACTTATAATGCCCCGCTCTGCTCTGCCTAACCTGCCCACACTCCCGTGATCCCGTTCTTCTCCGGCTCCCTGCGCCGCCGTCTTCCCTTCTCTCCGTCAGCGCTCAATCCAGCCCTGGTCCAGCCTCCAGCCTTAGTTTCCCCGCTTCTCACCCCTTCCTCCTCCTCCTAGACCAGGCGCGCCTCTGCAGCCTGCTACTGCGCCTTCCTGCACCGCTTTTGGAACACAAATTCCTGCTGCGCCTCCCTCGCCTGATGCACGCCTAGGCGCCCGCCTAGGTGCCTAGGTGTCCAGGCGTGGTTTTACAAGCCTGATAAGTGGTGTGTTGTCTTGTCTTACGGTCGACCCCATCAATTGGCAGTCCAACAAGTAGAAGGTGGTTGCCCTGTCCTCATGCGAGATGGAGTACACTGCGGCAAACACTAGGGGCTTGATAGGGTGTCTGGCTTGTGCGCTTGTTGAAAGATCTTGTGGATTATAAGATTGCACCAATGCTGAGGGTGGATACAAGTCTGATTGTCTTATGAATTCTGTCCACTATGACCGAAGCAAGCACATTACTACGAGATATCATTAAATTTGAGAATGTGTGGATGGTGGCGAGATAGTGCTTGAGCAGATTTCTACCCAAGATCAGCTGGAGGACATGCTCACAATGGAACTAGGATGACAGTTCTGTAGATTAGGTAGGAATAAAAATCTTAGTTAAAGATAAAATGTTTGCTGCTATTTGGATTAGGATTGAAGAGATAACCTAGCTATAGAATGCTGGCAGGTGTTGGAATAATTCATCCCTTCAGAAATTCCAGATTTCTCTCTCGTTACACTGCGGATCCCTGCCTTCTCCCCTGCGTGCATGCCCTGCTACGCCGAGCTGTTGTTGGAATTCGAACATAGGGATTCTTATCATCTGTCATGTTGTTTCATAGCTGTAATGTTCGGTGTTACCATGATCAACCGAAAATTATCCTATTTCCTATTATTGTTTCGTTTTATTTAGTAATTAATTTTTTTTAAGTCAGAACCATCAAATACTGTCCTTGTGGTATGTTTGATTCTTAAATTCGACACGATGTTGACATTTGAGATTATCAGAAACAAGATTGTAGCTTTTCTAGAAAAGCTGGACCTGCTGCTGATTATGTCTTTTCTATTGGAAGTTTTCCCAGTCATTGTGTTTCTTTTACAGACTTGGATGCTTTTTACAGTGTAGTGCTACGCGGTCCAGATGCTATGCCACTAGGATATATCAAGTTCGAGAATCCATAAGGAGCAGTTTTTTTGCCATCCATTTGCGTTTGTCTTTTGTAACCCATCTTATGGAGATGAAACCCCTAAGTGCGGTTAACCAAATATTGTAACATTTGTGCACAGAATTCATCGTAACTTCGTGGAGTTTGAGGGGCGAGTGGGGATGCCATCCTATTTTTGCCGCGATCCTATTCCACTTATCGACGTTCTGTGAATGTGCGGCACATGCATTGGTAACTAATGTCGGTAGGGACACGACCTGCCACGCCGAGACGTCAGTCCAGCTTATAAATTTTTAACTACCGCCATCAGTGAAAAAAGCACTTGATTATCCTTTCCTTTACATTTATTCCCAAATTTTGTATATGTTCGGTTCAGATTTACCCACATAATTTTTGGCCAAATATTGTTGTTTGATACAAATATAAAAGAATTCAAACGAAAGAGGTTAGGGCCTATTCAATTAATCCTTCCAACTTTAACAATAGTAGCGGGACCTGTTATCAGTGGGCATTTGCTTTTGCAATCTTTACAATGGTTATTTGTCGGTCCCCACCTCAGCCTCTTCCATTCCATTCAGATCCTAGTTGCACATCGCTGTCACTGCCGCCTCCCGCGCACAGCAGGCTTCGCATGTGTTCTCTTTTTCGAAATCAAAGCTGTTTTTTTATAGGTGAACTGGGTTCATTGTAATTGTTGGATGTGTCAAATATTTTGTACGAGTTGGGTATGTTTAGGATTTTGAGTTGTATTAGCTGTGAGGTGTAGAGTTTGTTTGATTTTGTATAAGTCTTATAAATATGAGAGGACTTTTGTTGTAACCACAACGACAACATAGCAATAGGATCGCATAGAGGAGGCGGCGTCTCTTGTGCTGTCACGTATTGAGGAAAAACGCTTGTAGTCATGTTTCGGAGATGTAAGCTTCATCTGAACCGGCTAACAAATATTGTGCCACGCTTGTTGTCCATGATCTTGCATCGTATACGTCCGAAGATCCATCGTTGCTTCCGCGTGCATATTTTCCAACAAGTGGTAATTAGAGCCAAGGTTGGATTGGATTTAGAGGTAATGTAGAAGATCATTGTGGAGATCTGAGGATCATACTCGACGGGCACTGTAAAATTGTTTCATGCGGTGTGAGGTGGAGCATGATAGCGATCGGCGATCTGATCGGTGTTGTCGGACACTCTAGGCAAACGGCTTATATTGCTTGATGGGTTGTAACTGGCCAAGATCGTCCAGACGTGGAGATCAAACTGGTAGGATGGTCGTTGGAGGTGTTGCGATGACGGTGGCTGCTTCAGCTTGCGATCAAATCAGTGGCTAGACGTCGTGAAGGCTGGAGAGATTAAAGCATTGAAACATCGTGAAAAGGCGGTGTGACCGGTGTTGCACAAAAGCGGTGTCGCAGCACGCAAGCAGACTATGTCAACGATAAAGGTGATCATGGTGCATCACGCTCGTGCATAGAAGGTGCGCGAGGGCGTGGTGTTGCGATAGGCTCAGTGTGTGACAGAAGCGAGACACGAATTTGCAGCAATACGCGAAGGATGATAGTTGACTAGACGATTACGATGGTGCAACAAAGTGATAGTATGTGCAGGCGCGAGACGAGGCTGGCTCTTGTACTGTTTCTGGAGTTCTCGTGGTTGCGGAAGCTTGGATTCGTTATTTGATTTTTCTGTTGCATCACGCGCATGTAAAAGTATCAGTAAGGTATTCGGACGCGGTACCAGCGGGTAGGTAGACTCGTGATTGGTTGTGATTGTGCAAGCCAAGTTGGTGCGCGGTGGACATATAGATGACCAGATGGATCGAGCCAGATGGGCCGGCACAAAAGCCCGCAAAAAAGCACGGGCAAACTCGACACTGCCTAAAGAAATTGGGCTCGGGCCGGCCCGAAACTCATTGCGGGTTGTGCCCAGGCCTTGATCTTTGGCCCGTTGGGCTTGCCGGCATGACCCGTTTAGGTCCGAATGATGATTTTTTCACTTTTTACTGTATTTTTAATGGGCCAGCCCGACACGACGTGTTTATGGCCCGACACGCACAAAATAAACTCAGGCCGTGCCCGACCTCTGACCCTCGGCCCGGGGGCCGCCCCGACACAACCTGATTTTTTTCCGGGCCATACCGGGCCGAGGCTTTCAAGACCAGAGCCCGACACGGTCCGTCGGCCACTTATAGGTGAACAGTAATGACGTCAGGCCTGAGTTGGAGCTGATGTAATCAAAAGAATAAAAAAGGAGGAAGATTCTTTGCATGCATAGGTGATCACCTAAGTAACGTGAAAACGACATGTACGGATGGGCTCCATTTGTTTTTTCTTTTGATTGGACACGGGGACATAGTTTGACTAGACCATATTATGAAAGTAGTAGTATAGACAATAGAAGTAGACAAATGTTTGAGACAAATGAAAACTTGTTCTTCTCATTAATCAATCTGTTTCTTATATACATGTTCAATGGACAATGGCGTCTGTTCGCGATGGAACCGCCGGTGCCGATGTGCCTGTTCGGGATGCATCCGTTGGGAAGGAACAACCGCAAGTATCTACTATTCACACTTGTAACTGTTTATTCTTAACACTCGCCCTTGGACAGTTGATGCTCATATGTTACACTATATATAATTAACATGTCTATATGTCTCCTTCAAAAACCCTTTAAAAAAATCGAGAGACAAACATAATCTTGTGTGCACATTGTGTCGTTAAAAACCTTTCAATGAGAATTTTTTTAAAACTCATAAAGGGAAAAAGAGTACAATGTGATGCTTTATTTAGGATACTTCATAGAGGTTCTCCCCCTGAACCTTGCAAGTCTTTTTGAGTCTTTTCATTCCAATGCCTTTGACACATTTGTCAAATATAGCTAGTGGTAATGACTTTGTGAATAAATCTGCAAGATTATCACAAGACTTTGTTTGTATAACACTTATTTCTCCATGTTGTTGTAGTTCATATGGATAAAATAGTTTTGGAAAAATATGTTTCGTATACTTAGTCTTTATGTATCGTGTTTGCATCTGAGCAACACAAGCCGCATTATCCTCATAGATAATTGTAGGTGACTTTATTTCACCTATATCACATGAAGTTTCTATGTGGTTAATCACTCTTCTTAACCAGGCACATTCTCTTGATGCCTCGTATAGTGCGATAATTTCTGAGTGATTCGTGGACGTAGCTATTAAAGTCTGTTTTGAAGACTTCCATGAGATAGCAGTCCCATTATGTAAAAACACAAATCCAGTTTGTGATCTACCATTATGTGGATCAGATAAATAGCCGGCATCGATATATCCGACTAAATCAGATTCTTGTTTCCTTTGAAAGAATAAACCAAGATCTATTGTGCTATTTAAATATCTCATGATATTTTTAATACCTTTCCAATGACGCATAGTTGGTGCTGCACTGTGTCTAGCAAGATAATTCACTGCGAATGCAATGTCTGGTCTCGTATTGTTTGCTAGATACATCAATGCACCAATGGCACTAAGGTATGAGTATTCTGCTCTCAATACTTCTTCTTCTTCTTGTTTCGGCCTGAACGGATCTTTATCCTTTTCTAAGGCACGAACTATCATTAGAGTCCTTTGGGGGTATGCTTTGTCCATATTGAATCTTTTCAATACTTTCTTGACATAAGCAGACTGATGTAGAAAGATACCCTTCTGTAGATGTTCTATTTGTAGTCCTAAACATAATTTGGTTTTACCCAAATCTTTCATTTCAAACTCTTTCTTAAGATGATTGCGTGCTTCATTTATATCCTTTTCATGACCAATTATATTTAGGTCATCAACATATACTGATATTATACAAAAACCAGTATTTGATTTTTTTATGAACACGCATGGACAATCATTATTATTTAAATATCCTCTTTGTAGGAGGAATTCCTTTAGTCTGTTATACCACATTCTTCCTGATTGTTTTAATTCATACAAGGATTTAACAAGTTTTACACAATACATATTGCGATTTACATTCTTATCCGGTACAGAAATTCCATCAGGAACTTTCATGTATATATCCGAATCTAATGATCTGTATAAATACGCGGCCACGACATCCATCAATTGCATAGATAGATGTTTTTGCATTGCCAAAGATATTAAATATCAGAATGTTATTCCATTCATCACCGGGGAGTAAGTTTCCTTAAAATCAACTCCAGGTCTTTGCGTAAAACCCTGTGCAACCAGCCTCGCTTTATATCTTACCACCTTATTATTTTCGTTTCTTTTCCGAACGAAAACTCACTTGAACCCTACTGGAAAGGTTCTTGGAGGTGTAGGCATTACTTCGATAAATACCCTTCTCTTCTTAAGCAATTTAAGCTCAACCTCAATTGCCTCTTTCTATTTGTTCCAGTCTGAGCGTGTCTTACACTCTGCCATGGACTTAGGTTCTGGATCATCTTGGAAATTTTCAGCAATTACAATTGAGAAGCATAGGTCTGCAATTGTAGTACTATGATTATAAACTTTCCCCGAACTAGTATAATTAATGAAAATCTCTTCTATCCCATTTGACATCTCATGATTTCCCAATACGAGATTGTAGGGATTTTCTGATCTTCTAGTCTCACTTATATTGCGCGCTTGAGAACTAGATTGTAGATCATTCACATTCACTTGAGGTTGTACCCCTAGGTTTTCTCACAGTCCTAGGTTTTCTTAGAGCTTTTGTTTTCTCTTTTCTTGGTTGCTTTTCTGAAGCAATATTCTTTCTTTTAGGTTTTACCCTCCTCCTCTTCCTTATAGAAGGAGTCAGAGTGCTTTTCTTTGGTACCTCCACTTGTTCAGGTGCATTTACCGCAGAATTTCAAGATTTCATAACTCCATTATAATCTGTGAATGCATCTGGCAAATTATTTGCAGCATTCTGCAAATTTATTATTCTCTGAACTTGAAGTTCAGTCTCTTGTGTACGTGGATATGAGGATATGATGAATTTATCATCCCAATTTATTTCCTTGCATTCTAAATTATTCTAAAATTCTCCCCCTAATGCCGGGAAATGATCCTCATTAAATATACAATCAGTGTACCTTGCTGTGAATAAATCACCAGTCATGGGTTCCAGGTATTTTATGATCGAGGGAGAGTGATATCTCACATAAATACCCATCTTTCTATGAGGACCCATTTGTGTACGCTGCGGTGGTGAAATTGGTGCATATACTGCGCACCTAAATTTTCGCAGATGGGAAATGCTCGGAGCATTATCACGTACTAATTGTAGTGGTGATACACTATGATATGCAGTTGGTCGCAATTATATTAAGTCTGCAGCATGTAAAACTGCATGACCTCAGCATGTAATTGGTAAATTACAATTATGTAATAATGGTCTTGTAATCAACTTAATTCTCTTAATAAGTGATCCAATCAAACCAATTTGAGTATGTACATATGGTACTGAATGCTGGATTTCAATTCCTTGAGCCATACAATAATCATTGAAAGCTTTTGAAGTAAACTCTGCAGCATTATCTAATCTTACAGATTTTAGTCTATGTTCAGGATAATTTGTTTTTAATCTTATGACTTGAGTCATAAATTTAGCAAATGCATGGTTTCGTGTCGACAAAAGACACACATGTGACCATCACGTTGATGCATCTATTAAAACCATAAAGTACCTGAATGGTCCTGATAAGGGTCTTATAGGTCCACAAATATCTCCTTGAATTCTTTCAAGAAACTTAAGTGGTTCAACTTTAATCTTAAGAGGTGATGGTATCAAGATTAGTTTTCCAGTTGCACAAGCTATGCACATAAAATCTGAAGATTTCAGAAATTTTGCTGAATTTAAATTGTGATCATAAGTATTATCTATAATCTTCCTCATCATTCCCACTCCTGGATGTCCAAGTCTTTCATGCCATGTTTTGAATGCGTCTACATCTTGGAAGACTACCTTGTATGTAATATGTGGTACAGGTTGTATGTATGTATAATACGATCCAGACGGTAAGCATGACATTCTCTCTAGAATATCATAGCTATCACCATTTTTCTTAATAATGTGGAGGAACTCCTCATTATTTTCTTCATGGGTATTTACATGTAACCCATTCATACGGATATCTCTATAACTTAGCAATGTACGAGTAGAATCGGGATACAAAAGTGCATTCTCGATTGTTACTTGTGTACCCATTGGTAGGACTATAGTAGCACGTCCTGAGTCTACTATATTTGTATCATGTCCTGTAATGGTCAAAATATTTCCAGTTCTCTTTGTAAGAGTTTGGAAATATTTTGTCTCTCTAAGTATAGTGTTCGTTGTGCCGCTATCCACAAGGCACATTTTTTGTTCTATTTGATTGACTTCAAGTATCTATAAAGAATAACAACTTTATTCAATATAGAAATATACATACATAGATAGTTATATCTATTTATATAGTATTTACATATCATATGTATAATACATATCACAATCCTTAGTGTCACTAATATTTACATAGACGTTAGATTAGTAAGATTAATGGAGTTATTCTTGATCTCCAAACACATCGTTGCTATATTCAACGATCATGTTCTCATCGTCAATGTAGTCATCATTATTAGATGGACTTGGCTTTATTTCTTCATCGGGGACTTTTCCTGAAGTTGTAGCCTCATCAGATGTAGCATTAAAATGTGCTTCATATGATCCTTTAGCTTTTCCTTCTTCTTTGATATATTTCTGATACAAATAAACCAAGTGTTGGGGAGTCTTGCATTTCTTTGCAATGTGATTAGGACCACCACATCGGTAGCACTTGTAAGGTTTCTTTCCTTTTCCCTTTTTCTGTCGTTTGGATTTATTCTTCTTGTGCTTATTATTCTTGCCTTTCTTGAACTTACCAACATTTTTAGATGATTTTGAATTATCATTATTTTCTTTACCCTTAGAACCATAGTTAACCTCAGGCAGTGGAGCAGTACCAACAGGACGTTGGTGATGATTTCTCATAGTTAGTTCATCATGCTTCTCTGCTTGAAGAAGGTCTTGTATGAGTTCTGAGTAATGTTGATAATTTCTGGCACGGTATTGATGCTTTAAGATTCTATCTGATGGAAGCATAGTAGTGAGAGTTTTCTCAATTTTCTCCTCATCAGATGGTTCCTTCTCACAAAACCGTAGTTTAGCACAAATTTTATGAACAACATGATTGTAATCCCCAATAGATTTGAAATCCTGTAGGTGTAGTTGTACCCAATAATGATTTGCCTCAGGTAGGATTATTGTCTTTTGTTGTTCATATCTATTTTGTAAAGCAGTCCAAAGGACACTTGGTTCTTCTTCCAGTACATAATCTGATTTCAAATCAGGATGTATATGATTCCTTAATATATACAAGGCATTGTATATATATGTGTTAGGCAATTGTTGTTGCCTACTTTCTGGTGGAAGTATTGCCTCAGAAATCCCTCTAAGATTTAAGCTTATCTTGACGTCCATCGCCCATGTAGGATAATTATGCCCATCTAGAGCAAGCTCTTCAAATTCTCGAGCCATTTATCCTACAATGTTTAACCAAGATTTTATCAGAATCCAGGTTATATTGTGACATACACAAGTATATTAGTGATCTTGTGATATTTGAGTGATCAACACTCATTCAATATCATATGTTGTTATCTTTTGATTTCACATCAAATGAAATCTATAATTTCATGTTTAGTTTTATAATTATAGTTATGTAGAATAAACCTCACGAGTTTATAATTTTATGTGTAATTCATCTTTGTAAACTCCATGAGTTTGATGAATTTTGCAATAAATAATAAATTTCTATACCTCACATAAATTCATGGTTAAAATATCTTTATTAACCATAATTTCAAATTCCATAAAATGGAAAATGACTAAATATTTATACAACACCATAATTATACAATCTTCAGTACACTAAATTGAGATTTACAGAAATTTAAATGCTAAGTACACACTTAAAGCAAATAAATAAACTATACTATAAACATCTGCCGCATTGGGCTTTTTTTCTTTTTTTTTTGATCCAATCGGCCTTTCAGCCTGGCCCACTCGGCCATTTTGTTTGGTCCATCCGGCCCAGTTGGCCATTCGGTCCAGCCCACGCGGTATAGAAAAGGAGGGGGGGGGGGTCGGGGGCTAGGGTTGCCAACACCCCAGTCCCGCCCCCCTCGCGCCGTAGCTTCCCGAGTCTTCCGCCTCTGTCCACCTTCTCCTCCTCAGTTCTTCCGCCTCGATCCTTCTGCCTCGGTCCCGTGCGATGCCGGCGGCGTCGCACCTTTCTCCGGTCCTCCTCCTACCCCCACCCCACCTCCCCCTCTTTTGGTCCTCATGACCGACCAGGGAAGGACCAAGCCCCCGGGCGTCGGCCCGAATTGCTTGGTTTCGCAAGGTGGGCAAAACGTTGAAGGATTCGGCCCCCGTTGGGGCTCCGGAATGGTGGCTCTTCGCTTGTTGCGGTTGGATCCATCGGTTGGTTCGTCGGTTGGTCGCCGGATCCGGTAACCGTCACACTTTGTTCATCTTCTTTTGCATATATTCTTGATGTTAGGGGTCCGGTAGGGCATCCTAGTGGCCCGATTCGGATCCTTGCCATTTTCTTGTATGCCGGACTAGGGGTTGGTGAGTCCGGTACCGGGATGAAGTCGACCGGACGGTCGTCTTCGGCGGCGACGGCCACCACGAGCATGTCGCCTTCCTGTTCGACGACGGTGACCTCGTCATTACCGACGCCTTCGGTAAGTTCTTCTTCTCCCCCTCCCCTACCCGGTGATGTTAAGACCGGTTGTTTTTGTGCGACCGGGTATGGATATGCATCCATTCCATGGATGGCACAAGCAACATCCCGACGACTTCATGGAGAGTATGCAGGGTCTGAGGGCTCCATCGGACAATACGATGGAGGATTGGGGGATGGGAACCTTGGTCCTTTGTCAACCATAACCCTAGGGTTCGGGATTTGGTCCTTTGCTTGGCTTGATGAACCGGCCCCTGGATTCCCTCCATTCCGGCGAAGTCCAGACCTTCGTCGTCGCCTATGGCGCCACCGTCTACTTCTCTGTACTTGATTTTGTCGATTGCCTCTACTGCTTCTTGTTGCAGGGTGTTACCGACGACGGTTTCGACGATTGCCATTTGATGAACCGATATGGTTCAATAGTTGACAAAGATTATTGATCAAAAACTCGGTAAGATCATTCTTCACCATTTTTACCTTCAATTCTTGAAGCCTATGAACTCTCTGGTTGAACTACGTGTCTGATAACGTATTATGAAAGTAGTTGTATAGAGAATAGAAGTAGACAAATGTTTGAGACAAATGAAAACTTGTTCTTCTCATTAATCAATCTGTTTCTTATGTTCAATGGACAATGGCGTCTATTCGCGATGGAATCGCCGGTGCCGATGTGCCTGTTCGGGATGCATCCGTTGGGAAGGAACAATCGCAAGCATCTACTGTTCACACTTGTAACTGTTTATTCTTAACAGACCACATGCGGAGTCGGGTCATGACTCCGTGTCTGAGTTTGGTCTGATAAAAATGGCGTGCGGTGCCTAAAAATCAGAGCACTACGGTCGAAGCGGCACAAAATAACCGGATCAAAGCACTTGATCGAGGAAGCAACTGTTAAGAGAAGACTGATTCCCTGCACAATGAGGCGGGCGAAGGGCTGATGAAACCGTGAGTTGGCTTAATGACGTCGACTTATATCACATTTGATATGATAAGTTTGATGGTAGTAGCAACTTCAGCTTGTAACAGATAAGAGTGAAAGATTTGTTGACGCAACAAAGTCTTTTGTCCGTTTCTGAAGATGAAGAAGTCGGACAAGATGGAGGATGACAAGTGAGTGGAAAAGCAGATGCAAGCAGCTACAACTAAACGAATGTGTTTGTCTGACAATATCATGTAACATGTCATGGGGTTGACTACACCAAACGAAATCTTAGACAAGCTGAAAAATCAGTTCACCTCGAAGACACTAACGATGAAGCTGTATTTGAAGAAAATATTATTTGGGCTGAAGATGCAGTAAGGGTCTGAGCTTGTACAACATATAAATTTTTTCTATCAAAAAATTACAGATCTAGATCAGCTAAAAGTGAATTTTTTTGATAAAGACAATGCAATAATTCTTTTACGCTCGTTGCCACCATATGAGCAAACGGTCACGACTCAGTGAGACCTATGTGTGCTGAGTACACTGGTAATTTAAATAAAATTGAAGATTTACGCAAAGTTTTGTATATTGCTGAGAAGGCCATTTCGCAATGTTCGAACTTTTCTTATACATTGCATAGTGGCTGCTTTGTGCTATATGATCTTTCTATGTGCTGAAATAATCGGGTGACTATTATATTTTTTATTTGCAATGTTTCAAACTTGCTTTACATTTGTGAGAAGATTTGCTTAGTACTTTTGGACTAAGTTTTTGATATGTTTTTGCTGATCATGATGGACATTATCGTGCAGTTTTTGCAACATGCTTATGTGAGGTGCTCACATAAGGTGTTGTAGTTTTTGAACTAACGAGAGTCAAGTCGAGGACTTGTGCTCGGAAGAATTGATTGTTTGTTCATGTGCGGGTGTTGCTTGAGGTCAAGACATGGCTGGTGACGGGATCCATTGAACTAGTCTTAGGAAGAAGACGAGGTTCAACAACCAAGTTCGAAAGGAATTGCGGTTGAGTTGATTAGGAGGTCATGCAACATGCTTGGGTCAAGAACAATGCATATGAAGGTATTATTGACGTTGTTGGAAGGTGTTTGCACATGTGCAAGGAGTGCATGAACATGACAACATTGTTCAAGGTGGGATGAAGAGAAGTGGACGTAAATAATTGGTCAGAAAGGTCCAACCGGCTAGATTATGTTTAAGGCTGCGGCTGAGGTGGTTATGGTTCGTTTATAAAAAGTTTCGAGTTTGTTTTAGTTAGATTTTGTGGGGGTCACGAAGTTGAGTTGTTTTTAATAATGTGGGATACATTTCTAAGGTGTTTGGAAGTCTTAAGATTGCTTATATTTGCGTATAGAAGATCTTGAGCAGTCATGAAAAGTTTCGATTGAAACTGAATAGGATTAGAGTCCTAGTTTGATTTGAGTTGGCCTTAAGGCTAGTTATATAAGCAAGAGAGACCAGAGCTCGTGGTGATACGACTTTGAGTTGTTCCTCTTGTGTTTTGATCAATAAAATTCGTAGTTTAGAGGAGCTTTTGTGTCTTGTTCGTCCGACTTGTTTCAGACAAGTTTTTCTCATCGAGTTTCTGCACAACACTATGTTGCTTCGGTGTTTTTATCATAACTCGAGTTTTACAGATCCAATTGACGTGATCCTTTTTGGGTTGTCTTCACAACTTGATTATCTATCAAGGTCACTGGATTTGTAGTTTCTGATCTACACGAGTTTCTTTAAAGTGTTGCAAATCTGATTTTTTTCTTGGGTAGAACATATTGACTTTGTTCGATCTTTCGGTCGTAACTTGATTTTTTTCTCGACGGTTTTTTTTTGTGATTCTTGTTGTGACATCTTCGTGACTTGATTTTTCACAATCTATATTGGTTTTGTCACGATTGATCAAGTTTGGATTAGTCGCATACATTGTTTTTTCTATCAGATTGTTTTTCTGCCAAGGGGTTTTTGTTGCTTCCGCTGAAAAAGTTTTAAATCTACCATTCATCCCCCTTTGATAGCTTTTCACGTGCTCATCGATCCTACAATTGGTATTAGAGCTACGTTGCTCTAATTTTTGTAATTTGCACGTGTTTTGACTGATCATCATAGAGAAATACTTTGCAAAACCTTGTGTGTTCAATGGCATTGATTTTCAGGTTTAGAAGGCATGTATAGAGGCTTTCATCCAGGCGCAAGGCTTCGTAATATGAGAAAATGTGTACAAGCTTTACGACGTGCCGCTAAACGATCAAGTCACGGCTACGAACATGAGAGATGTCGACAACAATAAGAAGATGCGAAACTTGATCATCCAAGAATTAACTCAAAGTGACTTCGATCGTGTTGCACACCCCCGATCTGTGTATGTTGTTTGGAAAGCTCTATGTGATTATAATGAAGGATCCAACACTATCAAGAAGGTAAGACAAGACATGTTTAAAAAAAGAATACATGCGCTTCGAGATGCAACCCGGTGAGTAAATCGATGACCTCTTTGCTCGCTTTAACAAAATTCTCAGCAACTTGCATAGTGTCAACGTTAATTTTTTATATGCTGAGAATGCTGAGTAATTACTAAGTGCTTTAGACATATCAATTTTAGAGATGAAAATTACATCTATTTATGAATCTACTGTCATGAGTACACTTATATTAGATGTTTTATATTCTAAGTTGAAAACTCATGAAATTGACATAATATCACATGAGAATCCCAACAAGTCTCTTGCATTTGTTTCTCAACGTGACATGCCTAACTCTAGCTAATCTTCATCATGTGATATATTTGCTTTGTTCTCCTCTTTAACTCTTGAACAGATTAAAGAATTTCCAGAAGAGGAGTTGACACTTCTTTTCACTCGGTTCTCAAAAGCATTGCAAAATGTGAGAACTAGAAGGGAGGAAGTGGTGGTTCTCAACAATGCTTTGAATGTCGTAAGATATGACATTTTCGTATAGATTGCCCTAACTTTTTAGGTCCTTCTACCCATGATGAAAAGCAAAATAAGTTTAAGTCCTCTTCTGGCAACAACAACAAGAAAAGAAGACTTTCACAAAATGTCAAGCGGTGGACCATATCCTCTCCGCTCTAGAAGACAACAACTTGAGCGATGTGGACTCTAAAAGTGATGAGGATGAAGACAATTTGGCAACTATGTGTTTCATAGCGGGCAACTCAAGATCAAGCATGGAGAAAGCAGAACACAACAGCGACGATGAAGAGGTATGCCATGTGCGATGCTATTTCTCGTGTCACTATTATACTTAAGGAAAAAGACAAAAACTTAGAGACAGTGCTGTTAAAATTGAATCACTAGAATCTGAAATTAATCATTTAAAATCTATGATTCCTAGTGATGATTCTTGTTCCTCATGTAAGCTTATATATGAAAAATTGTCCTCTTTAAGAAGTGCGCACATCTCCACACTTGATAAACTTGAGTTAGAAATTGAAAAGAACAGAGAGCTTGCTGCACTTGATAATAAAAACATAAAAGATGCTAGTTGTTCTACAATTGATTTGCATTGTTCTACTTGTTATGATCTTGATAAGAAACTACACGATGCTATAAATGATATTTCGATATTGAACAATGCTTTACATTCTCATGAAGTTAAATATTGTTCCAATAGTAAATTAAAAGCAAAAACTTCATGTGAAACTGTCTAGACTTGTCTAATAAACTTGATGACATGCATATGACACTAGATTGATTTTGTAATAGGAATAAGAATCTAAACTTATTGTTGAATTCTTCCAAGTCTTGCAATGATAAAACTAGTTTAGGTTTTGATTCTGTAACATCCTTATTTTCATATATCATGCATTGCATAAGTTTATATACATATTTAACATTAATCCACATAAAAAGGAATGAGTTTAAAATGAATTAGAGGCAAAACCGCACTTAAGAATTCGGGGAAGTGCGGACTAGTCCGATTTCTCTATCACCTCCTTTGTACATGTCCGTTTTTGC
This sequence comes from Tuctoria greenei, assembly GCA_036927565.1. Taxonomy (NCBI): domain Eukaryota; kingdom Viridiplantae; phylum Streptophyta; class Magnoliopsida; order Poales; family Poaceae; genus Tuctoria; species Tuctoria greenei. The sequence continues at coordinate 91,038,753 of JAYESD010000006.1, read as the reverse complement.
TGCGGACTAGTCCGTTTTTCTCTCTGTACAACTTTTGGACTTGTCCTGTCTCGTGCGGACTAGTCCGTTATTCCAATTCCTTGAAATTTTGCCAAGTCCCTAGACTTGTCCGTACTTGTCCGATGTCTAGCATACTTGTCCGTTTTCCTCTCTAACTAAGTTTTGACTTGTCCGATGTCCACTCCGGACTTGTCTAATATCTCTCTGACTAACTTCGGACTAGTTCGGCCTTTTGCGAACTTGTCTGGTGATCGTGATTCTGAGTTGATCTTTTGTTCCATGATGTGTTTTGGGTTTTACCGTAAGTGGGCCTAAGGATGTCGTGTATAACCCTTTTTGGAGCCCATGTGAGACCCCACACCGGCCTCCACCCTCTCTAAAACCGAAAACCATCAAACCCTAGCGCTCCATTCCTATATAAACAACTCCACCCCTTGACTTTACATCCTTTTACCTCAATTGAAAGATCACAAATCCTAGATCATGGATAGCCGCCACCAAGGAGGGAGAAGAAGACTCCGAGCAAGAAGAAGAAGAGGAGAAAACGAAAGAGGATCAAGATCTCAATCAAGTTTTTGTTCTTCATCAACAATTCACCTTCAAGTTTCTTCATGAACCCTAGATCGTCAAGATCCAAGTGTTGCCTCCAAAATCCTTGATTCATTGGAGTTCTAAACACCTGGTACACCTTCTACTTCCTCTTTCTCACATGAATTCAACCCCATTTCTCCAAATTCACGTCGATCTAGAAAACTCTAGCTCGCTATTTCTGCGAAGGGCAGATTAGTCCGGCCCTACAGCGGACTAGTCCGGTCTTGCTTCCTGTTTTCTGCTGAATTAATTCTAAATTGATTCGAATCAATTCCAAATCTATCTAAACTTGTTAAAAACTATTAGAACTAGTTAATAAACATCATTAACAACTCATTAACTAGTTTTACTTTGCATTTGCATTAATCATGCATGTCATGACATATTGAGTAATATATGTGCACTTATTGATTGTGATTCTTGTCTTGTATGTTCGTTGCACGGTTTAGACGGATTTGCTCTAGAGGGTGCTGCGAAGGACCTCCAGCACCAGGAATTTAAAGACTTTGACCCAAACCAAGCCCAAGAGCAAGGCAAGTGTCCTTGAACATATTGATCCTGTTTTGATAACGAATGTTTTGTTTTTAAAACTGCATGCTGGTGTTAATTTGATGGGAATTCCTATGATAGGAAGTTTACTAGCTTTGTTCAACCACCCTTGTCACCTGAAATACATGGTAGAGAGTCAAAAAGGGCCTTTTTACCTTTGCTTCTTTTAATCAATTGGGATGGGAAGACAACTATACTATTTAATTATGCATTAATGAGATTATGGTTAATATAAACTGGTCAATGTGATATGGTAATGAGTGATCTAAGCAAGCATGATATGTGGATGGGTTGCATGTTATAGTGGTTTGGTTGCTTTAGATCTAAGGACCGGTTCATGCGAGAATAAACCAGGACAACAGTGCCATCACGAGACCAAGTATGGTGTAGCGTAGCTAATTAATTAGGCTATTGCTAGTTTTGCATGGATCATTGGCGCACCGGGGAAGGGGTGTCAGATTGGGTTTGGATTTGAGGCGGGACTCTCTGGGATTCGAATTGCACAAGAGAGCGCCCTTGGTTGAAGATGTGCTCAGTTGGAGAGATCGCCACAGGTGAAACCTCAGTGGGTCCGTAAATGCTAGTAGTCCTTTTGTAAAGGATATTTTGTGATCTCTTGGCCACACACCAACGGAAGTGTGAGACGACAACATAGAGGTTCTAGTCACTGAAAGGTGATGCAATTACGAACACGTGGGTAAAGTGATACAAACTTTGCAGAGTAATAAACTATCATGATAGCTGTGTTCCCGGTTATGAGCATCTGGACAACTTCCATGATTAGAAAAAAATTAGGATTTGGTATGGTTTGCTTATGGTTGGAGATTTGGGATCGTTTGGTATGGTTTGATTATGGTTAGGAATTTGGGATCATTTGGTATTGGTTATGGTTGATAATATGGTTATGGCTGCTTATGGATCGAGTTATGGTATTGGATATGGTTGATGGTAATGATGATGGATATGAAATATGGACTTATACTATGGTAATCATTGTGGCTTATGATGGGTTTACTTCATATACGTATAATATATTGCTTTTCAAATATTTTAATGTACTTTTCAGCACTAGCCTTTATTATATCCGTCATTTGTATCAGCTACATGTCATATTTTCTACACTTGCTGAGTACGTCATGTACTCACCCTTGCAATTCCCCCACCAACAGTTGCAGGTCAGGATTGGGAGTATACCGTTGATAATACGGAGTTCTAGGCCATGTCTGCCGTCAGCTTGCCTGTGGATTGATTGGAGGTGCCACATACCCTTTGCTTAGCTATATAGTTGCTTTATTTAGATGATTTCTGCTGCATTAATTCAAATTTGTCATTAATATTCATTATAGATTGTATTCGAGGATATTCTGAATTTTGTAATAAAAGTGCTTAATTAATCTTGTTTTGTGGTAATTTTCTGTATATCCTTTTGTGAATGCACTCATGTATGTGTGTTGAATATTCTGGGTACACATATGCATTCACTTGGTTCATTTTCAGAACCGGGTGTCACAAATTGGTATTAGAGCCACAGGTTGACCGTAGAACGCAACCTAGATAGAATGGACACTTTAGAGCACATAGAAGCCCTCAGGAATCGATGTGTTTTTGCTTGGTGTGCTGTTTGCTATGTATTGCTGCTTGTGTGCTTAGTAGAAGATTGTGGGATGCTTTAGCATTGCCATGTACACATAAGCTAGTATAGGTAGTTGCTTAGTTTTATATCCATTGATGCATATAGTTGGGGACGTTTTCTAAATTCTTCTCTCTTGATTTTCTTCAAATGGTGAGGACTCGCAACCAGAGGGATGGCAATGATGAGGAGGAGAACAACGGAGCACCTCAGAACAACAATGGACAAGGACCTACTCAGGGAGCTATCAATATTGAGCAGCTATTGGCTATGCAAAACCAGCTCATGCAGACCATAATACAAACTATAGGACAGCTGCAGGCTGGTAACAACAACAATCAGCCCCACATGCCTCCACCGCCACCCCCACCTCCTCATAACCGATTGGAGGAGTTTATGAGGATTAGGCCACCGACCTTTGCTCAAGCTGCTGACCCTATGGATGCCGATGATTGGCTCAAGTCCGTGGAGAATAAACTTGCAATAGTTCAATGCAGTGGTCAGGAGAAGGTGCTATTTGCGTCTCATCAACTTGTTAGAGCAGCTACCGTTTGGTGGGACTCTTTATGCAACGCCCATGAGAATAATGAGAGGATTACTTGGGCTGAAATCAAGGAGAGCTTCCGTTCTCATTATGTGCCCAAGGGGGTTATGATCTTGAAGAGGCAAGAGTTTGAAAACTTGGGGCAAGGAAGATCGAGTGTAGGTGAATATCTCAATAAGTTCACTCAACTTTCAAGGTACGCCCCTAAAGATGTCAGTGGGGACAACCGGAAGCCATACTTGTTTATGAGAGGATCGAACAATGAGATCCATGTACAATTGCTCAATTGTGATTATACCAACTTTCAAAAGCTTGTGGACAAAGCAATTGTGGTGGAGAACAAGGTCCGTGAGATGGAGCAAGCTAACAAGAGAAGGCACCATATCAAGTACAACAACAAGGAAGTAATGTGCACTCTCGCTTTGCACCACCTAATGCGCCTTATTACAACTCTCCTGCTCCAGTACAACGCCCTGGATATGCACCACGCCCAGCTCAGTTTGTGCAGCAACGCCCTGTCATGCAAGCACCTAGGCCCCCAATGCCTTTTGCACCTCGTGCCAACTTTTCTGGTGCAAATGTTCAGAATCAAGTTTGTCCCAATAATTCTCGTGCAGTTAGGAAGTGCTATACATGTGGAAAAGCAGGACACTTTGCAATTCAATGTCCTAAGTTAGGCCTTGGTCAAAGAAGCAATGCTCTAAGACAAAACCTAAGACCCAATGGAGGACAACCGCAAGGTAACCGTGGACAGCAGAATTTTGCTAGTGGCAACATGCACCATGTCTCTACGGAGGACGCTCAACAAGCGGATAACGTGGTTATTGGTATGTTTCTCGCAAACTCCAACCCGAAAGCTATGTTATTTGATTCTGGAGCATTGCATCAAAATATGTTGCCAAGTATAGTTTGTCTATCTCTCATATGAAGTTTAGTCTGTTGGTTAAGTCTCCTAGGGGAGAGATGAGGACAAATATAGTATGTCCAAAAGTAAGCCTTAGAATAATGGGGTAGACTTTTTTGCCAACCTCATTGTCTTGGATTCTGAAGGATTGGACATTATACTTGGTATGGACTGGTTAACGAAGCACAATAGAGTCATTAAATGTGCCACAAAAATGGTGAAGTTGACCAATGAGGAAGGGATCACCATAGAATTTAAGCATCTCAACACGCACCGAAGCAATTGGAGCTGAATCACTTGGACGGTGCCGCAATTGAGGAGATTCTGGTGGTGTGTGAATTCTTGGATGTGTTTCCGGATGAGTTGCCAGGTATGCCACCTGATCGCGATATTGAATTTGTTATTGAATTAATGTCTAGAACTGTACCTATAGCTAAGAGGCCATACAGGATGCCTCCTAAGGAGTTAGTGGAGCTCAAAAAGCAGATTCAAGAGCAACTAAAGAAGGGTTTTATTCGTCCAAGATCTTCACCTTGGGGAGTGTCGTTCTTTTCGTTGACAAGAAGGATGGGTCATAAAGGATGTGTGTGGACTACCGAGCTCTCAATGAGGTGACCATCAAGAACAAGTACACCTTGCCACGCATAGAAGACTTGTTTGATCAGATGAATGGTGCTTGTGTCTTCTCCAAGATTGGTTTGAGGTCGGGATACTTTCAAATGAAGATTAGACCATCGGACATACCCAAGACAGCTTTTCGGACATGATATGGATCTTATGAGTACACTGTGATGTCTTTTGGTTTGACAAATGCACCTGTGCATTTTATGTACCTCATAAATAAGGTCTTCATAGAGCACATGGATAAATTTGTTGTGGTGTTCATTGATGACATTATGATCTACTCGAAGGATGAGAAGGAACATGAGGAACACTTAAGGCTTACATTGCAGAAATTGAGGGAGCATCAATTGTATGCCAAATTCAGCAAGTGCCAATTTTGGTTGAAAGAGGTGCCCTTTTTGGGTCATATCATCTCAGGAGGAGGAGTATCGGTCGACCCCAGAAAAGTGAGAGACGTGTTGAAATGAGAACCCCCACAGAATGTAAGGGAGATCCGAAGTTTTCTCGGAATGGCTAGGTATTAACGCCGGTTTATCAAGGACTTTTCCAAGATAGTGAAGCCAATGAAGGAACTGTTAATGAAGGGGAAAACATTCCAATGGACTCAAGCTTGTCAAGAAAGTTTTGAGGAGTTGAAGAAAAAGTTAACCACGACCCCAATCTTGATATTGCTGGATGTGAGCAAAAGCTTCGATATTTATCGTGATGCATCAAGACAAGGGCTTGGATGTGTGCTCATGCAAGAAGGTCAAGTGGTTGCATACGAATCGAGACAATTGAAGAAACATGAGTAGAATTACCCAACACATGATTTGGAACTTGCAGCCGTGGTACACGCATTGAAGATTTGGAGACATTACATCCTTGGTCATAGATGTGAGATATACACGGACCACAAGATCCTCAAGCACATGTTCACACAAACAGATCTGAATTTGAGGCAACGAAGATGGTTGGAGCTCATCAAGGACTATGATGTGGGAGTCAATTATCACCCGGGGAAGGCTAACGTAGTGGCCGATGCTTTGAGTCGAAAAGGAGTAAGCCACCAACTCACGGTTCGAGAATTGCCATCCGAGTTATGTAAGGACTTTGAACGGTTGAATCTCAGATTTGTGAATGAGATGGGGACAATGGAGTTAAATCCGACCTTGGAGTGAGAAATTCGAGAAGGTCAGACCAAGGATGAGGAAATTCAAGAAATCAAAGAAAGGACTCAGGAAGGGAGAGAATTCAGGTTTGATGAGGATGACCATGGTACTTTATGGCTTGGGAAGAGTATTGTTGTGCCCATTGGTAAGCATATCCGAGAAACGATATTGAAGGAGGCACATGACTCGCTATACTCAATTCATCCGGGTTGTACGAAGATGTACAAGGACATGAAGACATGTTATTGGTGGGCTAGCATGAAAAAGGGCATAACTGAATATATGGTGTTGTGTGATGTGTGCCAACGAGTTAAGGTGGAACATCAAAGACCAGCTGCATTATTGCAGCCATTAAAGATTCCGGAGTGGAAGTGGGAAGAAATTGGTATGGACTTTATAGTTGGATTGACACGTACTCAGTCCGGATATGACTCTATATGGGTTATTGTGGATCATTTGACCAAGTCAGCTCACTTCATCCCTGTGAAGACCAAGTATACTGCAATGCAACTGGCAGACCTATATATGCAACATATTATGTGCCGACATGGAGTTCCTAAGAGGATAGTGTCGGATAGAGGTTCTCAATTTACCTCTAGGTTCTAACAAAAATTGCATGAAGCATTGGGAACAAGGTTGAATTTCAGCTCAGCATATCACCCTCAAACGGATGGACAAACTGAGAGGACCAATCAGATTCTAGAGGATATGTTAAGAGCTTGTGCTTTGAAGCATAGGAAAGGTTGGGACAAGAGCTTGCCATACGCATAATTTTCATATAATAATAGTTACCAAGCAAGTTTGAAAATGTCACCCTATGAAACATTATATGGGAGGAAGTCTAGGACACCTTTGTTCTGGAATGAGACAGGAGAAAATCAAGTGTTTGGACCTGACATGCTGTAGGAAGCTGAGAAACAAGTCCAGATTATTCGTGAAAACTTGAGGGCTGCTCAATCAAGGCAAGAAGGTTATGAGGACAATAGGAGAAGGAAACTAGCCTTTGAAATAAGAGATTTTGTTTACCTCGAGGTGTCACCAATGAGAGGTTATAAGAGGTTTAACATAAGGGGCAAGTTAGCACCTCAATACATTGGGCCATTCAAGATTTTGGACAAAAGAGGAGAAGTAGCATATAAGATGGAGATGCCAGCTCATCTTTTGGATGTTCATGATTTCTTTCATGTTTCCCAACTCAAGAAGTGCTTTAGAGGGCCAGAAGAACAAGTGCCAATGGAAGAATTGGAATTAGAGGCAGATTTGACTTATGCCGAGCAACCGGTCAAAATCTTGAAAACCAAGGAGAGAGTCACAAGTAACAAAGTGATTCGATGGTGTAAAGTGCAATGGAAGCATCATACAAAATTGGAAGCAACTTAGGAGCTGGAAGATGATCTCAAGAAGGAATTTCCCTATCTCTTCTCTTTTGCGTCTAATCTCGAGGGCGAGATTCATTTTAAGGGGGGTAGGTTTGTAACACCCTCATTTTCATGCATCATGCATTGCATAAGTTCATATACATGTTTAACATTAATCCACATAAAAAGGAATGAGTTTAAAATGAATTAGAGGCAAAATCGCACTTAAGAATTCTGGGAAGTGCGGACTAGTCCATTTTTGGTGCGGACTAGTCCGATTTCTCTCTAACCTCCTTCGAGCATGTTTGTTTTTGCTGCGGACTAGTCCATTTTTCTCTCTCTATAACTTTCGGACTTGTCCTGTCCCATGCGGACTAGTCTGATATTCCAATTCCTAGAAATTTTGCCAAGTCCCTAGACTTGTCCAGACTTGTCCGATGTCTAGCGCACTTGTCCATTTTCCTCTCTGACTAAGTTCGGACTTGTCTGATGTCCAATCCGGACTTGTCCGATGTATCTGTGACTAACTTCAGACTAGTCCGGCCTTTTGCGGACTTGTTCGGTGATCACGATTCCGAGTTGATGTTTTGTTCCACGACGTGTTTTTGGGTTTTACCGTAAGTGGGCCTAAGGATGTCGTGTCTAACCCTTTTTGGAGCCCATGTGGGACCCCACACCGGCCACCACCCTCTCTAAAACCGAAATCCATCAAACCCTAGCCCTCCACCCCTATATAAACAACGCCACCCCTTGACTTTACATCCTTTTGCCTCAATTGAAAGACCACAATCCCTAGCCCGTGGATACCCATTGCCAAGGAGGGAGAAGGAGACCCCGAGCAAGAAGAAGAAGAGGAGGAAACGAAAGAGGATCAAGATCTCCATCAAGTTTTCGTTCTTCATCAACAATTCACCTTCAAGTTTCTTCATCAACCCTAGATCGTCAAGATCCAAGTGTTGCCTACAAAACCCTTGATTCATTGGAGTTCTAAACACCTGGTACACCACTTACTTCCTCTTTCTCACGTGAATTCAACCCCATTTCTCCAAATTCACGTCGATCTAGAAAACCCTAGCTCGCTGTTTCTGTGAAGGGCGGACTAGTCCGGCCCTACAGCGGACTAGTCCGGTCTTGCTGTTTGTTTTCTGCTGAATTAATTCTAAATTGATTCGAATCAATTCCAAACCTAACCAAACTTGTTAAAAACTATTAGAACTAGTTAGTAAACATCATTAACATCTCATTAACTAGTTTTGCTTCGCATTTGCATTAATCATGCATGTCATGACATATTGAGTAATATATGTGCACTTATTGATTGTGATTCTTGTCTTGTATGTTCATTGTACGGTTTAGACGGATTTGCGCTAGATGGTGCTGCAGAGGACCTCTAGCACCAGGAATTTGAAGACTTTGACCCAAACCAAGCCCAAGAGCAAGGCATGTGTCCTTGAACATATTGATCCTGTTTTGACAATAAATGTTTTCTTTTCAAAACTGCATGGTTGTGTCAATTTGATGGAAATTCCTATGATAGAAAGTTTACTAGCTTTATTCAACCATCCTTGTCACCCAGAATACATGGTAGAGAGTCGGGGCTTTTTACCTTTGATTCGTATATTTAATTGCGATGGGAAGACAACTATACTATTTAATTATGCATTAATGAGATTATGGTTAATATGAACTGGTCAATGTGATATGGTAATGGGTGATCTAAGCAAGCATGGTATGTGGATGGGTTGGATGTTATGGTGGTTTGCTTGCATTAGATCTAAGGATCGATTCATGCGAGAATAAGCCAGGACAACAGTGCCACCACGAGGCCAAGTATGGGTGCGACGTAGCTGATTAATTAGGGTATTGCTAGTTTTGATGGATGATTGGCGCACCGGGGAAGGGGAGTCGGATTGGGTTTGGATTTGAGGCGGGACTCCCTGGATCTGAATGGCACAAGAGGGGGCCCTTGGTTGAAGATGTGCTCAGTTGGAAACATCAGCACCGGTGAAATCTTAGTGGGGCCGTACATGCTAGTAGTCCCTTTGTAAAGGCTATTTTGTTATCTCTTGGCCACACACCAACGGAAGTGTCAGACGACAAGATAGAGGTTCTAGTCACCGAAAGGTGGTGAAATCACGAACACGTGGGTAAAGTGGTACAAACTTTGCAGAGTAATAAAACTATCATGATAGCCGTACTCGCGGTTATGAGCACCTGGACAACTTCCACGATTAGAAGGAAATTAGGATTTGGTATGGTTTGATTATGGTTGGGGATTTGGGATGGTTTGGTACTGGTTATGGTTGATAATATGGTTATGACTGGTTATGAATCGAGTTATGGTATTGGATATGGTTGATGGTAATGGTCATGGATATGGAATATGGACTTATACTGTGGTAATCATTGTGGCTTATGATGGATTTACTTTACATACGTATAATATATTGCTTTTCAAATGTTTTAATGTACTATTCAACACTTAGCCTTTATTATATCGTCATTTGTATGAGCTACATGTCATACTTTCCACACTTGCTGAGTACGACATGTACTCACCCTTGTAATTCTCCCACCAACAGTTACAGGTCAAGATTGAGAGTATAACGTTGATAATGCAGAGTTCTAGGCCGTGTCTGCCGTCAGGTTGCCTGTGGATTGATTGGAGCTGCCATATACCCTTTCCTTAACTTCATAGTTGCTTTATTTAGATGATTTCCGCTGCATTAGTTCAAACTTGTCATTAATATTCATTATAGCTTGTATTCGAGGATATTCTAAATTCTGTAATAAAAGTGCTTAATTAATCTTGTGAATGCACTCGTGTATGTGTGTTGAACATCCTGAGCACACATATGCGTTCACTTGGTTCATTTAAAGAACCGGGTGTCACAAATTGGTATCAGAGCTACAGGTTGACTGTAGTACACAACCTAGACAGAATGGACACTTTAGAGCACATAGGAGCACTTAGGAATCGATGTGTGTTTTGCTTGGTGTGCTGTTTGTATGTATTGCTGCTTGTGTTCTTAGTAGAAGATTGTGGGATGCTTTAGCATTGTTATGTCCACATAGGCTAGTATAGATAGTTGCTTAGTTTCATATCCCTTGATGCATATAGTTAGGGATGTTTTCTAAATTTTTCTCTCTTTCTTTTCTTCAGATGGTGAGGACTCGCAACCAGAGGGATGACAATGATGAGGAGGAGAACAACGGAGCACCTCAGAACAACAATGGACAAATACCTGCTTAGGAAGCTATCAATATTGAGCAGCTATTGGCTATGCAAAACCAGCTCATGCAAACCATGATATAGACCATGGGACATCTGCAGACTGGTAACAACAACAATCAGCCCCACATGCCTCCACCGCCACCCCCACCCCCACCTCCTCATAACCGATTGGGGGAGTTTATGAGGACTAGGCCACCGACCTTTGCTCAAGCTGCTGTTCCTATGGATGCTGATGATTGGCTCAAGTCCGTATAGAAGAAACTTGCAATAGTTCAATGAAGTGACCGGGAGAAGGTGCTACTTGCGTCTCATCAACTTGTTGGAGCAGCTGCCGATTGGTGGGACTCTTTATGCAACGCCCATGAGAATCATGAGAGGATTACTTGAGCTGAATTCAAGGAGAGCTTCCATTCTCATTATGTGCCCGAGGTGGTTATGATCTTGAAGAGGCAAGAGTTTGAAAACTCGAGGCAAGGAAGATCGAGTGTAGGTGAATATCTCAATAAGTTCACTCAACTTTCAAGGTACGCCCCTAAAGATGTCAGTTGGGACAGCCGAAAGTAATACTTGTTTATGAGAGGCTTGAACAATGAGACCCAGGTACAATTGCTCAATTGTGATTATGCCAACTTCCAAAAACTTGTTCGTAAAAGTTGCTACAAGGTTGTAGATTCAAATAGTGAGCTCATTTTTAACATGTCTTGATTTGAAAGAGTTTTTAAAGGTGATTTTGATACATCATCCTCTAAGCATAGGTGTCTAGTTGCTAATGATTCAAAAAACTTATATTTTTTGCATCGTAGACTTGGTCACGTAGGCTTTGATCATCTCACGCGTGTTAGTGCTCTTGATCACATACGTGGGCTGCCTAAGCTTAAGGGGAATAAAGAAATTGTGTGCTCTTTCTGTAGACATGTTAAGATTGTTGCAGGTCCACATGCTCCTCTCACAATGACCTTGAATTGAACCGGGACAACTTTTGCACCTTGACACCGTAGGTCCTTCACGTGTTCAATCTTTTGGAGGTAAATGGTATGCTTTTGTGATTATTGATGATTATTCTAGATACTCTTGGGTTTACTTTATGACATCTAAGAAAGAAGTTTTTAGTCACTTTAGAAATTTATTTCTTAGATTATCAATTGATCAGTCGGGATCTTTAAAAGCAATTAGAAGTGATAACGGTACCGAATTTAAAAATCAATCATTTGATCACTTTTGTGCTGAAAATAGAATATATCATGAATTTTCTTCACCCTATCATGAATAGAAAATGGTGGCGTAGAGAGAAAGAACATAACCTTAGTTGAGATGGCTAAGACTATGCTTGATGAATATTAAACTCCTAAGAAATTTTGTGCTGATGCAATTGCAACCACTTGTTATGTCTCAAATCGTGTTTTCTTGCATGCTAAGCTTGGAAAAACACCATATGAACTTCAGTTTGGACATAGGCCTAGTGTCACACACTTTTGAGTCTTTGGTTGCAAATGCTTTGTTAAAAAACATGGTAATCTTGATAAATTTGAACCTAGCTCTGTTGATGGCATGTTTCTTGGTTATCCATATCATATTAGAGGCTACCGTGTGCTTTTACTTGACACTAACAAAATTGTAGAGACTTGTGAGGTTTCTTTTGATGAAGCTAGCCCAGTTACTAGCTCTAATATTGCAGGTCCAGATCCATATCCGTAGGAGAGAGTATTTTCATTGAAGAAGACGAAGAAGTGGTGTTGCTGTACAAAAATTCAGAAGCAAATGACGTTTATTACGCTGCTGATTTTGCACCACTACCGGCACCAACAACTACTGCGGCTGGTACAGATTGTCCTCAAGTCACAAGTTTTTCAATCTGTGATGAACATGAAGAAAAAGGAGCTTGTGAAGTGTCTACTCTCCTTCGTGTCCTCAAAAGTCATCCTCCACAACAAATCATTGAAAGATTGCACAAACAAGTTACAGGGTGCAGGTTTTGCGATCCAAACTCTCATGCTCATCCTGCTTTTGTTGCTTCTTTTGAACCCAAAGATATATCACACACACTCACCAACGAATCTAGGATTATTGCCATGCAAGAAAAGTTAGGAAATTTTGAAAGAAATAATGTTTGGAAAGTTGTACCTCGACCTCAGTGTCACACTTTAATTGGAACTAAATGGGTGTTTAAAAATAAACAAAGTGAGGACGAAGTTGTGATTAGAAATAAAGCTAGGTTGGTTGCTCAAGGTTTCACACAAGTTGAAGGTCTAGATTTTGATGAAATTTTTGCTCTTGTTGCTAGATCTGAAGCTATAAGAATTTTGGTAGCTTTTGCTGCATCTAAAAGTTTCAATTTATATCAAATGGATGTTAAAAGTGCTTTTCTTAATGGCTATATAGATGAGGAGGTTTATGTCAAGCAACCACCAGGTTTTGAGAATTTAGATTCTCCTAATCATGTTAATAAACTCTCCAAAGCCTTGTACGGTCTCAAACAAGCCCCCAGAGCATCGTATTATAGGTTACAAACATTCTTACTTGAAAAGGGGTTTACCATGAGCAAAATTGATAAAACTATTTTTGTACTTAAGCATGATAATGACTCATTATTCGTTCAAGTGTATGTGAGTGATATTATCTTTAGTTGTGCTTCTCATGATCTCGTGTCCAACTTTTCATCTATGATGAGTTCATAATTTGAGATGAGTATGATGGGATAACTCACGTACTTTTTTGGGCTGCAAATTAAGCAAACCAAGGAGGGAACCTTTGTGCATCAAATGAAGTATACAAAAGACCTCCTAAGGCGCTTAACCATGGACAAAGCAAGCCTCTTCGGACACCAATAGGAACAACAACAATACTTGAACTTGATGAAGATGGTGAACCCTTGGATCAAAAAGAATATAGAAGCATGATCGGGTCACTTTTGTACCTCACGACATCAAGCCCGACATACAATTCAGAGTATGTCTTTGTGCACGGTTTCAAGCTTCCTCACGTGCTTCACATCGTCAAGCCATCAAAAAAATTCTCAAGTACCTACATGGAACTGAAGAATTTGATATTTTTCTTCCTTCTTCCTCAACTATTACTTTGAAATCTTTTTCGCATGTTGATTTTGGGGTTGTAGGATTGATAGGAAAAGTACTTCGGGTGCTTGACATTTTATTGGTAATTCACTTGTTGCTTGGTCACCTAGAAAACAAAATTCAGTTGCACAATCCACGACCGAATCTGAATATGTAGCAGGTGCTAGCGTTTGCTCACAAATTCTTTGGATTGTTCAAACACTTAATGACTATGGGGTTGATCTAGAAACTGTTCCACTGTTTTGTGATAACACTAGTGCCATTTGCATTGCTAAAAATCCCGTGCAACATTGTAGAACAAAACACATTAACATTAAGTATCATTTTCTCCATAATAATGTTGAAAAATGAAACATTGTGCTTCACCATGTAGATACCGAACAACAATTGGCTGACATTTCTACAAATTGGATTTCACTTGTTTTGGTTACATTCGTAGTGAAATAGGGGTTATGCATCCTCATGGCTTAAATTGAGGGGGGATTTTTGAAACTTTGGAAGTCTATATGTGAATATGAATCTAAAATAAATGAGCATAAGTATTTCACATATCTGACTTTGTGATTCCTTTTACATGCTGAAAGTTCTTACTACATTACTCGTGTTATACATTTTGTAGTTTTTGCCATGACTAGTAATTGGAATAATTACTTACACTGAATCTGGTCATGATCGAGCTTTCTTACTGTTTTAAACTTGTTGCATACTCACAAGTGCCTTTAATAATGAAAATTAATCAATTAACTATCCACATGTTGAGCTTTATGATCAAATAAAAAAATTGAAAAGATCGAAAGATTATGCATGCATCGCAATTCTTGTTTTGAGAGTGCTTATCTTTGCACTTAGATATGAACTTGGAAGAAGTTGTGTATGACTAAAACCATGTCCTTAAGCTTCTGATTATCAAATGACATAGGCTTGTCTTAGTTGGTTAGAATAAGACAGATGCGGCATATAATCTCTTGCAAGTGTTATATGATCAGAATTTAAGCTTTAAATGATATTGAAAAATGAAAATACAACAAGTGTAATAGTTAAGTTTGTGAGATCAGGACTTGCTTAAATTGAAAGTTACACTTGATCTCTATCATGGCTTACACTACTTTATGTATCTTATTGATGTGATAGTGTAAGTTACTTGATAGTATGACTTGGATGAGCTTTTTTTTTATATGTATATATCATAATATGCTTATAACTATTGAAATTTCTCTTTTGAACCTTGCTGAATACATTCTCAAAGGAAGAGAAATATGTATAGGGGGAGAAATATTTGTTTTTGAAATTTCTTTCTCATTTGATTTTCAAAAAAGGGGAGAAAATTGTTTTCAAAACTTTTCATGTGAATAAGCCAATGTTCGGATTTTAAGTGGTGTTGCAATTGCATTCATCAAGGGAGAGATTGTGAGACTTATGTGTGTTGAATACATTGGCAATTTTGAACAAAAGTGAAGATTCATGCAAAGTTTTGAATATTGTTGAAAAGCTCACTTCGAAATGTGGCTGTTATATTTTTCATTTGCAATGTTTCAAATTTGCTTTACACTTACCGGAAGATTTGTTAGTACTTTTGGAGTAAGTTTTTGATGTGTTTTGGCTGATCATGCTAGACATTATCTTGCTATGTTTGCAACATGCTTATGTGAGGTGCTCATGTAAGGTGTTGTGGTTTTTGAACTAACGAGAGTCAAGTCGAGGACTTGTGCTCGAAAGAATTAGTTGTTTGTTCATGTATAGGTGTTGCTTGAGGTCAAGACATGGCTGGTGACGAGATCCATTGAACTAGTTTTAGGGAGAAGATGAGGTTCAACAACCAAGTTCAAGAGAAATTGTGGTTGAGTTGATCGGAAGGTCATGCAGCATGCTTGGATCAAGAACAATGCATATGAAGGTATTGTGGACGTTGCTGGAAGGTGTTTACACGAGTGCAAGGAGTGCATGGATGTGGAAACATGGTTCAAGGCGTGATGAAGAGAAGTGGACGTAAAGAATTGGTCGAAAAGGTCCAACCGGCTGGATTTTGTCCCAGGCTGCGGCTGAGGTGGTTATGGTCATTTATGGAAAGTTTTGAGTTTGTTTTGATGAAATTTCGCGTGGGTCACAAAGTTGAGTTGTTTTTAGGAATGTGGGATACATTCCTAAGGTGTTTGAAAGTCTTAATATTGCTTCTATCTGCGTATAGAAGAGTCTTAAGCAGTTATGGAAAGTTTCGGTTGAAACTGAGTAGGATTAGAGTCCTAGTTTGGTTTGGGTTGGCCTTAGGGCTGCTTATATAAGCAAGGGAGGCCAGAGCTCGCGGTGAGTCGACTTTGGGCTGTTTCTCTTGTGTTTTGATCAATAAAATTTGTATTTTAGAGGAGCTTTTGTGCCTTGTTCGTCCGACTTGTTTCAGACAAGTTTTTCTCGTCGAGTTTCTGCACAACACTATGTTGCTTCGGTGTCTTTATCATAACTCGAGTTTTACAAATCCAATTGATGTGATCTTTTTGGGTTGTCTTCACAACTTTATTATCTATCATTGGTGAAAATTTCACGGTCATTGGATTTGTGGTTTCTGATCTACACGAGTTTCTTTGCGGTGTTACAGATCTGATTTTTTGACTTAGGTAGAACAGATTGACCTTTTTTCGATCTTTCGGTCATAACTTAAGTTTATCGATGGTTTTTCGTGATTATTATTGTGATATCTTCGTGACTTTTTTCTTCACAATTTATACTGGTTTTATCAAAATTGATCACGTTTAGATTAGTCGCACACATTGTTTCTTTATCAGATTGTTTTTCTGTCGAGGGGTTTTTGTTGCTTCCAATGAAAAAGTTTTAAATCTACCATTCACCCCCTTCTGGTAGCTTTTCACGTGCTCTTCGATCCTACAGACTCTGACATTCGGCAAAGATTACATCAAAATTGAGGATGTTACTGCAATGTTACTAGCTCAAGAGCAAAGAAGGAAGAACAATGCAGTAGAAGAACCTCAAGCTGAAGGTTTGCTGATCAGAGGTGATAATGCCAAGGAGAAGGTGGAGGTCAAGAGAAATAAGAAGAATAGAGTGTAGTGCTATATCTGCAAGGAGTGAGGACACATTAAAAGGGATTGTTCAACAAAAATAAAGGCTTCAAGTGCTAATGTGGTAACTCTTAAGAGTGACTCGGATAGTGACAGTGATGTTCTCTCAGTGATTATCGAAATACAATCGACTGAACCATGAATGTTAGATTCAGCAAGCTCTTTTCATGCAACGCACAAAACAATGTATCTCTTCATACAAGTCAGGTGATTTTGGCAAAGATTATTTAGGAGATGATAGGAGACACCCTGTTATTGGAATAGGTGAGATCAAGATCAAGACTCAAGATGAACGAGGTTAGCACGTGCTTCGAGGTGTTAAGCATGTACCGAAGCTGCAAAGGAATCTAATTTCGCTTGAGGCTCTACATTGTGATGGTTTGTTATGCCGAGCTGAGCCAGATGGAAATACAATGAACGTCATGAATGAACATGAGACTGTGATGGTAGGAGAGAGAGTAACATCAAATTTGTAGAAGTTACAAGGATGTTCCGTTATAGGTGGAGCCTTGGAAGATGGAGTTGCGGAGAAAGCAGTGTTCTCTATGGTCGGCGAGTCTAAGACGTTGGACTTGTCGGGTTGCTCTCCGTAAGCTACGAAGTTGACAACTCAAGTCCGGGTACATAGAGGTTGACACATGACGACTTTAAGATGGTGCAATATTCACCAATGTGGAGTTTGTTGGATATGTGTCAAATATTGCGTACGAGTTGGTTACGTTTAGGACTTTGAATTGTATTAGCGGTGTAGTGTAGAGTTTGTGTTGAACTTTGTACCAACCTTCTTATAAATATAAGAGAAGGACCGCTGTTGTAACCACGACGACAACATAGCGATATGCTTGCATGGAGGAGGCGGCGGCTCTCTCCAGGACCTCATAGCTGGTGCTGTCACGCATTAGGGAGGAGTGCCTGTAGTCATGTTCCGAAGATGTAGGTTTCGGATGAATCCGTTAACAAATATCGTGCCTAGCGTATTGTTCGTGATGTTGCATCGTATTACTCGAAATATCCATGGTTACCTCTGCGTGCATATTTTATTACAGCAATGTATCTAGGCGACGGATAAATCCAGCCAGGGAGGAAGATGCGACAAACGGCCAGAACTGAATGGGAATAGTTTATTCCATATGAACCGTGTCATATATTGCAAAAAAATCATTTGCTGTCGGCACTCGGCAATAGCTTCTGACCAGTTTTAACGCTTGCATGACCCAATGATTACTTACACCTTTGTTTCCTGAAGCACGCACGAACGAGTCCCGAAGCTTCGCGATCTAGTAGCTCCCCTCGTCCGCTGATCGCCGGTGTTGAGCAGCGTGACCGTGAGGGACCCTTCCTTGTACATAACACTACTACAATAAGCCTCATCATAGGCGGCTCCAAACCTATTATCACAAACGGCTTTTAAAACCGCCTGAAACGAAGAGCCTGTGATAATCTGCAATTTCACAGGCGGAGAAGTGATACCGCCTGTGAAGACACATTATCATATGCGGTTCTTTACTTAGGCTAGCCGCCTGTGAAGATATTTTATCACAGGCGGGTCGTGCATCATATATAACTGCCTGTGATAAATGTCTTATCACAGGCGGGTATTGCAGTATAACTAACCGCCTATGATAATGGTGTTATCATAGATGGACGTTGACCTACATCAGCCACCTGTGAAGACCTTTTAATGCAGCCGGTTTCTACCATAACAGTAACCGCCTGTGATAATTAGGTTATCACAGATGGTTCTTTACTTGTATCTAGCCGCCTGTGATAATTGTTTTTCACAGGCATGCCTAGCCGTTGGTTAATAACCGCCTGTGATAAGGTATAACCTATGCAGTACTACTGTTGTTATTTCTAATTTCCAGGTCAATTCAATATAATCACAGAACAAAAAACAACAATATCATCACAAAACATAAGTCAACAATATTATCATCACAGAAGTCAATTTCACTGAAACAATATACAAATGTACAAGTTACAGATACAATTCATCTCAAAGTTTACAAGTTTTCACTAAAAACTGTTTCTATTGGCATAGTCGCAAAGTTCTGGTACATCAGCTGCTGCACAATTCTCATCAAAGAACTTCTCTTTTTTGTGCAAAATTTCACGACGAATGAACTGACAGAGTTCAGCAGCAATCCTGTCGGCTCCTCCACTAGGAATACTTCCACAAACCGGCCATTCTTCGTTCAGATTCTTCGTGTGCTGCAATATAACACATAACAAGGTTTAGAATGTATTGGTTTGAACAATCTCAAAGTATAGATCAAAGTGAGAGTATACATGAATTTATTTGGTATTTTGGGGGCAGTTGTACTATGAGGAATTGAATTTTGAAGTTAGAATCAAAATATGAAAATAATGTTTCTGGTAATATTGAACAGAAAAGAATATAAGCATTAAACTATGCTAGTTACAATGAAAATGAAACACAAAAGTAAGAAAATAAGGTATCAATATTAAAGATAACTTACATCCTCACGATTCACTCTATATACGCCGGCGGTCCGAAGATACTCGCATACATAATACCCGCATAAGACACTCCCAGCAGGCTGCTTCGGACAAGCATAATACGTTTTAATATTCAATACATTCGGGTTGGAAGGTCTCTCACTGCCAAGCTATTCCGCGTAAAACCGCCAAGCACTGTAATACAAGAAATGTCATATAAAACTTGTCAACACATTCTAAATGTGCGTAAATTAAATTATTTAATAAATGTACAGTTTCAAAATGGAAAGGAAATCTTTGTAACGATCTGGTGAGAAATCGGCCGAGTCCAAGACTGTTGCCATTCCTGCATTGGCTTGATGAAGATCATTATGTAGTGATTACTGCAAACATACAAACACACGTGTTAACAATTGCCAATAATTGCTATTTCAATGTCATGTGTCGAACTTACTCAAAGTGGTACAGAGACTTTACGAGGTCCTTGCCGTCTCTGACAAAGTTAAACATCGCATGTCCTATGTAAGCTGCAACTTCTGTCCTTCTATCCTTCTTAAGTTTTGCGATTAATTTGTCAAAATCTTTTTTTTTCATATGTTTGTACTGTGCTGAGTCTCGATTCGCTTGGACGTCGAATAACGACTTTGCAATCCTAGTAGGGTCAAGGATACCTGTCTTGCGCTCCAACTTTTTATTATCCATGTATTGCATCCTATTGAAGAAGTCCAGAATTGTTATAATCTCATGAAATGCATATGCGTGTAGTAAGAAAAGCAAATACAAAATATTAGAGTACTTACAAGCACCAGACGAGCAGCAGGTTGATTTCGAGCATGCCCCGATGGAAAAGGGCATGCAACTCTTCAAATAAAATGACTCTATCTACTCCAGTGCTCCAGAATGCTTTTTTTTGGAATACGAAATGTGACACAATTAAGACCATATTTTGTGCTGGCAGTGATGTACCACTCATGCATTCTTCTGAGCTGGACGGGTTGTTTGCTAAGTTGTACGGATGTCATGAACGGCTTCCCATTCTTAAATTCAGGAGGAACATCTTCAAGCTTGTATATTGGAACTCCTGGTTTAACTAAAGCCGTCCGCTGATTATACATGACACCGTCTTCTTCCCACTCCTCGATATCTCCTAATGATGGCTCATGAGAAGAACGAGATGCACTCGATTTTATAATATTTTCCTTCATAGTTTCCAAATATTTTGACACTTCTGATGAAGGTTTCTTATTTTCGTATGGGGTAACTTTGATAGGCACTGATGATCGAGGAGTAGTCGTCAGAAGTTGGACACTGGCTTGTTGTTGAACCTGTTGTTCAACTGATTGCTCTTTACTCCCAGCAGTTGGCTCTAATACTACTTCAAGTTGTTGCTCAACTGGTTGCTCTTTACTAGCAACAGCTTGCTCTGGTACTGCTTGAAGCTGTTGTCCAACTTGTTGCTCTTGGATATCATCCTTGCTGAGACATAGGGGGAGTGGATCTTCATGCACTTTCACCTTAGAAGATGAGGTTGCAGTATTTGGAGATGCGACGGGGCTAGAAATTGGCTCATCGTCCAACACGATATCACGTCGGTGCCAATTGGTTGATAGCCTGCCCCAGAGTCGCGATCCCCTCAGGTGTGACGTGGTCTATTTCATAATCTTCATAATAATTATCAATGATCTGAAGCACTTGCACCACAACATAATAAAACGGAAGTGGATTCCCGTTGAAGTCACGATCAGGCTTTGCCATAACAGTGGCAACCTGTTTGGTTTTTTTCCCTGCTCTGCCTATCGGGACAAGAAGACGACAAGATTTGTCGTTAGCAATATCATCGACAGGAAACTTATGGGTTGACCCTGAGCCTGGCACGGAACCAACACTGCTAGGGTAGGCAGTTGTAGATACTAGTTGCTCCTTTTGCACCGGAACCATCACTGTACTCGGTGCCACTAATTGTGCCGGTTGTCTAAGTTGTTCCATTATTTCTTGCATATTTTCTTTGACCTTTTGAGCAATCGTTTCATCAAGTGTTTTCTTAAACTTCTCACGTCTTCTATATGTGTCTTTATCTTTAGGGAAACCATCTAGCCAAGACATTTGAGAAGAGACCGCTCGAACCCGTCCGCTGTGTTCAGGGTTTCCTAAGATAGCGGTAAGTTGGTCATTCTCCCTCTTCGTCTTGAAGAGACCCTTCTGTTGCTTTTCAATTACTTGTTTCATTTTATCCTCTACTTCATTCAGAGAGTCGGGCTTTTCAAGTTTGCCCTCGCTGGTCAAACCTGACTGAGCAAAGACCCAGCGTTGAGTTCGCTCATCGCACCCTTCTAATGGGTGAGGATTGCCCTTACTGGTAATTTCGTCTAATATCTTATTCCATTTCTGGACTTTGGGGGCATATCCGGCAGACCCCAAGCGATGATGGTATTTGTTCTTTTTTGCAAGCTCTGACCTAGTTGCACTTAGAGCTTTAGCATCAGGTGTGCTCTATTGACGAACAAACTCTTGCCACTGAGCTTGTGTGATTTTTCCCATCTTCCTCGGGCTAGGGACCTTATTGGCCTTAACATAAGCATTCATTTCACTCTTCCAGCATCGAAACTTCTTGCCACAAGAGACCAATGTTGCTTTCTTTACAGCTTCTTCTGTGCCTTTCGGGGACTTGAATTGTTTCTTTATCTTTTCCCACAACTCATTCTTGGTCTGCTGGGGTAATTTCCTCCAATTCTCGGTTGTGATTAGCACAACCTCCCTAACAAGAAAACCACATGCATTACGGTACTTGGTAACTGAATCCAGTGGTTCTTGGGGAAGCCCACCTGGACCGACCCTTGTTATGTACATGATGCGGTCCAATGGACCCTTATTGGGACCTTGTTGTCCTCGTTTCCGCTTGAGTGAAGCTGAGGATTCATCCATTGGAGAACCTTCTGCGGTTTTAGGAGCCGATGTCACCTCATTGTCTTCGCGATTAATCTAGGTAGAAAAAAAAAATATAAGACTTCGTATACTTGACAACCAACATTAACTTGAACTGTTGAAGTTAAGATTCATGATCCATACCTCGTCGGCAGGATCATATTCCGGGTCTAGATCCACTGAAGTCTTTTTAATTTTTATATTCGGAAAAGGATCCGATGGACTATGATAGGAGCCTAAACTGCTGGAGTCAGTAAACTCCATATTGTCTTCTTTGTTGTTACTACCAGGACCAGTCTTCTTAGGGCTTTCCATGCTAGATCTAATAAGACAAAAAATCTAATAAATGGCATATTAACTCTACATGAAGTGTTGCATGAAGAAAAAGATGGAAGCATTCTAGGATTTGATAAGGCATTCTAGGGTTTAAGGCAACTGACCAAAAGGTTCCTATACATTGCGAGGGTGACAAGCATGTTAAAGTTGATCACCAACAATGGCAATTTTATCTTTTTATTCTAAATAGGCTAGCTTCATTCAGAGTGGCGACCACGTTCTTGAGGTTTACTAGGCGGCTCCTAGCTCCGGACCTATAACTGATCAAACAAGGGACAAAAAGCAAAACCTCCAGCCTTTTTCTAGTATCAAGAATCGCAAAGTGTGGCACTTGGATTTGGATGGTGAGGTGAGGCGAGGCGAGGTAGCTGCAGGCGAGAAGAGACACTCTTTTTCAGCGATCATCTCTACAACCGTGGGATTTGCACGGTAAAAAGAGATAAAAGACCCACATTCTCAAACGAATCAGGAATCTGAAAACATTCGCCAAAATCTAATCCCGGTGTGCCCGACCGCACCAAATGGGCTCATCATGGCAGCAGGTTCAGCCATCATGAAAGGCATTATGTACCCTACATATGATGGCACCAAGGATTTCTGGGATGGTCAATTGTCCTGGCTGTTTAGAAAACAGGACAGGGAAGTCGGCGCCTCCTATAGTGATAAACTTGGTGAGTTCTAGAGGTTCACGAGGTTTAGGTGACTTGATTAAGTCTGAGCATATGAAACTTTTGGTGGAATATTTCTCATAGGATGGGATTAACCAGGTCGAGGGGTTGGGGGCTTATTTTTGAAATCCCCCTTCATGTGACTCCAAATCCTATATGGATTGTAACTCAATTCGTACTAGGACTAGGACTTGTTCCTAAACTGTATCTGACTCCTAACTTTATTCAGAGTAGGACTCTACTAATATCGTTAAGGACGAAATCTGCTTTATCTAGAACAATCATATACCCCTAGACTGGTGTTTCTGCAACTTTGTCCAAAGTCCAAGTTCGACTCCTCTACTAGGTGCACCAGATACCTAGATCATCCAACAAAAATGAAGTCCCAATATATCTAGTTTGATACAAATGGTGCTAACAAATCATAAATGGGTACATAAACTTTTTTCCTGTGAAATGCCTTAATATTAAGCTGAGTTCAATAATGGGATACATAATTGTTTTAACTCATGCAATGCTTCTGTAATTCTTCACATCATCATGATTGAATAAGCTATTCAATAAATAAACTCATAGTCATATAACAGCTACACTATCAGCAAGAATTATTCAACATAGTAATATATCATTCTCCAAAGGATAAGATACATATATGTTTATTGTACGTGTTCATATATTTCAATTTGACCATTGTACTAAAAAATGCAAATCATAGCCACTAATTTCGTTCAATTGTGCCAATATGGCCATTATCATCACAATCCTACGTATTTGAGTGACACATCATATGTTTGGCATCCAACACCGCTAGAAGATGGACACACCTACTTCCAATAGAGTTCTCATTGCAGTTACCCCCTCAACCTAACTCATTTTGTGTATCGAGTGTGAGTCACCATGAATATTCCAGTTCATTACGTATTCGAATTCCGGCCAGGTGAGGACATTGGGTTGCTCGAACTGCTGCTGCGTAGAATTGATGGAAGTACACCGACAACCCAAGGATGCCTACCCACCGAACCTAACCAAAGATGCCACCGAACTTGACAATTTTTCGAATTCCACCGAACTCTAACCAAGGATGCCTATCATTTTCCAATTCCCGAACCCTAACCAAGGATATACAAGGCGGCGGCGAGGGCGGGGAGGGAGGCAGCACAGTGAAGGAGGATGGAAGGTCGAAGGGTTTAGGGTTTACCTTGAAGCTCGGCGGCGGCGGCAATGGCTTCGCTCGGCACACCTGGAAGTGACGAGGGCGAAGCTCGGCGGTGATGGCGAAGCTCGGCGACGGCAAAACTCGGCGGCGTACCTGGAAGTGACGAGGGCGAACACTTGGCGGCAAATGAAATTTTGGCAGCCTAACGGCGTCTAGGTGTTTCGCCCGAGTTAGGTTTTTCCAACGCTGTCGAGGGGTATATATAGACTCCCATTTTCTCAGGCGGATTTTAAGTACCGACCGCCTGAGAAGATTGTTACCTCAGGCGGGTTTTACTTACCAACCGCCTGAGAAGATACAATTATCTCAGGCGGTTGGTAAGTAATACCCGCCTGACATAAACATCTTCTCAGGCGGTTATAAGTACCAACCGCCTATGAGACATGTCGACGTCCATGCGCGACCTTTCTTTTCCCTGAGGCGCGACCTTTCAATGCACGGTAAACCAACTGCTCCACGCGGCCCTTATTAAAGACGCGCCATCACCCTTTAGTTCTCCACAAGTGTGTCGCTCACTTTGAATCCTCTTGTTTTCTTCATCTTCCTCCGCTCTGACGATCCAACACCACTATGGCCGACCTTCCGCCGCCAAGCCCTCCGAGGGAGCCACCTTGCAAGAAACTATGTTGCAGCTCCCCCGAGAAGATCAACACCCAGCAGCACCTCCTCATGGCGCGAGAGGCGTACAACAATACATCTCGCACCATGAGTGCCTTGGGGCTGGGTACCCTTCCAGAGTATCCTGGAATGGGTACCATGGGCCACTACCTCTACGCCCTCACAGGGGTGGCTGATCGTCTCGACATTCTGTTCGCGACGATAGCCCAGGTTCTTGGCCCCGAGGGTCGTAGAACGCTGGTGGAGGCGAAGGCTAGCAACCTCGGGGTTGCACCGCCGGTGCAGCCGGTGCAGCCAGTGCAGTCGGTGCAATCGGTCCTGTCTCCTATTGCACCGACACCGGAGTCGCCGCCGTAGGAGGAGGAGGAGGAGAAAGAGCAGTAGGAGTAGGAGTAGAATTTAATTAGTTTTTCTTTATTGTTTTTAGTTGCTTCTGTTTTGTACATATTGTTAATGAATGAAATCTATCTTAGTTCATCTATGTGATTGAATATTACTTGTGTATCTTGTGTGTTCTTGTGTAAATATTGTGCATTTTGTGTGTTCTTTTGTGAGACGTGTGATTGAATATTGTTAATGAATGAGTATCTTGTGTGTTCTTCAACTGTGTGAATGAATGAATGTGTAGTGTGTTCATTGTTAATTAAAACCCGCCTGAGAAGAAGATTATCTCAGGCGGTTGGTAAGTAATACCCGCCTGAGATAAACATCTTCTCAGGCGGTTATTAAGTACCAACCGCCTGTGAAGATATTTACTTCTTCTTAATTAATATTCTTGATTAAATGTGGGTCCTTTAAAAGGCAAAAATCCACTTTCTTGTAATATTATTGATAAGTAAATGTTACCATTAAATTTCACTTCATAAATCCTTTGAAATTGGTCAGAACATAAAAAACATACAACAAATGCTATTTTTCATTTTTTCTATCTTGATGAATATAATGCTTTTTTCATTTATTTTTTTAGTGGACATATTTACTCATCATACCAACCTCTATGAATTTTTTCAGATTTTTTAATTTTTTTTGAATTAATGTGTGTTCATAATTTGATGAATGCCTCATATGTATATGAGCATTTAGTTAGAATGGTGGATAATTTGAAGTTTGACATGTTGGAATGCTTTTAAAAAAATTAACAAAATTCATACATGTATAAATGATACAAATATGTTCATACCAACAATTTTGAGTGAAGGAACTTTTTTTATGAGATACACAAATGTGAATAATATGTGAGTAGAAATTAATTTGATATTTACCAAAACATTACAATGTCAGCTATACAAGTTTTAAAAATATTTTGTTCAGGTGGTAGATGTTAATTTTATAAAATGTAGAAGAAAGAATCATCGAATTTGGACACAATTTGCAGAATCTAAACATGTTTGAGTATTTATATTGGAATCTAAATAAAAAAGAAGCAAGGGATAAGGAAACTGAATAACAGTATCGGGCATTATCTCAGGCGGTTGGTAAGTAATACCCGCCTGAGATAAACATCTTCTCAGGCGGTTATTAAGTACCAACCGCCTATGAAGATATTTACTTCTTCTTAATTATATTCTTGATTAAATGTGGGTCCTTTAAAAAGGCAAAAATCCACTTTCTTGTAATATTATTGATAAGTAAATGTTATCATTAAATTTCACTTCATAAATCCTTTGAAATTGGTCAGAATATAAAAAACATACAACAAATGCTATTTTTCATTTTTCTATCTTGATGAATATAATGCTTTTTTCATTTATTCTTTTAGTGGACATTTTTACTCATCATACCAACCTCTATGAATTTTTTCAAAATTTTTTAAATTTTTTTGAATCAATGTGTGTTCATAATTTGATGAATGCCTCATATGTATATGAGCATTTAGTTAGAATGGTGGATAATTTGAAGTTTGATATGTTGGAATGCTTTTAAAAAAATTAACAAAATTCATACATGTATAAATGATACAAATATGTTCATACCAACAATTTTGAGTGAATGAACTTTTTTTATGAGATACACAAATGTGAATAATATGTGAGTAGAAATTAATTTGATATTTACCAAAATATTACAATGTCAGCTATACAAGTTTTAAAAATATTTTGTTCAGGTGGTAGATGTTAATTTTATACAAATGTAGAAGAAATAATCATCGAATTTGGACACAATTTGCAGAATCTAGGAATCTAAATAAAAAAGAAGCAATGGATAAGGAAACTGAAGAACAGTATCGGGCATTGTCTCAGGCGGTTGGTAAGTAATACCCGCCTAAGATAAACATCTTCTCAGGGGGTTATTAAGTACCAACCGCCTGTGAAGATATTTACTTCTTCTTAATTAATATTCTGGATTAAATGTGAGTTCTTTAAAAAGACAAAAATCCACTTTCTTGTAATATTATTGATAAGTAAAGGTTACTGTTGGTGGTTTGGAACCGGCAGATCTCCCTACACTGCTAAAGTGATAGTGGAGTTTGATGTTCGGTATGGGCGCGCGGAGATTCAAGAAGGTGAGTAGGAATTGACACAGGAGACACAAGAGTTTACGTGGTTCGGGCCGCCTGAGCGTAATACCCTACTCCACGGGTGTGTTGGTGTTGTATTAGCTGTTTGAGCTTGTGGTGAGCGTCAATGGCACGTGTGTCTCTGGCCTATGTGTGTGTCTTGAACATGTCGTCGGTCTGTCCTTTTATAGTACAAGGGCAGGCCGTTACAAGTTAGCCTGGCCCGACATGTGGCCCCGGCGATTACTAGTATTGACACTTATTTAACACATTTAATTGCTCTTAATGACCCTGTAACGGGCTTTGACAGCACCGTTATTGGTGTTAAGATCATCCGTTTAAGTGTCATTAATATGGTATTAATGACACTTAATCGGGTCTTGAAGTCCTTGATTCCCTTTTGAAGATCCGGAGCCGTTGTGGGGTTTTCGAGGTTAGAGGCTGAAGATCCGACGGTTGGACACGTGGCAGCTCTGGAGCATACTGTGGAAACAGGTAGCTCCGGGGCTACCCGACACGTGTCAGGCCCGGAGCTTCTCTCGGTCTGGGGCTAAGTCCGGAGGTGCCATTTCGGTACATGGCCCGGAGCTTCCCCCTCGTGGGCGGTAGCTCCGGTTTGGTAGTACACGTGGCGACCCAGGGATTAACCATGTTGGAGAAGCGGGTCCGGTTATGTCTGACATGTGGGCCTTCGAGTGTCTTCAAACCAAGTAGATGATTTTCCTTTGAGGTCTTTATAACCTTAAGGGGTGTACGGTTTCTAGGGTACCGACAGTGGCCCCCTGGACCTACCTCCGGGGAAGTCATTCCGCCGGAGGTGGGTCCATCCTCGCGACCTTTGAACTGAGTCTTCAAGGGTCTTTGAGGGTGCTGTTGGCAAGGACTTGGAATTAAATCCTCGCCGAGTGGCGTATCCCGCGTGCGGCAGATGAGATCTTTGGCGTGTGGATCTCACGCAATTGAAGGTCGCCGGTTCCCGATACGAAAACCGTATCGGTTCCGTGCGCCCTGTCAGTCCGCCGCCTTTGGGCTTCCCGCCTCTTGATGACAACCGTTCACCTGGGTAAGAAACTCGACTTGATCATCGGGGTGGTCCCGGGCCCGCTTGTCATCGGCTGGGTAGAATTTTTGGGTGGTACCTTCGACTTCCTTGCGGTTTCCATCCAAGCGTTGCGAGGGCTTACTTAAGAAGGAAAGTGCGCACCGTCGGGAGTTCTTTACGCCTCTCATCTGTTCTTGCGATCAAAGTCCCAACTTGTGCTTCACTTTTCTTCTCTTGCCTAGCTGTGCCGCGATGGAGTTGGGTCTCCGCGAGAGTCGCTTGAAGACCGATGGCGATTTGAAGAAGGTCCGGGCCCTCATGGGGTGGTCCTCGGACTTCTTCAACCGTTCGGTCCGCGCCGGTGGAGAGCTCCCATTCGAGAAGGAGCACGCCGGCGAAATGGTGTACTTCTCCTCGTACGCCATGGTGGGGTTGATCCCACCTTTTTCTTCCTTTTTCTTGATGCTACTAGACTTCTATGGTCTGCAGTTATACCACCTTGGCCCTTACTCCATTCTCCTCGTGTCCATCTTCGTCCACTTCTGTGAGATGTGGGTGGGCATCCCCCCTGCATTGAACTCTTCCGGACCTTCTTCACCGTCCACACCACTGGCCAGAGCAATGAGTACCTTGGCTTCTACTACTTTGTGAAGCGCAAGAAGTGCCCGTTCAAGTACCTCCGGTCATTTCCCTCTGGGAAGTGGGATGACTGGAAGAAAGACTGGATAGTCGTCAGGGTGGAGGAGCACGAGAGGTTGGAGCTGCCCGATGGTCTTCCCGGCATCGACACAACGATCTGGAGTGAAGCTCCGGTGCTGGCAGAAGCTTTCAACCCTGCTTTGACCAGGATCCGCCAATGCGTGGAGGGAGGATTGACTCCTCAGGCGGTATTTTGCAATTTCATGGTCAACAGGTGGGTGCCGCTGAAGAGGAGGGAGAAACTTGCTTGGGCCCTCAACAGCGTGATGGACGACGACCGGGTTGAGACCGGGTTGAAGTCCAACATGGTGGGGAAAACCTTGGAGTTCCACCACAAGAAGTTCCAGCACGGCATCAACGTCGACGACGACGACTTGACTCCGCCGTCTGCTTTTCTTCCTCTGAACGTAGAAGTGGAGTTCAGCAGGGAGCTCCGGCAGAAGATGCCCATGCTTGACGACCTTGGTGTCGTCGAGAGAAGACCAACCTCCGGGGTAGCAATCCCCGGAGTACCCAAGGATAGCTCCGGCTCTGTTCCTAAGCCGAGGGGAGAAGTCATCGGCAAGGGCAAGGAGCTGGCGGATGAACCAGTGAGCCGGAAGAGGAAGTTGCAGTACGCCGACGGGAGGTCCGTCGGGCCCGCTACTTCTGCGTCGGCTCCTTCTCCCCGGAGGGGAAGGTCCTCTGCAGCTACGGCGACTGTTCCCATAGTGGGGTCATCCCGTAACGCGACTGTTCCCGTGGTGGGGTCCTCTAGGAGCGCAGCTGTTCCCGCAGTGAGGTCCTCCCGGGGTGTTAGCTCCGGTCATACAACTCCAGCTCCTGGGCTGGTGGAAGTCTCCAGGTCCGGGGGTTCTTCCCGATCGAGGGGAGCCCCGACCCGGGAAACACCCGTGGTCGCGACGAGTTCTGGGGGGCCTTCCGGAGCTTCTGCGCCGGCTATGACTAGCCCGGAACGCTCGGGAAAAAGGTTCCGCGCAAGCTGGTGCAGAAGCCTCCCAAGGTAATTTTTGATTTCTACCTTGGATAGTTGTTTTAATTGAAGCAACTACTTTAATTTTCTTCGTTCATCATCTGCAGCGTCTCCAAGAAGGGGAGTGAGGCTCCACCCTCGGCCACAGTGGCTGAAGCCGTGAAAGCGGGAGCTTCTGCTCCTGTCCTGGTGCCGCCTCAAGTGGTGGCTGAAGCTGCGATAGCTCCGGCGCCGGTTGTCATGGTCATGGACCTCGACTCATCCCCAGAAGTTCCCATGGTAGCGTCGGACCACGGGAGTGAAGATGCGCCAGCGCCACATGTCCCGGAGGTTGAAGCCCCGAGTTCTGGTGTTGCGATGATGGAAGCTCCGGCTGTTGAGCCGGAGGATGTAGTAATCCCGGCCTCTGAGCCGGAAATTGTTGAAGCCCCGGCGGTTGAGTCAGAGGTGATTGAAGCTCCGGCGTGCGCACCGGAAACCGAGGTAGTTCCAGCAGTTGGGCCGGCTACCTCCGAAGCACCGGCCGTTCAGCTGGTCATTGTTGAAGCTCCGGCCACAGGGCCGGTCGATGTTGAAGATCTTCCGGCTCCTGAGCCGGTTGTTGAAGAGCTGACGGAGCTCGAGCTCCCATCGGAAGAGGTGCCCAGGCCGGAGCCAGCAGCATCTCCTGCTCCAGAAGCGACGACGTCGGAGGTACCTGCGGCCGAGCCGGAGTGCCCAAGCGAAGTTGCTGGCCCCCTGTGTGAGGAGGTGAACGAGGACCTGGCGGCAGGGCCTTCCTCGATGGCGACTGAGGTCATCCCGGAGGACGGACCTAGTGCCATGGAGACTCAGGGGACCACTCTTGTAGAGTGGGACCCAATTTTTGTATCTGAAGACCGCTGGAACCAGCGGAGGAGACCCCAGCAGGTCCGGAACCAATCCCGTTGTCGCTGTCCATTGACAACGCATGTTCCAGTCTGCGTCAAGTCCAACTGGCCTTCTTCCACGACAGCAAGGCTCTTGAAGAGGAGCGCCAAACCCTTAGGCGATGGCATAATCGGCTCTACTTCAAGACCAAGCTGGCGCAGTCGAGGCTAGCGGATGACAAGGTGTGGATCAAGCGGGAGAAGATCTGCTTGGAGTACTGGGGCAAGTTACTGAATGATAGGGAGAGTATGACTCGTGCCCTCGATGCTCAATCCCGGGAGATCTACGATCAGGCCAAAGCAGCCAATAATGCGGCCGATGCACGCCACGAGCAGCTTGAGGCCATTAACACTGCACTCATCAAGCGTCGAGAGGCGCTTGAAGAGAGGGAGAAATGGCTCGAAGATGAAGAGCAGAAACTCTTAGAGCTGCGGGATGACGTCCTAAGAAGGGAGGAAGAGCTCACCGAGAAGGTGGCTCTGGCTGATAAGGGCCTCGAGGAGCGCGCCAAGAAATTGGAAGAGCGCTGCCATGAGGAAGAGGAGAAGGTCTGGGTGCGAGGGCAGGAACTCTATGAACAAGAGTGTGCCCTTACTGCCAGAGAGAAGAAAGTGAGGGGTAGAGAGAAAGACCTAGTTGACCGCCGAAACAAGATTCACCTCCGGGAGGAGGAGCTCGGAAAACTCGAAAGGCAGGTTGCTGAAAAGATTCAGCAAAATGCCAAAGAAGTTGAGCGCCTTGCCCGTGAGAATTCTGAACTGGTGGCGGCCAGAAGATCCCTAGAAGAGATGAAGGGCTTGAGGGCTGAGGACTCCCTACAGATTTGGGAGTTCTTGAGCAAGGCCAATAATGCACTAACACCGATGGGTTTCAGCCCCGTGCGCCCGGATGATCTGGAGCCGGAGCTGAACCTAGCGCTGCAGGCGTTGAGCGCAACAGGTAGCAAGCTCTCCAAGGTGGGCGATGTCATCGCGGACCAACTGGAGGTTGAGGGGCAATCCCTGGCGAAGAACGTCGCAGAGTACGTGCTGACGTGCTACACCAGCCGGAACTCCCAATTTCCTCTGGACCCGGTGCTTGAATGTCCCGTCGAAGGAGAAGGCGAAGCTACCCGAGCCAGCGTATCGGAGGTTGCCCAGAAGGTCGCCCAATTCTTCCATAGGGTCTAGGACCATCTCTGTAGTTCTCACTTGTATTTTCTCTTCTTCTTCCTCAATTTTGTAATCCCTTGTCTCCAGATGTAATCCCTTGTCTCCAGATAAATGAAATCCCCAAAATTTTTGTGAATTTCAATTTTTGTCTTCAACACTCACTTTTATCTTCACTTGGCCCCCTGGTAGATGTACACAATTTGATTGTAAGCATGTACCAAGAGGATATTGTGCATTGTTGAAGACTCTTTTGCTCCGAACTTGTAGAATTTAGGTTCGAAGTCTTCGATAGTGAAGGCCCCCTGAGGTTGTCGGAGCTTAGAAGCTCCGACATTGTCTATCGCTGGAGCTTAGTAGCTCCAGCAATAGTCTCTATCAACGCGTAGAGCATCGATAGTTAATCCTCCGGGGTGTCGGAGCTTAGTAGCTCCGGCGGTGACCTTTGCCAACACTCAGTTTGTTGGCAGCAGACTCCATTTACGGTGTCTTCTCACCATCTTTTATTCGGCGTCGACGGCTGGCCCCCTTAGGGGAGTCGGAGCTTAGTTAGCTCCGGCTTTTCTCCATCAACGTAGATTTTATTTTTACTGCACACTTAAGCCAAGAAAAATAGTAAAATTTGTTTCTTGTCTATAACTTCGTCGCGGCTTATGACTCTCAAGAAGATTTTAAGTCAAACACGATTCTAAATACAACCGAATTTGTTGTCTTTTCTTCTAGATCCAACTGTACACAGACCCGCCTTACTTCGGCCTGCCGGGGTGTAGGTAGAGTGGCGTACTTAGGATTCTTGACCAGGCTAAGTCGATAGCACACTCCAGCCCTAGATTGGCTTGGCGGCTTTCACGCGAGTTGGCCATGAACAATATTTGAATTCAAAAGAATTGACAGTACAACTCGAATCGTATATAAACCGGTCGAACTAAAATTTCTTAAGAATTGCACGTCTTTGTTATAGAAAAGAAAGAGAAAAATAAAAATGTTGAGCCTGTACAAAATAAATGCACGTGGAGTCTATTTCACATGAGAATGTCTTTCATTATAGGTCCGGGGTACAGGGGAAACAAGTACACTCTTAGGGTACGAAACCAGGGTAAGGGTGTTTCATTTCTCGTTTGACCCAGGGTAGTTAGCGACACTTTTAGTCCTGAGACTGTGACAAGCGTTGCATGAGCTTTGCGGACCTTTCGGGAAAGGTCCGGCTGCTCTCCCGGAGGAACTACCCGATTCTGTACAATGACTCTATAAAATACATCTCAAGTTACTCAAGACTCACCTCCGTGGTATTAAGTGTAGAACTTACGAAGGTGCTCGATGTTCCAGGGATTTGGGAGAGGTGTCCCATCCTCGGTAGCCAAGCGAACGCTTCCGGGACGGGATACTTTAATCACTCGGAAGGGTCCCTCCCAGCCGGGGGAGAGTTTGTTTAACCCTTCTCTGGATTGTATTCTCCGTAGCACCAGATCGCCTTCCTCGAGCTGTCGGTTGTGTACACGCCGCTGGTGATAACGCCTTAGAGCTTGGCGATATCGGGCATTCCGAACAGCTGCTTGGCACCTTCCCTCCTCAAGGAGGTCTAGGTCTTCACGCCGGAGCTGGTCCTGCGCGGCTTCGTCGAAGGTCCGGACCCGGAATGAACCCAAGGTGATTTCCGGAGGAAGGATTGCTTCAGCTCCGTACACCAGGAAGAAGGGTGTCTCTCCGGTTGACCGGTTTGGAGATGTCCTGTTGGCCCATAGAGTGGGCGGAAGCTCTTCAATCCAGTTGGCTCCATGTTTTTTCAAGCGCTCATAAGTGCACGTTCTAAGTCCTTTAAGGATTTCAGCATTTGCTCTCTCGGCTTGGCCATTACTGGCTGGATGAGCTCCGGAGGCATAGCAAACTTGTATGCCGAGGTCTTCGCAATATCCTTGGAATGCGGAGCTTGTGAATTGGGTCCCATTATCAGTGATGATTTTGTTTGGGACTCCATATCTGCATACAATGGACTGCAGAAAGTTGATAGCAGATTGTTTGTTGATTGTCACAACTGGAGTTGCTTCCGGCCACTTGGTGAACTTGTCAATGGCGACGTACAGGAACTTGTAACCTCCGACGGCTCTTGGGAAAGGTCCCAAGATGTCCATCCCCCACACAGCGAAGGGCCATGTAGGAGGTATCATTTGTAAGGGCTGAGCTGGTGTGTGAATTTGCTTTGCATGAAATTGGCATGCTTTGCATTTTTTCACCAGCTCAGTTGCATCCTGGAGTGCTGTAGGCCAGTAGAAGCCGTGCCGAAAGGCTTTACCAACCAGCGTGCGGGAAGACGCGTGGTTCCCACACTCGCCTCCATGGATTTCTGCGAGGAGCTCGCATCCTTCTTCCCTTGTGATGCACCGCATTAGGAT
This sequence comes from Tuctoria greenei, assembly GCA_036927565.1. Lineage (NCBI taxonomy): Eukaryota > Viridiplantae > Streptophyta > Magnoliopsida > Poales > Poaceae > Tuctoria > Tuctoria greenei. The sequence goes on along the minus strand of JAYESD010000006.1, from coordinate 91,004,147 downwards.
GCCATTGGCACCGCGCTGGTAGAGATCCCCTTCTACCAACGTGTATCTTTTAGCCAATCTGACTACCCGGTCAGCGGATACGTCATCATCAGGAAGGATATTGTCTTTCAAGTAGTTCCGGATCTCCGAGATCCATGCATCGGAACTAACTTGAGAATTTGAGTCTTGCGTGCTGGGTTGCTCGGAGCTTCCGGCAGCACCTACGACCCTTGATGGCTGCCATGGTAACAGGGCCATCAGGACCGTCAGCTTCGGGATGCTGATCTCGCCTCCTTCGCTCAGTTCGGCATGCTGAGCTGTGGGTTTCGACAATCTCCGGACAAAAGTTCCATCAGGAGCCGGAGCTCCGGTTGACGCTTTCGTCGAGAGTTCGTCGGCTTCAGCGTTGTGGGCACGCTGAACATGGTGGAGATCTAGGACTTCAAAGTCCTTCTGAAGCCTCTGGACTTCAAGGAGGTAAGCAGCTAGCTGGATATTATTGCAGGAGCATTCACCCTTCACCTGCTTAATGATGAGCTGTGAATCTCCATTGACCAGCAATTGCTTGACACCATATGACAGTGCCACCTTTAGTCCGTAGATGAGTGCTTCATACTCTGCCATGTTGTTGGTTACCTTGAAGTCAAGGTGTACCATGCATTTCACCTTCTCCCCAGTCGGTGCAAGGAGAAGGATTCCAGCTGCGGCCCCCTGCTTCGGCATGGAGCCGTCAAAGTAGAGGGTCCAGTGAGGCTCGGTGAAGGTTGGAGCTTGATGCTCCGTCTTCTGCTCACTGGGGCCCCCAGGGTTTGATGGAGAGGGAGTCCATTCTGCCACAAAATCTGCCAATGCTTGACTCTTGACTGCTTGCCTTGAAATAAATTCAAGATCAAATTCAGCCAACTCCGCAGCCCACTTTGCAATATTCCCAGTTGAATTGGGATTATGCAAGATTGCTCTAAGTGGATAGGAGGTCACCACTGAGACTTTGTGAGCTTGGAAGTAATGGCGAAGCTTCCTGGAGGCAATAAGAACTGCATAGAGCAGCTTATGAACCTCTAGGTATCAAGTCTTGGCATCATGTAGTACTTCACTAATGAAGTACACTGGGCGCTGAATGGTCCGGACCCTCCCGGAGGGGTCCGGAGCTTCCTCTTCACTGACTCGGATCCTCTCGGAGGAGACCGGATTTTCTTTGGGGACCTCCGGGTTCTGACTGGAGGAACCCGGAGCTTCTTCAGAAATGACCTGAACCCTCCCGGAGGGGTCTAGGTCTCCTGAAGCGACTTCTTGTGGATTCGAATCTGGGAGCTGCGACCCAGACTCGCTTTCAGGAACCTCCGGACCCTCCCGAAGGGGTCTGGATTCCTGAGTATGGGGTAGTTCTGGTCTCTCCGCAACCAGAACCATACTGACGACTTCGTCAGTAGCTGAAATATAAAGCAATAAAGGCTCACCAGGGTTCGGAGCTACCAGAATTGGTAGGGTGGTGAGGAACTGTTTCAGCTCCTGGAATACCTTTTCTGCTTCTTCGGACCATTGGAATGGTCCGGACTTCCTCAATAGCTTGAAGAAAGGGGAGTGCCCATTCCGCCAGTCTTGAGATGAACCGGCTGAGGGCTGCTAGACATCTAGTTAACTTTTGGACGTCCTTGATGCGGGTTGGTGGCCGCATGTCTTCAATGGCCTTAATCTTCGCCGGATTAGCTTCTATGCCCCGGTGACTTACCAGGAAACCAAGAAGTTTTCCGGAGCTAACCCCGAAGACACACTTGTCTGGGTTTAGCTTTGTGCGGGTGGTCCGTAGCTTGTCGAAGACAGCCTGCAAGGTGTCAAGGAGTGACTCCTTGTTCCTGACCTTGACCATGATGTCATCGACGTACACTTCCACTATGTCTCTAATAAGTTCTTCAAAAGTTTGTACATAGCTCGTACAAAAGTTGAAGCTGCATTCTTGAGACCAAAGGGCATGGCTATATAACAATACAATCTATCTACTGTGATGAATGAAGTATGCTCTTCATCTTCCCTAGACATCCTGAGTTGGTGATATCCGGAATATGCATCTAGGAAACACAGTAATTCACACCCGGAGGTGGAATCCACTATCTGATCTATTCTAGGTAGTGGGAATGGATCTTTTGGACATGCCTTATTTAGTGTGGTGTAGTCGATACACATCCGAAGCTTCCCGCCGGCCTTGGGCACAACGACTGGGTTTGCCAGCCATTTTGGATGGAAGACTTCTCGGATGAATCCGGCTTCGAGTAACTTCTTCACTTCTTGTCGAATGAAGTTCTGTCGCTCTACGGATTGCTTCCGAGGCTTCTGATGCACAGGCCGGGCATCGGGGCAGATCTTCATATTGTGCTCAATCACTTCCCTGGGGATCCCAGGCATTTGTGACGGTTGCCAAGCAAACACATCGACGTTAGCCCGGAGGAAAGTGATGAGTGCGAGTTCCTATTTGTCATTCAATCCTCCCGATATACGGGTGGTTTGAGCGGCATCGGAACCAATTTGGACGACTTTGACGGGAATGTCGGTGTCGCCGCTTGGCTGCACTCGAGGTGCAGAAGTCGAGCCTCGTTGGCGAATGCTCAGGGGTTTTGGAGCTTGCTCCTGCCTGGAGTCCTCCTCTTGCGCTGTGGTGAGCGCATGGAGTTCTTCCAGTGCAGTTACTCCGGCAGTGCGATCTCCGCGGATCCGGAGAACGCATACTGGCGTTGGCATCTTCAACACCAGATAACCATAATGAGCAGCTGCCATGAATTATACAGGGCAGGTCTACCCAAGATGACATTGAAGGGTAAGTTGATCTGAGCGACGTCGAAGACCAACTTCTCGGTGCGGTACTTCTCCCGTGTCCCGAAGGTAACAGGGAGAGTAATAGCTCCGAGTGGGGTGATGGCCCCCGGACCTACTCCGGAGAAAGGTCGATAGGGGTGGAGATCCGAAGGTCAAAGCTGAAGCTTAGTGAAAGCTTCGAAGCTGATGAGGTTAAGCCCCGAACCTCCGTCTACCATGACGTGGTGGAGCTGGATGTTGTTGATGGTAGGAGATACCATCAAGGGTAACTGTCCTGCTCCAACCATGCTCCAGGGACAATCCGAAGCATCAAAAGTGATGGATGTGTCCATCCACTTTCGGTGAGGTTCCGGCCTGACTGTAGGAGCTACAACGGCCATATCCCGACGCATAGTCTTGATGACACGACGGGAGGTGATATCCCATGATCCACCAAAAATGGTGTTCATGGTCTTCCGACGCTCGTTGTCAGAGACGTCAGAATCATCGTCGACGGAGGTGTAGACGGCCTTTAGGACCTTTTTGGGATCCTGGAACCCTAACTCCTCTTCAGCCGGAGCTTCGTCAACTTTTTGCTTTCCTTCCCTTTGTCGGAAAGGAGATTCTTCCCGGCGCTTGTTGTAGCGCTCGACAAGGTTTTGGACCTCCCGGCAGTCTTCCAAACTATGGATGCCCGTTTTGTGAATGGGACACCACACTTTGGGTTTGCCACCGTCTTCAGAAGACGGTCGAGGTCGCTTCTCGGGGCGTGGCCCCCGGCCACCCGGAGCTGCAGCAGCTGCAACGTTGGATGTGCCGGCCGACGACTTCTTCTTGCCGTTGGTCTTCTTTTTCTTCTTGCCACCCCCGGAGGTAGCGGCTTCTTCTTTGGAGGATTTCTTGTGACCCTCCGAGATTGGTTTGGAGTGCATCTCACGGCCCTCCGCAGCTCTGGCACATTTGTCAGCCAAGCTGAAGAGTTCCGTGACACTGGTGATCTCCTTGATCGTCAGTTTCTCCAACATCTTCTTGTCCCGTACACCCTGTCGAAATGCCACAATGACAGAGGCACTAGAGATAGAAGGGATAGTGTTTCGTACCTGAGAGAACCTCTGGATGAATGATCACAAGGATTCTCCCCCTTTTTGAACGACCGCAAAAAGGTCTAGTTCAGTGCCTGGTCGGGTGTATGAACTCCCGAAGTTGGCAGTGAACTGATGGCACAGCTCCTCCCAACTGTTGATAGAGTTGGGTGGAAGGCTCATAAACCAGGACCTGGCAGTCCCAGTTAAGGCCACTGGAAAGTAAATGGCCATCACGGCCTCGTTTCCTCTAGCTGCCAAGATTGCAGTGGAGTAGATCTGAAGAAATTCAGCGGGATTGACAGTCCCGTCGAATTTTTCCGGCAGGTGAGGCCAGAACTTCTGTGGCCACCTAACCATCCGCAGGTGCATGGCTAGGGCTGAAAAACCTCCTCCCACTCCTTCAGGAGCAGAAAGGTCCTGAGCTTCCCGTCTTTCACGGGCACGCTCAATATGGACTCGGCCGTCCTGCTGGCGGTATCGGCGATCAAGCTCTGCCCGGAGGTCGTGAGTCGAAAGCCTAGATACCGTGTGAGTGCGTCGTGCCCCGGAGGGAAACGACGTCACTTGTTGTGACGCAGCACGTCTCCTGCTATTGGAAACGTGTGGACCAAGTCTTCCAGACAAAGTCCGCCGCTGCGACGGGGCTCTTTCTGAAGGAGGAGGACCCTGGTTGCTGAGGCGTTCGGCTGCTGCTGCAACCAAATGCTCCACATCAGCCCTCCACTGCTCCAGTGCATCCAGGGATGCATCCGGAGGTGATGGGCGTTGGAGAAGAGCACGCGCTGCATGGAGCGCGTGTTCCGGGTTGTCATGATTTGCCAACGCAGTAATTGACGCCGGCACACCATCACGTTGCCCACCACGATTTGCTGGAGGAGACAGTGGTGGTGGGAGTGTGACTCCTGCTGGTGCTGAGGCTCCTGCTGGTGGCTGCCTATTGGAGGGATTGCCCCTAACAGCCTGAGCAGCAGGTTGGCCGTTGGATGATCCAGCAGCAGAGTTCACCATTCTCAAAATCTCAGGCGCCCCTACCTGGCGCGCCAACTGTCGGTGGTTTGGAACCGGCAGATCTCCCTACACTGCTAAAGTGATAGGGGAGTTTGATGTTCGGTATGGGCGCGCGGAGATTCAAGAAGGTGAGTAGGAATTGACACAGGAGACAAGAGTTTACGTGGTTCAGGCCGCCTGAGCGTAATACCCTACTCCACGGGTGTGTTGGTGTTGTATTAGCTGTTTGAGCTTGTGGTGAGCGTCAATGGCGCGTGTGTCTCTGGCCTATGTGTGTGTCTTGAACGTGTCGTCGGCCTGTCCTTTTATAGTACAAGGGCAGGCCGTTACAAGTTAGCCTGGCCCGACATGTGGCCCCGGCGGTTACTAGTATTGACACTTATTTAACACATTTAATTGCTCTTAATGACCCTGTAACGGGCTTTGACAGCACCGTTATTGGTGTTAAGATCGTCCGTTTAAGTGTCATTAATATGGTATTAATGACACTTAATCGGGTCTTGAAGTCCTTGATTCCCCTTTGAAGATCCGGAGCCGTTGTGGGGTTTTCCAGAGGTTAGAGGCTGAAGATCCGACGGTTGGACACGTGGCAGCTCTGGAGCATACTGTGGAAACAGGTAGCTCCGGGGCTACCCGACACGTGTCAGGCCCGGAGCTTCTCTCGGTCTGGGACTAAGTCCGGAGGTCCCATTTCGGTACATGGCCCGGAGCTTCCCCCTTGTGGGCGGTAGCTCCGGTTTGGTAGCACATGTGGCGACCCAGGGATTAACCATATTGGAGAAGCGGGTCCGGTTATGTCTGACATGTGGGCCTTCGAGTGTCTTCAAACCAAGTAGATGATTTTCCTTTGAGGTCTTTATAACCTTAAGGGGTGTACGGTTTCTAGGGTACCGACAGTTACCATTAAATCTCACTTCATAAATCCTTTGAAATTGGTAAGAACATAAAAAACATACAACAAATGCTATTTTTCATTTTTCTATCTTGATTAATATAATGCTTTTTTCATTTATTTTTTTAGTGTACATTTTTACTCATCATACCAACCTCTATGAATTTTTTCAGATTTTTTTAAATTTTTTTGAATCAATGTGTATTCATAATTTGATAAATGCCTCATATGTATATGAGCATTTAGTTAGAATGGTGGATAATTTGAAGTTTGACATGTTGGAATGCTTTTAAAAAAATTAACAAAATTAATACATGTATAAATGATACAAATATGTTCATACCAACAATTTTGAGTGAAGGAACTATTTTTTATGAGATACACAAATGTGAATAATATGTGAGTAGAAATTAATTTGATATTTACCAAAACATTACAATGTCAGCTATACAAGTTTTAAAAATATTTTGTTCAGGTGGTCGATGTTAATTTTATACAAATGTAGAAGAAAGAATCATCGAATTTGGACACAATTTGCAGAATCTAAACATGTTTGAGGATTTATATTGGAATCTAAATAAAAAATAAGCCAGAGATAAGGAAACTAAAGAACAGTATCGGACATTATCTCAGGCGGTTGGTAACTAATACCCGCCAGAGATAAACATCTTCTCAGGCGGTTATTAAGTGCCAACCGCCTGTGAAGATATTTACTTCTTCTTAATTAAAATTCTTGATTAAATGTGGATCCTTTAAAAAGGCAAAAATCCACTTTCTTGTAATATTATTGATAAGTAAAAGTTACCATTAAATTTCACTTCCTAAATCCTTTGAAATTGGTCAGAACATAAAAATCATACAACAAATGCTATTTTTTTTGTTTTTCTATCTTGATGAATATAATGCTTTTTTCATTTATTTTTTCAGTGGGCATTTTTACTCATCATACCAACCTCTATGAATTTTTTCAGATTTTTTAAATTTTTTTGAATCAATGTGTGTTCATAATTTGATGAATGCCTCATATGTATATGAGCATTTAGTTAGAATGGTGGATAATTTGAAGTTTGACATGTTGGAATGCTTTTAAAAAAAAATTAACAAAATTCATACATGTATAAATGATACAAATATGTTCATACCAACAATTTTGAGTGAAGGAACTTTTTTTTATGAGATACACAAATGTGAATAATATGTGAGTAGAAATTAATTTGATATTTACCAAAACATTACAATGTCAGCTATACAAGTATTAAAAATATTTTGTTCAGGTGGTAGATGTTAATTTTATACAAATGTAGAAGAAATAATCATCGAATTTGGACACAATTTGCAGAATCTAAACATGTTTGAGTATTTATATTGGAATCTAAATAAAAATAAAGCAAGGGATAAGGAAACTGAAGAACAGTATCGGGCATTATCTCAGACGCTTGGTAAGTAATACCCGCTTGAGATAAACATCTTCTCAGGCGGTTATTAAGTACCAACCGCCTATGAAGATATTTACTTCTTCTTAATTATATTCATAATTAAATGTGGGTCCTTTAAAAAGGCAAAAATCCCCTTTCTTGTAATATTATTGATAAGTAAATGTTACCATTAAATTTCACTTCATAAGTCCTTTGAAATTGGTCAGAACATAAAAACATACAACAAATGCTATTTTTCCTTTTTCTATCTTGATGAATATAATGCTTTTTTCATTTATTCTTTTAGTGGACATTTTTACTCATCATACCAACCTCTATGAATTTTTTTCAAATTTTTTTAAATTTTTTTGAATCAATGTGTGTTCATAATTTGATGAATGCCTCATATGTATATGAGCATTTAGTTAGAATGGTGGATAATTTGAAGTTTGATATGTGGGAATGCTTTTTAAAAAATTAAAAAAATTCATACATGTATAAATGATACAAATATGTTCATACCAACAATTTTGAGTGAATGAACTTTTTTTTTATGAGATACACAAATGTCAATAATATGTGAGTAGAAATTAATTTGATATTTACCAAAACATTACAATGTCAGCTATACAAGTTTTAAAATATTTTGTTCAGGTGGTAGATGTTAATTTTATACAAATGTAGAAGAAATAATCATCGAATTTGGACACAATTTGCAGAATCTAGGAATCTAAATAAAAAAGAAGCAAGGGATAAGGAAACTGGAGAATAGTATCGGGCATTATCTCAGGCGGTTGGTAAGTAATACCCGCCTAAGATAAACATCTTCTCAGGCGGTTATTAAGTACCAACCGCCTGTGAAGATATTTACTTCTTCTTAATTAATATTCTTGATTAAATGTGGGTTCTTTAAAAAGGACGAAATCCACTTTCTTGTAATATTATTGATAAGTAAAGGTTACCATTAAATTTCACTTCATAAATCCTTTGAAATTGGTAAGAACATAAAAAACATACAACAAATGCTCTTTTTCATTTTTCTATCTTGATGAATATAATGCTTTTTTCATTTATTTTTTCAGTGGACATTTTTACTCATCATACCAACCTCTATGAATTTTTTCATATTGTTTAATTTTTTTGAATCAATGTGTGTTCATAATTTGATGAATTCCTCATATGTATATGAGCATTTAGTTAGAATGGTGGATAATTTGAAGTTTGACATGTTGGAATGCTTTTAAAAAATTAACAAAATTCATACATGTATAAATGATACAAATATGTTCATACCAACAATTTTGAGTGAAGGAAATTTTTTTTACGAGATACACAAATGTGAATAATATGTGAGTAGAAATTAATTTGATATTTACCAAAACATTACAATGTCAGCTATACAAGTTTTAAAAATATTTTATTCAGGTGGTACATGTTAATTTTATGCAAATGTAGAAGAAAGAATCATCGAATTTGGACACAATTTGCAGAATCTAAACATGTTTGAGTATTTATATTGGAATCTAAATAAAAAAGAAGCAAGGGATAAGGAAACTGAAGAACAGTATCGGGCATTATCTCAGGCGGTTGGTAAGTAATACCCGCCTGATATAAACATCTTCTCAGACGGTTATTAAGTACCAACCGCCTGTGAAGATATTTACTTCTTCTTAATTAATATTCTTGATTAAATGTGGGTCCTTTAAAAAGGCAAAAATCCACTTTCTTGTAATATTATTGATAAGTAAAGGTTACCATTAAATTTCACTTCATAAATCCTTTGAAATTGGTCAGAACATAAAAAACATACAACAAATGCCCTTTTTCGTTTTTCTATCTTGATGAATATAATGCTTTTTCCATTTATTTTTTTCAGTGGCTATTTTTACTAATCATACCATCCTCTATGAATTTTTTCAGATTTTTTTAAATTTTTTTGAATCAATGTGTGTTCATAATTTGATGAATGCCTCATATGTATATGAGCATTTAGTTAGAATGGTGGATAATTTGAAGTTTGATATGTTGGAATGTTTTTAAAAAAATTAACAAAATTCATACATGTATAAATGATACAAATATGTTCATACCAACAATTTTGAGTGAAGGAACTTTTTTTTATGAGATACACAAATGTGAATAATATGTGAGTATAAATTAATTTGATATTTACCAAAACATTACAATGTCAGCTATACAAGTTTTAAAAATATTTTGTTCAGGTGGTAGATGTTAATTTTATACAAATGTAGAAGAAAGAATCATCGAATTTGGACACAATTTGTAGAATCTAAACATGTTTGAGTATTTATATTGGAATCTAAATAAAAAAGAAGCAAGGGATAAGGAAACTGAAGAACAGTATCGAGCATTATCTCAGGCGGTTGGTAAGTAATACCCGCCTGAGATAAACATCTTCTCAGGCGGTTATTAAGTACCAACCGCCTGTGAAGATATTTACTTCTTTTTAATTAATATTCTTGATTAAATGTGGGTCCTTTAAAAAGGCAAAAATCCACTTTCTTGTAATATTATTGGTAAGTAAAGGTTACCTTTAAATTTCACTTCATAAATCCTTTGAAATTGGTCAGAACATAAAAAACATACAACAAATGCTATTTTTCATTTTTCTATCTTGATGAATATAATGCTTTTTTCATTTATTTTTCAGTGGACATTTTTACCCATCATACCAACCTCTATGAATTTTTTCAGATTTTTTTAAATTTTTTTGAATCAATGTGTGTTCATAATTTGATGAATGCCTCATATGTATATGAGCATTTAGTTAGAATGGTGGATAATTTGAAGTTTGACATGTTGGAATGTTTTTAAAAAAATTAACAAAATTCATACATGTTTAAATGATACAAATATGTTCATACCAACAATTTTGAGTGAAGGAACTTTTTTTATGAGATACACAAATGTGAATAATATGTGAGTAGAAATTAATTTGATATTTAACAAAACATTACAATGTCAGCTATACAAGTTTTAAAAATATTTTGTTTAGGTGGTATATGTTAATTTTATACAAATGTAGAAGAAATAATCATCAAATTTGGACACAATTTGCAGAATCTAAACATGTTTGAGTATTTATATTGGAATCTAAATAAAAAAGAAGCAAGGGATAAGGAAACTGAAGAACAGTATCGGGCATTATCTCTGGCGGTTGGTAAGTAATACCCGCCTGAGATAAACATCTTCTCAGGCGGTTATTAAGTACCAACCGCCTGTGAAGATATTTACTTCTTCTCAATTAATATTCTTGATTAAATGTGGGTCCTTTAAAAAGGCAAAATTCCACTTTCTTATAATATTATTGATAAGTAAAGGTTACAATTAAATTTCACTTCATAAATTCTTTGAAATTTGTCAGAACATAAAAAACATAAAACAAATGCTATTTTCATTTTTCTATCTTGATGAATATAATGCTTTTTCATTTATTTTTTCAGTGGACATTTTTACTCATCGTACCAACCTCTATGAATTTTTTCAGATTTTCTTAAATTTTTTTGAATCAATGTGTGTTCATAATTTGATGAATGCCTCATATGTATATGAGCATTTAGTTAGAATGATGGATAATTTGAAGTGTGACACGTTGGAATGCTTTAAAAAAAATTAACAAAATTCATACATGTTTAAATGATACAACTATGTTCATACAAATGTAGAAGAAAGAATCATTGAATGCGCCTGTGAAAGTCCGTGCGCGACCTTTCTTTTCTCGAGGCGTGACATTTCAATGCGCGGTAAACCAACTGCTCCATCTACCACTCCGCGCGGCCCCCTTAGTAAAGAACAGTATCGGGCATTATCTCAGGCGGTTGGTTAGTAACAACCGCCTGAGATAAACATCTTCTCAGGCGGTTATTAAGTACCAACAACACGTGAAGATATTTACTTCTTCTTAATTAATATTCTTGATTAAATATCTTTTCAGGCGGTTGGTAAGTAAAACCCGCCTGAGATAAAGTTAAAACCGCCTGTGAAAAACCGACGCCTATATAACACTACAGGAAAAACGATCATTTGCGACGGCTATATTTATTTGCGACGGCTGGCCGTCGCAAATAGAATAAATTGCGACGGCCCGCCACTGGCCGTCGCAAATAAAGTGGCCATCACAAATAACGGCTTATTTGCGACGACCAACTTCATAGCCGTCGCAAATAATCACTTATTTGCGACGGCCAACCCTAACACCGTCGCAAATAAGGCTGCCGTCGCAAATAAGTCTTTATTTGCGACGGCTGCTTAAAGGGCCATCGCAATTAAGGCTAATTGCGATGGCCACGTGGCCGGGCCGTCACAATTTAACTGGCCGTCACAAATAATTGCCTTCATCCCGACCCGACCCTTCTTTCTGGTCCACTCACGACTCATTGAGCCGCCTCCCCGCGCCGCCGCCGCCCTCCGCCTCCCCGCGCCGCCGCCCGAGCGCGCCCCGCCGCTGCCGCCGCCCGAGCGCGCCGCCGCCGCCCTCCGCCTCCCCGCGCCGCCGGCCGAGCGCGCCCCGCCGCCGCCGCCCGAGCGCCCCGCGTCCCCGGCGTCCTCACCGCCCGAGGCCCGGCCTCCTCGCCGCCCAAGCGCCCCGGCGGCCCCGCCCTCCTCGTCGTCGCCGTCCGTGCGCCCCGGCCTCCCTCCCGTCCGCGCACCCCAGCCTCCTCGTCGTCGCCGATCGTCAAGTAATGATGTTGATTATGCAAATTTGTTGTGGATTTCTTGATATTTGATATGGATTGTTCAATCTTCGAATGATTGTTGATCGAATGAGTAGAAATTGTTGCTCGATCTTGATGTTATTATGCTTAGTTGTTAATGATGTTGGTTATGCAAATTTGTTGATAATGTTGTTGATTATGTAGATGTTAAGCATGCTTATGTTTTACTTTAGTATTCTTAATGTTTATGTTCATTGCTGCTTATCGTTATTGAATTAAGTTATTAAATGTTCAAATTTTGATTAATTGTTATGTTTCTTTTAGCATGTTTAATGTTCTTTATATATATAAATATATAAATATAAATATGTATATATATATACATAAGAGGGTTAAAACGATAATGTATCAGAAGAAATATCAAAAGAGAGAGGAGATATTCTACGCCATATCGCCTGCGGCGAGCATGACAGCGGCGAGACCGAAGCCGGTGGCGGTGGTCTTGGTAGCGGCAGAGGATCCTCCGGAAGGCGTGGACGGCAGCGGAGGAGAGGCTCCGGGGGCGAGGGCTGGTGGCCGTGCAGGTACCCACCGATCTGATCACCGGGGAGGAACCTCTTGGAGGTGACCCAGTTGGCGTAGTTGGTCTGCAGGTCCCAGGAGCCGCTCGGCTCGCCGACGTTGTATGTTGCCGCCGACGCCATGCCGAACACGGCCACGACCATGAAGGCCACGACTGCAACTGCAAGAGCTCTCGCCATGGCAACTGCTGCCTTCGTTCTAGCTGGAAGGGGCGATCGAGCAGAGCTGCTACCCGGTCAAAACCTAGCTTGTGGTAGAGCTTTTGTTGCAGAAAGCTAGAAGGTTGTTGTGGATGCTTGGCTCGTTGATCTTTCGAGTTGGGTTTGCGTGGATATATATAGACACAATTATCGTGGACGGCCCTGACTATGAAACTTTCAACTCTGACCCACTTTTCTCCTCACTCTCGTTCTCTTTCCTCATTCGTAAATGATTTATAAATGAACATGAGCAACGTAACCTATAGCAATTGATTACCCATTTCGGATCGGCACGTCTCACATGCCATTGGCATGTGAGACGTGCAGGTTCGGAATTGTCCCTTTTTGGAGAGCCTCGGAGTGACCGAGGGGGCGTGGCTTGTGACGAGACGCGGGTCCATATTTGGACGAGATTTCGGTGACGTAACCCTGTTGTTCTCTGCTGCACCATTTTTGGGCGTGCAGTGGAGAACAGCGGGGTTATGCTGCCGAAATTTCGTTCGAATCCGGATCACGCGTCTCGTCATGAGCACACTCCGCTCGATCACTCTTGGGTGGGTTTAGGATCTATCTGCCTAGGTTGTAGGGCCGTGACATAACACAACAATACATTAACGACAATTTCTTTCACATTAAACTGCAGAGTCAAACATGGGTGAAGACCGCAGTTGGATGTATACTGGCTGGAAGAGCAGAAATGGTGGTCACTCTGATGAGTGGTTTATCAAGTTAGATCAATTTTTGGATCGAGCATTTTCGTTGTCAACGGAAGATATGGTGAGGTGCCCATGTACAAAATGCCGGAACACTAAGTTTTTAAGAAGATTGGAGCTTTTGTTTCACTTATGTCGAAACGGTTTCACTCCACAATATGAAGTGTGGACCTTCCACGGCGAGACTAATTCTCGAGTCATAGCCGAAGTGGATGAGGATGATGATATAACAGAGGTTGATAGGATGGATGAGATGTTAGAAGCTCTTGAAGTGGAGGATCCTCTTACAAATGAGGCAGAGAAGTTCTTCGAGGAGCTGAAGAAATCACAAGAGCCGTTGCATGAACACACGGCTGTGACCGTACTTGCTTTCTTGACCAGATTTATGGCAATTAAGTCCAAGTACTTTTTTTCCATCAACTGCTACAATGATCTCATGAAATTGATCTGCGATATCCTTCCACAACCTCACAAAGCGCCACCAGATATGTATCAGTCAAAGATCAAGATATCTGGTCTCGGTATGAAGTATGAGATTCGTCCGACGGTATCTCATGAATTCTTGACGCATCCGTCCGACGGTGATGCATGGAAGGCGCTAGACCGTTTCGATCCAGACTTTTCTCGTGATGCGAGGAATGTTCGCATCGGATTAGCGACAGACGGATTCTCACCGTTCAGTACGAATGCCACGCCATACTCATGTTGGCCTGTCTTTGTCATTCCGTACAACCTGCCACCTGCTTTATGTACGAAGAACGAGTTCATGTTTCTCAGCCTCATTGTACCTGAACCTGATCATCCCGGGTCACGTCTCAACGTGATGTTAAAACCGCTGATCGAAGAATTGAAAGTCTTGTGGACAGGAGTCGAAGCGTACGACAGTTACAAGAAGCAGAAATTCAACCTTCGAGCTGCTTATTTGTGGTCCGTCCATGATTTGCCAGCATACGGCATGTTTTCCGGATGGAGCACTCACGGTCGTCTGACGTGTCCGATATGTGCTTCAGACACGGATTGCTTTCGACTAACTCATGGAGGCAAAATATCTTACTTCGATTGTCACAGACGTTGGCTGCCCTCGAATCATATATTTAGGCAGCAGAGGCATGTCTTTCGAAAGAACACTGTTGTCACTAAAGGACCACCGAAGCGTCTCAACGGGTCAGAAATTTCTGATATGTTGGACAAACTGGTGCCTGATGAAGGTCGTCCTGGATATTTCGTAGGTTATGGAGAGGAACACAATTGGACTCACATATGTGGACTTTGGGAGCTACCATATGTGAAGTCATTGATTCTAATGCACAACATTGATGTCATGCATCAGGAGCATAATATGAGCGAAAGTATCATAAGCACTTGCATGGATATGCCTGGCAAAACGAAAGACAATTATAAAGCTAGACTAGATTTGGCAGACATTTGTCACCGTCCAACTCTTGAAATCTCTGAAAGTGGTGGAAAGCCACGTGCTTCTTTCTGTCTTCGATCGAAAGAAAAGAAAGAAGTTATGAAATGGATGAAAACTTTGAAATTCCCAGATGGTTACGCAGCTAGCCTGAAACGAGCCGTAAATGTTAACACAGGAAACCTCACTGGGTTGAAGAGTCATGATTATCACATTATAATGGAAAGACTCCTACCTGTTATGTTCCGAGGCTATCTAGATGATGCGGTGTGGAAGGCTTTAGCCGAGCTCAGCTATTTTTATAGACAGCTTTGTGCTAAAGAAATCAAGATCGGTATGATGGATAAGTTAGAGAAGGAGATACCCATACTTTTATGTAAGATGGAAATTTTTTTTCCACCGGGTTTCTTCAATCCAATGCAACATCTGCTTATCCATCTTCCATTCGAAGCTAAAGTTGGCGGTCCTGTGCAATATAGGTGGATGTATCACATTGAAAGAGCGCTACGATATCTGAAACCAATGGTTGGCAACTGTGCAAGGGTGGAAGGGTGCATCGCTGAAGCATATGCTCTTAAGGAAGTTGGATACTTTTCAAGTGTATACTTTGCGGAAGAAAACAATATCAATAATTCGGCGATGCGGTACAATGTGGACGAAACACCCCCCCTAAGCGACCTTTCCATTTTTCAAACGAGAGGTGCCACCGTTGGTAGCTACACGACCTACGAGCTATCCGAACAGGAAAGGACTGTTGCTTTACTCTACATGTACGCGAATATAGAAGGCATGCAGGAATACTTCGAGTAAGTGTTTCTCCTATGTTTATGTTAATCTACATATTTTGCTACACATGTACTCTAAAAGATGTTTTTTCATGTTCAGCGAGTTCCACAGACAATATTGGCCACATAGGCATCAACCTACGGCCAAACAAGTAGAAGCGATGCGAAAGGAAGGAATAAATGGGGGGCAGAGTTTTCTATCTTGGTTTCGAGAATATGTAATATTCTCTCGTCTTCTATGTATTATAAATTACTATTATTAAAGAAGTATTATGTAATATTCTCTCGTCTTTTATAACAGTGTCGGACTCACAATGTCCATGAAGATTTACTGCAGCTATCTTATGGATTGGTGAATGTTAGAAGCTATGGTCGATATGACGTAAATGGCTTCCGATTCCGTACAACTCATTTTGAAGCTCATCGTCCTCTTGCGGCAACATCAAATTCCGGTGTTGTGACGAGAGCAATGGACACTCAAGGGAATTGAACCGATTATTATGGTATCATTAACAAAATCCTTGAATTTACTTTTACTGGAAATAAGACCCTTCGAGTTGTCTTCTTTGACCGTGACTGGTTTGATCGTACTCATGGAACTCGAGAAAACCAATTTGGAATGGTGGAAGTGAAACATAAGGACCGACTACGAGGTTACGATACATTTGTTCTTGCGCATCAAGTTGAACAGGTGTATTATCTACCTTATCCATGCACGAAGCTCAGTGCTTGGTGGGTGGTATATAAGGTGAATCCTCATGAGCGAAGACGTTGAAGAAGTGTACCAAGAAGAAGAGTTGCCAGACACTTTTATCGTCGAGCTTGGTGCAGGACTCGCTCAATTAGTTGGAGATGTTGAAGACGTTGAAGATGTAGAGGCAGATGATACGCGAAAACGAAAATTAGAACAGGCCACGATGGAAGATCGTTGGGCTGGTTTAAGGAGTAGGGCACAGGCACATGACAATGATGTTGATGAATTTTGAAAGTGACTACAAGTAATGTTTTCTTGAAGATAGTAACATGAATTTTATATATTTTATTTGCATATTTACTAATTATCTAATTACAATAGGATGGCGTCAAAGAAGGGTAAGAAGGTGCCGCCGACGAGGGGGTTCTACCCCTCTAGACCTGAGGACGCTTTCGTTGGTGCCTCGTCGACTAGCAGCAGACGCTCTCAGCTGCTGGGGCACGTTCAGACCAGCTCTAGAGCTTCGTCACAGGTAAATGTCACTCGTTTTTGACAAATTCTTTAAATTGAAATTCACATTAAACTTACTTATGAATCATTTGAATGTTGTAGTCCTCACCGGCTGACTCAGAGGCTGCGGCGCCTTCGGTGAGCCAGCCCTCGGCGAGGCAGCCCTCGGCGAGTCAGCCCTCGACGAGCCAGCCCTCGGCCAGCCAGCCCCCGGCTGATGATGAGTTTGTTCCTGAGGCCTTTGACTCAGCTGGTGAGGAGCCGTCTGGGTCACCTGACGTGGCGCCCCAGCAGACGCGGAGGACGAGGAGGACTCACTTTGTCAGTCCTCCCGCGGTCCCTTCACAGAGGACCATGATTCGTCCAGTCGGAGACAGGTAATAAAAATTATAGTTTTCAATTTTAGTTTCTTTTGATTACTTAAGTAATGAATGAATGAATAAATATCTTACAGGGCTTGGGACGACTTGTCTTTCACCGGTGAGAAACACCAAAGACCGGTGAACGGTGTCCTCGGGTCTATAGTGCGTTTGCACTATCCTAGGGTCATCGACGGGGTGCCTGCTCTTTCGTGGGAGGACTACGCACGCATCCATCGCCAGGAGCACGGCAACCTTCAGGAGGCCGTATGGGCCGATTTTATGGTAAGTATCTTAAAAAAGTTTCTAAGTTACAACTCTTAAACTCTTTTAGTGAACATCTCTTCAATATATTCTTTATCGCAGGCAAGATATACTTTAGAGGACCCGAACGACCATCGCATGTTTGAGGATGTGAGGCGAGTGTTTCACTTCAATGCTGCCAAGGCGCTTCGACAAGCTTTGTCGAACGCCCGTGTTCAAATTATTAATGAGCACTTGAAGGCAAACCAGCAGCACGTGTTACACTTTCGACAAGAGAGCGAGAGGCACCTGACGGAGGAGGAGTACGCGCAGGTACGTGGAGTGTAGTAAGTATTTTTTCTGATAATGTCCTCGATGGTACTTTTAACGACTTCGAACTATGTGCAGGGCCACGTGAGCTGGTTGCAGGGTCGGACCGATGCATTTCGGGCCCTTTGTCGCTACTGGGCTAGCGACGAGTTTAAAGCTAAGTCTGAGAAGGCTCGAGACTACAGAGGGGTGGAGGGGAAGAGCAGGCACGGGCAAGATAACCACTTGCGTTTAGCTAAACGCATGGTAAGTGTGTGTAACTTATGTTTATATATTAATAATATATTGTTCGTACTAACACGTATTGACAGGAGCGCGAGACGGGGGTGCCGCCCACCCCTGCTGAGGTTTGGAAGAAAGGTCACAGGGACCCTTCTCAGCCGACGGGGTGCAGTCAGGCTGCAGCCGAGCATTTGGTAAGTTTAGAAATCATTCATATTAAATATAACTATATAGATTGTTGAACTTACACGATTTTATTGTTTTGAAGGCTAAGTACGGGGAGGAGGCTAGGAAGATACACGGCGAGGATTTCGATTGGGAACGTCAACCGATCGATCCTCAAGCCGCGTATGCAACCGGTGGTGGAAAAGCACACGGAAGGTGAGTTTGCAAGTCATTTTATCGTTTTCAATTCAAAGTATTCAAGATATTTCAATTTCATATTACTGACTCTCTTTTTTATAGGCTCGCCATATTCGACGGAGTTGTCGACTCGAGGGCGGGTAGACCTGCGAGAGGCAGCTCCACGCAGGCTTCGGGCACGGGAGGTCGCCGCGTGTCGTAGAGGGACATTGAGATGCAGTCCCTCCGAGAAACTGTAGAAGAAAACGAAAGGCGACATGAGGAGGAAAGGAGGGCGATGGAGGCCACGATCCAAACCCAGGCAACAGCGTTGGCGCAGATGCGGGAAGCAATGGAGGTAACAATCTAAAAATTAAAATTCTCATTAATTCAGCGTAAATGACTTACTAATAGGTAGCATTTAATGTTTGTAATGACAGGCCATCGCTCGGGCGCAGGGTCTGGGAATCCAGCTACCGGTACTACCACCGGTCCTCCCAGGCGATCCTTCTTCAGCGGGTCAGGTAAGTTTCTATGTAATCCTTCTTCTCCAGCGTAATAAGATTGAGATAGATGAAAGAGAGAGATAGTTAGATAGAAGAAAATGATTGAGATAGAAGAAAGAAAGAGATAGAAGAAAGGGAGACAGAAGAAAGAGTGAAAGATAGATAGAGTAGGATGGGAATGAAGAGAGAGTAAGATGTAGATGGAGATAGAGAGAGGGGAAGATAGAGGGAGGGAGATGTAGATGGAGATAGAGGGAGGAAAATAGAGGGAAAAGGATAGCAATAGAGAGATAGAGTGAGCAAGAAAGATAGAGTGAGAGACAAAGAGAGAAATGAAAAGAGAGAGGAAGAGAGGGTGATCTAGATGAAGATAGAGAGAGAGGGAGGGAGAGAGATGTTGATGCATTTATATTCTAACTCTAAGTTTTATTAATTGCAGGGATCCGCGACGGCTGCACAAACGCCGCCGCCTTCGCTACCGCCGCCTGGAATGAGGCGTGACGACGACGACTTCGACTTCGGAGGTGGCTCCGGAGGTCAGATGGGCGATTGAGCCCTTTTATTTACTTTGTTGATGACGATGTGAGATGTATCGGAATTTTAGTTTGTGATTGTGATGATGTTTGTGTATGCTGTGTATATATTGTGTATATTGTGTTTGTTGTGATTCTGGCCATCGAGCCGGGTAGTATTTCCTGTTTTTAAAAAAAATAAAAAACCTTATTTGCGACAGCTTTTTATACAGTACCGTCGCAAATAAGAGTACAAGCCGTCGCAATTGAACCACTGTTATTTGCGACGGCCTCGCCGCCGCAAATAGCGTCGTGGGTCCTAGAGGAGGACACGTGGGCCCTGCCCACTGAACTTATTTGCGACGGTCGGGCCGTCGCAAATAGTGGCCCTTAATTGCGACGGCCAGGCCGTCGCAAATAAGCATTAATTGCGACGGCTAGGCCGTCGCAAATAAATCTGCAGGGCCCACCAGCCCGCAGCAATAACTTGCGATGGCCACTCCCAGCCGTCGCAAATAAGCTTATTTGTGACGACAAACTTGCGATGGCCAGAAGCCGTCGCAAATAAGGTAAACCGTCACAAATAGCTTATTTGCGACAGCATTTGGCTTATTTGCGACGGCCCCGGCCGTCACAAATCGTCGGGATTCCTGTATTGTAAGGACCCCTCACCGCAGTAAAAACGCAACCCTTGAGAATTTATATCGACGCTGCAAGGCTGTTGAATTTCCCTTGCGCTGCGCTGCCGCTCCGCTGCCCAGCCCATACCGCCGCGCCGCCGCTCAACCCCTCACCGCCACTTCTCCACCCAGACGGCCCACCGTGCTGACGCCTCCCCACCATGCTGACGCCTCTGCAAGGTAAATGTAGTTTCTTTACTTTTTCTTTGTATATTTTCATTAGCTGATAAGCTGTTAGTTTTGTGTGTTCTGGTATATGGATTCTGTCCTTTTGCATGTGTAAGGACTGTATGGATTGTGTTCTGGTATATTGATGTATGGACTATATGGATTGTTTCCTTTTTGTACCTATTATGTGACATGAATATGATGTTTAATTAAAAGATGCTATTGTAATATATATAAGATGCATGAAGTTTACCCAAACTTGTAATTGTAGTCTTATGTGTTTTCCTTTTCAATATGCTACTTGTGTGTGCGTACCTCCTGCTTGCATATATTTCGAAGCAGTGATTAGGGTTAGCTTTCTAGGGAGATGGTTTTATAACTCACCCATTTAGTTACCATCGTTGGATGGGATCCGATGTCAAGATATAACGGACCGGATCCCACCCAGACCTAGCCCATGCTGCTGGGCCTGTTTGCCCCACGACTTCAATCCTCCACCCCCGATTGCTGCTCCCGACGCCTTCGACTCCGTCCGCCTCAAGCTGCAGTAGGGTTGGGCGTTGGTGACCATACCTTCTCGTTGCTAGGTGACATCAATGGTGGCAGGGTGCAGAAGCCAGCGACAGGGCCATCTGCAAGTGGCAGCGAGGTCGGGAAATGGCACCGGGGGTGGAAGGTGGCACCGGGGCCAGCTGCAGGTGGCGACAAGGACAGAGACAGTGTTGGAGGCACCGGGGCCAGCTGCCGGCAGCGGCGAGACCGAAAGACGGAGGTGATGGTCGGAGCTGCGAGCGACAGCGCGCGATGGTCGGTGGAAAGTCGGCGGCAGTCACTGAAGTGGCAAAGCGGAGCCGTGCCACGCTCCAGCAGCATGCCTCTCCATCGCGTCAGGTCTAGGGCAGCGGCAAAAATCCACCCATACCCGCACCCGTCAGGTGCAATACCCGTCGAGTACCCGTACCCGCGAGTATAATTGCCATCCCTAGATCCCACCCAGACCTAGCCCATGCCACTGGGCCTGTTTGCCCCACGTCTTTAATCCTTCACCCCCGCTTGCTTCTCTCGACGCCTTCGACTCCGTCCGCCTCAAGACGTCACCCGTCTCCTACATTAGTCGCCCTAATCATACTTGTTATGTCTCTATAAATTCAGTTTATAGAAGACCTTTAGAGAATATTTGTGGCCAAATTTTGTAAATCTGACAAAAATTCTATTTTTGAAGCATGGACGGTCGAGCGTGGATGTATAACATACCAAGACCCGATCCTATGTACATTCATAATGTTGCAAATTTTATTGAAGCATACAAGAGACATGCGAAGTTGCAAAAGATAGATGACATATTATGTCCATGTATCGACTGCGAAAATAAGATTGCTTGGACGGATACTATAGTAACTCCAATCTCATTTGGTGAAAAGAGGTTTCAAAAAAACTACACAATATGGACAGAGCATGGTGAGTTAGATACACATGATGTGGATAAAGATGATGAGAGAGGTTCAGATGATGATAATGTTCATATCGATGATGGTAGTGACAATCAAGCTGGTGATGATGATGATGAGTTCGATTGCGAGGAGATGTTGCATCACATTGAACCATATGTATTGACTTCTATGGGAGCAAGCAAAGGTTTAAGTAAAATGGAGACATTGCAGAATGCGGCGATGGAGCTTTTATACGATGAATCAAACGGTTGTGATAAAGAGTTTACTAGATCGCGTGCAGTCTTAGAACTACTAAAGTTGAAAGCTATGCACGAATGGTCCGATTGTAGTTTCTCTGATCTTTTGAATCTTCTGGCAGAAATTCTTCCAAATCCAAATAAACTGCCCAGAAGCACTTATAAAGCGAAGAAACTTCTTTGCCCGATGGCACTAGGTGTGACAAAAATACACGCTTGTGTGAACCATTGTATTCTGTATCGCAAAGAGCATGAGCTTGCAACTAGATGCCCCATTTGTGGTGTCAGTAGATATAAGAAGGAATACAATCACCAGTATGTTACCAACATGAAAAAGACTCAAAAGAATAAGAAGTTTATTATTGGTCCTGAAGGTGACGATGACGATACTTCTGGCGATGCAGACGCGAAGAATAAGAGAAAAATTCCTGCCTTGGTGATGTGGTACCTTCCGATAGTTGATCGCTTGAAGCGTTTGTTCTCAAACCCTAGGGAGGATGAACTTATGCATTGGCATTCCGAGCAACGCAAGAAGAATGAAAAACATATACGACACCCTGGTGATGCAACGCAGTGGAAAAATTTTGATATTCAGTATCCAGAATTTGCGAAGGAAATCAGAAATGTGAGGTTTGCCTTGGGTACAGACGTAATGAATCCGTTTGGTGAAAAAAGGAGCATACACAACACATGGCCCGTGGTCTTAACGATGTACAACCTACCGACGTTGTTGTGTCACAAAAGGAAATATATCTTATTATCTGTTCTTATCCAAGGTCTGAAACAACCCGACATCGAAATTGATGTGTTCTTGGAACCTTTAATGGAAGATATGGCGAAATTGTGGAATGAAGGGGTACGTACATGGGATGAGTACAAGCGGGAATATTTCACGCTAAGAGCAATGATATTCGTTACCGTGCATGATTATCCTGGACTGTTTACATTATTGGGACAAATGAAAGGGAAGAAAGGTTGCGTTAGGTGCGTAGATAGAACTGGATTTCTATACCTCACTTCATCCAGAAAGACGGTGTACATGAGATACCGACGATTCTTGACAGATACACACAAGTATAGGAAGATGAAAGAACAATTTGAAAACAAAATCGAAAAAGATACTGCACCGAAACCTTACAGTGGAAAACTTGTGTTTGAAATGGTCAAGAACATTCATATTGCTTTCGGTAAAGGCAAAAATAGTAAAGGAATTAAGAGAAAGAAAAGTACATCTTCGGATGATACAACTGACATGGCTTTCAAGAAACAATCAATTTTTTTTTCAGTATCTTCCGTATTGGAAGAATATGGAATTTTGCCATAGTATTGATTTGATGCACGTTACAAAGAATGTTTTTGATAGCATCATTGGGACCTTGCTGGACATGCTGAGGAAAACAAAGGACGGATTAAATTCATGTATGGACCTAGTAAATCTTGATTTGAGACCAGAGCTTCATCCAGTAGAAAAGGCGAACGGGAAGCATTACCTTCCCCTAGCCAGCTACAACTTGACGCTAGAAGAGAAAAAAGCAATTTGCGAATGCTTGCATGGGATCAAAGTGCCCACGAGTTTCTCATCCAATATCTGCAAACTAGTCTCGATGAAAGACTTGTCTTGATTCGGTTATAATTCTCACGACTGTCACATGATGATGACAGTTTTCCTTGCCATTGCAATAAGAGTAATCAAACCTGGGCATATAAAAGTTGTCATCACACGTTTGTGTTACTTCTTCAATGCAGTATCACAAAATGTGATAGCACGTGAAGATTTAGACTATCTGAAAACATACATCGTCGAGACAATGTGCAAGCTTGAGATGTGTTTCCCACCATCCTTTTTTGATATGCAGGTACACCTAATCATACATCCTATCGTTTAGATAAAAGCATTGGGGCCACTATATTTACATCATATGTTTTTGTTGGAGAGATATTCAGGAGTATTAAAAGGTTATGTGCGGAACCGTGCTCACCCAGAGGGTTCAATTATGGAAGGATACACCACTGAAGAAGTGATTGAGGGTTGCGCTGATTACATCAAAGATGGAAAATCGATAGGTGTGCTTATACCGGTACATGAGGGTAGACTACGTTGGAGAGGCAAAGTGGGTAAGAAAACTTTTATTGTTCAAGATTACAAGAATGTACACCGTGCACATTTTGGTGTACTACAACAGCTCACAGTAGCTGAGCCGTACATCGAGGAACACCAAATTGAGCTTCGTGATAAAAACCAAGACCGCACAGAGGACTGGATCATGAAAGAGCACAGAAGATGTTTCACTGAATGGTTAATGGACAAAAATATACCATACGGAAACACTATAGAAGAGGCAACAATGAAGAATTTAGCTTCTGGCCCATCTGCTTTGGTGACATCATGGCAAGCATATGACATCAATGGTTACACATTTTACACTAAAGAAAAAGACGGTAAGAGTATTGCACAAAATAGTGGTGTTCGTATTGAGGCTTATGATTCACAAGGGCAAAAGACCACATACTTCGGGTTCATAGAGGAAATATGGGAACTCGATTATGGCGAAAGAATGGTAATGCCCGTATTTAAGTGCCAATGGGTCAAACATCCTGATGGTTTGAAAGTGTACAATTATGGGCTGACACTGGTAGACTTGAATAAAGTGGGTTACAAAGATGACCTGTGGGTTCTTGCTGATAATGTTGCACAAGTTTTTTATGTTCAAGATCCAGAAACTCAGAAGTTGCACGTAGTTGTTTCTGGAAAGCAAAATATTGTTGGGGTTGAGAATGTGGGAGATAATGAAGAGGAATATAATCATTATGAAGAGATGTACCTTTTCACCGAACCAGAAAACATCAAGCGCGTAGAGAGAAGCATTAAAAAAAATTTGAAACCCTATATGCGAGAAGATGTCAATACTGGAAAAAATGTATATAGCAATGCGGGATGATATATATTGTATATATTTGTATCTTCTGAAATCAACTTAGAACAATGTTCTATTTCAGCTTTAGATAGCATGTTTCGAACATTATTAAATTCAACTTTTGTTTCGAGCTCCTGTCAAGCTAATCCCTTCAGAGCAAGCTCTTGTAGATGCAAGGAACACCCGAGAATCATCATTTGGATTGTTAAAAGCTTCAATTGAAGCCTGACGATACTTTTTGTCCATTTGAGGGCTTGTTTGGAAAGGAGTACACCCAACAAGCCCTGCAAGATTTCTTTCTCTTCTCTCCATTTTGATAACTTACGAAGATGCTACTTTATCAGTTCTAATGGCTGGATATATTGACTACAAATCAGTACCATCTCTCTTAGTGCTTTACACAAGCGATGAAATGTACAACTTCAATCACAAATCTTGTTTGTACCATTTTCATAGGAATTTGACCTTAATCTTTCAAGCATAGATTTATCAATAATTGAAGCTTCCTCATTAGACATGTTAATGATAGTTACAAGGGAAGGGTGTGTTGAAGCTCACGAAATCTCAACGGCACTGAAGACAGAGAGATGCTGCATATGATTGACAATGTCCAGGTTAGACAACATGAAGCTATGATGACAGCCTTCAACAACATGAAAAGTGATGCCAAGGTTATGCTTGCATCAACCAAGACAAGTTGTGAGGGTATAACACTTGTTGGGGCAAGCATAACCTTGGCGAAAATCAGAAATCACGCCACCGTTGATTACTCTAAAGGCGCCATGGATTACTCTGAAGTTTACCGAGTATGCACAAAGAAAACTTCAGAGTAATCCATGGCGGCTTTAGAGTAATCCACAGTGGCGTGATTTCTTATTTTGGCTAAGGTTATGCTTTCCCTAACAAGTGTTATACCCTCACAACATGCCTTCGTTGATGCAAGCATAACTTTGGCATCACTTTTCATGTTGTTGAAGGTTGTCATCATAGCTTCATGCTGTTTAACTTGGACATTGCCACTCATGCAGGATCTCTTTATCTTTAGTTCGATTCAGATTTCGTTAGCTTTGACACATTCTTCACTTATAACTGCCATAACATGTGTGATAAGGAAGCTTCACTTATTTGAGAAATCTATGCTTGAAAGATTAAGATTAAATCCCTATGAAAGTGTAAAAACAAGATTTGTGATTGAAGTTGTTCGCTTACTCGCTTGTGTGAAGTATTAAGAAAGTGGGTACTGATTTTTAGTCAATATATTTAGGCATTAAAACAGAGAAAGGAGCATCTTCCTAAGTTTTCAAATGGACAGGAGGGAAAGAAATCGTTCAAATGGATTGGAAAATCCTTCCAAGGATCGTCAGGCTTAAAATTGATGCTTTCAACAATTCAAATGATGAGCCACGGGTGTTACTTGCATCTACAATAGCTTGTTGTGTAGGGATTAGCTTGACAGAAGCTTAGCAGCATCAGAGGCGGTTATTAAGCACTAACCGCCTGTGAAAAATTTAAAAACCGCCTATGAAAAACTGACACCTATATAAAGACCCCGCGAAGGCACGCCTCTGCCCAGTCCCACATCGCGCCACGAGGTACCTAAGTAAATTCGCATAGTTTCCTTACTATGCATTGCATGCTACCTTTTTCTTTGTATATTTTCATAAGCTACCAGTTTTGTGTGTTGGTATATGGATTGTGTCCTTTTGCATTTGTGTACATATGCGTTTGGATTCAATAATTTGGAAGTTTGGAAGTTTGGTCTTTCAGATAATGATGTCTCGGGCGTGTAGCCAATTGAAGGAGGAGCGCTTGGCGTGGCGCAAGAAGCATCCCCATGTATGTACATATGGCACACCGGCCGCATGGTTGTATATATATATGTATCTGTAATGGAATGATGAACTTAACTGTAGTTTGTTTTTCCGTCTTGTTTGTTTTTGATACTTTCAATTTCTTCGTGTAGGGTTTCTCTGCGAAGCCTGAATCAGGAGATTTATTGAAGTGGCAGTGCATCGTCCCCGGTAAAGAAGGGGTAAGTCATGAAGAACAAGCACAATATGAGTTTAACCATCATCCTCCTATTAATAAATTTCTTTTGTAGACTGAATGGGAAGATGGTTACTACCCCCTGACAATCTCCT
This sequence comes from Tuctoria greenei, assembly GCA_036927565.1. NCBI lineage: Eukaryota > Viridiplantae > Streptophyta > Magnoliopsida > Poales > Poaceae > Tuctoria > Tuctoria greenei. The sequence goes on along the minus strand of JAYESD010000006.1, from coordinate 90,977,305 downwards.
TCTCTGAGGACTATCCCTTGGTGCCTCCAAGATGTGCCTTTCCAATTGGGTTCTTCCACCCAAATGTCCATCGTTTGGGAGCACTCTGCATCGGGATTCTTGATCAAGAGACTGTAAGATAGACCTATTTTGTTCATGTAATTATTATTTATAATTGTTGTCAAACTTATTTGAACTAGTTTCTTATATTGCTTAAATTATATTTCGTAGGGGTGGTGCAGTGATTTTACAATCAAAACTATACTACTTGAAGTTTAGCGTTTGCTGCATCAGCCAAATGTGCATGATGTTGAAAACGATTGCTATAATCTACTTATCAAGGTTAGATGACACTTTGACTTAGTGACCAATGTAGGTTATTCATTCCTCCTTCGACATTTGTTAATTTAAATAATGTCAATATTTTCAGGATCCAGTGGAATATAAGAGACGTGTTCGGGAGCAAGCAAGACGGTACAATTTAGATTGATCGATGGGATCTTCATCGTCGATCTACAATGAATGTAGCATGATTTTTGTTCAGTGTGTAAAGAAACTATCATTGAACAATTGTAAAGCCTCTAATGGTGTATTATCACAATTAAGCCAACCTCACTGGTGATCGAGCATTTCCTATAATGCATTACTGTACTAGTATCTGCTCATCTGTGTTTTTTTCCTGATACAATTTTCCCTGCAACGACTACATACGGTTGTGATAATTGCAACGACTACATCCCTGTAATTTCAATGAAAACTGCTTGTGATAATTGAACAACTACATACGGTTCTTACACAATGACCGCCGGTGAAAATACATGATCTTCTCAGGTTGTTGTTAATTAAGAACCGCCTGTGAAGTTCATTACATTACATGCGGTTATTAATTAAGAACCGCCTATGAAGATCATGTATTTACCCAGGCGGTTGTTTCTTAAAATCCGTCTGTGAAGTTCATTACATTACATGCGGTTATTAATTAAGAACCGCCTGTGAAGATCATGTATTTACCCAGACGGTTGTTTTTTAAAATCCGCCTGTGTTGTTCTTTCATCACAGGCGGTTATTATATCATTCGTCATCACAGTCGCATATTTTTAAGGACCGCCTGTGTTTGAAAATTTGAGGCGCCTGTAAAAATGCTTTTTGTAGTAGTGTAATACAGCATTAGATTTAGCTTCCTTTTATAATGGGAGCTTTTAACTTATCGAACATTGCTGCTTGTACTGGTCTTTTTCTAGGACTAAAAATAGTGTACCCAGTGTTGAAAGATTTTACATATTATGGAGTTTGGAGAAGAGAATTTCTAATCAGTCTTCTCTTTATTTATTTTATAAGAGACCGATTTAAATTCAGTACCAACAGAACACAAGTAAAAAGACTACCACTGCATAATTGCATGCACATCGAGCCTTATGTAACTGCATGCACAAGCGTGTATAAATATTATATCACTTTCATACATTCTCGATAGCATGTCAAAAAACATTTTTGAGAAGGTTACTGATGATTGGAAGTGTGTCAAATATTGTATCGTTTTATGATGTTCTAAAAACATGTCAAAACGTGCTCTTATAAGGGTTATCAACAATCCACGGTGTTTTTAATATTATGTCATTTTGAGATGTTCTAAAAAACATATCAAGAGATATCCTAATGGGAGGCCTCAAACAGTCTAAAGTGTGTCTAATATTGTACCAGTTTGAGATGTTATCAAAATCGTGTCAACAATTTTCCTTACGATGTTTAATGAATTTCAAACATCATGTCACATTAGCACATTATCAAAATTGTATTACAAAGTGTCTTTAGGTCTTGATGTATTGACTTATATAGTGTAATGAGGAAATTGTATCGAGAATGCCTTTTCCTAGTGAATTCCCATACCTCCTTGTTCCTTTGGCCTACGTAGTATAATTCATTTTGCCGACTATTTTTTTTGTGTTCATCTCCCACTACAAGGATTCCGACCTGTTGCAACGATTGTACTGCAACGAATACTAAATCGTTGCAGTAAGCTTGGCTTTTTGTCACGATTCACTAGTTCGTGGCACTAGGATCTATCGCCACGGAACACAATCGTTGCATTAGGATCTGTTGCCACGAGTCACTAGTTCGTGGCACTAAGATCCATTGCCACGGAACACAATCGTTGCATTAGGATTTGTTGCCATGAATTACTGGTTCGTTGCGTTACAGGATCTATCGCCACGAAACACAATTGTTGCATTAGGATCTGTTGCCACAACACACTAGTTCGTGGCGTTACAGGATCTATCGTCACGAAACACAATCGTTGCATTAGGATATATTGCCACGAATTACTGGTTCGTGGTGTTACAACTTTATTGTCACAGAACACAATCGTTGCATTAGGATCTGTTGCCACGAATCAGCAAACAATTGCATTTGGACCATAATGCAACGAAACAGAATCATTGCATTAGGATGTGTTGCCACGATACTCTGGTTCGTGGCATTAGTATCAATGGCCACGGACCCCAATCGTAGCAATTAGGATGTGTGGCCACGATTCAATTTTTCGTGGTGTCAGGATGCTAATGCAACGAAACACAATCGTTGCATTAGGATCTGTTGCCATGAATCACTAGTTCGTGGCGTCAGGATGCTAATGCAATGGACCACAATCGTTGCATTAGTATCTGTTGCCACGAATTACTGGTTCGTTGCGTTACAGGATCTATTGCCACGGAACACAATCGTTGCATTAGGATCTATTGCCACAAATCACTAGTTCGTGGCGTTACAGGATCTATCGCCACAGAACACAATCGTTGCATTAGGATATATTGCCACGAATTACTCGTTCGTGGCGTTACAACTTTAATGCCACGGAACACAATCGTTGCATTAGGATCTGTTGCCACGAATCAGCAAACAGTTGCATTTGGACCGTAATGCAACGAAACAGAATCGTTGCATTAGGATGTGTTGCCACGATACTCTGGTTCGTGGCGTTAGTATCAATGGCCACGGACCCCAATCGTAGCAATTAGGATGTGTGGCCACGACTCAATTTTTCGTGGCGTCAGGATGCTAATGCAACGAAACACAATCGTTGCATTAGGATCTGTTGCCACAAATCACTAGTTCGCGGCGTCAGGATGCTAATGCAACGGACCACAATTGTTGCATTAGGATCTATTGCCACGAATTACTGGTTTGTGGCGTTACAGGATCTATCGCCACGGACCACAATCGTTGCATTAGGATCTGTTGCCACGAATTACTGATTCGTGGCGTTACAACTTTATTGCCACAGAACACAATCGTTGCATTAGGATCTGTTGCCACGAATTACTGGTTCGTGGTGCTACAGCTTTATTGCCATGGAACACAATCGTTGTATTAGGATCTGTTGCCACGAATTACTGGTTCATGTCGTTACATCTTTATTGCCACGTAACACAATCGTTGCATTAGGATCTATTGCCACGAATCAGCAAACAGTTGCAATTGGACCGTAATGCAACGAAACATAATCGTTGCATTAGGATGTGTTGCCACGATACTCTGGTTCATGGCATTAGTATCAATATCAATGGACCCCAATCGTAGCAATTAGGATGTGTGGCCACGATTCACTTTTTCGTGGCGTCAGGATGCTAATGCAACGAAACACAATCGTTGCATTAGGATCTCTTGCCATGATTCACTGGTTCGTGGCGTCAGGATGCTAATGCAACAGACCACAATCGTTGCATTAGGATCTGTTGCCACGAATTACTCGTTCGTGGCATTATAGAATCTATCGCCACAGAACACAATCGTTGCATTAGGATGTGTTGCCACGATACTCTGGTTCGTGGCGTTAGTATCAATGGACACGGACCCCAACGTAGCAATTAGGATGTGTGGCCACGATTCACTTTTTCGTGGAGTCAGGATACTAATGCAACGAAACACAATCGTTGCATTAGGATGTCTTGCCACGATTCACTGGTTCGTGGCCTTAGGATATATCGCCACGGGACCACAATCGTTGCATTAGGATGGAGCTACATGAAGTTGGATCCAATGACACGGCTTGTATACTCCCATTCAGTGCTTCCATGCGTGCTCCTACTTAAGTGTCATGATTTTATTGGCCCTTTCATTTACCTAACATAATGTCTGATTTAACTTCAACCAATTAGATGATGACACATAAGCGCGGAGTACACACGGAAGCACAAACGGGAGCACCAAAGTTGCATCCCCATATGGTTGCCACGTACGTTCACGCTCCAAATCTTACAGCCAAGGGCGCACTGCACGGTTCCCGAGACTGTACCACCCTGCCCTGATGATTGCCACATACGCGAGCACACCGAATCTTGCAGGGCGTAGAGCACACACAAACTCCACATTCGAACTTTGGTCAGCGATCCGAATAACTCGGCGCTCGGCGTGCACGATCGATCATCATGCGCACGAATAATATTATGAAATTATCAACTTTGATGATTCAATAATCTCAATCAAGTTTCATCCAACCTACCAACGAAAAATTGGATCGTCCAGTCCATCCAACCAAACGTTAATTTGGATGATCCAAGACATAAAGAAATGGATGATCTATCTCCAATCGAACTTCGACGTCAAACCAAACGCAATTGATGACTGAGCACTTTGTCACATGTCACTAGAGTGTACGCACAAATGACAAATACACAGCCTCAACACCGGGTTTAGGGTGCATCGTGGACTAACCACATGACCCGACCAAACACTCTCGTAATTACCATACACCTACAAGAGCAACCATCTTGCCGCATCCACCAACACATCCTGACCCTGCGAAAGGATGACGAGCAGCAGAAGGTGAACACGTTGCAGCGGCGGTGCAATGGAAAACGGTGGCAGCGGACGGTGGCGTACCTGGATGTTGGCATAGTCAACCTCACACATCTTCCGCGAGTCGTTCACCTTCTGCGACGAGCTGAACCACACTGGTAGGAACTCCTTGGTTTCGCAGTTGAAGCATGACTTGGAGAAATGGGCCACCAACGCATCCCGACCCAGCGAAAGGATGACGAGCAGCGGCAGGTGAACACCATGCAGCGGCGGAAACGGTGGCAGCGGACGACGATGTACCTGGATGTTGGCGTAGTCGACCTCGCACATCTTCCGCGAGTCGTTCACCTTCCAACGGAAGCCTTGCAGGTGCTTCGTCCACAGCCAGAACGCCGCATCTGGCGATGTGACGTTGACAAAGCAGTAGCCCTTGTTGGCCTCAGACCTTGGCAAATGCAACAAATGAGGTTAAGTATCAATCAGTAAAAGACCGGAGCTTGATTAGTATAATCATATATTTCAAATCATAGGCATGGTACTTGAAGTCAAATGGAACGTGAATAAAATCGTAAAACCGACTTGACGCGGCCAACTGCAATTTTCGCATTCTCCTCAGCGCAGTGCTGATCAATGATGTTCATTACTTTTTGCCTCCTGACGACTCAGTGCCGGACTAACGACGCTGATGATCTGCAACATACTCAACGATGTAAAACATCAGGTATTAACGCATCAAAAAATATGAGGGGGAGAATACCAATGCACAGATTTAAAAGTATGTTGCAGATCATCAGCGTCCTCTGTCCAGAAGCAGGGTAGAAGCAGCGCCGTGGCCACCGCGAACTCGAGAACAGATGAGGAGAAGGCTCATCGCCAACGGATCGAGGGGACGGAAGCTACACGACCGCTATGGGCGATGAGCCTTCCCCTCGATCCGTTGTCGAGTCAGGGGCGGGCCGGCGGTGGGGGGGGCAGGGGCGGCGGGCCGGCAGCGGAGCCAGGGCGCGGCGGCGGGGGCGCGGCAGGCGACGTTGTGCGGCAGGGCCACATAAAGTTTATTTCCGCCCGCCTAGGCCCAGAGCCGGGTCTGCCTTTAAGACCATCCGCAGTGGTTCATGGTAAAGCAGTGATGGGACGTGGAGCGGTTCCAATTGAACTCAAAGATGCGCATGCGGGATGCATAACCTCTGCAGTACTGCAGGTGCAGTAACAGTCACTGACATGTGGGCCCCACAGCTAGCCGGACCCACATGTCAGTGACTGTTACTGCACCTGCAGTACCGCAGGTGATTTCAATGCATGCGCTGCACGCGTCTAAGGCGCCTCGATGACTGGCGCGCACGTAAGCTCGGTGCGCCCGATCGCATCAGCCGCCTGTACAAATGGCTACGGCTTGAATGAAGGACGAAACCTTATGCGGCAAACAACAACGTATAATACTTCCTCCGCCCCAACTCAACTCTATTTCTGTTTTGGTCGAACTAATTACCTTTGACAAATGATTTATATGGAATTTATTAACTTCAATAACATGTAGTACTAGATTGTATATTATGGAAATATTTTCATGGTGAATCTAAAAGTACAATTCTTGTATTGTTAAAACAGATCAAAATTGCGTAAATCTGAGAGATAGATTTGACGAAACCTAAGACTTCCCTTTGAAAAAGTTTTATACTTTACATTAGTTTTACATATGTAATATGCACATAGGATATATATCACTAAATAGTTTTGCAAAAAAAACATGCAGGAGAAATATGTATATCCCATATATATGCTACTACTACGTAAATTAGGGGTGGGCAAATAAACCGAGACCGAAAAAGCGAAACCGATAAAACCGAGACTGGAACTGAAAAGACCGAAATATTGGGTATTGGGTAATTTTCGGGTAGCAAATATAAATAACTAAAAAATAAATGTCGGGTTCGGACGGATGAATTCATTGTGGAGGTACATGTCACGTACTTAATTGTACTAAAAATCATCATCTTCGCTGTCGTCCCCCCACAATGGAGCTACATGACCATCATTGGTATATGTATCGTCGTCGTCGTCGTCGTCTTCATTTTCTAATGCAACTCCATCTACCTCAAACCGATCACGTGACGTTGTCATTATAAGAGTGGAAGCATCGCCGCTGGCTCCCTCAATGTCATTCCTAGCCCATGCGGTCGTATCCTCATTATTGATATCATCCGTAAGCAGATCATCATGAAATGTCTCAGCCTCCATTGTCCCAGTCACATTATTTTCACTGTCTCTAGGGGGCATGGCAAAAAAGTTTCGTGGCTTCGTTTTAACAAATGTAGCCCATTTAGGATGCTTCACACTTGGAACATGAAAAACTTGTTCTGCTTGGGTGGCTAGAATGTAAGGCTCATACTGGAATCGAAACAGAGTAGTGTCAACATCTATCATTTCGTATTGATCCTTTTTGTAGCCACTGCTTTGGTTCTGACTGCATCCAAAAGGCCAATCAAACCATTCACACTGAAATAACAGAACCTCTTGTTTTTTTTTTCAAAATCAACAACAATGATTTTCTTGATTACTCCAAACCAATCATGATCAGTGCCCTAAACAACAATACCACTGTTTTGGGTCCGTAAATCTTTGTCCACATCTGCAGTTCTAAAGAAGAAGCCATTGATGAATAACCGACTAAAAAAACGTGCCCGACGATCAGGTCCTCTAGATAATGCATACAGATAATCGGTTGCTTTGCCTTCTTTGTGTAATGTCGTAATCTGTACACATTAGTATAACAGGGGTTATCGACGACAAACCAATTTCAGAACACATATTTGTTCAATATTTCATCAATGTGCAAACTTGCATGTACTTACTCGTTTCTGAAACCAATCAACAGACTCATCTCTATGGCGTTTATCAACATCACGAGAATGAATCTTTTTCAGTTCTTCAATATGCTCACTAAAAAGGGTACAAAATTAAATTAGCCATCTACAATAAGCCATATATATAGTATACAACATCTGAGTTATACATTATTACTTGATCCATGGGGCGGCCTCTTCAACGTTAGTAATAAGATAATGCCTGATGTTATGTAGTTCCACCATAGTAAGTTGGTCCCATTTATACCCTTTTTTAGAATTATCAACTTCTGTAAATATGTTAGAATTATCAACAGAAGGTTCATTTGTAGCTGCAGCTTCATGATGTTCTGGCCTATTACGCTTGGTGCTGATGTTGTCCAAAAACTGACTACAAAAAGTCATACACTCTTCGGCAACATATCCCTCAGCTATAGAACCCTCCGGGTGAGCTTTGTTACGTACATACCTCTTCAATGTACCAAGGTACCTCTCAATTGGATACATCCATCTGTAAGAAACAGGTCCACCCAACCGTGCTTCTTCGGCAAGATGGGTTGGAAGATGTACCATGATATCAAAGAAAGCAGGAGGAAACAACATCTCAAGCTTACAAATTGTTTCATGAATTTGTTTGCTCATCTTGTCCAAATCTGGTTCCGCCAATTCTTTAGAACAAATTCCAGAAAAGAATGTGCTAAACTCAATTAAAGGTGCAACAACCTTTTCAGGCAATATGTTATGTATTGCAATAGGAAGGAGCTTCTGGAATATAATATGGCAGTCATGAGTTTTTAGACCCGATACCTTACATGCTTTTATGTCCACACATCTCTTGATGTTTGAGGCATAACCATCGGGCACCTTCACATTCCCCAAAAACTTGCACAAGGTGGTCTTCTCATCTTTGCCCAAAGTATATAATGCTGGTGGGAATGTGTACTTGCTCTTTACGAACTTCGGATGTTGATCTGGCCGTATACCCATATCCTTCATATCAAGACGAGCTTGTAGACTATCTTTTGTTTTACCATCCATAGCAAGCAATGTCCCCAATATGCTATCACAAATGTTTTTCTCAATGTGCATGACATCCAAGTTATGCCTTATTAGCAATGTCTTCCAATAAGGGAGGTCGAAAAATATACTTTTCTTCTTCCAATTATGCCATCTATTTTCCTTGGTGTGCTTTCTCTTATTATTCGTAGGTCCAAAACTCACTTGATCAAAACACTCATATTGTTGGAGTACTTTGTCACCAGAGAGTGATGTTGGAGCCTCTCTATTCTCTGCCTTGTTGTTGAAAGAACCTTTGTTTCGACGCCATCTATGATCCTGAGGTAGGAAATGATGATGACCCATGTAACAATGCTTTCGTCCATATTTCAACCAGAAGGCGTCAGTGTTTATATGGCAGTATGGACATGCTAGCTTCCCTTTTGTGCTCCATCCACATAGCATTGCATATGCTGGAAAATCATTTATTGTCCACAATAAAGAAGCTCGCATGACAAATGTCTCTTTCTTTAAACTGTCATATGTTTCAACACCATCAGACCATAATTTCAGTAGCTCATCAATCAAAGGCTGCAGATACACATCAATGTTGTTTCCAGGTGACTTTGGCCCAGGAATTATCATTGACATCACCCAATAAGACTGCTTCATACACAACCAAGGTGGTAGATTATAAGGGATTAGAATCACAGGCCATGTACTGTAAGAAACATTCATTACTCCAAAAGGATTGAAACCATCAGATGCTAGCCCAAGTCTTATGTTGCGAGGATCAGATGAGAAATTTGGGTGAATGCTATCAAAATGCTTCCATGCTTTCGAATCAGCGAGATGGCGTAATATTCCATCATCAGCACGACCTTCTTTGTGCTAGTGCATGTTTGATGCCGTTGATTCTCCCATATAAAACCTTTGTAGACGAGGAATAAGAGGGAAGTAACGTAGAATCTTGCATGCTACAAGCTTCTTGGATTTTCCACAAGGTAAAGCCTCTCTTGCATCCCTAGCAGTACTATTTTTCCATCTTAATTCACCATATTTTTGGCAACTATTCAGCAGAGAATAGTCCTTTCGGAATAACACACAGTCATTGAGACATGCATCGATCTTTTGGTAGTCCAACCCGAGGTCACGAACAACCTTCTGAAGTTTATCAAGTGTATTAGGAATGTAGTGGCCCTTTGGAAATGCAAATGAGAATAGTTCAAGTAACATCTCACAAGCTACTTTGCTCATACCAGTTAAACACTTTATCTGATAGAACCTGACAATGTAGGATAATTGGGTCAGCTGCGAACAACCTGGATACAACTCCTTTTTGGCATCAGTTAATAAGTCATAGAATTTTTTTGCATCCCCAGTTGGCTCCTGCTGGTTTATAGCATTTTCTTGATCATCAACATCTGCTGAAGTACCACCATGATCAGTGCCTCTAAGTAGACTGGACAACATATTTTGCATAGCACCATCATCAGAAATTATCTCCTCATTATTTGCTGATTCCTCAGCAATATTTTCCTGAACTCGTATTTCTCCATCGTGTATCCAACAAGTATAATCCAATAACATCCCATTTCTGAGCAGGTGTAAATGAACTCCCTTGCGTGTCTTTTGGCAAATATTACGACATCTCGTGCAAGGACAAGGCATAGTTCCTCCTTCACGAGTGCCTTGAAATGCAAAATTTAAAAAGAATTCATTCCATCCTGCCACTCCCTCGTATGCCTGTCTTTTTCCATCCATGTCTTATCTTCTGACATCGCTTCCTACAATTCAATCAGCCATCAGCCTATCCATAAGAGGATAGATGTACAAGAACACATTATGTGAGCAATTGTACCTAGCTGTTGTTACTCCACGCGCTGCGGCCGGCGGATTCTCCTACAAGCGTGGCGGCCAGCGGATGCTCCTCCAAGTGTGGCGGCCGGCGGTTGGTCCTCCAAGCTTGGCGGCCGGCGGATGCTCCTACATGAGTGGCGGCCGGCGGATGCTCCTACAAGCGTGGCGGTCGACAGATGCTCCTACAAGCTTGGCGGCCGGCAGATGCTCCTCCAAGCGTAGTGGCCGGCGAATGCTCCTCCAGGCGTGGCAGCCGGCGGATGCTCCTCCAAGCGTGGTGGCCAGCGAATGCTCCTCCAAGCGTGGCGGCCCGCGGATGCTCCTACAAGTGTGGCGTCCGGCTGATGCTCCTACAATCATGGCGGCCGGCGGATGCTCCTACAAGCGCGTTGCGGAGAGGGGGCCGGCGTTGCGGGTCGAAGGGTATCGTAATAAAATATTATTTTCATTTCTTATTTTCCTTCTTCATTCGGCGTGACAAAAATTTCCCGCCGCGGGCAGGCAGGCAGGCAGGACGAAAAAGCTGGGCCGCTTGTTATTTGTGGGCTGAAACTGCACTGATTCACTTTATATTCAAGCTGGGCCTTCGCGCATTCATGACGCTTGCACAGAGCCGAAGGCCTCAAAAGGTCCGGTCCTATCACCGGATTTTTGTGAGATCCTCAAGGGACGCTGCTTCCGATGTTTGGCGCATGGTCACATTGCGGAAGCGTGCCGTGACCCGTCGCGTCTGGGACTGGTCAGCCCACGGGCCCTTTCACAATTAAAGTCGGCCTGCTACTTCCCTGGTCACTGCTCCAGTCGGTGCCATGTGCATAAGGGGCCAGATGGCAAGATGCCTCTTCATCCTCGCCTTCTTAACCCCCCCCCCCCCCCTATTGCTTCCAGGATCAAGTTCCCGACTGATTCCCATCCATGCTCCCGTGTGTTGCCTGAGAAGTCCTTTGCCTCTGTTGTCGCAGCGCCATGCCTCGCAACCATGTTAGATGCGAGCAGGTACCTGCAGGCTCACTGTCCCTGCGCCCTCGTGAGGGGCAATGCATGGTGGTCAACAACCGCCTCATGACGATGGAGTTTATCCGTTTGCGCCGCCATGTAGCTGTTCTGGGACCCAGAGGAGGTCGCAGCGAGGCGACGCCCATGGAGATGGTGAGTTCCTGGTGCGGTTCACCCGTGATGACTATCGGGAGCTCGCCATCGAGACGACAATCATCTCCATGTCGGATGATAACCACTACTTCCGGCCATGGATCTTTGGCGTCGGTGTGCCGATCGTCGGGTGGTTCTTCCATGTGCAGGTTGTCATCGAGAACCTCCCTCTGCATGTCTGGTCTGCGGAGGGCATCAGACAGGTTCTGGGTGACATCTTCCTCTTTGATCACTTCGATGCTTCCACTTACCACCGGGAGTGTGCTGACCTGTGCACGGTCGTTGGGTGGATGAAAGACCCAAGCCTCCTGCCTCGGGCCAAAATGGCCACCTTCTTTGCAGGAAGTGATGGCCGGACTGGGAGTGACGGCGGGCTGCCGGCGGAACCTTTCAACCATGCCGCAGTGGTCCGGCTTGGCGGCCTCACGACGGAGCTCATCATCCACCTGGATCACTACATCGACTATATGCCGCCGGTCCACCCCAACTCCCCGGCCTCCTCGTCATCAGGCGACTCTTCTGACGGACACTCCTCGGTGTCCTCGAACTGTTCGGGGGACACCTTCCCGCGGCCGAAGAGATTCTACTGGCGGCGTGGGGAAGTGGATGAGGCGGATAAGCATCTCTTTTAGTATGGCTACCAAAGTGTCCTAGCTCATGTGTTACGTTTCCTATGGAAACTAAAAATCCTTTACAAATCCTATCCTTCAAAGGGAGCCTATGTTTGAGAGGATTACGACTGGACTAATTTCCGTGAAAAGATTTCTTGTTTAACATTTCAGTTGTCCTTCCTTTTTTCAAACATTTTCTTCCTCGTATTGTCTTCACTTTTTTCTTTCCAGTCCTAGCTACCGGCCTGTTGCATTTTCCTGTTACTACTTCTTTACAGACCACTTTGCGGGCCCCGCTGCGGGCGATCTCCTGGCAACTCCACCGGTTTGGGGACAAGGAGGGTTTGGCGATCGGAAAATTTGAACTAATTTTGCATAGATAGTACATCCATGAACAAGAACACCAAGTACATTTAACTTAAAAACATTACTCCCTCTGTCCCAAAATACTTATCCCTTTCGATGGAGGGAGTATCTCCGTCCCAAAATACTTGTCGCTTTGGATGGAGGGAGTATATTACAAACACAAGAAAAGATAAACTACAACTAAAACCATGAAACGAAAAACTACAAATAAAAACATGAAACGAAAAACTACAACTAAAAACATGAAAAGAAAACACCTAAATACTACTCTACTCAGCCTCCACCTCCTCCTCCTCGGGCTCCTGACCCTCCTCTAGCACCTCGGGCTCCGGCGGCGGAAGGTGACCCAGTCTCAAGGCCGCCGCCACGATGAGGTTGCGATGACCTGCGACGCTGAGCTCGGCCGCCATCGTCTCCCAGAGGGAGTCGAGACGAGAGGCCACGTGCGAGAGGCCAAAGATGCAGTGGCCCGTGGTGTCCATTCCAGTACTTCGTGGAAGGGTACCGATCCCAAGGAGTTCCATGGAGTGAGATGTATTCGTAAATACATATCGGGCCATGTTGAACAGGAGGGTATCCTTCACGGGCGGCAGCGAGGGGGGTCCAGCCGCGGCCGCTTACCGGCGGCCGGGTCCCTCGGCGGGCTCGGTGGCGGAGGGTTGCTCGAGCTCGAAAGCATTTGCTGTATACTAGCCGCGGCTAGGTGTAAGGATCGAAACGCCGAAGAGAGGGGGTGAATTGGGCTTTCTTTCAAATTTTAAGGCAATTAAAAACTAACAACCTAAATCCCAATTCCCTATGCGATTAAACTAGGCAATCAATGTAAATTAAGGTTGCGGAATGAAGATTGCATAAGTGTAAAAAGGGAGAGGGATGCAAACGCTCAAGGGACACGGAGTTTATCCCGTGGTTCGGTAAGATCACAAGGATCTTCCTACATCCACGTTGTGGCACCCACCAAAGGGTTTTGCCACTCCCAAGTCACCGAGACAAGGGGGTCTTCACTAATCTTCTCCGTTTGCCAACCTTGGCAAGGTGGAGCTCAAGCCTTGTACACTTTGGAATCCTCCGGGCTTCCACAATCCTCTTGGCAAGCTCCGGAAGTCACACACACCAAGGGACACTCCCTTATGGCTCTCACTACACTAGAGACTCCAATCACCAAGAGTGGAGGCACCCAAGCACTATCTCTAGCTAGTTCTAGCCTATCTCTTGGTGTACAAATGATGAGCAAATGATGTGAAAGTGGTAGCTCTATTGCTTGAATGCTCTAGGATGTGTAGAGTATGTCTGGGCTTCAAGTCTTATCGATTTGACAGGTTGAAGGGGTATAAATAGCCAGCCTCCACGAGATAGCCGTTGGAAAAGTAGGCTGACATCACTTCTCTGCGAACACCGGATGATCCGATGTCTTCCCTTCAGTTATCATCGGTCAAAGCCAAATTAGCTGATGTCACTGTGTCAGATATGACCGTTGTTAGATCGATGTTGACCTGTCTTCTCATCGGATGATCTGGTGGCTCTTCCTCCAGAATTTTGCTTGATCTTGAAGCTTACTGGAGTGATCGACCGATGTGTGAAGTTCTGCACATCGGATGATCCGGTGCTGCACTTGGTCCAATGGTGTTGCAATCTGTGATGATGGACTGATGTCACTAAGCCACTCACATCGGATGATCCGGTGAATGCATTTTTCTAAGGTCTTCTTCTTCAGTTGATCCAACTCGACCGATGCAGTCAACTCATAAAATATCGGATGATCCGGTGTGCTCAACTTGTTGACTTCGAGTTGTTTTGAGTTGTTCTTTTGGAATTTGAACTTGTGACCTCTTTGACACTTGTTTGAAATGTTGTTCTGATAGTCTTCATGTATTGAGTGATGTCAAGTTAGAGCTTTCACTTCTTGTCTTCATATGATTTGATTTGATCTCATTCGTTGATTTTATATGGGTCTCCAATGTAATTTTGATTTCATTTGATTGAGTGTTATTGAGACCTTGCATTCACAAATTCATTAGTAATATCGAATGGTTGTCATTAATCACCGAAACCGTACCTCATGGGGCCTAGATGCTTTCAATCTCCCCCTTTTTGGTGATTGATGACAACACAATAATTTAAAGCACAATAATAATGAATTTGATGATACAATACTCAAGTAGATATGCAATGAATATAAGATAAGACACATTAAGCTTGTAAAAAGCAAATGAAATTAATGGTGCGAAAAGCTCAATCGATTAAAACCATAAACAAATGAGACAAGCGGAAGAGTGCTAAATTAAAAATTACAAAAGAGTATTCAAGCACGAATACAAAAGATAAACACACACTCCCCCTGAGACTACTACTACCACTCCCCCTGACTCTTCTACCTCTTCTCCCCCTTTGGCATCAAGACACCAAAAAAGGGATCAGAGAGCCTACAGACCCTGAGAGCTGGGTGCGAGGACGAACTGGTCACCGTCGCAGTTGTCGGAGCTAGAGTCGCCGGTCGTAGGAGCTGCCGGAGCAGAGGGAGCTGGAGGGTCCGCTGCCGGTGCTGGAGGAGAGGAAGCAGGTACTGGAGGTGCCGGTGGAGCTGGAGGAAGTGGAGCGCTCACCACGGACGCCGGCGTCTGCTGGAACAAGATCGTCGCCGGCAGTGGTGAGTGAATCGGTGCGCTGGATGCCAGAAGTGGTGACATACTGATTAAAGGGATAGGAGTAGTAGGCACCTGAGCAACACTTGGAGCCAGTCCCAGTCCAGGCTGCTGTGGAGGAAGGGCGATCCCGGTCTGAGTGTAAAGGTTGGTGATCAACCCTAGGATCCCCATCATGGCCTGCTGGGTCTGCTGCTGCTGGTCGAGGGTACGGCGGTGCATCTGATCTACCAGGTTGGTGAACCGGTCCGTATCCTCTCGCCTCTGACGGGCGATCTCCAGCTGGAGCTCCTGCTGCTGCCGTTGCAGCTGTGCCAGGTGAGCAGCCTGCTCTGCCCTGGCCTGCTCAGCAGCGAGCCTGTCCTGGCGCTACTGCTCGATCATCTGCTGGAGAAGTGTCGACAGCTCTGACGGCTGTGACACCTGCGCCTCGGACACAGGAGGTGGTGTCGGTGGCTGAGCAGCTGATCCTCCTGCCTCGGCGTCGTGCTGCCTCGGTGAAGGTGGAGGAGGAGGGAAGTACTCCTCGACACTCGTCTGTGTCGCTCTCGGACCAGACGTGCTGCAAGTCTCCACCTTGAGCTTCTGCCTCATCCAGACGCTCATCTTCCTTCTCGAGGTCAGACCAATCCTCCTCAGTCAAGCGAGCCCTAACCTGGCGCTCAACTGGACAGCCAAGGCGGCGGTCTCCAGGGGCAGGGGCACGGTAATGTCCGAACCGTGTCACACTCTCGTCAGAGAGACGATCGTGTACGGCAGACTCCTCTGGAACCATCATCGTGAGCAAGTAGCTGATCCAGTGCCCATATGCTAGCTGCCTCATCATGCCCACTCCATCTGTGATGACATCCTCCATCTCGCAGATAATGACATCCACTATATCAAAGTCCATCCCGTTCATGATGTAAAACAGGATCGTCTGCTGGAGGCTAGTGAAACCCTCAAGATAGCCGGACCTCGGCAGGAGGGAGCGACGCAGGGCAAGGTGCACCGTGCGCGCTGCAGGAGTCAACAGGGCCGGAACTCTCGGCTGGTCTGGAGAGAAAGTAGGTCCAAAGAGTGATCTGATCTCCTCCAGAGCGGGAGCCACTCCTCCAGTGAGCGGCCTCCTCGGCGGGTCTGCCTGACCGTAGACTCTCTCATGTATGCAGATGTCGTGCAGGTCTACTCCAAGCAGCTATCCCAGTGTCTGCCTCCTCAGATGGTAGTGCTGACCCATGAACATGAAGTCAATGGATCGTCTGCCCTCAGAGACATAGAGGGTGGCGTAGAACACGCGGACCCAATCCTCTACGTAGGCACTCCGCTCATAGGATAGCAGCTGCACCAGACCCCTGTACCTCTCAAAGAACGGCCTGATCTCTGTCCCTGCGGCCACTTCAAGCTGAACCCAATCCATGTAGTTGTGTTGGAACAGCTTGTGGCCACGGCATCTGTAGGTCTCGTAGAGAGACGCCTGCGTGACCGTCCAGAACCGACTGTCCACCAAAGCTTCCCGGGGCTGCGGGTACCACTCCTCAAGCAATACACTCCATCTGAGCTTTCGGAGTTGCTTGGCCTTCATCTTCCGGTAGTCCGTAAGACGGACTCCCTCACCGACCCGGACGGCCGTGTCCATCTCATAGATGGCCCTCTCGGCCTCCCTGTCCTCACGACGGTTGGCAGCCGTCGGTCTCGGACGAGGAGCCGCCTCGGTGTGACCCCCACGCGTCCGGGCAGAGCGCCGGCGGACGAGAGGCTCAACCGGCTCCTCTTCGGCGTCGGAGTCGTCGATCACGAGAGGCTGCCTGGAGCGAGCCTCGCGGATCCTCAGGGACCCTCCTCGGCCACGCTCACGCTCCTCGGCGGCGCGAGCGGCCATCAAGGCCTTCTTCTCATCCTTCAAAAGTTTGCGCTTCTTAGCGGCGGGCTCCGCGATCGCCTTTCCCTTTCCTTTGCGGTCGCGACCCATCTAGACGACGGAGAGCTAGGGTTAGCGACGAAGAAGGAAAGGATGATGAAAATAACGATGGACGTCGCACGGCACGAAACAAACCTAGGCGACGGAGAGCAAACGGGCCGGGTGCGAAGTTGAAGCGGCGGCGAGGAGAGGCGGCGGCGAGGTTGGTGGAGACGTCGGAGGTGAAGGTGGCGCGTGGACGGCGGAGGCCGGAGGGCGACGGTGGCGTCCGACGGCGGTGGCGCGTGAGGTGGTGGTGGAGCGGCGATGGGTGGTGAGGAGAGGCGGCGGTGGTGCTAGGCGGCGGCGGCGCTGCGAGCAGGGGGACGACGGCGGCGGCCGACGGCGGCGGCGGCGGCGGCGGCGGCACTTGGGTGCGGCAGCGGAGGTGGCGGCGATTAGGGCGAGAGGCGGCGGCGATGGGAGAGCGAGGCGTCGGGGGGAGAGAGAGAAAGGGCGGCGGCGTGTGGGTTAAATAGTGGACCCCAAACCCTAGCCGATATTTTAACACCGGATGGACCGATGTTAAGAGAAGTGAGCATCGGTCGAATGCCACAGAAAGGATATTCAAGAATTGCTGTTGACACCGGATGGACCGACGTCTAGGGTTTTGATCATCGGTCGAATATCACAGTAAGGGTGTTCAAAAGAGTGATGTAAACACCGGATGGTCCGACGTTGAAGGGAGTAAACATCGGTTGAATTGACCACAGCTCCAGAAGAGTGAACATCGGATGGACCAATGTTATCCAGAATGAACGCGTCGGAGCATTTGAGGTTCTGACTAAACTGGGCCTTGAAAATTGAACACCTATTGATCCGATGAGGGATGGGCTAGGGCATCGGATAATCCGATGATAAAAGAACAAAAACATCCCATATATGTCCTTTGACCAAACAAACAATTAACTAGAAACACATGTCTTAGGACTTTTTGGGCAACCCCTTACCTCTCAAGAAGCTAATATGCCAATAGCATGGCTAGACCTTAATGCAAATGGAACACCGAGAAAAATGGAGGAAAAATATCCAAATAAAATGTAAGGCCCATGCTTTGTAAGGTAGAGTATGAAGACTTCTATCTCTTTGAAGCATGATCCTCTAGGCATTAACGTACCTAACATTTTGTTCTTTCCACCTTATATGAGTTGAGATATTGCATTTCAAACAAGTCTCCTTCTCATGAGGTGGGTTCCCCTTTGTGACAATCTACGGTATGCAATGCCAAACAAATTATAGTGCAAGAGATAAAATGAGTGCAAGTTTATATGGCAGGGATCATGCAAGGCGTAAAATAAATCTATCTTGCCAAGTTTGAACCTTCCAAAGGCTTCCTCAGGGAAAACTACTTCTAGCTTGCCCCTATCCTTTGGGATTTAGACAAGACCTATATGATATGCATCCTTACATGAACATGGCAACTTACATGACGTTAGATGCATCTAGCACATTTAATTCACTTCTAAGTCTAGAAAAGGTTTTCTCATCAAGTGGTTTTGTGAAGATATCCGCCAATTGATCTTCGGATCTAACACCTTGCAAAGAGATGTCTCCTTTAGCCTCATGATCCCGCAAGAAGTGATGGCGTATATCAATGTGCTTAGTGCGGGAGTGTTGAACGGGGTTTCTAGCTATCTTAACCGCACTTTCATTGTCACAAAGGAGAGGCACACAACCAATTTTAATTCCAAAGTCCAAGAGGGTTTGCTTCATATATAGAATTTGGGCACAACATGCACCGGCCGCTATATACTCCGCCTCCGCGGTGGACAAAGCCACGGAATTTTGCTTTTTGCTCGACCAAGATACTAGGGAACGCCCAAGTAAGTGGCACCCACCGGAGGTACTCTTGCGATCCACACGGCATCCGGCAAAGTCCGAATCCGAGTATCCCAAGAGATGGAAGCTAGCGTTCTTGGGGTACCACAAACCTACACTTGAGGTATGCTTGAGATACCAAAGTATCCTAAAGACCGCCTTCTTATGCGATTCTTTAGGTGCCGCTTGAAAGCGAGCACACAAGCACACACTAAACATAATATCGGGCCTAGATGCGGTAAGGTACAACAATGAACCAATCATGGAGCGGTAGTGAGATTGATCAATAGGTTTACCGTCCAAGTCCGCGTCGAGATGACAATTTGTCGCCATTGGAGTACTTCTTGTGCTACAATCTCCCATTTCAAATTTCTTCAAGAGGTCCTTGGTGTACTTCTCTTGGTAGATGAAGGTACCCTCTTGAAGTTGTTTGATTTGAAATCCAAGGAAGAAGTTGAGCTCTCCAATCATTGACATCTCGAATTCCCTAGACATCATGGTGCCAAACTCATGGCTAAGAGATTTGTTAGTTGAGCCAAAAATGATATCATCGACATAAATTTGACAAATGAATAAATCCCCGTCGATGTCCTTGGTGAAGAGTGTAGTGTCCACCCTCCCGATCTTGAATCCTTGCATGACCAAGAAATCCCTTAGACGTTCATACCACGCCCTAGGTGCTTGCTTGAGCCCGTAGAGCGCCTTGTGTAACCTATACACATGGTTAGGATTCCTCAGATCTTCAAACCCGGGAGGTTGCTCAACATAAACAAGCTCGTTAATATAGCCATTGAGAAAAGCACTTTTAACATCCATTTGATAAAGCATTATATTGTGATGTGAAGCAAAAGCAAGGAGAATGCGAATAGCTTCTAACCGAGCGACCGGAGCGAATGTTTCTCCAAAGTCTAGTCCTTCAACTTGTGAAAAACCCTTGGCCACAAGTCTTGCCTTGTTGCGGATCACGACGCCATTCTCGTCTTGCTTGTTGCGGTATACCCACTTCGTACCGATGACGTTCTTGTCCTTGGGTCGCTCCTCCAATACCCAAACTTCATTGCGGGTGAAGTTGTTGAGTTCTTCTTGCATGGCCATCACCCAATTTGGATCTTGGAGTGCTTCCTCTATATGAGTGGGTTCTACACACGAAACAAAAGAGTAGTGCTCACAAAATGAAGCGACATGGCGAGAACGAGTACTTACTCCCCGTGACGGGCTTCCGATGATTTGATCAATCGGATGCGCCTTGGAGATGCGTCCATGCCTCATAAGTGATTGTGGTACACTTGGCGGTGGTGAAGCATCTTGCGCGTCTTGTGGTTGGACTTGATCTTGGACTTCTTCTTGTTGTTGGTGTTGTGTGGCTTGTGAATCTTGCATTGGCAATGGATCATCTTTCTCTTCTTCTTCTTCATCAACTTGAGGCACCATGGAGGTGTTGATGTTGGAACTTGATGCTCCCCCTTGATCACGGCTCTCCTCAACTTCGGGCTTGATGTCTCCAATGGTCATGTTTTTCATGGCTTCTCGTAGAGGCTCATCATCTATATCATCATGACCAAAACTCTCCTCTTGGGAGCCATTAGTCTCATCAAACTCAACATCACAACTTTCTTCAACTAACCCGGAGGTTTGGTTGAATACTCGATATGCTTTTGAGTTTGACGCATAACCAAGAAAGATACCAACATCACACCTTCTTTCAAACTTACCGAGCCTTTTCTTGCGGTAGATATAGCATTTACACCCGAAGACTCGGAAGTAGGAGATGTTGGGCTTTCTCCCAATGAGGAGCTCATATGGGGTCTTTTTAAGTAGTCGATGAAGATAGACCCTATTTGCGGCATGGCACGACGTGTTGATTGCTTCAGCCCAAAATTTCTCCGACGTGCCATAGTCATCAAGCATTGCTCTAGCAAGGGTGATAAGGGTCTTGTTCTTCCTTTCAACTACACCGTTTTGTTGGGGGGTGTATGTGGCCGAAAACTCATGCTTCACGCCTTCACGATCACACCACTCCCCAATGTTGTAGTTCTTGAAATCGGTGCCGTTGTCACTCCGGACCTTGATGATGGGAAGTTGAAATTCCCTTTGAGCACGTTTGGCAAAGGTCTTGAAAAATTCCGAAGTTTCACCCTTGTCACCTAAAAACAAAGTCCAAGCATATCGAGAATAATCGTCAACGATAACAAGACAATAGAAGTTACCACCAAGACTTTGATATGTGGACGGTCCGAAGAGGTCCATGTGGAGTAGTTCAAGCGGCTTGGAGGTTGACACCATTGTCTTCATTGGGTGGTGTGAAGCAACTTGCTTCCCGGCTTGACAAGCGCTACACAGCTTGTTCTTCTCAAATGTGACATCCTTTACTCCGGTCACCATCCCAAGCTTGAACGACTTCTTGAGTTTGCTCATGCCGATGTGAGCAATGCGTCGATGCCATAGCCAACCCAAACTTGTCTTGGTGAAAAGACAAGTGGTCAAGCTAGCATCCTTGTTGGTGAAGTCCACCAAGTAAAGATGTCCATGCCGGAAGCCTTTGAAGATTAGTTCTTTGCTTGATTCACTGGTTACTACAACACCATTCTTGTCAAAGGTGCACGTTAGTCCAAGATCACATAGTTGTGCAATTGAAAGTAGATTGAAACTAAGTGACTTAACATATAGTACATTAGAAATAGACAAATCATACGAAATAGCAATTTTACCTAAACCAATTACCTTCCCCTTTGAGTTGTCACCAAAGGTGACTTGTTCATGGTTGTCAGGGTTCTCTATGGTAGTGAACATACCATCATTGCCGGTCATATGTTGAGTGCACCCGCTATCGAGTACCCAATGCTTTCCTCCGGCTTTGTTGTTCAGCTACACACATGAAGTTAGTTTTTGCGTTTAGGCACCCAAGCCAACTTAGGTCCTTGTATGTGTGATACAAGTGATTTTGGGACCCAAAGTTGCTTGGGGAGCTTCCCCTTCATGCCCTTAATTTCTTTGCCGATGAACCTTGCCTTCACCTTGCCACCTACTTTGCTTAAGAGATAGTGATAATCATGGAAAGTAGATTTGTAGTTAGGAGGCAATTTGGGAGAAGGACGGTTGGGAAGAGGACACTCCCTCGTGTGATGTCCGGTGACCTCACAATGTTGGCAATAGGATACAACTTCTTTGATGAAGCTCGTTCTAAGCTCTGGTGAGGGCACCTTCCCTTTGTTGAGCACCGAGAAGGATCCAAGTCCTCTCTTGTTGAAGCCTTTGGCTTGTTGGTAGAGGATTTCCTTGTGCTTGTCCTCCCCCTTGGAAAGTCTCACCACACTAGTGCGGAGACTTTCAATTTCGTCCATCAATTCCTTCTCCCTAAGGCTTGCTTTCAAAGGCAAAGACTTATCCAAAGTATTAGTGGCATGTGAAATAGTTGATACTTTGCCATCAAGGGTTTCCTTTTTCATGTTTTTCATTTTTAGTTCAATTGCTTCATAAGCAAGGTTAAGCACTTTATGTTCTTGAACCAAGTCATTGTGCTTTCCCAAGAGTGCTTGGTTTGCTAAGTCAAGCTCATGATGATCATGCTTGATTTGAGCATTCTCCTTCTCGATTTGCTTGACATGTGATTTGAGCGTGTCATGCTCTTTAAGTATGGTTACATACTTGTCATGCAAATCGAGCTTTGCACTCTCAAGCGTGGCACAAGCTTGTTCAAGTGCCTTAACCTTGCTCTTCTCCCTTTTTATGATGACATGGTATTCATTAATCATAGATGCTAGTTCATCGGGGGAGAGCTCATCATCATCATCGCTAGAATCGTCACATACCTTAGTGTTACCTTTAGCCATGAGGCACGTAGGAGGTGGACGAAGAGGTGAGTTGTCCTTGTCGACGATGGCAAGGCCCGCCAAGTTTTCTTCATCTTCACTCTCTTCGTCGCTTGACTCTTCATCCGTGATCCACTCATTTGCCTCGCACATGAAGACTTTTTGAGGCCCTCTTCTCTTCTTTGGAAAGAGCTTGGTCTTCTTGCCCTTGTCAAATTTCTTCTTTCCAAAGGAGCACTTGGGTTTGACCTCTTCTTCATCTTCATCACTTTCTTCTAGCTTTCTATGCTTTCCTTTGTGGTTGTCCTTCCTCTTGTCGGGTCTTGGACAATCATATGATATGTGGCCTTGATCACCACAATTGTCGCATGTCTTGTTTTCATCTTTTCTTGGGAGGAAGGCTTTCTTCTTTGGATCAAAAGAGTATCCCTTCTTTGCGATTTTGGAGTTTAGACGTGAGAATTTTCTCATCATCAACGCAAGCTCATCATCGTCATCTTCGCTTGTTGCTTGCTCTTCTTCGCTTGAGCTAGGCTCAACCACTTTCTTTTTCTTGGGAGTTGTCTTCTTGGTTGAAGCCTTGAGAGCAATGGTTTTTGACGATGACTCCTCCATCATTCCAAGTACGCTCATCTCATGAGCATGAATTTCTCCAATGAGCTCCGAGACTTCAATGTTGTCAAGTGATTCCTTTTGGAGCATTGAGTTGATAATGTTGTACTTGGCCTTGGGTAGAAGCATGAGGATCTTGCGGTTGATAAGTCCCTTACCAAGAGAAGCAATGTCAAGTGCATTAATCTCCTCAATGAGCAAATTTAAGCGAGAAAACATTTGGTTAACATTCTCATGAGGAAGCATTTTGAATTCATCATACTTGGATTTTAGCAAGTGATATTTGAGTTCTTTAACACGAGATGAGCCCTCATGAATTTCAATTAAACATGCCCAAATATCACAAGCTTTCTCTTTACTAGCAATTCTAGCAAAAACGTCTTGACTTATGCATTCATAGATGGCATTTCTAGCCTTAGCATCCCATTTTAGTTGATCACCAACATAATTGAGATCTCCAAATCCCGCATGGGTCGCTTCCCAAACTTCGGGAGCAATAGCCTCTAGGTAGGCACGCATGCGTGCTTTCCAATAGGCAAAGTTCTTGCCCTCGAAGGTAGGAACCGAACCCCCATTCTTGGCCATTTAAGCTCTCTAGCGGTGAAGCTAGAATGATCCAATGAGCAACCTTGCTCTGATACCAATTGTAAGGATCGAAACGCCCAAGAGGGGGGGGGGTGAATTGGGCTTTCTTTCAAATTTTAAGGCAATTAA
Source organism: Tuctoria greenei (assembly GCA_036927565.1). Classification (NCBI taxonomy): domain Eukaryota; kingdom Viridiplantae; phylum Streptophyta; class Magnoliopsida; order Poales; family Poaceae; genus Tuctoria; species Tuctoria greenei. Next base: position 90,953,170 of record JAYESD010000006.1, on the reverse strand, counting down.
AAACTAACAACCTAAAGCCCAATTCCCTATGCGATTAAACTAGGCAATCAATGTAAATTAAGGTTGCGGAATGAAGATTGCATAAGTGTAAAAAGGGAGAGGGATGCAAACGCTCAAGGGACACGGAGTTTATCCCGTGGTTCGGTAAGATCACAAGGATCTTCCTACATCCACGTTGTGGCACCCACCAAAGGGTTTTGCCACTCCCAAGTCACCGAGACAAGGGGGTCTTCACTAATCTTCTCCGTTTGCCAACCTTGGCAAGGTGGAGCTCAAGCCTTGTACACTTTGGAATCCTCCGGGCTTCCACAATCCTCTTGGCAAGCTCCGGAAGTCACACACACCAAGGAACACTCCCTTATGGCTCTCACTACACTAGAGACTCCAATCACCAAGAGTGGAGGCACCCAAGCACTATCTCTAGCTAGTTCTAGCCTATCTCTTGGTGTACAAATGATGAGCAAATGATGTGAAAGTGGTAGCTCTATTGCTTGAATGCTCTAGGATGTGTAGAGTATGTCTGGGCTTCAAGTCTTATCGATTTGACAGGTTGAAGGGGTATAAATAGCTAGCCTCCACGAGATAGCCGTTGGAAAAGTAGGCTGACATCACTTCTCTGCGAACACCGGATGATCCGATGTCTTCCCTTCAATTATCATCGGTCAAAGCCAAATTAGCTGATGTCACTGTGTCAGATATGACCGTTGTTAGACCGATGTTGACCTGTCTTCTCATCGGATGATCCGGTGGCTCTTCCTCCAGAATTTTGCTTGATCTTGAAGCTTACTTGAGTGATCGACCGATGTGTGAAGTTCTGCACATCGGATGATCCGGTGCTGCACTTGGTCCAATGGTGTTGCAATCTGTGATGATGGACCGATGTCACTGAGCCACTCACATCGGATGATCCGGTGAATGCATTTTTCTGAGGTCTTCTTCTTCAGTTGATCCAACTCGACCGATGCAGTCAACTCATAAAATATCGGATGATCCGGTGTGTTCAACTTGTTGACTTCGAGTTGTTTTGAGTTGTTCTTTTGGAATTTGAACTTGTGACCTCTTTGACACTTGTTTGAAATGTTGTTCTGATAGTCTTCATGTATTGAGTGATGTCAAGTTAGATCTTTCACTTCTTGTCTTCATATGATTTGATTTGATCTCATTCGTTGATTTTATATGGGTCTCCAATGTAATTTTGATTTCATTTGATTGAGTGTTATTGAGACCTTGCATTCACAAATTCATTAGTAATATCGAATGGTTGTCATTAATCACCGAAACCGTACCTCATGGGGCCTAGATGCTTTCACTAGGTTTTGTGGAGAGAAGAGAGGATGTTGGAACGATTGTGCGGAAAAGATGATGGCGCGGGTGACCATCTTATACTCCCTCCGTCCCAAGTGAACTCTATTTTTAGGATTCAAACCCCACATTAGTCAACACATAGAATTACCCTAACACCCTTCATCAATACATATCCTCCCACTTTCCATTCAATGCCAGCAAGTTGCTACGGCAACAAAGGACAATAGCTGAAAATGTGCAGAGCACACAACTGACATGACCATACAGTGAAAGTAAAGTTGAGCTCGGACAAAAAAAATTGGCTGGAAATAGTCTTCAGCTGGGACGGAGGTAGTAGCATTGTAGCAGTGGTCAGGGAGGGGACGCGTCAAATTTAATTCAAAGGACGCGCATGCGCTGCGCGTGTTACTCGCCTCGGTTACTGGCGCGCACGGTCGCTCTGTGCACCCGGTCGCATCAGTTTCGCGAAAAGATTTCTTGTTTCACATTTCGGGTCTCCACGCTGTTATACCTTAAATCATACACTACGTACTCCCTCCATCCCCAAAAGTATGAAATTTTTAGAACTAGTTCTAACATTTTTGTTAGAACTATATTGTTCTAACATATAGGAGTACTTCCTATATTTTTCTAACATTTTTGTTGTCCTTTCTTTTATTTTCTGGAGTTCATTGTCTCCACTTTTCTTTCCAGTCTTTGCTACCGTCCTGTTGCGTTTTCCAGTAGTACTACTACTACTACTTTACAGACCGCTTTGGAGTTCAGTGTCTCCACTTTTCTTTCAAGTCATCGCTACCGGCCTATTGTGTTTTCCAGTAGTACTACTTTACAGACCGCTTTGCAGGCCCCGCTGCAGGCGATCTCCTGCCTCCTGGCAACTCCAGCGGCTAAAGTTGCATACAGCTGCACTTTAAAAGCCATAACTCCAGCGCTAGTATTTTGTTTAGACCCGTTTGCATAAAAGGAAACTAACGGGACAGTTTAAAGGAATGGAATCCTCCAGAAGGGAAAGACATTCGTACGTAGTTTTGTAAGTAGCATTCCAAACGGTGCACTTTAGAAGCCATAACCATCACGGCACGTCTGCGTGCGTCTCATCGTGTTCTCGGCGCGTACTAAAGACACACGTCACACACCATCCTCTTCGCCCCCCCACCCCACACACCATGCGTTCACATCCTCTGCAGTAACTGCCCACACACCACCATGCGGAAGGGAATTCTCTGCGGCAGGGCCGCACGCCCGCCCGCGTGCGACCCTGCCCCCATACCGTTCGTTCCCGCCCGCGTGAATCATAAAGAACGTCGCTCGTGCTCGGCTCCGATGGAACGCGCTCCCGTTCAGCTCCGAAGGCCAGCTCGCCTCCCGTGTCCCGACCCGGGAGGAGGCTGTACCTACTGTACATCGTACGTCGGCGTACATACGTCGACATAGGTTGTACGTGTTTGACCCTTGCTCAGATCGTCCGGTCAGGCAGGTGAGTAGTACAATACCGCTAGTACTGTAGGATTTTATACTCGCTGACGGCATTCCTCCTCTTCTGGCTTCTCTGCTATGCTGCGCTTTGTGTACAGTACATTACATTGTCTCGTCATTTTGGTACTGCTATACGTGAGTATCCTAGGTTTCAATCAACCTCTGCGCAAACTAAGCAGGGCAAACTGATTAGAATTTTTTTTTCACAGTTTTACATTGCACGAGAGCTTTTAGTATTTGGTACACCCTTTTTATATACCGTGGGAGTAAATTAATTGTGCCTAACCACTGCTTTGCTGCCTCCTGACGGGTGAAGACGTAATTCTAAAGCACACGTAGTAATTCCAGAATACGAAGCGAAGCGACTGCTGCACGGAGGCGAGCCAGGCGAGCTGGCCTTCGAAGCCGAGCGGGAGCGTGCGTTCCTTCGGATCTGAGCCGAGCGGGGTGACGTCTTTGCGATTCACGCCGGCGGGAAAGAACACTATCGGAGGTAGGGCTGCACGTGGGCGCGCGTGCGACCCTGCTGCAGAGAATTCCCTTCCCCACCATGCCCTCTTCTCCGCGCGTACTAAAAATCACTGGGCATCTCATCGTCTTCTCCGCGCGTACTAATAAAGAGTAGTAAGACGACACACCATCCTCTACTCCGCCACACACACCATCCTCTTATCCGCGTGTACTCTTCCTCTCCGTCGCGCACACCCTCATTGGTTCCCTTCGAAGCCCATGGAGTTCCCCTTGCCGCACGATATTGCGGTCCTGATCGAGGGGTGGGTCGCTGCAACCTCCACCCAGCCCATGGACGACCTCTCCAGTCTGCGCGCCACCTGCAAGTCCATGCACGCAGCATGCCGTAATCCCACCGTGGGCAAGTGCGTGGCGCTGGAGTGGGAGAGCAGCTGGGAGTGGTTCAAACAGCATGGGAACGGGAGCTACGACGCCCTCGTGGAGCACCTGGCCAACGTGGGCAACCCTCATGTGTGCTACGTCACTGGGTTCGACCTCGTCTTCAACTAAGGCCATGCGCAGGCGCAGCGGGGCACCCAGTTCCTTGCCCGGGCGGCCGCGAACAGCCACAAGGTGGTGGCCTACGTCCTCGCCATGCTCCGCTACGACGCCGACCGCGGGGACCGCGACGCCCTCGAGTATATCCGGCAGGTCGAAGGTGAGGCCCACGTCAGCGACAACACGGCCGGGTCCATCGTGATGAAGAGGACCAACACAGAGTGCTGCCGGTGTCGGAATCAAGCCATGCAGAGGCTCAACGTTTTCGTGAGCTGGAGGTTACTGCGTAGCCCTCCTCCGGGACCACCGCCGGTGGCGCTATCCGACATTGACGATGGCGTTTGCGGCTGCCCAACAGGGGGGAACCAGGGGCCTGCCCGCTGCAGCCGGCGAGGGTGGTACGAGTGGACCGTCTTCTGTACTGAGAACTGTAGGATTGAGCGTGAGTATGACCTGTTCTGCCATAATGTGTTGTACTCTATGGGTTATATTCCCTCCATTACCTTTTGGATGCGCTACCCCTAGTTCTCCCAACGCCAGTGAAAAGTGAACAAAGGGAGTATATAAAATAGACTTGTATAAGGCATGTTGATGTGTTTCCCCTATGCGCGCTCGTCTTTTGTTTAGCCCCGTTTGCATCAAAGGAAACTCACGGGGCAGTTTAAAGGAATGGATTCCTCCGGAAGTGACACATGTGCTTTAAAAAATCTAGGTTCTATAAATTTTGGCTTCACTAATAATAAAGTTTTATAAATTGCTACTTCTATACAGGTTCGTAATTAAGTACTACTAGATATAAACATAGTGATATAAACAAGGATTAAAATAAAGCATACACATAAAATCTCTTCAACCAACAACATAGTGATATAAACAAGGATTAAATACTAGATATAAACATCGACGGAACCAAACCATAGTGTTCAACGTACCATTCCAGGCAACAAACTAATTAATTTGACAGTACTAGCTCTTACGTAATCAAAAAACATAAAATAAACTAATCAGCACATCTAGTCCACACCACATCTCTTCAAGCAGCACCTTCAGTCCGTCAGATAGCTCCATGCATCGTCCTGCACCACCACCTTGCTTGGGTCTACCTCCATGCATCCTACATCACGACAACCTTTCTTGGACCACCGTCATTGTTTTCAGCAGCGATTAGTTTATGGCATCATCAAATCTGGAGTAATTTTTCTAGATCATTTGGGGTCGAAAAAATAGTTAACACGCTATATATGAGGAGAAAGATTAGGATATTATATGCTACCTGCGCCGTGGACAACATATCCGACGCTTCATTCTGGTCGCCAGGATCATTCTGCCCCAAGTCATCTGGGGCAGCAGGCGGAGGACCATGATCATCAGGATAATATATATTATTGGATGACTATATATATCTCTCAACAAAAAGAGAAAATTAACTCTTGTTTGCATCCTCTCGGGTATCGCAACTGCGCGCTCGACAAGGGCGATGGGAGTTCTGGTAATGATGACACCGCGTATAGGGGCATAGGGCCAGTGGTAATAAGTACTTCCGGCCGGTTCCAGCCATTACATCACAAAACAAGAAAAGAAAAACATTAAAAACAAGAAGAGAAAAACAACATCAGGACACGTGTACACCACACGTCCGACTATTCGAGCATTAATGCTTTGTCGTGATCATGTATGATGGCCGAACATGCATGCATGCTTTTGAAAGAGAGCCAGTGAGGTCTCCATCATGTTTCATGCATGATTGATCACTTGTTGATGAGGATTTGTGATGTTGATTTTCTTGTTTCATAATGACATTTCTCTTGTTTTGTAATGTTCTATGTTACTGAACTCAATGTTGTTCGTCTATTCCATATGTTATTTTCTTCTCTGTTTGTTGTCTAATGAACTACGTACTCCGTATTTGTGTTCTATGTGTAACATGCATGTGCAAGACCTCGATCCACGATCATGTTAAATTGATGGTGTTATACAGGTGTTTTCTCTTTTTGTTGAAAAAACGATCGTCATGTTTATTATTTGTATATTATTAATTAATACACATTAGTAAAATAAAGAACTAATATATAAATAAATATTATCATATGAAATATCAACATGGATGGTCCAATCCAGCCTACGAAACGAAAACTTTTTGATTGTCCAGTACATCCAATGAAACATAAACTAGCATGGATCGAGATATAGTATACAAAAACATGGATTATCCTATCGAATCCAACTTTGACAACAAAAAAACACACGTACGCGACGGTCGTTCATTAACAGAGAATACAAATATATAGAACCGATAGTTCATTAAATAACACACAGAAAAAAAATAACAGATGGAACAGAGGAACAATGACATTGAGTTCATTAACATAAAACAATACTACAAAACAAGAGAGATGTTCAAAGTATTTTAGTACCCATCTTCAAAAATAAAGGAGATGTTCAAAGTTGTACTAATTACCGAGGAATTAAGCTCATGAGTCATACTATGAAGCTCTGGGAGAGAGTGATTGAACACCGCTTGAGGAAAGTGACCAATGTCACTAAAAACCAGTTTGGTTTTATGCCTGGGAGGTCCACTATGGAGGCGATTTTCATACTCCGTCAGCTTATGGAGAGGTATAGGGAGCAAAAGAAGGATCTCATTTAGTGTTTATTGACTTGGAGAAGGCATACGATAAGGTACCAAGACCGGTCATGTGGTGGGCACTAGAGAAACACAAAGTCCCAACAAAGTACATTAACCTTATCAAGGATATGTACGATAATGTGGTGACAAGTGTGCGCGTAAGAGATAGTGAGACCGACATTTTTTCTATCACAATAGGGTTACACCAAGGATCAACCTTAAGTCCTTACATCTTTTCCTTAGTGATGGATGAGGTGTCGAAGGATATACAAGGGGATATCCCTTGGTGTATGCTCTTTGCTGATGATGTAGTGTTGGTAGATGAAACTAGGGATGGTGTTGATAGAAAATTGGAGCTATGGAGGCAGACTTTAGAGTCTAAGGGGTTTAGACTTAGTAGAACCAAGACCGAGTATATGAGATGCAACTTTAGTGATGTCGGGTGTGAGGATGGTAATGTTAGTTTACAAGGACAAGTAGTACCTAGGAGGGACACATTTCAATATTTAGGATCAATGTTACAAAGCAATGGTGATATTGACGAAGATGTTTGCCACAGGATCAAGATCGGGTGGATGAAGTGGGGACAAGCATCTGGAATCTTATGTGATAAGAAAGTTCCAAAAAAATAAAAGGAAAATTCTATAGGACGATGATCAGACCTGCGATGCTGTATGGAGCAGAATGTTGGCCAACTAAAAGGCAACATGTCCAACAAATGAGTGTTGCGGAGATGCGCATGCTACGGTGGATGTGCGGTCATACAAGAAGAGACAAAATTAGGAACAAAGTAATACGTGATAGGGTAGGGGTGGCACCGATTGAGGAGAAGCTAGTCCAACATCGCCTACGGTGGTTTGGGCATATCCAGCGGAGACCTCCAGACGCACCGGTTAACAGTGGGATTATAAAGAGTGGAGAAAATTTTAGGAGGGGTAGAGGTCGACCAAGGTTGACATGGCAGGAGGCGGTGAAATGAGATTTAAAGGAGTGGGACATACCTAGAGATTTGGCTCATGATAGGACTGCATGGAAATTAGCAATTCATGTGCCAGAATCTTAGTTTATTCGTAATTTGTTACTCTTATCTTCTTTCTTATTAACCCATTTCTAGAATAAATAAAATGTAGATTTTTTTCTTTCATCCTATTTTTTTATTACTTTTCTTCAAAATTGTTGGGTTTCATTTCTAGCCGACCCCAACTTGTTTGGGACAAAGGCTTGGTTGTTGTTGTTGTTGTTGTTGTTGTTGTAATACTACAAAACAAGAAAAACAACATCACAAAACAAGAAAACCAACATCACAGACCCTTTCTTCCTCCTCGCGCCGAGGGCGTGCGCTCGGCGCCGCCGTGGCGGGGCTCACCGGAGATCTCACCGCTAGCCTTTCCAGTGCGCCAAGCTTCGCTAATCTTGCCGCTTGGGGGTTTTTCACCACGCGGAGCACGTCGGTGTTGCCCCCAGGGCTTGCTGACGGCTGGAAACGGCAGTGCAATGGTGGCGGCGGTGGCCACAGCCCCGGCAGGGTAGAACTCCCTTATCTCTAGCTCAAATGACTTGGTTTCTCCTCCAAAAGCTTTCTTGTGCCCTGAGGATCATGAACCAGGATTAGGAAAGGAGAAAAACGGCTGGAAACTAGGAGCTCGACGGTGAATCGCGGCTTTATCACAGGCGGCGACCAAAACTCGGCTATCTAGATTGGTCATCAGTCGTCGATGGTTTTCAAATCTTTTCGATCTGGAGTGTTTGCAGTGAGATAGGTAAACTATCCCCTAACTATGGTAAAAAAATATTAGATGTATAAAATGAATTAAATCCATGACCTAGAGACATAGGTATGAACTATCATCGGAGAAACTGGCAATAAAGGCGCTACAAGGCATGGCATGGCTTGAAACTTGGTGAGCATGCTTAAGGCGCGATAACACACCTTTCCTTTATAGAAGTCGGGGCCTGTAGAGGCTTCCTCCGGCTTGTCGACGGTGGAGTAGGGGCGGGTCTCGGCAGCTTCACCCGTGGTCGTCGGGAAACTACAAAATACCGCCCAACCAGTTGAGGAAACACAAAAACAAAAGGTTGAGAAGGTGCGCAAGCAAGTTGTGAACAACTTTGCTAAAGGACTCCCGATCGATCCTTGCCTAGTTGGCGCGCGAGCGGGGCAGAAAACGCGAAAGAGAAGAGAGGAACCGAGCTAGCTAGAGTTGTACTAATTCCTCTTTTTGATGTGTACTAATTCCTATTTTTGAAGTTGGATATCGTCTAGAGTTGTAGGCTCCTTGATCATGCATGTTTGGGGCATAGCATACATCGGCAAGGCCTCATACTCTGACGATATCCATCATCAAAACGAGAAATTAAACACGTATTAATTGGTTGAACATGTTTGGGGTGTAGGCAAGTTAGACATAGAAAATACCTCAGTCAAGTTTGACAAAATTAACATGCATACATCAAACAAGACGATCTTTCAACAAAAAGAGAAAGCACACGTATAAGCGGGCGTGTGGAGATGATCGGACGCTAGAGGAAACTGCGCTTATGAACTGGTCGGTGGCCCCGGTTTACTCCAAACCGCGGTTTGCATCCTCTCGGTCCCAACATGTGACATGCGTACGGGTCAGTGACGTGGGTACGTACGCATGACACGTGAGTCCTCTAGGAGGGACACGGTATGGTATGTATGCCAGTACTGAATGTATGGACGTGGCCAAGAGGGGACATTCCTGGCTTGGGAGTTGACCGACGAGGACGTCAGTCTTCTAAGGGGGGTGGATTGTGACATCTTGACTCAAGGCTTAATAGGATTGATAGAATACTCATACCACCAAGGTATACCTTCTTTTCCAGGAGCCCACCTGCAAAGAACTCCGATCTTAAGAGTGCTTGGCCCGGAGCAATTTGCGGATGGGTGACTGACCGGGAAGTCTCCCCGAGTGCGCATGAGTGAGGACAAAATGCGGAGAAAAGACTAGTGTTGGTCTGTGGGGCTAGTCTGTGATCCTAAAGAACTGCTAGAAGTAACGACCGCCAGGCCCGTAGTGGCTGGGCTATTACAAAAATATTGTGACATCCTATCTCAAAGCTTAATAGGATTGATAGAATACTCATACCAGCAAGGTATACCTTCTTTTCCGGAAGCTCACCTACAAAGAACTCTGAGGTTAAGTGTGCTTGGCCCGGAACAATTTTACGACCGGGAAGTTTTTCCGGGTGCGCACGAGTGAGGACAAAATGCGTAGAAAAGACTAGTGTTGGTTTGTGAGGCTGGTCTATGATCCTATAGAGCTGCCAGAAGTAACGACCGCCAGGCCCTATAGTGGTTGGGGTGTTACATAATGGTATTAGAGCCGACCCTCGCGGTTTCACGGGTGCATACGGGTCAGGGACGTGGATACGTACGCATGACGCGTGGGTCCTCTAGGAGGGACACGGTATGGTACGTATGCCAGTACTGAACGTATGTACGTGGCCAAGAGGGCACATTCTTGGCTTGAGAGTTGACCGACGAGGACGTCGGTCTTCTAAGGGGGGTGGATTAAGACATTCTGGCTCAAGGCATAATAGGATTGATATAATACTCATACCACCAACGTATACCTTCTTTTCTGGAAGCTGACCTGTAAAGAACTCTGAGGTTAAGCGTGCTTGGCCCAGAACAATTTGTGGATGGGTGACCAACTGGGAAGTTTCAATTTGTGGATGGGTGACCAACTGAGAAGTTTTCCTGGGTGCGCACGAGTGAGGACAAAGTGCGCAGAAAAGACTAGTGTTGTCTGTGGGGCTAGTCTGTGATCCTATAGAGCTGGCAGGAGTAACGACCGTCAGGCCCGTAGTGGCCGTTGTCTGTGGGGCTAGTCTGTGATCCTATAGAGCTGGCAGGAGTAACGACCGTCAGGCCCGTAGTGGCCGGGGTGTCACAGAATGGTATCAGAGCCGACCCTCGCGGTTTCATGGGTGCATACAGGTCAGGGACGTGGGTACGTACGCATGACGCATGGGTCCTCTAGGAGGTACACGGTATGGTACGTATGCCAGTACTGAACGTATGAACGTGGCCAAGAGGGGACGTTCCTGGCTTGGCAGTTGACCGACGAGGACGTCGGTCTTCTAAGGGGGGTGGATTGTGACATTCTGGCTCAAGGCTTAATAGGATTGATAGAATACTCATACCACCAAGTCATACCTTCTTTTCCGGAAGCTCACCTGCAAAGAACTCTGAGGTTAAGTGTGCTTGACCCGGAGCAATTTGTGGATGGGTGATCGACCGGGAAGTTTTCTCGGGTGCGCACGAGTGAGGACAAAGTGCGCAGAAAAGACTAGTGTTGGTCTGTGGGGCTAGTCTGTGATCCTATAGAGCTGCCAGGAGTAACGACCGCCAGGCCCGTAGTGGCTGGGGTGTTATAGTTATTTTCTTCTCTGTCCGTTGTCTAATGAACTACGTACTCTGTATTTGTGTTCTATGTGTAACATGCATGTGCAAGACCTCGATCCACGATCATGTTAAATTGATGGTGTTATACAAGTGTTTTCTCTTTTTGTTGAAAAAACGATCATCATATTTATTATTTGTATATTATTAATATACATTAGTAAAATAAAGAATTAATATATAAATAAATATTATCATATGAAATATCAACATGGATGGTCCAATCCAACCTACGAAACAAAACCTTTTGATCGTCGTACATCCAATGAAACATCAACTAGCATGGATCGAGATCCAGTATACAAAAACATGGATGATCCTATCGAATCCAACTTTGACAACAAAAAAACGCTCGTACGCGACGGTCATAGAACCGAGAAAACAAAATAACAGATGGAACAGATCTCGCCGATGGCCTTTCTGGTGCACCAAGTAACTGACGCGCCGCACGAGGTCTGTAGAGAAGTTAAGAAGCTGTGGTGCAGGGACGCGTGCACGACGTTCCACACGGATACAAGAGAGACAGAAGGATCTCTGAAGATCGTCTTCCACAGTGGTTTAATTGCGCCGCACGAGGTCCACAAAGAGTTCAATGCGCGAGAAACGAACCGCTCCCTCGTCTACTTCGCACAGACCATATATAAGGCGCGTCGTCAGTTATGTACAAGCACAGAACTTTTGCACTCCTTTCTTCTTCTTCCATTGTTCCACCTCCTATCCCGGCGTCGACGAACCACCACAGCCATGGCTAACCTTCCGCCTCCTAGTCCGTCGAGGCAGCAACCCTGCAAGCGGATATGCTGCAGCTCCCCCGAGAGGGTGAACGACAACCAGCGCCTCATTATGGCGCGAGAGGCATACAATAGTACGTATCGGACCTTGGACGCCTTGGGTCTTGGTACCCTTCCCGAGTTTCCGGGAATGGATACCACCGGCCACTACCTCTACATCCTCACGGGTGTGGCCGATCACCTGGACATCTTGTCCGGGACGATGGCCATAGTGCCCTGGTGGCGGCGATGGAGAGGAACTTCTGTCGCGGAGGGGTTCCACCGCCGGTGCAGCCGGAGCAATCGGCTCAGCCGGAGCAGCCGGCCCACTCTCCTGCTGCATCGTCGCCGGAGGAGGAGGAGGAGGAGGAGGAGGAGGAGGAGGACGAGGATGACGACGACGATGATGACGATGACGACGACGATTTTGATGACGATGATGACGACGGCGATGACGACGGCGACCACCACCACCACGATGACGATGAGGAGGAGGAGGACCGCTTGTCATGGTTTGAGAAGTTGGGGGAGGGGGCGGAGGAGCCAAGGCCGGCAGAGTAGTTTTAGGAGTTCTTGTACATATTTCTTTTGTAGTTTTAGGAGTTCTTGTACATGTTTAGCTTCAATTCTGTTCTTGTACATATTTCTTGTGTTTTGTAATATATATGTGTTCATTCGTGTCAATGAATACTGGTGTGTTAGAATTTCTGGATTTCAATCAAGTGAATGTGCTCTAAGTTTAGTGATGTGTTAATCTGTCACAAGTGAACTGAGCAAATTGGACAAAAACAAAAGATCTTAGGGTTTGAAGCTCATCTCGATTTGTAATTGCAAAGCAAGAGGAGACAAACAATGACTTTAAGCGCGTCTCGCATCACTTTGTGATTGATGGACATCTGATCTGTCGCCCATCGTTGTCTCCTATTTGGGTTTCTTACGTAGTGTATTTGGTTGATCATGTTTGCGGTTCGTGCATGTTAGACATAGCTAGAATTAAAACACCTTGGTCATGTTTAACAACACTAACATGCATGCACATATATATACCTCAAACAGTACATGACAATGTTTCAACAAAAAAGAGAAAACACACGTATAACATCATGAAACATGATCGTAGATCGAGGTCACACATGCATGTTGAACATAGAATAGAAATAGTATTAGACAACAGACAGAGAAGAAAAGAACATATGGAACAGGTGCGAAGGATTAGTCCCACCACATAAAGTTGAGGTCGGTGCACCGACGTTATAAGGCATGGCGCACAGTTGCAGTTAAAAATCCAAATGAAAGTAATGCGTGCAGGACTAGGCCCATGTTTGCTGCAAGGCGTCCGCTGGCACGGACGGGCGGTCACGAAGTTAGCTTAGGCATGTACGGACGGATTTTTTTTTATATAACGAAAAAATTGTTTTTCCCTGCATGTAAATTTACTCCTAAAAAACTGCCACTGAAGCCGATGGGACGCGTCGAGCCGTTGGGACCGAGAGGATGCAAACCGCGGTTTCGAGGAAACCGGGGCCACCGACCGGTTCATAATTAAGCGCGGTTTATTCTAGCGTCCGACCATCTCGACACGCTCGCTTAGACGACGACCTGCTATAAAGGCTCACCGTCCTCTTGCTTCTCCGTCGCACCACTCCTTAGATCCTAGCCTCTAAACTCCCCCCCCCCCCCGCCACCGTCGACCACCTCTCGCTCTTTCTCTGCACCTCCGTCGCCACACAAATGGGTAGCCCCGCGCCAAAGCGCTCTAGGCCATCGACGTCCTCCGAACCTCCTTCTCTGTTTCCATCACCACCGGCAATGCCGGTGGAACTGATGGCGGTGCCCGCATCTCCGCCCGCGGCGCCTGCACTTCCTCATCCCGGTTGGGTTGAGCAGACTCTCAGACTCCTCACCGATCGCATCGACGAACTCAATCAGCGCCTTAAGGTGGCCACCGACGCCAAGTCCGCCGCCTCTCATAGCGCACTAGCGCTCAACGCAGTGGCGCGGAAGGTCTTTTCCGACACAGATCGCTCGTGTCACCACCTGGGTCTTGGGACCCTTCCCCTCCACACAAGCATGGACACCGCGGTCCACTACTGCTACGGGTTGATGACTGTGGCCGGTCGTCTCGACGCCCTCCACGAGACGATCGCGGAGGTTGCTGGGGTAGAGGGCCTCCTGAAGATTCTGCACCGCGTCGCCGGGAAGCTTCAGACTGTGACGGAGGTTGAGGAGTATGAGGCGGCTTGGGCAGCGGCGGCAGCGGAGGAGGCAGAGCAGGAGGCGTCTCTTGAGGCGGAGGTGGACGCGGCTATGGAGGCGGCGGCGGCGGCGGAGGCAGAGCAGGAGGAGGCGGCAGTGGCGGCGGAGGCGGAGGCGGCAGCAGCGGCGGCAGCGGCGGAGGAGGAGGAGGAGGAGGCGGCACCGGCGGCGGAGGCGGAGGAGGCGGCAGCGGCGGAGGAGGAGGACGTGGTTTTCTCCCAGTAGAGTAGTATTAGGAGTAGTTTATCTATTTCGTGATCTCCGAGTAGAGTAGTATTAGGTGTAGTTTATCTTGTTCTTGCTGTCTACTACGTGTTTTCCTATTACTTGTTTGTTAATGAAATATGTCTTTATGTTCATGAACAATGTGTTCTATATATGCAGTATCGAAAAACTTCTTTTATCGAAAACATCTCCTATGTTTGTAACTTGGGACCGTCTATATTTCATGTGGCTGAATGAATGAAATCCGGTAAACATTATCCTTACAAGTAATAGAACTAACAACAGACATGATGCATAATTAACTTGATTAGGAAATTAAGTCATCTAAATTGCTAACTAGTCCATCGCCTGATGCAACAGGTGCATGAAAAGTACTTTATCCGTTGCAACTAATATCCTATGACATTGTTGATATATATATCGTATGTACCTATGATACTCGTATCACAGGCGGCTTTGGATTGACGGCCTGAAGATTAGACATCACAGGGGAAAATGTTTTTTTGTAGTAGTAGTATATACTCTGTATATGTTATCATTTCATTACGATGAATGTTATATATAAAATGCTGATTGTTTACCTTTTACTAGACCATGGATTTGCCGTCCTCCTTTCGTGGACTTGGGTGTTCTGTATTTGCATGTCGTTTGCATTAGCACAATGATACATTTGGCGATTCATATTTTTGTTCGTATTTTTTTTGGAATGTCCCACTACCACATGACTGCTTTTACATCTCCATGAAAACAAAGATGAATGGCAGGTAGCGGTCCCACGGCGAGGCAGCAGTCTGAAGAGGTCTACCCCTCTAGCTCTAGGTAGACGTACCGGTGAAGAGTAAAACCATGTGCAGGAATCGTTGCGACATTACATAAATTTAATCACGATTGCATGCGTGCAGAGGGGCACGGCGCCAAATTCTGCACGCCCTCGAAAATTTTTCTGTTCTTCTTGGCGTGCACAATTGAGATTTTCACAATTGAAACTTCACTCCGTGCGCCCAAAATTCCAGTCCCGCCCATTTGTAGCTAGCCACGACGAATATAAATGTGCGTCTCCCTCTAATCTCACAGTGGCTTCCGTTCCCGGCACACATGTTCTCCTCTTAGTGTTGTGTTCCAAACTTGCATTCCTAAGAAATTCCCGTGTGAGTGGTGGTGGTGACTGTGGGTACAACGTCGAGCGACAAAGTTTGACGGGCTCTACCGAACCTCTTCGTCGCCGACCCCGCCTTGCGACATCCCGGACTCCAGTTTTGTGCTATATAAGTTCTACACGATCCATGCCGTCTTTTTATAGAGCTACTCCCTCCTTATCGCTTTAATTGTCGTCCCAACAGCTGCAGCCAGTTCATTCCTAGTTGTCATCCCAACTCCTTATATGCTCTTATGTTTCATGATGTCTAGTATAAAATCTGATTAATGGTGCAATCGTGCAATCAACTATCCTCAATCATTAGATCTGCATCCTACAGTCGATTCATCTTTTTATTTTACCCTAGCATCTGATTGCATTCTACTTGTTTCCATATATAAAATACACTACACCTCTGCCCCAAAATAAATGTCGCTCTGACAGTTTATGGTAGTGTATTTCTAGTACATTTCTAT
This sequence comes from Tuctoria greenei, assembly GCA_036927565.1. Lineage (NCBI taxonomy): Eukaryota > Viridiplantae > Streptophyta > Magnoliopsida > Poales > Poaceae > Tuctoria > Tuctoria greenei. The sequence goes on along the minus strand of JAYESD010000006.1, from coordinate 90,937,464 downwards.
GTCAGGAAAGATAACTATTAAAAACCGCATGTACTATGTAATTTCTTGATTTAGAAGTAAATGACGCCAGGGTTATCTTATCAACCACTCCCAATGTTGTACTCTCATTCCTGTGTTCCAAACTTGTATTCCTAAGATTTTCAGTTCCCACGGTTTATACACGTTTTTCTTGTTTTTCTATCTCGGATTGTACGGTTTTTTTTCCTACTTCATTTCCAATTCCTCCATTCAAAACAAACATTTTCAGTTCATAGCAACCACACCACCTGATCTAAAATACACATCCTCATGTAATCTGACGTTATCACTGTTACTTACTATATATACTCTTTACTTTAGGAACAAGACACCAAACCAAAATGTCATCTACAAGTAATCGTGATGGGCAACAAGCACCTGGTATAACTATAAATGTGTTTACTATCAAAATATACATATTTATAACATCGTTAATTCCTTTGCATCGTACGCAGAGAATATTGCAGCACCTGATGCTCAGGAACCCCGAGATTCGTCATCCCATGCTGCTACTACGAGTATAAATATGTACCGGGCTCTACTAAATATTTTAGCATTGCGATTGTAGTTTCCTAGTCCCAGTTAACAGTTAATCAGTATATGTGATGGCATGATTTATTGATGCCTACCCACGCACAATGGACTCTCTCGCCGTCGGCCACTCCGGCACCGGCGACCACACCCTGCTGCTGCTCACTTCAGTGTCCTCCCCGACGCGTCTCCCTCCACCATCGCCACGTCCCATCCTTCGCGTGTCATGATGACCCCGCCGCCCGCAAACCCCTGTCGCCACCAGTCACTCCGGCACCGGCCGGCGCCCACGCCCTGCTGGTGAGTATATGTGATGGCGTGATTTATTGATACCTACACGCGCACGCTGGGCTCTATCGCCGCCGCCACTCTGGCACCGGCGACCGCGCCCTGCTGCTGCTCACTTCAGTGTCCTCAGAAATGTGTCTCCCTCGACCATCGCCACGTCCCATCCTTCGCATTTCATGATGACCCCGCCACCCGCAAACCCATGTCGCCGCCAGTCACTCCGGCACTGGCCAGCACCCGCGCCCTGCTGGTGGTCACTTCACTGTCCTCCCCAACGCGTCTCCCTCCATCTCCACGTCCCATCATTCGCGTGCCATGATGACCCCGCCGTCCGCAAACCCCTGGCCATTACGGCGTACCTACATGCTATGCCCCATATGACATGGCATACCCTGGAAAAAATAGTCCAATATCATTAACCCCTGTCCACTAAGAAATTTTAGTATCATATAGTTTAGAGATGCATGTACATGAGGGTTCATTGCTGCTTATATGATCCCAATTCTGTTTTTTACACTGCCAAATGCGTCGCTGATGTCTGGTAATTAACGCAAGATTATATTCATGTATCCGTTCTAGCACTTTAGGGCGAGATGCTAACATGCAGAGCAAAATATCAGTATGCAATCCACCTAAATTTGATTCCTAGATCCGCCACACTGTCCTCCTAGCCTCGAGACTTGCTCCAGGGTGATATCAATGGACGCAGATCACCTGACTTATACGTTTTTACTGCACGCGATGCAGTAAAGATCCAACGGAATCACATCGTTGGATCTTTACTGCATCGCCTGCAGTAAAAATGTAAGTCACGTGAGATCATCGGTGTGATCTGGACATCGACCCTCTGACTTAACTGTGGTCACTGCACTTCCAGACCGAACCCTAGCTTGTTTAAACGTCGCAAGCTGCCCGCCTCATCTGTCTTGCATCATCTACCTGCTAATACCGCTGACGTCCATGACTCGCCCTGCCACCAATTCGCCTCGAGACGCGCTCCTACTGATGTGGGTCAGACCGAACCGGCAGTACTGCAGAGGATGAGCACCCGACAAACCCTCTCTTTCTCTAGCATCGCCAGCTACTGTCTTGCCTGCTTCGCAGCTGGACTGAAAATCCCCTGCAGTACTACGGGTGCTGTAGCGCCACTGACTACTGCCTGATGCCTGATTGTAGGGTATGAACAGCAACAAAGAAGTCAACAAGTCGATGCATCGCCCAATATGGAGCAAAATGCTGTTGCGACGCGGTGTTCCCACGCTCATATTTGCCGCACTCGTCCTGAAGATGGTAAAACATCAAACTTCTTCTTCTTTCGCACTATTTGTACATGATACTAGGCCTGGTCAGTTGCTAATTTGCTTTAAGCGTTTACCGTTTATATGACACTAACAGAAGGAAAGAAGTTTGGAAGAGGGGTGGCTAAAGGACTTAAGGTTGCTAAATTGCGCTATCTAGCATCTGCAAATAGAACGAATGATCAGAATTGGAAGCTACAAATTCAGTGGTCCGATAGGTTGGGTGCTGCGGTTGGTCCTAATCAGCGGCACTTTGTCGATGATGTGGTTATTACAATAAAAAAATGCACCCCTCGCTGGTGTAAGGAAGTGGGCAGAGGTTGGCGATACTTCGAAGAGAGATATAGTGAGAGACATTCTGGTTAGTGTTGTGACACCCCACATAAGTATTTTTTCTAGCGACCTCCATCTTGTACGTTTATAACAGTGTGATATACAATGTACAAAATGCCTGGGACTTGGAAGACACAGATGATACCAGAAGAAAAATATTGAAGATTGCTGGTGAGCGCTACAAGGGGTGGCGATCAACATTGCATGCCACCTATAAGAAGTATTCGACCGATGAGGAACGTATACAAAACAATCCTGTTGACGTAGCAGATTTCGATTGGTTGGCGCTTATGGACTATTTTGGGTCCGAGCGATTCAGGTCAGCTAGCTTTCTAATACCTTCATGTCCTACAAAAACTATTTGATAACACCCATTTGTGAAATTAATTCTTAAAATTGCAGTCAATAAGCAGAACCAATTCACAAAATCGAAGTACTCAAAAGACAAAACACTTGCTTGGCTCGAAATCCTACGCCCAACTTAGTTACGAGATGGTATGAAAACTAAATCATGCTTTTACTTTGCACTGCAATCATTCAATCAAATTTTACTTGTATTTGATGTAGCGAGACCCAGAGACCGGAAAAGAACCCGATGACATAGAACTATAGGAGGCAAGCCATGTGAAGAACGGTCAATGGGTAAACGAGCAGGCAGAAGCTGTACATGTGAGAAACACTTCAAACAATCCCCATTTAAATAAATATTTGCAATGTACATGTGACTTCTCTTTTTGTATATAGACCCAGGCACGTGCCCAAATCAACGTCAAGGAAGCTGAGCTGGGAGTCCCAATCCCAGATGAGGAATGAAACAACATCTTCCAACTTACTTATATATCCGCAACCGGTTCTGGAGGATCACAGTTTCGGGGGCGTGGTTATATGGCTAAACCTAATGTTTCTGAAAGACTGCGTATCCAGATGTCTGACCAGCTCAGCCAGCAAGTTCGATCCTTGCAAAATAGAAATGAAGACCTCAGCTCTTAGGTGCAAGAGTTGGAAGGAAGAAATGATCATATGACCTCCCAGATGGATGGCTTCGTCCAGGCAAATGAATAGCTCAACCAGGAAGTCCGGGCTTTACATGATCAGATGGCAGCCAATTTTGCACGGCAAGAAAAGGAGCTAGCAGACATGCGCAGAATGATGGAGAGCTTGCAAAATCAACAACGGCTAGCAGCAACTCCACAAAAGGCTCCTGCTCGCACCAAGTCAAAGCTGGATGTTCAAGAAACTATTCCTAGTACTACAACTCGTCGCGGTGCTATTTTAATGGGTGCAATGTTGCAAACTGAAAAAACTGTAAATAACATTGTCTCGCAACGATGCAAGGGCCCTTGAGCGTTGCATCAATTGCTGGATGTTTGTTGTTATGTCGACAGACGTATCGTGTGCGAATAAATTGATTCTGTTGCCACTAATTTTCAAACCTGGTGCATTAGGATTCTAGTGCCGCTAATTATAAAACGTGGCATTAACAGATTATTGCGATGAAAATAAATTGTTGCAATAGGAAGCTAGCTATTTCCACAAATTATAAAATGTTGCACTACAAACATTTGGCTACGACCAAAAAAGCGTTGCACTAGACTGCTATTGCCACCACCCAGAGAACGTCGCATTACGACCCTGTTGCAACAGATTTGAATATGTTGCATTACGAACCTATTGGCACACATCAGAAATCGTTGCAATACAATACTATTGCCACGGTTTGAAATCGTTGCAATACCGTACTATTTGTCATGAACGTGAAATCGTTGCAATACTGTATTATTGGCCACGACTGTGAAATCATCGCGATACCATATTATTCGCCACGAGTGTGAAATCGTCGCGATACCGTACTATTCGCCACGGAAGTGAAATCGTTGCAACACCGTAGTATTCGCCATGAATGTGAAAACATCGCGATACGATATTATTTGCCACGAGTGTGAAATCGTCGCGATACCGTACTATTCGCCGCAGATGTGAAAACGTCGCGATACCATATTATTCGCCACGAGTGTGAAATCGTCACGATACCGTACTATTCACCACGGATGTGAAATCGTTGCAACACCATACTATTCGTCACGAATGTAAAAATGTTGCCATACTGTACTATTCGCCACGGATGTAAAATCGTTGCAACACCGTACTATTCGTTGCGTATGTGAAAACGTCGCGATACCATACTATTCGCTACGAGTATGAAATCGTTGCGATACCGTACTTATCGCCACGAATGTGAAATCGTCGCAAATAATGTACTATTCGTTGCAATACGTTAAATCGTCGCAATACGTTAAACCATTGCAATACCATACTATTTGCTATGAACGTGGAGTCGTTGCAATACCATACTTTTTGCCATGAATGTGGCATCATTGCAACACCATTATTTTTGTTGCAATACGTTAAATCGTCGCAATATGGTAAACCGTTGCAATACCATACTATTTGCCACGAACGTGGAGTCGTTGCAATACCATACTTTTTGCCACGAATGTGGCATCGTTGCAACACCGTTATTTTCGTTGCAATACATTAAATCATCGCAATACGTTAAACCGTTGCAATACCATACTATTTGCCACGAACGTGGAGTCGTTGCAATACCATACTTTTTGCCACAAATGTGGCATCGTTGCAACACCGTTATTTTCGTTGCAATACGTTAAATCGTCGCAATACATTAAGCCATTGCAATATCATACTATTTGCAACAAACATGGAGTCGTTGCAGTACCCTACTTTTTGCTACGAATGTGACATCGTTGCAACACCGATATTTTCATCGCAATACGTTAAATCGTCGTAATACATTAAACCGTTGCAATACCATACTATTTGCCACCAACATGGAGTCGTCGCAATACCATACTATTTGCCACGGATGTCAAATCGTCGCAATAACCTATTGCCACGGCTGTTATCGCCACGAGTCGGAAAAACTATCGCGATGTTCTATTTCGTTGCGACAACAACCTATCGCGACGAATTTCGACCTATTGCAACGATTTTTTTGTCGCAATAAACCGGAATCCTGGTAGTGTCCTAACCAGAAGAATCTAGGTTTTTAGTAATTAGTTCTTTAAAATTTCTTCCAGCTTTCAAAGTAAGAGCACAAAGAGATCTAAGCTGCTTAGGATCCCATTTTTCTTTTTTTTTCTTCTTATGTAATTATTTTATGGTTTCAAGGAATATTACAGCTCTTTTTCATGAATTTTTCTACTAGGCATAAAAGCAGTTTGGGATGGTCCCATGAAATTCTTATCCACTCCTACGATCCTATTTACCCTCAGTTATGTGGTTGAAGAGATTTTGTATGGCTTTTAAAGAACCGCGTGGTAGATATGGAGGCATCCTGTTTGACGTCGACATAAAAAATTATGGCATACGGGCCATCAATGAAGTTGACTTTTATGTGAAATTTCGTTTGTGCAATAAATCTGATAGTTCAAATGGACACCTGTGATTAGAGATGAAAACGGATCAGATATTATTCAAACCATCTGCAACCATTTCTGAAGATATCCGATCCATATTGTTTTTATTGGATATTTTCGGATTTAGATTGGAATTCGAATATTCACTTTCGAATATCAGATTGAAAATGATTTGGATCAATACCAGACTGAATAATTGGATATCCATAATTATTCGCATACATCCAAATTTCAACAGGTTAACATCTGAATAGAAACAACCCATTTAGACTTGATGGGCCTTAGCCCGACCAAGGAAAACCTAACCCACCCGTACGGCTGAGCCGCTCTCCGCTCCACCCGTCGCTCCTACTCTTGAGAGCCCCGACACGCTGCCGCCTTAGCCCGCACGCACCAAGCCGAGCAGCCATGTGCCACTCCCACACACCCAGCCAGCGTGTAGACGTTATTGTGAGACCTATGTGTGTTGAATACACTGTGTGAGATCTATGTGTGCTAAATACATTGGCTTTGACAATAAAAGTTTTGAATGCTGCCATAACATCTTTTTAGCAAGGTCCGACTCTAGCTCCGAGCTTCTGCAAGGTCCGACAATAGGTTCGACTTTCTTTGTCTAGGTCCGACATGTTTTTGGTAGCTCCGGTGAGCTTTGTCTTTAGCTCTGGCATGTCTTTGATAGCTCCGGCATGTCCTTGTTAAGCTCTGATATGTTTTGTTAGGTCTGACTTATGTTAGTTAGCTCCGACATGTTTTTCTAGCTCCGGCTATTGGGTTGACTAGTTCTAACTAGCTTTGGCAAGCTTCGGCGCTAGGTGGTACTAGCTTTGGTTAGCTCCGGCGCTAGGTTGTACTAGCTTTGGTAAGCTTCGGCTCAAGCACCGGTTAGCTTTGGCACGGTTCGGAACTTGATCGCAATGTTCCTGCTTTTACTGTGAATTGTCTCGAACTTGCTTTGCATTGTTAGAAAGATTGCTTAGTATTCATTTGCTAAGTTTTTGATGCATTTTGGTTGATATGGATGATATCATTTTTGCTATGCTTTGCAACATGCTTATGTGAGGTGCTCACGTAAGGTGTTGTGTTCAGAACTAATTTGAGTCAAGTCGTGGACTTGGGCTTGTACGGATTGGTTGTTTATTCATGTGCAGGTGTTGCTTGAGTTCAAGATATGGATGGTGACGGGATCCATTGAAGTAGTCTTAGGGAGAAGATGAGGTTCAACAACTAAGTTCGGGAGGAATTGTGGTTGAGTTGATCGGGATGTTGCGCATCATGTTTGAATCAAGAATAATGCATAAGAAGGTATGTGGACGTCGTTGGAAGATGTTTGCACGTGTGAAAGAAGTGCATGGACGTAGATGCATGGTTCCGATGCGTGATGAAGAGATGTGGATGTAAAGAATTGGTCGGAAAGGTCCAACCGACTAGGTTATAGACTCAAGCTGCGGCTGAGTCGTGTTTGACTCAAATATGAAAAGTTTTGAGTTAGTTATGATAGGATTTCGTGTAGGTCACGAATTTGAGTTGTTTTAGGAATGTGGGATACATTCCTAAGATGTTTGGAAGTCTTAAAATTTCTTCTATCTCCGTATAGAAGAGTCCTAAGAAGTTATGGAAAGTTTCGATTCGTGAACGGAGTAGGATTAGAGTCCTAGTTGAGATTGGGTTGGCCTAAGGGCTGGTTATATAAGCAAGGGAGACCAGAGCTCGTGGTGCACGACTTTGGGGCTGTTCCTCCTGTGGTTTGATCAATAAAATTCGTAGTTTTAAGGAACTTTTGTGCCTTGTTCGTCCAACTTGTTCCAGACAAGTTTTACTCGTCGAGTTTCTGCACATCACTACCTTTTGTTGGAAGTTTTATCATAACTCTAGTTTATAGATCCAACTGACGTTATTATTTTTGGGTTGTCTTCACAACTTGATTATCTATCATCTATCAAAATTTTACAATCATTGCATTTGTGGTTTTTGATCTACATGAGTTTCTTTGCAGTATTATAGATCTGTTTTTTCTTGGGTAGGACAGATTGACCTTTGTTCGATCTTTCGATCGTAACTTGAGTTTCTCTCGACGGATTTGAGTGATTCTTGTTGTGTCGTCTTCGTGACTTGATTCTCTCTGATATCTATCACTTTTGTCATGGTGAAACACGTTTAAATTAGTCTCACACACGATTTATTTAACGGATCGTTTTCTGCCAAGGGGTTTTCATTGCTTCTGCTAAAAAAGTTTTAATCTACCATTCACCCCCCTCTGGTAGCTTTTCACGTGCTCTTCGATCCTACAATTGGTATCAGAGCCAAGGTGCTCTAATCTTTGTTATTTTCACGTGTTTTAACTAATCATCATGGAGAAATACTCCACAAAACCTTGTGTCTTTAGTGGTATTGATTTTCAGGTTTGGAAGACATGTATGGAAGCCTTCATCCAGGCTCAAGGCTTTGCAATATGGGAGAAGGTATACAAGCCTTACGAAGTGCCATAAAATGATCAAGTTACAGCTACAAATATGAGAGATGTCGACAACAACAACAACAAGGCTCGGAACTTGATCATACTAGGATTAACTCAAAGTGACTTCGACCGTGTTGCACACCTCCAATCTGCATACGATGTGTAGAAAGCACTTTGTGACTACCACGAAGGATCCAACACGATCAAGGAGGTAAGGCAAGATATGTTCAAAAAGGAATACATGGGCTTCGAGATGCAACCCAATGAGTCCATTGATGATCTCTTTGCTCGCTTTAATAAAATTCTCAGCAACTTGCATAGCGTCAATGTTAATTTTTCAGATGCATTAGACATGCCAATTTGGGAGATGAAAGTTACATCCATTCGTGAATCTACTGTCATGAGTACACTTACTTTAGATGTGCTATATTACAAGTTAAAAACTCATGAAATTGACATAATATCACATAAAAACCCCAACAAGTCTATTGCTTTTGTTTCTCAACGTGACATGCCTAGCTCCGGTCAATATTCATCTTGTGGTACACTTGCTTTGGTGTCCTCTCTATCTCTTGAAAAGATTGAGGAGTTTCCAGAAGAGGAGCTAGTACTTCTCTCTACTAGGTTCTCAAAAGCATTGCAAAATGTGAGAACTAGAAGGAGAGGAAACTCCAGACCTCAACGATGCTTCGAATGTGGTAAGACAGGTTCCTTTCATACAGATTCTCCTAACCTTTCAGGTTCTACTTCTGAGAAGAAAAACAATCAAGGATGAAGCACTCCTCAACAAATGATAAGAAGAAGAAGAAGGGCTTTACAGGTCGCCAACTGGTGAACAGTTTTATCTCCGCACTCCAGGAACTTGGCTCAAGCGACATGGACATTGGAAGTGATGAAGATGAAGATGATTTGGCAAACTTGTGCTTCATGGCGGGCAAGTCAATATCAAGTATGGAGGAGGCTGAACACAACAGCGACAATGAAGAGGTATGTCCTACTTGCGAAGAAATGTGTGATGCTATTTCTCGTGCCACTGTGATAGTTAAGAAAAAGGACAAAAAGCTTAGGGACAATGCTGTTAAAATTGAGTCACTAGAATATGAAATTAATCGTTTAAAATCCTTGATTCCTGGTGATGATTCTTGTTCCTCATGTGATTTAATATATGAACAATTGTCCTCATTAGGAAGTGCGCGCACCTCCACACTTGATAAACTTGAGTTAGAAATTGAAAAGAACAGAGAGCTTGCTGCACTTAATGATAAAAACTTGAAAGATGCTAGTTGTTCTATAATTGATTTGCATTGTTCTACTTGTGATGATCTTGATAAGAAACTACAAGATGCTATGAATGAAATTTATATGTTGAACATTGCTTTATGTTCTCATGAAGTTAAATTTTGTTCCAATTGCAAATTAAAAGGAAAAACTTCATGTGAAAATTGCCTTGATTTGTCCAATAAACTTGATAACATGCATAGGACATTAGATCGGTTTTGTAATGGGAATAAGAACCTAAACTTGCTGCTGAATTCTTCCAAGTCTTGCAATGATAAAACTAGTTTAGGTTTTGATTCTCATGCTCATGCTAAGGCACATCGACCTAAAATTGTAAAGTCATTAGGAAGTGGTTTGATTCAAATGGTTTCTAAACAAAAAAGAAGTGGTTTTCAAATCTGCAGGAGTGTTGTCTCATTCGGTTTCAAATAAAAATATTGCTTGCTCATCTAGACATGAACACAAAGTCAAATTTCATCATACCTACTATGGTAGAGATGGTCATGTCATAGATTTTTGTTATAGACAAGCTAAACAACAGAAAAATGAAAGAATGATTGCTAGATCTCATAACTTTCATGCAAAATTTGCTGCACATACTAAACCGAATGTCAGGAACATGTAACCTGCTATTATGAGTCAAAAACATTCAAAGTTTACCTCCGGACCTTCTGTTTTTGCCTCCGGAGCTACTGATTTTTGTGCTACACAAGTAACACCTTATAGGTCAGTAGTTAAGAACAAAAAATCTCAAACTTTGACTCATAAACCTGCTGTTTTATCTCATCTTTCTCGAGTTTTTCCTGCTGCACATCGTGTGACTCAGTACTGGATTTCTAAATGCCTTTTGACTAACCCCAGTATTGAGTCATCGACGTATTGTGCTTCTATGTAGGTTACACACTTGAGGAAGGAGAACATTTGGATTGTGGATTCAGGTTGCTCACGCCACATGACCGGTAACAAAGAATGGTTCTCCTCCCTCTCTTTTGTGTCACGTGTAGAGAATATTACTTTTGCTGATAATTCTTCAACTCCTATAATTGCTAAGGGTTCGGTTAGAGCAAATGATCACTACACTTTGAAGGATGTGGCACTTGTTAAAAATTTGAAATACAACTTGCTTTCTGTTTCACAACTGCTAGATGAAAATCTGGAAATTATTTTCAATAAAAACTGTTGCAAAGTTGTAGGTTCAAATGGTGAGCTTATTTTTAACCTGTCTCAATTTGGAAGAGTTCTTAAAGCTGATTTTGATATGTCTTCCTCTAAGCATAGGTGTCTAGTTACTAATGATTCAAAGGACTTATATTTTTGGCATCGTAGACTTGGTCACGTAGGCTTTGATCATCTAACTCGTGTTAGTGTTCTTGATCACATATGTGGGCTGCCTAAGCTTAAAGGGGACAAAGAAATTGTGTGCTCTTCTTGTATACATGCTAAGATGGTAGCAGGTTCACATACTGCTCTCACAATGATCATGACAACAGAACCGTGTCAACTTTTGCACCTTGACACCGTAGGACCTTCACGTGTTCAATCCTTCGGAGGTAAATGTTATGCTCCTATGATTGTTGATGATTATTCTAGATACTCTTGGGTTTACTTTATGGCATCTAAGAATGAAGCTTTTAGTCACTTTAGAACTTTATTTCTTAGATTATCAATTGATCACCCAAGATCTTTAAATTAGAAGTGATAACAGAACTGAATTTTAAAATCAATCTTTTGATCACTTTTGTGCTGAAAATGGAATGGATCATCAATTTTCTTCACCATATGTACCTCAACAAAACGGTGTTGAAGAAATAAAGAACAGAACCTTAGTTGAGATGGCTAGGACTATGCTTGATAAATATCAAACTCCTAGGAAATTTTTGGCCGATGCGATTGCAACCGCCTATTATGTTTCAAATCATGTTTTCTTGCGCGCTTAGCTAGGTAAAACACCATATGAGCTCCGATTTGGACATAGGCCTAGTGTTACACACTTTCGGGTCTTTGGTTGCAAATTCTTTGTTAAAAAACATGGTAATCTTGATAAATTTGAACCTACATCCATTGATGGCATGTTTCTTGGTTATCCATCTCATACTAGAGGCTACCGTGTGCTTTTACTTGACACTAACAAAACTGTGGAGACTTGTGAGGTGTCTTTTGATGAAGCTAGCACAGGTACTAGCTCAAACATTGCAGGTCCAGATCCATATCCGCATGGGGAGAACATTTTCGTTGAAGAAGAGGAATAATGGTGTTGCTGCCCGAAAATTCAGCACCTAATGACATTGTTCCAGCTCCTGATTTTGATTCACAGCCAGTACCGACGACCACCATCGCTGGTCCAGATCCTCCTCAAGTCACAAGCTCATCAATTTGTGATGAGCATGAAGACGAAGAAGCTTGTGAAGTGTCCAAGTTCTCAAAAGTCATCCTCCATAACAAATTATTGGAAGCTTGTATGAACGAGTCACACGGTTCAGCTATGATGAATTCAGAATTTGAGATGAGTATGATGGGATAACTCACGTACTTTTTGGGGCTGCAAATCAAGCAAACCAAGGAGGGTACCTTTGTGCATGAAACGAAGTATACAAAAGACATCCTAAGGCGCTTCAACATGGACAAAATCAAACCTCTTCGGACACCAATGGGAACAGCAATAACACTTGAACTTGATGAAGATGGTGAACCCGTGGATCAAAAAGAATAAAGAAGCATGATCGGATTACTTTTGTACCTCACGATATCAAGACCAGACATACAATTCAGCGTATGTCTTTGTGCACGGTTTCAAGCCTCCCCACGTGCTTCACATCGTCAAGCCGTCAAAAGGATTCTCAGGTACTTACATGGAACTCAAGAATTTGGCATTTTTCTTCCTTCTTCCTCAACCATTACTTTGAAAGCTTTTTTGGATGCTGATTTTGGGGGTTTTAGGATTAATAGGAAAAGTCCTCTAGAAAACAAAACTCAGTTGCACAATCCATAGCTGAATCTGAATATGTAGCCACTGCTAGTGCTTGCTCACAAATTCTTTGGATTGTTCAAACACTTAAGGACTATGGGGTTGATCTACATAGTGTTCCACTATTTTGTGATAACACTAGTGCCATCTGCATTGCTAAAAACCCCGTGCAACATTCTAGAACTAAGCACTTTGACATTAGGTATCACTTTCTCCGTGATAATGTTGAAAAAGGAAACATTGTACTTCACCATGTAGATACCGAACAACAATTGCCTGACATTTTTACAAAACCTTTGGATTTCACTCGTTTTTGTTTCATTCGTAGTGAAATAGGGGTTATGCATCATCATGGCTTAAATTGAGGGGGAGTTTCCAATCTTGGGAAGTCTATGTGTGAATCTGAACTTAAAATAATATGAGCATAGTATTTCATACATATATGACTTTGTGATTCCTTTTACATGCTGAAAGTTCTTACTACATTACTCATGTTATACATTTTGTAGTTTTTGCCATGTCTAGTAATTGGAAAAATTACTTACACTAAATCTGGTCATGGTTGAACTTGCTATTTTGAACTTGTTGCATGCTCACAAGTGCTTTTAATCATAAAGAATTAATCAAGTAATCAACTCAGATGTTGAGTTTTTATGAGCAAATATAAATTGAGAAAAGATCAAGAAAATATGCATGCATCGCACTTCTTCTTTCGAGATGGCTTATCATTGCACTTAGATATGAACTTGGAAGAAGTTGTGTACGACTAAAATCATGTCCTTAAGATTCTGATTGTCAAATGACATAGGCTTGGCTTGGTTGGTTAGAATAAGGCAGATGCGGCATAAAATCTCTTGCAAATGTCATATGTTAAAATTTTGTGCTTTAAATAATAAAATGCAGCAACAAGTGTCATGCTTTTAGGTTTTGAAATAGTTAAGTTTGTGAGATCATGACTTGTTTAAAAGTGAAAATTACATTTGATCTCTAGCATGGCTTACACTAGTTTATGTATTTCATTGATTTGATAGTGTAAGTTACTTGATAGTATGACTTGGATGAGCTTTGTTTTATATGTATATGTTATAATATGCTCATAACAATTAAAATTTGTCTTATAAACCTTGCTGAATACATTGTCAAAGGGGGAGAGATAATATGTGAATTTTTAAAGATAAGTATGCAAGGGGGAGAAATTGATTACACATTGCACATATTCACAATTTTTTTTCGCACGATTCTTCTCAGGGGGAGAATTTCTTTTTCTCATTTTATTTCTATTTTACAAAGGGGGGAAATTGTTTTCAAAAATTTTAATGTGAATAAGCCAATGTTCGGATCTTAAGTGGTGTTGCCAATGCATTCATCAAGGGGGAGATTGTGAGATCTATGTGTGCTGAATACATTGGCTTTGACAATAAAAGTTTTGAATGCTGCCATAACATCTTTTTAGCAAGGTCTGACTCTATCTCTGAGCTTCTGCAAGGTCTGACAATAGGTCTGACTTTCTTTGTCTAGGTACAACATGTTTTTGGGTAGCTCCGATGAGCTTTGTCTTTAGCTTCGGCATGTCGTTGTTAAGCTCCGATATGTTTTGTTAGGTCCGACTTATGTTGGTTAGCTCTGACATGTTTTTCTAGCTCCGGCTTTTGGGTTGACTAGTTCCGACTAGCTTTGGCAAGCTTCGGTGCTAGGTTGTACTAGCTTTGGTAAGCTCCAGCTCCAGCTCCGGTTAGCTTTGGCAAGGTTCAGAGCTTGATTGCAATGTTCCTGCTTTTACTGTGAATTGTCTCGAACTTACTTTACATTGTTGGAAAGATTGCTTAGTGTTCATTTGCTAAGTTTTTGATGCATTTTGGTTGATATGGATGATATCATTTTTTGCTATGCTTTGCAACATGCTCATGTGAGGTGCTCACGTAAGGTGTTGTGTTCGGAACTAATTTGAGTCAAGTCGCAGACTTGGGCTCGTACGGATTGGTTACTTATTCATGTGCAGGTGTTGCTTGAGTTCAAGACATGGCTGGTGATGGGATCCATTGAACTAGTCTTAGGGAGAAGATGAGGTTCAACAACTAAGTTTGGGAGAAATTGTGGTTGAGTTGATCGGGAGGTTGTGCAACATGTTTGAATCAAGAACAATGCATATGAAGGTATTGTGGATGTCGTTGGAAGATGTTTGCACGTGTGCAAGGAGTGCATGGACGTGTCTACATGGTTCCGAGGCATGATGAAGAGATGTGGACGTAAAGAATTGGTTGGAAAGGTCCAACCGACTAGGTTATGGACTCAAGCTGCTGATGAGTCGTGTTTGACTCAAATATTGAAAGTTTTGAGTTGGTTATGATAGGATTTTGAGTAGGTCACAAATTTGAGTTGTTTTAGGAATGTGGGATACGTTCCTAAGGTGTTTGGAAGTCTTAAGATTGCTTCTATCTGTGGAAGTAGGATTAGAGTCCTAGTTGAGATTGGGTTGGCCTAAGGGCTGGTTATATAAGCAAGGGAGGCAAGATCTCGTGGTGCACGACTTAGGGTCTGTTCCTTCTGTGGTTTGATCAATAAAATTCGTTGTTTGAAGGAACTTTTGTGCCTTGTTTGTTCGACTTGTTCCAGACAAGTTTTACTCGTTGAGTTTCTGAACAGCACTACCTTTCGTCGGTAGTTTTATCATATCTCGAGTTTTACAGATCCAATTGCAGTGATTCTTTTTGGGTTGTCTTCACAACTGTGTTATATATCATCTTTAGAAATTTCACGATCATTGGATTTGTGGATTTTGATCTACACGAGTTTCTTTGCAGTATTACAGATCTGTTTTTTTCTCGGGTAGGACAGATTGACCTTTGTTCGATCTTTCGATCGTAACTTGAGTTTCTCTCGACGAATTTGAGTGATTATTGTTGTTTTGTCTTAGTGACTTGATTCTCTCTGATATATATCACTTTTTTCACGGTGAAACATGTTTAAATTAGTCTCACACATGATTTCTTTAACAGATCATTTTTCTGCCAAGGGGTTTTCATTGCTTCCACTGAAAAAGTTTTAATCTACCATTCACCCCCCTCTGGTAGATTTTCACGTGCTCTTCGATCCTACACATTGGCTATGACGATAAAAGTTTTGAATATTGTGAAAACACCCTTTTTAACAAGGTCCGACTCTAGGTCCGAGCTCCTACAAGGTCCGACGTAAGGTCCGACTTATTTTGGCTAGGTCCGACTTATTTTTGTTAGGCACGACTTGCTTTGGCAAGGTCCAACTTCTTTGTC
This sequence comes from Tuctoria greenei, assembly GCA_036927565.1. Classification (NCBI taxonomy): domain Eukaryota; kingdom Viridiplantae; phylum Streptophyta; class Magnoliopsida; order Poales; family Poaceae; genus Tuctoria; species Tuctoria greenei. Next base: position 90,921,592 of record JAYESD010000006.1, on the reverse strand, counting down.
TATGTCCGAATTGCTTTGGCTAGGCCCGACTTATTTGTCTAGGTTCGAATTATTTTGGCTAGGTCTGACTTATTTTGGTTGGATCCAACTTGCTGTTGCTAGGTGTGACTATGTTTGGTAAGCTCCGGCGCTAGGTCCGACTAGCTTTGATTAGCTCTGATGGTAGGTCCGACTAGCTTTGGTTAGCTCCAGTGCTAGGTTCGACTAGCTTTGGTTAGCTCCGACGCTAGGTTCTGCTAGCTTTGGTAAGCTCCAGTTCAAGGTCGGTTGGTTTTGGCAAGGTCCGGTGCTAGATTGTAATGGTTCTTGTCGAAGTGTAGAAACGACACTTCCCCCGATACTACTAAAGCGTAGTCCTCGGAGGTTCATATTTGTATGGGGCATGCGTAAGATCATAAACAAGATGGTGACATAGGAGTTTTACATGGTTCGGGCCGCCTGAGCATAATACCATACTCCACGGGTGGTTGTTGATTGTATGAGTGTGTGGCGAGTGTGTGAGGTTGCTTGTATGCGTATGAGCCTAGATGCTTTCTACCGTATGATGCAGGCCTTTTATATGCTAAGGACTGGCCGTTACATAGCATTCCTGGCCTGGCAAGTGGCCCTGACTATCATTAACGCCCTATACATGATCTACTAGTGTTATGGGCGATTAATAATGTGATAATGTTCCTTAATGGCAGCGTTACCAATCCTGATAGCCTTCTGATCGTGCATCATTACTATGACATTATTGACGTGTTAACCAAGTCTTGTAACGGCTGTTTAATAACCTCTTGAATGTTCGTGCCATTGGAGATCCGGCTACCTTCCTGTTGCAGGCTTAGTTTCGAAGGTCTGACATGTGGCAGCTCCGAAGCTTCCCTCTACGGGGAGGCAGGTCCAGAGCTACTTGACACGTGGCAGCACCAGAGCTTCCCTCTACTGGGGGTTAGGTCCGGAGCTACCGGACACGTGGAAGCTCCAGAGCTTCCCTGTGAAGGGAGGTAGGTCCGGCCCTACAAGACACGTTGTAGCTCTAGAGCTACCCAAACGAGGGAAGCGGGCCCAGTGCTGCAGGACACGTGTTTCCTTCAGAAGTCTTGACCATTTGTGGGTTGAACTCTATGATTTTATCCATAGTATCAGGGGGTACCTGGTATCCAGGGTACCGACAGTGGCCCCCGAGCACACCTCTGGGAGAGGACTTGATAACAGAGGTGGGGCCATCATCGATTATTGTGTTGCTTCTTCAATGGTCTTTTCCTAGACATTCAGGACGACGGCACACAGTTATGCCATCGCAGCATGGCCCTTCTTGATATGGTGAGTGGGATCCTGGCGTGTGGATCACACGCAATTGAAGGTCGTCGGTTCCCAATACGAAATTTGTATCGGTTCCCAGTGTGATCTTTGTAGCCCTATCAGGCTTCCACCCTCGGGCTTCCAACTTACCATCATGACAATGGTTCGCCTTGTGCGACTTTTTTAACAAAGTGAACCCAGGCCCCCTTGTCATTGACGAGGCCATTTGAGATTTAGGTCCGGAGGTAGCTTCCATCCAAGTGTTGCGGAGACTTACTAGAGGGAGAAAGTCTGCACGGGAAGAGAACTCTTTACGCCTTTATCTGATCTTTCGCTTAGAGCTCTCTGTCCTTGCAACCTTTCTTCCACTTCTGCTCCACTTTGTGGCGATGGAGTTGGGTCTTCCTCGTAGCTAGATCAAGAAAGATGAAAATTTGTCGAGGGTCTGCACCTACATGGGGTGGTCAAGTGACTCCTTCAACAACTTGATTCGCATCAGCAAGTTCCCCTTCAAGAAGGAGAACCTCAGCGAGATCGTCGACTTCATGGCGTTCGCCATGGTGGGGCTCATCCCACCCTTCTCTAGCTTCTTGCTGATGCTGTTGGACTTCTACGGTCTACAACTAAATCACCTCGTCCCCCACTCCTTCTTGCTAGTGGCGACATTCGTCCACTTTTGCAATATGTGGGTGGGTGTGCTGCCCTGCATCGAGCTTTTCTGGAACTTCTTCACGGTCCATGTAACCGGGAAGAGCAACGAGTTTCTTAGCTTCTACTACTTCATGAAGCCCAAGACTCGTCCCTCAAGTATCTGAAGACGTTCCCTTCCGAGAAGTGGGACAGCTGAAAGAAGGACTGGGTGGTGATCACGGTGGATCGCCAAGACATGCTAGAGTTGCCTGACAGCCTTCTGGCAGTTGACACCAACACCTGGGAGGTGGTTCCAACGCTATCGAAGGAGTACAACCTGATCTTGACAAGGATCTGGGAGTGCGTCAAAGGAGGGGTGACTCCTCTGATGGTCATTGCCAACTTCCTGACCAACCGGTGGGCTCCGCCGAAGAGGAGGGAATGGCCTGCATGGGCATTCGGTGGTGAGATGGATCCATACCGGATTGAGACTGGTATCATGTCCAATTTGGATGAAAAGGATTCGAAGCTTCATCTCCAAAAGCTGCCCATGGAGCCATTCGCCATGATGATCTGACACCTCTAGCGGAGTTCCTACCTCTGAAAATGGTGCCAGAGATCAGAAGGGAGCTACAGAAGAAGATGCCAACACTTGATGATCTGCGTCTCATGGGCAGGCATCGGAGCACTCCTCTGACAAGGATTGTGATCCTCAGAGCTCTTTGCTCCCATGAAGGCTCCAGACCTACGCTAGTAAGTGGCAAAGGCAAAGGTCCTGCAACTTCTCCTCCCAAGGAATCAACCTCCAGCTGAGGCAAAGAGAAAGCTCCCGTCAAAGTTCCGAGTCGCAAGCAGAAGCTGACGAGGAGTGATGATAGCAGTGTGAGGGAAGCTCCGAAAGGAGTTACCTCTCAGCCTGGGTTTAGGTCCGTGGTAGTCGTTCCTCTAGCTCCGGCTTGTTTTTCAGCTCCAGTGCCCACAAACGGCGCTAGCTCCGGCAAGTCAACTCCGACTCCGGTGCCGGCAGAAGGCTCTAGGTCCGGAGCAATTCCTCCTACGAGGGAGGTTCCAGATGCGGCACCACTAGTGGCTGCCTCATCACCTTGTTCGGGGCTTGGAGCATCTACTACACTGACTATGATGGGCTCTAGCTCCACGTGCCCGAGGAAGAAGATCCACGCCGATTGGAGCGGTAATACCCCTAGGTAAGGGTCGGCAGTTTAGCTTTTGTCTTTATTTTATTTCTTGCTTTGCCTTGAATTCCTTAATTTATGCCTCCAGAACGCCGAGAGCAAGTACAGCAGCTCCAGTGCCTACTGCAGCTCCGGAGACTGCATCGGCTGAAGCTTCTGCCCCGGCTCCTGCCTCTCCCCTAGTGGTGATGGCAAATGACACGACAGCTCTGACGCCGGCTATCGTGGAGACAAGTCTAGTGCTGATGCCAGAAGATCTCATGGTAGCGCCGGACCACTTGGAGGAAGTACGTGAGGAAGCTCTGACGGTTTCGGAGTCAGCGGCAGAAGCTCCGGCATCAGTGCCGGAAGTGGCTGAAACTCCGGCAGAAGCTTCGGTGCCAGCCCCAGAGGTGACCATGTCCGAGCCGGCGCAAATAGAGGATCCGGTTGTAGGTCCTCTACCTTTTGAGCCTATGATTGAAGGTACGGCTGTGGGATCTTCCTCAACCACACCGAAGATGGATGAACTGCCAGAGACTATCCCCGCCGACGTCGAGTTGTTAGAGTCCATTCTCGTGCCATGGGTTCCAACGTCCGTCCCGAAATACTTGGAGGAATCGAAAGACGGCCATCAAGCAGGCCTGGAGCCAATCCCTCTGGAGCTGTCAATTGACAATGCTTGCTCCAGCCTCCGACAGGTCCATCTTGCCTTCGACTATGAAATCTCTTGAAGAGGAGCGCACCCTGCTAGAGTGTTGGTGCCAAAATCTCTTATGTGAGATGAACCTGATGCAGTCCAGGCTCGCCGACCAGAAGGAGTGGGTGGCTTCAGAGAAAGCTCGGTAGTCGTGCCTGAACAAGGCATTGGATGAACGAGAGGTTGCTATTAAGGCCCTCGACAAGAAGACTCAAGAGATCTATGAGCATGCGCAGAAGGCCTGTAAAGTGGACGACACCCGCTCAAAGAGTCTCGAGGAGTTGAGGGAAACCCTTCTCAAGCATCGGGAGGAGCTTGATAATAAGGAGGTCAGCCTCCAAGAGAAAGAGGAAGACCTCATGAAGAGGGAGGATGAGCTCTCCCAGAATTTGTCCCTGGGGGAGCAAAGCTTGGCTGATCGCACCAAACAGTTCAATCTGTGGTGCGAACAAGAGAAGGATCGGATATGGCAGGTGGGGGTAAACGTCTCCAAAAGGGAGACTGATATCTCCACCATGGAGGAGAAAGTGAAGACCAAGGAGAAGGATTTGGCAGACCAGCGGAACCGCATTCACCTTCAAGAGAGAGAGCTCAGTGACCAAGAGAAGCAGGTTGCCGAAATGATCCGACAACATGCTAAGGAAGTTGAGCGCTTCTCGAAGGAGGGTTCTGCGGAACTGTCGTTTGCCAGGAGATCACTGGAGGAGCTTAAGAGCTTGAGAGCAACTGAGTCACAATAAGTCTGGGATTTTTTGGGGCAAGCCAATGAATCTCTGGTGCCATTTGGTTTCAGCCCGGTACGTCCGGCTCACCTGAATCTAGAGATGGACAAGACACTGGTGGCATTGAACTCCGCCGGCAAGAAGCTAGAAGCTGTGGGAGACGTGATCATCGACGAAGTGGAGATGAAAGTAAGGTCCCTGGCCAAGAACATTGCCGAGTATGTGCTGACGTGTTTCAAGAGCCGGGGTCCCCAAGTGTCTTTAACTACAGTGTTCGAAGGACCCGTTGCCGAGGAGGAAGAAGCCGCCAGGGCCAACGTTCAAGAAGATGCCCAAACAGTTGCCTCATTCTTCAACAGGAACTCCAGTGGTTAGGACCTCTCCTTTTTTACCTTCATCTTGTAATCCTCTGATTTTGAATGAATGAAATCCTTTTGAATTCCATTTTTTGTGTGTCTTCAATGCATTCCCTTTATCTTATTGGCCCACTAGTAGATGTGCAAAATTTGATTGCGAATATGTACCAATAGGATTTGACAATTTCTTCAGGGCTTCAATTCAAACTCGTTGCCAAAATTATAGCTCTGAGGTTCGATGATTACTTCCAACATTTCCAAGGGCCCTTTGTTACATCGACGGCGGGCTCCCCGGGAGATGTCGGAGCTTGGTGGCTTCGACAGCGCCCACTATCAACGCATAGATCATCGATGGCGGGCCACCTGGGATTTGTCACAGCTTGGTGGCTTCAACGGCGCCCACTATCAACACATAGAACGTCGAACGGCGGACCCCCTGGGGGTTGTCGGAGCTTGGTAGCTTCGACGACGCCCACTATCAACGCATAAATTGTCAACACCGAGCCCCATGGGGGTTGTCGGAGCTTGGTAGATTCGACAACACCCACTATCAACGCTTAAAATGTCGACGGCGGGCCCCCTAGGGGTTGTTGGAGCTTGGTAGCTTTGACGGCGCCCACTATCAATGCATAAAACATCGACGGCGGGCCCCCTGGGGGTTGTTACAGCTTGGTAGCTTTTAAAGGCGCCTGCTATCAATGCATAGAATGTTGACAGTGGGCCCCCTGGGGGTTTTTGGAGCATGGTAGCTTCGACGGCACCCACTATCAACGCATTACGTCAACGGCGGGCCCCCTGGGGGTTCTCAGGGCTTGGTAGCTTTGATGGAGGCCACTATCAATGCATAAAACACCAATGGGGGCCCCCTGGGGGTTGTCGGAGCTTAGTACCTTCGACAACGCCCACTATCCACGCTTGGAGCGTTGACGGCAGGCCCCCTAGCGGATGTCAGAGCTTCGTAACTTTGACGGCGCCCACTATCAACGCTTAGAACGTCGACAGAGGGCCCCCTGGGGGTTGTCGAAGCTAGTGCTTTGGCAGCATCCACCATCACCGAGTAAATTCCATCGAATATTCATTTTTCCTACGCATAAGAAACAAGAAAAAGCAGTAAAATTCATCCTCTTATCTATAACTTATTTGCGGCTTATTATCCTTATTTGAATTTTAGATCCTAAGGAATTTAACATGGCGACATAAGTGTATTGATGGAATCTTTTTAGATCTGAATGCCTTCTGGAGCTGCCGTACTAGGACCTGCTAGGATATTGGTAGAGTGGCGTACTTAGGGTGATTGATGAGTCTAAGTCGATAGCACACTCAAGACCTGTCATTGGCTTTGGTTTTAAGGCGAGTAGACCATACAACAATGCTAAGACCTAAAAGAAGATAAACAATACAACTTATATATCACATGAATACCCTGAACTAAATTTTAGATGGATTGCACAACATTGTTATAGACAAGAAGGTAAAAAGTAATGAGTTTGTACAAATGAAATGCACGTAGAGTCTATCTGTATAAAATGTTTCTCATTAAGGTCTGAATTATAGGGGAAGACAAGGACACACTCAAAGTACAATGACCAACTTAAGTGTTCTATTCATCTTGATCTAACCCAGGGAGGGTAAAGACACATCTAAAGTACAGGACCAAGTTAAGTGCGCTAGGACCCTTCTAGACTCTATCCGTAGACTATAAGAGATACAATTTATACAAACAGACTCACCTCCGTGTAGCTAAGCATAAAACTTATGGAGATGCTTGATGTTCCACGGATTGGGAAGCGGAGTCCCATCCTCTATTGCTAAGCGAACACATCAGGGGCGGGAAACTTTGACAACCCGGAAGGGACCTTCCCAGCCTGGGGGGAATTTGTTCATACCTTCTCGAGTCCGTATTCTCTACATCACTAGATCGCCTTGTTCAAGCTGTTGGTTGCGCATGAACCTTTGATGATAGCACCAGAGCACCTGGCAGTATCGTGTGTTCCGAACAGCTGCTTGGCACCTTGTCTCGTCAACCAGGTCTAGGTCTTCACGCCGGAGCATGTCCTGTGTGGATTCGTCAAAGGTTCGGACTTGAGGAGACCCCATGGTTATCTCCGGAGGAAGGACTGCTTCAGCTCTGTACACCAAGAAGAAGGATGTCTCTCCAGTTGCCTGACTAGGTGTTGTCCTGCTTGCCCACAGTGCAGACAGAAGCTCCTCTATCCAGTTGGCACCATGTTTCTTCAGGCGCTCATATGTGCGCATCTTGAGTCCCTTGAGTATTTCTGCATTAGCTCTCTTAGCTTGGCCATTGCTTGCCGGGTGAGCTATTGATGCATAGCTGACTTGTATGACGAGATCTCTGCAGTACTCTTGGAATGCTGCACTTGTGAATTGGGTTCCGTTGTCGGTAATGACCCTGTCTGAAACTCCAAATCTGCAGACTATGGACTTTAAGAACTTGATAGCTGATTGCATGTTGATTGTCACAACTGGGGTAGCTTCCGACCACTTGGTGAACATGTCGATGGCAATGTACAGGAACCTGTAACCTCTGATGGCTTTTGGGAAAGGTCCCAAAATGTCCATCCCCCGCACAGTGAATGGCCACGTGGGAGGTACCATTTGCAATGACTGAGCCGGTGTGTGAATCTGCTTCGCGTGGAACTGGCACGCGTTGCACTTCTTTACCAGTTCAACTGCATCCTGGAGTGTTGTAGGCTAGTAAAAACTATGCCGGAAAGCTTTACCGACCAACGTGTGAGAAGATGTGTGGTTTCTGCACTCGCCTCTATGGATTTTTGCGAGAAGATCGTAACCTTCTTCCCGGGAAATGCACCATGTTAGGACGTTGTTGGCACCACGTCGGTAGAGATCCCCTTGTACCAACATGTATTTTTTAGCCAATATGACAATTCGATCAGCGGAAGCACCGTCTTCATGAAGGATATTGTCCTTCAAGTAGCTCCGGATCTCTGAGATCCATGCATCGGAGCTAACTTGAGCTTCTGGATCTTGCGCATTGGGTTGCTCAGAGCTTTCTGCAGTGCCGACGATCCTTGGTGGGCGCCATGGTAACAGGGCCACCGGGACCGCCAGCTTTGAGGTGCTGGTCTCGCCCCCATCACTCAGTTCGGCGGGCCGAGCGATAGGTCCTGACAATCTTCTAACGAAATCTCTATCGGGAGCTTGTGCTTCGGTTGAAGCCTTCATCGAGAGATCGTCAGCTTCAGCGTTGTTGAGGCGTTGGGCATGGCGAAGGTCCAGGACGTGGTAGTTCTTCTGTAGCTTCTGGACTTCAAGTAAATAAGATGTGTGTTGAGGGTTTTTGCAACTGCATTCACCTTTGACTTGTTTGATGATGTGTTGCGAGTCACCCTTCACCAGCAGCTGTCTGACACCATATGACAGCACCACCCTGAGTCTGTAAATGAGAGCTTTGTACTCTGCCATGTTGTTGGTTGCCTTGAAGTCAAGGTGTACCATGTACTTGACCTTCTCCCCGATTAGAGCGAGGAAAAGGATTCCAGCTATGGCCCCCTGCTTCTGCACGGAGCCGTTGAAGTAGAGTGTCCAATGAGGCTCAGTGAAGACCGGAACCTTAGGTTCTGACTTCTGCTCACTGAGGCCCCCTGTAATTGATGAAGAAGGAGTCCACTGTGCCACAAAGTCAGCCAGCGCCTGACTCTTGATAGCATGTCGAGACAAGAATTCAAGATCGAATTCTACCAGCTCCGCACACTACAGGAATTTGTCAATAGGGCATCGACAATATGAGTGTTGGTTGCTTATAGAAACTGACACCCTTAAGCTAAAAGCGTCGGTCAACCGACACATTTAGTCGACGAAATAGTTCAGACGCCTTTAACCTTTTAAGTGCGTTGGGCCCGACACATTTAGAGTATATGTGCGTCGGTTCCCAGGAGCTGACGCCCTTAGCATTAAATGTGTCGACCGAGTGAACTGACGCACTTAATGCCCTTAGGAGCGTCGGTATGGGCACACCGACACACTTAGAGCGACACGTGGCAAGCTTACTGAGTGCTGCTTTAAGCGTCGGTACCTCTGAAAGCGACACTCTTACTCCACTTAAGTGTGTCGGTTGGTGCAGATCGATGCATTTAGACTGCCACGTGGGCAGCGTACAAATGATGACTATGGGCGTCAGTTTAGCCAAAACTGACACACATAACATATGTTTTTTTTAAGACAGCCTATTTCCTCTCCCTCCCCGTCTGGGGGGCATCCATTATACAGCCACAACAACACAATTTATACAGCCACAATACATTCACAAACAGTTCAAACACAGCAATGTATATAAGTTTTCAAACATTTCAAACACAAGCACAACAGTACGTAAAGAGTAAAAAAATTCAAATGTCGTTGTGGGAGCCTCCACTCGCACGTTCTGCGGTCCCATCTCCTTCACTCGTACCTCCGTCGTTGATGTTAAGGAAAACATCGCCATCTTCAGGTGTTCCATGACGAGATCCCTGCGATAAAGAAGTAAAAGAGAAACTTAATAATGTAACATGTTAACTTCGACTAACTTAATAACATAACTTAGTAAAAGAGAAGCATGTTGGTTTCGACTAAAACTTATCAAAACTCCCTCATTTCCTCACACTCCCTATTTCCCTCGCCCTCACTCGCTCTCCCACTCTCTCTATCTCTTCCCCTCTCCCTCTATCTCTTTCTCTCTAGCTCCCTCTCTATCTATCTCTTCTTTTATCTCTCTATCTCTCCCTCTCTCCCTCTTCATGTCTTTCTCTCCCTCTCTATCTGTCACTTCTTTTCTCTCTCTATCTCCCCCTATCTCTCTATGTCTTCCTCTCCCTCACTATCTATCTCTTCCTCTCTCGCTCTTTCACTTGTTCTCTTTTTCACTTCATCTCTCCGCTAAGTTTTTTCCTTTTATTTTTAATATTGTGCTAATTAATATGTGTTGTTATAATAAAAATATTGTAACAAATATACAAGTCATGCATACTGCTGCGTTTCCAACTTGTGATGGGTGAGTCTGCACCGGAGGGAAAGGCATCGGTGGGAAAACTGCTTCAAGTTGTGATATTATTAATTAGAATCATTTTGAAATCGAATAAATTGATCAAACATGAAAATTACAGTTTACCTGGATTATTTTGCTGCAATACAGAAGCTAACAGGGACATGAATCCGTAAGGTTGTGGAACACACGGTTCACTACTCTCAAAACCCTGCAACACAAATGGTTATAATATTACATTATGTAACCCAATGAAAGCATCCAGGCCCCCATGAGGTACGGTTTCGGTGATTAATGACAACCTTTGGATTTTACTAATGAATTTGTGGATGCAAGGTCTCCCATATCATTCAATCAAATGAAATCTATATGAATATGAACATCAACTACTGATCATTGGAGACCCCTAAACAATCATTTTATGAGATCAATCAATGTTATGAAGATTAGAAGTAAAAGCTCATATGTCAAAGTTATTCAACCATAATTGACAACACTCAATGTTTGACAATCATCAGAAGTATATTTCCAACAAATGTCTAAGAGGTCAATCGAGAAAATTCCAAAAGAATCACTTAGAACAACTCGAAGCAAACAAAATCAACTCACTGGATCAACCGATGTTTCCAGAAACAACACATCAGTCGAGTTGGTTCAGCGGAAGAAGAAGACCTCAGAACAAAGTACTCACCGGATCATCCGATGTTAAGGGCAATGTTACATCGATCCATCAGTACAGTATGCAATATCCTTGGACCAAGTGTAGCACCGGATCATCTGATGTACAACAATATACACATCGGTCAATCACTCCAGTAAGCATCAAGTCTGAACCAATTCTGGAGGAAGTGCCACCGGATCATCCGATGAGAAGACAAGAGTAACATCGGTCTAACAACGGTCATATCTGACACAGCGACATCAGCTAAAGTGAACTTGACTGATGATAACTGAAGGGAGAGCATCGGATCATCCGGTGTTCGCAGAGCAGTGATGTCAGCCTACTTTTCCAATGGCTATTTCGTGGAGGCTGGCTATTTATACCCCTTCAACCTGTATATTCGACAAGTCTTGATCACCAGACATACTCTACACATCCTCAAGCATTCAAGACGTTGAGCTACCACTTATGGATCATTTACACCACTTACACACCAGGAGATAGGCTAGAACTAGCTAGAGATAGTGCTTGTGTGCTTCCATTCTTGGTGAGTGGAGTCTCTAGTGTAGTGAGAGCTGTAAGGGAGTCACAAAAGGTGTTCATGTGTGAGGCAATGGGTAACCGACGAAGAATCAAGTGATGAAGAGAGTGAAGCGGAAGAAGAGAGTTTGGCCAGCCTTGCCATTGCCAACAATGATGACTCACCTCTTCATCCACCACCCATGTGCCTCATGGCTAAAGGTAACACCAAGGTATGTGATGATTCTAGCGATGATGAGCTTTCCCCCGATGATTTAACCTCATTAATAAATGAATATCACACTATCATTAAGAGGGAAAAGAGTAAGGTTAAGGCTCTTGAAGAAACTCATGCTAAGCTTGAGAATGCTAACCTTGATTTGCTTGACAAGTATGAAAGCATACTCAAAGAGCATGACACGCTCAAATCCCATGTCAAGCAAGTTGAGGAGGATAAGGCTTAAATCAAGCTATATCATCATGAGCTTGACTTAGCCCACCAAGCACTCTTGGGAAAGCACAATGAGTTGATCCAAGAGCATCAAATACTCAACCTTGCTCATGAAGCGCTTGATCAAAAGTTGAAAAATATAAAGAAACAAACTCTTAATGATAAGGTATCCATTACTTCTCATGCCACTAATGTCTTGCACAAGTCTTTGCCTTTGAAAGAAAATGCTAGGGAGGACTTGTTGGAAGAAATTGAGAGTCTCCGCACTAGTGTGGCTAGACTATCAAAAGGAGAAGTCAAGCACAAGGAAATCCTCTTCCAACAAGCAAAGGCCTTCAACAAGAGAGGACTTGGATCCTTCCCGGTGCCTAACAAAGGAAAGGTGCCCTCACCGGAGCTTATAACAAGCTTCATCAAGGAAGTTGGTTCTTATTGCCAACATTGTGAGGTCGCCGGTCACCACACAAGGGAGTGTCCTCTTCCTAACTGGCCTTCTCCAAAATTGCCCATTAATTACAAATCTACTTTCAATGATCGTTATTATCTCTTGAGTAAAGTAGATGGAAAGGTGAAGGCAAAGTTCATTGGCAAAGACATGAAGGGCATGAAGGGGAAGCCCCTCAAGCAACTTTGGGTCCCAAAAACACTTGTATCACACATACAAGGACCTAAGTTGGCTTGGGTGCCTAAAGTTAAAAATTAAATTCATGTGTGTAGGTGAACTACAAAGCCGGAGGAAAGCATTGGGTACTCGATAGCAGGTGCACTCAACATATGACCGGCAATGATGGTATGTTCACCACCATAGAAAACCCCGGCAATCATGAACAAGTCACCTTTGGTGATAACTCTAAGGGTAAGGTAATTGGGTTAGGTAAAATTGCTATTTCAAATGATTTATCTATTTCCAATGTATTGTATGTTAAGTCACTTAGTTTTAATTTACTTTCTATTGCACAATATGTGATCTTGGACTAACGTGCACCTTTAGCAAAAATGATGTTGTTGTGAGTAGTGAAACAAGCAAAGAACTAATCTTCAAAGGATTTCGGCATGGACATCTCTACCTAGTAGACTTCTCCAACAAGGATGCTAGCTTGACCACTTGTCTCTTCACTAAGACAAGTTTGGGTTGTCTATGGCATCCACTCATAGCGTACATTGGGATGAGCAAGCTTAAGAAGTCATTCAAGCTTGGGATGGTGACCGGCGTGAAGGATGTCACATTTTAGAAGAACAAGCTTTGTAGCGCTTGTCAAGCCGGGAAGCAAGTTGCTTCACACCACCCAATGAAGACAATGGTGTCAACCTCCAATCCACTTGAGACTTCACATGGACCTCTTCGGACCGTCCACATATCAAAGTCTTGGCGGTAACCTTTATTGTCTTGTTATAGTTGATGACTACTCTCGCTATGCTTGGACTTTGTTTCTATGTGACAAGAGAGAAACTCCAGAAGTGTTCAAGACCTTTGCTAACCACGCTCAAAGGGAATTTCAACTTCCCATCATCAAGGTCCGGAGTGACAATGGCACCAAATTCAAGAACTACAACATTGGGGAGTGGTGTGACCGTGAAGGAGTGAAGCATGAGTTTTTGGCCACATACACTCCTCAACAAAATGGTGTTGTTGAAAGAAAGAACAAGACTCTCATCACTCTTGCGCGAGCAATGCTTGATGACTATGGCACGTCGGAGAAGTTTTGGGCCGAAGCAATCAACACGGTGTGCCATGCCGCAAATAGGGTCTACCTACATCGACTACTTCAAAAGACCCCATACGAACTTCTCATTGGGAGAAATCCCAACATCTCCTACTTTCGAGTCTTTGGGTGCAAGTGCTACATCTACCGCAAGAAAAGGCTCGCTAAGTTTGAAAGAAGATGTGATGTTGGTATATTTCTTGGTTATGCATCAAACTCAAAAGCATATCGAGTATTCAACCAAACCTCCGGTTTAGTTGAGGAAAGTTGTGATGTTGAGTTTGATGAAACTAATGGCTCCCAAGTGGAGAGTTTTGGTCATGATGAAATAGATGATGAGCCTCTACAAGAAGCTATGAAGAACATGACCATTGGAGACATCAAGCCTAAAGTTGAGGAGAGCCATGATCAAGGGGGAGCTTCAAGTTCCAACATTAACACTTCCATGGCGCCTCAAGTTGATGAAGAAGAGAAGGATGATCCATTGCCGACTCAAGACTCACAAGCCACACAACATCAAGAAGAAGAAGAAGTCCATGATCAAGTCCAACCACAAGAAGAGCAACATGCATCACCACCGCCAAGTGCTTCACAACCACTTATGAGGCATGGACGCGTCTCCAAGGCGCATCTGATGGACCAAATTATCGGAAGTCCGTCAAGGGGAGTAGTACGTGTTCTCGCCATTTCGCTTCGTTTTGTGAGCACTACTCATTTGTTTCATAGAACCCACTCACATTGAGGAAGCACTCCAAGATCCAAATTGGGTGATGGCCATGCAAGAAGAACTTAACAACTTCATCACAATGAAGTTTGGGTGTTGGAGGAGCGACCCAAGGACAAGAACGTCATCGGAACAAAGTGGGTGTACCGCAACAAACAAGACAAAAACGGCGTTGTGGTCCGCAACAAGGCAAGACCTGTGGCCAAAGGGTTCTCGCAAGTTGAAGGACTAGACTTTGGGGAGACATTCGCTCCGATCGCTCGGCTAGAAGCCATCCGTACACTTCTTGCCTTTGCATCACATCATAATATTAGACTTTACCATATGGATGTGAAAAGTGCCTTTCTTAATGGTTACATTAACGAGCTTGTTTATGTTGAACAACCTCCCGGGTTTGAAGATTCGAGGAATCCTAATCATGTGTATAGGTTGCACAAGGCGCTCTACAGGCTCAAGCAAGCACCTAGGGCATGGTATGAACGACTACAGGATTTCTTGATCATGCAAGGATTCAAGATCGGGAGGGTGGACACTACACTCTTCACCGAAGACATCAACAGAGAATTATTTATTTGTTAAATTTATGTTGATGATATTATTTTTGGTTCAACTAACGAAGCTCTTAACCATGAGTTTGGCAAAATGATGTCTAGGGAATTCGAGATGTCGATGATTGGAGAGCTCAACTTCTTCCTTGGATTCCAAATCAAGCAACTTCAAGAGGGGACCTTCCTCTATCAAGAGAAGTATACCAAGGACCTCTTGAAGAAATTTGAGATGGGAGATTGTTGCTCAAGAAGCACTCCAATGGCAACAAATTGTCATCTCGACGCGGATAAGGATGGTAAACCTATTGATCAATCTAAGTACCGTTCTATGATTGGTTCATTACTTTACCTTACCGCATCTAGGCCCGATATCATGTTTAGTGTATGCTTGTGTGCTCGCTTTCAAGCGGCACCTAAAGAATCGCATCGGAAGGCGGTCTTTAGGATACTTAGGTATCTTAAGCATACCCCTAGTGTGGGCTTGTGGTACCCTAAAGGTGCAAAATTCCACCTCTTAGGTTACTCGGATTCGGACTTTGCCGGATGCCGTGTGGACCGCAAGAGTACCTCCGGTGGGTGCCACTTGCTTGGGCGTTCCCTAGTATCCTGGTCTAGCAAGAAGCAAAATTCCGTCGCCTTGTCCACGGCGGAAGCGGAATATATCGCGGCCGGTGCATGTTGTGCCCAAATTCTTTATATGAAGCAAACCCTTTTGGACTTTGGTATTAAACTTGGTTGTGTTCCTCTCCTTTGTGACAATGAAAGTGCGGTTAAGATAGCTAAAAACCCCGTTCAACACTCCCGCACTAAGCACATTGATATTCGCCATCATTTCTTAAGGGACCATGAAGCTAAGGGAGACATCTCATTGCGAGGTGTTAGGTCCGAAGAACAATTGGCGGATATCTTCACTAAACCACTTGATGAGAAAACTTTTTCTAGGCTAAGAAGTGAGTTAAATGTGCTAGATGCATCGAACGTCATGAAAGTTGCCATGATCATGTAAGAATGCATCTCATATAGGTCTTGTCTAACTTTCGAAGGATAGGGGTGAGCAAGGGTTAGCTTGGGATGGAGGTTCTTTTGGGTTTCCCCAAGGCTTGGAGAGTGGCTCTCCCTGAGGAAGCCTTTGAAAGGTTCAAACTTGGCAAGATAGATTTACTTTATGTCTTGCATGATACTTGCCATATAGACTTGCACTCATACTTAAATCTCCTGCATTATAAATTGTTTGGCATTGCATACGGTAGATTGTCACAAAGGGGAACCCGCCTCATGAGAAAGAGACTTGTTTGAAATGCAATATCTCAACTCATATGATGTGGGAAGAACAAAATGTTAGGTGTGTTAATTCCTAAAGGAACATGCTTTTAAGAGATAGAAGGCTTCATCCTCTAGCTCACAAAGCATGGGCCTTACATTTTATTTGGATAATTTCCTTCCTATTTTCTCGGTGTTCTATTTGCTTTGAGGCTTAGCCAAGCTATTGGCAATTAGCATTTTTGAGGGGTAAGGGGTCGCCCAAAAAGTCCTAAGACATGTGTTTCTCATTGTTTGTTTGTTTGGTCAAAGGACATATATGGGATGTTGCTGTTTTATAGTCATTGGATTATCTGATGCTTAGGCTAGATCATCATCGGATCACATTGTGTTCAGAAGACAAGGGTCAGCTCAGTCAGTAACACAAATCAACCGACGAGTTCATTCTGAGAAACATCGGTGCATCCGATGTTCACATTTCTGGAACTGTGCTGAAATCCACTGATGTTATTCCCTTCCACGTCAGACCATCCGGTGTCAACTGTACCTTTTGAATACCCTTACTGTGACATTCGACCGATGCTCCTTTCATTCGACGTCGGTTCATCCGGTGTTAAATTTCAAGCTAGGGTTTGGGCCCCACCTTTTAAGCGCGCCGCTCCGCCTCCTCACTCTCTCTCTCTCTCTCTGACCCCGACGCCTTCGCCCGCGCCTCCCCTGCCTCACACCGCCGCTGCCCTCTAGTCGCCGCCCTCCGGCCACCGCCGCCTCCGGACCGCCGTCGCCTCCGACTGCCGCCGCTGACCTCTGGCCGCCGCCGCACCACCGCAGCGCCGCCGCCACCACTTCCTCAGCGCTGCCTCCGCCACTTCCTCAGCGCCACCGCCGCCGCTCACCTCCAGCGCCGCCGCTCCACACTTCCCCAGCGCCACCGCCGCCGCCTCTGCTCCACCCGGCGCTGCCGACCGTCGTCTCCCGTGCACCACTTTTTCCGCTAGGGTTTCCGGCCGCGTCCGTGCACCCGACACAACTTCATTCTCGCACATCGTCTCATCGCAATGGCTCATGACAAGAAGGGAAAGGGCAAGGCCATTGCGGAGCCGGCCGCAAAGAAGCAAAAGCTTTCGAAGGAGGATAAGAAGGCTTTGATGGCCGCTCGCGCCTCCGAGGAGCAAGAGCGTGGCCGAGGAGGATCACTGAGGATCCGTGAGGCTCGTCCGAGGCAGCCTCCCGTGCCGGATGAGTCCAAGGAAGAAGAAGAGCTGGAAGTGCCGCTTGTTCACCGGTGCTCAGCCAGGACCCGTGGGGGTCATCCGCTGGCAGTACCACGTTCGAGACCCTCATCTGCCGATCTTCGAGAGGACAGGGCGGCCCAGAGAGCCGTCTACGAGATGGACACCAACGTCCATGTTGGTGAAGGTGTCCGGTTGACAGATTACAGGAAGATGAAGGCCATGCAGCTCAAAAGACTCAGATGGAGCGTTTTTCTTGAGGAGTGGTTCCCGCAGCCCAGAGAGGCACTTGTGGACAGCCGCTTTTGGACCGTGACTCAGGAGTCGCTGTACCAGACCTATAGACGTCGAGGCCATAAGCTCTTCTAGCACAACTTCTTGGACTGGGATCAGCTTGCACTAGCAGCCGAGACGGAGATACGCCCCTACTTTGAGAGGTACATAGGGCTGGTGGAGCTAATGTGCTATGAGAGGAGTGCCTACGTGGAGGACTGGGTCCGTGTTTTCTACGCCACCCTCTACGTCTCTGAGGGCCGTAGATATATAGACTTTATGTTCATGGGCCAGCACCATCACTTGACGAGACAGACTTTGGCACATCTACTAGGAGTGGATCTCCACGACACTTGCCTGCACGAGAGAGTGTATGGACAGGCAGACCCGCCGAGGAGGCCGCTCACTGGAGGAGTGGCACCACCACTGGAGGAGATTCGCTCCTTGTTTGCACCGTCTTTCTCTCCAGACTAGCCGAGGGTACCGGCACTGCTGACTCCAGCTGCGCGCATAGTGCACCTTGCCTTGCGCCGCACACTTTTGCCGAGGTCCCGATACCTAGAGGGGTTCACCGGCCTGCAGCAGACCCTCCTGTTCTACATCATGAATGAGATGGAGTTTGATATTGTGGGCATCCTCATCTGTGAGATGGAGGACGTGATCACTGACAGAGTTGGCATGATGAGGCAGCTTGTGTTTGGACACTGGATCAGCTACCTGCTCTCCATGGTTGTTCATGAGGAGACCGCCGTGCATGACAGTCTCACTGACGAGAGTGTCACACGGTTTAGCCACTACCGTGCTCCAGCTCTTGGAGACCGCCGCCTTGGCCGTCCAGTCGAGCATCAGGTCCGTGCTCGGCTATCAGAGGAGGATTGCTCAGATCTGGAGAAGGAAGATAATCAACTTGCACAGGAAGAGGCTCAGGGTGAGGAACTTCAGCACATTTGGTCCGAGAGTGACACAGATGACAATGTTGAGGAGTACTTCCCACCTCCTCCCTCACCCAGACAGCACGACGCGAAGGCTGGAGGCTCGACGATGCCACCTCCTACTCCACCTCCCGTCTCAGAGGCACAGGTCTCTCAGCCGTCCGAGCTCACATCCCTCCTCCAACAGATGGTTGAGCAGCAGTGCCTGGACCGGCTTGCAGCTGAGCAGGCCCGAGCTGAGCAAGCAGCATGTCTTTTGGAGCTCCAGCAGCAGCAGCAGGAGATGCAGCGCCAGATCGCCCGCAAGAGGCAAGAGGACACTAACAGGCTGACTGGGCTCATAGATCAGATGCACCAGCGCTCCCTCGACTAGCAGCAGCAGACGCAGCAGGCGATGATGGGCATCCTGGGTTTGATCACCAACCTCTACACCCAGACCGGGATTGCCCTGCCATCACAGCTGCCAGGCTTTGCTCCACCCCCGCCTGTCCTTGCTCCAGCTGCAGCTCCAGTGCCGACCACGCCGATCCCGATGATCAGCATGTCTCCACTGCTTTCTCTAGGCGCACCGATCCACTCTCCGCTGCCGGCTACAACGTTGTTCCAATAGAAGCCGACATCTGTTGTCAGTGCCCCGTTGCCAGCAGCTCCAACTCAGCAGGCACCAACAGCGGTTCCTACGGCTCCTACAGCTCCCTCCACTTCCACTCCAGCTTCAGTCGCAGTAGCAGACAGCAGCTCCGACGACAGCACCCCCGACGGTGACCAGTTCGTCATCGCTCCGAGCACTCAGGGTTCTTAGGCACTCGGATCCCTTTTTGGTGTCTTGACGCCAAAGGGGGAGAAGATTTAGAGTAGATCCAGGGGGAGGATAGCCTAGCCTCAGGGGGAGTGTCCTAGCTGTAAGGGGAGGTTATCTATATCTTTTGTAATTTGGAGTTTTTGCTACTCATTTGCTATTCATTGAGTATTCATGTGCACTTATTCTCTTGAGTTATTGATCGATTGAGCTTTCGCGTTATTAATCTCCTTTGAGTCTTCAAGTTTAAAGTGCCATATCTTGTACTCATTGCATATCTTCTTAAGTATTGTACTATCAAATTCATTACCATTATGCTTCACTTGTTGTGTTGTCATCAATCACCAAAAAGGGGGAGATTGAAAGCATCTAGGCCCCCATGAGGTACGGTTTCGGTGATTAATGACAACCTTTGGATTTTACTAATGAATTTGTGGATGCAAGGTCTCCCATATCATTCAATCAAATGAAATCTATATGAATATGAACATCAACTACTGATCATTGGAGACCCCTAAACAATCATTTTATGAGATCAATCAATGTTATGAAGATTAGAAGTAAAAGCTCATATGTCAAAGTTATTCAACCATAATTGACAACACTTAATGCTTGACAATCATCAGAAGTATATTTCCAACAAATGTCTAAATGGTCAATCGAGAAAATTCCAAAAGAATCACTTAGAACAACTCGAAGCAAACAAAATCAACTCACCGGATCAACCGATGTTTCCAGAAAACAACACAGCGGTTGAGTTGGTTTACCAGAAGAAGAAGACCTCAGAACAAAGTACTCATCGGATCATCCGATGTTAAGGGCAATGTTACATCGGTCCATCAGTACAGTATGCAATATACTTGTACCAAGTGTAGCACCGGATCATCCGATGTACAGCAATATACACATCGGTCAATCACTCCAGTAAGCATCAAGTCTGAACCAATTCTGGAGGAAGTGCCACCGGATCATCCGATGAGAAGACAAGAGTAACATCGGTCTAACAACGATCATATCTGACACAGTGACATCAGCTAAAGTGAACTTGACCGATGATAACTGAAGGGAGATCATCGGATCACCCGGTGTTCGCAGAGCAGTGATGTCAGCCTACTTTTCCAACGGCTGTGGAGGCTGGCTATTTATACCCCTTCAACCTGTTTATTCGACAAGTCTTGATCACCAGACATACTCTATACATCCTCAAGCATTCAAGACGTTGAGCTACCACTTCTATATCTATTACACCACTTACACACCAAGAGATAGGCTAGAGCTAGCTAGAGATAGTGCTTGTGTGCTTCCATTCTTGGTGAGTGGAGTCTCTAGTGTTGTGAGAGCTGTAAGGGAGTGTCCCTTGGTGTTTGTAACTAAGAGTGACTTCCGGAGCTTGCCAAGACGATTGTGGAAGCCCGGAGGATCCAAGTTGTACAAGGCTTGAGCTCCACCTTGCCGAGGTTGGCAAACGGAGAAGAATAGTGAAGATCCCTAGTCTCAGTGACTTGGGTGTGGCTATACCCTTTGGTGGGTGCCACAACGTGGATGTAGGAAGATCTTGACAATCTTGCCGAACCACGGGATAAATCTTCGTGTCTCCTCGGGAGTTTGCATTCTCTTCCTCTCGCCCTACACTTATGCATTTTATATACCGCGAAGTTGCTATTTACTTGAATGCATAGGTTGTTTACGTAGGGAATTGGGCTTTTAGTAATTAAGTTTTATTGCTTTGATTTTTGAAAAGAAGCCCAATTCACCCCCCTCTTGGGCATTCGATCCTTACACCCAAGTCAATAAGATAAGCAGTTTTACCTGTGAGGAGGAGCCAATCTGTAATATTATATTGGTCGAGGACCAAACTTAGAATTGGAGCTACATTGACCCATGAACTGCATCAAGTAAATTAGTTGTGATATCTTGTGTAGAAACATTTGTAAATCGAATAATATTTTTAAATGATAAAATTACATGTTACATGAGACATATACAAATAATGCATCTTTTGCTGCAGCATCTGTGTCTGTTGCTAGTGTTGTTGCAACAACAACTGTGTCTCTTGTTGTTGTTGTTGCAGCAGCATCTGTGTCTGTTGCTGTTGCTATTGCATCTCCTCCTTGGTGCGTCTCAATTCTTCTCGTACTTCAGCCTCTGCAGAAGATTGAAATCTTCTACCACCAACATTGGATGGCCGTCGTCTAGCATAAGCCTCACACTCTACATACCCGTCGCCTAACCCAAGTCTACAAAAAATACAAGTGTGAAGAATCAACATTCATTAACATACAAATCCTCATTATCTTTACACATACCTCTCATGTGGTAGACCTCTGCCAGCATCGTACGCCATAGCGACATCCAACGGCTCTCTCAAATAGTCTGAATCAGGTCCATGGTTCTTCTTAAAACACTCAACATATTTTTGCTGTGATACATTTAGTTAATGGATTAATGTAATACAAGATAAATTGAGTTGATGGATAAAAGCAACAAAGAATCAACATACGTACCAATTTATGCGTTGATGTCTCGTCACATAACACCTCCGGGCGATTTGGGTCTGGACCTTTGTGCCCCTTAAGATAAACCTCAAAAAACGTAGGAGGCGTACCAGTTTCAACTGTCTGCAATATCAAAATTCAACAATTTAAATCAATACAATTAATTGAAGCAATCTAAGTATGAATGTAAGTATTCATACTATCCTTTGTTCCATCCGAACATAACCATCCGGCCCGAAGAAGTGCTTTCCTGGCTTGCTCTTTCGGTTTTTTAGACGTCTATCAGAAATATTTTTGAACTAAGATGAACCCCAATACCCGCATAACAACTCCCAAGCCTCCATATTCGCACAAATCCAGTCCACATGACTTTGCAAGTGCTCCTCCCTAGTGAGGTGAATTTTGGTTGCTTCTTTGTTTGTCATGGGCTCGAACATCACCATCTTGTAGTAGACGGTCACAACTTTGATCCTTGCCTTAGAGAAGGAGTTCTTGACACGTCTTTTTGCTGCATTATGCAAAACCGAACAAGCATATGCTTGACTCACACCCTCCTCCAAACGAAACCTACCCTGCATACAAGTAAAAAAAGATGCAATGTAATGGAAACAATCAAAACAAACTTACCCAGAAGATATCCCAAACTCTATCCTGACATGTACCTGAATCGCCATACTCTTGAAGTGCATAGTGATCCCAATGATGCGCTGCAATCCTTTGACCATCCACTAAAACCATCTCGGGATAGCAAAACCGGATCACGTTTCCCAACTCGGTGTTAACAACTCGTCGATGCCCCTTTTCACTCCAACCAAGCTCGACCCAACACCTAGTACCCTTCGACCTTATAATCGTCCGCTCGTCCATGCTTTTACTTACACCACATAAAAGGTGCCTCCGTAGCCTATACATAAAAATTACATAAAATTAGTTAATTGAAAAGATATAATGAACTTATTAATTAATCAGAGATATTACCTAAAGAGGCATCGATTGGGGTGTCCTAACTCTTCTAGCTCTGCCCTTCTTGCAATCCTGGCATCTCGCTCAGGATCCTCAGGCTCTTCACCGTCGTCCTCATCATCCCCCTCATTACCACCATCAGAAGAGGTCCACCATGCAACAGTATGTGAGCCTCTTCCTAAGCCTCCTCCTGAGCCTCGTCCTGAACCTCCTCCTTAGCCACGTTCCTGCTCCGACGTCTGCCTGACAGTCTCTGGTTCCTCCTTGTACAACTTCTCATACGTTGGGCAACGATTTGCCACCTATGTCGGACTCGAACCTTGTGCAGGATCGCTCGACGTCGGCTCTACCACACAACTCAAAAACTGTCTCTTCCACTGCCACTGTAAATAGTACCCTAAAAAAATAAATAAATAAGTATGTAAAGAAGTAAGAAACAATAGACAGTTAATAATATTATTTAAATGTATGTAAAAAAACAAGTACCTAAAACGGGTCCGGTTGGCTTGAAGTAGAATTGGGAGTGGAGGACGAAGAACCACTACCCTTCTTGCTCTTCTTCTTCCCCAAACTTGGCAAGAGCTTAAACATATGTGCACATTTTTATAGAAATGATTCGTATACAACATAAGATAATAAATAAAGAATGTGTATAATAATAATAAAAATCTAAAAATGCATACAATATAAATCAAAAATCATCAGCATCAGAATTTGCTTATGTCGCATGTGCATTAAGGTATTCACGTATCTCTTCTTCCATCTCTTCCTCTTCACTCTCTTCCATCTCTTCTTCTTCATCATCATATCTCTCCTCTTCTTCCATAATCCTTTTCTTCTTTTCCATAATCCTTTGTGATTGTCGAACACGTTTTCTTGAAGGGCCATCTTGTTCTTCATACATCAACTCTAGCGTATCACTAGCTATTTATGGGAGTCCTATCCCACAAGATATCATAAAATAGATAATAACGTAACCTTCTTGAATCTCTATATACTCATCATAACGATGAGGATGCACTTCAGGGTTAACTGTATACACAACCCAACAATTTTTCAAACTTGGGAGAGGATAACTTAAATAGTACACTTGTACCACTTGATTCGCAAGTACAACATTGTTGTTATGGGTTGTGTATCGTGACTTGTGTTGACCTCCACAATTCCAAAATCATCAACTCGTTTGCCCGATGTTGGATCAAACCATTCACAGTCGAAAATCACAAGTTGAAGTGTTTTTGGACCGCCAAATGTGTACTCTATCATTTTTTTAAGAACACGTAGTATTCTGCCACTTTTCTACTACCCTTGGCGGCAGTTATCATTACTCCACTATTTGTAGTGGCAGCAAGTGTATGACTTGCTTCTAAGCTTGCCGTCTGAAAGCGATATCCGTTGATATTGTATCTGCTAAATTCTGTTGCTCTCAATTGACCATGCGACATCTGTCAAGAGTCATCGGGGATGTTGACATCTTTCATACACTACATAAATAAACAAAGTTAGCATCTTATGATGACCATGCAAACTAATATTGATGGAAAAAACGGATAGAAAATTACATGTTCACGGAACCAATCCACAAAGTTTTTTCCACCTTTTATGCCATGCTGACGCATCTTATCCAATTGACTTCGTGTGGGTTTTCGTGAAGATTTCCAATACAACTTGTCAAACATTTCAAAATATGGTAACACCCCGTCCATGTTAAAAATATGTAAAGCATGGTGTAGTTCCTCTCTTGCACCGAAATATAATGAGAATTAGCAGCCCCAACACCTTTACCCTTCCACTGAAAAATCTTAAGCTCACTCGTAGATTGCTCTTCTACATTATGATATGTGTGACAGATGCATTCACGTTGTTGGCATGTGAAAAATATTTTCTAGAAAAGTTAGTAATCTCCTTAGCTGCAAATGCTTCTGCAATACAACCCTCAACACTTGCTTTCTTGCACACTGTAGCTCTATGTTTCTTCAATTCTCTTTCTTGGCTATACAACCACCTGAATTGTGCAGGACCTGCTACCAATGCTTCATAAGGTAAATGCACCAGCAAAAGTTGCATAACATTCATAAATCCAGACGGGAACACTTTTTCCGTCTTACATAAAAGCACAACAATTTTTTTCTCTCACCGCCGCATCATCTTTTTCGACACTTCCTTAGCACAAATATGTCTATAAAAGTAGCTAAGTTCAGCAAACATCTTCAACAAATCAGGTTTGAAATAGCCACGGAACATTACCGGTATAACTCTCTCCAACATAATATGGTAATCATGTCTCTTCAACCCATTCAGTTTACCAGTGTTGAGATTAACACATCGTTTTATGTTTGTTGCATAGCGGTCTGGAAATCACAGTGTTTTCAACCAACTAAGTATTTGCTTTCTTTCTTCTGGTCTAACACAGTATGGAGCTCGTGACCTATTTTCATTTCCGCTTGCTTTTGTTATGACCTCAAGCCCAGGACGATCACAAATATCAGCTAAGTCTTTCCTCGCACTCAAATTATCTTTGGTTTGACCGATAAAATCAAAACGCATGCTTATGATGCTTTCAGCGACATTACGCTCCTGGTGCATCAAATCTATGTTGTGCGATAAAAGCAACGCCTTTGCATATGGTAGCTCCCAAAGAAAAAAAATATGAGTCCAGTTGTGTTCTGTACCATACCCTTCGAAACCACCTTCAGCGGACTCTTTTAACTTTGCATGCCATGCCATTTTTTGTTCGCTTTTCAATCGATGAGGGGGTCCTTCTGTAATACTTTTGCCTTTTCATAATGATTGTGTATCACTCCTGAAAGGGGATTTGAAGGAAGGAATCGTCGATGGCAATCAAAGAAGCTGACTTTTCTTCCATACTTCAACCTGAAGGCATGAGTGTCAGCCATACATATGGGGCAACACAATTTTCCATGGACACACCAACCAACTTAAATGCCATATGCCAACAAATCATGTATAGACCATAGATACCCATCACGTAAAGTAAATTCACATTTCAGATGACTGTCGTATGCCTTTACACCTTGCCATAACTCTTTCAACTCCTCAATAAACGGTTGCATAAACACATTGATTTTCGTCCCAGGTTGTTTAGGACCAAGAATGATGGCCGTGAGGAATATGTATCCTTCTTTCATGCACATGTTGGTAGGGAGATTGTAAGGCATGATAAAAATAGGCCAACAAGAGTATGGACTGTTACTTGTGATGAAAGGAGTGAAACCATCTGTTGACAACCCAACACGAACATTTCTTGGATCTTTACCAAACTCTGGATCAAAACGGTCTAGAGCTTGCCATGCCGCGCCATCCGAAGGATGCACCATAATATCTTTGTCATCGCTCTCATGTAACCCTTCTGAATGCCACCTCATTTGCTTCGCTGTTTCTTGAGAAAGGAACAACCGTTTAGGGCTGGACGTGATAGTCATGTACCGAAGTTGTTTGACCCGTACCTTTGTACTTATTTCCTCTCCATCATCATTCAAAACCTTCACATGTCTAGATGCTTTGCAATGCATACAATGAGTATCGTTCTGGTGTTCCTTCCAAAACAACATGCAATTATTCTCGCACGCATGAATTTTCTCATAACTCATGCCCATACCTTCCAAAATCCCCCTTGAGTGATATATTTCTTCTGGCATCTTATGTTTTGACGGAAGGAGATCATTGATCAACTTTAAGATACCATTGTAGCAATTGTTTGCAAAATTTAACTTAGACTTCAGCCCCATAAGTCGTGTGACCGCCTCCAGAACGGTCACATTGGTGCCCTCATACATTTTTTCATCCGCGACGCAAGAAGCCTGTAAAACTTCTTCACCTCCTCTGGCGGTGACTGCTCTTCGTACTCTCGACCAACATCCACCATCATCTCATCCATATGATCTTCATTCTCATTTTTGTCTGACTCACTAGCATGATACACCTCTCCATGCTCACGCCACACTAGATAGTCTGGCATAAATATGTGCTTACAAAGGTGCAGCATCATTTCAGACCTCTCCAAACGTCGACAATTCTGGTACCTGCTACACGGACACTTCACAAAACAAGCACCACTAGGAAATGCTTGGTTCATGAACACATTTGCGATTTGTGCCCATTCCAAGGTGTACACACCATCTGAACTCCATCCATCATACATCACCGGACGGTCGTCACCCATTTTTCAGCTTATACCTATTCACACTAACAAGTCACACATATTTAGGGACTACTAAAACCTAAACATGCTCACATATACATACAAGTTAATGTACCTATTCATACAAGTTTAATTTAAAACTATTAATCATGGTCACATATTTAGAAACTATTAATCATGCTCACATATATAAGTTAAACATGTAAATTTGCATGTCATTTGATAATTAACTATTAATTAATCTTACATATCCACATTAGCTATGAGTTAAGCTAACACATAGAACATCACATATACAAACTCATGCACACACCAAACAAAGATCACACATAAAGCTTCAACTGTAAAATTTTTACCTTGACTTCACACTCGCGGACAGGGGCGCCGTGGAGGGGCCGAGGAGGGCCGGTCGGGGGACGCCAGATGGAGCACCAAGGGGGGCCCAAAGGGGGCGCCGAGGGGGCCAGACGGTGGGACCCGGGTGCCAAAGGGGCGCCGAGGAGGGGCGAATGAAGGCACCAGGGGCGCCGGCGGGCGGGACGAACGGAGGCGCTGGGGGTGCCGGCGGGCGAGGTGGACGGGGGAGCCGGGGGCGCCGGTTAGGGGGGCGGACAGGGGGCCGGACGGGGGAAGCGTAGGGGGCACCGGTAGGCTGTCGGGAAGGGGCGCCGTCGAGGCGGCAGGCTGGCGGCGACAACGGGCAGGGGCGCGAGCGCGAGCGAGGGCGAGAAGGCGAGGGCGTTACTGAAGTGGGTGTGGGAGAAGAGAAGAGGCAAAGGGTTTAGGTTTCGAGTGGGCCCGCTTAAGAGCGTTGGTTTTTCCCTAGCCGACGCTCTTAGAGCTGGAGCCAGTCGGGCCCACCATATGAGCATCAGTTTAACCGACACCTTTAATGTAAGCATCGATTTGGCTGACACATTTAATATGTGTGTCATTTGGCTCAAAAAAAACAGACACATTTAACTTATGGGTGTCGGTTCTAGTAAACCGACACCCTTAGACGAGTTAAATGCGTCGGGGCTGACACATCTACTTAGACCGACGCGCTTTTCATCGTTTCCTGTAGTGGCAGCCCACTTGGCGATATTTCCAGTAGAATTTGGATTATGCAATATAGCACGGAGTGGATAGAAGGTTACCACTGATATCTTGTGGGCCTGGAAATAGTGATGTAGCTTTCTTGAGGCAATAAGGACTGCATATAGCAGCTTATGCACCTCAATGTAGTGAGTTTTGGCATCGTGGGAACTTTACTGATGAAGTACACTGACCACTGGACAGTCTGAACCCTCCCGGAGGGGCCAGAAGATTCTTCTCCCTCGACCTGGACTCTCTCGGAAGGGTCCAGATCTTCTTCTTGAGCAACTTGGACCCTCTCAGAGGGGTCCAAATCTTCTTCTTCATCAGCCCGGACCTTCCCGGTGGGGTCTGGACCTTCTTCTCCATCAGCCCAGACCTTCCCGGAGAGGTCTGGACCTTCTTATTGAACAGTAGAAACTTCCTCAGTTGAGGAGGTTGATCCACAGGTGTCTTGCCTTTAGGATCCGTGCCTTGGGGCTGGGACCCAGACTCGCCTTCAGGTAGCTCTGGACCTTCACAGAGGGACCTAAGCTCCTGAGCTGAAGATGGCTTCGGTCTCTCTGCGACCAGGACCATGCTGACAACCTCCATAGTTGCCGAAATGTAAAGCAGAAGAGGCTCACCAGGCTCCGGAGCTACCAAAAGGGGTATGTTGACGGTCCTTAAGTACCATATTTTGACCGTTAATTCACCTCATAATGTGCATAAAAGAAACACAAAACATTGTGGTAGGGCTATACACTAACCCAATTCTACAAGTGCTGCTATTTATTTGTATGCAGGTGAATTATTACCCAAAATACAAAAACATGCAAGGATGAATCCATGAAAATGGATTTCAACGAATCAGGCGATGACACGTGGCAACACATGGACCAAATGTCCCACAAACAGAAGAATACGAGGAGATCCAACGGTGTTGCACCCATATACATCAAGGGGGCCCACCTGGAAGCCACCTGGAGGAAGCACTCCCCGAGGGGAGGGTGGACCAGGTCGGTCGAACCAGGGGTTTGGCCGACCCCTTCCTGGCGCCAAACACGGTCAAATGACACGTGTTGGCTCCTCCCGGCTCCCTGGAGTCAATGGTGACTAATTTGCATGTTAATTGTGGCGGGAAGTGCTACAACGGTATTTCCGTGCGCTTGCGGAATACTCTGTGGTGTTAAGAAATACCAACAAGCATTTCTGGCGCCATTGCCGGGGAACAGTTGATGTTAATCTTCGAACCAAGATCACCCTCGTATCATATCCCCCTTATCTATCATCTTACCTTTCTTATTCTTACCTTACCACCACCATATAAATGGAGCAACCCACCATTCTTTCTGACTCTGCTCCAAAGGGCAAGTTTTGTGAGCCACCGCCTTCGGCGGAACCCATTTCTTCAACCAGCTATGAACTTCGCCCTGGCTTTATAGCCATGGTTCGGGAACAATCCTTCTCAGGAACGGAATGTGAAAACCCTTACCACCATCTACGAGAGTTCGAACAACTGTGTTCATGCCTTCTAATCAAAGGTATGACACAGGAAACTCTCAAATGGAAGTTGTTTCCTATTTCCCTCAAGGAAAAAGCCAAACAATGGTACAATCACTACGTTGGGAAGACAAACGGTGATTGGAGTGAATTACGAGACAAAATTTGTCTTGCTTTCTTTCCCATTGCCCAAATTGTTTCCTTACGAAAGGAAGTACTATGCTTCCAGCAGATGGAGAAGGAATCCATAGGTGCAGCTTGGGACAGATTTTCTCTTTTGAAAAATTCTGGCCCAGATTTGTTAATCTCTGATCCAATGTTTTTGCAATATTTCTTCATGGGATTGAACAAAGAGTCTGCCCTATATCTTGACATTACGGCGGAGGATCTTTCCTCCATAAGACTTTAGAAGAAGGCAAGGATCTTCTGGACAGAATTCTAGAAAATTCTTCCTTCATTATGGGTCTTAATGAGACTCCCCAAGAGGAAGTCATGTCAAGAATGGAGGATACACTCTTGGACAAGGATGAACCCATTTCTTGTTTACCCCAAGCCTTGCCAGAGGAATCCTATCCCGAACCTGAGTCTACGAAGGTAGAAGAAATTCAACCCTCGTAGTTTCCATTTTACTTTGAGGAAGAGCTTTTTGAAGATTATGGAAATACCTCGAAGTATTGTTCCTATAGGAAACCTTCATTGCCACCAACTCCACCTGAACCACCTGACAGGATGTTCGTCCGTCATACGGTCAAGGAGTTGACCTCTATCCTAAGTAGAGAGTGGACAACTGAAGTCGAGAATTCACCCGAAATTCTTCGGATGACCTCACCTTTGGCTACCATTTTATGTTCTATTAGAGGGACACCAATGAGAATCCTATACAACCCTACTGTTGGATCAAAGCTCATTTCCGATTCTTGTGCTCTCGCCATTCTTGGCGATGTGCCATTGGCACCAACGCGCAAATCCTTCCGAGATTCATTCAGAACCATTCTTGAAGGGTGTGGGGTTCTGCAACAAATGTCTGTTAGACACAAAGATGTTGAGGCTCTCCTATATTTTCACGTGTTTGAAATTCAAGATTTTGACATCATGATAGGGATTCCCATAGAGAAATTTCTCATGGAAGTTCCTTTGGAAGGAAGCCTCAATATCAATCTTGGAGGGAGAAATTTCTCCATGCCTATTTTGCGTTCAAAGAACACATCTGCAGAATCTCCCATCCAAGATGAGCCAATGGAGGAGGTTAGGACTCTTCAATTTTTAGAACCCCCTGAAATTAAAGGAGAAGAAGACTTCGTCCAAGAGGAGGATGAACTTCAGGAGGAAATTGAATTGCCAAAAGAAGAGCCCTCCCCAACACCTCCTGTTGAGCTCAAGATTCTACCTCTAGGCCTACGTTATGCCTTTCTAAATGGCGATTTGGAAGCCCATGTCATCATAAGTGACAAGCTTTCGGATGATGAAACGCTCAAACTCATAGCCATGTTAGAAAGGCATAGAGCTATTTTTGGATATTCACTTCAGGATCTCTAGGGAATTAGTCCAGCGTTATGCACCCATCGTATTTCTATTGACCCTGAGAGTGTCCCCTCACGAGAACCTCAAAGGCGATTGAATAACGCGATGCGGGAAGTTGTCAAGAAAGAAGTCTTGAAACTTCTGCATGTCAGGATTATTTACCCTGTTCCTCATAGTGAATGGGTAAGTCCAGTTCAAGTAGTGCCTAAGAAGGGAGGTATGATGGTCGTTCAAAACGAGAGGAATGAATTAATTCCTCAACGGACCATCACGGGATGGAGGATGTGCATTGACTACAGAAAACTTAACAAGGCAACAAGGAAAGACCATTTTCCATTGCCCTTCATCGATGAGATGTTAGAGCGATTGGCAAAACACTCCTACTTCTGTTTCCTTGATGTGTATTCGGGATATCATCAAATTCCTATCCACCCCGATGATCAAAGTAAGACCACGTTCACATGTCCTTGCGGGACCTATGCCTATCGACATATGTCCTTTGGACTGTGTAACACTCCTGCTTCTTTCCAGAGATGCACGATGTCTATATTTTCAGACATATCAAGGATATCATGGAAGTTTTCATGGACGATTTCTCCGTATATGGAAAAACTTTTGATCATTGTCTAGAAAATTTAGACAGGATCATACAAAGATGCCAAGAGAAGGACCTTGTGCTTAATTGGGAAAAGTGCCATTTCATGGTCCGGGAAGGCATTGTTCTTGGACACTTGGTGTCCGAGAGAGGGATAGAGGTGGACAAAGCTAAAACTGAAGTTATAGAAAAACTTCCACCTCCTATCAATGTTAAGGGAATCCGCAGCTTTTTAGGTCATGCGGGGTTCTACCAACGATTTATCAAGGATTTCTCCAAAATTGCTAGACCCCTCACCAACCTATTAGCTAAAGAAGCTCCCTTTGATTTCGATGATGAATGCCTTAAATCATTTGATATACTCAAAAAGGCACTCATCTCAGCTCCAATTATCCAACCTTCTAATTGGATGCTGCCATTCGAAATCATGTGTGATGCCAGTGACTTTGCTGTTGGTGCGGTCTTAGGCCAAACCAAAGATAAAAAGCATCACGCAATAGCCTACGCTATCAAAACTCTGACAGGAGCCCAACTCAATTATGCCACAACTGAGAAAGAGCTCCTAGCAGTAGTTTTTGCTATCGACAAGTTTAGATCCTATTTGGTTGGAGCAAAAGTCATAGTCTTCACAGACCATGCTGCTTTGAAATATCTACTTACCAAAAAGGATGCTCAACCCAGGCTAATTCAATGGATTCTTCTACTCCAAGAATTTGATCTGGAAATAAGAGATAAGAAAGGCGTAGAGAATTCAGTAGCAGATCATCTTTCACGTATGGAAGTCACACAAACCTTGGACATACCTATCAATGACTTCCTACGAGATGATATGCTCCTCAAGGTGACAGACTCTCACCCTTGGTACACGGATATCGTGAACTTTATGGTCACGGGATACGTACCACCAGGGGAGAACAAAAAGAAACTCATTTTTGAGAGTCGTAGACACCTTTGGGATGACCTTTACCTCTATCGAGTATGTGCTGATGGCCTTCTTAGAAGGTGTGTCCCATCAATCGAAGGCACCAAAATTATAGAGAAATGCCATGCTGGCCCCTATGGTGGTCACTACGGTGTTTACCGTACTCAGGCAAAGATCTGGCAGAGTGGATTCTATTGTCCTTCAATGTATGAAGATACCAAGGAATTCATTCTATGATGTTGGAAATGCCAGAAGCATGGAGGAATCTCTGCTCGCGGTGCGATGCCCCTAACATACAATCTCCAAGTGGAATTATTTGATGTATGGGGTATTGATTTCATGGGACCTTTTCCTAGGTCTTATGATTGCGAGTATATTCTAGTTGCCGTCGATTATGTGTCAAAATGGGTAGAAGCATTGCCATGCAAAAATGCTGATTCCAAGCAAGCAAGGAAAATGTTCCATGAGATCATTTTCCCATGCTTTGAAACTCCCCGTATGGTCATAAGTGATGGAGGGTCACATTTCATAGATAAGACCTTCTGGAACTTTTTAAGGGAACTTGGAGTCCAGCATAACATTGCTACCCCATACCACCCAAAGACAAATGGTCAAGCAGAAACATATAATAAGCAAATTAAGAATATTCTGCAAAAGACTGTCTTGGAAATGGGAACGGGATGGAAGCAAAAGCTACCTGACGCATTGTGGAAATATCGTACTGCCTACAAGACACCTATCGACATGTCTCCTTTCCAACTTGTCTATGGGAAGACTTTCCATCTTCCCGTAGAATTGGAACATAGAGCGTATTGGGCCATCAAGCGATGGAACATGAATCTTAACGAAGCTGGAAATCACCGATTGAAGCAAATCTCTGAGTTTGAGGAATGGAGATATAAGGCGTACCACAATGCCAAAATTTATAAAGAGTGAACCAAAAGATGGCACAATAAGAGGATTACGTCGAAAGAGTTCAAACCTGGAGATAAAGTTTTACTCTTTAACTCTAGGGTTAAACTCTTTGGACATGGGAAGCTTAGAAGTAAATGGGAAGGACCCTTCACTGTAGTGCATCCCATGGAGCAATCACACTCCAAGGTTATGACGATCAACTATTCAAAGTGAATGGGCACCGACTCAAATTATTTCTCGATTCCCAAAAGCATACAGAAAAAGAAATTGACATGGTAAATCTAATTGATTTCCATGCCATTTCTTTCAATTCTGTTTAAATTCTCCACGTCCAACTAATGGGCCCATCCAATTCTTCATTTATGAGGCCCATTTAATCGACCCGAGAAAGTGTGGCCCGAATGGGGTCGGCCAAACTCTAGGGTCGGCTGACTCTCCCTTCGCGTCGTTCGTGTTCTGTTTTCTCGTGTTGATCCTCCTCGATATCCTCCACAAAATCCTCAGTGAAACGTGTCATTCCCCGCCTACTTAAAGGACGGAAACAGAAGGAAAGTTATACACCTCATTGAATCATCATCTTCCTCCCGTCCTCGTCATGGCCGACAAGAAGATTGTGCCTCACACCTCCTCCAGCTCAACCTTCAAACTTAGCGGGGACATTACGCTAGCCAACGACAAAACTTCCCTCGCCTTGGAGTCCGTCATGGCAATCGATGTCAAGCCCCTTGCCATGATCCCGCCTGCGATGACTCCACGCGGGCGCAGCCCTACACCCCGTAGTGCTGTCCAGTCGCTCTCCCCTCGAAGAATGCCGATGAAGTCAATGACGCCTTGCCGTCCGACTTTGGCTGGACTGAACCCAGTCAAGACACGTCTTTTCCACAGAAAAGACGAGTCTCTCCCATCGTTGCTGCCCGGCGAGGAGTTCATGTACACACTGAAGACTAAGAAGGTCGATGTAGTGAGCCACCACTACAAGACGCCCACCTGTACCTCGCTGGAACGCATGGGAGATCGCTTTCTTATCCACGGGGTGCGCAAACCCGAAGGAGGCTACGCTAAGGGCCTATTCAAGCGCGTGGATAATCTGGCGATGGAGGAGTCAACGGGCTCGTCGCCCTCCAAGATTAGGCGACACGTCCCACCACCTGCCATCAACGGGCCACCCGGTCAGTTCGAGGGCAGTGATGAGGACTCTCCTCGTGCCCCTAAAACTCCAGCAGTGCGATCCCCATGGATCCGAAGGATGCCTGAAGGACTCGACATCCTCAACACTAGATAGTTGTAATGGGCTACGACCATGAACCTATACAGGGTTGGCCTGCCTAGGATGGCGTTGAAGGGAAGGCTGATGTGTGCTACATCAAAGACCAGCTTCTCGAACCTATAGTTGTCCCTAGTCCCGAAGGTCACCGGGAGTGTAACTGATCTAAGAGGAGTGATGGCTTCCGGACCTACTTCGAAGAAAGGAAGTGAGGGCCTAAGGTCCGATATGCTGAGCTGGAGCTTCACAAAAGCCGCAAAGTTGAGGAGGTTGAGTGTCGCACCTCCGTCCACCAGGACATGGTAGAACTGGATGTTGTTGATAGTAGGAGAAACCATTAAAGGCAACTAACCAGCTCCGGTCATGTTTTTTGGGCAATCCGAAGCATTGAAGGTGATGGCCGTATCCATCCACTTCCGATGAGGTTCTGCCTTGGCGGTAGGACCTACGGCAGCCATCTACCGACGCATTGTCTTGAGGATACACCGAGAGGTAATATCCTAGGGCCCTCCATATATCATATGGAGAGTCTTCCGATACTCGTTGTCGGAGATACCAGAGTCGTCGTCGATGGTGTTGTAGATGGCCTTCAGGGACTTCTTAGCGTCCTGGAAGCCTAGCTCCTAATCAGATGGAGCTTCGTCGACTTTCTTCTTCCCTTCTAGTTGGCACAAAAGGGGTTTCTTCTTGGCGCTTGTTGTTGCATTCAACAAGCCACTAGACCTCGCGACAGTCTTCAAGGTTATGGGTGTTCGATTTATGAATCGGACACCACATATTCTCATTGTCGCCTTCCTCAGATGATTGTCATGGTTGTTTTTCAGGGTGTGGCCCCCGACCACCAGAAGCTGCTACAGTAGCAGCAGCAGTAGGCGTGCCGGCGAACGACTTCTTCTTGCCGTTCAACTTATTTTTCTTCTTTCCACTGCCTGAGGCAGTAGATTCAGTCTTGGAGGAGGGTTTACCAGCTTCCACAGCTTGTTTGGAGTGCATCTCTCGGCCATCCGCAGCCCTAGCACATTTGTCAGCTAGGCTGAAGAGCTCCGTGACGTTGCTGACATCTTTGGTTGCTAGCTTCTCCAGCATCTTCTTGTCTCTAACTCCCTTTATGAATGCAACAACGATAGAGGCATTGGATATTGAAGGAATGGTAATTCGTACCTAAGAAAACCGCTAGATAAATGATCGCAGTGATTCCCCCAATTTCTGATGTACGGCATATGGATCCAGCTCAGTGCCAGGCCGGGTGTAGGAGCTCCCGAAGTCGGCGATGAACTGGCGACAGAGTTCCTCCCAACTATAAATGGAGTCACGAGGTATACTCATGAACCAGGACCTTGCTGTCCCGGTTAGATCCACAGGGAAGTAGTTAGCCATCACGACGTCATTGCCACCAGCTACGAGGATGGCAGTGGAGTTAATCTGAAGAAACACGACGGGGTTGACTGTCCCGTCATATTTCTCTGGCAGATGAGGCCGGAACTTGGGCGGCCAATTAGACATGCGGAGTTGAATGGCAAGGGCCAAACAGCCGCCCCCCCAATCCCAATGGAGATGAGTTTCCTTGAGCCTCTCGCCTCTCGCGAGCGCGTTCGATGTGGACGCGACCTTCATGTCTCATGTATCGGCAGTCAAGCTCCGACCGGAGGTCCTGTGTTTGGAGCGTCGACGCCGTATGAGTGATGCATGCCCTGGAGGGCAGTGATATCACTTGCTTGGAGGGTGCAAGTATCCTGTGCTGCGACGCCTGAGTACCAAGTCTACCAAACAAGGTCCTGTTACGAGTAGGTGCCTGCCCAGCGTGTGGCAGACCTTGGACGCTGAGGGAATTAGCTGCAACTGCAACTAAATTCTCAACATTAGCGCGCCATACACGATCTACTTGTGTTATGGGTGATTAACAGTGTGATAATGTGCCTTAATGGCAGCATTACTAGTCTTGATAGCCTTTTGATCACGCATCATTAATATGGCATTAATGATGTGTTAACCAGGTCTTGTAACGGCTGTTTATAACCTCTTGAATGTCCGTGCCGTTGGAGATCCGGCTACCTTCTTGTTGCAGGCTTAGTTCCGGAGGTCTAACACGTGGCAGCTCCAAAGCTTCCCTCTATAGGGAGGCAGGTCCGAAGCTACTTTAACACGTGGCAGCACCGGAGCTTCCCTCTACGGGAGTTAGGTCCGGAGCTACCGGACACGTGGCAGCTCTGGAGCTTCCCTGTGAAGGAAGGTAGGTTCGGCCCTGCAAGACACGTGGTAGCTCCAGAGCTACCCAAATGAGGGAAGTGAGCCCAGTGCAGCAAGACAAGTGTTGCCTTAGAAGTATTCACCATTGGTGGACCGAACTCTATGACTTTATCCACAGTATCAAGGGGTATCTGATATCCAGGGTACCAACAGTTCTGCTTTTAACTTATAATACTTTGAACTTGCTTTTTGGATTATGGAAAGTTTGCTTAGTATTCTTTTACTAAGTTTTTGATGCATTTTGGTTGTTATCATTTTTGCTATGGTTTGCAACATCCTTATGTGAGGTGCTCACGTAAGGCGTTGTGGTTTCGAAACTAACGTGAGTCAATTCGAGGACTTTTGCTCAGAAGTATCGGTTGTTTATTCATGTGCAGGTGTTGTTTGAGTTAAAGACATGGCTGGTGACGGGATCCATTGAACTAGTCTTAGGGAGAAGATGAGGTTTAACAACTAAGTTAAGGAGGAATTGTGGTTGAGTTGATCGGGTTGCGCAGCATGTTTGAATCAAGAATAATGCATATGAAGGTATTGTGGACGTCGTTGGAAGATGTTTGCACATGTGCAAAGAGTGCATGGAGGTGGTTACATGGTTCCAAGGCATGATGAAGATATGTGGACTAGGTTATGGACTTAGGTTGCGGCTGAGTCGTGTTTGACTCAAATATGGAAATATTTGTATTGTTTATGATAGGATTTCGTGTGGGCCACAAAGTTGAGTCATTTTTAGGAATGTGGGATATGTTCCTAAGGGGTTTGGAAGTCTTAATATTGCTTCTATCTGCGTATAAAAGAGTCTTTGGCAGTTATGGAAAGTTTTGGTGGAAACTGAGTAGGATACGAGTCCTAGTTTTGTTTGGGTTGGCCTCATGGCTGGTTATATAAGCAAGGGAGGCCAGAACTCGTGTAGCACGGATTTTGGGCTGGTTCTCTTGTGTTCTATTGAATAAAGATCATAGTTTAAAGGAACTTGTGTGCCTTGTTCGTCCGACTTGTTTTCTTCAAGTCTTTCTCGTCGAGTTTCTGCACAACACTATCTTTCTTCGGTGATTTTATCACAACTCGAGATTTACAAATACAATTGACGTGATTCTTCTTGGGTTGTCTTCACAACTTGATTATATATAATTTGTGAAAATTTCACGGTCATTGGATGTGTGGTTTCTGATCTACACGAGATTCTTTGCAATGTTACAGATCTGGTTTTTATTTGGTAGAACAGATTGACCTTTGTTCGATCTTTTGATCACAACTTGAGTTTTTCTTGTTGGTTTTTTGTGATTCTTGTTATTGTGTCTTTGTGACTTGATCTCTATAATATATACTACTTTTGGTCACGGTTGAACACGTTTAGATCAGTTGCACACATGGTTTTTAACATATTGATTTTCTGCCAAGGGGTTTTTTGTTGCTTCTGCTGAAAAAGTATAAATCTACCATTCACCCCTCCTCTGGTAACTTTTCACGTGATCTTCGATCCTACAATTGGTATCAGAGCAACTATGCTCTAATCTTCGAGATTTGCACGTCTTTTGAATAATCATCATGGAGAAATACTCTACCAAACCTTGTGTGTTTAGTGGTATTGATTTTCAGGTTTGGAAGGCACGTATGAAAGCTTTTATCCAGGCGCAAGCTTCGCCATAAGGGAAAAGGTGTACAAGCCTTATGACATGCCGCCAAACTATCAAGTCACGGCTACGAACATGAGAGATGTCAACAACAACAACAAGGCTCAGAACTTGATCATACAAGGATTGACTCAAAGTGAATTCGATCGAGTTGCACACCTCCGATCTGCGTATGATGTTTGGAAAGTTCTATGTGATTACCACAAAGGATCCAACACTGTCGGTACCATCAAGATCGGTTACCCATACATACAAGAAGAAGCTCCGGACCTGGCCTCCCCGTAGAGCCGAACTCTGGAGCCACCACACGTCCTCCGGCTTCGGGCCCTTGCTCCCACCAAGGAGGGCTCCGGAGCTGCCACGCGTCCTCTGGCTCCTGGCCCTTGCTCCCATCGAGGAGGGCTTCGAAGATTCCATGCGTCCTCTGGCTCTGGGCCCTTGCTCCCATCGTGGAGGGCTCCGGA
Organism: Tuctoria greenei; assembly: GCA_036927565.1. NCBI lineage: Eukaryota > Viridiplantae > Streptophyta > Magnoliopsida > Poales > Poaceae > Tuctoria > Tuctoria greenei. The sequence continues at coordinate 90,882,886 of JAYESD010000006.1, read as the reverse complement.
GCAGCCACGCGTCCTGCAACTTGTCATGGGTGGTAGGTTGCGGGAGTAAGGGGTGGTGCGTACTGTCTAGTCGCGCATTGAAAGCACACGCCTTCCCCAAGCGTACAAGTGTGGTGCATGCCTCCTGTCAGATACCACTACGTCCAATCACATCAAAGTGAAGGCGCCGTAGGCCTACCCCACACCGCCGAGTGGGTTGCTTACAGCGACAAGATGGATGGGACGTTCCCTGACATCATCCACGACTATGCCTAGCCACTGGCGATCGACGCAGCAAGACAGCAAGTCTTTGAGGTGCGGTCAGAGGCAGTGTACGCAAGAATCCTTAGATCTTGTACCGGATATGATCACCCTGGGGCCATCTGTCGAGCCCCAGGCCTCACTTGTAAGCTGTTCGGCCTTGGACTATAAAAGGATTGAGCAGCCACCAACTTAGACAAATGGGGCTGGTCTGCTCAGACTAAGGATTCACACCACACCAGCAATACAACCTCACCGTAGAGTAGGGTGTTATGCTCTTGCAGCCCGAACCACATAAAACCACCATCTCATATCTCATACGTGCGATCACTATATTGAGAACTAAGCCCTACTGATCAAAGAAACTTTGCGGGCTGCTCCTTAGCAGATTCGGGGGAAGTGTCGCATTAACACTTTGATATTTGACGCACCAGGAAGGGGGCTTTTTTTCTCTTAAGAAGTTACGCCTCCATCGCTGCCTATGCATCTAGCTTTGGCACCTCTAGGAGGCCCACAGTCGACGTTTCTTAGCATTGATGGTGGGCGCCGCAGGAACATCCAGCTACGCCACCACCCAGGGGGCCTGTCATTGACATTCTTCTCATTGATGATGGTCGACGCCGGAGCATACAGCTCTAGCACCTCCCTGGGGGCCGCTGTCGAAATTTCTTAGCTTTGATGTTGGGCGCTGCCGAAGCATCCAGCCCCGACACCACCTAGGGGGTCCGCCGTCGAAGTTTCTTAGCGTTGATGATGGGCGACACCAGAACATCCAGCTCCAGCACCTCCCACGGGCCTGTGGTCGATGTTTCATAGCGTTGATGGTGGGCGCCGCTGAAGCATCCAGCCCTGACACCACTCAAGGGGCCCGCGGTCGACGTTCTTCTTGTTGATGATGGTCGATGCCGGAGCATCCATCTCTGGCACATTCTAGGGGGCCCGCCGTCGACATTTCTTAGCAATGATGGTGGGCGCCGCCAGAGCATCCAGCCCCGACACCAACTAGAGGCCTGCCGTCGACATTCCTTAGCGTTGATGGTGGGCGCCGCTGGAGCATCCAGCCCCGACACCACACAGGGTGCCCACCTTCGATGTTCTTCACATTGATGTTGGTCGATGCTGGAGCATCCAACTCCGGCACCTCTCCGAGGGCCCGCCGTCGACAATCCGCACGTTGAGGGTGGGCGCCACCTTGGTTCGACGGCTACCTCGTCGCCATCATTGTCGGAGACTTCTCTGACAACGACCACACATCTCAATTCAAGTCTGGCACTCCCCAGGGGACCCGCCAGCATCAACTATCCATGCTCCCGCACTCCACCGGAGGCCCGCTAATGACATCTTGTGACTAATTGGTAGGCGTGCCCAACCAGACACCAGTTGGCCACACCTACCAGGGGGCCTCTAAGGGGTCTCATGGGTAGAATGTCAAGTAGTTTCCCGCCACCACGGCGACAATGATGTCACCAAGGCATTATGGTATGTTCGACCCGAAGATCCGCTGTAAGTTTTACTTTGGCATGATGGGAGGTCCAGAGTATGCAGCCTATTTAGTTTGCTCCTGCACCCTAAGCGTGTACACTTTGCCTCCCCAATGCCACTTTAGTAAAGCTTCACCATGGGCGTAGTGGTAGGATAGTTTTTCTTTTTTCTGAAAAGGGTGTCATAGCGTCTAGGAGTAGCGCTCGAAGAAACTAAGCTCCGGTGGGACCAGTCCAGGGTGTTCAGCCTGCTTAGCCTTGTTCTGTACCCTAAGCACGTGCATTTTGCCTCCCTTGTCATCCGGAGCAGGTCGTTGCCTTCTTGTAAAGCCTACCTCCTCCTATGATTACCAAGTTAGAAGAACCACTGTTTTGCCCTATGCTCTATTTCTATTCATTTAATTACACATTAATTTTATGATCATCAAATCATGCACGTTCTCGCATATTCTCTGTCATATGCTCGGTCACTCTCTCCCTGTCTCGCGCCAAGTGGAGTTATTCAATCTTACTGCAGGCTAGCCTGCTTGAGGTACCTGCAACGTGTCTAGGGTCTCTCGGTTGCTTCCTTGTTTAGGGTCTTGTGTCACCAGACGGTCTCCCCCACGAAAGGCCTACACCAAGCCGGAGGTCAAGGGTGTGTAGCTCACTTAGCCTGGTTCCATACCCTCAGCGTGCACACCTTGTCTCCTAATGTTGCGGCTAAGTACTGGGGGCCAGATGGCTCACACCTCGAATAAGGCAAGAATTGAGCCCCAGATGCTAACGCACTGAATTAACCAAGCCCCGCTCCTCAGCCTAGGATCATAAGGCGTAACAAAACTAAAGAGCAGGAAGGGAGTGATCGACGAGCAAAATTATTTACATTATGCTTTAATTTTTTGCTTACTTTTGCATATCGTCTGCCATATGCTCGGTTACATTTTTCGTCTCTCATCCCTAGTTGGAGTTGTGCTATCCTACTGAAGGTGGATCCACATGGGGTACCTGCAATGTGTTTGGGGTCCGATGGTCATTTTCTTGCTCGGGGTCCATGGTGCCGAAGGGTTCTCACTCCTGAAAGGCTAATGCCGAGCTGGAGGTCCAGGGTGTGCAGCCTGCTTCTTGTTCCATACCCTAACAATGCGCACCTTGCCTCCTAGTGCTAACAGATGAGTACATGGGGCCGGATGACTCATGCCCTGAACAAGGCAGCGACCATACCCTGAATGCTGTCACAACAAATTACCCATGTCATGTATCTTAGCTAAGGATCATAAGCCATAACAAAACTAAAGAGTAGGAAAGGGGTGACCGACGAGCAAAATTACTTTTTGTCGACCGTGTGTGCAGGACAAACAGGGAGCCCGCCACCGACGTTCTACACGTCTGTAGCACCATCAACACACCTTCGAGCTCTAGCGCCCCCAGGGGGCCCACTGGCATCACTTTCACAAGACAAGATGAAGGCCCCACCTACAGGATCGTCGCCTCCCCCGAGGTGGGCCCGAAGCCACTGTCGGTACTTTCAAGATCAGGTACCCCCGCATACAAGAAGAATCTCTAGACCCAGCCTCCCCACTAAGGCGGACTCCAGAGCCACCAAGCGTTCTCCGGCTCCGGGCCCTTGCTCCCACCGAGGAGGGCTCCAAAGTTGCCACGTGTCCTCTGGCTCCGGGTCCTTGCACCCACTGAGGAGGGCTCCGGAGCTTCCACTCGTCCTCCATCTCCGAGCCCTTGCTCCCATCGAGGAGGGCTCCGGAGCTGCCACGCGCCCTCAGGCTCCGGGCCCTTCCTCCCACCGTGGAGGTCTCTAGAGCAGCCACGCGTCCTGCAACTTGTCCTGGGCGGTTGGTTTTGGGAGTATGGGGCAGTGTGTCCTGCCCAGTCGCGCATTGAAGGCACACGCCTTGCCCAACCATACAGGTGCGGCACACGCCTCCTGTCAGATATTGCTGCATCCAATCGCATCACAGTGAAGGTGCCATAGGGCTACCCCACACCGTCAAGTGGGTAGCTTACGGCGACAAGATTGATGGGACATTCCCTGCCATCATCAACGACTACGCCTAGCCAACGGCAACTGACGCGACAAGATAGCAAGTCTTTGAGGCGCGATCAGAGGCAGCATACGCAAGAAACCTTAGATCTTTTACAGGATAAGATCACCTCGGGGCCACCTGTCAGGCCCCAGGCCTCACTTATAAGCTATCCGGCCTTGGACTATAAAAGGATTGGGTAGCCACCAACTTAGACAGCTGGGGCTGGTCCGCTCGGACTAGGGACAACCAATCTACACGTTCACACACACACACTAGCAATACCACCTCATCGTGGAGTAGGGTGTTATGCTCTTGCGGCCCGAACCACATAAAACCACCGTATCATACTCTCATACGCGCGATCACTAGATTGAAAACTAAGTCCTGCCAATTAAAGAACCTCTGCGGGCTACTCCTTAGAAGATCCGGAGGAAGTGTCACATTAACACTTCAACAAACACGATCAATGAGGTAAGGCAAGAATGTTCAAAAAGGAGTACATTCTCTTTAGATGCAACCAGGTGAGTCAATCGATGACCTATTTGCTCGCTTTAATAAAATTCTCAGCAACTTGCGTAGCGTCAATGTTAATTTTTCAGATGCTGAGAATGCTAGGCAATTACTAAGTGCATTAGACATGTCAATTTGGGAGATGAAAGTCACATTGATTCGTGAATCTACTATCATGAGTACACTTACTTTAGATGTTCTATATTCTAAATTGAAAACTCATGAAATTGACATAACTCACGTAAGAACCCCAACAAGTCTCTTGCATTTGTTTCTCAACGTGACATGCCTAGCTTCGACCAATCTTCATCTTGTGGAACACTTTCTTTGTTGTCCTCTCTAACCCTTGAACAGATTGAAGAGTTTCTAGAGGAAGAACTTGCACTCATCTCTACTCGGTTCTCAAAAGCATTGCAAAATGTGAGAACTAGAAGGAGAGAGAGTGCCAGACCTCAACAATGCTTCGAATGTAGTAAGACAGGACATTTTTGCATGGACTACCCTAACCTTTCAGGTACTACTTCTCGTGATGAAAAGCAAACAAGGACGAAGAACTCCCCTGCAAACAACAACAAGAAAAAGATGCATTTTACAGGACGCCAATTGGTGAATAGTTTTATCTCCGCACTTCAAGAACTTTGCTCGAGTGATGTGGACATTTGAAGTGACGAACATGAAGATGAGTTGACAAACTTGTGCTTTATGGCGGGCATGTCAAGATCAAGTATGGAGGAGGCAGAACACAACAACGACAATGAAGAGGTTCCACGCTTGAGGAAGGAGAACATTTGGATTGTGGATTTAGGTTGCTCACGCCACATGACTGGTAACAAAGATTGGTGTTCCTCCCTCTCTTTTGTGTCACGTGTAGAGAATGTTGCTTTTGCCGATAATTCTTCAACTCCTATAATTGCTAAGGGCTCGGTTAGAGTAAATAATCACTACACTTTGAAGGATGTGGCACTTGTTAAAAATTTTAAATACAACTTCTTTCTGTTTCACAATTGCTAGATGAAAATCTTGAAATTATTTTTATTAAAATTGCTGCAAAGTTGTAGATTCAAATAGTGAGCTTATTTTTAGCATGTCTCAGGTTGGAAGAGTTTTTAAAGCTGATTTTGATATGTCATTCTCTAAGCATAGGTGTCTAGTTGCTAATGCTTCAATGGACTTATATTTTTGGCATTGTGGACTTGGTCATGTAGGCTTTGATCATCTAACGCGTGTTAGTGCTCTTGATCGCATATGTGGGCTGCCTAAGCTAAAAGGGGACAAAAAGGTTGTGTGCTCTCCTTGTAGACATGCTAAGATGGTTGCAGGTTCACATGCTCCTCTCACAATGACCATGACAACTCAACTGGGTCAACTTTTGCATCTCGAGACCATAGGACCTTCACGTGTTCAATCCTTCGGAGCTAAATGGTATGTTCTTGTGATTGTTGATGACTATTCTAGACACTCTTGGGTTTACTTTATGGAATCTAAGAATGAAGCTTTTAGTCACTTTAGAACTTTATTTCTAAGATTATCAATTGATCACCCACGATCTTTAAAAGCAATTATAAGAGATAACGGAACCGAATTTAAAAATCAACCGTTTGATCACTTTTGTGCTGAAAATGGAATAGATCACTAATTCTCTTCACCTTATGTACCTCAACAAAATGGTGTTGTAGAGAGAAACAACAGAACCTTAGTTGAGATGGCTAGGACTATGCTTGATGAATATCAAACTCCCAGAAAATCTTGGGCAGATGCAATTGCAACCGCTTGTTATGTCTCAAATCATGTTTTCTAGCATGCTAAGCTAGGAAAAACATCATATGAACTTCGGTTTGTACATAGCCCTAGTGTGGCACACTTTCGGGTCTTTGGTTACAAATGCTTTGTTAAGAAACATGGTAATCTTGATAAATTTGAAGCTAGATCTGTTAATGGCATGTTTTTGGTTATCCATCTCACACTAGAGGATATCGTGTGCTTTTACTTGACACTAACAAAATTGTGGAGACTTGTGAGGTTTCTTTTGATGAAGCTAGCCTAGTACTAGCTCTAATATTGCAGGTCCAGATCCATATCCGCAGTGAGGGAGTTTTTTCATCAAAGAAGACAAAGAAGTGGTGCTGCTGCCCAGAAATTTAGAAACAAATGATGTTGATCATGCTGCTGATTTTGCACCACAACCAGCACCAATAACTACTGCAGCTGGTTCAGATCGTCCTCAAGGCACAAGCTCTTCAATCTTTGATGAACATGAGGAAGAAGGAGCTTGTGAAGTGTTTACTCCCCTCCGAGTCCTCAAAAGTCATCCTCCATAACAAATCATTGGAAGCCTGCATGAACGAGTCACACGATCCAGGTTTTGCGATCCAAACTCTCATGCTAATTCTGCTTTTGTTGCTTCTTTTGAACCCAAAGATATATCACACGCACTCACTAATGAGTCTTGGATAATTGCCATGCAAGAAGAGTTAGAAAATTTTGAAAGAAATAATGTTTGGAAACTTGTACCTCCACCTCAAGGTCACACTTTAATTGGAACTAAATGGGTGTTTAAAAATAAACAAAGTGAGGATGGCGTTGTGATTAGGAATAAAGTTAGGTTGGTTGCTCAATGTTTCACACAAGTTGAAGGTCTAGATATTGATGAAACTTTTGCTCATGTTGCTAGATTAGAAGCCATAAGAATTTTGTTAGATTTTGCTGCATCTAATGGTTTCAAGTTATATCAAATGGATGTTAAAAATGCTTTTCTTAATGGCTACATAGATGAGGAGGTTTATGTCAAGCAACCACAGGGTTTTGTAAATCTAGATTTTCCTAATCATGTTTACAAACTATCCAAAGCCTTATACGGTATGAAACAAGCCCCTAGAGCATGGTATGATAGGTTAAAAACATTCTTACTTGAAAAGGGGTTTACCATGGGCAAGGTTGATAAAACTCTTTTTGTGCTTAAGCATGGCAATGACTCATTATTCATTCAAGTGTATGTGGATGATATTATCTTTGGTTGTGCTTCTCATGATCTCGTGTCCAAGTTTTCAGCTATGATGAGTTCAGAATTTGAGATGAGTATGATGGGAGAACTCACGTACTTTTGGGGCTGCAAATCAAGCAAACCAAGGAGGGTACCTTTGTGCATCAAACGAAGTATACAAAAGACCTCCTAAAGCGCTTCAACATGGACTAAAGCAAGCCTCTTCGGACACCAATGGGAACAACATCAATGCTTGAACTTGATGAAGATGGTGACCCAGTCGATCAAAATAATATATAAGAATGATTGGATCACTCTTGTACCTCACAGCACCAAGACCGGACATACAACTCAGCGTATGTCTTTGTGCACGGTTTCAAGCTTCCCCACATGCTTCACATCGTCAAGCCGTCAAAATAATTTTCAAATACTTACATAGAACTCAAGAATTTGGCATTTTTCTTCCATCTTCCTCAACCATTACTTTGAAAGCCTTTTCGGGTGCTGATTTTAGGGGTTATAGGATTGATAGAAAAATTATTTCGGGTGCTTGTCATTTTCTTGGAAATTCACTTGTTGCTTGGCCCTCAAGAAAACAAAGTTCAGTTGCACATTCACGGCCAAATCTGAATATGTAGCTGCTGCTAGTGCTTGCTCACAAATTCTTTGGATTGTTCAAACACTTAAGGACTATGGGGTTGATCTAGATAGTGTTCCACTATTTTGTAATAACACTAGTGCCATTTATATTGCTAAAAATCCCATGCAACACTCGAGAACAAAGCACATTGATATTAGGTATCACTTTCTCCATGATAATGTTGAAAAAGGAAACATTGTGCTTCACCATGTAGATATCGAACAACAATTGGCTGATATTTTCACAAAACCTTTGGATTTCACTCGTTTTAGTTTCATTCATAGTGAAATAGGGGTTATGCATCCTCATGGCTTAATTTGAGGGGGAGATTTTAAGCATGACTCTATGTGTGAATCTGAATTTAAAATAATATGAGCATACTATTTCATACATATATGACTTTGTGATTCCTTTTACGTGCTGAAAGTTCTTACTACATTACTCATGTTATACATTTTGTAGTTTTTGCCATGACTAGTAATTGGAATAATTACTCACACTAAATATGGTCATGATCGAACTTTCTTGCTGTTTTGAACTTGTTGCATGCTCACAAGTGCTCTTAATAATGAAAAATTAATCAATCAACTATCCACATGTTGAGCTTTTAAAATCAAATAAAAATGAGAAAAGATCAAGAGAATATGCATGCATCGCACTTCTTCTTTTGAGATGGCTTATCATTGCACTTAGATATGAACTTAGAAGTTGTGTATGACTAAAACCATGTCCTTAAGCTTCTCATTGTCAAATGATATAGGCTTGGCTTGGTTGGTTAGAATAAGGCAGATGCGGCATATAATCTCTTGAAAATGTTATATGATCAGAATTTGTGCTTTAAATAATATTGAAAAATAAAAAAATGCAGCAAAAATGTCATGCTTTCAGGTTTTGAAATAGTTAAGTTTGTGAGATCATGACTTGCTTAAATTGAAAATTACATTTGATCTCTAGCATGGCTTACACTACTTTATGTATTTCATTAATGTGATAGTGTAAGTTACTTGATAGTATGATGTGGATGAGCTTTGTTTTATACGTATATGTCATATTATGCTCATAACAAATTAAAATTTCTCTTTTGTACCTTACTGAATACATTGTCAAAGGGGGAGAAATTGATCACACATTGCACACATTCACAAGTGCTTTGGCACGATTCTTCTAAGGGGAAGAATTTTTGTTTTTCTTCTCATTTTATTTCTGATTTACAAAGGGTGAGAAATATGTCAGGGGGAAAATTGTTTTCAAAACTTTTCATGTGAATAAGTCAATGTTCAGATTTTAAGTGGTGTTGCCAATGCATTCATCAAGGGAGAGATTGTGAGACCTATGTGTGCTGAATACATTGGTTATGATGATAGAAGTTTTGAATATTTCCAAAACACCCTTTTTAACAAGGTCTGACTCTAGGTCCGAGCTCCTGCAAGGTCTGACGTAAGGTCCGACTTATTTTGGCTAGGTCCGACTTACTTAAGTTAGGTCTGACTTGCTTTGGTTAGGTCCGACTTCTTTGTCTAGGTCCGACTTGCTTTGGCTAGGTCTGACTTCTTTCTCTAGGTTCGACTTATTTTGGCTAGGTCCAACTTATTTTGGTTAGGTCCGACTTGTTGTGGCTAGGTCCGACTAGCTTTGGTAAGCTCCAGCGCTAGGTCCGACAAGCTTTGGTTAGCTCTAGCCCCAGGTACGACTAGCTTTGGTTAGCTCCGGCGCTAGGTCCAACTAGCTTTGGTTAGCTCCGGCGCTAGGTCCTGCTAGCTTTGGTAAGCTCCAGTTCAAGGTCCGGTTGGTTTTGGCAAGGTTCATTGCTAGATTGCAATGATTCAACTTTTAACTTACAATGTTTTAAACTTGCTTTTTGGATTATGGAAAGTTTGCTTAATATTCTTTTACTAAGTTTTTGATGTGTTTTGGCTGTTATCGTTTTTGCTATGGTTTGCAACATGCTTATGTGAGGTGCTTTTGTAAGGTGTTGTGGTTTCAAAACTAACGTGAGTCAAGTCGAGGACTTATGCTCGGAAGTATCGGTTATTTATTCATGTGCATGTGCAACATGTTTGAATAAAGAACAATGCATATGAAGGTATCGTGGACGTCGTTGGAAGATGTTTGAACATGTGCAAGGAGTGCATGGACGTGGATACATGGTTCCAAGGAGTGATGAAGATACGTGGACGTAAAGAATTGGTCGGAAAGGTCCAACCGACTAGGTTATGGACTCAGACTGCGACTGAGTCATGTTTGACTCAAATATGGAAATATTTGAATTGGTTATGATTGGATTTCGTGTGGGTCACGAAGTTGAGTTGTTTTTAGGAATGTGGGATATGTTCCTAAGGTGTTTGTAAATCTTAATATTGCTTCTATCTGCGTATAGAAGAGTCTTGAGTAGTTATGGAAAGTTTTGGTGGAAACTGAGTAGGATACGAGTCCTAGTTTGGATTGGGTTAGCCTCATGGATGGTTATATAAGCAAAGGAGGCTAGATCTCGTTTAGAGCAGATTTTGGGCTGTTCATCTTGTGTTCTATTGAATAAAGATCATAGTTTAAAGGAACTTTTGTGCCTTGTTCGTCCGATTTGTTTCAGACAAGTTTTCTCATCGAGTTTGCATAGCACTACCTTGCTTTGGTGGTTTTATCATAACTCGAGTTTTAGAAATCCAATTGACGTGATTATATTTGGGTTGTCTTCACAACTTGATTATCTATCATCTGTAAAAATTTCACGGTCATTGGATTTATGGTTTCTGATCTACACGAGGTTCTTTGCAATGTTACAGATCTGGTTTTAACTCGGTAGAACAGATTGACCTTTGTTTGATCTTTCGATCATAACTTGAGTTTTTCTCGACGGTTTTTTGTGATTCTTGTTGTTGTGTCTTCGTGACTTGATTATCTATAATATCTACTACTTTTTTCACGGTTGAACACATTTGGAACATTTGTACACACGGTTTTAAATAGATTGATTTTCTGCCAAGGAGTTTTTCATTGCTTCCGCTGAAAAAGTTTAAATCTACCATTCACCCCTCAATGGTAGCTTTTCACATGCTCTTCGATCCTACATTTATGTCTGAGGTTGCCGACGTCCAATCCTGCTTCATCCTCCGAGTCCCCACACCACATCTCGCGCCGCCAAGCCCCTCCGCTGCTGCTACTCTGTCTCCTTCATTGGGCGACATATCCAGGATCAGAGCTAATTATCTTTTTCCTATTACTCCCACAACTGCCATTTCCCCATATCCTCACCCCGTTCGCCAGACACCTGCCTAAGTTGTCCGCAGTGGTATGCTGTAAATTCAGAGTAAATACCAGAAAAGTAGAAGAAGAATAGTGTATAATGTATGGTTTAGAGTAAACGAGTGCAGATAGCCTAATGTCCAACTTTACAGCAGAACACGATGTTCGCTTGCGTGCTGTCCAAGCCTGAGGCACCAATTCCAGTAGTCGGCAACTATCCTGTTCCGATCCAAACTCTATAATGTTTTTTTTGCTCATTTTTGAATTATTTAGAATTCATTCGGAATTGATAGGAAAACGGGAAGAAGTAAATTTGGATCGGAACGGAAAACGGTTCAAGAGTTCTTCCGACCGTTTCTTCAGTTCTCGAGATATCCTGTTTTCATTTTATTCGTTATTTGGCCCACAGTCTCACCGGCCAGCCCAGCAAGACCACCGTCAGCCGGTCAACCCGATTACCGGGAGCCCTAGGTCACGACTTACTCCCGCAGCCCCTTGTCTGGCCGCTTCCCAATGAGACAATTCTATTTTAGAACTTTAATCGAAGGCTTCAACAAAATAGAACTTACACCGTGAGCTTCGATAAGATAGAACTTGTAACGTTGATCAACCGTTAAAATAGGATTCCGGATCATTTTAAGTCTTTTTAATTTCTTTTCTTCTTTTTTTCTATTTACATTAACATCTGAACTGATCAAAATGCCCCTCCACCACCCTAATATAATTATTTCTTCCGTGTTTCTCCTCCCCTACGATCAAACAGAGTACGAAGCCATCTCAATTGCCGCCGCCGGTGCCTCCCAAATTCGATCAACGAAGGCTGGCCGCGCGACCACTCGCCGGCGACGGCAGCAGCGCCACCCCACGCCGTGATGATGGGCCGCCGATTTCTGCACGGGCTGCTGGAGGATACAAATAGCTATGGATATAGCCGGTTTCAGCACGAGAGGCGTGACCACAAGCTGCTGGAGGCGCCACCGGCCCACGTGCAGTAGCCCCGATTTCTGCACCGCCCTGCCTCTCCCAGTAACATCATCAATCTTTGATTTGATTATTGTTTTGCTTATCCAGTTGCTTGTTGTGGTTATCGATCTCCAACCGATTATGTATCTGTTTATTGAAGATTTGATGGCATTGTGTCAGTCTTTTTAACATGTATATTAACATTTTGTGTATAAGTTTTTATGTGCAGAAACATTTTGTTTATTAATTTCGTTGTCATATAGTCTTATTACAGGAACATGGTGCCAATTATGAGACATCTTATATGAGCAAGCAACTGCACTAGGTCCAAATGCAAATCGAAGCGATCTTTTGTTGTCATATTGTTCTTGCTACAACTGAAATGAAACCCTGCGTATGCATAAATCACCCGCTTGCATGTTCATTGTTTAATGTTGAAATTTTTAATGTTTGTAGAAATCTTAGGTGAGGTAGTCACAAGATGGAAGTGATGGCTTCGATATTCGACGAGGATAACACAAGGTACATATTTCCAATGTTCTAGTTTGATAACGCTTTTCTGTATAATGTAACTTTACCTGCACATCTTCCAACCCTTTTATTTGAATGGACTTAGTTTAACAATACCATCGACAACACTTCCAGCCCTGGAGCCATCATTTGAAATGCCAGAATATACTGCATTGGTAGATTGGAATTCGATACAAATTGAAGAGGAACTAGAGGAGGAAGGAAGGATAGAACTTCGTAATGAAGAACAAGTTTATGCGCTTCTGGATTTGAGGCACGAGGATGAGAGGGAGGAAGAAATAGCTAGGCAAGCTTCATCGAACTCGAGGGGTGATGGACAAATTGATTCTGGAAATCATAATGTAGAGGATGTTGAAGGTGCTTCTATGCCAGTTGATGATTATATTCCAGAGGAGATAGTGATGGTATATGACCAAGATAATCCCACTATGACTTTAGGTTGTTGGTGATGTGCCCAAGAGGCAATCATAACAATTCGGGTTCAGGCCTATTGGATATTTGATCCATAAGCAATTAGGGTACTAATGGGCCTGCGACCTAAAAGCCCATTAGTACGCCTATAAATATGAGAGGTAGGGTTAGGGGCTAATCATCCCACCACGTGACAGCCCTAGCCGCCACCCCTCGCAGGCCTCACGCCGAGACCCTTACCGCGCACGCGGTGCTAGCACACCGGTGCACGGCGTTCCTCTCCGTACGTGTGGACTCCGTGGAGGCGTTGCTGCTACTGCTGCGCTGATCGGCTACGACGATCGTGATCGTCTACCTGCTGCTGTGACGAGGACGAGGAGAAGACGAACGAGATCGTCTACTTCCCTTACACCGACGCGCATCAACGTTCCGCTGCGCTGCGCATCTAGTGGTAACGATCCATGACCGCTGTACTCGCATGTTTCCTGGGTGATGCGGTAGAATTGCTAGAGTAGCTTTCCGCTGATATCCTAACAGTGGTATCAGAGCCAGGTTGCATAGTTTTTGGTCTAGATCTACTGCAGACATGTTCATACGATGAATTTTTCGCACGGTTTTTGGGGTTTGGAATTGGTTAGAGTAGATTGCGATCGTATATGACTAAAGGGTCAGTTCGTGCTCCTTCTCTGCTGTGTGCGCAACCTGTCCCTACCGGCTGGAATCACCATCGGGACTAATCGCGTACATAGCTAACAGATTGAGCCAACAGACCACGGTCATGAGTCGCGATCTACTCATGAATAACCGATCACATTGAAAATTTGAGACATTCTGAATGTCTCGGATTCGGGGTGATTTGATCAATCCGATGAGATTTTCATAGTGATTTCATAGATGTGATCTATGTAATTCCGTTTGGTGTTCAGGGCGCTGCCCTGAAACCCGCGGGGGGCGGCTCCCCCCTCGACCCCCCGCCCGCTAACCGGCTAGCGGGACCGCCGTTTTGCTGTCTGCTATAGCGATTACATAATATCGTTTTGCGCTAGAAACCGTTCTACGCTTAACTCGTTTTTGCAGGGAATGATGTGAATGGTATGGCCTAATGTGATGTGATAATCTGTGTGTAATATTCGTGCGGCCTGCGTGCTGCAAAATTAACACAACCGGGTTGAGGTTGTCACATAATTGTATAACGACCTGCGTGTCGACCTGTGATGCTTGATCTCTCTTGTAATTTATTTGGTAGCTATTAATTGTATTAGATTCTTTTATTATCATGGAGATGTCCTCAAGCATGGTGGAGATGGAGATCACCACAAGAAGGGAAGCATGGCAGCTCAGATCTTAATGGAACCATGGCGATGGAGACCATTATGATTCTAAAGGCCATACTATTCACAATGTGATATTATCATATGCCTGTGATGCTTATTACTTTCTTTTCATGCTCTTCATATGGTGGATGTTTTGTCATGATAGAATAGCTTCCCTCACAAAAGTTGAGCATTTGATGCCATTTACCAATAGCTGCACCTATGTTATTTTGATCGTTGTGTGGTAGGTTTGCCAAAGCAAAGTACCATCATCTATCATAATTCATAGGGTGAATGTTGGACATTCACATGCATAGTGTTGGTTTACTCAACAAAGCTATCAAAACGGTTTTGGGCTTTATGGCATAGAGTTGGGAGCCGGGGCATTGGATGTCACCCAACAAACAAGAGTCATATAGGGATATGATTAACAATTGTTGTTTACCTATGTCACTATTTTCCTAGCCGTGAAGCCAAAGCTCACTAGGAATTAGTGAATATGGATCCTGAACCACTATATATCGATAGAGGGAAGACGATGATAATATAGTGGTAATATCTTTTATTAAACTGTTAATAGAAGATTGGTACATAACATAGTGCTAAACCTTGCATATTTATTTTCTATTGTAGATCATGTCTGCTAGTAACAATTCCGGTTTCAATTTGCGATCTGTGCTTGAAAAGGAAAAGCTCAATGGAGCTAACTTTATCGATTGGTACCGCAACCTGAGAATCGTTCTCAGGCAAGAGAAAACCGAGTACGTTCTTCTGCAGCCTTACCCTGATGACCTCCCAGCTGATGCAACTAATGCAGCACGTAGAGCTTATACGAAGCACTGCGATGATGCGCTTAATGTAAGCTGCCTCATGCTTGCCACTATGTCCCCTGATCTACAAAAACAGTATGAGCATACAGATGCTTATTCTATGATTGAGGGACTGCGTGGAATGTTTGAGAATCAAGCAAGAGCTGAAAGATACAATATCTCAAAGTCCTTGTTCTCATGCAAGCTGGCGGAGGGTAGCCCGGTCAGCCCTCATGTAATCAAGATGATTGGTTACATTGAAACTTTGGGCAAACTTGGTTCTGAACTCAAGGATGATCTGGCTATTGACGTTGTTCTCCAGTCGCTCCCACCGAGCTACGAGCCATTCATATTGAATTTTCAAATGAATGGCATGGAGAAAACTTTGGCTGAATTGCATGGGATGCTTAAAACAGCCGAAGAAAGCATTAAGAAAAATGCCAATCATGTGATGATGGTACAAAAGGAGAATAAAAAGAGGAAGCGTGTGACGCATCCTAAAGGCAAAGGCAAGGGAAAGGTTCCCGATGAGCCCTCAAGCTCAAAGTCTAAGCCAAAGGGCAAATCTGGCCCTTCTCCTGATGATGAATGCTTTCACTGTCATGGTAAGGGACACTGGTCTAGGAACTGCAAGAAGTACTTGGAGGATATGAAGAAGAAGAAGGGAAGTGAGACTTCCACTTCAGGTATAAATGTTATAGAAATTAACATTGCATTATCTTCTAGTGAATCATGGGTATTTGATACCGGATCGATGATTCACACTTGCAAATCATTGCAGGGTCTAAGTGAGACTAGAAGATTTGCAAAAGGCGAGTTGGATGTTCGTGTTGGCAATGGAGCAAAGGTTGCGGTCATAGCTGTCGGAACTTACCACTTGTCATTACCCTCAGGATTAGTTTTGGAATTGAATAATTGTTATTGCATTCCTACTTTGAGTAAGAATATTATCTCTTCTTCGTGTTTAGAAGAAGTTGATGGTTATGAGATTGTAATAAAGAACAAATGTTGTTCTATTTATTACAATAATATTTTCTATGCTCAATGTCCATTGGTGAATGGATTATATGTTCTTGATCTTGAGGATAAAACTGTTTGTAACATTAATACCAAAAGGGCTCGTCATAATGATCTAAGTCCCACTTTTATTTGGCATTGTCGCTTAGGTCATATAAATGAGAAACGCATTGAAAAACTCCATAAAGATGGTTTACTAAGCTCATTTGATTTTGAATCACTTGACACATGCGAATCTTGTTTGTTTGGGAAGATGACCAAAGCACCCTTCACTGGTCAAAGTGAGAGGGCGACTGACTTGTTGGGACTTATACACACAGATGTATGTGGACCAATGAGTTCAATTGCCAGAGGTGGTTTTCAGTACTTCATCACATTTACCGATGACTTTAGTAGATATGGTTATGTCTACCTAATGAGGCACAAGTCTGAATCCTTTGAAAAGTTCAAAGAATTTCAGAATGAAGTACAGAATCAATTGGGCAAGACAATCAAATTTCTACGATCTGATCGTGGGGGTGAATATTTGAGCCATGAATTTTATGATCATTTGAAACAATGTGGAATTGTTCCACAATTGACTCCACCTGGAACGCCTCAATGGAATGGGGTGTCCGAGCGGAGGAACCGAACCTTGTTGGACATGGTTAGGTCGATGATGAGCCAAGCAGATCTTCCACTATCCTTTTGGGGTTATGCTCTTGAAACTGCTGCGTTTACACTAAACAGAGTCCCAACTAAGTCTGTTGAGAAGACACCATATGAGATGTGGACCGGGAAACGTCCCGGATTGTCTTTCCTCAAAGTTTGGGGATGTGATGTTTATGTCAAACGTTTGACGTCAGACAAACTCACTCCAAAATCAGACAAATGCTTCTTTGTGGGATATCCTAGGGAAACCAAAGGGTATTATTTTTATAATAAAGCAGAGGGTAAAGTGTTTACCGCTCGCAATGGTGTCTTCTTGGAGAAAGAGTTTCTCTCAAAAGGAGTTAGTGGGAGCAAGGTGCATCTTGAAGAAATTCAAGAAATACCTGAAAATGTTTCAACACCCACCGATCCTATACAGGATGTACAAGATGTTGTGCAACCAGTTGATGAAACACCAGCCCCACGAAGGTCTACGAGGGTACGTCGTGCGACTGAAAAGTTAACGCTTCTAACCACGGAGCAGCATGACATGGTATTGTTAGACAATAATGAGCCCACGACCTATACTGAAGCAATGATGGGACCCGACTCTGAGAAGTGGCTTGGAGCCATGAAATCTGAAATTGAATCCATGCATGAAAATCAAGTTTGGAACTTGGTTGATCCAATCGAAGGTGTGAGACCTATCGATTGTAGATGGATTTTCAAGAAAAAGACTGATATGGATGGAAATGTTCACATCTATAAAGCGCGATTGGTAGCGAAAGGTTTCAAACAAATTCAAGGTGTTGATTATGATGAAACTTTCTCACCCGTTGCAATGCTTAAGTCTGTTCGGATTCTTCTAGCAATTGCTGCATATTTTGATTATGAAATATGGCAAATGGATGTCAAAACAGCCTTTCTTAATGGAAGTCTGACTGAGGATGTGTACATGACACAACCTGAGGGTTTTGTCGATCCTAAAAATGCTAGTAAAATATGCAAGCTTCAAAAGTCCATCTATGGACTGAAGCAAGCATCTCGGAGTTGGAATCTGCGTTTTGATGAAGTAATCAAAGGGTTTGGTTTCATCAAGAACGTAGAAGAACCTTGTATTTACAAGAAGTTTAGTGGGAGCACACATGTATTTCTGGTCCTATATGTAGATGACATATTATTGATCGGAAATGACATTTCAATGCTTGATGATGTTAAATCCTCATTAAGAAAAAGTTTCTCAATGAAGGATTTAGGAGAGGCAACGTATATTTTGGGCATAAAGATCTATAGAGATAGATCTAAAAGGCTAATTGGATTAAGTCAAGATACATATATTGACAAGATATTGAATCGGTTCAATATGCAAGATTCCAAGAAAGGTTTCTTGCCAATGTCACATGGCATTACTCTAAGCAAGAGTCAGTGTCCTTCGACACCTGATGAGCAAAAGAGGATGAGAGCGATTCCTTATGCTTCGGCTATTGGATCCATCATGTATGCCATGCTATGTACACGCCCAGATGTATCTTATGCTCTAAGTATCACGAGTAGATATCAATCAGATTTTGGTGAGGCTCATTGGACCGTTGTCAAAAACATCCTTAAGTACTTAAGAAGAACTAAGGATGCATTCTTAGTGTTTGGAGGTGAAGAAGAGCTGGTTGTAAAAGGTTACACTGATGCCAGCTTCCAAACTGATAAGGATGATTCTAGATCGCAATCCGGTTTTGTATTCTGCCTCAATGGAGGGGCAGTGAGCTGGAAAAGTTCCAAGCAAGATACAGTAGCAGATTCAACCACAGAGGCGGAGTATATTGCAGCTTCTGAAGCTGCAAAAGAGGCTGTTTGGATCAGAAAATTTGTTTCTGAGTTGGGTGTTGTTCCTAGCGCGTCCAGTCCTGTGGATCTCTACTGTGACAATAGTGGAGCCATCGCACAGGCAAAGGAGCCTAGATCACACAAACGATCCAAACACATACTACGACGCTATCACCTCATTCGAGAGATCATCGACCGAGGTGATGTGAAGATATGCAAGGTGCACACGGATTTGAATATTGCAGATCCGTTGACAAAGCCTCTTCCACAATCAAAGCATGAGGCACACACGAGATCTATGGGTATTAGATACTTACATCAGTGATCATAATGTGTAGTGGGAGACTTGTGTCACAGCTATGTTTATGTACTATTAAATAAATTGTTATATGAGTAATCATTATCTACATTGATCATCAAGTATGTGACTTGTTCGTGAAACTCTTTGTTAAAAGTAATATTACTCTAGATGATCCCTAGTCTATATCATTATATGAGATAATGATTGCATACAGACTAGCACATGTATTAATTGATGATCACGTTTCACGGATCATAGATATAGAGATATCAAATTAATAATGTGAACACATGTTAGTGAACATGGTGTTGGATTGACCCACTCCAAGACACTGCTGGGATTGTTATTTCCATATGTGCCATCAGTTGGTCTTGAGTGATACACCTGCTAGATCCTTAGACCTGAGATCGCCATTGTTTCTCACTATGCATAGTTGTGTACTTTGAGACTACCAAACGCTACTCCGTAACTGGGTAGTCATAAAAGTAGTCTTCGGGTATATAATGAAACATAGAATGTGATGTGCGTGGATCAAGATGGGATTTGCCCCTCCTAAATAACAGGAGAGATATCTATGGGCCCCTCGAGATAGTTGGATTTGAAAGTGCATGGCCATGCCAAGGTGATTAAAGGTTAATCACAGTGACTAAAAGTTAGTCACGGAATGAATCCACTATTTGATCGAGTGAATGGTCGAGCTATCACAAGGATGGCACGCATCTCGCCTTGAGCTTGACTGGTATCGTGAGGCAAAGGGATTAGCATGTTGAATGTATCTAGGTTCGGCCGATATGATCTTTATGTACAGTCGGGAGTCAGTATGTCCTGCTAGGTACCTCTACTGACTTGTAGTTGGAAATGGTTTCCATTCACAACCGACTGCTCATGAACCTAACGGGTCACACACTTAAGGAGTTGGAATATCGAAAATCTTGGCTAGATGATTGTCTCTAGTGCAAGTGGGAGATTGTTGGTGATGTGCCCAAGAGGCAATCATAACAATTCGGGTTCAGGCCTATTGGATATTTGATCCATAAGCAATTAGGGTACTAATGGGCCTGCGACCTAAAAGCCCATTAGTACGCCTATAAATATGAGAGGTAGGGTTAGGGGCTAATCATCCCACCACGTGACAGCCCTAGCCGCCACCCCTCGCAGGCCTCACGCCGAGACCCTTACCGCGCACGCGGTGCTAGCACACCGGTGCACGGCGTTCCTCTCCGTACGTGTGGACTCCGTGGAGGCGTTGCTGCTACTGCTGCGCTGATCGGCTACGACGATCGTGATCGTCTACCTGCTGCTGTGACGAGGACGAGGAGAAGACGAACGAGATCGTCTACTTCCCTTACACCGACGCGCATCAACGTTCCGCTGCGCTGCGCATCTAGTGGTAACGATCCATGACCGCTGTACTCGCATGTTTCCTGGGTGATGCGGTAGAATTGCTAGAGTAGCTTTCCGCTGATATCCTAACATAGGTATGATATGCCTTTCTATAGAGGAATTTCGATTAACCATGCGACAATACGCCATAAATAATGAATTTGAATTGGCTATTGAAGCAACAAGCAAATCAAGATATAGAGGGTACTGCAAGGGTGGTGATTGTGTTTGGTCCATTGTTGGGTACAAGAAGCCGGGTGGCATGACTGTCATGGTACTAACTTTTGTACTAACATGTTCATTTATTTGAATGTTCTTTTAATTTTGTTGCATAAAATTGATTTAAATATTTTCTTTTATTTTTATGCAGGCAACAATATTGGATGATGTGCATACATGTACCTCTAGCATTTGTAGGAAGACAACTACACCTTCATGTAAGTGGGTTGCTTCCTAGGCTATTTTAATTCTTCGAAAAAAATCCTCAGATGGGTGCTAAAGACATGCATATTAAGCTTCAATATGATCGCAAGTACACTATTGGTTATGACACGGTCTGGAAAGGAAAAGAGAAAGCTTTGGAACAACTGTGTGGTACATGGCAGGAAAGTTTCCAGCTACTATATAACTGGAAGGCAGATGTTTTGAAGAGGTCACTAGATAGTGTTATTGAGATTGATTGCAAGACGGTTAAGGGCAAAGATTATTTTCACAAGTTCTTTTATGCACCTGGTCCTTGTATTGAGGGATTTTGATCAGGTTGTAGGCCATGGCTTGGTGTCGATGTTACTGCACTCAATGGTAGGTGGAATGGACATTTAGCTGCCGCAACAGGGGTGGATGGTCACAATTAGATGTATCCAGTTGCTTTTGGATTTATAGACTCTGAAACAGAAGACAATTGGACATGGTTTTTGACTCAATTGCACAAGGTTTTAGGAGACCTTCCCAAACTTGCTATTTGCTCATATGCTTACAAAGGGTGTTAAATGTAGTGCAAATTGTGTTTTCACAAGTTGATCAAAGAGAATGCTTCAGACATCTAATGAAGAATTTTAGCAAGATATTTTCTGGTGAAAGTATTGGCCACATGTGGCCTACAGCTAGAGCATATGAAAAACATATTTATGATAACCATATGGCTGCAGTTTATACAGGTAACCCTGAAGCTAGGCAATGGCTTAAGGAGTATCATAAGTTGAAGTGGCAGAGGCGTGATTTCAATTCTAATATAAAGTGTGATTATGTGACAAACAATGTAGCTGAATCTTTTAACAATTGGATCAAAGATATAAAGGACATGCCTGTTGTGGAGCTTGTTGACAAGATAAGGGAGATGATTATGATTCTTCTTTATAAGAGAAGAATTGGACAAAGGTTGAACACTATGTAAGAAACCAAAATAGGAGACAAAGATGGGCGACGTGCTCAAAGGCGTACGTCTCTGATAAGGTTAAGAGAGACGAGCCCGCTTCAGCGAGGATCTGACATGGCTCGATTGAAGGTAAAAGGAAACGCCTTACTATATAGTCCATCTAAGTTAAGTAGGTATCCGAGACGTGCCCTCCTCCCTGACAAACGGGAGACGTGCTTCCAACAAAGATTGTATTCTATTTGCGAAAGAAATGAGACGTACTTTACAGAAAGCACATCTCATTTGTCTTCAGTTAGAGACAGACATGAACACATCGCTGAACGATGAACACATTCATTCATTCACATTTGAATGCACAAGATAATATTCATCACACAAATGAACACATAAAAGACATTCATTCATAAAAAATATATTACAAAACACAAGAGAAAAGTACAAGACACAAGAAAAGGAAAATACAACATCAAATAAAAACAACAAAAGAAAACCTAAATCCTACTCCTCCTCCCCCTCCTCCTCCTTCAGCGGCCATCCGGCGCCAGTGCAACAGCAGTCCTGGTCGGCTGCTCCGGTGTTGACGGCTGTTATATACCAATTTCATCCGTCAATTTAACTCAATTATGTGAAGGATTTGTCATTTCTTGCACACATCACCTTTCTATCTAACCCAATTCCACTTGGACTTGGAGAAATATGTGTATGCAGCATTTTATGCAGAAAATGAGGAAATGTAGAGGGACCAATCCTATAAAATATCATCCCAGCCAATCAGGCAACGACATGTGGCATCCCATGGATCAAATGTCCCACAAACAGAAGTATCCAAGGAGATCCAACGGTGTATCACCCATATACATCAATGGGACCCACCTGGCAGCCACCTGGAGAAAGCACAGGAGAAATAGTGCAATGACCAGGTTGGCCGAACCAGGGGGTCGGCTGACCTGGTCTTTGTACCAAACTCGGTAAGCCTCCACGTGTTGGCTCCTCCCGGCTCCCTGGAGTCAATGGTGACTGATTCGCGCGCTTTTGGTGGAAGGAAACGACCTCAACACTAGTATAAATAGGACCCCCTACCCCTCACTTCAACACACACCACTTGGGCATCATTCTATTGTATACACTATCTTCCATAGTCCTTAGAGGAGTTAGGATGTAGAGAGGAGAGCCTCTAGTCCCAAGTCCAAATTGGGAAAGGAGTAGAAGGAGTCTCTCTTCCCAATTCCACATTGGGAAAGGTATGTCTTATGTATTCCTTCTTGTATTTGTGACTTTGTGCTCAATAAAGATATCATCTTTAGTCTTCTTTTATACATATACTTGGACAAAGTGTTTTATGTTTTGATTGTGGAGTCCATGTATGTGGAAGGTATAGTCTTTATGATTTCACTCTCATGATCACATCTTATGGTCATAAACACTATAGACCCCCACTATAGTCTATGTAGTTATGATATGATTATGTTAATATGAACGACTTATGCTATGCTTCAACATTGGTTCAACGATGTTTAGGTTAGTCATTGCCTTAGGATGGCTTGTGCCATGGCTCCTAAGGTATTTGCTTAGTATGCTAGCATGGTGCTAGAGTATTTAAGTAGCGTTGGATGTCTCGTAGACCCACGGATTGAAGAGGTAGGCAATAGGTGGTGACAGCCCTATCTGTCCTTGTAATCCTCCACGTTCGGCTATGCCACGGGCTCTTGGCGGGAGTCACCCTAGTATTGCTAGGGGTAAGCCAATGCCCATGTGTTGAATAGCATTGCATAGGAATTCATCATTGACATGACCATTAGTATCTACCTTAGGCTATGTATATGTATTAGGAGCATTGTAGGAGCAACTCTCTAACTCTCAATCCAATCTACCTCTAGGACCCATTTTACCATTTAGAATAGATTGCCTAGAGTCACACTACCCCTATTATCAACTGACCCCTGTCCGGATAATGGATTAGTATCACATAGCTTGACCATAAGAGTAGTATATACTTTACTCCATTGCCTTCCTTTGGGATAAATATGATACCCTTGGGAATACTCATGGGTGAAATGCTACAACGGTATCTTCCGTGCGCTTGCGGATCTCATCTCTTTACCGGAGATGATTTGTGGTGTTAAGGAATACCAACAAGAATTTTTGGCACCATTGCCGGGGATGATTTGTTAGTATATCTTAGGAGCCGTCAACAAGCATTTCTGGCGCTGTTGCCGGGGAAGGCAAAGGAAGTGAAGGATAGCTATCACTTGTGATTAAGCTATAGGTACTAATAGTTATTAGACAGGATTACCCTTGTTTGTTTTCTCCTTTGTGTGAGAACAGGGTAGTGTTGGCCAACCCATTGTATGAGATGGCCAACGAGGACGCAAGTGCTAAACTGCAAGATGATTTAAGGCGTACCTCAACAAATGTCCGCTAGGCAACACCATTGCCTTTTTGCGGGAGAATTTCAGCTTTCAGTAGGAGCCAAAGTCATCCATACCCAAGCTTGGGGAAGGCTCCAAGAAGTTCTTCTTGGTTTGCCTCCACCATGGGGTGGATAGTTGGCTCTTCATCCAACACTCGTGTCCTGGGTTGGCTCCACCAATACATGACCACATTCATGCTGGAGCTGAAGGAGTCCTATTCTCATTCATCATGGATGAGAAGAAGGTCTCCACTCAAGGGGTGGATTGAAGAATGCTCGAGTTCCCATAGCTTGTCATGCACACCACTTCACAAGGTGGATATGCTAGTTATGGAACTACACCTCCCATTGAAGTGTCATGAATATCCAAGTCGTTGGAGATTTGTTTGGATAATCCAAGTCGTGGATATTCACATGATTTGTGAAAATCCATGTCATCATGGGACGCGTGGGAATTTTTTCCCTAAGACCCATGAGGACCTTTTTCAAACAACAACTCCAATGGATACCATTCAAAAGGAGGTCAAGGGTGGAATTAACATCACGCTTGTATTCAAGGAGGCTATGGCTTCCCAAGGGATTTAAGTTCAACTATCCTACCTTGAAGTATCTTGGCCAAGCAGAAATCAAGACAACATTCACATGAAGATCTTGGCCAAGGACAAGAACTTAAGGAGCATTCAAGGTCCAAGATACCACATCACTTGTTGGGATTCCCACACTTCGACCAAACCCATTCAACCTAGGGCAAGTGACATTGTGGATGAAGCATTTCTTGCTTGATTGTGGAGTCCACATGTTATCATGCCCAAGGAAGCCTTTGACCCATGATCAAGGAATACATTCAAGAGGGAGAACCCGTCGCTACAACAACATGTCTATATCAATACAACGGGGAGAGGCTAGGGCCACCATGTGGCCCACATGTCCAAATGACAGCCAAATGAGTTTGGCATGTCAAAACAGAAGAAATCGTCTACATCTTCAATTCCGGGATTGGACAACAAATCATCACGCTGAACAGAACGGAGGTAAGTCCTACTCATCGGACTTCAAAAATTCGGTGAGTCCTTGCCAATAGGTTAATTGGTAGTTATCTCATATTTGTTTTCCAAATTACATCAACCCTTGCATTTGCATGTTTGAAATTCCACACTTGCATGTTGGAAAGTAAAATTTCCAACCATTATAAAACTAAAAATTTGAATTAGGGGAGAAATTTAATTGGATATGAACTACGTGCATGACCACTTGAATTTATCTTCCTAGTTCAAACCAAAAATATTTGCTTTGACCCTCATTGCATTTACAAGTTATTTCAAGCTGGGCAAGACAATTTGAAAATTGGGTTCAATTTGCTTTTGGCTAACGTAACCCGTTTTCGAGTTGTTTTGTGTGTTCCTGATTAAAGTGCAGCTAGGCCAAAATTGTGAAGAGGTGGTTTGGCAAGAAAGTGGAAGATTTCATCAAGCTCAAGTCACCATTGGGAGGATTTGAGAACACTTCTCTCCTTCAAACTCATTTTGAGTTTGAGGAAGAGAAATTTTGAAGAGGATGACCCAACGGAGGAGCCAGAACCAAATCCATCGCCAAATCCAGCCTCAACTTGGCATTTGACATCAACCATCAAGCCTACGCCGAAAATCAAGGTTCTGAGTTTCTCACACAAAGACCTTCGTCACCAACTGCTCTTCAAACGAGGTATGAGTTTAGAATTTTTCATTATTTGGTTTGCCATAGAATTGAATGTATTTGCTTGCATTTGTGAGGAAGGTTGACACTTCCTCATCATTTAATTCTCATGCATCCTCACAAGAGTAAGTGTGGGTATTGACTTTTGGATCTCCAAAAGGAAATCCCACCTTACTTGGAAAAATCTAAAACAAGTACTTAAAATCCTTTAAGCATTGTTTTGTAGACTTAGTCATTTTTGTCTAGGTTTAGAAAACAAAACTTTTGGGCATGACTTAATTGGTGAATTGGCATATAGAAACATGGGCATAGTGACAAACATAATTTTTAATTGAGCTCCATGCATAGATGGTGTCACTAGATTTCAAACTCCTAGGAATAAGTGATATCCTTGCTCTAAAATTGAATTGCATTTTTTGGAGGAGTCAATAATTTTAAATTCCTAGTGAAGTTCAGGAGGATAAAATTGAGAATCTTGTTTGTCATGGTCTAAATGATAAAATTTGCTCTTAAAAGCTAAGATGGTTAGAAACTTTAAAAGATGTAGGGATCCATATAGTATATCTATCACATGCATTGCTATGAGTAGGAGCTTCAGAAAATATGCAACATGAATTATCCATAAAGCTCCACTCTTATCAATGAATAACACATTGATCATGGATACACTTGACATTGGAACCAATGCATCTTTGATTTTGTTCTTCCCCGTATGTACAAATGAAAGTTCGGTTACCTAACCCGAACGTTCATTTGTTCACGTATTGGGAGCTAGCCATCCCTCTCTATTCAAGAGAGGAAGTTTGCGGGAGTAATATTACTATGCAGGCATGCAAGAAGCTGATTGTTGGGATTCCTAGAGGATCCCATTTCAACATCTCTTGGCCAAGGAGTAAATGAGGATGGTTGCTACCTATCGGAAATTATGCCCGAAGGTCAATCATAACTATATGAGGCTAGAGATTTAAAATGGGAACCCTCCATGAGCAACTAATGGGCTGCCACGAATGGGTGAGAGCATTATGCTCTCAACTATTCTAAGCACTCATTCAAGCTCAAGGGATTTGCCACCATCATTGGGTGCAAGTTGTTCCTATGTGGCTAGAAGCCAAAGAATGACAAATCACACCCAACACATGGAGACCCTGATGTGCGGACGATCAACATCGAAAAACACTCTATTCAACCACACTCATGGTGTCCATGGGAGGCAACACAACAATCAACAATCAAACCTCCATTGTCAAAGCCACGCTGCAACAAGGATAGGCCAACTCATGGCCTACCTCCGTCGTTAGGGTTTCAACCCCTATCACGGACCTTGATCAAGAATAAGCTTGGGGGAGGACCCCCACTTGAGGTAACTTGTATCACACCCACTACATTTTTATTTCAAATCATCCATTGCATATTTATTTTCCATCCATCCATCATCAACCTTGCATTTAAAAAATATAAAAATAGGTTAGATTTGCTTTCATCAAATAACGATGTGCGGTAAGAATGATTTAAAATTCACATAGATGAAATGATGAATAGTTGCTCTGTTTTATTATCCTAAGTCTCTAGTTTACAACTTGCTACTCTCCGAATATTGCTTTCATTGGTTTGAAATACTTTTACCTTAATTTGGAAGTTGTGAGTAGCAAAAGCTTAATCTAATTCTAGGTTGTTGCAAGACTAGAATTGGTAATAGGGCTGTTAGTCCTAGTTTGAAAGTAAAACTTAGATTTCCGGAGAAATTCTAAAAAGATTTAAGTTTCCCTAAATTGATTGGAAATACCTACCAAAGCCATATGATGTCCATACATAGACAAAACCTTATGCATATGCTATTTGCTTTCACATTGAGCCTAGTCAAACTAGTATAGACCCATGTGAGAAATCATTCAACTCTTTTTGAATTCAAGACTTCACTTGCACATGCTATACTTCTACACTAGAAGGAAGCAAAATTCCATCATATCCACCATACCACAACAAAAATAGAAACTCTATGTTATGCATGTTCAGTACTCTCTTCAAAATTCATTGCAAAGAAAGGGAGTAGAAGACATGGATACAAAAAAAAAGAAGCATGCTTACATCATAAGCATGAGAAAAAAAAAAAGAGAAAAGAAAAGTAGCCATCTTTCATCCCTGCAAAAGAAAGAGAGATTACACCAAAAAGGAGTTATCTCAAGTATCCACTTCCACTCCATCACACATGCACTAGTCTTGAATCAAAAAGTTTTGATTTGAATTCTCCTAAGGCTTACTCTTTTGACTTAGCAATATATGTGATGCAAATATGCCTACTTACTTTCCTTTCCAAGCTCCACATACAAGCCATATTCAATGAGTAGGAATAGTAGAGGCACAATGCTTTGGTGAGGAAATATTTCCACTATCCACAAAGGAGTGACTGAGAGAATCAAATTGAAGTACTTAATATCTAAATTGAATTCACCAGGATTTAAGTGAAACTTGATTTCTAGGCTATGTTTGATCCATTTGCTATTCTACCTTTCAACTACTCATGAATATGAAAAAGCATATGTAACACCCCAAAATCTAATACAAGCAAAATTTGAATTTAAAAATAATTTGAACATTAAAAATTTAAACAAGGAAGAAATCAAATTAAGCTAAGGTGAAAATTTTGTGTGATTGAATGTATGAATGTTTGCCTGTCATTAAAATTTAATTTATAAAAGTTGCTAGCATTTTGGTTTGAATTTGAAATCATTAGTTAAAAATTTAAATTATAAATTCCAAAAATCTGGAATTAGAAAACCCTTATCCCTTTCTAATCTGTTTCGGGCCGAAACCCCCTTCCTTCAGCCCACTGTCTCCTAGCTCAGCCCAGCCCGCACACCTTTCCATGTCTTTTACCTCTCTCTCTCTTCCACATGGGGCCCACATGTCATTCTTACCTTTCTCCCTTCTCATTTCCCGCGGCCCACTCCCGCTGGCCCAAACGGCACCTTGGAATACCTCTCTCTCTCTCTCGCTCTCTCTCTCTCTCTCTGATCCATGGGACCCGCTCGTCAGCTCAGTGCCCCACACTATCTCCTGGCCCAACCCGCGCATAGGATTCCGCCACCTCCCCTTTGTCGTTTCTTTCCTCACCACGCAGCGGGCCCCACGCGCCCAACCATTCTTTCCCCGACGGCCCACCTCTGCACCCCTCTCTATCTCTCTCGCTGGCTAGTGGACCCCTGCTGTCGGCTTTCTTCCCCGCGCCTCTCTTCTCTCCCGCGGGTCAAGCAATTCACGTGAGTGCACCCGAGCGCGGATGCCACGGCTCCCCCTCACGGACTCCAATAATCGCCGAAATATCTGGCCTCCCAATCAACTTGCACCACACGAAGCTCCCTCCTCTATAAAACCCCTCCAACCCTAGCCTCCCTTGCTCCCGATCCCAAGCTGCGCGCTGCCGCCATTCTCCTCTCTGTGACCCACCACGAGCCCACCTTTTCTTCCTCAATCAACCATGCTAACGAGTCGCCCTACTCCGTTGGTGCTCGATAAGACTTTCCCCTGCCTTCCCCGGTTCGGATTGCCTCTCCAACCTTAGCTCCGACGAGCTTCGGTATATCTCTCTGCCTCTCTCCATGTTCTACCACTTCCGTCCAGTCTCTTCTCATTCTAACACCGTAGACACCTTCCACATGCTCTAGAACACGACTCGGGCACGAAGAGCATGAGGAGTTCGCCACCCCGTCGCCACCGCGCCGTCCACCAGAGTCGACCTCCGCACCATGCCATCGTACAGCCGTCGCCAGCCAACCTCACGCACGCACAACCCCTTGGTGAGCTTCCCAGAGGCCTACTCTCTTGTTTGATTCATTCGCCGATGCGTTTTGTGGGCTGTAGGGCGGGATCGTGTTGCGCCGTCGACCTTGCGCGTCGTCCATGGCGCACTGCCATGGCCTGCACCCGCCGGCAAGCAGCTCTGACCGGAAAATGTCGTGGTCGTTAGATCCTTAGTGGACGATCGTGATTAGAAGGCCCCGTACCGGTTCACTTTATTTGATCCAGACCGTGCACCTTGAATCCTAGGCTTCTCCTTGACCCACGTGTATACTTTAGTTGCTTTAAATCCTTGACGTTCAAGTAGGATCCAACGGTCTATGTTATATCCTAGCATACCCCTTCGCCGATTTGCATTTATCCCCCTGTGTTTTGCCGAGCACGACTAAGAAGCCCTCCCACCTTGCTGCTTTAGCACTTTGACCCCTGGACTGTTTAATAATCATGTTTTATTCTGTAAAACAACACCTAAGCCCCTGTAAACCCTGGAAACTTGCATAAAACCCCCTGTATAGTTCTGGTTTATTGTAATTAGGTTCTTGCAGTACCGTGTTTAGAATTAAGCCCCTGTTTTCACATTTAAACACCTGAACTATGCTGATTTAATTGAAATAACTTTGTAGTATGTTGAACATTGATGTAAAATCATGGATTAATATTTCTTTAGAATAAAATAATTGTGTAACATGCTGAAATTACATTTAAAATCTCTATTAACTTGTGTTGTGCATAAACACACTATTAATTAATCATTCATGCATATTAATGTATAATAATATGTATTATTGCATGTGATAATGAATCGTGAACTAGATGTATTATTCTTACCATATCTATGATTGCATGTGATAATAATGGAATATACTCTTGCTCACTTTAAATGATTTATAGACTAGGTTTAAATTAATGTTACATGCATGTTAATATAAATGTGAAGCTTCTCATTAAGAATTAATGGATTTCCATACAAACTTGTTTTGTTGCCTTAATCATTATTTAAAAGATGCAAGTGAAACTATGAACATTGTTATAACCTGATAAAACCACGCAACACCGTGTTGACCCGTTTCCGTGCGTAGGTTCTCATTACACCGTAGGGTCTTCGCGTTGTACTCTTTATTACTTGTTTTGTTTGTATGTTGTATTGTTATTGAATGAATTTCTTTCTTTCCCTTTCGGTAGTTTATTCGTGTTCGCATGATGATCGAGGTGTGACATGAAGACTTGGAAGATCGAGCGTTCTACCCAGAAGACTGAGCAGCCTCATGAAACAAAGAAAAGGCAAGTGTTCTTGACCACTTTGCACCGGTTAGGAATTATTAAGGACATAGATAGAATTAGTTGCATGTAAGTCTTAAATTGAATCCTATGTTAGGAAGTTTCCTAGATTTCCATATTATTCCTTATCGCTGGGTTTGGGATGCTATTGTTGGGACTTGGGAATGTGTTTATGCTTAGCCATGCTGTCTTTAGTTGGGTGGTAATGATAACTTGATATAATACTTCTAATATCATTTATTGGATGTATATGGTTATATATATTTATATATATAGTAGATAGGAATCTAGACAGGCAGGATTGAGTGGTGGGTGTAGTATGCACAAGACTCGGGTTCATTGCGTTGGCGCCTGTTCTAGATTCTAAGGACCAGTTCTTGGTGACATTGCGACCAGGCATTACCGTACCACCACATGACGGTATGGAACGGCTTAGCCAATTAATTAAGTAATCTTTCTACGGGTATGGGCAAAGGTTGGTGCGGCGAAGGAGTGGGGATTTACTGCTCCAAGATCCGCAAGGCTCAAGAGGGGGCTGCCCCGGCGGAGGGATTTACTCTAGATATGTTGTGGTATGTGAAACCTTAGAGTGCTCGTACTTGTTGGGAGACCCTTTGTAAAGGCTCTGTTGTGATCTTCTGGCCACACACCTTAGGTAGTGTGAAGTGTGACTAGCTATCACCGGCAAAAAGGAGGTTCTTAGTCCACCTGGAGACAGGGGATGAAATCACAACATGTGGGTAAAGTGGTACAAACTCTACAGAGTATAAATCTATCTAGATAGTCGGGCTCACAGTCACGAGCGCACCTGGTAGTACTGCCTTGATTAGTTGGGACTGGATGGTATTGGTTGGTTGGTTGGTAGTCGGGTGGTTTAACCTGGTGAGTTGGCATCCACGTGGGTAACCTGGACGGTGGTGAGTCGGGTGGGTGTAACCCGACAGTTTATATATATATATATATATATATATATATATATATATATATATATATATCATTCACCTAGTAAATAGGATGCTAAGGTGAACATAGGAAATTAAGGATGCATAGAGGCTTAACCCGTGTCAGCCTTTCCTCATTGAATAACCCGCATGTCATAATTTCCCTCACTTGCGGAGTACATTAGGTACTCATCTTGCTTCTTTTCTTTTCTTTGTTTGTACATGTCATGCTGCTCAAGTAAAAGATGATCAAGTGAAGATGGAGTCCAGAAGGTCGCGTTGCTGCCAGTCGATTTGCCTGTGGCATGCCCTGCTTGTTTCCCTCTTCCGCTGTTGCTCGTAATTGTTTTAAGGTATTTAATTGATGTTTTATTCGATATAGAACTGTTTACCATATTTTGTCATGCATGTATGATCAAACTGATCCTGGCATACATGCAGGTTTGCCCTGTTTTACATTGCGTAAAATGGGGTGTGACAGCATAAGCCCCATGATAACTTAAGAAAGGTAGGGTATCATAGCCAATTTCTGCAATACTAGGTAGAGTATCTTGTTGTGCATTAGATACTTTTGAAAATAAGACATTGTAGCAACTCCTGATCATCAACCTAAAGTCTTGACTTTGCTCGGGACGAGCAAAGGATAAGCTTGGGGAGTTTGTTGACGGCTGTTATATGCCAATTTCATCCGTCAATTTAACTCAATTATGTGAAGGATTTGTCATTTCTTGCACACATCACCTTTCTATCTAACCCAATTCCACTTGGACTTGGAGAAATATGTGTATGCAGCATTTTATGCAGGAAATGAGGAAATTTAGAGGGACCAATCCTATAAAATATCATCCCGGCCAATTAGGCGACGACACGTGGCATCCCATGGATCAAATGGCCCACAAACAGAAGTATCCAAGGAGATCCAACGGTGTATCAACCATATACATCAATGGGACCCACCTGGCAGCCACCTGGAGAAAGCACAGGACAAACGGTGCATGACCAGGTTGGCCGAACCAGGGGGTCGGCCGACCTGGTCTTTGCACCAAACTCGGTCAGCCTCCACGTGTTGGCTCCTCCCAGCTCCCTGGAGTCAATGGTGACTGATTCGCGCGCTTTTGGTGGCGGGAACCGACCTCAACACTAGTATAAATAGGACCTCCTACCCCTCACTTCAACACACACCACTTGGGCATCATTCTATTGTATACACTATCTTCCATAGTCCTTAGAGGAGTTAGGATGTAGAGAGGAGAGCCTCTAGTCCCAAGTCCAAATTGGGAAAGGAGTAGAAGGAGTCTCTCTTCCCAATTCCACATTGGGAAAGGTACGTCTTATGTATTCCTTCTTGTATTTGTGACTTTGTGCTCAATAAAGATATTATTTTTAGTCTTCTTTTATATGTATACTTGGACAAAGTGTTTTCTGTTTTGATTGTGGAGTCCATGTATGTGGAAGGTATAGTCTTTATGATTTCACTCTCATGATCACATCTTATGGTCATAAACACTATAGACCCCCACTATAGTCTATGTAGTTATGATATGATTATGTTAATATGAACGACTTATGCTATGCTTCAACATTGGTTCAACGATGTTTAGGTTAGTCATTGCCTTAGGATGGCTTGTGCCATGGCTCCTAAGGTATTTGCTTAGTATGCTAGCATGGTGCTAGGGTATTTAAGTAGCGTTGGATGTCTCGTAGACCCACGGATTGAAGAGGTAGGCAGTAGGTGGTGACAGCCCTATCTGTCCTTTGTAATCCTCCACGTTCGGCTATGCCAGAGGTTCTTTGAGGGAGTCGCCCTAGTATTGCAAGGGGTAAGCCCGCGCCCGATGTGTTGAATAGCTATGCATAGGAATTCATCATTGACATGACCATCAGTATCTACCTTAGGCTATGTATACGTATTAGGAGCATTATAGGAGCAACTCTCTAACTCTCAATCCAATCTCCATCTAGGACCCATTTTACCCTTTAGAATAGATTGCCTAGGTGTGTCACACTACACCTATTATCAACTGACCCCTGTCCGGATAATGGATTAGTATTCCATAGCTTGACCATAAGAGTAGTATATACTTTACTCCATTGCCTTCCTTTGGGATAAATACGATACTTTGGGAATACTCATGGGTGAAATGCTACAATGGTATCTTCCGTGCGCTTGCGGATCTCATCTCTTTACCGGAGATGATCTGTGGTGTTAAGAAATACCAACAAGCATTTCTGGAACCGTTGCCGGGGATGATTTGTTAGTATATCTTAGGAGCCGTCAACATCCGGCTGCTCTGCCGGTTGCTCCGGCTGGTCCGGATCCGGCAGTGCACCCTCGCGATCGAGGTTCCTCGCCATCGCCGCCACCAGGTTCCTACGGCCCTCGGCACTGGGCACCTCGACCATAGTCTTGAGCAGCCTCTGGAATCGATCGAACAGCCCGTCGAACAGCATCTTGAGCAGCTCGTTGTTGAGCCTCTCGGGGGAGCGGCATCACTATTTCTTGCAGGGTGGCCCCTCGGTGGGCTTGGCAGCGGAACGTTGGTCATGGCGGGTTGTTTGCATGGAGAAGACGAACGAAGAGAAGAGGAGAGACTGATGGGGCCTTATATAAGGTCTGTGCGGAGATGCAAAATGGAGACGCGATTAGCAGTGAAGTGTGTCTCCTATGCTCGACGTCTCCCTATCCTCTGCTAAAAGGGAGACACGATTTTATGAAAAGTGCATCTCCTATTACCCACGTCTCCTTTAGCTTCGTGATTTTCTCCATTTTGCTTCAATTCCCTGTTGGTATCACACATTAGTGAACTTAGAGCACATTCACTTGATAACTAAATCATTCACTTGTCCAGAAAATAATCAAATTGTTCCTTATGAACACACCACACATTCATTCATTCACACAGATGAACACACAATATAATATTCATCCACACAGATGAACACAGATAAATTTCATTCATTAACACAATATATTAAAAAACACAAGAAAAAGTACAAGAAGACCCAAGAAAAGAAAAATATCAACTAAAAACAACAAAGAAAAACTAAATCCTGCTCCTCCTCCTCCTCCTCCTCCTCCTCCTCCTCCTCCTTCGCCTCCTCCTCCTCCTCCAGCAGCGACTCCGGTGTCGGTGCAACTGGAGCCTGGGCTGACTGCATCGGCGGTGCAACCCCGAGACGGAGGTTGCTCTCTATCATTGCCACTAGGTTTCTGCGACCCTCGCTGCCGAGCATCTGGGCCATCATCTCGAACAAAATGTCGAGACGATCGGCCACCCCTGTGAGGGCGTAGAGTAGTGGCCGATAGTACCCATTCCAGTAAACAGTGGAAGGGTATCCAGACCTAAGGAACTCATGGCGCAAGACATATTGTTGTACGCCTCTTGTGCCATAAGGAGGCGGTGCTCGGTGTTGAGCCTCTGGGGGAGCTGCAGCACAGTTTCTTGCAGGATGGCTCCCTCAACAGGCTTGGCAGCGGAACATTGGCCATGGTGGTGGTGGGTCGTTGGCGCGGAGAAGACGAAGAAGAAGAAACGGATGCAAAATGAGCGACACACTTGTGGAGAATGGGTTATGGTGCGTCTTATATAAGGTTTGTGTGGAGTCAACAATGAAGCGGTTGGTTTCCCGTGCATTGATGGAACGATGGGACGCATCGATACCACCTCGGGGAAATGAAAGGTTGCGCACGCCGGTCGCATGCGTCTCTGCACAACCGTAGCCAAAATTAAGTTCTCCGTAGTCCTCGTGTCACATGTCTCTCTTTGAACAATGGAGGACACACTTTCATATCTTGCACGTCTCGCTTTAGTCTCGCACATTTCACATTTATCTCGCTTGTCTCTTCGCCTCTGGTGCTCCTTTACTAATCAATCAATGCTCCTTTACTAATCGACCAACTCAAGTGCGACCGTCGCTTTTGTTCACCATCGCCATCATTGTCGTCATTGTCGTCGCCATCCTCATCGTCATCATCGTCGCTGTTCATGGCTGGGTTAGATATCAGCTTGGCGCATAGTCGACTAAAGGAGGAGCACTTGGCGTGGCGCAAGAACCATCCCCACGTATGTACATATGGCACACCGATCACATGGTTGTATATATGTAGCTCTGCTATAGACTAATGAACTTAACTGTAGTTTGTTTTTCCGTCTTGTTTTATTTCCAATTTCTTTCCATAGGGTTTCTCTGTGAAGCTATAGTTTGTTTTTCCGTCTTGTTTTATTTCCAATTTCTTTCCATAGGGTTTCTCTGTGAAGCCTGAGTCGGGAGATTTATTTAAGTGACAGTGCATCGTCCCTGGTAAAGAAGTGGTAAGTCATGAAGAACAAGCACAATCATATGAGTATAACCATCATCCTATTATTAATGAATTTCCTTTCAGACTGATTGGGAAGGTGGTTACTACCCCCTGACAATCTCCTTCTCGGAGGACTATCCGTTGGTGCCTCCAAGATGCGCCTTTCCACGTGGTTTCTTCCACCCAAATGTCCATCGCTTAGGAGCACTCTGCCTTGGGGTTCTTGATCAATAGACTGTAAGATAAACTTATTTTGCTCAAGTAATTAGTAATTGTTGCCGAACTTATTTGAACAGGTTTCTTATGTTGGTTAAATTGATATTTCGCAAGGGTGGTGGACTAGTTTTACAATCAAAACTACACTACTTGAAGTTTAGTGTTTGCTTCATCGGCCAAATGCGACCGATGTTGAAAATGATTGCTATAATCTACTTATCAAGGTTAGTAGCTTTGTGTTAGTGATCAACGTAAGTTATTCATTCCTCATTCGACATTTGTTAATTTAAAGAATGCCAATATTTTTCGGGATCTAAGGGAATATAAGAGACGTGTTCAGGAGCAAGCTGGACGGTGCAGTTTAGATTCATCGATGGGAGCTTCATAAGAATAAGTTTAGAATTGAAATTTATAATTTAGAGGGCACGCAATGTGTATGAACTATGAAATTCATTGAGTTGCAAATTATCTCTGAACTACAATGTCATTGCATTTGTTTATCCCTGAATTCCAATTATATCCCTTAATTGCAATGATTGCATTTGTTTATCCCTGCAACGGATGCTCATGATGTTAACTCTGCGCACGAGTAGAAACGGACGCTCACGATGTCGTGCGAGTGGCAAAAGGGAAACGAGCACATGAGAGACAAACATTAAACAGCAGCATCTCCGTTCGGCCACAAAATAATGCGAGACGAGCGTTATATATCCCTGAATTGCAATGTCATGCTTTTGTTTATGAGTTCACATGAGAGACACACTTTAAAAAGTTGCATCTCTAATTTTTGACCTCCGGAAAAAGGGAGACGCGCCCTACTCGGGCACGTCTCTGATTCATGTCGAAGATCTTTTGTCCCACCACGAAAAGCTGAGTGTGTTGCAACGATCATATAATGCATTGCGCACAGTTGCCAGTTGGACATGCCCAGATGCCAAAGATGTTGTTCTTGGCTTCAACACACCGTGGCGCATCTTTGGCATACGGGGTGCCCATTCGGCCACAAAATAATGCAAGACGTGCCTTACCTGAGCTCGTCTACAATTCATGCTGAAGGCCTTTTGTCCCAACACGAAAAGTTGAGCATGTTGCAACGATCATATAAGGCCTTGCGCACAGTTGCTAGTTGGACATGCCCGTATGCAAAGATGTTGTTCCTGGCTTTAGCACACCGTGGCGCATCTTTGCATACGACATGCCCATTCGGCCACAAAATAATGTGAGACGTGCGTTATATATGTCTCTCTCTAATTTTTGACCTATTTTTAGCTCTCGCGCACTCTCTGGCAAAAAATTTCGTGCAAAACTTACTCGTGCTCTCTCGACTAGAGGGAGACGCTCAGATGAGAGATGGGTGTTATAGAGGCTCATCTCCGAGTTTTGCTATTTTTATCTCTTGCGCACTCTCTCCCAACACTTGGCAAAAAAATTTAGCTCACACGCGCTCTCTTAACCTAGAAACTGCAGCTCCTGAGCACGCCGCCATCGTCCCTCTTCCTCAACTCGCTCGTCGTCATTCTCGCGCTGTCGCCATCGACCCCGACCCTGCTCGACCCCAACCTTCATCATCAGAGAGTTGAGCACGCTGGATCACGCCGCCTCGTCCCCTGCCCCGGAGCATGCCACTGCCTCAACCCCGACCTCGGTAATCGGTATGAGCACGTTGCCGCCTTCACATAAGTGGAAATGTTCTCCCTGTCCCTGAAGCACGCCAGCCTGCTGTCATCAGAGAGTTGAGGGCCCGCGACTTCGGTGCCTCCGTTAGTTCATCCCGGAGTATGCTGCCGCCTTGTCCCCTGTCCCTGGATAACACCGCCGCCTCGACCCTGCCCTTAGAGCATGCATTTCAGTGATTTTATTGAATTTGAGTATGTACAATGAAAGCCCATCGTTAATGAAGTCATTGATCTAAAGGAAGAATTTTCATTACAATATACATTCATCTTCCTTGTTTATGTCCAATGCAGAAGTAATGTATTTGTTTTGACTATCAATGTATATAATTAATTCTGATTCGCAAACCCTTAAAACTGCAGGAACTGTGGTTGACACTAGCATTTGTCATCCCAGTGAGTTTGATTTCTACCTCTGCAGCCATGCTGGAATCAAGGTACCTATGCAATAATTGGTATTTCTATCATGAGTTTTTGATATCAGGCTATTAATGCATCAGTGGAATGTAAATTGTTTGTTTTTTCAGGGGAAAAGCACACCAGCTCACTACCATGTCCTTTATGATGAGAACAATTTCTCTGCTAATGCTTTGCAGATGATCACCAATTGTCTGTGCTACAAGTAAGTTCATTTCTCCATTCACTAATAGTTCATATGTTTATTACAATTGTATACCATTTTGTTCCTAAGCCTTCAGATATTTGCTCCCTTGTGTGACTGTTTAAGTGAATGTGACTGCAATTTTATAATGTTTTATATGATTTTAGTGATTTTATTGAGTTTGAGGATGTCTCAGTCGGAGCATTAGAGGCTATGAAGGCTCATCGTTGATGAAGTCATTGGTCGAGAGAATTTTTATTCCGTATACAGGATTAGATGATGACAGTTATGAGGTGTGTAATTAGTTACTTTGTAATCAGGATGAACAGATGGGCATTCTTTGTGTAATTAGTATACTTGATAACCACGATTGACACTTCATTAATATTTGATTGGTCAATATAATTTAATGTGTGATCTTTTTGGCTATAATATGGTCATGTATGTGTATGTTGTTGCCACTGGTAATGCCGCTGCCAAATCCTGGCTAGCTCCAGGACGCAGTCGACAATTAGGATAATCAGGGGTGGGGGATACCTAATATGAGACCCTGCCTGTAAACAATCTGTGATGAGCTGTAATAGAGATTGTCTCAAATTAACTAAATAAAGAAGACAAGCTTCCTTAAAGCATGTCTCAGATCAGTCAACAAATCTGCGATGAGCTACCATAACGCTCATCTCGTATCAGTCAATAAATCTGTAACACGCTATATTAGAGCTTGTCTCACATGTATATTGATGGGAAACGCGTGTGTTGGTACCTTGCGTACCGGGTACCTTATGATACTACAAGAAGTGCAGAAGAGTTCTACCCGTCAAAATTGAAGGCCTCCTCAGGCCCCACATGTCATATAACACTGGACCCTCATCGCTCATATGGGTAGCTCCGGACATTGACACGTGTAATGTAAATCCGGAGCTAAACTCTCGACACATGGAAGCTTCGCGATCAACACATGTATAATGACTCCGGACCTAACTCCCAGCAGAGGGAAGCTCCAGTGTTGACACGTGCACAAC
Organism: Tuctoria greenei; assembly: GCA_036927565.1. Classification (NCBI taxonomy): domain Eukaryota; kingdom Viridiplantae; phylum Streptophyta; class Magnoliopsida; order Poales; family Poaceae; genus Tuctoria; species Tuctoria greenei. The sequence continues at coordinate 90,843,292 of JAYESD010000006.1, read as the reverse complement.
GGTGTCGGAGCTACCTCCCCGCAGAAGGAAGCTCCGAAGCTACCACGTGTGGGGCCTTCGGATCTTCATCAACGTATATACTGGCAGATCTCCTTCAGCACGGACATTCAAGAGACAGTTAAAGTGGCAGTTACAAGATTTGATTACATGTCGTTAATATCGTATTAATGACACACTATCAGAGCACTGTTAATAGGAGGTAACGCTGCCATTAAGGCACGTAATCACACTATTAACCATTCTTAATACCCATAGACAGTGTATTAGGCTATTTAGTATGCCAGGGCCACATGTGGGGCCAGGCTAAGGATGTAACGGTCAGTCCTTGGACTATAAAACGACTGAGCCGCACGATACAGAGGACAAGTCCCAGCTAAGCCAGAGACTACGCTTTCTAGCAATTGATAATACAACACACACACACTCCGTGGAGTAGGGTATTACGCTCAGGCAGTCCGAACCACGTAAATCTCTGGTGTCACCATCTTGATCTTGATCTCTGCGTGCCCCAACCGAAACAAGAACCTCCACGGGCTACACTTTAGTAGTACCGGGGGAAGTGTCGTTGCTACACTTCGACATTTGGCACGCCAAGTAGGGGAGTATCGTCACCCGAGATCTCAAGATGGTGAATTCCGTCGCAGGATCTTCCAACGGCAATCGAGCTGACAACCTGCTGGTGGCAATACCCTCAATGTGCCACAGCCAGCAGGTGCTGTTGTTCCAGCAGGCACCATGGCACCACAGCCACCATCTGTTCTGGCAAACAATGTTGGACAACAAGATGGGGCATCTGCGTCGATCACAGCATCGACAAACAACAACCCTGAGCACGCGCTCATTGTTGCACGAGCTCTCCTACAACACCCACCGCCTCCAGGAGCACCCCAGGGTGCTATGGAGCAGTGGAGAGCTGATGTAGACCATCTGGTTGCAGCTGCAGCTGCTGGCATCAGCAATCAAGGTCCTCCCCCCTTGGGGTGAGCACCATCACAATGATGGACCTTGTCAGGCCGACTTGGTCCGCAAGTCTCGCAGCAGAGGAGACGTGCTGCATCCCAGCAGGTAACCTCGTTGCCTCCCGGGGCACGATGCACCCATACCATCACCAGCATTCTGACTCATGACCTGCGGTCGGAACTTGATCGCCATTAATAGCAGCAGGACGGTCGCGTCCATATCGAGCGTGCTCATGAGAGGCGAGAGGCTCGAGACAACCCAGCTCCTCAGGGAGTGGGAGGAGGTTGTTTTGCCCATGCCATGCACTTACGCATGGTCAGATGGCCACAGAAGTTCCGGTCTCACTCGGTGGAAAAATTCGACGGGACTGTCAACCCCGCCGAAGTCCTTCAAATCTACTCCCCATACTGGCAGCGGGAGGTGATGAGGCTATGATGGTCAATTACTTCCCGGTGGCTTTAACTGGGACTGCAAGGTCTTGGTTCATGAGTCTTCCACCCGACTCCATTAACAGTTGGGCGGAGCTATGCCAACAATTCACTGCCAACTTCGGGAGTTCTTACACCCGGCCTGTCACTGAATTGGATATGTTTGCTGTAAAGCAAATATCAGGGGAATCACTGTGATCCTTCATCCAGCAGTTTTCTCAGGTACGGAATACTATTCCTTCAATCCCGAGCTATTCTGTTATCGTTGCATTCAGACATGGTGTTTGAGATAAAAAGATGCTGGAGAAGCTGGAAATCAAAGAAGTCACCAGCGTCACGGAACTCTTTAGCATAGCAGACAAATGTGCTAGAGCTGCGGAGGGCCGTGAAATGTACTCCAAGCTAGCTCCAGAGGCCAACAAGAAGTCCTCCAAAACTGAAGCCACTACCTCTGGCAGTGGCAAAAAGAAAAAGAAGCCCAACAGCAAGAAGAAGCCATCGGCCGGCGCACCAGCCGCTGCAGCTGCTGCAGCTCCGTGTGGTCGGGGGCCACACCACGAGAAGCACCTCGTCCTTCGTCAGAAGATGGCAACAGTTCAAAGACGTGGTGTCCGATCCACAAGATAGACAAACACATCCTAGAAGAATGCCGGGAGGTACAGAACCTTGTCGAGCGCTATAACAAGCGCCGAGAAGAAGCTCCTTTCTGTCAGCGGGAAGGAAAGCAAAAAGTCGACGAAGCTCCGGCTGAGGAGGAGCTAGGTTTCAAGGAACCCAAAAAGGTCCTGAAAGCCGTCTACAACACCGTCGACGACGATTCCAACGTCTCTGACAACGAGCGCCGAAAAACCCTAAACACCATCTATGGTGGTTCTTGGGACATCACCTCTCGCTGCATCCTCAAGACAATGCGGCAGGACATGGCCGTGGCAGCTCCCACTGCTAAGGCAGAGCCTCATCGGAAGTGGATGGATACTCCCATCATTTTCGATGCTTCGGATTTCCATCGAAATATGATCAGGGCTGGTCCACTCTCGTTGATGGTGTCACCCACCATTAACAATATTCAAATCCACCATGTAATGGTGGACGGAGGTTCAGGGCTAAACCTCATAAGCTTTGATGCTTTTGTTAAGCTTCAGCTCCGACCTTCGGACCTTCGCCCATCCCGACCTTTCTCTGGGGTAGGTCCGGGAACCATTACTCCTCTCGATTCCATCACACTCCCAGTGACCTTCGGGACTCGGGAGAACTATAGGACTGAGAAATTGGTCTTCAACATCGTGCAGATCAGTCTGTCGTTCAATGCCATTCTGGGCAGACCAGCCTTGTACAAGTTCATGGCCGCAACTCATGATGGTTACTTGGTATTGAAGATGCCAACACCTACGGGCGTTCTCCAGATCCGCGAAGACCGCACTGCAAGAGTTACCGCTTTAGAAGAACTCTATGCACTTACCACAGTGCAAGAGGAAGCATCCGGTAAGGAGCCAGCTCCGAACCCTCCGAGAATTTGTCATAACGGCTCTACCTCCGCACCCCGTGTGCAACCAAGGGGAGACACCGACATTTCCGTCAAAGTCGTCCAAATTGGTTCTGACGCTGCTCAGACTACCCGTATGTCGGGAGGTCTGAATAACAAATAGGAACTTGCGCTCATCACTTTCCTCCGGGCTAATGTTGACGTGTTTGCCTGGCAACCATCACAAATGTCTAGGATCCCTAGGAAGGTGATTGAGCACAATCTGAATATTTACCCTGACGCACGGCCTGTACACCAGAAGCCCCAGAAGCAATCAATCGAGCGACAAAACTTCATCCGACAGGAAATCAAGAAGTTGCTCAAAGCTAGATTCATCCGGGAAGTCTTCCATCCAAAATGGCTGGCAAACCCAGTTGTTGTACCCAAGGCCGGTGGGAAACTTCGGATGTGTATCGACTACACCACCTTAAATAAGGCATGTCCAAAGGATCCATTTCCACTACCTAGAATAGATCAGATAGTGAACTCCACCTCCAGGTGTGAGCTATTGTGTTTCTTATATGCATATTCTAGATATCATCAAATCCAAATGTCTAAGGAAGATGAAGATCATACTGCCTTCATAACAGTAGATGGATTGTACTGTTATACTGCCATGTCATTCGGTCTTAAAAATGTTGCTTCAACATTTGTGTGAGCTATGTACAAAATGTTTGGAGAGCTAATTAGATACTTGGTGGAGGTGTATGTTGATGACATCATTGTGAATATCAAGAACAAGGAGTCACTCCTTGACAATTTACAAGTTGTCTTCGACAAGCTGCGCACCATGCGCACTAAGCTAAACCAGGACAAGTGTGTCTTCGGGGTTAGCTCTGGGGATCTCCTAGGTTTTTTGTGACTCACTGAGCAATTGAAGCAAATCCGGTGAAGATCAAAGCCATAGAAGATATGCGGCCCTTGGCCCGCATTAAGGATGTCCAGAGGTTAACTGGATGTCTAGCAGCGCTCAGTCAGTTTATAACAAGACCGGCAAAACGGGCACTACCCTTCTTCAAACTCTTGAGGAAGTCTGGACCATTTCATTGGTCTGAAGAAGCAGAAAAGGCGTTTCAAGAGCTGAAACAACTCCTCACCACACTACCCATATTGGTAGCTCCGAATCCTGGTGAGCCTAGACTACTTTACATTTCGGCAACCACCGAAGTTGTCAGTATGGTCCTGGTTGCGGAAAGACTGGAACCACATCCAGTACAGGAACCCATACCCCTCCGGGAGGGTCTGGAGTTAAATAAGGGAGTGTCTGGGTCCCAGCTCCCAGACACGAAATCTCAAAACGAAATGCTAGGAGATCAACTTCATTCGTTTGAGGAGATTCTCCTCGCTGACCAAGACGATCTGGATCATTCTAGCAAGATCTGGGTCGAACAAGAAGAAATTTTGGACCCCTCCGCGAGGGTCCAAGAAGCACAGCCAGATGGTCCGGAACCCTCCAAGAGGGTCCGGGTCGATTGAGAAGAAGCTTCGGGTCCTTCTAAAAGGGTCTGGACCATCCAACGCCCCGTGTACTTCATCAGCGAAGTACTCCATGATGCCAAGACAAGATACATTGAGGTGCATAAGTTGCTTTACGCAATTCTTATTGCCTCAACGAAGCTTCTTCGCTACTTACAAGCCCACAAAATATCAGTGGTAACTTCTATTCCACTGCGTGCTATTTTGCATAACCCTAACTCTATTGGGAATATTGCAATGTGGGCAGCGGAACTGGTCGAATTCGATCTAGAATTTGTGTCACGACAAGCAATCAAAAGTCAAGCTTTGGCTGACTTCGTGGTGGAATGGACTCCCTCTCCATCAAACCCTGGAGGCCACCGTGAGCAGAAACAAGAACCCAAGGTTCCGGTCATCACCGAGCCTCACTGGACTCTTTACTTTGACAGCTCCGTGCAAAAGCAGGGGGCCAGAGCTGGAATCCTTCTTTTGGCTCTGACTGGAGAGAAGGTCAAGTACATGGTCCACCTTGATTTCAAGGCAATGAACAAGATGGCAGAGTATGAATCTCTTATCTACGGACTCAAGGTGGCACTATCTTATGGTGTCAAACAACTATTAGTGAAGGGAGATTCACAACTCATCATCAAACAAGTCAAATGTGAATGCTCCTATAACAATTCTCAACTAGCTACTTATCTCCTTGAAGTCCAGAGGCTTCAGAAGGACTTCAAAGTCCTGGATCTCCACCATGTTCAGCGTCTTCACAACGCTGAAGCTGACGAACTCTTGACAAAAGCCTCAACTGGAGCTCCGGCTCCTGACGGAATCTTTGTCCGAAGGTTATCAAAACCAACAGCTCAGCCTGCCAAACTGAGCGAAGGGGGAGAGACCAGCACCACGAAGCTGGCAGTCCCGGTGGCCCTGCTACCATGGCATCCACCAAGGGTCGTAAGTGCTGTCAGAAGCTCCGAGCAACCCAGCACGCAAGACTCAGAAGCTCAAGTAAGCTCTGACGCATGGATCTCGGAGATCCAGAACTACTTGAAAGACAATATCCTTCCTGAAGATAATGTATCTGCTGACCGGATTGTCAGAATTGCTAAAAGATACACATTGGTAGAAGGGGATCTTTATCGGCGATGTGCCAATGGCATCCTAATGCGGTGCATTGCAATGGAAGAAGTGAAAGTTGCCTAGAGGGGGGGTGAATAGGCTAATTGACCTTCAAATGACTCAATAAAACGAGATTAAATTACAGGGGGCGGACTAGTCCGGTCAGGGGGCGGACTAGTCCGGTCAGCCTGCGTGAATAACCCTAAAAAGATGTTTCTAACAAGTTTTAGGGGATTTTCTCAATGCTACAAGTGAGTGTATGTTTAAGTCAAGTTGAGCAACAACCTAAACAAGAGCAAGTCAAGTTTCCACAAGTTTGTAGCAATGCGGAATATGAAACGAGACTACCAACTCTAGAACAAAGTAATCAATAGAGTAAATGCGAAGAACACAAGGAGACAAGGATTTTATCCCGAGGTTCGATCCCACACAAGGAATCTACGTCCTCGTTGAGGAGTCCACAAAAGGACCGGGTCCAACAACCCTTCCCTCACCAAGTTTACCGCACGGGCCTAACTTGGTTCTCCACTAATCACAACGGTGATTACAAAGTTCGTTGGGGCTTCTCACAAACTGAGGCTCCCACACCACAAAGATGATCAACACAGTAAAACAAACTCAATACACAGCCCACAAAGACTCAACGAGTGCAAGAGATCAAACCGGGAGCACAAGCGCGATGTTCTTCCTCTTCTCCACCTCACTAAACCCTAATCCACTCAAGAATTAGTTTTAGAGGGAAAGTAGGCAAGAAGGGGGCTTAGGAGTGCTCCAAGTTGGCTGTGGCGGCGCTAGGGTTTGAGTTTTTCCAAGGGTGTTTGAAATGAGGCCGGGGGTCCCCTTTTTATAGAGGTCCCAACCCCAATTTGCTGACTTCAGCAAAAGGACGGACTAGTCCGGCCACTGGCCCGGACTAGTCCGGCCTAGGGGACCACTGACTCCTTTGTCAGGTCCCGACAGCTGACACACGATCGTCACGCTACCCGCCAAACTTCAAATTCAAACGGTCACTTCCAGAACGGACTAGTCCGGTCAACACCGGACTAGTCCGATCACACACAGAGCCTTCTGCTCCGTGTGAAAACGGACTAGTCTGAGGACCACGGACTAGTCCGGCCCCTAGGGCGGACTAGTCCGGTCCTCCCAGACTTAGCCATAGAAGCACCTTTTCTTAGCCAACCCGGACTAGTCCGGCCCCACAGGCGGACTAGTCCGTTCTCACTCAGGACCTCTTGGTCCGGTCCAAAACGGACAGGTCCGTGGTTTTGGGACTTCATCCCAAAACCCACTCACAGCTAGCCGGACTAGTCCGGTCACAAACGGACTAGTCCGATCTCAGTCAGACCCTTCTGGTCCGGCCAGAAACGGACTTGGCCGGCCAGGGACGGACTAGTCCGGCCTCCTGCACGGACTAGTCCGGCCCTACGGCCAGACCACTCAATCACTCATTTCTTTCATAGGTTTGACCTCTAAACCACTTTGAGCTCCCAAACTTGATCTCAATGCACTTGACACACACACCCTCCTATTACTACGGCTAGTCTAACTCAAACACGCTAGAAACCCTAGTTTCTACGCTTCGAGTTGACTCCGTTTCCTTCCTTTTCCTTTTTGAGGGTTTGCGTCTCCAATTGAGTCCATACCTGTGCTAAGATCACTTGAGCTCATTAGCGACTTAATTGTCGTCATCAATCATCCAAAACCCACGGGGAACCTAGATGCACTTTCAATCTCCCCCTTTTTGGTGATTGATGACAACACATTAAGTCCTTCACAAATAAGAGTATAGAGTTTGGTTTTCATAACATGTGTGCGTATGAATGACTCCCCCTCAATGTATGCAACATGTAAAAGAGGTGGAGGAGTGCTTTCATACCCACACACGTTATGGTGGGGTGCCTACGTGATGTGCTCAGGTTTGTGTCAAGACATGAATAACATCAATACATTCATAAGATTGACAATAAGAGCAATATATTGATAGTAAGCAACATTAACGAGTCTTGCACAAATGTAAAAGCATAAATATGTTACAAGATAAGTCAAACATCACAACACACACCCACAAAAGAAGATTGACTCCCCCTTAACTATTGACTCCCCCTTAACTCTCCCCCTTTGGCATCAAGGCACCAAAAAGAAAAGAAGGGAGGAAGCTAAGACTTAAGAGCTAGTCCTCGTCTTCGCCACTTCCACTCTCCGTGGCCTCGGAATCTTCGACGTCGTCCTCATCATCGACATCGTCGTCGTCGTCGTCGGAGGTCCTTGCCGAGGGAGCAGCCCGAGAGGAGCTTCCATCCTCTTGGAGCTGGGCGAGCTCATCGGCGGTGAAGGTGGGGAAAGGAGTGATCTCCCCATCACTCACCTCCGGAGAGGACATCGGGACCTCCAGCTTGTCGCACACCGCCTTAAGGTACTTCTCTTGGCGCTTGTGTGCCTTCTGAGCGCGAATCTCTTGCTTCCGGCACGAGGTGAAGATGGCCTTGAAGCACTTGAAGAACGCACTCATGGACTGAGGCGGAGGCGGAGAAGGAGGTGCCACTGGGCGAGACGGAGGATCTGCATTCTTGCGACGAGGAGGAACAGGCAGAGGCGGGGGAATCTGAGGACGCAGTCTCTTATGTGTGACATCCTTCAGGAAGGTAATTCCGGAGACTGTCTCAATTAGGCACATCACATAAGGAGCATAGCCACAAGATCTGTTGGGGGTATGAGATATATTGAAGATATCATCAAAGATGTACTCAGCTAGGTTGAAGCTTTCTTCCCCATCTATCAGCACAAGCAAATGCCTCAAGTTGCCCTGGATGACTCCGGCATCTCCATCCTTCGGGGCAATGGTCTTCCGAAGAAGGCGGTTGAGCACACTGAAAAATGGCTTGATATTTCTTGCCAGTCCTGCCTCATAAGGAAGATGATCTGGATACATGAAGTCAAGGGCATCTCGATCTAGGGCCTTGAGGTTGGAGATGATGATCTCATGCTCAAGGTGTTCTTCCAATCCTAAGATCTTGGCAAAGTCCTCAAATGTGACTGTATACTGCTCTCCATTGGTCATCCATGACATCCGGCGATTGCCAAAGGAGTGAAAGTAAACGGTCGAGTAGAATTGCACAATCACCTCAATGTTCCAGTCGTACTGGAAACCCATGATATCCTTGATTCCATGTCGCTCTGCTGCATTGATCACAGCATCAAATGCAGCATGCTTCTTCTGAGCCATGTAGTCCCAGTCAACCCACTGGGCATCAGTCACAGGAGTCTTCATCTTCATGTAGACGAGGCGATAGTAATCGCAGTGGAAGTCACACCAGAACCTAGGGTCGGCGGTGGACTTCTCATACTTATAGACATTCTCGTCTCTGAGCCTCCTGGCCTTCTCAGCTCCTTTTCCTTTGAAGGTATTAGCTGAGAGGTTGGGCTGACGGTTTGGATTCCGTGCTGGACTGTGCATCACCAGAGGCTCAGCAGCCTGAGCCTTCCCTTTTTCCCGAATCACCACTCCTCCGGGTGCCTTCTTGGCTGGCACCTTGATGGAGGGCTTCTTCTTTTTCGGCTCAACTGGAGCCGGGGCTTTTCCCTTCTTTGGGTCGCGTTCGACCCTAGAGGCAGTCTCTTCTTGGGCTGGCTCCTTGCCCTTCGCTTTCTCGCCAACAGTGACGAGCTTCTTTCGCTTAGGAGCGCTGGCCTCAGCAGCCCTGGAGTTGTGGGCCTCCCTATCCTCTCTTTTCTTCTTCCTCAGCTCATGGAGGGATTCCGCGGTGGCACGAGCAATGGCTTCATCCTCATTATAAATGCTCGCAGCCACCTTGGATGCTTCGAGTGCCTTGAGCTTTCTTTCCTCCTTGGCCTTCTGCGCCTCAATTAGCGCAGCCTTAGTCCGAGCCTCGGCAATTTGGGCCTTGGTACGCCCCTCGAGGTGGACACGCGAAGGAGAGCGCTCGGAGTTCGACATTCTGTAAAAAGATGGAGGAAGGAAGATATGAGCCTAGGAAGAAGAAGTATTGCCGAAAAGATCTCGAGAACCAACTAGAAGTAGGGTTTGCCCTGTGCAGACCGGACTTGTCCGCCCCAGGGACGGACTAGTCCGCTGGCCGGACTTGTCCGCCTGGTGGCCGGACTAGTCCGGGTTACACAGGAAGAACCCTAACCCTAATCAATTCATCGAAAAATTTGTGAATCAATGCGCAATACTCCTAGGCTATGATCGCAAGGATGTATGGAACAACATTAACGAAGATGTTCCTATCAAAAACTTGAAGAATCAAGAATGGGGCTAGTTTTTGAGGAACGGTGAAATACCTTCAAAAATCCGCTTGATTCGTCGAAATCGGCGTGGATCTCGAAGATGGAGCGCGGGGAAGTGGTCCCTAACTCCCAAAGGCTTCGATGCGCGGATTGGAGTTGAGTTTTGGTGGTTGGAGCGCAAAATCGCCGATTCGGGGGCGGTTGTGCGCGTGTGGAAGTTTGAGAGGCAAATGAGAGAGAGAGGGGGGGTTTGGGCCGCCTGGGGGTTTAAGTCCCCAAGGGCCGGACTAGTCCGGTTAAGGGGCCGGACTAGTCCGGTCTGCGGACCAGACCCAGACTAGTCCGGGTCCGGACTTGTCCGGTTGAAGGCCGGACTAGTCCGGTGTGCGGACTAGCCGCGGACTAGTCTGACCCGGACTTGTCCGGCCGTAGGGACGGACTAGTCCGGTTCAGCTGGGCTGAAAAAGAATATATTTGGGTTTTACCCATAGAGTTAAGTCCTTTTGCACGAGTACAGCAAGGAAAACATGACAAGCATGATTGTGAGCCAATAAGGAACAACTTATGAACATTTTCATGAGGAAAATAGATTTCTCAAACAAATTTGAGGAGAAATCGACATAGAGAGGAGTTTTTCGAAATGTGGCTCAAAAAATATGAGGAATGGTGCTTTAAGCCACGTTTCGAGAATCCAACACATTGAGCTCACTTCTTAGCTCACAGAAACGCTTCTCGTCAAGAGGCTTTGTGAAAATGTCCGCAAGTTGATGTTCCGTCCTCACATGCGAAATCTCAATGTCTCCCTTCATTGAGTGATCTCGCAGGAAATGGTGTCGAATGTCTATATGTTTGGTCCTAGAGTGTTCCACCGGATTATGGGCTATCTTGATTGCACTCTCATTGTCACACAAGAGTGGAATTTTACGCAAGTTAATCCCATAGTCCCTAAGAGTTTGTCGCATCCAAAGAAGTTGTGCACAACAACTTCCGGCCGCAACATATTCCGCTTCGGCGGTGGATAGAGCAATAGAGTTTTGCTTCTTGGAGGACCAAGACACAAGAGATCGACCTAAGAATTGGCACGTACCCGATGTGCTCTTCCTATCAACTTTGCACCCCGCATAGTCCGCATCGGAATATCCAATGAGGTTAAACTTGGATCCTTTGGGGTACCAAAGTCCTAGGGTAGGTGTGTGTACAAGGTATCTCAAGATCCTTTTAACGGCGGTCAAATGACAAGCCTTGGGTGCTGCTTGAAAGCGTGCACACATACACACACTTAGCATGATATCGGGCCTAGATGCACAAAGATAGAGGAGTGATCCGATTATAGACCTATATAGCTTTTGATCCACACTTGGACCGTCCTCATTTAGGTCTAGGTGTCCATTTGTCCCCATAGGGGTTTTGATGGGTTTTGCTTTGTCCATGTCAAACTTTCTTAGAATGTCTTGAGTATACTTAGTTTGACTTATGAACGTCCCTTCTTTGAGTTGTTTCACTTGAAATCCTAGAAAGAACTTCAATTCACCCATCATGGACATTTCAAATCTCTCCGTCATTATCTTGGAGAACTCATCACAAAACACCTTATTTGTGGAACCAAATATGATGTCATCCACATATATTTGGCACACAAAAAGATCCTCATTGAAGTGTTTTGTGAAAAGGGTATAATCCGCTTTTCCTATCCTAAAACCATTTTCAACTAGAAAGTCTCTTAGGCACTCATACCAAGCTCTAGGAGCTTGCTTGAGACCATAAAGAGCCTTTCGTAATTTGTAAACATGGTTAGGATAGTCTTGATCTTCAAACCCTGGAGGTTGCTCTACATAAACTTCTTCCTTGATTGGGCCATTAAGGAATGCACTCTTAACATCCATTTGGTAGAGTTTGAAGTCATGATGAGTAGCAAAGGCTAGTAATATCCGAATTGACTCAAGCCTAGCTACGGGGGCAAATGTCTCATCAAAGTCCAATCCCTCAACTTGTGAGTATCCTTTTGCCACAAGTCGTGCCTTGTTCCTAGTTACCACGCCATGTTCATCTTGTTTGTTGCGAAACACCCACTTGGTTCCAACAATATTAGCTTGGGGGCGCTTGACAAGCTCCCAAACCTTGTTCCTTTCAAAGTTGTTGAGCTCCTCTTGCATGGCAACTACCCAATCCGGATCCCTTAAGGCATCTTCAACCTTATGTGGTTCCAAGGATGAGACAAAGGAGAAATGCTCACAAAAGTTTGCAACACGAGAGCGTGTAGTTACTCCTTTTGTGATATCTCCTAGAATGTTGTCAACGGGATGGTCCCGTTGAACACTTTGATGAACACGAGGATGCGGGGGTTGACCTCTTGAATTACTTGGTTCATCTTCTTCACTTTGGTCTCCCCCTTGATCCAAGCCTCCCCCTTTATCCAAGCCTCCATTATCACTTTGGGGAGCTTCTAGTGGATCTTCAACTTGTCCAATGGGGATTTGACCTACTTCATAATGATGATGGTCACTTGGGCTTTGAGATGATTCTTGAGGGCGAACATCTCCAAGTGCCATTTTCCTTAGAGCTTCTAGTGGAGGTTCCTCTTGATCAAGGGCATGTTGATCAACTTGCTCCACTTGAGAGCCATTGGTTTCGTCAAACACCACGTCACGTGCTACTTCAACAATTCCGGAGGATTTGTTGAACACACGGTACGCATGAGTGTTTGAGTCATATCCAAGCAAGAAACCCTCATCGGACTTTGAAGCGAACTTCGAAGTCCTAGGCTTCTTGTTGAGGATATAGCACTTGCTACCAAAGACCCGAAAGTAAGAAACATTGGGTTTCTTACCAATGAGAAGCTCATAAGGAGTCTTCTTGAGGAGGCGATGAAGGTACAATCGATTTACGGCATGGCAAGCGGTGTTAACTGCTTCCGCCCAAAACCGGTCCGATGTTTTGTACTCATCTAGCATCGTCCTTGACATCTCAATGAGCGTCCTATTCTTTCTTTCGGCTATGCCATTTTGTTGTGGAGAATAGGGAGCGGAAAACTCATGCTTGATGCCCTCCTCATCTAGGAACTCTTCTACTTGCATGTTTTTGAATTCGGTGCCATTGTCACTCCTTATAGCCTTTATCCTTAAGGTGAACTCATTTTGAGCTCTCCTTAGGAATTTCTTGAGGACACCGGGAGTTTCACTTTTATCATGCAAGAAGAACACCCAAGTATATCTAGAGAAGTCATCAACGATGACTAGACCATACCTGCAACCACCAATGCTAATGTAAGCAATGGGGCCAAAAAGATCCATATGGAGTAACTCCAAAGGTCTAGTTGTCGTCATGACATTCTTAGAGGGGTGTTGAGCTCCTACTTGCTTTCCCGCTTGGCAAGCACTACATGGCCTATCCTTTTCAAATACTACATCCTTTAGGCCACGAACATGCTCACCCTTAAGGAGCTTTTGAAGGTTCCTCATTCCAACATGGGCTAGCCTTCTATGCCAAAGCCATCCCATGTTGGCTTTTGCCATTAAGCATGTGTCAAGTTGAGCTTTATCCGCGGTGAAGTCCACAAGATAGAGCTTTCCCTTGAGCACTCCCTTAAAGGCTATCGAGTCATCACCTTCTCTAATGACATTCACTCCCTCACTAGTAAACACACATTTATATCCTCTATCACATAACTGTGATATGGATAGGAGATTATAGTCAAGAGAATCAACATGCAACACATTTGATAAGGTATGTAATGAGGAGATAGAAATTTTACCGGAGCCAAGGATTTTCCCTTGGCTATTGTCCCCAAAGAAGATTCCTTCACTTGGGTCCTTATTCTCCTCATACTCTATGAACATGCTTCTCTCTCCGGTCATGTGGTTGGTGCACCCGCTATCCAACACCCATTTCGATCCACCGGAGGAGTATGCCTACAAAACAAGTTTATGCCTTCCTTTTAGGTACCCAAGCTGAGTTGGGTCCTTTCACGTTAGTAGTTAGGCATTTGGGCACCCACACGCAAGGCTTGGGGCTCTTGCGGAGTGGCCCAACATATCTAGCAAACATTTTGCCGTGTTTGTTCCTCTTTAGCACATAGGATGCATCAAAATCATGAAATAGAGGATGCAATTCAGATTTAGGCAGTTTGTTGCTTGAGGGTGAGTTCTTTTCATTTTTAGTTTGGGATGAACTCCCCTTAACAAAGACAATCATGTCTTTGCCATACTTGGAGGTTTTGGTGTTATGCCTTGCACCTCTAGTATAGCCAAGACCATCCTTGACATGGGGTGGTCTTGTGTTGGTGAATGCACTTCGTGCATATGCCACCTTTTCCTTGTCAAAGATGGCACCCTTAGGTGCTTGTTTGCCTTGTGCTAGGTTGAGTTCATCCTTAAGTTTAAGGATCAAGTTGGAGCACTTGCAAGGTGATGTTGCCTTGGATGAGGCCTTTGAGGAGGTTGAGCTCTTGAGGGAAGAGGTTACATTGTTCTTGAGTGACTCAATTTGAGTCTCAAGGATCTTGTTAGCTTTTGACAAGCTTCCAAGTTCATCCTTGAGCTCAATCGACTTCTCCTCAAGACTTGAACACGTTTTCTTGCAAAGTGCAAGTTCGTGTTCCAATGCCTTGCTCTTCTCTCTTTCGAGCTCAAGGAGCTCATCAAGCTCTTGACATCTCTCCTTCTCAAGGATGAGCATGTCCTCCTGTCTATTGATGAGATCTTCCTTCTCAAAGATCTCATCCATAAGCAACTTCATCCTACGCAAGGTGCTTTTGCTTATGTCCTTAAACATATGCTCATTTTCACTAGCACTATCAAAATCATCATGTGAGGAAGTTGGGGAGGAAGGATGAGATGTTACCTTTCTCTTTCCTTCCCTTGCCATAAGACAAGTAGGCTTGTGGTCGTTGTTGAGGTTGGGGAAGAGCTTGCCTCCCTTGGAGTTCCTCCCGATGGCTATGGTGGCCATCTTCTCCTCTTCTTCTTCGGAGGAGGACTCATCGTTAGAGTCCCACTCCTTCCCCAAATGGGCTTGTCCGGAGGACCTCTTCTTCTTGAAGAATCTCCTTTCTTGAGGCTTCCCTTCCTTCTTCTTCTTCGTTTCTTCGTGTGGGCAATCAGCGATGAAGTGCCCATACTCGCCACAGTTGTAGCAAGACCTTCTTGATTTGGGTCTTGCTCTTTCCTTTCCCTTGCCTTCATGGTTGTGCCCCCCTTTCTTCCTCCTCATCATTCTCTTGAATTTGTTGATGAAGAAGGCCTCCTCCTCATCGGTGTCGAGGCTCTCCTCATCACTTTCTTCTTGCTCCTTTGAAGAGGGCGTTGCCTTGAGTGCAACGTTCTTCATCTTGGAGGCGGTGAACTTTTGGAGGTCGTTGTAGAAGAGCGCCTCCTTCTCCATGATTTCATGGTTAATGATCCTCCCAAGGACCTCCTCCGGGGTCATTTGAGTGAACCCCGGGCTTTCCCGAATCATGGAGCATAAAGAGACGTTCCTAGGCATGAATGCCCGGATCATCCTCTTCACCACCTCGTGGTCGGTCCACTTGGTGCAGCCATAAGATCGGCTCTTGTTGATCAGCACTTTTAGCCGGTTGTACATGTCTTGGGGGGATTCACCATCCAAGATGGCAAATCTCCCAAGCTCTCCTTCGATGAGCTCGATCTTGGCCTCCTTGACCACTCGGTTTCCCTCATGCGCCGTCTTGAGGGTGTTCCATATGTCTTTGGCCACTTCAAGGCCATCGACACGGTTGAACTCATCTCTAGAGAGAGATGAGATGATCACACCCGCAGCTTGAGCGTTGCGGTGGATGAGGATGGCTTGTTCTTGAGTTATGTTGTCCTCATCCTTTGGAATCTCCACCCCGGTCATGACAATTTGCCACAACGCTGGGTTGAGTGACACGAGGTGGATCTTCATGTTATGTTTCCACATACCGTAGTCCGTTCCATCGAATTGGGGAGGTTTCCCCAATGGGATGGACAGGTAGTGGTTGTTGGCGGCAAGGCGTTCATAGTTGAACCCTTGCCGGTTGTAGTTGACTCCACCGCCACCGCTTGATTGGTTTGATGGATCAATCTTGGAAATGTTCAACTTCTCCCGGAGCTTCGCCTTGAGTTGGCGAGTCTCCTCATGGTCCGTTGGCTTATCTTGATAAGCCAACGTCTCCTCACGGGTCTCCTCGTAGTTGCTGCTCGATGCATCATCATTCACCACTCCGGCCATCTCTCCGAGTTGTTAGACTCTTTGTGGAGAGTCCTGCTCTGATACCAATTGAAAGTTGCCTAGAGGGGGGGTGAATAGGCTAATTGACCTGCAAATGACTCAATAAAACGAGATTAAATTACAGGGGGCGGACTAGTCCGGTCAGGGGGCGGACTAGTCCGGTCAGCCTGCGTGAATAACCCTAAAAAGATGTTTCTAACAAGTTTTAGGGGATTTTCTCAATGCTACAAGTGAGTGTATGTTTAAGTCAAGTTGAGCAACAACCTAAACAAGAGCAAGTCAAGTTTCCACAAGTTTGTAGCAATGCGGAATATGAAACGAGACTACCAACTCTAGAACAAAGTAATCAATAGAGTAAATGCGAAGAACACAAGGAGACAAGGATTTTATCCCGAGGTTCGATCCCACACAAGGAATCTACGTCCTCGTTGAGGAGTCCACAAAAGGACCGGGTCCAACAACCCTTCCCTCACCAAGTTTACCGCACGGGCCTAACTTGGTTCTCCACTAATCACAACGGTGATTACAAAGTTCGTTGGGGCTTCTCACAAACTGAGGCTCCCACACCACAAAGATGATCAACACAGTAAAACAAACTCAATACACAGCCCACAAAGACTCAACGAGTGCAAGAGATCAAACCGGGAGCACAAGCGCGATGTTCTTCCTCTTCTCCACCTCACTAAACCCTAATCCACTCAAGAATTAGTTTTAGAGGGAAAGTAGGCAAGAAGGGGGCTTAGGAGTGCTCCAAGTTGGCTGTGGCGGCGCTAGGGTTTGAGTTTTTCCAAGGGTGTTTGAAATGAGGCCGGGGGTCCCCTTTTTATAGAGGTCCCAACCCCAATTTGCTGACTTCAGCAAAAGGACGGACTAGTCCGGCCACTGGCCCGGACTAGTCCGGCCTAGGGGACCACTGACTCCTTTGTCAGGTCCCGACAGCTGACACACGATCGTCACGCTACCCGCCAAACTTCAAATTCAAACGGTCACTTCCAGAACGGACTAGTCCGGTCAACACCGGACTAGTCCGATCACACACAGAGCCTTCTGCTCCAGGTGAAAACGGACTAGTCTGAGGACCACGGACTAGTCCGGCCCCTAGGGCGGACTAGTCCAGTCCTCCCAGACTTAGCCATAGAAGCACCTTTTCTTAGCCAACCCGGACTAGTCCGGCCCCACGGGCGGACTAGTCCGTTCTCACTCAGGACCTCTTGGTCCGGTCCAAAACGGACAGGTCCGTGGTTTTGGGACTTCATCCCAAAACCCACTCACAGCTAGCCGGACTAGTCCGGTCACAAACGGACTAGTCCGATCTCAGTCAGACCCTTCTGGTCCGGCCAGAAACGGACTTGGCCGGCCAGGGACGGACTAGTCCGGCCTCCTGCACGGACTAGTCCGGCCCTACGGCCAGACCACTCAATCACTCATTTCTTTCATAGGTTTGACCTCTAAACCACTTTGAGCTCCCAAACTTGATCTCAATGCACTTGACACACACACCCTCCTATTACTACGGCTAGTCTAACTCAAACACGCTAGAAACCCTAGTTTCTACGCTTCGAGTTGACTCCGTTTCCTTCCTTTTCCTTTTTGAGGGTTTGCGTCTCCAATTGAGTCCATACCTGTGCTAAGATCACTTGAGCTCATTAGCGACTTAATTGTCGTCATCAATCATCCAAAACCCACGGGGAACCTAGATGCACTTTCAAGAAGGTCGCGAGCTCCTCGCGGAAATCCATGGAGGCGAGTGCGGGAACCATGCTTCTTCTCGCACGCTGGTCGGTAAATCCTTTCGGCATGACTTTTACTAGCCTACAACACTTCAGGATGCGATTGAGCTAGTGAAAAAATGTGAAGTGTGCCAGTTCCACGCAAAACAGATTCACACACTGGCTCAGTCACTACAAATGATACCTCCTACTTGGCCATTCGTTGTGTGGGGCATGGACATCTTGGGACCTTTCCCAAAAGTCGTCGGAGGTTACAGGTTCCTGTACGTCGCCTTTGACAAGTTCACCAAGTGGCCGGAAGCAACTCCAGTTGTAACAATCAACAAGCAATCAGCAATCAAGTTCTTGAAGTCCATTATATGCAGATTTGGAGCTCCAAACAAAGTCATAACTGACAACGAAACTCAATTCACAAGTGCTGCATTCCAAGAATATTGTGAAGACCTCGACATTCAACTCAGCTACGCCTCAGTAGCTCATCCAGCAAGCAATGGCCAAGCCGAGAGAGCAAATGCAGAAATCTTAAAAGGACTCAAGACGTGCACATATGAGCGCCTGAAAAAGCACAGAGCTAACTGGATTGAGGAGCTTCCATCCACATTGTGGGCGAACAGGACAACTCCAAACCGGTCAATCAGGGAAACTCCATTCTTCCTGGTGTACGGAGTTGAAGCAGTCCTTCCTCCGGAGATCATCTTGGGGTCCCTCCGTGTCCGGACCTTTGATGAAGCCACGCAGGACCAGCTCCAGCATGAAGACCTTGACCTCGTCGACGAGGGAAGGTGCCAAGCAGCTGTTCAGAGCACACATTATCGCCAAGCACTCCAGCGCTATCATCAAAGGCATGTGCGCAACCGACAACTCGAGGAAGGCGATCTGGTGCTTCGTAAGATACTAACTCGGGAAGGAATGAATAAACTTTCCCCTAACTAGGAAGGTCCATTCTGAGTGATCAAAGTATCTCGTCTCGGATGCGTTCGCTTGGCAACAGAGGATGGGATTCCACTTCCTAATCCTTGGAACATCGAGCACCTCCGTAGGTTTTATGCTTAGAATCACGGAGGTGAGTCTATAATTACACATGATGTATATTATAGAGTCGATAAACATACAGGAGTAGGACCTCCGGGAGAACATCCGGACCCCTTCGGGAGGGTCCGGGAAGTTCAAGTACACTTGATACAGTCACCGTACTAAAAAGTGTAACTACCTACCATGGGTTAGTACAAGATGTATAACACACTTAGCTTGGTTCTGCACCCTAAGTGTGTCCTTGTCACCCCTGTAATCCAGACCTATGATGAAAGACATTGTTGTGTAAAAACAGACTCCACATGCATTTATTTTTGTACAAAGCTCAACCTATCAAATTATTGTTTTTAACCTTCTTGTCTATAATGAAGTTGTGCAATTCTTTATTAGTTTTTACCTAAGTTATTCATATGCGTTGCAAGTTATATTGTTGATCTCTTTGGGTCTTAACATGTTGTATAGTCTACTTGCATGAACGTCAAGCCAACATAGGTCCGGAGTGTGCTATCGACCTAGCCTGGTCCTGCACCCTAAGTACGCCATTCTACCTACACTCCGGCAGGCCTCAGTAGGGTGAGTACTAAAAAAGCATATGGGTCCGGAAGAGTTACATCAATATACTTGCTACCATATCGAATTACTTTGGAATAAAAACTCAAGAAAGAACAATAAGACACATGATTTATAGACAGGAGGACGAATTTTACTGTTTTCTTGTATTCAATGTGCAGGAAAAACATAAATTCAAAGGGATGGTGGTTGACGTCGGAGCTACTAAGCTCCAAAAACCCCTGGGGGGTCTAACTTCAACTATTCGTGTGGCGACATTAGGAGCTACCAAGCTCTGATAAATCCTAAGGGACCAATCATCAACATTTTATATGTTGATATTGGGTACTGTCGGAGCTACCAAGATCCACCAACCCCAGGGGGCCTGCCGTCGACGCATCAGAAATGAAGACTTCGGACCTAAAATGTAAAAGTGATAAGCGTTCAAGTCCTCAAGATACTGCAAATCTTTTGGTACATTTACACACTTCAATTGTGCACATATACCAGGGGCCTAACAAGACAGAGCACATTGTATTGAAGACAAAAATAAAGTGATGTTCATGGCAAAACGGATTTCATTTATTTTGAAGAACTGGATTACAAAATTGGGATTATAGTAGAAGGCAAAAGGAAGAGGTCCTAGCTATTGGAGGATCTAAGTTCTGCGGAAGAATGTGGTGACTTTCTGGGCAACCTCTTGGACGCTGGCCTTGGCGGCATCTTCCTCTTCAGCAATGGGACCTTCAAGAGCCGGGTCCAGGGAGAATTGGGGGTCTCGGCTTACGTAACACGTCAACACATATTCTGCGACGTTGGTAGCCAAAGACTTCCCCTCTGTCTCTAGTTGGTCCGCAATAACATTGCCCATCGTGTCGAGTTTGCCGCCAGCACCATTGTGGGCCACCAACGCTCGGGCCAAGTCCAACTCTGGGTTGTCCGGACGTACATGACTGAAGCCTAGTGGTGTCAGCGCATCATTGGCACGACCTAAGAAGTCCCACACTTGAATGGACTCTGTCTCCTTCAAGCTCCGCAGCTCCTCCATCGACTTCCAGGCGGCCGCTAGCTCCGAACCTTTCTGAGCGAGGCGCTCAAACAATTTAGCATGATGTTGCATACTCTCAGCAACTTGCTTCTCACGGTCGGTCAGGTCTGTCTCCCGGAGGTGGATGCGGTTCCGCCTTTCCGCCAAAGTCCTACTCCCTGCCTTTCACCTTCCCTTCCCTGGTGGCAACATCAGCTTCTCTTTTCGAAAGCTCCTGCCTCAGTTTCAAGTACTTCTCCTTTTCTTATTTACTCCAAAGATCCAGCTTCTTGCTGCAATCTGCCAAATTTGGTTCACCCAGAGTCAATTTCTGGGTGATCTCCGCCTCCCTATTTACAACATTCTTTTGCTGCTCCAGGAGCTTTTTTTCCCTTGCCTCCAGGTCTGCCGGACACTTCAGGAGAACCTCATTCAATTCATTGAGGTTTTTGTGACGCTCATCAGTAGCATCACGCCTCTCCTTGGCTAGGATCTCCCTGGAATTAGCGTCGAGTGCCCGGATTAGCTCAAGGATCTCTCAAGGATCTCCCTGGATTACAAAATAGGGTCCCACTCTACAAGAGAGGACCCCTGAGCTTCTGCAGCACACCGCTCCCCAGGAGCCCTTCAGCAGCAGCAGAAGAGGAACCCACTTGAGGAACTCCCACCTCCGGAGCAGAAGTTGAAGGTGCTACCTCCGGGCTTTCACTAGTTGGCTCTGAGGGTGGATGACTCGTTGCTACTTCTTCGTGCTGCTTCGGCTCTGGCCCAGGCACCTCCGGGATAGCTACTTCTAGGACAGCGGTCAGGGCTTCATCCAGCGCCCCTGCCACAGTCGGCTCAGACACTGACGCGTTGGTCACTTTCGGTCCAATGACCGAAACTTCAAGCATTTCCGACTCATCCGTCAGACCTTCAACCATTTACGACCCAATGGTCGGGACTTCGAGTGCCTCTGGATCAGTGGCCAGGGCCTCCACGACCTCTGGCACAAAGGCTGGAGCTTCTGGTACCGGTGCCAGAATCACATCTTCAACTTCTTCCCTGTGGTCAGGCGCTACCACGGGAGCTTCAAGTGAGGACTCCGAATCCATGTCCACAATAGTTGGCGTTGAAGCTATCGCGACTTCTGCCACCACTTGAGAAGTAGGCTCGGTGCTTGAAGCCAGAGCTTCGGCATGCACAGCCCCGGTTGCTGCGACAGGCACCGAAGTTCCTGACCCCTTCTTCGACACCCTGGAAATAAAGGGAAGAGAAGATTAAAGACACATCAAAAATAAGACTAGCATTTAAGGTTAGAAATCAATGCTTACCTAGGGATACTACCACCCAGGTCACCTCGGAAACTCTTCTTTTGAGGCCCAGAGCCAGAGCCCACCAAGTCTGGTGAGACAACGGCTTTGGACCTCACTTGAGGGCCACTTGCAGCAGCCGAAGTCCTCTCGGCCGGAGCTTCTCTTAGCCGGGAAGAACTCCCGGGTCTGGAGCTTTTAGCCGGCACTGAGGCCGGGGTTGACTGCCCGAAGTTGGCGCCCCTGAAAGATGCCTGCGTCGGAGAAGGCATAGTCACAGAGGACCAACCCCGCCGGGGAGAAGGAGCCATTGTAGAGGGAGCAGCCCTGACGGACCTCCCGTCAGCATGCTTCAGCTTCCTCTTCTGACTAGAGGGTTCGGGCGGCTCCTTGCCCTTACCCTTGCCTATGTCTTCAACCCTCCGGCTCAGGGCAGAGGTAGGCCCTCCTTTGAAAGCTCCAGGGATTACCACCTTGGAGGTAGGATGCATTTCCACCTCACCAAGGTCGTCAAGCGCTAGCATCTTCCTCCAGAGCTCTCTGCTGAACTACGCCTCCATGTTCAGAGGCGGGAAAGTTGCCGGCGGAACTAAGTCGCCGCCGTCGACGTTTATCCCATGTTAGAATTTCTTGAGATGAAGCTTCAAAGCTTCATCATCCAAGTTGGATTTCAGACTAGTTTCAATCCGGTCGTCATCCATCACGCTGTTGGGGGCCCAAGCGAGCTTCTCCCTCTTCCTCAGCAGAGCCCATCTGTTGACCAAAAAGTTGCAGAAGACCATCTGGGGAGTCACTCCACCCTCCACACATTCGCGGATCCTAGTCAAGACGGGATTGAAGGCATCTGACAGCACTGGAACTACACTCCAAGCGTCGGTGTCAACGTTGGGGAGTCCTTTGGGCAGCTCCAACCTCTCGTGCTCCTCCACTGCAACGATGATCCAATCCTTTTTCTAGTCATCCCATTTGCCGGAAGGAAATGACTTCAAGTATTTGTAAGGGCAGTTATTGCGCTTCACGAAATAGTATAAGCCAATAAGCTCAGTCCCCTTGCCGGTGGTGTGGATGGTGAAGAAGGTGCGAAACAGCTCAATGCAGGGGGGAACACCCACCCACATCTCACAAAAGTGGACAAAAGTCGCCACTAGAAGAAGAGAATAGGGGCCAAGATGATACAACTGGAGACCATAAAAGTCTAATAGCATCAAAAGAAAGGTTGAAAAAGGTGGGATCAATCCCACCATGGTGTACGCAGAGAAGTACACCATATCGCCATTACGCTCCTTCTTGAACAGGAGCTCGCCGGTGTGGATCAGATGGCTGAAGGAGTCACTGGACCACCCCTTGTAGGTCTGGACCTTCATCAAATCATCCCTGCTCTTGAGGCGGCTCTTGAGAAGACCCAACTCCATCACGGCAAAGTGGAGTGAAGGAAGAGAAAGCTAGGCGAAGTTTGGGAGGCTCAGAGTGCAAGTTTGATCAAAAGCGTAAAGAGTCCCCAAACAGCGCACACTTTCCTTCTTAAGTAAGCCTCCGCGACGCTTGGATGGACACCACATGCAAAGCGGGGTCACATTTCAAAAATCTACCCCGTCCATGATGAATGGGCCCGGGGCCACCCCGACGAAGAGATCGAGGATATTACCCCATGCGAACCATTGTCATGATGGGCGGCAGGAGACCCAAAGGTGGCACCCTGACAAGGCGCTCGGAACCGATATGGTTTATGTATCGGGAACTGGCGACCTTCAATTGCGTGAGATCCGCACTCAAAGATCTCATCTGCCACATTCATAACAAGCCACGCGGCGATGGTTTAACCCCCATACCATCACCCCAACGGCACATTACAAGACTTTTGAAGTCGAGGCGTGGGAATCAAGGATGGCCCCACCTTTGGTAGAATAACCTAACCCAAAGGATTTCTCCCAAAGTGGGCCCGGGGGACACTATCGGTACCTTGCGTACCGGGTACCTTATGATACCACAAGAAGTGCAGAAGAGTTCTACCCGTCAAAATTGAAGGCCCCTCAGTCCTCACATGTCATATAACACCGAACCCGCATCCCTCATATGGGTAGCTCCGGAGATCGACACGTGTAATGTAAATCCGGAGCTAGACTCTTGGCACTGGGAAGCTCCGCGATCAACACATGTATAATGACTCCGGACCTAACTCCCAGCAGAGGGAAGCTCCAGTGTTGACATGTGCACAGCGGTGCCAGAGCTACCTCCCCGCAAAGGGAAGCTCCGAAGCTGCCACGTGTGGGGCCTTCAGACCTTCATCAACGTATATACTGGCAGATCTCCTTCAGCACGGACATTCAAGGGACAGTTAAAGCAGTAGTTACATGATTTGATTACGTGTCGTTAATATTGTATTAACGACACACTATTAGAGCATTGTTAATAGGAGGTAACGCTGCCATTAAGGCACGTAATCACACTATTAACCATGCTTAATACCCATAGACAGTGTATTAGGCTATTTAATATGTCAGGGCCACATGTCGGGCCAGGCTAAGGATGTAACGGTTAGTCCTTGGACTATAAAAGGACTGAGCCGCATGACACAGGGGACAAGTCCAAGCTGAGCCAGAGACTACACTTTCTAGCAATTGATAATACAACACACACACAGTCCTTGGAGTAGGGTATTACGCTCAGGCGGCCCGAACCACGTAAATATCTGGTGTCGCCATCTTGATCTTGATCTCTGCGTGCTCCAACCGAAATAAGAACCTCCGGGGCTACACTTTAGTAGTACCGGGGAAAGTGTCGTTGCTACACTTCGACAGCGCGCGTCTCATGTCTCTAATGACCGTGTAAAGTCGTCTGTTATGACTTAAAGAAAGGAGATACACTATCTTTGAGCTTGTCTCGCACTTATGCTGATCGGCAACGCGCTAGCCACTCGTCTCTGATGACAACGTAATCCAAGACGTGACGACTGAGGCGCACGGTTTGTTCGTCTCTCTTCTTCGTTCGAGCACGTCTCGGATGAGACTTTCTTACGTAGTGGAATGGCAGGATACTACCAGCAATTCTACAAATCTTGAGCCGAGACCAGATGATTGGGATAGATGTCTGTTATAAAAGGTGATAATCAAATTGCGGAGGTGTGGGATAATTGCAATCATAGGTTTGTGGTCAGAGCATGTTCCAAGGAGTGTTCATGTGATGAGTGGCAACATATTGGGAAACCTTGCCAACATGCTTTGTCTTTCATAATAGCTCAACAAATCAGAAATGTGGTGATGGAGGATGTCTATGACTACTATTTTATGATCAATGTTACAAAGCAATAGTGATACTGACGAAGATGTTAGCCACAGAATCAAGATCGGGTGGATGAAGTGGCGACAAGCATCTAAAATCTAAAATCTTATGTGATAAGAAGGTCACACAAAAATTGAAAGGAAAATTCTATAGGATGACGATTAAACCGGCGATGCTGTATAGAGCAGAATGTTAGCCAACTAAAAGGCAATATGTCCAACAAATGAGTGTTGCTGAGATGCCCATGCTACGGTGGATGTGTGGTCACACAAGAAGATACAAAATTAGGAACAAGGTGATACGTGATTGGGTAAGGATGGCACCGATTGAGGAGAAGCTAGTCCAACATTGGCTACGGTGGTTTGAGCATATCCAGTGGAGACCTCCAGAAGCACCGGTTAACAATGGGATTATAAAGAGTAGAGAAAATTTTAGGAGAAGTAGAGATCGACCAAGGTTGATATTGCAGGAAGCGGTGAAACAAAACTTAAAGGAGTGGGACATATCTAGAGATTTGGCTCATGATAGGACTGCATCGAAATTAGCAATTCATGTGTCAAAATCTTAGTTTATTCATATTTTGTTACTATTATCTTCTTTCTTATTAATCCATTTCTAAAATAAATAAAATGTAGAATCTTATTTTATTTGTATTTTTTTTACTGTCATCTTACTTTCTATTACTTCTCTTCAAAAAAATTTGGGTTTCATTTCTACCTGACCCCAACTTGTTTGGGCCAAAGGTTTGATTGTTGTTGTTGTTGTTATTATTGTTGCATCTTCCTCTATTATGTTCATATAAATTATTTTTACTAACATATTGTCTTCTTTGCATACATCTTAGTATGCTTATGGGAGACGACACATCTCAAGAGGATTTTTCTTCTCTGTCTTTACATATCACTATCACACCAGAGAGGCCAACTACAACAAGGGAGCTAATAATGCAAGAGAGTCCTGGAATTATGAGAAGAGGGTAAAAAATTACTAACTTCATTAATGCATTATGTTTATAAAAAATGTTACTAATATATTGTCTCATGTGAAGGCATCTTAATATGCTCATGAAAGAAAGCACATCTCAAGAAGTTTTTTCATCTCATACTTTACAAACCAGTACTATAGCTCCAAAGAAGATGACTCCAAGAAACACCAAGAGGATATTAAATATCTGATGTTTCCTGATTTCAAAGATGTCATACGAACTTTAGAGACTAGCATATTATTCATTTTGTAATAATAGTCTTATAAACTATTGTGGTCATATGACTTCTGTTAATAAATTAGTTTTCAATTGTGAATGTTGTTGAACCAATCTAAGAGGAACTAGATGGTCATATATTAAGAAGGAAATAGACACTCAAATTCGCTTCCAAAAAGCTTTGAAGTTGGATGGTCAGGGTGTACACAACAACCCTTAGCCAACTGAGCTAGGCTCAGTTTCTGTTTTCAATAGTGAATGATGTATACATTCTTGCCTTCATTTTTATTGTTTCTGTAATGAATGAATGAAACTCCCTGGTTCAGTTATTATTTTTTTTTTTTGCATGTGCTGTTTACAGCCGACATGTCTGCTGTTTACAGCCGGAACTGGGCAAGTCTGTTGCACCACTTCACAGAATGCTATTAGTCTCTCCCTGTTGTCGAGCTGTACGGCCTGAGAAACAAAAAAGTTTAATTCCTTGATCGTTCCTTGGCCTTAAAATGCTGCAACGTTTGGTGTAGATAAAACGCAGTATGTGAATGCTGCAACATGTGGTTATGATGGCGGCAGAGAAGGAAACAATTAGATTAGGATGGGAAAATAGAATGGAGGGGGCATTTTAGTCAGTTCAGATGTTATGTAAATAGGAAAAAAGAAAAGTAATTAAAAGACTTAAAATGATCCAGAATCCTATTTTAACGGTTGATCAATAGAAGTTCTATTTTATCGAAGCTCACAGGATAAGTTCTATATTGTTGAAGCTCTTTAATTAGAGTTCTAAAATAGCAATCGTCTCCTCACCACGGCGACACCCGTGCGCGAACGGCTAAGGCTATCTCCAACAACGTAGCCCAAATAAGGGAGCTGATTGGGCTAGCTGGAAGAAAATATATGTAGCCCATTTTATATTATCTCCAACAGTAAAACTAAAATAGAGTAGATATAACAGAATATTGCGGGAAATCTTCTCCCACGATCTCGGCGTACATACTCGGCAATTTCGCGAGCATCCACGGAAAAGCGAGGATGTACAAAGGGATGTACGGTTGGGCTGGGAAGTACAAAGGCTACAAAGGCAAGCCAACGCTCATATTGGAGGTAGTAGCAACACAAGATCTACGGATTTGGCATGCTTTTTTTGGACTTCCCGGATCTCATAATGATATAAATGTGTTGCAAAGGTCTCCAGTTTTTGATGATTTGGCTAATGATAACACACCCCTGGTTGATTTTTTTGTTAATAGGAATCCATACAGCCTTGGATACTACCTATCTGATGGGATTTATCCTGATTGGGCAACTTTGGTTAAGAGCATTAGTGCACCAGTTAACAACAAGCAGAAGGTATATGCAACACAACAAGAAGCCTGTAGAAAAGATGTTGAAAGAGCTTTTGGGGTACTTCGGTCAAAGTGGAAGATTTTGCATGGACCAGCTCGTCTTTGGAATCAAAAAGACTTGAACTCTATTGTTCGTGCCTGTGTCATCCTTCACAACATGGTTGTAAAGGACGAACGTGGTGTTCAACTCCCCAACGTGCACCCGTTGGAGTGGCCAGGAAATGAGAATCCCGAAATCACACCACTTCGATCTGTTGCTGGAATTGATGAAATCGTTGAGGCTTACTCCGTAATTCAAGACAAAACAATCTCGCATTCGCTAAAAAATGATCTTATTGAGCATATGTGGGCATTATATGGAGCTGCATCCGGACCTTTTGCTACTAAGTAGATAGTTTTTAGTTCTTTCCATATTCTGTAATCTGTGTATCAGATTTGTGTTTCTTTTGTATTTTAATTCACAAGATTGTGACGCCTCTTTAGCTAATGAAAATTTATTTGACAATTGATTAAGTGTGGGTTCAGTTCATTATTTGCTGATGAATTGGTAAATGAACATATTATTTGTGATTCAGTCATCTGGTTACAGGAAAGTAATAACATTTTCTAATAAATCCTGCGGGGGAGGCAATACGTTTCCTTTTGCATCAGTGAGACTTCTGCTGCTCCCTCTGTTTGTCAAGAGAGCAGCTATACAGATTAACAAATCTGGAAGCATATTTAATGCTTTAACCACACGAGGAGCTGCAAGCTTTGCAATCCATCGAGCAGCTGCAACCAGGACAACAGTAATTGTGATGTAATTGAACCAGGACAGCACCAGGCTAATGTTACCATAAACATGATCAACGATAACACAACTCAGTATTGCTCACAAATAAGGTTTGCTAACAATGAGTACTGCTCATAAAACATGAAAGCTGACAAGATGAAAACAATGCAACAAAATAAATCTAAATCTTATTTTTCTGAGCTTGGTGGAACAGATATGCCTCGACGTTCTAATATCTTCTGCTGCATGGCAAGGTAGTAGGCCCTCACAGGAGGTGTAAGCTTCTCCAAATCTGCTCCCATAATCCCGAGTTCCACTGTTAGCAGTAGTGCCTTGCTCTGTTCTTCCTTCAATTTATTTCTTCTTTCAATATCTTCCTTCCTCTTCTCCATATCTTCCTTTTGCAGCTGCAACATTTGCTCGGTAAGTTTTATTTTATCCCTCTTCATGTTAAGAATTGCCTCCATCTGCATTTCTTGTTTCTCTTTCGCCTTTCCATTCCTTTCATGAATTTTTTGCAGCACATCCACCGCCGTGCTAGAGGAAGCAACATCTCCTCCATTTTCCTTCCTCTTTTTTGCACCATCACGACCCTCGGGTCTTGAAGTTGGATCATTTTCATTCTCGCTAGTGGATGGAGGTGTTGGTGTAGGTTTCATTGTAGGCGATGGACGGTTCAGTTCAAGCATTCGATCGCTCCACTTTGCTTCTTTGTGTAGCAGCTTCCAGTAATGCATGAAATGGAAAGTCTCTTTCGGCACTTTGTTCTCAAACATCGTGACAGCATCTTCTATCTGTTGCAACAAAAATACTATTAATTTCTTCAAATAACTGTGGCAACGTAAGATAATTCAATGCATGTTATACTAACCCTGTCTTGTTCACACTTGCCACTCTCATTCCTTCTATCCACAGCTGATTTGCATGCACAAAATTTATTGACCACCTTTTGAATAATCTGCCACCTATGTGTTATGGCCAACTGACTTCTAGACGAACCTCCGGGTTTGTGCTTACAAAAATACTCATGAATTCATTTATAGTATCCACCTGTGCTTTGATTAACCCCAATAATAGGATCCTTACTAATGTTGAGGAAAGCCGAGCATAGTATCTTATCCTCTTCTTGAGTGAAAGAACCTCCTCTTCTGGCAAGGTTCTTTTGCTTCGTTTGTTTTTTCGATGCTGAACTGGATTCTACAACAGGAGGTTCAAGTACAGTACCTTCACTCCCATTCATATACTGTACAAAGAACAAGTAAATACACTCATAAAAAATAAAAAGGTAAATTGCAGAAATACACATTAGTACTAAAATATACCTGAGATGCAGTCATTCGGTCTATTTCTTCAATAGATGTTGCATACTCGGGTTGCTGTCCATAAAAATCGTCTACATGAGACATGTTATCCATCCTATAAAGAAATCATAATAAAATACTACTCAGACCACATGAAAAGAAGCATGCAGATTTAGTATCAGCGGCTGGAAATAAGCATGAACATTTGATCAATATTTTATTGCACATGGAAGTAAGTGTCACAACACAACCAATACATTCAAGTCTGTACATTGTGTTAAGGACATAAAACACATGTACATCTAACACTGAATCAATGCAGCTGAGTAAACAATTGACCAAGATTAAGACTAATATCAACAGATGCAACCTGCTGTGTGGCAGGAAAATAACATGTTTTTGGCTGGATGGTGTTGCGCTCATAAAATAATCCTGATGCTAATCCACTAGGCACCAGCATCCTGACAGCTTCATCCATCAAATCTGCCAGGCACCATCAATCCTATCTGCCAGGCAGCTGTTCCCCACCCCCTCCACCGAGCCTAATTGAGCGCGCGGCTGGAGAGGGTCTGCTGTGCGCCACTAGCCAGCACTACATACATCAAAGCATCACTAGCTAGCACTAGCGCATCAATCTTTGCAGGATCAAAACGCGGCGAGATCTTCGGTCACCGTGGCTCCTCCACACGGCGCGCCTGCTCAACCAAGCCGCCAGATTTGCAGGACATAGAATCAGGCGCGTACCTGGTGGTCTCGTCGCTCGCCGCCGGTCTCCTCGATCTCGACTGGTGCCAGTATCCTCTCGGTTGGCGCCGATCTCCTCTTTCCTGTAGCGTAGGTTTTTTTTCCTGTCTGGTAGTTGAGATGGGAGAGGGGGAAAGCGCCCCTATGTTTGGGAGTCGGAAGGGAGGGCGCCCTCGATGGGCTTCGGGTATAGACTATCTGTTGGAGCATGTTTCAAAAGCCAAATAGGGTTTGGACACTCTAATAGGATATCTGTTGGAGATAGCCTAAGCCGCAGCCTGCAGAGGTGCCGCCTCGCTGGCCGCATCACCCCTGCCCCGGCCGTGGCAACCCGCTCGGGCTCCCTCACCTGCGTCTCCGCCTTTCCGGTCACCCGCAGTGCTACGCACGCTCCCTCTCCACTCCAGCGGTGCTGACCGTGCGCTCCTCTCCAGCGCCGCCCGATGCCTGCACGAGCTCGTCAAGCAGCAGTCCTCTCCTATGCTTCCTGCTATTTGTTCATTACCAATAAAGAACCTGTAAACTGTTTGCTGTATACCTCCTTGCTTTTTGTTCATTCCCATATACCTTCTTGCTGGTTACTCTCTCCATCTCAAATTACTTGTCACACTCTAGTTCATTTTTGAATTAGAGAATGATAAGTAATTTGGAATGGAGGGTATATTTTAATCAACCATTTTCTTCTTGCGATGACATTATAACAGGCGAACATTATGTGGAGATTGTGTTCATTTTGTCCATAGTATTGTTCACAGTATACAGATCGGTAACCCAGTTGCTACTGTTGTACTGATAGCTAGTCCACATTTTAGAAAAGCTATTCAATATATTAATATATGAGCAGATAATGAACGAAAGTAGAAGGGAATCTATCACCTATAGGAGTATAGAACACACTTCTTGGCTATAAAGGCTTAATAGCGATGTGTCTATTTGTGATGTATGTGACTAGTATGAAAACATGATATGATGTATGAGTATGATTATATTAACACTATATTAAGTCAACTAATTTGTTATCATCATTCCGGTATAATTATCATTTTTTGACCGTTATCGATATATTTTTGTTCCGACTTGTTAGTTTTCGAATAACTGACAATCCAGTATCCCGATCGTGTTTTTTCGTTTTCGCACCGTTTAAAAAATATGAAAACAAAATCAATATTGCTATTTTTTCTATCGTTTTCGATCGTTTTCATCTTTATCGGTAACGAATCAGACAACTTCCTGGTCGAGCGAGCCTTTGCCCGCAACCAATTCTACAAAATCCCTGCTCACGCACACGGAGATGGATGGAGAGATTGGAGACAAGGGGGATGGGTTCGAGGGATGAAGTGGGATGTGATGGAACGAATCCATTTTTTTTTGTGATGTTTATTTTGAGATAAGAGAGATGGGTTCATCTTAAAAAAGAATATCCTTCAGATTTGGGATGAGTTGGCTTTCAAAAATTAGTTGAATCAACTCATCCCACTTGGGCGGAGGGTCCCGACTACTGTGCAATCAGTAGTTTTGTGCAATCCGACTGCTGTGCAATTAGTAGTTTTGTGCAATTCTGCAATCTCTGATTTTCGGTCCTTGGATCATGATCCAACGGTGGACGAATATTTCGTACTTAAGTCCTCCCACCTGAGACGACCAAATATATGCAAAAAGACTCTGAGCTGATCCGGTACGTATCTTAGCCGATCTGAATCCGTCTTCCCCACTGCCAATCGAGCGTGCTCGTCGAAGGAGGATGCAAAGATTCGGTCGACGACAGGCGCCGCAGCCGACGACAGGCGCCGCATCTCCGCAGGGCATGGCGCTCTCGACCGTGGGGGGAGCTCGCGCTCCCCTTGACCGTGGGTAGAGCTCGCACGACGCCTGTGCGACGGGAGAACACCACTATTGGGTGTGTCACACGCTCTTTCTTGTGCCATCCCGTCGGTTCGTCGATTGGAGACCTTCACTGGAGCGTCGTCGTCGTCAAATCGCGTCATCCACGGCGAGCACCGGACTGAGTCAGGTGGTCAGGCATGGGCACACACATAACTTCGACACGTTGCCGCCACAGAATGCAACCCTCTTGTTTGAGCTGGATAGAACAGGAAACAACGGAAAGCTATAGTTTTCTTGTTACATGCAATATATAACTATACCACTATAGAACACTAACAGAAATTAGTGGTACTGCATGTTTTACATGAAATTTGAAACATGCCTTGTCAGTAGCCTATGTCCATAGGGCCGCGTGCGTGAGGGTGTGGCCTGCGTGAGTCCGACCACGTGTGTGAGTCTATGGCCTTGGGCCCAGGTATTAAAGGGAGTGAATGGAGAGAGAGAGAGGCATCGAACAGAACATTATTGTTTTCTCATATTGTTCGGTCATTTTCTCCATTCTTCCTCGACTCCGATGATCTTCCGGCGAGCTCCTACCGAGGTTGCTAACAACTGTTATCAGACCCACCGATCTAATCTGAGTCATAGAGTTCAAAGACAAGCAGTTGCCGTGCGTTGTGAAGTGTGCGGGCTTCACCTAACCGGTCTGGATTAGGGCTGTCAATGAAGCTCGAGGCTCGTGAGCTACTCGAGTTCGGCTCGTTAAAAGCTCGATTCGAGCTCGGCTCGAAAATAAACGATCCAAACTCGAGCTTCATCTCGAGCTCGCGAGCTTGACGAGTTCGAGCTCGTTAAGCTCAATAAGGCTCGTTTAGATAAATTATGTTTTATAAATATTATTTATTAATATTTTTCTCTTAATTGTTATTAATTTTTACTGTTTAAACGAGCTTCTCGAGTTCGAACTCGAGCTTTTACGAGCTTCAACCGAGCCTAACTATTTAAACGAGCCTTATCGAGCCGAACTCGAGCTTGACTTTAGGATCGACCGAATTTTAGGCTCGGCTCGATGTCAGCTCGAATTCGTAATTAGCTCGAGTCTTAGAGGGCAAGCTTGCTCGAGCTCGCCTCCGTGACAACCCTAGTCTGGACTAGCGTGGCGAGGCGTGCTCCATCGCGCTTCATGGATCTGACCACTTCGCAGCTGGCGGCGGCCTCCTTCCCCGCGGCGAGCCCAAAGCTCGACACCAAGGAGCCCCGCATCATCCCCGCCGATTTCCCCGCCGGCCGCGACGTACTCGTCACCACCACCTCGCGGGTCACCGACCTGCTCCCTCTTCCTCCGACCTCGGTTTTGGTTGCTGCTTCCCCGCCCGAGCAGGGGCCGGCGACCGTGGGCCTGCAGCCGCAAGGGGAGGAGGAGAAGACCTTCGCGTCGGACGTCGACCATTCGGAGCAGGAGCTCGATACAATGGCTGATGAACCTGTCAATGAGGAGGCCAACCCACCCGTGTTGGAGGGCGACAACGCGTTGGCCCCAAATCTAATCTCGAAGATCTTCGTCGACGCGCTCAACACTTGGAGCGCGGCCAGCCCGAGTCCTCACTCATCGTCACCCGCGAGGCGTGCGACTCCATCAACGACCTCTTCATCGACCTCGCCCTACCGCGCGACTACAACGGCCCCGCTTCGCCGCCCGTCCCAATCCCGACTATAGCCACGGACGAGGGCCTCATGGACGAGATCGACCGCCTCCAGGATCTCTACACCATCGTCTCCAAACCCGTCAACCAGGCCGCCTCCGTCGTCGTCACCACCCGCCGTGGCGTCGACGCCGTCCGCGAGCAGGTGCATCGCAAGTACCCTGAGGTCTTCCTCACGCTCAGCCTCGTTCTCCACGGCGTTGGAACGGTTCGCCTCTCCGACACCAGCTACGAGGCGGATCTGGCCTTCTTAGCGTCGTCGCCGTCACAGCAGGATGCAGACGGGGATACGGTCTATCTCGCACGCCGCCTGCGCGATGAGGGAGAATGGAATGAAGCTCCGCCGCCACCGAAGGGCGCCGTCGCGACGACATGTTCTGCGTCCTCGCCGCAGTCTGGTCCGCTACCGCCAACTTGCTTCTCTGCTTCCGCCACTTCCACGCGCTTCCGAATCCACGGCCTGAGCCGGCCCACTTGGGCGGCACCCGCCGACAGCAGCGTGGTGCCCGCCGACTCCACCGCCGAGCAGAAGAACCTCGTCCTGTCCGAGCTGCACGCCAGCGCCCTGAGCCTTCGCTCCAGGCCCCTCCTCGCGGCGCTGGCCGAGGCCGCCATCAACGAACTCGCTTCCACGGCCACCGCCCGTCGCCTCCACCGCGCCGCTTTCTGGAGCAAGCTGCATGTCGGGGTCCTCGCCGCACGACCGTGGCCACAGTCGACATCGCGCTCACTGCCTACATGGACACGCGCCACTTGCACCATGTCGTCGACGAGGACGCCAAGACCCGCGCGCTCACGTACTACAGCAAGTGCGTGACCCTCACGTTCGGGCTGTTCCACTCGCCACACGGACATCTTCGCATCCGCCGCCGGAGGCTGCAGCACGCATGTGTGGAACCTGCACGACCTGCCTCCCACGTTCGTCATCCTGGTGCACATCCGCGAAGTCCTCTTGCTCGACTCGGACAAGTGCAGCTGCATGGCATGGAGAAGGGCGCGACCGGTGCCGACATGACGAAGCCGCTCGAGTGGGGGACCTTGGACGCGTTTGACATCGAGCTCGTCAAGCTGCCGATCATGAGCGAAGCCTCCTACAGCGCCAGAACCGCAACCGTGACTGGTCCAGGCGTTCTTCGAGCTGGACGCGGCCAACGTCAACACACACGCAACCTGTTCGTGGAAATGGCCGCCAACGGCGTTGGTCCAGCGTGCACACCGTCATCGCCGCCCACCAGTGCCGCCACTTCTCCAAGACCATCGAGGGGCTCAAGTGTGTCAACGCCAACGACAACATCCTCCTCAGCGTGGTGTTGTTGTCACTATCCGGGTGTCTCATGCATCGGCGCCGCCCTCGGCATCATAAGCTTGCTACTACTCCTGCTCGAGCACTATGTCCATGGACACCATGGTTCGCGCAGAAGCTGTTTGAGGAAATGCCGAGGAGCACGTCCAGTCTACTACTCTTCGACTCCTTCGTCACCGACTTCACCAGCGCCGACGTCGTCAACTAGTGAGACATGTTCCTGCTGCACTCCAGCCGGCTGCATGCGCTGGAGTACGAAGACATCAAGTTCGTCTTCATGGAGACACGAGAGATCGAACACAAGCCCAACATCTACTTCTTCAACGCCTTCCTGCAAGTCGCGCCCTCCGCGTTCGTGGCCGGTCATTTTCCAACGTAGTGAAAGTCTGGTGGTCATAACCCACAGGAACTTATGTGCTTGGGACGTCGATCGACTACGTCAAACGTATGTTCGAGCTCCTGCTTAAGGTCAAGCAGGCTCGCAAGAGGGAAGAAATGTCAGTAGCCTATGGCCAGTGGCCGTGTGCGTGAGAGGCGTGCGTGAGTCCGGTCATGTGTGTGCTTCTATAGCCTTGGGCCTGGGTATTAAAAGGAGTGAGTGAAGAGAGAGAGGCAACGAACAGAACATTATTGTTTTCTCATACTATTCGGTCATTTTCTCCCTTCTTCCTCAACTCCGGCGATCTTCCGGCGAGCTCCTACCGGGATTGCTAACATGCCTGTCATTGCAGCGTTCGTTGGTCTTCTTTCATAAGTCGAGCAAGCACCGACTGGACTAAGTAAAAAACTACATGAAGTCAACTCAACTTTCATATAAGTTAACTTCTACAAATAATGTAGAAATAATGTAGGTGATTTCGTGACAAGAATGCAGCGGTACTACCTTTTCAACACAACATGCAGAATAAGCTGTTGTTGGACGCGAATGCCTTGCTTTCGTCGGGATGTTGCCTTGCTTTCGTCAGCAGTACTACCAGTGATGTTGACTTGCTTGCTTGCTGGATGTTGATTTGCTTGCTTTCGTCAGCAGTACTACCAGTGATGTTTTTTTTCGAAAAGCCAATGATGGCACTTTGATTAAGCTGGATAGAAACTTTTTACAGGTACTTGTGGTCAACGACCCCAATCAAAGGAAATTACGATGTGGAATAGTTGTCTGCCAGGACAATTGCAAGGTTTCTACAGCCTGCTAAGCACCACATTTTCAGATCTTCTTTCAACAATCGAAGGATATCTTCAGTGGAGAGCTCTTCGTTTTTGAAAATCCGATTATTTCGTTCCCGCCAGATGGCCCAGATGACAGCAATTATTAAGGATTGAAGCCCTTTGCTCCGTGGGGTACTTGACGTTTGAACCAGTCCATGAGTGATGGAGCCAGTCCTATTGCGTCGGGTGCAGTCTGCTTGCTACCACCCATGTGCTCACCCGCTCCCAGATTTTCTTTGCGATGACACACTCACAAAAAAGATGCATAGCTGTCTCGAGATTATGATAGCATAATGAGCAAAAGTAATTATTTGACCATCCTCTACACTGCAGTCTGTCCGAGGTCTAAATGCAGTTTTGTAATAGCAACCAAATGAAGGATTTATACCTCGGTGGCGCCCACACCCGACATACGGTAATCGGGAATAGTGAGTGTGTTTCTCCTTCAAACTGGACGCGATATGCTGATCGGGATGAATACTCGCCAGTCGCTGATAGTCGCCATGTGATCTCATCTTGCTTGTCTGGATCAAAAGAAGCATGTGCTTCCTCCACTAGTGTCCAGAGCCTGAGGTATGGCACCATTAGTTCAATGGAAAACCGCGGTAGGATGTCCCACATCCATTTAGAGCTCTGACAGGTTTGGGCGACAATCCTATTTTTCCCTGGGGTAATGTAATATAGTTGAGGGAACATTAAAGTCGGTGCCTGTCCATTCAACCAACTCGAGTGCCAGAAGCTGGCGCGCTCACCATCACCCACAGAGACCACTGTGGCCACTGCAAATAGGTTGAGATCAGATGAATCAATCGGTAGGTCTATACCTTATGACACTCTTCCTGGGCGCCGCCACGCTAACCAGAGCCATGTTAGCCGTAGGGCTCTACTAAATTGGTCGAGGTCCAAAACGCCAAGGCCTCCACATAACGGTCGACAGACCCGAGACCAACTTACTTTGCACTGGCCACCTTGCAACTGATCATTTCCCACCCAGAGGAAACGCCTCTGAATTTTGTCCAACACCTTAATGAATTGTTTTGGAGGTTTTTGTTATGAATAGGGCTTGTATTATTCAGGAGGTCGGAGGCCTCTATAAATATATGTACAGGGATGGCCAATAAACATAAAAGCCCTTATACAAAAGGGGAATATAAAACACACCCCTACACCTCTAATACCCCCTCAAACTCAAGGTGCGTCTGAGTTTGGAGAGAAAAAAACAATGCTGAGCTCTGGTTTGTGCCTTCGTGAAGAAATCAGCTAGCTGAAGCTCTGAAGGCACATACTGAAGATCAACAACACCATCCTGTATCTGCGCTCGTGTATAAGAAGCATCAACACCAATATGCTTGGTAAGCTCATGCTTGACCGGATCACGAGCAATGCTGATAGCACCTGTACTGTTAGATAAAAGAGGAGTTGACATACCAACAGAAATACCAAAGTCCTCAAGCAACCACCGTAACCAAGTCACCTCTGCACTCACAAGATCCATAGCATGCAACTCAGCCTCTGCACTCGAACGAGAAACCGCTACCTGCTTCTTAGTCTTCCAATGAAAATTGCCTAGAGGGGGTTGAATAGGCTAATTGACCTGAAATGACTTAATAAAATGAGATCAGTACTCAGGGGGCGGACTAGTCCGGTCCAGGGGCGGACTAGTCCGGTCCTTCTGCAGGGAAAGCCTAAAAAGTGTTTCTAACAAGTGTTAGTTGTATTTTCGTGATGCGAAAAGTGTTAGAATGATTTAGTGAACCTTGACAAGTTATATAGCAAGTATGAAGCTAGGGGTCACAATGAAACAAGAGTGATGAACAAAAACGGTAAAGCTAACCCTAGAAGCAATGTGCAATAAATGAAAGCGGAGAACACAAGGGACACAAGGATTTTATCCCAAGGTTCGATCCCACACAGGAATCTATGTCCCCGTTGAGGAGTCCACGAAGGATCGGGTTCAACAACCCTTCCCTCACCAAGTTTACCACAAGGGCCTAACTTGGTTCTCCACTATCACAAGGGTGAATACAAGATTTGTTGGGGCTTCTCACAATCTGAGGCTCCCACCACAAATATGATTACAAATCACAAAGATGACTCAAGCCATAGATCACAAAGATTCAACAAGTGCAAGAGATCAAACCGAGAGCCTAGAGCGGTGTTCTTCCTCTTCTTCACCTCACCAAACTCTAATCCACACAAGAATTAGTTTTAGAGGGAAGGTAGGCAAGAAGGAGGCTTTTGGAGGCTCAATGTTTGCTGTGGCGGCGCTAGGGTTTCAAAGTACTCAAGGGTTGGTTCAAATGAACCCAGAGGTCCTCTATTTATAGAGGTTCCCAGCCCATACTGCTGACTTCAGGAGATGGGCAGACTAGTCTGGCCTACGGCCCGAACTAGTCCGACCTTTGGGACCACTGACATCCCTGACAATTGTCGCACTGTGCGGCAATCGTCACTCTACCCACCAAACTTCAAATTCAAACGGTCACTTCAAAATGGACTAGTCCGATCCAAACCGGACTAGTCCAATCTCACATAGAACTTTTTGTTCCGTGTGAAAACGGACTAGTCTGGAGACCACGGACTAGTCCGGCCTCCCAGACTTAGTCGCTGAAGTACCAACTTCTCACCAATCCGGACTAGTCCGCACCCGGAGCGGACTAGTCCGATCTCAGTCAGGACCTTTTGGTCCGGACTAAAACGGACAAGTTCGTGGTTTTGGGACTTAGTCCCAAAAATCCACTTCATGACTACCCGGACTAGTCCGTCCCACTACGGACTAGTCTGGACTCAGTCAGACCCTTCTCGTCCGGCTGAAAATGGACTTGGCCGGCCAGGAGCGGACTAGTCCGGCCGCCTGCACAGACTAGTCCGGCCAATCCTACCAGACTTCTCCAACTCTCTTCTCTCAATAGGTTTTGATCTCTAAACCGCTTTGAGCTCCCAACTTGATCTCAATGCACTTTACGCACACATCCTCATAAACATATGGCTAGTCTAAACTTGACACGCTAGAAATCCTAGTTTCTTCTTTTCGAGTTGACATCGCCGTTTTCATCCTTTCCTTTTTGAGTGTTTGTGTTTCCACTTGAGTCCACACCTGTGCTTAAGATCACTGAGATCATTAGTTACTTAATTATCATCATCAATCATCCAAAACCCACGGGGATCCTAGATGCACTTTCAATCTCCCCCTTCTTGGTGATTGATGACAACACATTAAGTCTTCACATATAAGAGTATAAATTTTGGTTTTCATAACGTGCGGGTGTATGAGTAACTCCCTCTGAATGAATGCATCATAAAAAGAAGATTGAGGAAGTCCTTCATACACACACACATTATGGTGGGGTGCCTATGTGTTGTGCTCAACATTTGTGATAAGACATATTAAATATGAATATGATCAAAAGATAGACATTCAAAGCATCATATTGATATTAAACATTCAAAATATAGTCTTGCACAAATTTCGACATTCGAATGACATAAATATTACAATAAGAAGTGCAACATGTCCAAGGATCCAAAAGAAGGTGCTACAACCCCCTCTAACCACATCTAACTCTCCCCGTCTAACTCTTATTAAACTCTTCCCGTCTAACTCTCCCCCTTTGGCATCAAGACACCAAAAAGGAAAAGAAGAGGGGAACAACAAGGCCTATCAACTAGTCATCATCCTCCTCACTATCGGCCGCCTCATCATCGGTGTCGCTCTCCGTGGCCTTCGGGTCCTTGATATACTGGTCGCCATCGTCGTCCGAGACCCGTGTCGAGGG
Source organism: Tuctoria greenei (assembly GCA_036927565.1). Classification (NCBI taxonomy): domain Eukaryota; kingdom Viridiplantae; phylum Streptophyta; class Magnoliopsida; order Poales; family Poaceae; genus Tuctoria; species Tuctoria greenei. Next base: position 90,803,274 of record JAYESD010000006.1, on the reverse strand, counting down.
AGCCGTCCGGGAAGAGCTCCCGTCCTCTTGGAGCTCGGCGAGCTCGTCGGTGGTGAAGTCGGGGAAAAAGTGATGTCCCCATCGCTCTCCTCCGGAGAAGACATGGGGACCTCAAGCTTGTCACACACCGCCTTGAGGTATTTCTCTTGGCGCTTGTGTGCCCGTTGATTCTGGATTTCTTGCTTCTGGTAGGAGATGAAAATAGCCTTGAAGCACTTGAAGAAAGCGCTCATTGGCTGAGGCGGAGGCAGAGAAGGAGGTGCCACAGGGTGAGGTGCTGGCATCGCAGAGTGAGAGGGAGGCTCTGCATTCTTCCGGCGCAGAGGAGGCGGCACAGAAGGAGGCGTCTAAGGATGAAGCGGGCGATGAGTCACATCCTTGACAAAAGTCAAGCCCGAAACCTTCTCGATGAGACACATGATGTATGGTGCATACCCACATGCACGGTTAGGGGTATGCGAGATGTTGAAGATGTCGTCGAAGATGTAGTCAACTAGGTTGAACTTCTCATCACCATCAATAAGAAGCAGCAGGTGCCTTAGGCTTCCTTGGATCACCCCTGCATCACCATCCTTGGGTGCTATTGTCCACCTCAGAATCCTGTTCAGAATGCTATAGAATGGCTTAATGTTGCGAGCAAGCCCGATATCATATTGAACATGACTGGGGTACATGTAGGCCAGCTCATCTCTATCTACGGCCTTGAGGTTAGAAATAATGATCTCATGATCCCAATGGTCCTCAAGTCCGAGAATCTTGGCAAACTCTACAAAGGTGACTGAGTATTGCTCCCCATAAGTCATCCAAATGATCCGTCTATCACCTTGAGTGGTGAAGTAGATGGTAAAGTAGAACTGCAGGATGACCTCAACATTCCAGTTGTACTTGAATCCCATTATGTTCTTGAGCTCATGACGCTCAGCAGCCTCAATCATCGCATCAAAATCAGAGTGTTTCTTCTGGGCCATATAGTCCCAGTCAACCCATTGAGCTTCAATGACAGGCTTCTTCATTGTCTGGTAGACCAGACGGTAGTAGTCACAATGAAAGTCGCACCAGAACCTTGGGTCGGCGGTGCTCCTTTTGATACTTGTAGACTCTTTCAGTTCTCAATTTCCTGGCCTTGTCCGCTCCTTTCCCGTGGAAGAAATTTGCAGCCAACTCACGCTGCCGATTAGGGTTCCTCTCAGGAGTGTGTACTTCCAAGGGACCAATGGGTTTGGCCTGCCCCTTCTCCTTTATGATCACACCCTTGGCCTTCTTAGCCAGAACCTTCACGGAGGGCTTCTTTTTCTTGGGCTCGACAGGAGCCGAGGCCTTGCCCTTCTTCGGATATCTCTCGATCCGGCGTTCGGCAACTTCTTCTTGGGCTTGCTCCTTGCCTCTTTATTTCTCTCCCATGGTCACAAGTCTCTTCCTTTTGGAGACTTGTGCTGCGGCAGCCTGAGAGTTGTGAGCCTCACGCTCCTCTCGCTTCTTCTTGAGGAGTTCCTTGCGGGACCCCTCAATGGCATGAGCCATAGCTTCATCTTCGTTGTAGTTCGTAGCTGCAGCCTTAGATGCTCTGAGGGCTTGCAGTTGCTTCGCTGCCTTTGCTTTCTCTCGCTGCTCGAGGTGCTTCTTAGCAGCCTCAACTGCTGCCCTTGCCCGTTCCTCACCTAGGCGAAGCTGCTCAGCCTCCCACTCGGGGTCAGTGGGTGGAGAAGCGGAACCGCGAGGAGCTGCCATTTCTGCTGAAAGAGGGAGAATGCATAAGATAGAAGGTCAGGAAAGCGGAATAGTGCGAAAGAAATCACGAGAAATAGCCAAAGTTAGAGTTTGTCCTGTGTACACCGGACTTGTCCGCCCCAGGGGCGGACTAGTCCAGGTTGCACAGGATAAACCCTAACTGTCGGTATCCTAGAAACCGTACACCCCTTGAGGTTATAAAGATCTCAAAGGAAAATCATTTACTTGGTTTGAAGACCCTCGAAGGCCCACATGTCAGACATAACCGGACCCGTTTATCCAACATGGTTAATCCCTGGGTTGCCACGTGTACTACCAAACCGGAGCTACCGCCCACAAGGGGAAAGCTCTGGGCCATGTACCGAAATGGCACCTCCGGACTTAGCCCCAGACCGAGAGAAGCTCCGGACCTGACACGTGTCGGGTAGCCCCGGAGCTACCTGTTTCCAAAGTATGCTCCAGAGCTGCCACGTGTCCAATCGTCAGATCTTCAACCTCTAACCTCTGGAAGACCCCACAACGGCTCCGGATCTTCAAAGGGGAACCAAGGACTTCAAGACCCGATTAAGTGTCATTAATACCATATTAATGACACTTAAACAAACAATCTTAACACCAATAATGGTGCTGTCAAAGCCCGTTACAGGGTCATTAAGAGCGATTAAATGTGTTGAATACGTGTCAATACTAGTAACTGTCGGGGCCACATGTCGGGCCAGGCTATCTTGTAACGGCCTGCCCTTGTACTATAAAAGGACAGGCCGACGACATGTTCAGGGGGCAGAGGAACACACACACACATACGCCATTGACGCTCAACACAAGCTCAAAAAGCTAATATAACACCAACACACCCGTGGAGTAGGGTATTACGCTCAGGCGGCCCGAACCACGTAAACTCTTGTGTCTCCTGTGTCAATTCCTACTCGCCTTCTTGAATCTCCGCGCGCCCATACCGAACATCAAACTCCCCTATCACCTTAGAAGTGTAGGGAGATCTGCCGGTTCCAAACCACCGACAGTTGGCGCGCCAGGTAGGGGAGCGCCTGAGATTTCGAGAATGGTGAACTCTGCTGCTGGATCATCCAACGGCCAACCTGCTGCTCAGGCTGTTGGAGGCAATCCCTCCAATAGGCAGCCACCAGCAGGAGCCTCAGCACCAGCAGGAGTCACACTCCCACCACCACTGTCTCCTCCAGCAAATCGTGCTGGGCAGCGTGATGGTGCGCCGGCGTCAATCACTGTGTCGGCAAATCATGACAACCCGGAACACGCGCTTCACGCAGCGCGTGCTCTTCTCCAACGCCCACCACCTCCGGATGCATCCCGGGATGCACTGGAGCAGTGGAGGGCCGATGTGGAGCATTTGGTTGCAGCAGCAGCCGAACACCTCAGCAACCAGGGTCCTCCTCCTTCAGGAAGAGCCCCGTCGCAGCGGCGGACTTTGTCTGGAATACTTGGTCCGCACGTTTCCAATAGAAGGAGACGTGCTGCATCACAACAAGTGACATCATTGCCCTCTGAGGCACGACGCACTCACACGGTATCCAGGCTTTCGACTCACGACCTCCGGGCGGAGCTTGATCGCCGTTACCGTCAGCAGGACGGCCGAGTCCATATTGAGCGTGCCCGTGAAAGACGGGAAGCTCAGGACCTTTCTACTCCTGAAGGAGTAGGAGGAGGCTGTTCAGCCTTGGCCATGCATCTGCGCATGGTTAGATGGCCACAGAAGTTTCGGCCTCACCTGCCGGAAAAATTCGACGGGACTGTTAATCCCGCCGAATTTCTTCAAATCTACTCCACGGCAATCCTAGCAGCCGGAGGAAATGAGGCCGTGATGGCCAATTACTTTCTAGTGGCCTTAACTGGGACTGCCAGGTCCTGGTTTATGAGCCTTCCACCCAACTCTATCAACAGTTGGGAGGAGCTGTGCCATCAGTTCACTGCCAACTTCGGGAGTTCATACACCCGGCCAGGCACTGAACTGGACCTTTTTGTGGTCGTGCAGAAAGGGGGAGAATCCTTGCGATCATTCATCCAGAGGTTCTCTCAGGTACAAAACACTATCCCTTCTATCTCTAGCGCCTCTGTCATTGTGGCATTTAGACAGGGTGTACGAGACAAGAAGATGTTGGAGAAACTGGCGATCAAGGAGATCACCAGTGTCACGGAACTCTTCAGCTTGGCTGATAAATGTGCCAGAGCTGCGGAGGGCCGTGAGATGCACTCCAAACCAACTTCGGAGGGTCACAAGAAATCCCCCAAAGAAGAAGCCGCTACCTCCGGGGGTGGCAAGAAGAAAAAGAAGACCAACGGCAAGAAGAAGCCGTCGGCCGGCACATCCAACGTTGCAGCTGCTGCAGCTCCGGGTGGCCGGGGGCCACGCCCCGAGAAGCGACCTCGACCATCTTCTGAAGACGGTGGCAAACCCAAAGTGTGGTGTCCCATTCACAAAACGGGCAACCACAGTTTGGAAAACTGCCGGGAGGTCCAAAACCTTGCCGAGCGCTACAGCAAGCGCCGGGAAGACTCTCCTTTCCGACAGAGGGAAGGAAAGCAAAAAGTTGACGAAGCTCCGACTGAAGAGGAGTTAGGGTTCCAGGATCCCAAAAAGGTCCTGAAGGCCGTCTACACCTCCGTCGACGATGATTCTGACGTCTCTGACAACGAGCGTCGGAAGACCATGAACACCATTTTTGGAGGATCATGGGATATCACCTCCCGTCGCGTCATCAAGACCATGCGTCGGGATATGGCCGCTGTTGCTCCTGAAGTCAGGTCGGAACCACACCGAAAGTGGATGGACACAGCCATCACTTTTGATGCTTCGGATTGTCCCCGGAGCATGGTTGGAGCAGGACAGTTACCCTTGATGGTATCTCCTACCATCAACAACATCCAGGTCCACCATGTCATGGTAGACGGAGGTTCGGGGCTTAACCTCATCAGCTTCGAAGCTTTCACTAAGCTTCAGCTCCGACCTTAGGATCTCCACCCCTCTCGACCTTTCTCTGGAGTAGGTCCGGGGGCCATCACCCCACTCGGAGCTATTACTCTCCCTGTTACCTTCGGGACACGGGAGAAGTACTGCACCGAGAAGTTGGTCTTCGACGTCGCGCAGATCAACTTACCCTTCAATGCCATCTTGGGTAGACCTGCCCTGTACAAATTCATGGTGGCTGCTCATTATGGCTATCTGGTGTTGAAGATGCCAACGCCAGTAGGCGTTCTCCGGATCCGCGGAGATTGCACCGCCGGAGTAACAGCCCTGGAAGAGCTCCATGCGCTCACCACGGCGCAAGAGGAGGACTCCAGGCAGGAGCAAGCTCCAAAACCCCCGAGCATTCGTCAACGAGGCTCGACTTCTGCACCTCGAGTGCAGCCAAGCGGCGACACCGACATTCCCGTCAAAGTCGTCCAAATTGGTTCCGATGCCGCTCAAACCACCTGTATATCGGGAGGATTGAACGACAAATAGGAACTCGTGCTCACCACTTTCCTCCGCGCTAACGTCGACGTGTTTGCTTGGCAACCACCACAAATGCCTGGGATCCCCAGGGAAGTGATTGAGCACAATCTGAAGATCTACCCCGATGCTCGGCCTGTGCATCAGAAGCCTCAGAAGCAATCTGTAGAGCGACAAAACTTCATCCGACAAGAAGTGAAGAAGTTACTTGAAGCCGGATTCATCCGAGAAGTCTTCCATCCAAAATGGCTGGCAAACCCAGTCGTTGTGCCCAAGGCCGGCGGGAAGCTTCGGATGTGCATCGACTACACCACACTAAATAAGGCATGTCCAAAAGATCCATTCCCACTACCTAGAATAGATCAGATAGTGGATTCCACCTCCGGGTGTGAATTATTGTGTTTCCTAGATGCATATTCCGGATATCATCAAATCAGGATGTCTAGGGAAGATGAAGAGCATACTTCATTCATCACAGTAGATAGATTGTATTGTTACACAGCCATGCCCTTTGGTCTCAAGAATGCAGCCTCAACTTTTATACGAGCTATGTACAAAACTTTTGAAGAACTTATTAGAGACATAGTGGAAGTGTACGTCGATGACATCGTGGTCAAGGTCAGGAACCAGGAGTCACTCCTTGACACCTTGCAGGCTGTCTTCGACAAGCTGCGGGCCACCCGCACAAAGCTAAACCCAGACAAGTGTGTCTTCGGGGTTAGCTCCGGAAAACTTCTTGGTTTCCTGGTAAGTCACCGGGGCATAGAAGCTAATCCGGCGAAGATTAAGGCCATTGAAGACATGCGGCCACCAACCCGCATCAAGGACGTTCAAAAATTAACTGGATGTCTAGCAGCCCTCAGCCGGTTCATCTCAAGACTGGCAGAACGGGCACTCCCCTTCTTCAAGTTATTGAGGAAGTCCGGACCATTCCAATGGTCCGAAGAAGCAGAAAAGGCATTCCAGGAGCTGAAACTGTTCCTCACCACCCTACCGATTCTGGTAGCTCCGAACCCTGGTGAGCCTTTATTGCTTTATATCTCAGCTAATGACGAAGTTGTCAGTATGGTTCTGGTTGCAAAGAGACCAGAACTACCCCACACTCAGGAATCCAGACCCCTTCGGGAGGGTCCGGAGGTTCCTGAAAGCAAGTCTGGGTCCCAGCTCCCAGATTCGAATCCACAAGAAGTCACTTCAGGAGATCTAGACCCTTTCGGGAGGGTCCAGGTCATTTCTAAGGAAGCTTCGGGTTCTTCCAGTCAGAGCCCGGAGGTCCCTGAAGAAAATCCGGACTCCTCCGAGAGGATCCGGGTCAGTGAAGAGGAAGCTCCGGACCCCTTTGGGAGGGTCCGGACCATTCAGCGCCCAGTGTACTTCATTAGTGAAGTACTACATGATGCCAAGACTCGATACCTAGAGGTGCATAAGCTGCTCTATGCAGTTCTTATTGCCTCCAGGAAGCTTCGCCATTACTTCCAAGCTCACAAAGTCTCAGTGGTGACCTCTTACCCACTTCGAGCAATTTTGCATAATCCCAATTCAACTGGGAATATTGCAAAGTGGGCAGCGGAATTGGCTGAATTTGATCTTGAATTTATTTCAAGGCAAGCAGTCAAGAGTCAAGCATTGGCAGATTTTGTAGCAGAATGGACTCCCTCTCCATCAAACCTGGGGACCCCAGTGAGCAGAAGACGGAGCATCAAGCTCCAACCTTCACCGAGCCTCACTGGACCCTCTACTTCGATGGCTCCATGCAGAAGCAGGGGGCCGGAGCTGGAATCCTTCTCCTTGCACCGACTAGGGAGAAGGTGAAATACATGGTACACCTTGACTTCAAGGCAACCAACAACATGGCAGAGTATGAAGCACTCATCTATGGACTAAAGGTGGCACTGTCATATGGTGTCAAGCAATTACTGATCAAGGGAGATTCACAGCTCATCATTAAGCAGGTGAAGGGTGAATGCTCCTGCAATAATCTCCAGTTAGCTGCTTACCTCCTTGAAGTCCAGAGGCTTCAGAAGGATTTCGAAGTCCTAGATCTCCACCATGTTCAGCGTGCTCACAACGCTGAAGCCGACGAACTCTCGACGAAAGCGTCAACCGGAGCTCCAGCTCCTGACAGAACTTTTGTCCGGAGATTGTCGAAACCCACAGCTCAGCCTGCCGAACTGAGTGAAGGGGGCGAGATCAGCATCCCGAAGCTGACGGTCCCGATGGCCCTGTTACCATGGCAGCCATCAAGGGTCGTAGGTGCTGCCGGAAGCTCCGAGCAACCCAGCACGCAAGACTCAAATACTCAAGTTAGTTCCAATGCATGGATCTCGGAGATCCGGAACTACTTGAAAGACAACATCCTTCCTGATGATGATGTATCCGCTGACCGGGTAGCCACATTGGCTAAAAGATACACGTTGGTAGAAGGGGATCTCTACCGGCGCGGTGCCAACGACATCCTAATGCGGTGCATCACAAGGGAAGAAGGTTGCGAGCTCCTCACAGAAATCCATGGGGGCGAGTGCGGGAACCACGCGTCTTCCCGCACGCTGGTTGGTAAAGCCTTTCGGCATGGCTTCTACTGTCCTACAACACTCCAGGATGCAACTGAGCTGGTGAAAAAATGCAAAGCATGTCAATTTCATGCAAAGCAAATTCACACTCCGGCTCAGCCCTTACAAATGATACCTCCTACATGGCCCTTCGCTGTGTGGGGGATGGACATCTTGGGACCTATCCCAAGAGCCGTCGGAGGTTACAAGTTCCTGTACGTCGCCATTGACAAGTTCACCAAGTGGCCGGAAGCAACTCCAGTTGTGACAATCAACAAGCAATCTGCTATCAACTTTCTGCAGTCCATTGTATGCAGATTTGGAGTCCCAATCAAAATCATCACTGATAATGGGACCCAATTCACAAGCTCCGCATTCCAAGGATATTGCGAAGACCTCGGCATACAAGTTTGCTACGCCTCTGTAGCTCATCCAGACAGCAATTGCCAAGCCGAGAGAGCAAATGCTGAAATCCTTAAAGGACTTAAAACGCGCACTTATGAGCGCTTGAAAAAACATGGAGTCAACTGGATTGAAGAGCTTCCGCCCACTCTATGGGCCAACAGGACATCTCCAAACCTGTCAACCGGAGAGACACCCTTCTTTCTGGTGTACGGAGCTGAAGCAATCCTTCCTCCGGAAATCACCTTGGGTTCACTCCGGGTCCGGACCTTCGACGAAGCCGCGCAGGACCAGCTCCGGCGTGAAGACCTAGACCTCCTTGAGGAGGGAAGGTGCCAAGCAGCTGTTCGGAATGCCCGATATCGTCAAGCCCTACGGCGTTATCACCAGCGGCATGTACACAACCGACAGCTCGAGGAAGACGATCTGGTGCTACGGAGAATACTATCTAGAGAAGGGTTAAACAAACTCTCCCCCGGCTGGGAGGGGCCCTTCCGAGTGATTAAAGTATCCCGTCCCGGAAGCGTTCGCTTGGCTACCGAGGATGGGACACCTCTCCCAAATCCTTGGAACATCGAGCACCTCCGTAAGTTCTACACTTAATACCACGGAGGTGAGTCTTGAGTAACTTGAGATGTATGTTATAGAGTCATTGTACAGAGTCGGGTAGTTCCTCCAGGAGAGCAGCCGGACCTTTCCCAAAAGGTCCGCAAAGCTCATGCAATGCTTGTAACAGTCTCAGGACTAAAAGTGTCGCTAACTACCCTGGGTCAAACGAGAAATGAAACACCCTTAGCCTGGTTCCGTACCCTAAGAGTGTACTTGTTTCCCCTGTACCCCGGACCTATAATGAAAGACATTTTCATGTGAAATAGACTCCACGTGCATTTATTTTGTACAGGCTCAACATTTTTATTTTTCTCTTTCTTGTCTATAACAAAGATGTGCAATTCTTAAGAAATTTTAGTTCGACTGGTTTATATACGATTCGAGTTGTATTGTCGATTCTTTTGGATTCAAATATTGTTCATGGCCAACTCGTCTGAAAGCTGCCAAGCCAATCTAGGGCTGGAGTGTGCTATCTACTCAGCCTGGTCAAGCACCCTAAGTACGCCACTCTACCTACACCCCGACAGGCCGAAGTAAGGCGGGTCCGTGTACAGTTGGATCTAAAAGAAAAGATATCACATTCGGTTGTATTTAGAATCACGTTTGACTTAAAATCTTCTTGAGAGTCATAAGTCGCGACGAAGTTATAGACAAGAAACAAATTTTACTATTTTTCTTGGCTTAAGTGTGCAGGAAAAATAAAATCTACGTTGATGGAGAAAAGCCGGAGCTAACTAAGCTCCGACTCCCCTAAGGGGGCCAGCCGTCGACGCAAAATAAAAGATGGTGAGAAGACCCCGTAAATGGAGTCTGCTGCCAACAAACTAAGTGTTGGCAAAGGTCATTGCCAGAGCTACTCAGCTCCGACACCCCGGAGGACTAACTATCGGTGCTCTACGTGTTGATAGAGGCTATTGCCGGACCTATCAAGCTCCAGCGATGGACAATGCCGGAGCTTCTAAGCTCCAACAACCTCAGGGGGCCTTCACTATCGAAGACTTCAGACCTAAATTCTACAAGTTCGGAGCAAATGAGTCTTCAAAAAAACACAATATCCTTTTGGTACATGTTCACAATCAGATTGTGTACATCTACCAGGGGCCCAAGTGAAGATAAAAGTGTTGAAGACAAAAAGTGAAATTCGCAAAATTTGGGGATTTCATTTATCTGGAGACAAGAGATTACATCTAGAGACAAGGGATTACAAAATTGAGGAAGAAGAAGAGAAAATACAAGTGAGAATTACAGAGATGGTCCTAGACCCTATGGAAGAATTGGGCGACCTTCTGGGCAACCTCCGATACGCTGGCTCGGGTAGCTTCGCCTTCTCCTTCGACGGGACCTTCAAGCACCGGGTCCAGAGGAAATTGGGAGTTCCGGCTGGTGTAGCACGTCAGCACATACTCTGGGACGTTCTTCGCCAGGGATTGCCCCTCAACCTCCAGTTGGTCTGCGATGACATCGCCCATCTTGGAGAGCTTGCTACCTGCTGCGCTCAACGCCTGCAGCGCTAGGTCCGGCTCCGGCTCCGGATCATCCGGGCGCACGGGGCTGAAACCCATCGGTGTCAGCGCGTCGTTGGCCTTGCCCAGGAACTCCCAAATCTGTAGGGAGTCCGCAGTCCTCAAGCCCTTCATCTCTTCCAGGGATCTCCTGGCCGCCGTCAGTTCGGAATTCTCACGGGCGAGACGCTCAACTTCTTTGGCGTTTTGCTGAATCTTTTCAGCAACCCGCCTTTCGAGTTTTCCGAGCTCCTCCTCCCGGAGGTGGATCTTGTTCCGACGGTCAACCAGGTCCTTCTCCCTACCCCTCACTTTCTTCTCCCGGGCAGCAAGGGCACACTCTTGTTCGTAGAGTTCCTGCCCTTGCACCCAGGTCTTCTCCTCTTCCTCTTGGCACCGCTCTTCCAATTTCTTGGCGTGCTCCTCGAGGCCCGTGTCAGCCAGAGCTACTTTCTCGGCGAGCTACTCTTCCCTCCTCAAGACATCATCCCGCAGCTCAAGGAGTTTTTGCTCTTCATCCTCGAGTCGTTTCTCCCTCTCTTCAAGTGCCTCTCGGCGCTTGATGAGTGCGGTGTTAATAGCCTCAAGCTGTTCGTGGTGTGCATCGGCTGCGTTATTGGCAGCTTTGGCCTGATCGTAGATCTCCCGAGATTGAGCGTCAAGGGCATGAGTCATACTCTCCCTGTCATCCAGTAACTTGCCCCAGTACTCCAGGCGGATCTTCTCCCGCTTGATCCACTCCTTGTCGTCCGCTAGCCTCAACTGCGCCAGCTTGGTCTTGAAGTAGAGCCGATTACGCCACCGCCTAAGGGTTTGGCGCTCCTCTTCAAGAGCCTTGCTGTCGTGGAAGAAGGCCAGTTGGACTTGACGCAGACTGGAACATGCATTGTCAATGGACAGCGACAACGGGATTGGTTCCGGACCTGCTGGGGTCTCCTCTGCTGGTTCCAACGGGTCTTCAGATACAAAAATTGGGTCCCACTCCACGAGAGTGGACCCCTGAGCTTCCAAGGCACTAGGTCCATCCTCCGGGATGGCCTCAGTCGCCATCGAAGAGGGCCCCACCGCCAAGTCTTCGTTCACCCCCTCGGGCAGGGGGACAGTGACCTCGCTTGGGCACTCCGGCTCGGCCGCAGGTACCTCCGATGTCGTCGCTCCTGGAGCGGGAGCCGTTGCTGACTCCGGTCTGGGAACCTCTTCCGAGGGAGGCTCAAGCTCCATCACCTCTTCAACCACCGGCTCAGGAGCCGGAAGATCTTCAACATCGATCGGCCCTGTGACCGGAGCTCCAACAATAACCGGCTCAGCGGCCGGTGCTTCGGAGGTAGCCGGCCCAACTGCCAGAGCTACCTCGGTTTCCGGCTCGCATGCCGGGGCTTCGACAATTACCAGCTCAGAGGCCGGGATTACTACTTCCTCCGGCTCAACAGCCGGAGCTTCCATCATCACAGCACCAGGACCCGGAGCTTCAACCTCTAAGACAGGTGCCGCTGGTGCATCTTCACTCCCGTGGTCCGACGCTACCACGGGAACTTCTGGGGATGAGTCGAGGTCCATGACTGCGACAGCCTGCACCGGAGCTATCGCAGCTTCAGCCACCACTTGGGGCAGCACCGGGACAGGAGCAGAAGCTCCCACCCTCACGGCCTCAGACACTGTGGCTGAGGGTGGAGCCTCACTCCCCTTCTTGGGGATGCTGCAGATGATGAACAAAGAAAATTAACAAACAGTTGCTACAATTAAAATAATTGTCCAAGGTAGAGATTAAAAATTACCTTGGGAGGCTTCCGCACCAGCTTGCACGGAACCTTTTTCCCGGGCATTCTGGACTGGCCATAATCGGCGTAGAAGCTCCCGAAGGCCCCCCGGAACTTGTCGCGACCACGGGCGTTTCCCGGGTCGAGGCTCTCCTCGATCGGGAAGAACCCCCGGACCTGGAGGCCTCCACCGGCCCAGGTGCCGGAGTCGCGCGCCCGGAGCTAGCACCCCGGGAGGATCCCACCGCGGGAACAGACGCGCTCCGGGAGGGCCCCACTGCAGGAACGGTCTCATTCCGGGAGGACCCCATTATGGGGACAATCGCCACGGTGGTAGAAGACCTTCCCCTCTGGGGAGAAGGAACCGAGGCGGAAGTAGCGGGCCTGACGGACCTTCCGTCGGCATGCTGCAGCTTCCTCTTCCGGCTCTCTGGTTCATCCGCCAGCTCCTTGCCCTTGCCGACAACCTCGACCCTTGGTTTTGGGACAGGGACGGAGCCATCTTCGGGCATTCCGGGGATCACCACCCAGGTGGTTGATCTTCTCTCGACGACACCAAGGTCGTCAAGTACGGGCATCTTTCACCGGAGCTCCCTGCTGAACTCCACTTCCACGTTCAGAGGGAGGAAGGCCGACGGGGGAGTCAAGTCATCACCGTCGACGTCGATGCCGTGCTGGAATTTCTTGAGGTGGAACTCCAAGGTTTTCCCCACCATGTTGGACTTCAACCCAGTCTCGACCCGGTCGTCGTCCATCACGCTGTTGATGGCCCAAGCGAGTTTCTCCCTCCTCTTCAGCGGCGCCCACCTGTTGACCAGGAAATTGCAAAATACCGCCTGAGGAGTCAATCCTCCCTCCATGCATTGGCAGATCCTGGTCAAAGCAGGGTTAAAAGCTTCCGCCAGCACCAGAGCTTCACTCCAGATCGTCATGTCGATGCCGGGCAGACTATCGGGCAGCTCCAGCCTCTCGTGCTCCTCCACCCTGACGACTATCCAGTCTTTCTTCCAGTCATCCCACTTCCCAGAAGGAAACGACCGGAGGTACTTGAATGGGCACTTCTTGCGCTTCACGAAGTAGTAGAAGCAAGGTACTCATTGCTCCGGCCGGTGGTGTGGACGGTGAAGAAGGTCCGGAAGAGTTCAATGCAGGGGGGGATGCCCACCCACATCTCACAGAAGTGGACGAAGATAGACGCGAGGAGAATGGAGTGAGGGCCAAGGTGGTATAACTGCAGACCATAGAAGTCTAACAGCATCAAGAAAAAGGAAGAAAAAGGCGGGATCAATCCCACCATGGCGTACGAGGAAAAGTACACCATTTCGCCGGCGTGCTCCTTCTCGAAGGGGAGCTCTCCGCCGGCACGAACTGAGTGGTTGAAAAAGTCCGAGGACCACCCCATGAGGGCCCGGACCTTCTTCAAATTGCCGTCAGTCTTCAAGCGACTCTCGCGGAGACCCAACTCCATCGTGGCACGGCTAGGCAAGAGAAGAAGAACGAAGCACGAGTTGGGAGTTTGAGCGCAAGATCAGATGAGAGGCGTAAAGAACCCCCGACGGTGCGCGCCTTCCTTCTTAAGTAAGTCCTCACAACGCTTGGATGGAAACCGCAAGGAAATCGAAGATACCATTCAAAAATTCCACCCAGCCGATGACAAGAGGGCTCGGGACCACCCCGATGATCAAGTCGAGGCTCTTACCCAGGCGAACGGTTGTCATCACGAGGCGGGAAACCCAAAGGCGGCGGCCTGACAAGGTGCGCAGAACCGATACGGTTTTCGTATCGGGAACCGACGACCTTCAATTGCGTGAGATCCGCACATCAAAGATCTCATCTGCCGCACGCGAGATACGCCACGTGGCGAGGATTTAATTCCAAGTCCTTGCCAACGGCACCCTCAAAGACCCTTGAAGACTCAGTTCAAAGGTCGCGAGGATGGACCCACCTCCGGCGGAATGACTTCCCCGGAGGTAGGTCCAGGGGGCCACTGTCGGTATCCTAGAAACCGTACACCCCTTGAGGTTATAAACATCTCAAAGGAAAATCATTTACTTTGTTTGAAGACCCTCGAAGGCCTACATGTCAGACATAACCGGACCCGTTTCTCCAACATGGTTAATCCCTGGGTCGCCACGTGTACTACCAAACCGGAGCTACCGCTCACAAGGGGGAAGCTCCGGGCCATGTACCGAAATGGCACCTCCGGACTTAGCCCCAGACCGAGAGAAGCTCCGGACCCGACACGTGTCGGGTAGCCCCGGAGCTACCTGTTTCCACAGTATGCTCCGGAGCTGCCACATGTCCAACCGTCGGATCTTCAGCCTCTAACCTCCGGAAGACCCCACAACGGCTCCGGATCTTCAAAGGGGAACCAAGGACTTCAAGACCCGATTAAGTGTCATTAATACCATATTAATGACACTTAAACGGACGACCTTAACACCAATAACGGTGTTGTCAAAGCCCGTTACAGGGTCATTGAGAGCGATTAAATGTGTTGAATAAGTGTCAATACTAGTAACCGCCGGGGCCACATGTCGGGCCAGGCTAACTTGTAATGGCCTGCCCTTGTACTATAAAAGGACAGGCCGACGAAACGTTCAGGGGGCAGAGGAACACACACACACATACGCCATTGACGCTCAACACATGCTCAAAAAGCTAATATAACACCAACACACCCGTGGAGTAGGGTATTACGCTCAGGCGGCCTGAACCACGTAAACTCTTATGTCTCCTGTGTCAATTCCTACTCACCTTCTTGAATCTCCGCGCGCCCATACCGAACATCAAACTCCCCTATCACCTTAGAAGTGTAGGGAGATCTGTCGGTTCCAAACCACCGACACTAACCCAAACGGTTTTTCAAGAAATCATTGAATCAAGTCGCAATACTCCTAGGCTATGATCACAAGGATACTAGGAACAACTTTAATGAAGAGGGACCTATCAAAAACCGTATGAATCAAGAATGAGGTAGGTTTTTGAAAAAAGGAGGGGCACCTCTTCGAATCTTGACGAATCGACGAGATCGAGGATGGATTGCGTCGGGAGCGATTGGGAAAAGTCTCCCACACCTCCAGGGATTCCAATGCACGAATTGGAAATGATTTTTGGTGGAGAAAAGTGAAAACCGCCCAATGGGTGTGGAGTTGCGCACGTGGGAGAGAGAAAAGCAAATGGGAGGAAGAGGAGGGGTCGGCCGCCGCCTGGGTGTTTAAGTCCCCAGGGGCCGGACTAGTCCGGTGTAGGGGCTGGACTAGTCCGGTCAGCGGACCATACCCAGACTAGACCGAATCCGGACTTGTCCGCCCATAGGGCGGACTAGTCCGGTCCTACAAGGCTGAAAACATATATATTTGAATTTTAGCCACTATTGTTGATCCCTTTGGACATATTGCCACAACAAAACTTTATGAATATGGTCAGTAAGCAATCAACAATCAAACTATGACCATAACTCACAAAGTCAATAGTTTTTCAAATATTTTTGGAGAAAATTGAGATAGAGAAGAATTTCTCAAACACATGTGTTCTTTTGAATAGGGTGTAAAGTAAACATTCGGATGTGCATGTTTCAAGCCACATTTCGAGAATCTAAGATATTGAGCTCATGCCTAAGCTCACAAAAACGCTTCTCATATAGAGGCTTGGTGAATACATTGGCTAGTTGGTTCTCGGTTCTCACATGGGAAATCACTATATCCCCTTTCAAGGAATGATCTCTCAAGAAGTGATGCCTAATATCAATGTGCTTTGTCCTCGAATGCTCAACTGGATTATGGGCTATTTTAATGGCGCTCTCATTGTCACATAGGAGTGGAATGTGGTGCAAGTTTATACCATAATCCCTTAGAGTTTGTCGCATCCAAAGAAGTTGTGCACAACAACTTCCGGCTACGACATACTCCGCTTCAGCTGTGGAAAGAGCAATGGAGTTTTGTTTCTTGGAGGACCAAGACACTAAAGATCTACCCAAGATTTGACATGTCCTGGATGTGCTCTTTCAATCAACTTTGCACCCCGCATAATCCGCATCGGAGTAGCCAATGAGGTTAAACTTGGATCCTTTGGGGTACCAAAGTCCTAGGCTAGGTGTGTGAACTAAATATCTAAGAATTGTCTTAACGGCGGTCAAATGACACGCCTTAGGTGCAGGTTGAAAATGTGCACACATACACACACTAAGCATAATATCGGGTCTAGATGCACAAAGATATAACAAAGAACCGATCATGGAACAATATACCTTTTGGTCCATACTTGGACCATCTTCGTTGAGGTCTAGATGTACATTAGTTGCCATTGGAGTCTTGATGGGTTTGGCCTTGTCCATGTCAAACTTCTTTAATATGTCTTGAGTGTACTTTGTTTGACTTATGAATATGCCTTCTTTGAGTTGCTTGACTTGGAAACCTAAAAAGAACTTCAACTCCCCCATCATGGACATCTCAAATCTCTCTGTCATTATCTTAGAAAACTCATCACAAAACACTTTGTTAGTAGAACCAAATATGATGTCATCGACATATATTTGGCACACAAGAGATCATCATTAAAGTGCTTTGTAAAGAGAGTATAGTCAGCTTTTCCTATCTTAAAACCATTTTGAATCAAAAAGTCTCTAAGGCACTCATAACAAACTCTAGGAGCTTGTTTGAGGCCATATAGAGCCTTACGCAATTTGAAGACATGGTTTGGGAAGTCTTGGTCTTCAAAACCCGGTGGTTGCTCCACATATACTTCCTCCTTGATTGGACCATTTAGGAACACACTCTTGATGTCCATTTGGTAGAGCTTAAAGTCATGGTGAGTAGCAAAGGCAAGTAATATACAAATTGACTCTAGCCTAGCTACGGGAGCAAAGGTTTCATCAAAATTCAAACCTTTGACTTGTGAGTACCCCTTGGCCACAAGTCGTGCCTTGTTCCTTGTCACCACGCCATGCTCATCTTGCTTGTTGCGAAACACCCACTTGGTGCCCACAACATTTGCTTGTGGATGCTTGACAAGCTCCCAAACTTTGTTCCTCTCAAAGTTGTTGAGTTCCTCTTGCATGGCCACCACCCAATCCGGGTCTCTCAATGCGTCTTCAACCTTATGGGGATCCAAAGAAGAGGCGAAGGAGTAACATTCACAAAAGTTAGCAACACGAGAACGAGTGATTACCCCCTTTTGTAATGTCTTCTAGAATGTTGTCAACAGGGTGATCCCGTTGAACACTTTGATGCACACAAGGATGTGGAGGTTGAACTCTTGAGTCATCATCATCCTCTTCTTCTTCTTGGTCTCCCCCTTGATGTATGCTTCCCTCTTGAGTTTTGTCTTTTTGATCATGTGGAGGTGCCACTTGTCCATATTCAACTTGATCACGTGGGGGGTGACTTGCATCATCTTGTGGTTGGTCACTTGAGTTTTGAGGTTGTTCTTGTGGACGAATATCTCGAAGTGCCATCCTTCTAAGAGCCTCTTGTGGAGAGTCTTCTTGATCTAACACACTTTGGTAAACTTGCTCCACTTGGGAGCCATTAGTTTCATCAAACACCACGTCACGTGCTATTTCAACAATCCCAGAGGATTTGTTGAAGACACGGTAGGCATGGGTGTTTGAATCATAACCAAGCAAGAAACCTTCATCGTACTTTGAAGAGAACTTTGAAGTCATATGCTTCTTGTTGAGAATATAACATTTGCTCCTAAAGACACGAAAGTAAGAGACATTGGGTTTCTTACCAACTAGAAGCTCGTAGGGGGTCTTCTTGAGGAGGCGGTGGAGGTAAAATCGGTTGACGGCGTCGCAAGCGGTGTTAACCGCCTCGGCCCAAAACTAATCCGATGTCTTGTAATCATTAAGCATCGTCCTTGACATCTCAATGAGTGTCCTATTCTTCCGTTCTGCCACCCCATTTTGTTGAGGGGAGTATGGGGCTGAAAATTCATGCTTGATGCCCTCCTCATCCAAGAACTCTTCCACTTGAGTGTTCTTGAACTCGGTGCCGTTGTCGCTTCTTATAGCCTTGATTCTCGAGGCGAACTCATTTTGAGCTCTCCTCAAGAACCTCTTAAGGACACCGTGGGTCTAACCCTTATCATGTAAGAAAAATACCCAAGTGAAACGAGAAAAATCATCAACAATAACAAGACCATATTTGTTACCGCCAATGCTAATGTAGGTTATTGGTCCGAAAAGGTCCATGTGTAGCAGTTCCAAAGGTCTTGTCATCGTCATGATGTTCTTGGAGGGGTGTTGAGCTCCCACTTGCTTCCCCGCTTGGCAAGCGCTACATGGCCTATATTTTTCAAACACAACATCTTTCAAGCCATAGATGTGCTCGCCCCTAAGAAGCTTTTGTAAGTTCTTCATCCCAACATGGGCTAGCCTTCTATGCCAAAGCCATCCCATGTTAGTTTTTGCCATTAGGCATGTGTCAAGTTGGGTTTTATCCGCGGTAAAATCCACAAGATAGAGCTTTCCTTTGAGCACACCCTTAAAGGCGATTGAGTCATCACTTCTCCTAAGGACGCTCACACCCTCATTAGTAAAAACACAGTTATAACCCTTTTCACATAGTTGTGATATGGACAATAGGTTATAATCTAAAGAATCAACATGCAAAACGTGAGAAAGAGTATGTTGGAGAGAAATAGCAATTTTACCGGAGCCAAGGATTTTCCCTTGGCTATTGTCCCCAAAGAAGATCCCCTCACTTGGATCATCGTTTTCTTCATACTCCACGAACATCTTTCTCTCTCCGGTCATGTGGTTGGTGCATCCACTATCGAGCACCCATTTGGATCCACCGGAGGAGTATGCCTACAATACAATATTATGCCTTCCTTTTAGGTACCCAAACGGAGTTGGGTCCTTTGACGTTAGTAGTGAGGCACTTGGGCACCCACATGCAAGGCTTGGGGCTCTTGCGGAGTGGCCCGACATATCTAGCATATACTTTGTCATACTTGTTCCTCATTAAAACATAAGATGCATCAAAATCATGAAAGAGAGGATGCGGTTCAGATTTAGGCATGTTAGTGCTAGTTGAATTATTCTTCCCAATTTTAGTTGGGGATGAGCTTCCCTTGACGAAGACAATCAAGTCTTTTCCATACTTGGAGGTTTTAGCATTTTGGTTTCCACCTCTAGTATAACCAAGACCATCCTTGATATAGGGAGGTCTTGTGTTGGTGTGTGCACTTCGTGCATACGCCACCTTCTCTTTGTCAAAGATGCCACCCTTGGGTGCTTGTTTGCCTTGAGTCAATTTAAGCTCATCTTTTAATATAAGGATCAAGTTAGAACATTTGCAAGTAGATATTGCTTTGGATGCAACCTTTGAGGAGGATGAGCTTTGGGAGGAAGAGGCTACATTAGTCTTGAGGGACTCAACTTGAGTCTCAAGGATCTTGTTAACTTTTGCCAAGTTGTCATGTTCTTCCTTGAGCTCAATGGTTGTCTCCTCAAGACTTGAGCATGTTTTCTTGCTTAGAGCAAGTTCATGATCTAATGCCTTGCTCTTCTCTCTCTCAAGCTCAAGGAGCTCAATGAGCTCTTTACATCTCTCCTTTTCATGGATAAGCATGTCCTCTTGCCTATCTATGAGCTCCTCTTCAAAAATTTCATCCAAGATCAATTTCATTCTACGCAAAGTGCTCTTACTTATGTCCTTAAGCATGTGTTCGTTTTCACTAGCACTACCAAAATCATCATGAGAGGATATGGAAGAGGATGAGTTAGAAGTAACATTTCTCCTTCCTTGTTTTGCCATGAGGCAAGTTGGCTTGTGGTCGTAGAGGTTGGGGAAAAGCTTGCTTCTCTTAGAGCTCCTCCCGATGGCTATGGTTGCCACCTTCTCCTTGTCTTCGGAGGAGGACTCATCGTTAGAGTCCCATTCCTTGCCTAAGTGAGCATGACCGGAGGGCCTCTTATTCTCGTAGAACTTCTTTTCTTGAGGCTTGCCCTCCGTCTTCTTCTTGCCCTCTTCATGTGGGCAATCCACAATGAAGTGCCCGTACTCGCCACAATTGTAACAAGCCCTCTTTGTTTTGGGCCTTGCTTTTTCTTTGCCCTTGCTCTCATTCTTGTATCCTCCTTTTCTTCTCCTCATCATCCTCTTGAAATTGTTGATGAAGAGGGCCTCTTCCTCATCGGTGTCAAGGCTCTCCTCATCATCTTCGTTTTGCTCTTTTTAGGAGGATGTCGCTTTGAGTGAAACATCCTTCATCTTCGAGGCGGTGAACCTTTGGAGGTCGTTGTAGAAGAGCGCCTCCTTCTCCATGATCTTGTGGTTGATGATCCTCCCTAGGACCTCCTCCGGGGTCATTTTGGCAAATCCCAAGCTTTCTCGTATCATGGAGCAAAGAGAGACGTTTCTAGGCATGAATGCTCGAATCATCCTCTTCACCACCTCGTGGTCCGTCCACTTGGTGCAACCATAAGATCTACTCTTGTTGATGAGTAGCTTTAGGCGGTTGTACATCTCTTGGGGAGATTCACCATCCATAATGGCAAACCTCCCGAGCTCTCCTTCAATGAGCTCAATCTTTGCTTCCTTCACGACTCGGTTGCCTTCATGAGCCGTCTTGAGGGTGTCCCAAATATCCTTGGCCACCTCAAGTCCATCTACTTGGTTGAACTCATATCTTGAGAGAGACGAGATGATTACACCGGCCGCTTGGGCATTGCGGTGAAGGAGCACGGCTTGCTCCGGAGTGATGTCTTCTTCATTCTTCGGGATATGCACCCCGGTCAAGACAATTTGCCATAAAGAGGGGTTGAGTGACACAAGATGGATCTTCATGTTGTGCTTCCACATCTCATAGTCGGTTCCATCGAATTGGGGAGGCTTCCCCAATGGGATGGAAAGGTAGTGGTTGTTGGAGAAAAGGCGTTCATAGTTGTAGCCTTGTTGGTTGTAGTTGGTCGTGCCACCCGTTGTGGAGGTTGAAGTGTCAACCTTTGGAATCTTCAATTCCTCTCGAAGTTTCGCCTTGAGTTGGCGAGTCTCTTCGTCATCCGTTGATTTGTCTTGGTAGACAATCATCTCCTCTTGGGTTGCTTGGATCTCATTGGTCGAGACTTCGTCATACCCCACTCCGGCCATCTTCTCTCCGAGTTGTTAGACTCTTTGGGAGAGTCCTCGCTCTGATACCAATTGAAAGTTGCCTAGATGGGGGGTGAATAGGCTAATCGACCTAAAATGAGTCAATAAAATAAGATCAGTACTCAGGGGGCGAACTAGTCCGGTCCAGGGGCGGACTAGTCCGGTCCTCCTGCAGGGAAAGCCTAAAAAGTGTTTCTAACAATTTTTAGTTGTATTTTCGTGATGCAAAAAGTGTTAGAATGATTTAGTGAACCTTGACAAGTTATATAGCAAGTATGAAGCTAGGGTTCACAATGAAACAAGAGTGATGAACAAAAACGATAAAGCTAACCCTAGAAGCAATGTGCGATAAATGAAAGCGAAGAACACAAGGGACACAAGGATTTTATCCCAAGGTTTGATCCCACACAGGAATCTACATCCCTGTTGAGGAGTTCACGAAGGACCGGGTTCAACAACCCTTCCCTCACCAAGTTTACCACAAGGGCCTAACTTGGTTCTCCACTATCACAAGGGTGAATACAAGATTCGGTGGGGCTTCTCACAATCTGAGGCTCCCACCACAAATATGATTACAAATCACAAAGAATGACTCAAGCCACAGATCACAAAGATTCAACAAGTGCAAGAGATCAAACCGAGAGCCTAGAGCGGTGTTCTTCCTCTTCTTCACCTCACCAAACCCTAATCCACACAAGAATTAGTTTTAGAGGGAAGGTAGGCAAGAAGGAGGCTTTTGGAGGCTCAAAGTTTGCAGTGGCAGCACTAGGGTTTCAAAGTACTCAAGGGTTGGTTCAAATGAACCCAGGGGTCCTCTATTTATAGAGGTTCCCAGCTCATACTGCTGACTTCAGTAGATGGGCGGACTAGTCCGGCCTACGGCCCGGACTAGTCCGACCTTTGGGACCACTGACGTCCCTGACAACTATCGCACTGCGCGACAATCGTCACGCTACCCGCCAAACTTCAAATTCAAACGGTCACTTCAAAACGGACTAGTCCGATCTCACACAGAACCTTTTGTTCCGTGTGAAAACGGACTAGTCTGGAGACCACAGACTAGTCCGGCCCCTAGGGCGGACTAGTTTGGCCTCGCAGACCTAGTCGCTGAAGCACCAACTCTCACCAATTGGGACTAGCCCGCACCCGTAGCGGACTAGTCCGATCTCAGTCAGGACCCTTTGGTCCGGACTAAAACGGACAAGTCCATGGTTTTGGGACTTAGTCTTAAAAACCGACTTCATGACTACCTGGACTAGTCCGTCCCACTACGAGCTAGTCCGATCTCAGTCACACCTTTCTGGTCCGGCTGAAAACGGACTTGGCCGGCCAGGAGCGGACTAGTCCGGCCGCCTGCACAGACTAGTCCGGCCACTCCTGCCAGACTTCTCCAACTCTCTTCTCTCAATAGGTTTTGATCTCTAAACCGCTTTGAGCTCCCAACTTGATCTCAATGCACTTTACGCACACATCCTCATATACATATGGCTAGTCTAAACTCGACACGCTAGAAACCCAAGTTTCTTCTTTTCGAGTTGACATCGCCGTTTTCATCCTTTTCCTTTTTGAGGGTTTGTGTTTCCACTTGAGTCCACACATGTGCTTAAGATCACTGAGCTCATTAGTTACTGAATTGTCGTCATCAATCATCCAAAACCCACGGGATCCTAGATGCACTTTCATCCAAGAAATGAGGGAACCACCAAGAAAAACACAATAGGCAGAAAGAGATCGGCGATCAGAGGGATCACTAGCCCAAGTAGCATCAAAACATGCTTTGAGCTGTAAATAGCTAGAGCGTGAAAAGAACAAGCGTCTAGAGATAGTCCAGCGAAGATAACGCAAGACACGAAGCAAGTGACTATAGTGGACCTGGGTGGGAGCATAAACAAACTGACTCAGAATGTGAACAGAGTACGAGATATCAGGATGAGTGACACCGAGGTACATGAGACTCCCTACAATATGACGGTAACGAGTAGGATCAGGAAGAGGCTCACCATAAGTGGCTCGAATATGGACAATGAGTTCCATGGGAGTCTCAACAGTCCGATGATCAGTAAGAGAAGCCCGATTAAGAAGATCCTGAATGTACTTCTCTTGAGACAGATAAATTCCCTCATAGGAGGAGGAAACCTAAATCCCAAGAAAGTAGCAAAGAGGACCAAGATCGGACATAAGAAACTGCTCACTAAGACGGGCCTTCACAAAGGCTATGTACTCCGAATCATCTCCGGTGATGATCATGTCATCAACATAGAGAAGAAGAAGAGTGCGACCTCGTGACAAAGTATGCACAAAAAGCGCTGGATCATGAGCACTGGCAGAGAAACCAGCAGCAGTAACCACAGACACAAAGCGCTGAAACCAAGCACGAGGAGCCTACTTAAGGCCATAAAGAGAATGCCGAAGGCGACAAACCATACCCTTAGGAACAGAATACCCAGGTGGTGGCTGCATATAAACGTCCTCACGCAACTCACCATTAAGAAAAGCATTCTTTACGTCAAGCTGAGAGATGGACCAATCCTGAACAGAAGCCACAACTAGCAGAGCGTGAACTGTGGTCATGTGAGCGACAGGAGCAAAGGTCTCATCATAGTCACGACCATGTTCCTGCTGGAGGCCACGGGCGACCGATCGAGCCTTATATCACTCAAGTGAACCATCCGAGCGGGTCTTGACCTTATAGACCCACTTATAGGTGATAGGCCAAACACGTGGGGGCAGGGCACAAGTTCCCACGTGCCAGTGCGCTCGAGAGCAACAATCTCCTCAGCCATCGCATGCTGCCATTCCTGATGAGAAAAAACATCATGATACTCTCACCTAACTAAGCAGGAGAGAAGACGTCCATGCCCTAGGACGCTTCTCACTAGCAACATGAAGAACATTCAGCAGTGGCGTGGTTCACATGAGATTTATCTCGACACCTCGAGTCTCATGTACAACCTGAACAACAGAAATAAAACTAATACCTGCAAAAATTGTTAAAGCGCAAACGTGAGCATAAGGCTCAGCAAGACTAACCCGTCTCACTAGACATATGCAAAAGGGGACACTACACATAGGTAAGGAATAGCATAAATAGACTCGCCTACAAGTGGATCCTTATAATCATGTTTTAAGTAGCAAACGACATTCTTCGGGCACGGCACATCATAGACTCCACAATCAAACAAGAAACGCTTTGCCGATGATATGACATGCCCAAAGTACGCAATGCCATTGCAGCTAAAGTATGGGGAAAATGTAAACTTTTAATTGTACTATCTCTAAATCATACAAGGTTGTAAAGCAATTATAATTCAATACAATATGATTTTTCTGGCTTCTTTAGTATTTACTACGTCATGACACAGTGAACAAGTAGTACTCTATTACTGCGAGGGACAGTGATTGCAATCAGGACACACCCGGACAACACGACACATACGTCATTCAGAAGTGTCAGCGAGCACACCCGTACCTACATAACACTTCAGTACTAGGCGTATATGGCCACCTTTCACAAGAGCCGACCCAGGAAGAACAATAGCAGCAAAGCTAGAAGGAGAGTACTGATCAAGAGGCTGACAAGAACGATGACCTCATCCAAGGGGCTCCTCAGGAGAAGAATCATCAGAGGAAGATGATCCCTCAGGAGAAGAAGGCATATCCGGAGAGTCAAACTGAGCTGGAGAAGCGGAGACATCAAAAGATGACTCAACTGGAGTAGACGGCTCATCAGAAGAAGATGGCACATCTGTAGGGGACACAACTCATCGAGTATAGACTTGCATCACCGAAGACTTCAAAGCATAATCAGGAACCATCGAAGAAAGTTCCGAAGAAGAGGAGGTCATGGATGGAGGTACTGAGTGTGAAGGAGAAACAGTCACAACTGGAGCATTAGGAAGGAAAAGGAACAAAATAGGATCAACCACAGATAGAGAAGAAGTATCAGAAGATGGTCGGGGATAGAAAGGATGTGTCTCATCAAAAACAACTTCCCGTGAAATTCTCATCTGTCGACCAAACGGATCCCAACAACGATATCCGTTATGATCCGAGCTGTAGCCTAAGAAAACACACTCAATAGGCTGAGCTGTCAACTTAGTGCGCTCACATGGTGGAAGCAACATGTGGCACACACAGCCAAAGAGACAAAGGCTGGTGTAATCAGGCATCTTGCCTGTAAGGCGCTCAAAGGGAATTCCACCATTAAGGGTAGACAATGGCTGAATGTTAATTAAGAAAGTGACAGTAGAAACAACCTCAGCCCAAAAATGAGGTGGAACAGAAGAGGCAATCAGAAGAGTGCGAGCTGTCTCAAAGAGATGTCGATGCTTGCGCTCTGCAACGCCATTCTGAGCATGAGCACCTCGACAAGAGAATTGTGCAAGTGTTCCTTGCTCAGAAAGAAAATGGCGAAGATCATCGGATAGATACTCACCAGCAGAGTCAGCTCAAAAAATACGAATAGAGGTGTCAAACTGAGTACGGACCATAGTCGAGAATGATTTATAGATAGATAACGCCTCACTGCGATGCTTCATGAAGTAGACCCATGTGTGGCGAGAAAAATCATCTATAAAAATTATATAATATCGATGTCCTCCTTTCGAAGCAAAAGGAGCAGGGCCCCATACATCAGAATGAACAAGATCAAAAGGACGCTTAGACACTAACTCGCTAGAAGGATAAGGAAGCTGAATCTGCTTCCCTAGCCGACAACCCTAACAATGAGCTAAAGACTCGGAACTATAAACCGATCCTAAAACACCTCGACGAACTATAATGGAGAGGAGAGAACCACAAAGATGACCCAAACGGTGGTACCACTGAGCAAACGTCGATGTGGACGAAGCAGCAAGAGTGGAGCCGACTGAACTGGCAGGCGGGGCGGAAGGAAGACGAAGCCAGTCAAGCTCCCAAAGACGTTGTGAGTCACGACGACGTGGGCCAGTACCAAGCAGGCAACCCATGCGACGAACCTGAACATAGCAACAATCATGATCAAGAATCACTCGACAATCATTATCAGTGAGTTGACCAGCAGATATAAGTTGCATTGTAAGTCTAGGAACAAAAGAAACAGCAGGAACAACAAAAGAGTCAGATAGAAGAGTGCCCTGTCTAATAACCGAAAGAGGAGAACCATCAGTAGTATGAACAATAGAAGGATGGTACGAAGGACTCAAGGAAGACAAACTGGTACGATAAGGAGTCATATAGAACGAATCACCAGAGTCAAGAATCCATGGACAAGTACCTGGAGCAGAAATACAAGATGGTCCCTCAGTGGAAAATGAAGAAGCAGCAACAGTACTCGAAGGCGCAAAAGACTGAGTCACAGAACCAGCAGCTCCCCATGGTGCAGAAGTAGCAAGGCGACAAAGAAGCATGAGTATCTGGGCCTCCGTAGTAGCAGAACTCACCTGAGATCCTCTAGTACTAGCACCACCAGCACCCTGTGAAGACCGACGAGCCTAAGCCTTCCTCTTTTTGAAACAAGACGTCTCATCATGACCATCTTTACCACAGTAATCACAATGACGAGTACCACGCCCGCCTGGCATAGAAGAGGGGGAAGCCGAAGTCATCATCGTCGACGGAGAGGCAATATGCACCGGTGTCGAAGAGCAGGCTGCCAACACTGAAGTAGGATGCAACAATCCAATAGCCTGAAGACGAGTCTCCTCATTATGAACACTCGTCAGAGCATACATAAGAGAAACACAGGGGTGACGAGCAAGCAGCTGAGCACGAAGAGGCTCAAACTCAGCACGAAGACGAGTCAGAAAGTCATAGGTGCGTCAAAGCTCAAGTGTAGCCTTCTGACTCTAACAAGACGAACATGTATATGTCAACAACAGAGGACCAAGAGCATCAAGCTGACACCAAATAGCAGACATCTGACCGAAGAACTCCTCCACTGAAGCATCCCCCTGCTGCAACAACTGCTCCTGATGAATAGCAGCAAGGTAGGTAGACTGTCCAGTAGGCTCGTATCGAGAGCAAAGAAAAGCCCACATCTGATGTGCAAACTCAAACTCAACTATGTCTACAGCAAGACGATCCTCCATACTGGCAGCAAGAATAGCAGCAGCTCGAGCATGATCATCTAGCCAGGTCCTGTATAAGCTGACGTGAGACTGATACGTAGACAAGCGTACATCATAATCCGCCAGTAGCTTCTTCTTATCATCATCAGTAGCCTTATCTGGAATAACAGGCTCAGAAGGAACTGCAGGACAAGACGGACATTTGAGATCGCCCGCCCCTAATCATACAATCACAGTGAATGATAAAGATCAATAACAACTTGATGCAAGACTAGCTCAGTTCTCAGTTTGCTTCAAAGAAATTGGATTAAAAGCAAAAATTGAGAAATAGTAGATGCATACAATATGAACTTGAGCTAATTCATTTTTTAGACCGGACAGCCAAAGAGAGAAAGTAACGATGGAGCATGGAGGAAAGAAAAAAATCACCTCAAAGCACAGCAACAGTGGCCGATTGAAGTTGACTTGGAGGCTGGAGCAGTGGCCGGCGAGTTGTCTGACTACGGCGAGGTGGCTGGTGGCGCCGTGGCCATGGGCGAGCTGCCTGAGCTGGAAGACCACGGACCAGAGATGAGTGTGGATGGAAACAGGAGTGCAGGATGTGGCTTCCTCTGTAAACTAACACATGAATGCTTGCTAGGCTGCTAGCTGGGCTGGATTGTTTGCCTTGTTAGGCTAATGAGCTGTGAAATATTGAGTTCATTTTCACTTACACAGGCTCTTTTAGCAAGTTCACTGGTGCACATGTTTGGCCAAACCTTGTGCACTCACGGTTAAAATTCGATGATGTTAATTTAATCTTGATTGGTAGTCTGGTGCCGGTGCACCAGGGAACGTCCAAGTAGCTTTGCCACTGCTTTAGATTGAGATCCAATGGTAGCTGCAAATTTCGTACTTAAATCCTCCCACATGGACTAAGAAATATGCAAATAAGACTCTCGAACCGAGCCGAGGCAGACGTAGACCGAATTGATATTCCTCATCGTGTCCAGAAAACGTTCGCGCGTCCCCTACTCTAACAGAAGTGCTCGACTTCTTGGACGTAGCCGCCGAATCAACGTCCTCGTACTGGCTGGCCGCTGCCCTTGGACGACGTCGCACGCCCTCGCACACTAGGTTCTGATCGCCCTCGCACGCCGTCGCGGATCGCCGTTTGTCGGATCGCGTCGTCTGCAGATCGTCCTCGTCCAGCGTCAGGCCACTGCCCACGCACGGCGATAAGGACTTCACCGTCGCCCTGCATCGCGCACGTCCGAAGTCGCATTCGCCCGACGCCGTGCGTGGCCCTTGCCCTGTTGCACGTCGTGCGCGGCCCTGTGTTGCACGTCAACATCACTGGTAGTAGAATGAGGAACGTAAAAGATGAGTGAGGAGAGCCCAACTCCGCCGGCGGCTTCCCTAGCCCCGGCAACTCAACCCTCGCCGTATGCCACCCCGGCACCGGGGCCCACCGCTTTGTCCCCTACCCTACCCACTCAGGCTACCGTCCAGTCCTCACCCCGGTCAACTTTCGAAGCCAGTTGGTCCCAAGATCTACCGTGCACGCCCTTCTCAGCTCTCAGGACTCCAGAAAAGCTGGAATGGGGCGTTGTGGCGGATCTGGAAGATGCTCCGGACGAGAGCGCGTTCTCTCTTTTGCCAATCCTTGGAGGTGAGATTTCTGAATCCGATGATGAGCCCCTACGGCTGTCTTCGGCTGGCTTGAAGCAGCAAGCGCCTCCTGCCGTGGTTAGAGCAGGTATAATAGAGCCTAGTCAGCTGGCTCAAAAGAATCCACATCAGCATATTGCTTACGTGGATGAGGGAGTAAAGAAGAGAGAGAGAGCTGCTGGCTCCAGAATAGTAGCCAGGCGCAGCGGCATTTACGAGGTGACTCTATCGACGTGTCTGCATGCGATTGGGGGTGGGGAAAACAGTGCATTTATTCCAATCACTTTCCAGTCAATCTAATAGCTAGTCTATTATATAAGAAGGCTAAACTGTTGACTCTAAAGTGACATGGCATTGAGTTATAGCCTGCAACCGACTACTCTATTATCCTTGCTCTTAAGCCTCGGCGGTCGCCATCACTCCTTAACCCAGTAGTTGTAGCTATCCCTATCCATTCCGGAGACCTAGCGGTAGCTAGCCTGAAGCTGGAATCCCTTGAGGTCAGATCTGCCGGCAATGCGGCATTGAAGGCCTGCTCGGTAGCAGTTGGAGAAGAGAGTGCTCATCAACTCCCACCCTCCACCCAGGAATCAGGCAGCGCTGCTCCGTATCCTTCGGCCACCAGGGTGCAGTCCAGTCTAGGATATTCGCTGCTAGGCCCGCCGCCATGCCTGGAGCCGATGAATGATGTGCCTGCAGGGAATGAGCGTCGTCTTCAAGCGAGTAGAAAGATCCCGGCCCTTGCGCGAGCATTCAAGGTGTCTGATAAGGGCACCGGCATCATCTCGACGTCATCCAAGCCATCTTTAATGCCTCCCCGGTCAATCCCGTCGCCCAAGATGTTGATGGTCGGCAACCAGGAAGATCTTACACAGGGATGGCAGGTGGTTCAACCACGTCGAAAAGGTCAACGTAATATCTACCCGCAGAAGTCCTCAGACGACAGGCCACCATGGCGTGGCATGAGTACGTCGTCTCCGACCACTTCCTTTAAGGCAGAGCTTAAAAGAGTCCTCAAGGGTCGCTGCTTCTGGTGCCTCGCCACTGACCACTTGGTTGCTTATTGTCGAGAGCCTGCCCGCTGCTGGTTCTGGCTCCACACGGGCCATCTCTCCCGTCGCTGCCGGCAACCCCCTGATTCGAGTGGCCACCGACCCATTCATCCCCGACTCCTTGTTCCACCACCCAACATTCGCAGCAGACTCACCTTCCTGTCCCTACCTTGCAACAACAGTGTCGTCCACTCAACGCGCTTCTATGCGCTTCTGTAGTGGCGGCCGTGGTGGCATCTAACCAGGCACATCAAGCGGACCCTCACCCGTATGTTGCTGGTGCACCTGAACACCGCCACCGGCACGGGCAGGCTGTGGTACTTGCCGGGAGTAAGATGACGGCGAACCTGCAGCGGTTGCGCCAACGAGCCGTGGTGCTTGGAGGCCATAGGAGGCAGGAGTCATGCGGCACCTCGAGACATCGTCATGGCCGTCAACCAGCAGCTACGGATCCCACACCGGGCCTTCTCGGTGTCCAAACACAACCCAGAGGACTTCCTCATCTAGTTCGATACCCGAGAGCATTGTGATCGGGCGCTCCACGTCGGTACAGTGAGTGCAGCCGGGTCTCGACATCTGATTCAGCCATGGAGCCTTGAGAATACTACGACGGCGACGAGGTGGTTCTTCCATGTGAAGATCATTCTTGAAAACCTCCCATTACACGCTTGGTCGGAGGATGGAATCCAGCAGCTTCTAGGCGACATATGTCTATTTGATCGCATGGATAAGCTTACCATCACCCAGGGGAACACCGAGCTCTGCGGTTTCATGGGCTGGATGCCCAACCCGGACTCGCTCCCACTCACCAAGATGTTCACCTTCTTTCCAGAAGGCACTGGCCGCTCCGGCAAGGATGATGGTCGGCCGACACATTCTCAGGTTCGAAGCCCCCTGGCAGGCCGCACGGCGGAGGTTATTATCCATCTGGATCACTATTTCGATTACTCTCCGATCGACCCAGCGCCGTCCTTGACCGCCGGGACATTCCCTCGTTGCAAGGAGTTTCGTTGGGTGCCCGGAGAGATCGACGTGCCGAGGCTAGGTAGACGAGCTAACCTAAGTCGCACCAAGGCTTGTCATGTGCCACCCAAAGGCAACCGAGATGATGCGGACCACTACAATGTTCATCGGCCGCACGACAATGGGCGTCGTAGTCTCCTCACCCGTGGCCACCTCCGAACCCACAGGCCATGAATGGTGGCGACAGCGATGTTAGAAGACTTGGACTCGTGTCATCAGAAGTCAGGCAACCATACTTTATCTACGAGAGCTTTGGTTTCTAGAAGAAACAAGGACGTATAATATCAGAGTTTAGCTATCAGTTAAGATATATATCTCTGTAATCAAACAATAGATAAGATCTTTATTCTGTTTTTATGTTTGCCTTCCTATCCTCCCGGCCGAGGTTGATTGGTGATTAAGTCACATGTAACAACCCGGTTGATGGCACCCTTGTAATCTTCTATAAATAGCAACACGTAATCTGCTGTGGCTAGGCCATTAACAGCAGTTAAGCCACGCTTTTATGGTAATCAGAGCCACGCATCTCTAGCGAGACAATGAGCGGTGCTGCAAACAGCATGACAACTCCTTCTTCCGGGATTAATACGCTCAACCATCATGTTGAGAAATTAACCCGTGATAACTATCTATTATGGAGGGCACAGGTCCTCCCTGCTGTGCGCGGTGCGCAGCTATACGGTCTTCTTGATGGGACCATGACGGCACCACCACAAGAGATTGAAGTTGAAACTTCTGCCAAGACCAAGCAGAAGATTTCTAATCCAGCTTATACGAGCTGGGTAGTTCAAGACCAACAACTTTTAAGCTATCTCAATTCTACTTTGTCCAAGGAGATCTTGGCACAAGTAGTATTGTTCTCCACATCCGATGAGGTGTGGAAAGCCATCCAAGAATGTTTTGCATCTCAGTCAAGAGCAAGACTTTTACATCTTCGTGGGAAGCTGTCAAACACCAGGAAGGGTGATCTTTCTGTCGCATCATACTTTGCGAAAATAAAAGGTTACGTCGACGAGATGGCTGCTGCAGGAAAAAGATTGGACGACGACGATGTAATCGGCTACATTCTGGGTGGCCTGGACGCTGACTATATATAGCCCACTGGTGGAAACTGTAAGTTCAAGAACAGATGCGATTTCGTTATCTGATTTATTTGCTCAAATGTTGGCTACAGAGACACGCCTGGAGAGACAGAATCTAGGACAATATCAATACAATGCAAATTCAGCAACCCGTGGAAACTCGCGAGGAAGAGGAGGCCGTAACGGTCGTGGTGGCCGTGGTCGAGGGCAAGGGCGCGGTGGTGACCGGCCCACATGTCAGATCTATTCAAAAATCGGTCACTCAGCAGCACTGTCGACTGTTGGAGTCGGCAGATCTCCTGACACTACTAAAGTGTTGAAGGAGTTTGTAGTTCGGTGCGGGCGCGCGGAGACTCAAGAAGGTGAATCACGATTTGACACGAGAGACACAGTGGTTTACGTGGTTCGGGCCGCCTGAGTGTAATACCCTACTCCACGGGTGTGTGTGTGTGTTGTATTAGCTTGTGTGCCTGAGAGCGTTCGAGAGCCTCCTTCGTGTATCGTCGGTCTGTCCTTTTATAGTACAAGGACAAACCGTTACAAGTTAGCCTGGCCCGACATGTGGCCCCGGCGGTTACTAGTATTGATACACGATTAATTGTTGTTAATAACCCTGTAACGGGCCCCGACAGTGCCGTTACAGGTGTTAAGATTATCCAATTAAGTGTCATTAACATGGAATTAATGACAATTAATCGGGTCTTCAAGTCCGCGGCTATTCTTTGACGATCCGGAGTCGTTACAACGTCTTCCGGAGGTTTGAGGCGGCCAGCTCCGACGTTTGGACACGTGGCAGCTCCGGAGCTTGCTTGTGGGAAGCGGGAAGCTCCGGGGTGGCCTGGCACGTGTCAGGTCCGGAGCTTCTCTCGGTCAGGGGTTAAGTCCGGAGGTGCCGTTTCGGTACCTAGCCCGGAGCTTCACCCTTGTGGGTAGTAGCTCCGGTCTGGCAGTACACGTGGCAACCTAGGGGTTAACCATGTTGGAGAAGCAGGTCCGGTTATGTCTGACAAGTGGGCCTCCGAGGATCTTCAATTTGAGTAGACGTCCTTCCCTTGAGATCTTTGTAACCTCAGGGGGTGTATGGTTTTTAGGGTACCGACAGTGGCCCCCTGGACCTACCTCTGGGGAAAGCCACCGGGGTGAAGTCATTCCATCGGAGGTGGGTCCATACTCGCGACTCTTGAACTGGGTCTTCAAGGGTCTTCGGAGGTGCCGTTGGCGGGGCTTTACGGTTAAATCCCGACGCGCGGCGCACCTCAGGCGGCAGATAAGATCTTTGACGTGCGGATCTCTCGCAATTGAAGGTCGCCGGTTCCCGATACGAAAACCGTATCGGTTCCGCGCGCCTTGTCAGTTCGCCGCCTTTGGGTTTCCCGCCTCGTGATGACAACTGTTCGCCTGGGTAAGAACCTCGACTTGATCGTCAGGGTGGTCCCGGGCCCTCTTGTCATCGGCAGGGTTGAATTCGTGAGTAGTATCCTTGACTCTCCTGCAGTTTCCATCCAAGCGTTGCGAGGGCTTACTTAAGAAGGAAAGCGCACCGTCGGGAGTTCTTTACGCTTCCCATCTGTTCTTGCGCTCAAACTCCCGACTTGTACTTTGCTCCTCTTCTCTTGCCTAGCTGTGCTGCGATGGAGTTGGGTCTGCGTGAGAGTCGCTTGAAGACGGACAGCGATCTGAAGAAGGTCCGGGCCCTCATGGGGTGGTCTTCGGACTTCTTCAACCGCTCGGTCCGCGCCGGAGGAGAGCTCCCCTTTGAAAAGGAGCACTCTGGCGAGATGGTGTACTTTTCCTCGTACGCCATGGTGGGGCTGATCCCACCGTTTTCTTCTTTCTTCTTGATGCTGCTAGACTTCTATGGTCTGCAGCTGTACCACCTTGGCCCTCACTCCATTCTCCTTGTGTCCATCTTTGTCCACTTCTGCGAGATGTGGGTGGGCATCCCTCCCTGCATCGAGCTCTTCCGAACCTTCTTCACCGTCCAAACCACCGGCCGAAGCGATGAGTATCTTGGCTTCTACTACTTCGTGAAGCGCAAGAAGTGCCCATTCAAGTACCGCCGGTCATTCCCTTCCGGGAAGTGGGATGACTGGAAGAAAGATTGGGTAGTCGTCCGGGTGGAGGAGCATGAGCGGTTGGAGTTGCCAGACGGTCTGCCCGGCATTGACACGTCGGTATGGAGTGAAGTTCTGGTGCTGGCGGAAGCTTTCGACCCTGTCCTGACCAGGATCCGCCAATGTGTGGAGGGAGGATTGACTCCCCAGGCGGTGTTCTGCAACTTCCTGTCCAACAGGTGGGCGCCGCTGAAGAGGAGGGAGAAGCTCGCCTGGGCCCTCAACAGCGTGATGGACGAGGACCGGGTTGAGACCGGGTTGAAGTCC
Organism: Tuctoria greenei; assembly: GCA_036927565.1. NCBI lineage: Eukaryota > Viridiplantae > Streptophyta > Magnoliopsida > Poales > Poaceae > Tuctoria > Tuctoria greenei. The sequence continues at coordinate 90,768,925 of JAYESD010000006.1, read as the reverse complement.
AGCATGGTGGGGAAGACCTTGGAGTTTCACCTCAAGAAATTCCAGCACGGCATCGACGTTGACGGAGATTACTTGACTCCGCCGCCGGCTTTCCTCCCTTTGAACGTGGAAGTTGAGTTCAGCAGGGAGCTCCGGCGGAAGATGCCCGCGCTTGACGACCTTGGTGTCGTCGAGAGAAGATCAACCACCCGGTTGGCGATCCCCGGGTTGTCCAGAGACGGCTCCGCCCCTGTCCCACAGCCAAGAGCTGAGGTCATCGGCAAGGGCAAGGAGCTGGCGGAGGAGCCGGAGAGCCGGAAGAGAAAGCTGCGACATGCTGACGGAAGGTCCGTCGGGCCTGCCACTTCCCCCCCGGTTCCCCCTCCTCAGGAAGGAAGATCCTCCGCCGCCGTGGCGACTGTCCCCGTGGTGGGGTCCTTCCGGAGCGTTACTGTTCCGGCGGTGGGGTCCTCCCGGAGTGCGACTGTCCCCGTGGTGGATCCCTCCCGTGGTGCTAGCTCCGGGCGTGCGACTCCAGCATCTGGAGCGGTGAGGGTCTCCAGGTCCAGGAGTTCCTCCCGATCAGGGAGAGCTCCGACCCGGGAAACGCCCGCGGCTGTGGCAAGTCCTGGGAGTCCTCCCAGAGCTCCTACGCCGACCGTGGCCAGCCCGGATCGTCCGGGAAAGAGGTTCCGCGCAAGCTGGTGCGTGAGCCTCCCAAGGTAATTTTTCTTTTTTACCTCGATTAACTTTTTAATTGTAGCATCTATTTGCTCAATTTCTTCGTTCTTTATCTGCAGCGTTCCCAAGAAGGGGAGTGAAGCTCCACCCCCAGCCACAGTGTCTGAGGCTGCGAGGGCTTCTGCTCCAGCCCCGTTGCCGCCCCAAGCGGAGGCTGCGACAGCTCCGGCGCCGGCTATCGTGGTCATGGACCTCGACTCGTCTCCGGAAGTTCCCGTGGTAGCGCCGGACCACAGGAATGAAGATGCGCCAGCGGCACCCGTCCCGGAAGTGGAAGCTCCGGGTCCTGGTGCTGCAGTAGTAGAAGCTCCGGCTGTTGAGTCGGAGGAAGTAGCAGTCCCGGCTTCGGAGCCGGAAAGTGCTGAAGCCCCGACGATTGAGCCGGAGGTGGCTGAAGCCCCGGCATGCGAGCCGGAAGTTGAAGTAGTTCCGGCAGTTGAGACGGTTACTTCCGAAGCTCCGGTCGCAGAGCCGGTGATTGTTGGAGCGCCGGTCACAGAGCCGACGGCTGAAGAGGCGAGGGAGCTTGAGCCTCCCTCAGAAGAAGTGTCCTGGCCGGAGCCAGTGGAGGCGACGACATCGATGGTACCTGTGGCAGAGCCAGAGTGCCTGAACGAAGTCGCCGGCCCCCAGCCTGAGGGGGCAAATGAAGACTTGGTGGCGGGACCTCCTTCGATGGCGACTGAGGCCATCTCGGAGGAGGGCCCTAGCGCTTTGGAAGCTCGGGGTTCCACTCTCGTAGAGTGGGACCCAATTTTTGTAAGTGAAGACCCGCTGGAACCAGCGGAAGAGATCCCAGCAGGTCCGGAGCCCATCCCGCTGTCGATGTCCATCGACAACGCCTGCTCCAGTCTACGTCAGGTCCAACTGGCCTTCTTCCACGACAGCAAGGCTCTTGAAGAGGAGCGCCAAACCCTTAGGCGGTGGCGTAATCGGCTCCACTTCGAGACTAAGCTGGCGCAGTCGAGGCTTGCGGATGACAAGGAATGGATCAGGCGGGAGAAGATCCGCCTGGAGCTCTGGGGTGAGCTGCTGGACGAGAGGGAGAGCATGACTCACGCCCTCGACGCTCAATCCCGGGAGTTCCATGACCAAGCTAAGGCTGCTAACGACGCGGCCAATGCTCGGTTTGATCAGCTCGAGGCCATCAGCACCGCACTCATCAAGCGCCGAGAGGCACTTGAAGGGAGGGAAAGACGGCTCGAGGATGAGGAGCAAAAACTCCTAGAGCTACGGGATGATGTCTTGCGACGGGAAGAAGAGCTCGCTGAGAAAACAGCTCTGGCGGACAAGGGCCTCGAGGAGCGCACTAAAAAATTGGAAGAGCGCTGCCTCGAGGAAGAGGAGAAGACCTGGGTGGGGGGGGGGGGCAGGAACTCTACGAATACGAGTGTGCCCTTGTCGCCCGGGAGAAGAAAGTGGAGGCTAGGGAGAAGGACCTGGTCGACCGCCGGAACAAGATCCACCTCCGGGAGGAGGAGCTCGGAAGACTTGAGAAGCGGGTTGCTGCGAAGATCCAGCAAAACGCCAAAGAAGTTGAGCGCCTCGCCCGCGAGAATTCGGAGCTGACGGCGGCCCGGAGATCCCTGGAAGAGATGAAGAACTTGAGGAAGGCGGACTCCCTGCAGATTTGGGAGTTCCTGGGCAAGGCCGACGACGCGCTGACGCTGATGGGTTTCAGCCCCGTGCACCCGGATGATCCGGAGCCGGAGCCTGACCTCGCGTTGCAAGCGTTGAGCGCCGCAGGCAGCAAGCTCTCCAAGGTGGGCGATGTCATCGCGGACCAGCTGGAGGTCGAGGGGCAATCCCTGGCTAGGAACGTCACAGAATATGTGTTGACGTGCTACACCAGCCGGAACTCTCGATTTCCTCTGGACCCGGTGCTTGAAGACCCCGTCGAAGGAGAAGGCGAAGCTACCCGAGCCCGCGTGTCGGAGGTCGCCCAGAAAGTCGCCGAGTTCTTCCATAGGGTCTAGGACCGTCTCTTTTAGCCTTTACTTGTATCTTCTCTTCTTCCTCAATTTTGTAATCCCTTGTCTCCAGATGTAATCTCCGATCTTCAGATGAAATGAAATCCCCAATTTTTTGCGAATTTCATTCTTTTGTCTTCAACATCTTTATCTTCACTTGGCCCCCTGGTAGATGTGCACAATTTGATTGTGGACATGTACCAAAAGGATGTTGAGTTTTGTTGAAGACGACTTTGCTTCGAACTTGTGGAATTTAGGTCCGAAGTTTTTGATAGTGAAGGTCCCCTGAAGTTGTCGGAGCTTAGAAGCTTCGGCACTGTCCATCGCTGGAGCTTAGTAGCTTCGGCAATAGCCTCTATCAACACGTTGAGCGTCGATAGTTAATACTCCAAGGTGTCGGAGCTTAGCAGCTCCGGCAATGACCTTTGCCACACTTGGTTTGTTGGCAACAAACTCCAGTGACGGGGTCTTCTCACCATCTTTTAGTCAACGCCGACGGTTGACGCCCTGGTGGGAGTCGGAACTTGGTTAGCTCCGGTTTTTCTCCATCTACGTAGGGTTCATTTTTCCTGCACACTTGAGCCAAGAAAAATAGTAAAATTCGTTCCTTGTCTATAACTTCGTCGCGGCTTACGGTTCTTAAGAAAATTTTAAGTTGAACACGATTTTTAATACGACTGGATGAATTGTCTTTTCTTTTAGATCCAATTGTCCATGGACCCACCTTACTTCGGCCTGCCGGGATGTAGGTAGAGTGGCGTACTTAGGGTGCTTGACCAGGCTAAGTCGATAGCGCACTCCGGCCCTAGAATGGCTTGGCGGCTTTCAGGCGAGTTGGCCACAGACGATATTTAAATCCAAAAAATCTGACAATTCAACTCGAATCGTATGTAAACCGGTCAAACTAGAACTTCTTAAGAATTGCACGTTTCTGTTATAGACAAGAAAGAGAAAAATAAAAATGTCGAGCCTATGCAAAGATGAATGCACGTGGAGTCTATTTCACATGAAGATGTCTTTCATTATAGGTCCGGGGTACAGGGGAAACAAGTACACTCTTAGGGTAAGGAACCAGGCTAAGTGTGTTTGGTTTCTCGTTTGACCCAGGGTAGTTAGCCACACTTTTAGTCCGGAGACTGTGTCAAGTGTTGCATGAGCTTTTCAAACCTTTCAGGAAAGGTCCGGCTGCTCTCCCGGAGGAACTACCCGACTCTGTACAATGACTCTATAACATACATTTCAAGTTACTTAAGACTCACCTCTGTGAAATTAAGTGTAGAACTTACGGAGATGCTCGATGTTCCAAGGATTTGGGAGAGGTGTCCCATCCTCGGTAGCCAAGCGAACGCTTCTGGGACGGGATACTTTAATCACTCGAAAGGGCCCTTCCCAGCTGGGGGAGAGTTTGTTTTGCCCTTCTCTGGATAGTATTCTCCGTAGCACCAGATCGCCTTCCTCGAGCTATCGGTTGTGTACATGCCACTGGTGATAGCGCCGTAGAGCTTGGCGGTATCGGGCATTCCGAACAGCTGCTTGGCACCTTCCCTCCTCGAGGAGGTCTAGGTCTTCGCGCCGGAGCTGGTCTTGCGCGGCTTCGTCGAAGGTCCGGACTCGGAGGGAACCCAAGGTGATTTCCGGAGGAAGGATCGCTTCAGCTCCGTACACCAGGAAGAAGGGTGTTTCTCCGGTTGCCCGACTTGGAGAAGTCCTGTTGGCCCATAGGGTGGGCGGAAGCTTTTCGATCCAATTGGCTCCGTGCTTTTTCAAGCGCTCATAAGTGCGTGTTTTGAGTCCTTTAAGGATCTCTGCGTTTGCTCTCTCGGCTTGTCCATTGCTGGCAGGATGAGCTACGGAAGCGTAGCAAACTTGTATGCCGAGGTCTTCGCAATATCCTTGAAATGCGGAGCTTGTGAATTGAGTCCCATTATCAGTGATGATCTTATTTGGGACTCCGAATCTGCTCACGATGGATTGTAGAAAATTGATTGCAGATTGTTTGTTGATCGTCACAACGGGAGTAGCTTCCGGCCACTTGGTGAACTTGTCGATGGCGACGTACAGGAACTTGTAACCTCCGACGGCTCTTGGGAAGGGTCCCAAGATGTCCATCCCCCACACAGCGAAAGGCCATGTGGGAGGTATCATTTGTAAGGACTGAGCAGGTGTGTGAATTTGCTTTGCATGAAATTGGCATGCTTTGCATTTCTTCACCAGCTCAGTGGCATCCTGGAGCGCTGTAGGCCAGTAGAAGCCGTGCCGAAAGGCTTTTCCGACCAGCGTGCGGGAAGATGCGTGGTTCCCACACTCGCCTCCATGGATTTCTGCGAGGAGCTCGCAGCCTTCTTCCCTTGTGATGCACCGCATTAGGATGCCGTTGGCACCGCGCCGGTAGAGATCCCCTTCTACCAACGTGTATCTTTTAGCCAATCTGACTACCCGATCAGCGGATACATCATCGTCAGGAAGGATGTTGTCTTTCAAGTAGCTCCGGATCTCCGAGATCCATGCATCGGAACTGACTTGAGCATTTGAGTCTTGCGTGCTGGGTTGCTCGGAGCTTCTGGCAGCACCTACGACCCTTGATGGCTGCCATGGTAACAGGGCCATCGGGACCGTCAGCTTCGGGATGCTGATCTCGCCCCCTTCGTTCAGTTCGGCAGGCTGAACTGTGGGTTTTGACAACCTCCGGACAAAGGTTCCGTCAGGAGCCGGAGCTCCAGTTGACGCCTTGGTCGAGAGTTCGTCAGCTTCAGCGTTGTGAGCACGCTGAACATGGTGAAGGTCTAGGACTTCGAAGTCCTTCTGAAGCCTCTGGACTTCAAGGAGGTAAGCAGCCAGCTGGAGATTATTGCAGGAGCATTCACCCTTCACCTGCTTGATGACGAGTTGTGAATCTCCTTTGACCAGCAATTGCTTGACACCATATGATAGTGCCACCTTTAATCCATAGATGAGTGCTTCGTACTCCGCCATGTTGTTGGTTGCCTTGAAGTCAAGGTGTACCATGTATTTCACCTTCTCCCCAGTTGGTGCGAGGAGAAGGATTCCAGCTCCGGCTCCCTGCTTCTGCATGGAGCCGTCGAAATAAAGGGTCCAGTGAGGCTTAGTGAAGGTTGGAACTTGAGGTTCCGTCTTCTGCTCGCTGGGCCCCCCAGGGTTTAATGGAGAGGGAGTCCATTCTGCCATGAAATCTGCCAATGCTTGACTCTTGATTGCTTGTCTCGGAATGAATTCAAGATCGAATTCAGCCAATTCCGCTGCCCACTTTGCAATATTCCCAGTTGAATTGGGATTATGCAGGATCGCTCGAAGTGGATATGAGGTCACCACCGAGACTTTGTGAGCTTGGAAATAGTGTCGAAGCTTCCTTGAGGCAATAAGAACTGCATAAAGCAGTTTATGCACCTCTAGGTATCGAGTCTTGGCATCATGTAACACTTCACTGATGAAGTATACCGGGCATTGAATGGTCCGGACCCTCCCGGAGGGGTCCGGAGCTTCCTCTTCATTGATCCGGACCCTCTCGGAGGGGTCCAGACTCTCTTCGGGGACCTCCGGGTTCTGGGTGGAGGAACCCGGAGCTTCTTCAGAAATGACCTGGACCCTCTTAGAGGGGTCCGGGTCCTCTGAAGTGGCTTCTTGTGGGTTTGAGTCTGGGAGCTGGGACCCAGACCCGCTTTCAGGAACCTCCGGACCCTCCCGAAGGGGTCTAGATTCCTGAGTATTGGGTAGTTCCGGTCTCTCCGCAACCAGAACCATACTGACAACTTCATCAGTAGCTGAAATGTAAAGCAACAAAGGCTCACCAGGGTTCGGAGCTACCAGGACTGGTAGGGTGGTGAGGAACTCTTTCAGCTCCTGGAATGCCTTCTCTGCTTCTTCAGACCATTGGAATGGTCCGGACTTCCTCAGTAACTTGAAGAAGGGAAGTGCTCTTTCTGCCAGTCTTGAAATGAACCGGCTGAGGGCTGCTAGACATCCAGTTAATTTTTGGACGTCTTTGATGCGGGTTGGTGGCCGCATGTCTTCAATGGCTTTTATCTTCGCCGGATTAGCCTCTATGCCCCGGTGACTTACCAGGAAACCAAGAAGCTTTCCGGAACTAACCCCGAAGACGCACTTGTCTGGGTTTAGCTTCGTGCGGGTGGCCCGCAGCTTGTCGAAGACAGCCTGCAAGGTGTCCAAGAGGGACTCCTTGTTTTTGACTTTGACCACGATGTCATCGACGTACACTTCCACTATGTCTCTGATGAGTTCTTCGAAAGTTTTGTACATAGCTCGTACAAAAGTTGAAGCTGCATTCTTGAGACCAAACGGCATGGCTGTGTAACAATACAATCCATCCACTGTGATGAATGAAGTATGCTCTTCATCCTCCCTAGACATCCTGATTTGATGATATCCAGAATATGCGTCTAGAAAACACAGTAACTCGCACCCGGAGGTGGAATCCACTATCTGATCTATTCTAGGTAGTGGGAATGGATCTTTTGGACATGCCTTATTCAGTGTGGTGTAGTCGATGCACATCCGAAGTTTCCCGCCGGCCTTGGGCACAACGACTGGGTTTGCCAGCCATTTTGGATGGTAGACTTCTCGGATAAATCCGGCTTCGAGCAACTTCTTCACTTCTTGTCGGATGAAGTTTTGTCGCTCTACAGATTGCTTCCGAGGTTTCTGATGCATAGGCCGAGCGTCGTGGTAAATCTTCAGATTGTGCTCAACCACTTCCCTGGGGATCCCAGGCATTTGTGACGGTTGCCAAGCAAATACGTCAACGTTAGCCCGGAGGAAAGTGATGAGCGCGAGTTCCTATTTGTCATTCAACCCACCCGATATGCGGGTGGTTTGAGTGACATCGGAACCAATTTGGACGACTTTGACGGGGATGTCGATGTCGCCGCTTGGCTGCACACGGGGAGTAGAGGTTGAGCCTCGTTGCCGAATGCTCGGAGGTTTTGGAGCTTGCCCCTGTCTGGAGTCCTCCTCTTGCGCAGTGGTGAGTGCATGGAGCTCCTCCAGAGCAGTTACTCCGGCGGTGCGATCTCCACGAATCCGGAGAACGCCTGCTGGTGTTGGCATCTTCAACACCAAGTATCCATAATGAGCAGCTGCCATAAATTTGTATAGGGCAGGTCTACCCAAGATGGCGTTGAATGGTAAGTTGATCTGAGCAACGTCGAAGACCAACTTCTCAGTGCGGTACTTCTCCCGTGTACCGAAGGTAACGGGGAGAATTATAGCTCCGAGTGGGGTAATGGCCCCCGGACCTACTCCGGAGAATGGTCGAGAGGGCTGAAGATCCGAAGATCGAAGCTGAAGTTTGGTAAAAGCTTCAAAGCTTATAAGGTTCAACCCCGAACCTCCATCCACCATAACATGATGGAGCTGGATGTTGTTGATGGTGGGAGATACCATCAAGGGTAATTGGCCAGCTCCGACCATGCTTTGAGGACAGTCCGAAGCATCAAAAATGATGGGTGTGTCCATCCACTTTCGATGTGGCTCCGGTCTAGCTGTAGGAGCTACAGCAGCCATATCCCGCCGCATAGTCTTGATGACACGACGAGAAGTGATGTCCCATGATCCACCAAAGATGGTGTTCATGGTTTTCCGACGCTCGTTGTCGGAGACGTCGGAGTCATCGTCGACGGAGGTGTAGACGGCTTTCAGGACCTTTTTGGGGTCCTGAAACCCTAACTCCTCTTCAGCCGGAGCTTCGTCAACCTTCTGTTTTCCCTCCCTCTGTCGGAAAGGAGACCCTTCCCGGCGCTTGTTGTAGCGCTCGGCAAGGTTTTGGACCTCCCGGCAGTCTTCCAGCCTGTGGCTGCCCGTTTTGTGAATGGGGCACCACATTTTGGATTTGCCACCGTCTTCGGAAGACGGTCGAGGTCGCTTCTCAGGGCGTGGCCCCCGGTCACCAGGAGTTGCAGTGGCTGCAACGTTGGATGTGCCGGCCGACGGCTTCTTCTTGTCGTTGGTCTTCTTTTTCTTCTTGCCACTCCCGGAGGTAGCGGCTTCTTCTTTGGAGGATTTTTTATGATCCTCCAAGGCTGGTTTGGAGTGCATTTCACGGCCCTCCGCAGCTCTGGCACATTTGTCTGCCAAGCTGAAGAGCTCCGTGACGCTGGTGATCTCTTTGATCGCCAGCTTCTCCAACATCTTCTTGTCTCGTACACCCTGTCTGAATGCCACAATGACAGAAGCGCTTGAGATAGAAGGGATTGTGTTACGTACCTGAGAGAACCTCTGGATGAATGACCGCAAAGATTCTCCCCCTTTTTGCACGACCGCAAAAAGGTCCAGTTCAGTGCCTAGTCGGGTGTATGAACTCCCGAAGTTGGCAGTGAACTAACGGCACAGCTCCTCCCAACTGTCAATAGAGTTGGGTGGAAGGCTCATAAACCAGGACCTAGCGGTCCCAGTTAAAGCCACTGGAAAGTAGTTGGCCATTACGGCCTCGTTTCCTCCAGCTGCTAAGATTGCAGTGGAGTATATCTGCAGAAATTCTACGGGGTTGACAGTCCCGTCGAATTTTTCCGGCAAGTGTGGCCGGAACTTCTGTGGCCATCTAACCATGCGTAGGTGCATGGCTAGGGCGGAACAACCTCCTCCTACTCCTTCCAGAGTAGAAAGGTCTTGAGCATCCCGTCTTTCTCGAGCTCGCTCGATATGGACACGGCCATCCTGTTGGCGGTATCGGCGATCAAGCTCCACCCGGAGGTCGTGTGTCGAAAGCTGAGATGCCGTATGGGTGCGTCGTGCCCCAGAGGGCAACGACGTCACTTGCTGTGACGCAGCTCGTCTTCGGTTGTTGGAGACATGCGGACCAAGTCTTCCAGACAACGTCCGTCGCTGCGACGGGGCTCGCCCTGAAGGAGGAGGACCCTGGTTGTTGAGTCGTTCGGCCGCTGCTGCGACCAAATGCTCAACATCAGCCCTCCATTGCTCCATAGCATCTTGAGATGCATCCGGAGGTGGTGGTCGTTGGAGAAGAGCACGCGCTGCATGGAGCGCGTGTTCTGGGTTGTCACAACTTGCCGGCGCAGTATGTGACGCCGGCGCACCATCATGTTGCCCGGCACGTCTTGCCGGAGAAGATGGTGGTGGTGGGAGTGTGACTCCTGCTGGTGCTGAGGCTCCTGCCGGTGGCTGCATGTTGGAGGGATTGCCTCCGACAGCCTGAGCAACAGGTTGCCCGTTGGATGATCCAGCCGCAGAATTCACCATTCTTGAAAATCTCAGGCGCCCCCTACCTGGCGCGCCAACTGTCGACTGTTGGAGTCGGCAGATCTCCTGACACTACTAAAGTGTTGAAGGAGTTTGTAGTTCGGTGCGGGCGCGCGGAGACTCAAGAAGGTGAATCACGATTTGACACGAGAGACACAGTGGTTTACGTGGTTCGGGCCGCCTGAGCGTAATACCCTACTCCACGGGTGTGTGTGTGTTGTATTAGCTTGTGTGCCTGAGAGCGTTCGAGAGCCTCCTTCGTGTATCGTCGGTCTGTCCTTTTATAGTACAAGGACAAACTGTTACAAGTTAGCCTGGCCCGACATGTGGCCCCGGCGGTTACTAGTATTGATACACGATTAATTGTTGTTAATAACCCTGTAACGGGCCCCGACAGTGCCGTTACAGGTGTTAAGATTATCCAATTAAGTGTCATTAACATGGAATTAATGACAATTAATCGGGTCTTGAAGTCCGCGGCTATCCTTTGACGATCCGGAGTCGTTACAACGTCTTTCGGAGGTTTGAGGCGGCCAGCTCCGACGTTTGGACACGTGGCAGCTCCGGAGCTTGCTTGTGGGAAGCGGGAAGCTCCGGGGTGGCCTGGCACGTGTCAGGTACGGAGCTTCTCTCGGTCAGGGGTTAAGTCCGGAGGTGCCGTTTCGGTACCTAGCCCGGAGCTTCACCCTTGTGGGTAGTAGCTCCGGTCTGGCAGTACACGTGGCAACCTAGGGGTTAACCATGTTGGAGAAGCAGGTCCGGTTATGTCTGACAAGTGGGCCTCCGAGGATCTTCAATTTGAGTAGACGTCCTTCCCTTGAGATCTTTGTAACCTCAGGGGGTGTATGGTTTTTAGGGTACCGACAAGCACAGTGTTGGCACAGATTCAATAAAGACTACAAGCCTGAGGAGAAATCGGTGAACAGTGCTGTGGGATCGTATGGAGTAGACACAAATTGGTATACCGATACCGGAGCTACAGATCATATCACTGGAGAGCTGGACAAGTTAACTACGAAGGAAAAATACAATGGTCAAGAACAAGTCCACACTGCTAGTAGATCAGGTATGAAAATTAATTTTGTTGGTGATTCTACCTTACATACTCCTGCAAAATCACTTCATCTAAAGAAAGTTCTTCATGTTCCTACCACTTCCAAGAATCTGATCTCAGTCCATAAACTTACTAGTGACAATCCAATTTTTATTGAGTAACACTCACAATTTTTCTTGGTAAAGGATCGTACTACGAAGAAGGTCCTTCTACACGGCAAGTCTGAAGGAGGCCTGTACCCATGGCCTTCATTGGAAAATTCAGCTACAAAGTGTGTGCTTGCAACAATAAAGCCTTCTACCGAAAGGTGGCACTATAGGTTAGTTCATCCCTCCATGATGATAGTCAATAAGGTTGTGAGTGAGAATCAATTGCCTTGCTCTCAAGAGTCCAATAAAACTGAAGTGTGTATTGCATGTCAATTAGCCAAGAGTCATCAACTTCCGTTTCCAAAGTCTGTTGGCATCTCTCATTCTCCTTTGCAGCTCATCTTTACAGATGTGTGGGGCCCAGCACCTACTTCTGTTGGGAGAAATAATTATTATGTTAGTTTCATTGATGACTTCAGTAAATTTACATGGATCTACTTGATTCGTCACAAATATGAAGTATTTCAAAAATTCCGCATCTTTCAAACTTTGGTAGAAAGAGTGCTTTGTAAAAAGATTATTGCAGTCCAAACAGACTGGGGAGGAGAGAATCAAAAGCTTAATAGTTTCTTCGGCCAAATTGGTGTGACACATCAAGTGCCATGCCCTCACACACATCAGCGGAATGGAGCAGCTGAAAGAAAACATAGGCACATTGTTGAAGTTGGCCTAACCTTATTAGCTCATGCATATATGCGATTGAAATTTTGGGATGAGGCCTTCTCTACTGCTGCCTACCTCATTAACAGAACACCTTCTCGAGTTATCAATTTTCAAACACCGGTAGAAAAACTATTTGGTAACAAGCCAAATTATTCTCAGTTGAGAATTTTTGGATGTGCATGTTGGCTAAATCTTCGTCCATACAATAATCACAAGCTCGCCTTCCGCTCAAAACAATGTGCATTCCTTGGATATAGTTCATTACATAAAGGATACAAGTGTCTAGACATATCTAGTGGAAGGATTTATATATCTAGGGATGTAATTTTTTATGAAACAATTTTTCCATTCAAAAATTTACATCCCAACGCAGGAGCACAGCTGTGTTCTGAACTTCTTCTCCTTCACCCAACTTTGCTCCCTGCAGGACATACGGGTGGAAATAACCAACAATTTAATTTTCATAACCCAGCTGACTCTCTGCAATTAACTATTGAAAATAGTGGAGAAAATAGCTTTGATTTGCAGGAAGAAGAGACAACAGAAACAACACATCTGGGCGGCATCAATCCTGAAGCAGATACGGCTACAGATGAAAATATCCATGCTGCACAGGACGTGCAAACTGCAGCAGCCTCAGGGTCTGCAACAACCAACCAAGCACAATCTTCTCCAAGTATAAAATCTCTACGGCAAACTCAACGCAGCGGAATCTTGTTCCGCGAGCCGACGGGAACAGAAAACGAATCTCTGATTCGTGCCTCTGGTGGCGTGTGCACACCTGCACCAATGCATGAAGAGGTGCACGACCAAGCTGAAGCTGGTGGCATGATCATTGAAGATGAACAAATGTGCACTACAGAAGCCTCTGAATCAATCCCAGTAGAAGAAACGATGTGCCCTCGGGTGTCTCCGACTGAACGAACTGGAACTTCATCACGACCAGTAACAAGGTTACAAAATAAAATATCTAAACCCAAGTCTTTTGGCAAAGATTTTATATGCTTGCTAACCACTACAGGAGAACCTAAAAATTTGGAACAAGCTCTAGGTGATAAAAGATGGAAGAAGGCTATGGATGAGGAAATGCAGGCACTTGAACAAAATCAAACCTGGCAACTAGTTCCAAGAACAGGGGCAAGCAATATTATAGACTCTAAATGGGTTTTTAAAATTAAAAGATGATCAGACGGTTCTGTTGACAGGTATAAAGCCAGATTAGTTACAAAAGGGTTCAAACAAAGGTATGAAATTGACTATAAAGATACTTTTAGCCCAGTCATTAAAGTTGCTACTATTAGAATCATATTGTCAATTGCTGTCACGAAGAATTGGTGCTTGAGACAACTTGACGTTAAAAATGCCTTCCTTCACGATGATTTAGAAGAAGAAGTATATATGGCGCATTGATGAGTAGGTTTAGGCCTGATCTTCCGAAAGGTATGTCGATTGGGGTGGAGAACTCGACGTTGATGATCCGCGGCACTCGAGCGGTTCGAGTACCCCTGCAATCACTACACCACGGCTCCGTTGGTTATCAACCGTGCTGCACACGCTTGACCTCTCCAAGAAGGCTAATCCCTGCAAGTGCAATCGAGAACACGAGCAAGAACGTAGAAGACACGATCGGAAATCGCGAAATTGGGGTCTCACAAACCGTAGAACGGCGATTTTATTGATCTAAGCAAAACCCACCGAATATGACTGGCATCTGCAGTATTTATAGGCTAGAGTTCGACCAAAACACGATTAGACGCGTCCCTAATGGACTCTTATGGGATACAAGGCCCAAAGGCCCAATTCGGTGGCGCAGCACTGGACAAAAATCTGGACTCGACTTGTTTCGATGATTCTCAATGACTCCGGAGGAATTTTGAGGTGGGACCAGAATCATTGGAAAGTTTATCTTCTCCTCTTTCCGTTCATATGTAGAACATCAAAAACAGAGTCCGTATGCCTCCTGGGCGTCTGTTTTAAGGTGGACTGCTCCTGGACTCCGAGTTGAACTCGAGTCCGAGTTGTAAACTGTTTCCATCTACTTGTGGGCGTCCCAGGTGGTTCTCCACGCTCCCAAGGCCTCCTTCCTTCACTTGTTGATCTTCTCCATTATTCCTAATAACAATTAAATCATCACATAGCAATCTATTCTCAAACTCACATGCAAAAGAAGTTAAGAACGAATTCACCTGCTGATTTAATAACCGTGCCCGTGCTCTTGTGATTGGTCCTTGCAGTTCAATGCGCGTCTCCGCTGTTGTGATGTCCTCATCATCCTCCCCCTCTTGAATTGGAGTCATCCTCGACTCAAGTTCATCTTCTTCTCCCAAGTACGGTCACAAATCTGAAATGTTAAATGTAGGACTAACCCCAAAATCGGGAGGCAATTCAAGCTTATATGCATTATCATTAATCTTTTCAACGATCTTAAAAGGACCAGCAACTCGTGGCATAAGTTTAGATTTTCTCAAGTCGGGAAATCGCTCTTTTCTCAAATGTAACCACACCAAATCGCCCGGTTCAAGTTTTACTTCTTTTCTACCTTTACTACCTGCAATCCTATACTTCGCATTCATCATTTCAATATTTTTCTTTGTAGTTTCATGCATCTTAAGAATGAATTCAGATCGCTGTGTAGCATCCAAATTTATAGTTTCAGAAGGAGGTAAAGGTAGTAAATCAACAGGAGCACGGGGATTGAAACCATACACTACCTGGAATGGACTTACCTTTGTCGTGGAGTGAACGGATCTGTTGTAAGCAAATTCTATATGTGGTAAACACTCCTCCCACAACTTCAAATTTGTTTTCAAGACAGCCCGTAACATAGTGGATAAAGTACGATTAACTACCTCGGTCTGTCCATCCGTTTGTGGGTGACATGTAGTTGAAAACAGCAACTTGGTTCCCAATTTATACCACAAAGTTCTCCAAAAATGACTTAAAAATTTTGCATCACGATCAGAAACAATGGTATTTGGCACACCATGTAAACGAACAATTTCCGTCATAAATAAATCAGCAATGTGTGAGGCATTATCATTCTTATGACAAGGTATAAAGTGTGCCATTTTGGAAAAACGATCAACAACTACAAAAATACTATCCCTCCCCCTCTTAGTCCTAGGCAATCCCAAAACAAAGTCCATAGAAATATCCTCCCAAGGTACACTAGGAACAGGAAGAGGCATATAAAGACCATGTGGGTTAAGGCGAGACTTAGCTTTGTTGCAAGTAGTGCATCGTGACACGTAGCGCTCGACATCACGCCTCATCTTTGGCCAAAAGAAGTGTGTGGACAGTACGTCTTCAGTTTTCTTCACTCCAAAATGTCCTATCAAACCTCCTCCATGTGCTTCCTGCAAAAGCAATAGACGAACGGAGCTAGCTGGAACGCATAGCTTGTTAGCACGATAGAGGAGACCCTCTCGCAGCACATATTTATTCCAAGTTCTTCCTTCTCTACAATTTTCAAAAGCATCTTTGAAGTCCAAATCAGTAGGATATAATGCTTTAATTGTTTCCAAACCAAAGATTTTATGATCAAGTTGGGACAGCATGGTATAACGCCTAGATAATGCATCAGCAATGATATTTTCCTTCCCTTTCTTATGCTTAATGATGTATGGAAACGACTCTATGAACTCAATCCATTTAGCATGTCGTTTATTCAGATTGGTTTGACACTTAAGATACTTCAATGATTCATGATCGGAATGTATGACAAACTCCTTAGACCAAAGATAATGTTGCCAAGTTTGTAATACACGGACTAAGGCATACAATTCCTTATCATAAGTGGAATAATTCAGAGAAGGACCATGAAGTTTTTCACTAAAGAAAGCAACGGGTTTACCTCCTTGTATGAGAACGCCTCCAATACCAATGCCGCTTGCATCGCATTCTAGCTCAAAGGTCTTGTCAAAATCAGGAAGTTGTAGTAATGGTGCTTGTGTAAGCTTCGATTTGAGAGCATCAAAAGCTTGTTGCTGCTGTTCGCCCCATCAAAATGGAACTCCCTTCTTCGTTAGCTCATGTAGAGGTGCTGCAATGGTGCTGAAATCCCGCACAAAGCACCGATAAAATCCTGCAAGACCAAGAAAACTACGAACCTGTGTGACGGTAGTTGGGGCTGGCCAGCTGGTGATTGCTTCAATTTTTGCCTCATCCATCTCAATTCCCTGCGAGGAAACGACATAGCCAAGAAATGAGACTCGATTGGTGCAAAAAACGCACTTTTCGAGGTTACCAAACAAACGTGCATCTCTCAAAACAGTAAAAACAACACGTAAATGATCAAGATGTTCATCATATGACTTGCTGTAAATGAGGATATCATCGAATTAAACCACCACAAATTGTCCAATGAAAGCATGTAAAACCTCGTTCATTAATCGCATAAAGGTGCTGGGTGCATTAGTTAAACCAAAAGGCATGACTAACCACTCATAAAGTCCAAACTTGGTTTTAAATGCAGTTTTCCATTCATCTCCTAGTGCCATTCTAATTTGGTGGTAACCACTATGCAAGTCAATTTTTGTGAAGATGATAGCACCACTCAATTCATCAAGCATGTCATCTAATCGAGGAATAGGATAACGATATCGAATGGTGATGTTATTAATCGCTCGACAATCAACACACATGCGCCAACTACCATCTTTCTTAGGAACCAAAAGAACAGGAATGGAACAAGGGCTAAGGCTTTCACGAATGTACCCGCGGCCCAAAAAATCTTGGACTTGTCGCTGAATTTCCTTAGTTTCTTGTGGATTCGCCCTGTATGCTGCACGATTTGGCAAACTTGCTCCTGGAATCAAATCGATCTTGTGTTCAATGCCTCTCATCGGTGGTAAACCAGGGGGTATCTCGGAGGGAAACACATCCTCAAACTCCTGCAAAAGGTTAGCAACAGCAGGGGGCAATGCAATAGACAATTCATGAAGTGAAAACATGGCTTCTTTGCAAACTAAAGCATAGCACATCCCCTTAGCATCGAATAAATCAGCAAGTTCAGATTTAGTTGCGAGCAATGATGGTGATTTTAACTTAATAACTTGCTGTTTTTCAGATTCTAATTTAGTTGCTTTGCCCTCACGAATTTTACTCTTCTCAAAATGCACAATTTCAGCAGGAGTCATGGGGAGCAAAGTGATTTTCTTTCCCTTATGCATGAGAGTATATTTATTGGTTCTACCATGATGAATAGCATCTGTATCAAATTCCCAAGGATGACCCAATAAAAGAGAACAAGCATCCATAGGAACAACATCAAAATCAGCAAAATCATGGTATGAACCAATTGAAAAATGGATTCTCGCTGTTTGTGTTACCCGAACCTTACCGCTGTTGTTGAACCATTGAATGTGGTACGGATGAGGGTGTGCTCTTGTTGTCAAACCGAGTTTCTTGACGACGTCCGTGTTTACCAAGTTATTGCAGCTACCTCCATCAATTATAGTGTGTACACGACAGTCCTTGACGACGAGAAACATGTGGAAGAGGTTGTGTCGTTGTAGCTTGTCGTCGGTCTCCACTTTGGAGCTCAAGGCACGCTGCACAATGATGCTCCTATAGTTCTCCGTCGCTGCTGTACCAAGTACCTCTTCTTCGGTGTGTTCGTCATTTGGATCTGTAAAGTCAGTAGCAAGAGAATATTCATCTTCAACATCCGAAGTACTATCATACCCGCCATCGTCGCGTGCTATGTATGCTCGTTTGCTCGGGCAATCTCTCATCATATGACCAAGTCCCTGGCAGCGGTGACACTTAATGTCGGAAGTACGACCCGTAGAAGGAGTGGACGACGAAGGCTTGAATGATGTCGCCTTGCTGCCTTCCGGCACGCGAGAAGGTGGAGCAGCAGGTATAGTTCGTTGGCCGCCATTGGGTGGTGTAGTCGCTGCACGGGGGGCCGAAGATGGTGCTTTTTTGGATGCTGTAGTTGCTGCACGCAGCGTGAAGTTGCTCCTCGTGCGTTGTTGCTGTTGTTGTCGACCCTGCAATTCTTTTTCATTCTTTTTCTGCCAACATAGCAAGCTGAAACAATCTATTAACAGTATCATATTCTTCGTAATCAACAATGTCCTGAATTTCACGCCTCAACCCCCCATAAAAACGAGCTATTTTATCATCTATGTCCTCTACTACCCCACAACGCAGCATACCCTTTTGTAACTCTTGATAATACTCCTCTACGGACATGTTACCTTGGTCTAAACGCTGCAATTTTTTGTGAAGGTCCCGGAGGAACAAATCGAACACGCATAGCTTCCTTTAATCTATCCCATGTTGGAGGATCAGTTCTAGTTTTAACAAGTTCATTCCACCATATGATAGCAAAGTCCTTAAACTCACTAGTGGCTTGACGAACTCTATGTTGTTCAGAAACAAGATGGGAATTAATTTTTTGCTCTACTGTCATCTCCCAATCAAGATAAGCCTCAGCATCATAAGCACCAGAAAAAGAGGGTATAGTAAATGTCACTTTAGCAAAAGGATCATTAGGAGGGCGGTTATAATTATTATGATTATTACCTCCCATACCTCAACGATAAAGTGGCAGTCTTGGCTGATTACTGTGATCTTCCAGTTCATCATAATCATTGTCTTCTTGTCTTCCAGCGAGAGGCAACCGAGCCTCAAAAGTATTCATCCGAAGAGCAAGGTTATCCAGTTGGCGAGTCAAGTTCGCCAATGACTCCTCGGTTGTTGTGTTGTATTTGGCGAACATATCACGTAACTCAACATGTTGAACACATTCGTCATTATTTTCTTCTCCCGCCATTGTTAGTAGGAAACAAAAGACAACAAAAAAAATGTTATCCCTATCAACTACAGTGACAATGTGGAAGGTGGAAGAAAACAATCTCTCTCGCTCAAGCGTCTTACCACGCTCTTACAAGTGTTCTTACCGACACAGCAGGTGGTGTGGACGGTGAGATGAACCACTGAAGCGTGGGGTGATTGCAAAGGTACCTGTTATGCTCAAGAGAAAGGTGGAGCTTGGATGGCACAATATGGTGGCTAATAAGCAGAAAATCGTTAACAGCTAAACAAAGTTGAATAAGTATTCAACGTAGGAAACTGTTGCTGGTCAACTGAGTGCCCTAGAGCCTAGCACAACACAAGGAAGTATCAAGGCAAAAGAAAGACAGAATGATATAACCAAACAAACAGCACCAAGTGGTAAGGCCAATTGCTTTAATATGCGTGCTCTTCACTATTTTTTTTCTTTTTTGTAATATGTTTTTGATATTTTTTTTACTCAGTAGCACAAATATAGGAAGCACACAAATTTGCAGCTCAATTGGATGTAATATGCGGCCTATAGAAAATCAAGAAGATTCTTTAAAATTCGTGCTGAAACTTCGGAGGCCGGATAGCCTATCTTCCGAGGGGAATTTGGGCAATCTAATTTCGCCGAACGCGGCTACGCGGCGGAAAATCAGATGCGAAATTTCGCGTAGATAAATTTGAAAAAAAATTCGCCCGATTTCGAGTTCGTATGCAAAAGTTATGGCCGTTTTAAGGTAGGCTATCCGAGTTACGATTTTTTTGATGTTGATTTCAACTCGGTTTGAGAACAGAACTCGCAATAGGATACGAAAACGATCGGGAATTTGCACAGCAACTAATGGGGTGGTGTGTGATGATTCAAGGATGAATGGCACAAAGATTTGTCACCTAATCTAGGGCTGGCGATGCGGGAGTTCACGCAAGGCGGCTAGCTAGGGCAAACCGATGAACGTGGTGGATCGGTTTGTTATTTAGGGATTGTGGAATAGGTGTCGAATAGCAATAAAACAAGGACGAAACACGATAACTAGGACCCAAAAACACAAAGCTAGACCAGCAACAAGACTCAACCACACGAATGCAAACTCAACAATGCAAACTGAAAAACGAAACTGCGGGCACTATAGTCTGGGAAGCGGTAAAAACGATCTAATTTTTTTGTGGCTTTTCTATGGACTCTAGGTACAAAAAAGAATCGATCTAATGGAAGGAATAAAAACAAAGATACCTCACGGGCAACCTGGAAATCTGATACCAATTGATGAGTAGGTTTAGGCCTGATCTTCCGAAAGGTATGTCGATTGGGGTGGAGAACTCGACGTTGATGATCCGCGGCACTCGAGCGGTTCGAGTACCCCTGCAATCACTACACCACGGCTCCGTTGGTTATCAACCGTGCTGCACACGCTTGACCTCGCCAAGAAGGCTAATCCCTGCAAGTGCAATCGAGAACACTTGCAAGAATGTAGAAGACACGATCGGAAATCGCGAAATTGGGATCTCACAAACCGTAGAACGGCGATTTTATTGATCTAAGCAAAACTCACCGAGTATGACCGGCGGATGCAGTATTTATAGGCTAGGATTCGACCAAAACACGATTAGACGCGTCCCTAATGGACTCTTACGGGATACAAGGCCCAAAGGCCCGATTCGATGGCGCAGCACCGGACAGAAATCTGGACTCGACTTGTTTCGACGATTCCCAATGATTCCTGAGGAATTTTGAGGTGGGACCAGAACCATTGGAAAGTTTATCTTCTCCTTTTTCCGTGCATATGTAGAACGTCGAAAACGGAGTCCGTATGCCTCCTGGGCGTCTGTTTTAAGGTGGACTGCTCATGGACTCCGAGTTGAACTCGAGTCCGAGTTGTAAACTGTTTCCATCTACTTGTGGGCGTCCCAGGTGGTTCTCCACGCTCCCAAGGCCTCCTTCCTTCACTTGTTGATCTTCTCCATTATTCCTAATAACAATTAAATCATCACATAGCAATCTATTCTCAAACTCACATGCAAAAGAAGTTAAGAACGAATTCACCTGCTGATTTAATAACCGTGCCCGTGCTCTTGTGATTGATCCTTGCAGTTCAATGCGCGTCTCCGCTGTTGTGATGTCCTCATCACGCATCCCCCTGGATATGAAGATAAAAGGTACCCTAATTTTGTATGCAAACTTGATAAGGCTATTTATGGTTTAAAACAGGCACCAAGAGCTTGGTACTCGAAATTAAGCTCAAGACTTGGTAATCTCGGCTTTATACCATCGAAAGGAGATTCATCTTTATTTATTTTCAGAAGGAAGGATATTACTATATATCTATTATTCTATGTGGATGACATTGTGGTTGTGAGTCCATCGGAGCAGGCAATTCAAGCATTGTTAACAGACTTGAAAAAGGATTTCGCACTAAAGGACCTAGGGACACTTCATTATTTTCTGGGTATAGAAGCTACACAAGCAAAGGATGGTATTATTCTCAGTCAAAGAAAATATGCTACTGACATAATCAGAAGAGCGGCAATGGAAAAATGCAAGCCTGTAAGTACTCCTCTATCACATAACGAAAAATTTTCTGCTCATAATGGCTGTCCTTTAGATGCACGAGGAGCTACTCTATACAGGAGCATTGTAGGTGGGCTTCAATACCTCACGCTCACTCGTCCCGATTTAGCCTTCTCAGTAAACAAAGTCTGTCAATTTCTTCACAAACCCAATGATACTCACTGGACAATGGTCAAGAGAATTCTTAGATATATTCAAGGCACTATCACACTCGGGATTAAATTTGTGAAAGATAGTTCCTTGCAAATCAATGCATTTGCAGATGCAGATTGGGATGGATGTCCCGATGATAGAAGATCCACATGGGGTTTTGGTATATATCTTGGATCAAATATAATTTCTTGGAATGCTAGGAAGCAGCCAACAGTCTCCCGCTCAAGCACTGAGGCAGAATATAAATCTCTAGCAAATGCAACTTCAGAGATAATATGGGTGCAAACTGTTCTACAAGAATTGGGAATAAAACAGGAAGGTACTGCAACCTTATGGTGTGATAACCTTGGTGCTACATTTATGACTGCAAATCCAGTATTTCATGCTAGAACCAAACATATAGAAATTGATTATCACTTTGTTCGAGAAAGGGTTGCAAATAAATTATTGCAGGTTAAGTTATTTCATCGAAAGATCAAATTGCAGATGGGTTCACAAAACCTTTGCCAATCCGAGACATATTAAATTTCGATACGATCTGAACATGGAAAGTTCAAATCGCGGGGAGGTGTTAGAAGACTTGGACTCGTGTCATCAGAAGTCAGGCAACCAGACATTATCTACGAGAGCTTTGGTTTCTAGAAGAAACAAGGACGTACAATATCAGAGTTTAGCTATCAGTTAAGATATAGATATCTCTGTAATCAAACAATAGATAAGATCTTTATTCTGTTTTTATGTTTGCCTTCCTATCCTCCCGGCCGAGGTTGATTGGTGATTAAGTCACATGTAACAACCCGGTTGATGGCACCTTTGTAATCTTCTATAAATAGCAATACCTAACCTGCTATGGCTAGGCCATTAACAGCAGTTAAGCCAGGCTTTTAAGCGACAGGTTTTGTTCTGCAGCTTCGAGGGCCAACCAGTTCCGGGGGCCTCGCCGCCACCATGGTGCAATAGCTCGACCGAGCGCACGGGACACGGAAGTCGAGGCAATTTCAAACTGTCCTGCCTCTCAGCGACTGGCCCCCATAGCAGTCAAACCTGTCCAGAGCTACACACCCGACGTCCCAGCTAGTGGCGTGGCGAAGGAGACTATGTCACGGGGCATATCTCCGATGGCCAAGGGCACCAAGCTCTGCGCAAATGCAGGACCCCATTGTGGCTTGAATGCAGACCCTTTGCTTCCTTGCCAATTGAAAAGGAGGAACACGACTTGCCTCTTCCAGCCTAGAAAGGATCCAATGGTCGAGGACTCCCTGGCGGCCCTGGCACCCACAGGCGCAGCACTGCCCTCTGAGCTACAGGCGGCGCCTGCAGTGGGACACCAGGACATGGTCCTGGCAGTGGCCTCAACTGACCTACCAGTGGTAGAGACGGACCTACAGGAAGCTAGGCCCGAGCCGGGAACAACCACCAAGGCTCTCCTAGAGTATGTGTCGGAGCCTGCTACTCTCCCACAGGAGCAAGTACCGGAGCCAGCTTTGCCGCCGACTCTAGCTCGAACTGCAGCAACCAGCTTGCCCGAGCAAGCCATGATGCAGGACACTAAGCTGGCTGAAGCTCAGCTTAGAGTGTGTTTGGTTCTCTGTATTGGCTTGGATTGAATTGGATGGGACCATATAATCTAATGTTTGGTTTACAGTCAGAATGAATGAAGTCATCCCAAATACAGAATATTCAAACTAGATGCTGGATGAGCCAATCCCAAAAAAATCGGCCGGACAGCGCTGCCCGCACCTTCCGAGCTCGTCCGCGATCCTCCTCCCACGTGGCCCCCCCTCGGTGCCGTTGCTCGCGCGCACGAGTGACGACCGGCGAGGCAGTGCGAGGACGAAGCCGGCAAGAGGGGGTTAGGGGTGGTAAGGGGAGGAGGTGGTGCGGATCTGCGGCGGCCGCGAGTGGACTCTGAGGATGAGGAGGACGATGACCACAGAGATGTAGAAGTTGACGGCGCCGGCATCGACTACGGGGAAGGGGTCGCTCCTCCTCGAAGACGAAGACCGGCTGCAGCGTGTCAGCCCCGCCGAGCGCTGCTCGTGCTCCTGGGACGACTAGCCGGAGTGCTAGGCGATGCACCGAGAGAGAGAAAAAGGACGGCGCGATTGAAGCAGCCGCGACGTGGACTCGAATGAGAACGACGGCTGCGGGGCAACTTCTTGCAATAGCCACCGAGAGAGGGAACAAAGGGACGGCACAGTTGAGGACGGCATGGTAGAGGCAGAGGTGGAAGTCCATGGGCGAGACATCCATGGAGGCAAAGGTGCTGTACGGGTTGGGCATCAGTCAAGGACAAGTAAGAAGAGTCCAGATACAGCTCGTGAGGAGGCTCTGGATGGTATGGAAATAAATAGAGGAGAATAAAAAGAGAAAAGAAAAGGAAAAAAGATGAAATAGAAGGAAATACAAGACAGGGGAAAGAAAAGGAAAAAGGAAATAATCAAATAAAGATAGAAAAAATAAAGAAACAATTGCAAAATATAGAATGAACATTGAAGAAAAATAGAATGAAATCATTTAAAAATATTATCACCAGTGATATTTATATTATTGTTTGACATTCATATCCAGGCAACCAAACATTAACTTGGATCATCTAATCTATCTTTTATCCAACCTACCAAACAAAAAATCGGATCATTCAATCCATCTAACTAAACATAAACTTGGATCATCCAGTACATAAGAAATTTGGATGATATTATCCAATTCAACTTTGACGTCAAACCAAACGCACGCTTAACAGGCCTTCCGATGGTGCGCCACTAGAGACATCTTCAGGTGGCGACTTGGCCCGCTTTTTCTGCCAAGTTTTCAAACAGCCTGCTCCCGCCATTCTCCAGCAACTGCCGCCCGCGCGCTCAGTGCCGCCACAGCCATCGAGACGCAGTGCCCGACAAGCAAGTAACCCGTGTGCTCTCCCAGTGGCCCTGCGCGCAACCTACCAGATTATTCGTCAGCTAGACCTTGTTGGTCCGGGGGAGCAGATTGGAGAGGACACAATCAAGAAGTACAAAGAGCTATACAAGCAACCCTTGCCGAGGAGTGCCATCTCGGCTATTCGCAGCCTCACGTGCCTTTTGCAAAATGAAGCCACCGGAGCTATGGCAGCCCTCGTCGCAGATGAGCTTGCGGCCCAGGCCGTAGCTGAATGACCGCGGGGTATTTCCAGTCTTCAGAGTAGCTCCTCTGCTGTCGGTATCCTAGAAACCGTACACCCCTTGAGGTTATAAAGATCTCAAAAGAAAATCATTTACTTGGTTTGAAGACCCTCGGAGGCCCACATGTCAGACATAACCGGACCCATTTCTCCAACATGGTTAATTCCTGGGTCGCCACGTGTACTACCAAACCGGAGCTACCGCCCACAAGGGGGAAGCTCCGGGCCATGTACCGAAATGGCACCTCCGGACTTAGCCCCAGACCGAGAGAAGCTCCGGACCCGACATGTGTCGGGTAGCCCCGGAGCTACCTGTTTCCACAGTATGCTCCAGAGCTGCCACGTGTCCAACTGTCGGATCTTCAGCCTCTAACCTCCGGAAGACCCCACAACGGCTCTGGATCTTCAAAGGGGAACCAAGGACTTTAAGACCCGATTAAGTGTCATTAATACCATATTAATGACACTGAAACGGATGATCTTAACACCAATAAAGATGCTGTCAAAACCCGTTACAGGGTCATTAAGAGCGATTAAATGTGTTGAATAAGTGTCAATACTAGTAACCGCCGGGGCCACATGTCGGGCCAGGCTAACTTGTAACGGCCTGCCCTTGTACTATAAAAGGACAGGCCGACGACACGTTCAGGGGGCAGAGGAACACACACACACATACGCCATTGACGCTCAACACAAGCTCAAAAAGCTAATATAACACCAACACACCCGTGGAGTAGGGTATTACGCTCAGGCGGCCCGAACCACGTAAACTCTTGTGTCTCCTGTGTCAATTCCTACTCACCTTCTTGAATCTCCACGCGCCCATACCGAACATCAAACTCCCCTATCACCTTAGTAGTGTAGGGAGATCTGCCGGTTCCAAACCACTGACAGTTGGCGCGCCAGGTAGGGGCGCGCCTGAGATTTTGAGAATGGTGAACTCTGCTGCTGGATCATCCAACGGCCAACCTGCTGCTCAGGCTATTGGAGGCAATCCCTCCAATAGGCAGCCACCAGCAGGAGCCTCAGCACCAGCAGGAGTCACACTCCCACCACCACCGTCTCCTCCAGCAAATCGTGTTGGGCAGCGTGATGGTGCGCCGGCATCAATCACTGCGTCGGCAAATCATGACAACCCGGAACACGCGCTTCACGCAGCGCGTGCTCTTGTCCAACGCCCACCACCTCCGGATGCATCCCGGGATGCACTGGAGCAGTGGAGGGCCGATGTGGAGCATTTGGTTGCAGCAGCAGCCGAACGCCTCAGCAACCAGGGTCCTCCTCCTTCAGGAAGAGCCCCGTCGCAGCGGCGGACTTTGTCTGGAAGACTTGGTCCGCACGTTTCCAATAGCAGGAGACGTGCTGCATCACAACAAGTGACGTCATTGCCCTCCGGGGCATGACTCACTCACACGGTATCCAGGCTTTCGACTCACGACCTCCGGGCGGAGCTTGATCGCTGTTACCGTCAGCAGGACGACCAAGTCCATATTGAGTGTGCCCGTGAAAGACGGGAAGCTCAGGACCTTTCTACTCCTGAAGGAGTAGGAGGAGGCTGTTCAGCCTTGGCCATGCATCTGTGCATGGTTAGATGGCCACAGAAGTTTCGGCCTCACCTGCCGGAAAAATTCGACGGGACTGTTAATCCCGCCGAATTTCTTCAAATCTACTCCACGACAATCCTAGCAGCCGGAGGAAACGAGGCCGTGATGGCCAATTACTTTCCAGTGGCCTTAACTGGGACTGCTAGGTCCTGGTTTATGAGCCTTCCACCCAACTCTATCAACAGTTGGGAGGAGATGTGCCATCAGTTCACTGCCAACTTCGGGAGTTCATACACCCGGCCAGGCACTGAACTGGACCTTTTTGCGGTCGTGCAGAAAGGGGGAGAATCCTTGCGATCATTCATCCAGAGGTTCTCTCAGGTACGAAACACTATCCCTTCTATCTCTAGCGCCTCTGTCATTGTGGCATTTAGACAGGGTGTACGGGACAAGAAGATGTTGGAGAAGCTGGCGATCAAAGAGATCACCAGCATCACGAAACTCTTCAGCCTGGCAAACAAATGTGCCAGAGCTGCGGAGGGCCGTGAGATGCACTCCAAACCAACTTCGGAGGGTCACAAGAAATTCCCCAAAGAAGAAGCCGCTACCTCCGGGGGTGGCAAGAAGAAAAAGAAGACCAACGGCAAGAAGAAGCCGTCGGCCGGCACATCCAACGTTGCAGCTGCTGCAGCTCCGGGTGGCCGGGGGCCACGCCCCGAGAAGCGACCTCGACCATCTTCTGAAGATGGTGGCAAACCCAAAGTGTGGTGTCCCTTTCACAAAATGGGCAGCCACAGTTTGGAAGACTGTCGGGAGGTCCAAAACCTTGTCGAGCGCTACAGCAAACGCCGGGAAGAATCTCCTTTTTGACAGAGGGAAGGAAAGCAAAAAGTTGGCGAAGCTCCGGCTGAAGAGGAGTTAGGGTTCCAGGATCCCAAAAAGGTCCTGAAGGCCGTCTACACCTCCGTCGACGATGATTCTGATGTCTCTAACAACGAGCGTCGGAAGACCATGAACACCATTTTTGGAGATCATGGGATATCACCTCCCGTCGCGTCATCAAGACCATGCGTCGGGATATGGCCGCTGTAGCTCCAACAGTCAGGCCGGAACCTCACCGAAAGTGGATGGACACAACCATCACTTTTGATGCTTCGGATTGTCCCTGGAGCATGGTTGGAGCAGGACAGTTACCCTTGATGGTATCTCCTACCATCAACAACATCCAGCTCCACCATGTCATGGTAGACGGAGGTTCGGGGCTTAACCTCATCAGCTTCAAAGCTTTCACTAAGCTTCAGCTCCGACCTTCAGATCTCCACCCCTCTTGACCTTTCTCTGGAGTAGGTCCGGGGGCCATCACCCCACTCGGAGCTATTACTCTCCCTGTTACCTTTGGGACACAGGAGAAGTACCGCACCGAGAAGTTGGTCTTCGACGTCGCGCAGATCAACTTACCCTTCAATGCCATCTTGGGTAGACCTGCCCTGTACAAATTCATGGCGGCTGCTCATTATGGCTATCTGGTGTTGAAGATGCCAACGCCAGTAGGCGTTCTCCGGATCCGCGGAGATCACACCGCCGGAGTAACTGCCCTGGAAGAGCTCCATGCGCTCACCACGGCGCAAGAGGAGGACTCCAGGCAGGATCAAGCTCCAAAACCCCCGAGCATTCGTCAACGAGGCTCGACTTCTGCACCTCGAGTGCAGCCAAGCGGCGACACCGACATTCCCATCAAAGTCGTCCAAATTGGTTCCGATACCGCTCAAACCACCCGTATATCGGGAGGATTAAACGACAAATAGGAACTCGCGCTCATCACTTTCCTCCGGGCTAACGTCGACGTGTTTGCTTGGCAACCGTCACAAATGCCTGGGATCCCCAGGGAAGTGATTGAGCACAATCTGAAGATCTACCCCGATGCTCGGCCTGTGCATCAGAAGCCTCGGAAGCAATCTGTAGAGCGACAGAACTTCATCCGACAAGAAGTGAAGAAGTTACTTGAAGCCGGATTCATCCGAGAAGTCTTCCATCCAAAATGGCTGGCAAACCCAGTCGTTGTGCCCAATGACGGCGGGAAGCTTCGGATGTGCATCGACTACACCACACTAAATAAGGCATGTCCAAAAGATCCATTCCCACTACCTAGAATAGATCAGATAGTGGATTCCACCTCCGGGTGTGAATTGCTGTGTTTCCTAGATGCATATTCCGGATATCATCAAATCAGGATGTCTAGGGAAGATGACGAGCATACTTCATTCATCACAGTAGATGGATTGTATTGTTACACAGCCATGCCATTTGGTCTCAAGAATGCAACCTCAACTTTTGTACGAGCTATGTACACAACTTTTGAAGAACTTATTAGAGACATAGTGGAAGTGTACGTCGATGACATCGTGGTCAAGGTCAGGAACCAGGAGTCACTCCTTGACACCTTGCAGGCTGTCTTCGACAAGCTGCGGGCCACCCGCACAAAGCTAAACCCAGACAAGTGTGTCTTTGGGGTTAGCTCTGGAAAACTTCTTGGTTTCCTGGTAAGTCACCGGGGCATAGAAGCTAATCCGGCGAAGATTAAGGCCATTGAAGACATGCGGCCACCAACCCGCATCAAGGACGTTCAAAAATTAACTGGATGTCTAGCAGCCCTCAGCCGGTTCATCTCAAGACTGGCGGAACGGGCACTCCCCTTCTTCAAGTTATTGAGGAAGTCCGGACCATTCCAATGGTCCGAAGAAGCAGAAAAGGCATTCCAGGAGCTGAAACAGTTCCTCACCACCCTACCGATTCTGGTAGCTCCGAACCCTGGTGAGCCTTTATTGCTTTATATCTCATCTACTGACGAAGTCGTCAGTATGGTTCTGGTTGCGGAGAGACCAGAACTACCCCACACTCAGGAATCCAGACCCCTTCGGGAGGGTCCGGAGGTTCCTGAAAGCAAGTCTGGGTCCCAGATCCCAGATTCGAATCCACAAGAAGTCGCTTCAGGAGATCTAGACCCTTTCGGGAGGGTCCAGGTCATTTCTAAGGAAGCTCAGGGTTCCTCCAGTCAGAGCCCGGAGGTCCCTGAAGAAAATCCGGACTCCTCCGAGAGGATCCGGGTCAGTGAAGAGGAAGCTCCGGACCCCTCTGGGAGGGTCCGAACCATTCAGCGCCCAGTGTACTTCATTAGTGAAGTACTACATGATGCCAAGACTCGATACCTAGAGGTGCATAAGCTGCTCTATGCAGTTCTTATCGCCTCCAGGAAGCTTTCTCATTACTTCCAAGCTCACAAAGTCTCAGTGGTGACCTCTTACCCACTTCGAGCAATTTTGCATAATCCCAATTCAACTGGGAATATTGCAAAATGGGCAGCGGAATTGGCTGAATTTGATCTTGAATTTATTTCAAGGCAAGCAGTCAAGAGTCAGGCATTGGCAGATTTTGTGGCGGAATGGACTCCCTCTCCATCAAATCCTGGGGGCCTCAGTGAGCAGAAGACGGAGCATCAAGCTCCAACCTTCACCGAGCCTCACTGGACCCTCTACTTCGATGGCTCCATGCAGAAGCAGGGGGCCGGAGCTGGAATCCTTCTCCTTGCACCGACTGGGGAGAAGGTGAAATACATGGTACACCTTGACTTCAAGGCAACTAACAACATGGCAGAGTATGAAGCACTCATCTACGGACTAAAGGTGGCACTGTCATATGGTGTCAAGCAATTATTGGTCAAGGGAGATTCACAGCTCATCATTAAGCAGGTGAAGGGTGAATGCTCCTGCAATAATCTCCAGTTAGCTGCTTACCTCCTTGAAGTCCAGAGGCTTCAGAAGGATTTAGAAGTCCTAGATCTCCACCATGTTCAGCGTGCTCACAACGCTGAAGCTGACGAACTCTCGACGAAAGCGTCAACCGGAGCTCCAGCTCCTGACGGAACTTTTGTCCGGAGATTGTCGAAACCCACAGCTCAGCCTGCCGAACTGAGCGAACGGGGCGAGATTAGCATCCCAAAGTTGACGGTCCCGATGGCCCTGTTACCATGGCAGCCATCAAGGGTCGTAGGTGCTGCCGGAAGCTCCGAGCGACCCAGCACGCAAGACTCAAATACTCAAGTTAGTTCCGATGCATGGATCTCGGAGATCCGGAACTACTTGAAAGACAACATCCTTCCTGATGATGATGTATCCGCTGACCGGGTAGCCAGATTGGCTAAAAGATACACGTTGGTAGAAGGGGATCTCTACTAGCGCGGTGCCAACGGCATCCTAATGCGGTGCATCACAAGAGAAGAAGGATGCGAGCTCCTTGCAGAAATCCATGGGGGCGAGTGCAGGAACCATGCGTCTTCCCGCACGCTGGTTGGTAAAGCCTTTCGGCATGGCTTCTACTGGCCTACAGCACTCCAGGATGCAACTGAGCTGGTGAAAAAATGCAAAGCATGTCAATTTCATGCAAAGCAAATTCACACTCCGGCTCAGCCCTTACAAATGATACCTCCTACATGGCCCTTCGCTGTGTGGGGGATGGACATCTTGGGACCTTTACCAAGAGCCGTCGGAGGTTACAAGTTCCTGTACGTCGCCATTGACAAGTTCACCAAGTGGCCGGAAGCAACTCCAGTTGTGACAATCAACAAGCAATCTGCTATCAACTTTCTGCAGTCCATTGTATGCAGATTTGGAGTTCCAAACAAAATCATCACTGATAATGGGACCCAATTCACAAGCTCCGCATTCCAAAGATATTGCGAAGACCTCGGCATACAAGTTTGCTACGCCTCCGTAGCTCATCCAGCCAGCAATGGCCAAGCCGAGAGAGCAAATGCTGAAATCCTTAAAGGACTTAAAACGCGCACTTATGAGCGCTTGAAAAAACATGGAGCCAACTGGATTGAAGAGCTTCCGCCCACTCTATGGGCCAACAGGACATCTCCAAATCGGTCAACCGGAGAGACACCCTTCTTTCTGGTGTATGGAGCTGAAGCAATCCTTCCTCCAGAAATCACCTTGGGTTCACTCCAGGTCCGGACCTTCGACGAAGCCGCGCAGGACCAGCTCCGGCGTGAAGACCTAGACCTCCTTGAGGAGGGAAGGTGCCAAGCAGCTGTTCGGAATGCCCGATATCGTCAAGCCCTACGGCGTTATCACCAGCGGCATGTACACAACCGACAGCTCGAGGAAGGCGATCTGGTGCTACGGAGAATACTATCTAGAGAAGGGTTAAACAAACTCTCCCCCGACGGGGAGGGGCCCTTCCGAGTGATTAAAGTATCCCGTTTCGGAAGCGTTCGCTTGGCTACCGAGGATGGGACACCTCTCCCAAATCCTTGGAACATCGAGCACCTCCGTAAGTTCTACACTTAATACCACGGAGGTGAGTCTTGAGTAACTTGAGATGTATGTTATAGAGTCATTGTACAGAGTCGGGTAGTTCCTCCGGGAGAGCAGCCGGACCTTTCCCGAAAGGTCCGCAAAGCTCATGCAACGCTTGTAACAGTCTCAGGACTAAAAGTGTCGCTAACTACCCTGGGTCAAATGAGAAATGAAACACCCTTAGCCTGATTCCGTACCCTAAGAGTGTACTTGTTTCCCCTGTACCCCGGACCTATAATGAAAGACATTTTCATGTGAAATAGACTCCACGTGCATTTATTTTGTACAGGCTCAACATTTTTATTTTTCTCTTTCTTGTCTATAACAAAGACTTGCAATTCTTAAGAAATTTTAGTTCGACTGGTTTATATACGATTCGAGTTGTATTGTCGATTCTTTTGGATTCAAATATTGTTCATGGCCAACTCGCCTGAAAGCCGCCAAGCCAATCTAGGGCTGGAGTGTGCTATCGACTTAGCCTGGTCAAGCGCCCTAAGTACGCCACTCTACCTACACCCCAGCAGGCCGAAGTAAGGCGGGTCCGTGTACAGTTGGATCTAAAAGAAAAGACATCACATTCGATTGTATTTAGAATCACGTTTGACTTAAAATCTTCTTGAGAGTCATAAGTTGCGACGAAGTTATAGACAAGAAACAAATTTTACTATTTTTCTTGGCTTAAGTGTCCAGGAAAAATAAAATCTACGTTGATGGAGAAAAAGCCGGAGCTAACTAAGCTCCGACTCCCCTAAGGGGGCCAGCCGTCGACGCAAAATAAAAGATGGTGAGAAGACCCTATAAATGGAGTCTGCTGCCAACAAACTAAGTGTTGGCAAAGGTCATTGCCAGAGCTACTCAGCTCCGACACCCCGGAGGACTAACTATCGGTGCTCTATGTGTTGATAGAGGCTATTGCCGGAGCTATCAAGCTCCAGCGATGGACAATGCCGGAGCTTCTAAGCTCCGACAACCTCGGGGGGCCTTCACTATCGAAGACTTCGGACCTAAATTCTACAAGTTCGGAGCAAATGAGTCTTCAACAAAACACAATATCCTTTTGGTACATGTTCACAATCAAATTGTGTACATCTACCAGGGGGCCAAGTGAAGATAAAAGTGTTGAAGACAAAAAGTGAAATTCGCAAAATTTGGGGATTTCATTTATCTGGAGACAAGAGATTACATCTGGAGAGACGGGATTACAAAATTGAGGAAGAAGAAGAGAAAATACAAGTGAGAATTACAAAGATGGTCCTAGACCCTATGGAAGAATTGGGCGACCTTCTGGGCAACCTCCGATACGCTGGCTCGGGTAGCTTCGCCTTCTCCTTCGACGGGACCTTCAAGCACCGGGTCCAGAGGAAATTGGGAGTTCCGGTTGGTGTAGCACGTCAGCACATACTCTGCGACGTTCTTCGCCAGGGATTGCCCCTCAACCTCCAGTTGGTCCGCGATGACATCTCCCACCTTGGAGAGCTTGCTACCTGCTGCGCTCAACGCCTGCAGCGCTAGGTCCGGCTACGGCTCCGGATCATCCGGGCGCACGGGGCTGAAACCCATCGGTGTCAGCGCGTCGTTGGCCTTGCCCAGGAACTCCCAAATCTGTAGGGAGTCCGCAGTCCTCAAGCCCTTCATCTCTTCCAGGTATCTCCTGGCCGCCGTCAGTTCGGAGTTCTCACAGGCGAGGCGCTCAACTTCTTTGGCGTTTTGCTGAATCTTTTCAGCAACCTGCCTTTCGAGTTTTCCGAGCTCCTCCTCCCAGAGGTGGATCTTGTTCCGGCGGTCAACCAGGTCCTTCTCCCTACCCCTCACTTTCTTCTCCCGGGCAGCAAGGGCACACTCTTGTTCGTAGAGTTCCTGCCCTCGCACCCAGGTCTTCTCCTCTTCCTCTTGGCAGCGCTCTTCCAATTTCTTGGCACGCTCCTCGAGGCCCTTATAAGCCAGAGCTACTTTCTCGACGAGCTCCTCTTCCCTCCTCAGGACATCATCCCGTAGCTCAAGGAGTTTTTGCTCTTCGTCCTCGAGCTGTTTCTCCCTCTCTTCAAGTGCCTCTCGGCGCTTGATGAGTGCGGTGTTAATGGCCTCAAGCTGTTCGTGGCGTGCATCGACCGCGTTATTGGCAGCTTTGGCCTGATCGTAGATCTCCTGGGATTGAGTGTCGAGGGCATGAGTCATACTCTCCCTGTCATCCAGTAACTTGCCCCAGTACTCCAGGCGATCTTCTCCCGCTTGATCCACTCCTTGTTGTCCGCTAGCCTCAACTGCGCCAGCTTGGTCTTGAAGTAGAGCCGATTACGCCACCGCCTAAGGGTTTGGCGCTCCTCTTCAAGAGCCTTGCTGTCGTGGAAGAAGGCCAGTTGGACTTGACGCAGACTGGAACATGCGTTGTCAATGGACAGTGACAACGGGATTGGTTCCGGACCTGCTGGGGTCTCCTGCGCTGGTTCCAGCGGGTCTTCAGATACAAAAATTGGGTCCCACTCCACGAGAGTGGACCCCTGAGCTTCCAAGGCACTAGGGCCGTCCTCCGGGATGGCCTCAGTCGCCATCGAAGAGGGCCCCGCCGCCAAGTCTTCGTTCACCCCCTCGGGCAGGGGGCCAGCGACCTCGCTTGGGCACTCCGGCTCGGCCGCAGGTACCTCCGATGTCGTCGCTCCCGGAGCGGGAGCCGTTGCTGACTCCGGTCTGGGAACCTCTTCCGAGGGAGGCTCAAGCTCCGTCACCTCTTCAACCACCGGCTCAGGAGCCGGAAGATCTTCAATATCAACCGGCCCTGTGACCGGAGCTCCAACAATAACCGGCTCAGCGGCCGGTGCTTTGGAGGTAGTCGGCCCAACTACCGGAGCTACCTCGGTTTCCGGCTCGCATGCCGGGGCTTCGACAATTACCGGCTCAGAGGCCGGGATTACTACTTCCTCCAGCTCAACAGCCGGAGCTTCCATCATCGCAGCACCAGGACTTGGAGCTTCAACCTCCGAGACAGGTGTCGTTGGCGCATCTTCACTCCCGTGGTCCGACGCTACCACGGGAACTTCTGGGGATGAGTCGAGGTCCATGACCGTGACAGCCTGCGCCGGAGCTGTCGCAGCTTCAGCCACCACTTGGGGCGGCACCGGGACAGGAGCAGAAGCTCCCACCCTCACGGCCTCAGACACTGTGGCTGAGGGTGGAGCCTCACTCCCCTTCTTGGGGACGCTGCAGATGATGAACGAAGAAAATTAACAAACAGTTGCTACAATTAAAATAATTGTCCAAGGTAGAGATTAAAAATTACCTTGGGAGGCTTCCGCACCAGCTTGCGTGAAACCTTTTTCCCAGGCGTTCTGGGCTGGCCATAGTCTGCGTATAAGCTCCCGAAGGCCCCCCGGAACTTGTCGCGGCCACGGGCGTTTCCCGGGTCAAGTCTCTCCTCGATCGGGAAGAACCCCCGGACCTGGAGGCCTCCACCGGCCCAGGTGCCGGAGTCGCGCGCCCGGAGCTAGCACCCCGGGAGGATCCCACCGCGGGAACAGACGCGCTCCGGGAGGACCCCACTGCAGGAAGGGTCTCGTTCCGGGAGGACCCCATTACGGGGACAGTCGCCACGGTGGTAGAAGACCTTCCCCTCCGGGGAGAAGGAACCGAGGCGGAAGTAGCGGGCCTGACGGACCTTCCGTCAGCATGCTGCAGCTTCCTCTTCTGGCTCTCTGGTTCATCCGCCAGCTCCTTGCCCTTGCCGACGACCTCGACCCTTGCTTTTGGGACAGGGACGGAGCCATCTTCAGGCATTCCGGGGATCGCCACCCGGGTGGTTGATCTTCTCTCGATGACACCAAGGTCGTCAAGTACGGGCATCTTTCGCTGGAGCTCCCTGCTGAACTCCACTTCCACGTTCAGAGGGAGGAAGGCCGACGAGGGAGTCAAGTCATCACCATCGACGTCGATGCCGTGCTAGAATTTCTTGAGGTGGAACTCCAAGGTTTTCCCCACCATGTTGGACTTCAACCCAGTCTCGACCCAGTCGTCGTCCATCACGCTGTTGAGGGACCAAGCGAGTTTCTCCCTCCTCTTCAGTGGCGCCCACCTGTTGACCAGGAAATTGCAAAATACCGCCTAAGGAGTCAATCCTCCCTCCACGCATTGGCGGATCCTGGTCAAAGCAGGGTTAATAGCTTCCGCCAGCACCGGAGCTTCACTCCAGATCGTCGTGTCGATGCCGGGCAGACTATCGGGCAGCTCCAGCCTCTCGTGCTCCTCCACCCTAACGACTATCCAGTCTTTCTTCCAGTCATCCCACTTCCCAGAAGGAAACGACCGGAGGTACTTGAATGGGCACTTCTTGCGCTTCACGAAGTAGTAGAAGCCAAGGTACTCATTGCTCCGGCCGGTGGTTTGGACGGTGAAGAAGGTCCGGAAGAGTTCAATGCAGGGGGGGATGCCCACCCACATCTCACAGAAGTGGACGAAGATAGACACGAGGAGAATGGAGTGAGGGCCAAGGTGGTATAACTACAAACCATAGAAGTCTAACAGCATCAAGAAAAAGGAAGAAAAAGGCGGGATCAATCCCACCATGGCGTACGAGGAAAAGTACACCATTTCGCCGGCGTGCTCCTTCTCGAAGGGGAGCTCTCCGCCGGCACGGACTGAGCGGTTGAGGAAGTCCGAGGACCACCCCATGAGGGCTCGGACCTTCTTCAAATCGCCGTCAGTCTTCAAGCGACTCTCGCGGAGACCCAACTCCATCGTGGAACGGCTAGGCAAGAGAAGAAGAACAAAGCACGAGTTGGGAGTTTGAGCGCAAGATCAGATGAGAGGCGTAAAGAACTCCCGACGGTGCGCGCCTTCCTTCTTAAGTAAGTCCTCGCAATGCTTGGATGGAAACCGCAAGGAAATCAAAGATACCATTCAAAAATTCCACCCAGCCGATGACAAGAGGGCCTGGGACCACCCCGACGATCAAGTCGAGGCTCTTACCCAGGCGAACGGTTGTCATCACGAGGCGGGAAACCCAAAGGCGGCAGCCTGACAAGGCACGCGGAACCGATACGGTTTTCGTATCGGGGACCGACGACCTTCAATTGCGTGAGATCCGCACATCAAAGATCTCATCTGCCGCACGCGGGATACGCCACGTGGCGAGGATTTAATTCCATGTCCTTGCCAACGGCACCCTCAAAGACCCTTGAAGACTCAGTTCAAAGGTCGCGAGGATGGACCCACCTCCAGCGGAATGACTTCCCCGGAGGTAGGTCCAGGAGGCCACTGTCGGTATCCTAGAAACCGTACACCCCTTGAGGTTATAAAGATCTCAAAGGAAAATCATTTACTTGGTTTGAAGACGCTCGAAGGCCCACATGTCAGACATAACCGGACCCGTTTCTCCAACATGGTTAATCCCTGGGTCGCCACGTGTACTACCAAACCGGAGCTACCGCCCACAAGGGGGAATGATGAGGACATCACAACAGCGGAGACGCGCATTGAACTGCAAGGACCAATCACAAGAGCACGGGCACGGTTATTAAATCAGCAGGTGAATTCGTTCTTAACTTCTTTTGCATGTGAGTTTGAGAATAGATTGCTATGTGATGATTTAATTGTTATTAGGAATAATGGAGAAGATCAACAAGTGAAGGAAGGAGGCCTTGGGAGCGTGGACAACCACCTGGGACGTCCACAAGTAGATGGAAATAGTTTACAACTCGGACTCGAGTTCAACTCGGAGTCCAGGAGCAGTCCACCTTAAAACAGACGCCCAGGAGGCATACGGACTCCGTTTTTGACGTTCTACATATGCACGGAAAGAGGAGAAGATAAAATTTCCAATGGTTCTGGTCCCACCTCAAAATTCCTCCGGAGTCATTGGGAATCGTCGAAACAAGTCGAGTCCATATTTCTGTCCAGTGCTGCGCTACCGAATCGGGCCTTTAGGCCTTGTATCCCGTAAGAGTCCATTAGGGACGCGTCTAATCATGTTTTGGTCGAACCCTAGCCTATAAATACTGCAGCCGCCGGTCATATTCGGTGGGTTTTGCTTAGATCAATAAAATCGCCGTTCTACGGTTTGTGAGACCCCAATTTTGCGATTTCCGATCGTGTCTTCTACGTTCTTGCTCGTGTTCTCGATTGCACTTGCAGGGATTAGCCTTCTTGGCGAGGTCAAGCGTGTGCAGCACGGTTGATAACCAACGGAGCCGTGGTGTAGTGATTGCAGGGGTACTCGAACCGCTCGAGTGCCGCGGATCATCAACGTCGAGTTCTCCACCCCAATCGACATACCTTTCGGAAGATCGGGCCTAACCCTACTCATCAATTGGTATCAGATTTCCAGGTTGCCTGTGAGGTATCTTTGTTTTCCTTCCTTCCATTAGATCGATTTTGTTTCGTACCTAGAGTCCACAAAAAAGCCACAAAAAAAATTAGATCGTTTTTACCGCTTCCCAGACTATAGTGCCTGCAGTTTCGTTTTTCAGTTTGCATTGTTGAGTTTGCATTCGTGTGGTTGAGTCTTGTTGCTGGTTTAGCTTTGTGTTTTTTGGTCCTAGTTATCGTGTTTCGTCCTTGTTTTCTTGCTATTCGACACTTCTACAATCCCTAAATAACAAACCGAGCCGCCACGTTCATCGGTTTGCCCTAGCTAGCCGCCTTGCGTGAACTCCCGCATCGCCAGCCCTAGATTAGGTGATAAATCTTTGTGCCATTCATCCTTGAATCATCACACACCACCCCATTAGTTGCTGTGCAAATTCCCGATCTTTTTCGTATCCGTTTGCGAGTTCTGTTCTCAAACCGAGTTGGAATCAACATCCAAAAAAAACGTAACTCGGACAGCCTACCTTAAAACGGCCATAACTTTCGCATACGAACTCGAAATCGAGCGATTTTTTTTTTCAAATTCATCTACGCGAAATTTCGCATCTGATTTTCAGCCGCGTAGCCGCGTTCGGCGAAATTAGATTGCCCAAATTCCCCTCGGAAGATAGGCTATCCGGCCTCCGAAGTTTCAGCACGACTTTTAAAGACCCTTCTTGATTTTCTATAGGCCGCATATTACATCCAATTGAGCTGCAAATTTGTGTGCTTCCTATATTTGTGCTACTGAGTAAAGAAAAAATATCAAAAAAATATTACAAAAAAGAAAAAAATAGTGAAGAGCACGCATATTAAAGCAATTGGCCTATACCACTTGGTGCTGTTTGTTTGGTTATATCATTCTGTCTTTCTTTTGCCTTGATACTTTCTTGTGTTGTGCTAGGCTCTAGGGCACTCAGTTGACCAGCAACAGTTTCCTACACTGAATACTTATTCAACTTTGTTTAGCTGTTAACGATTTTCTGTTTATTAGCCACCATATTGTGCCATCCAAGCTCCACCTTTCTCTTGAGCATAACAGGTACCTTTGCAATCACCCCACGCTTCATTGGTTCATCTCACCGTCCACACCACCTGCTGTGTCGGTAAGAACACTTGTAAGAGCGTGGTAAGACGCTTGAGCGAGAGAGATTGTTTTCTTCCACCTTCCACATTGTCACTGTAGTTGATAGGGATAACATTTTTTTTGTTGTCTTTTGTTTCCTACTAACAATGGCAGGAGAAGAAAATAATGACGAATGTGTTCAACATGTTGAGTTACGTGATATGTTCGCCAAATACAACGCATCAACGGAGGAGTCATTGGCGAACTTGACTCGCAAACTGGATGACCTTGCTCTTCGGATGAATACTTTTGAGGCTCGGTTGCCTCTCGCTGGAAGACAAGAAGACAATGCTTATGATGAACTGGAAGATCACAGTAATCAGCCAAGACTGCCACTTTATCGTCGAGGTATGGGAGGTAATAATCATAACAATTATAACCGCCCTCCTGATGATCCTTTTGCTAAAGTGAAATTTACTATACCCTCTTTTTCTGGTGCTTATGATGCTGAGGCTTATCTTGATTGGGAGATGACAGTAGAGCAAAAATTTAATTCCCATCTTGTTCCTGAACAACATAGAGTTCGTCAAGCCATTAGTGAGTTGAAGGACTTTGCTATCATATGGTGGAATGAACTTGTTAAAACTAGAACTGATCCTCCAACATGGGATAGATTAAAGGAAGCTATGCGTGTTCGTTTTGTTCCTCCATCTTTTCAGCGGGACCTTCGCAAAAAATTGCAGCGTTTAGACCAAGGTAACATGTCCGTAGAGGAGTATTATCAAGAGTTACAAAAGGGTATGCTGCGTTGTGGGGTAGTAGAGGACATGGATGATAAAATAGCTCGTTTTTATGGGGGGTTGAGGCGTGAAATTCAGGACATTGTTGATTACAAAGAATATGATACTGTTAACAGATTGTTTCAGCTTGCTATGTTGGCAGAAAAAGAATTGCAGGGCCGACAACAACAACAACAACGCACGAGGAGCAACTTCACGCCGCGTGCAGCAACTACACCATCCAAAACAGCACCATCTTCGGCCCCCCGTGCAGCGACTACACCACCCAATGGCGGCCAACGAACTATACCTGCTGCTCCACCTTCTCGCGTGCCGAAAGGCAGCAAGGCGACATCATTCAAGCCTTCGTCGTCCACTCCTTCTATGGGTCGTACTTCTGACATTAAGTGTCACCGCTGCCAGGGACTTGGTCATATGATGAGAGATTGCCCGAGCAAACGAGCATACATAGCACGCGACGATGGCGGGTATGATAGTACTTCGGATGTTGAAGATGAATATTCTCTTGCTACTGACTTTACAGATCCAAATGACGAACACACCGAAGAAGAGGTACTTGGTACAGCGGCGACGGAGAACTATAGGAGCATCATTGTGCAGCGTGCCTTGAGCTCCAAAGTGGAGACCGACGACAAGCTACAACGACACAACCTCTTCCACATGTTTCTCGTCGTCAAGGACTGCCGTGTACACACTATAATTGATGGAGGTAGCTGCAATAACTTGGTAAACACGGACGTCGTCAAGAAACTCGGATTTACAACAAGAGCACACCCTCATCCATACCACATTCAATGGTTCAACAACAGCGGTAAGGTTCGGGTAACACAAACAGCGAGAATCCATTTTTCAATTGGTTCATACCATGATTTTGCTGATTTTGATGTTGTTCCTATGGATGCTTGTTCTCTTTTATTGGGTCGTCCTTGGGAATTTAATACAGATGCTATTCATCATGGTAGAACCAATAAATATACTCTCATGCATAAGGGAAAGAAAATCACTTTGCTCCCCATGACTCCTGCTGAAATTGTGCATTTTGAGAAGAGTAAAATTCGTGAGGGCAAAGCAACTAAATTAGAATCTGAAAAACAGCAAGTTATTAAGTTAAAATCACCATCATTGCTCGCAACTAAATCTGAACTTGCTGATTTATTCGATGCTAAGGGGATGTGCTATGCTTTAGTTTGCAAAGAAGCCATGTTTTCACTTCATGAATTGTCTATTGCATTGCCCCCTGCTGTTGCTAACCTTTTGCAGGAGTTTGAGGATGTGTTTCCCTCTGAGATACCCCCTGGTTTACCACCGATGAGAGGCATTGAACACAAGATCGATTTGATTCCAGGAGCAAGTTTGCCAAATCGTGCAGCATACAGGGCGAATCCACAAGAAACTAAGGAAATTCAGCGACAAGTCCAAGATCTTTTGGACCGCGGGTACATTCGTGAAAGCCTTAGCCCTTGTTCCGTTCCTGTTCTTTTGGTTCCTAAGAAAGATGGTAGTTGGCGCATGTGTGTTGATTGTCGAGCGATTAATAACATCACCATTCGATATCGTTATCCTATTCCTCGATTAGATGACATGCTTGATGAATTGAGTGCTGCTATCATCTTCACAAAAATTGACTTGCGTAGTGGTTACCACCAAATTAGAATGGCACTAGGAGATGAATAGAAAACTGCATTTAAAACCAAGTTTGGACTTTATGAGTGGTTAGTCATGCCTTTTGGTTTAACTAATGCACCCAGCACCTTTATGCGATTAATGAACGAGTTTTTACGTGCTTTCATTGGACAATTTGTGGTGGTTTACTTCGATGATATCCTCATTTACAGCAAGTCATATGATGAACATCTTGATCATTTACGTGCTGTTTTTACTGTTTTGAGAGATGCACGTTTGTTTGGTAACCTCGAAAAGTGCGTTTTTTGCACCAATCGAGTCTCGTTTCTTGGATATGTCGTTTCCTCGCAGGGAATTGAGATGGATGAGGCAAAAATTGAAGCAATCACCAGCTGGCCAGCCCCAACTACCGTCACACAGGTTCGTAGTTTTCTTGGTCTTGCAGGATTTTATCGGCGCTTTGTGCGGGATTTCAGCACCATTGCAGCACCTCTACATGAGCTAACGAAGAAGGGAGTTCCATTTTGATGGGGCGAACAGCAGCAACAAGCTTTTGATGCTCTCAAATCGAAGCTTACACAAGCACCATTACTACAACTTCCTGATTTTGACAAGACCTTTGAGCTAGAATGCGATGCAAGTGGCATTGGTATTGGAGGCGTTCTCATACAAGGAGGTAAACCCGTTGCTTTCTTTAGTGAAAAACTTCATAGTCCTTCTCTGAATTATTCCACTTATGATAAGGAATTGTATGCCTTAGTCCGTGTATTACAAACTTGGCAACATTATCTTTGGTCTAAGGAGTTTGTCATACATTCCGATCATGAATCATTGAAGTATCTTAAGTGTCAAACCAATCTGAATAAACGACATGCTAAATGGATTGAGTTCATAGAGTCGTTTCCATACATCATTAAGCATAAGAAAGGGAAGGAAAATATCATTGCCGATGCATTATCTAGGCGTTATACCATGCTGTCCCAACTTGATCATAAAATCTTTGGTTTGGAAACAATTAAAACATTATATCCTACTGATTTGGACTTCAAAGTTGCTTTTGAAAATTGTAGAGAAGGAAGAAGTTGGAATAAATATGTGCTGCGAGAGGGTCTCCTCTATCGTGCTAACAAGCTATGCGTTCCAGCTAGCTCCGTTCGTCTATTGCTTTTGCAGGAAGCACATGGAGGAGGTTTGATGGGACATTTTGGAGTGAAGAAAACATAAGACGGGCTGTCCACACACTTCTTTTGGCCAAAG
Organism: Tuctoria greenei; assembly: GCA_036927565.1. NCBI lineage: Eukaryota > Viridiplantae > Streptophyta > Magnoliopsida > Poales > Poaceae > Tuctoria > Tuctoria greenei. The sequence goes on along the minus strand of JAYESD010000006.1, from coordinate 90,726,488 downwards.
ATGAGGCGTGATGTCGAGCGCTACGTGTCACGATGCACTACTTGCAATAAAGCTAAGTCTCGCCTTAACCCATATGGTCTTTATATGCCTCTTCCTGTTCCTAGTGTACCTTGGGAGGATATTTCTATGGACTTTGTTTTGGGATTGCCTAGGACTAAGAGGGGGAGGGATAGTATTTTTGTAGTTGTTGATCATTTTTCCAAAATGGCACACTTTATACCTTGTCATAAGAATGATAATGCCTCACACATTGCTGATTTATTTATGACGGAAATTTTTCGTTTACATGGTGTGCCAAATACCATTGTTTCTGATCGTGATGCAAAATTTTTAAGTCATTTTTGGAGAACTTTGTGGTATAAATTGGGAACCAAGTTGCTGTTTTCAACTACATGTCACCCACAAACGGATGGACAGACCGAGGTAGTTAATCGTACTTTATCCACTATGTTACGGACTGTCTTGAAAACAAATTTGAAGTTGTGGGAGGAGTGTTTACCACATATAGAATTTGCTTACAACAGATCCGTTCACTCCACGACAAAGGTAAGTCCATTCCAGGTAGTGTATGGTTTCAATCCCCGTGCTCCTATTGATTTACTACCTTTACCTCCTTCTGAAACTATAAATTTGGATGCTACACAGCGATCTGAATTCATTCTTAAGATGCATGAAACTACAAAGAAAAATATTGAAATGATGAATGCGAAGTATAGGATTGCAGGTAGTAAAGGTAGAAAAGAAGTAAAACTTGAACCAGGCGATTTGGTGTGGTTACATTTGAGAAAAGAGCGATTTCCCGACTTGAGAAAATCTAAACTTATGCCACGAGTTGCTGGTCCTTTTAAGATCGTTGAAAAGATTAATAATAATGCATATAAGCTTGAATTGCCTCCCGATTTTGGGGTTAGTCCTACATTTAACATTTCAGATTTGCGACCGTACTTGGGAGAAGAAGATGAACTTGAGTCGAGGACGACTCCAATTCAAGAGGGGGAGAATGATGAGGACATCACAACAGCGGAGACGCACATTGAACTGCAAGGACCAATCACAAGAGCACGGGCACGGTTATTAAATCAGCAGGTGAATTCGTTCTTAACTTCTTTTGCATGTGAGTTTGAGAATAGATTGCTATGTGATGATTTAATTGTTATTAGGAATAATGGAGAAGATCAAAAAGTGAAGGAAGGAGGCCTTGGGAGCGTGGACAACCACCTGGGACGTCCACAAGTAGATGGAAATAGTTTACAACTCGGACTCGAGTTCAACTCGGAGTCCAGGAGCAGTCCACCTTAAAACAGACGCCCAGGAGGCATACGGACTCCGTTTTCGACGTTCTACATATGCACGGAAAGAGGAGAAGATAAAATTTCCGATGGTTCTGGTCCCACCTCAAAATTCCTCCGGAGTCATTGGGAATCGTCGAAACAAGTCGAGTCTATATTTATGTCCGGTGCTGCGCCACCGAATCGGGCCTTTGGGCCTTGTATCCCGTAAGAGTCCATTAGGGACGCGTCCAATCGTGTTTTGGTCGAACCCTAGCCTATAAATACTGCAGCCGCCGGTCATATTCGGTGGGTTTTGCTTAGATCAATAAAATCGCTGTTCTACGGTTTGTGAGACCCCAATTTCGTGATTTCCGATCGTGTCTTCTACGTTCTTGCTCGTGTTCTCGATTGCACTTGCAGGGATTAGCCTTCTTGGCGAGGTCAAGCGTGTGCAGCACGGTTGATAACCAACGGAGCCGTGGTGTAGTGATTGCAGGGGTACTCGAACCGCTCGAGTGCCGCAGATCATCAACGTCGAGTTCTCCACCCCAATCGACATACCTTTCGGAAGATCGGGCCTAACCCTACTCATCAGGGAAGCTCCGGGCCATGTACCGAAATGGCACCTCTGGACTTAGCCCCAGACCGAGAGAAGCTCCGGACCCGACACGTGTCGGGTAGCCCCGGAGCTACCTGTTTCCACAGTATGCTCCGGAGCTGCCACGTGTCCAACTGTCGGATCTTCAGCCTCTAACCTCCGGAAGACCCCACAACGGCTCCGGATCTTCAAAGGGGAACCAAGGACTTCAAGACCCGATTAAGTGTCATTAATACCATATTAATGACACTTAAACGGACGATCTTAACACCAATAACGATGCTGTCAAAGCCCGTTACAGGGTCATTAAGAGCGATTAAATGTGTTGAATAAGTGTCAATACTAGTAACCACCGGGGCCACATGTCGGGCCAGACTAACTTGTAACGGCCTTCCCTTGTACTATAAAAGGACAGACCGACGACACGTTCAGGGGGCAGAGGAACACACACACACATACGCCATTGACGCCCAACACAAGCTCAAAAAGCTAATATAACACCAACACACCCGTGGAGTAGGGTATTACGCTCAGGCGGCCCGAACCACGTAAACTCTTGTGTCTCCTGTTTCAATTCATACTCACCTTCTTGAATCTCCGCGCGCCCATACCGAACATCAAACTCCCCTATCACCTTAGCAGTGTAGGGAGATCTGCCGGTTCCAAACCACCGACATCTGCCATCATGTTACAACACCCCTTATTGTTCTCCCTCGACGTTGGTCAGATCAAAATGAGGAACACTCGACCATTATGTTTCGTAAGGTCCTGGGACAACGGGGGACGCCATCCCCTACCTGGCAGGCTGTGTGTGTTAGGTTTAATCCCACATCGGATATTGATGATGGGGGAGCCCAACATATAAGGTGGAGGGAACCTCACTTATCAGACTAGTCTTTTGGGTTGAGGTGGCCCAGGACCTTGGTTGGGGCTTCGGTTGGGCCTGTTTGCGTAGCAGGCCCATTGTGACCTGGGCTGACGGCAGGAACCCGTCTGCATGACGGGTCGGGCCGCGTTTCTAACAAGTGGTATCAGAGTCAGGTCGAAAACCTGTAAAGTCTCTCGGGCCACACACAGATATCGGACCGTCGGAGAGACCTCCCGGGCCACATGAAATCGGGCTGTCGGAGTGGTGTCCACCCGAGTGTGAAGGGGAGTAGGACCACCCGATGTGTGATGAAGGGGGGGATTGTTAGGTTTAATCCCACATCGGATATTGATGATGGGGGAGCCCAACATATAAGGTGGAGAGAACCTCACTTATCAGGCTAGTCTTTTGGGTTGAGGTGGCCCAAGACCTTGGTTGGGGCTCCGGTTGGGCCTGTTTGCGTAGCAGGGCCATTGCGACATGGGATTGTAGCAGGGGCCCGTCTGCGTGACGGGTCGAGCCGCGTTTCTAACAAGAATTGTTAGGTTTAATCCCACATCGGATATTGATGATGGGGGAGCCCAATATATAAGGTGGAGGGAACCTCACCTATCAGGCTAGTATTTTGGGTTAAGGTGGCCCAGGACCTTGGTTGGGGCTCTGGTTGGGCCTGCTTGCGTAGCAGGCCCGTTGCGACCTGGGCTTGCGGTAGGAGTCTGTCTGCGTGATGGGCCGGGCCGCGTTCTAACAAGTGGTATCAGAGCCAGGTCGGAAAACCTATAACATCTCCCGGGCCACACACGGATATCGGACTGTCGGAGAGATCTCCCGGACCACATGAAATCGGGTTGTCGGAGTAGTGTCCACCCGAGTGTGAAGGGGAGTAGGACCACCCGATGTGTGATGAAGGGAGAGATTGTTATGTTTAATCCCACATCAGATATTGATGATGGGGGAGCCCAATATATAAGGTGGAGGAAACCTCACCTATCAGGCTAGTCTTTTGGGTTGAGGTGGCCCAGGACCTTGGTTGGAGCTCTGGTTAGGCCTGCTTGCATAGCAGGCCCGTTGCGACCTGGGCTTGCGGCAGGGGCCCGTCTGCGCGACGGGTCAGGCCGTGTTCTAACAGTGTGTTATCCTATCTCTTAGCAGACCTCTGTCGGCCTCAGCATTAGTGGTGTCTGTGCGGTGGAATTGGTCTAACTGCCCAGGCGCATTTGTCAACAAGTTCTCTTTCAGGAACCCACGTCATTGTGCTCGCAAGGTTGTTTCTCCAGTTCCAAATGAGTTGTGAGCTCACTCTCTGCAGATGGAATGTACGTGGACTGAACTCGAGAAGTGGTCGGGGAACTTATTCAATCTGCCAGACCAAAGATTGTGTGTATCCAGGAGACCAAGTTAAATCAAAATTATGCGCGTCTTGCGGCGGAATTCTTGGGCCCCCCGTGATTCAGTTCGTCTATCTCCCTGCAGACGGCACCAAAGGAGGTCTACTAATCGCCTGGGACCCTGATCGTCTTATGGTGTCATCTTCTACGCAGCACACCTTCTGTCTCTCCGTCATAGTCAAGCATACGCTCACTGACTCAAGCTTCTTGCTCACGACTGTATACGGCCCGACTGGGGACAGTGAGAAGTTGGCCTTCCTACAGGAACTACACTCAATTAAGCCCCAACAAAATACACCCTGGCTCTGCATTGGAGACTACAACTTGATTTATGAAGCGCGCGACAAAAATAACTTGAACCTGAATAGACGCCTGATGGGAGCATTTCGGAAATTGCTTGACCAAGCTGAATTAATGGAACTCCCTCTGCTGAATCAACAGTTCACGTGGAGCAATGAGCGGTCATCACCAACTTTGGTTCGGCTCGACAGGGCATTTTGCAATAAGGAATGGGACATGCTCTTCTCGGATTTTTGCTTGTACGCCCTCTCTTCATCCCTATCGGACCACTGTCCGGTATTACTATCCCCACAACACAAGTCTCACTACAAAGCGGTTTTTCGCTTCGAAAATTTCTGGACTAGGGTCCCTGGTTTTATGGAAACTGTACAAGCAGCGTGGGTGCTTCCGGTTCGGAGCAACTCGCCGCTACTGGCCCTGCACCAGAGACTGAAGCAGACAGCAAAGGAGCTTACAAAATGGAGCAAAAACTTGTTCGGCCAAGCCAGGCTGCAGTTACATATTGCCCATGAAATCATCGGCCGGCTTGATAAAGCACAGGAAACTCGACTACTATAACTGGAGGAGCGTCAACTCAGATGTGAGCTAAAAAACAGAGTTTTGGGGCTGGCAGCCATTGAACGTTCTCGTCGGCGACAAGCATCACGTGTCACTTGGCTAAGAGAAGGAGATGCATGCACGAGATTCTTCCACATTAAAGCAAATGGCCGAGCTAGAAAGAAATTCATTGCGTGCCTCAAACGCCAAGATGGTCAGTTACTCTGGTCACATAGTCATAAAGAAACAGAGCTCCATCGTCACTTCATGGACATCTTAGGTACACGTCGGAGCCGTTGACACTAGACTGGGAAACAATGGAATTGCCAACCATACCCACAGATGAGCTTGCCGCCCCCTTCTCCGAAGAAGAAATCAAGAACTGTATAGAGCAGATGGCAGCCGACAAGGCACCGGTACCCGATGGCTTCACTGTTTAATTTTACAAATGTTGCTGGCCGGTGATCAAGGACGAAGTCATCACAGCTTTTCAGTCATTCTACCATCTTAACACAGGAGCTCTACCGGTCCTGAATAGGGTCCTGATCACCCTATCACCTAAAACTAAAGCTGCTGATTCAGCCGGGGTTTACAGGCCAATAAGCTTGATCAATTCAGTGCCTAAGTTGCTGTCCAAAATGCTAGCTCTAAGACCTGCAAAGATTGCTGACAACCTAATATCTAAAGCTCAGAGCGCCTTCATAAAAAAAGGAACATTCAGGAGAATTTTCTGTATGTGAGAAATGTGGTACGCAGCTGTCACAGAGCTGGCACATCGATGCTGCTATTAAAATTAGACATTATGAAGGTCTTTGATTCCATCTCCTGGGACTATTTGCTCGAACTGATGGCACAGATGGGCTTCCCACAACGCTGGCGAAACTGGATGTCAGCATTGCTCTCTACAGCATCCTCCTTTGTTAATCTGAATGGTGTGCCGGGCCCAGTGATCTGCCATGAACGAGGCCTGCGACAGGGTGACCCCCTATAGCCGCACCTTTTTATTTTAGCGATCTACACTTTACACAGGGTATTCCAAAAGGCAACAGAAGCTGGAATTCTATCTCCTTTGCCTGGCAGACACAAGGCTCAGAGTCTCACTCTATGCCGATGACGTTGCCCTTTTCATCAACCCGACACATGAAGATGTTGCTGCCATCATGGACACCCTTATATTATATGGTGACTCTATGGGACTAACTATCAATTGGAATAAGTCATCAGTAACGCCCATCAAATGTGACGGCCTAGATCTTCAGACAATCTTGGCCGGTTTTAATTGACAACGCTCTGCGTGACCAGTAACATATCTTGGGCTTCTTCTCATGTCTGGGCGCCTGCACCTGGCTCACTTGCAAGGCATCCAAGACAGAATGATGTCCAAGCTTGCGAGATGGCAAGGAAGATTACTCTCTTTTGCTGGGAGGCGGGAGCTAGTGCACACTGTCCTAAGCTCCCAATCAACTTACCTGCTCTCAGCATTAAAACTGTTAGAGATGTAGGGGTATGTTTTATATTCCCCTTTTGCATAAGGGTTTTTATGTTTATTGACCATTCCTGTACATCTATTTATAGAGGCCTCCGGCCTCCTGAATAATACAAGCCCTATTCATAACATGGTATCCAGAGCCTAGGTTCTCTTTTTCGGCGGTGGCGGATCTTCTCTCCTCTCCGCTTGCCCTTCGGGATTTAATCGGTCGACCGCTGCCTCCGTTCTTCTCCGGAAATCGGCACGCGGCACCGTCCGCTTCGGACTTCACACGCGGCTCCGTCCGCTTCGTGGCTTCTCCGGACATCGGCGCACGGCCCGTCCGCTTCGGTCACGCGCGGCTCCGTCTGCATCACGACTCCGTCCGGACGCCGACGTGCAGACTGCACGCTTCGCGGCTTGCCCGATATTCTTCTCCCGTACGCGAGAGTGCGAGACCGAGCGCCGCCGCCCAGCCGGGGTCCCTATCCGCCGCTGTCGCCCGTCGTCCAACCTGGAAGCCCGACGCCGCTGTCCGCCCGGGGTCCCTAGCCGTCGCCCGATGCCAGTCGATCTTTGCGCCGCCGCCCGCCAGCCAATGCCCTATTGACGGCCCAGTTTGGCCGGTTAGGGTTACTCGTCCGGTTGTTGCCGGTTGTAGCGGTCTTCGGCGGCAGACGCCTCTGTGTTGGATCGGTCTAGGGTAAACAAAAAGAAAAAAAAAGAAAAAGAAAAAGAAAAAAGAGATAATTTCTGAAAAGAAAATATTTTCTTATTATTGGTCATCTTCATCATTATGACTTCTTCAGGTGGACTTACAGTTGTGCGGTGTCCGGTGCTTTTCGATGGCACTAATTACTGTGACTAGGTTCCTCGTATGCGCCTGCATATACGCGGTCTACGACTCTGGGAGTATCTTATCTTTGCTATTATTTGGTACAAACTATGGAAAGGTATTATCAAAGAAAAGCGCATGATGATCCCAGTAACAATGAACAAGGTCTCAATTTGGAGGAAGAAATTCAGTTTGATTCAGGAAAAAGGAAAGAAATTAACAAGTATCATCCTAATCTCAGAGATGTGGTAAGAAGAAAGTACTTGCAAAATGGACCTTGCCAACCACACACTCATAATTTTCCAAGCACTAAAATTGGTAGCGAAAATAGAAGATTTAATCCTGAGTGGTTCAACGAATTTAGTAGTTGGCTTGAGTACATCGAATCCAAAGACAGAGCATATTGTTTTTCTTGTTTCTTGATGAGAGAATGCTCTAAAAAGGAGGCCGGTTATGAAGCTTTTGTTGTTAAAGGTTGGAATAGTTGGAATAATCCGACTAGGCTAAAGTATCATGTCGGTGGCGTTGGCAGCCCTCATAATGAAGCACAAAAAATTGTGATGCGCTAAGAACAAAACAACATATTGATGTTGCTCTACATAAGCAAAGTGAAATTTCAAGAAATATTAATTTTGTTCGACTTAATGGCGCAATTGAAGCTGCTAGATGGCTACTAAAGTAAGGATTACCATTCTGAGGTCATGATGAGTCAAAGACATCCTATAACAAGGGGAATTTTAACTGGGCAAAATCAAGCTTAACACCAATAAACACTGATGAAGAGGAGGCCACAATTCTAGCAGCCACACTGAGTTGCACTATTGGCTCATTCCCATTTACTTACTTAGGTCTACCGATGAGCCTCGACAGACCCAAAGCGGATGCTTTGAAGGGCTTGTCTCAAGGGTGCAAAAAAACGCTAACTGGAGCAGCAACATGGTTGTCAATGGCTGGACGATGCACACTTATCAACAGCGTTCTGTCCGCCATCCCAATTTATGCGATGTGTACCATCAAATTGAGACAGTCAGTCATTCAAGCTATTGACAAAGCCAGGAAACAATGCCTATGGAGAGGCTCGGACATCGCTGGCTAAGGCAGGCCCCTGGTGGCCTGGAACCAAGTTACAACACCAAAGGAAAATGGAGGGCTGGATCTGAAAAGCCTCACTGCAATGAATGGAACCTTGCTCATGAAATTCCTTTGGAAAATCTATAACAAAGCAGACATCCCCTGGGTTCACCTCATCAACTAGTGCTATTGCAGCAACGGTAAACCCCCACACAACACAAAAGGAAAAGGATCCTTCTGGTGGAGGGATGTTGTGAGCTTACCTGATTCTTTTCTTAGGAATTTTGAAGTCAAAATTGCCACAGGGGACACAATTCGACTATGGCAGGATCAGTGGGAAGATCACCTACTCAGAAGGGACATGCCCCGTTTGTACTCCTTCGCAAAAAGAACCAACATCTCAATGGCCCAATACCTCAGCAACTCAGACCATGGCAATCACTTTTTTCAACCACTGTCGGAGGAAGCACTGTTGGAACTGGCCAATTTGGAGGCCATGCTGGAAGAAATCTCACACAGGGAAGCTTCACAGGATGAGTGGACTCCAATCGGGGGAACAAGAACTTTCAGCCCCAAGATTATTTACAACAACTATTACAAACACATCAACCCACCAACACCCTTTAGCTGGATTTGGGCCTCAAAGGCGCTAAAGAAAATAAAGATCTTCATGTGGCTGATGTTTCGGGACCGGCTCAACTCACACAACCTCCTGAAGAGAACATCACGATTGACGGGAACGACTACACCTGCGTACTCTGTGCTGACAATGTGGAGGAACTCACGTACCATCTCTTCTTTAACTGCTCCTTCAGCATGGCATGCTGGAATGTCCTTGGGATTCACTGGGACCACGACATCCCCTTCTTTCATACCCTGCAAAAAGCCAAGCTCAGTTGGGGTCGTAGCGCCTTCATGGAAACCTTCTCCATAGCGGCCTGGGAGATTTGGATTGCTCGTAACAATGTCATTTTCGGAAACTCTACTCCCTCTGTAAATGCTTGGAAACGATCCTTCATTGCTTCTACAAGGCTTCAGGCCTGCCGTTTCAAGCCGGAGGATAGGGCTAGTGTGCTCGTGTGGCTGCAGGGTTTGTAAAGGACGTTCCTCCCTCTAGAACACCTAGTCAAGCTCTGCTGAGCTACTGTAAATCGCTGTTTCCTTGTCTCTTTTAATATATGTTTTATGGCTGCCGGGGTTCTCCCTTGCAGTTTTCCACCGGTCAAAAAAAACAAGGGGAATTTTAAGGAATTTATTGAATGCTTAACACGTAATAATTGTGACACCCAGTTCCGAAGCTGAACCAAGTGAATGCATATGTTTGCCCAGGATGTTCAACACAGATACACGAGTGCATTCACAAAAGAGTATACAGAATATTACTACAGAACAAGATTAATTAACCAAATTTTATTAAACAAACCATATTATACTCGAATACAAACTCTAATGAATATTATTGACAAGTTCAACTAATGCAGCGGAAATAAACTAAATAAGCAAACTAAATAGCTAGGCAGCATAAGCGATATGGTATAGTGCAACTCCAATCAACACCACAGGCAAGCTGATGGTAGACACGACCTACAACTCCGCATTATCACCATTAAACTCCCAATCCTGACCCGCAACTGTTGGGGGGGATTGCAAGAGTGAGTACATGTCGTACTCAGCAAGTGTGGAAAGTATGACATGTGGCTGATTCAAATGACGAATATAACAATGGCTAAGTGCTGAAAAGTACATTAAAACATTTGAAAAGCAATATATTATATATATATGAATCAAACCCATCATAATCATAAGTAATATCATAATACCAGTCTGAATTCACTACCATCATCAATAATTCCAGATTTCACCATTTGCCAATAACCATATTCAATACTAGAAATTAATCTATAACCAACCATAACCATCCAAAATAACATCCTAATACCGAGTTCCCTCTAATCATGGAAGTTGTCTAGGTGCTCATAACCGGGAGCACGACTATCATGATAGTTTTATTAGGCTCTGCAGAGTTTGTACCACTTTACCCACGTGTTTGTGATTTCATCACCCGTCGGCGACAAAAGAACCTCCCTTATGCCAATGACACTTCCTTTGGTGTATGGCCAAGAGATCACAAAATAGCCTTTACAAAGGGATTACTAGCCTATTTATACCCACTGAGGTTTCACCGGTGGCGATGCCTCCAACTGAGCACATCTTCAACCAAGGGCCCCCTCTTGAGCCATTCGGATCCCAGGGTAGTCCCACCAATCATCAACAAACCCAATCCGACTACCCCTTCCCCGAGCATCCTAAATGGTCCAAATATCACTAGCAAAGCCCTAATTAATCAGCCACGCCGCACCCATACTTGGCCTCATGGTGGCACTGTAGTCCTGGCTTATTCTCGCATGAACCGGTCCTTAGATCTAAAGCAAGCAAACCACCATGACATCCAACCTATCCACATACCAGACTTGCTTAGATCACCCATTATCATATCGTATTGACCAGTTCACATTAACCAGAATACCATTAATGCATAATTAAATGTGTAGTGTTGTTTTCCCATCCCAATTAATTAAGCGAAGTAAAAAGGTAAAAACCATTCCCGACTCTCTCTACCATAAATTCCAGGCAACAAGGGTGGTCAAACAACTCTAGTAAACTTCCTACCATAGGATTCCCATCAAATTGACACAAGCATGCTATTTGCGAACAAAACATTTATTTTAAAAACAGGATCAATATGCTTCAAGGACACTTACCTTGCTCTTGCGGTTGATTAGGGTCAAAGCCTTCAAACTCTTGGTGCTGTAGATCCTCCGCGACACTCTCTAGCGCAAAACCGTCTAATCCACACAATAAACATAAAACAAGAAACACAATCAAAGAGTGCAAAAATATTACTCAATATGACATGACATGCATGATTAATGCAAATGCAAGGTAGAACTTGTTAATAGATTGCTTTTAATGATCACTAATTAGTTCTAATAGATTTTAACAAGTTTATACAGGTTTGGATTTGATTAGATCTACTTTTAGAATTAATTCAACAGAATTTAGTCAGCAAAATCGGACTAGTCTGCAGAAGGCCGCACTAGTCCGCACTTCGCAGAACTAGCGAACTAGGGTTTTCTAGATCGACGTAAATTTGGAGATTAAGGGTTGAATTCACATAAGGAAAAGAGAATAGAAGGTATACCAGGTGTTTAGAACTCCAATGAATCAAGGAACTTTGAGGTAACACTTGGATCTTGATGATCTAGGGTTGGTGATGAACTTGGAGATGAATTGGTGATGAAGAACGAAACTTGATGGAGATCTTGATCCTTTTTCGTTTTCTCCTCTTCTTCTTCTTGCTTGGGATCTCCTCCTCCCTAGTTGATGGTGGCTCTCCACGAACTAGGTTTTGGGTGGGGTGGAAAAGTGGCAAATAGATGTCAAGCCAAGGGGTGGGGTTGTTTATATAGAGGTGGAGGCTAGGGTTAGATGGATCTCGAGTTTGAGAGGAGTAGAGGCCGGTTTAGAGTCCCACATGGGCTCTAAAAGAGTTAGGAACAACATGCCTAGGCCCACTTAACGTGAAACCCAAGAAACAAGTCGTAAAACAAAAGATCAACTCGGAGTCGCGAAATATTAGACAAGTCCGAAAAGGACCAGACTAGTCCGAAGTTGTCCAGAGAGAAAATCGGACAAGTCTGGCCTAAAATCGGACAAGTCCGACTTTAGTTAGAGAGGAAATCGGACAAGTTCGCTGGAACACTGGACTAGTTCGGAAAAGTCTAGGGACTTAGCAATTTTTTCAAGGATTCTTGGAATATCGGACTGGTCCACACAAAATCGGACAAGTTCGAAAGTTTCCAGAGGCAAAATCGGACTAGTCCTCAGAAAAAACGGACAAGTCTGTTTTTAGTCAGAGAGAAATAGGACTAGTCCTCAGTAAAATCGGACTAGTCCGCACTTTCCTGCATTTTAAGTGCGGTTTTGTTCCAAATCGATTTTAAACTCATTCCTCTTGTTGTGGATCAATGTTAAACATGTATATGAGTGTATGCAAGGCATGATGCATGAAAATGAGGGTGTTACAAACCTACCCCCCTTAAAATGAATCTCGCCCTCGAGATTCAATGCGGAAGAGAAGAGATAGGGAAATTCCTTCTTGAGATCACCCTCCAATTCCCACGTTGCTTCTTTTTCTGTGTGGTGCTTCCATTGAACTTTACACCATCGAATCACCTTGTTCCTTGTGACTCTCTCCTTAGTTTCCAAGATCTTGACCAGTTGCTCGGCATAAGTCAAATCTTCCTCTAGTTCTAATTCTTCCATTGGCACTTGTTCTTCCGGTACTCTCAAGCACTTCTTGAGCTGGGAAACATGAAATACATCATGAACATCTGATAGATGAGTTGGCATATACAACTTATACGCTACTTCTCCTCTTTTGTCCAAAATCTTGAATGGTCCAATGTAGCGAGGTGCGAGCTTGCCTCTTATGTTAAACCTCTTATGACCCCTCATTGGTGACACCTTGAGGTAAACAAAATCTCCCACTTCAAAAGCTAATTTCCTTTTCCTATTGTCCGCATAGCCCTTTTGTCTTGATTGGGCAGCCCTCAAGTTTTCACAAATTATTTGGACTTGCTTTTCGGCTTCTTGCAACACATCCGGACCAAATACTTGAGTTTCTTCTGCCTCATTCCAGAATAAAGGTGTCCTACACTTCCTTCCATAAAGCGCTTCATATGGTGACATTTTCAAGCTTGCTTGGAAACTGTTGTTGTATAAAAATTCTGCATATGGCAAGCTTTTATCCCGACTTTTCCCATGCTTTAAAGCACAAGCTCTTAACATGTCTTCCAAAATTTGATTGGTCCTCTCGGTTTGTCCATCTGTTTGAGGGTGATATGCTGAACTAAAATTCAACCTCGTCCCCAAAGCTTCATGCAACTTTTTCCAAAATCTGGAGGTAAATTGAGAACCTCTATCCGAGACTATCTTCTTCGGTACTCCATGTCACACACAATATGCTCCATGTATATTTCGGCCAATTGTGCAGCTGTATATTTGGTCTTCACAGGGACAAAATGAGCTGACTTGGTTAAGCGATCCACAATTATCCAAATTGAGTCATACTCGGACTGGGTACGCGGTAAACCAACTATGAAGTCCATTCCAATTTCTTCCCACTTCCATTCCGGGATCTTCAATGGTTGCATTAATCCAGCTGGCCTTTGGTGTTCTGCCTTGACTCGTTGACACACATCACACAATGCCACATATTCAGCTATGTCCTTTTTCATGCTATCCCACCAATAGCAAGCCTTCAAGTCTTTGTACATCTTCGTACAACCTGGGTGAATCGAGTACGGCGAGTCATGTGCCTCCTTTAATATTGTCTCCCGGAGATGCTTTACATTAGGCACAACGATTCTCTTTCCAAGCCATAAGGTACCATGTTCGTCTTCATCAAATCTGAATTCTCCCCCTTCTTCAGTCCTTTCCTTGATTTCCTTGATCTCTTCATCCGCGGACTGTGCTTCTCGAATTTCTTGCTCCAAGGTCGGATTTAACTCCATCATCTCCATCTCATTTACAAACTCGAGGTTCAACTGTTCGAACTCCTTACATAACTCGGATGGTAACTCTTGAACTGTGAGTTGATGACTTACTCCCTTTCTACTCAAAGCATCGACCACTACATTGGCTTTTCCCGGATGATAGTTGATCCCCAAATCATATTCTTTGATGAGCTCCAACCATCTCCGTTGCCTCAAATTCAGATCTGTTTGTGTGAAAATATACTTAAGACTCTTATGATCCGTATAAATTTCACACCTATGTCCAAGGATATAGTGTCTCCAAATTTTCAATGCATGTACCACGGCTGCAAGTTCCAAATTGTGCGTGGGGTAATTCCGCTCATGTTTCTTCAATTGTCTTGATGCATAGGCGACCACTTGACCTTCTTGCATCAATACACATCCATGTCCTTGTCTTGATGCGTCGCAATAAATATCAAAACTCTTGCTCACATCCGGCAGTACCAAAACTGGGGCTGTTGTCAACCTCTTCTTCAACTCCTCAAAACTATTTTGACAAGCTTGAGTCCATTGGAAAGCCTTTCCCTTCATTAGCAACTCCGACATTGGCTTGGCTATCTTGGAAAAGTCCTTGATGAATCTACGGTAATATCTAGCCATCTCAAGAAAACTCCTTATTTCCTTTACGTTTTGCGGTGGTTCCCACTTCAACACGTCTCTCACTTTTCCGGGGTCAACCGATACTCATCCTCCTGAGATTATATGACCCAAAAATGACACCTCTCTGAACCAAAACTGACACTTGTTGAACTTGGCATACAATTGATGCTCCCTCAATTTCTGTAGCGTAAGACTCATGTGTTCCTCATGTTCCTTCTCATCCTTCGAGTAGATCATAATGTCATCAATAAACACCACAGTGAATATCCAAGTGCTCTATGAAGACCTTATTCATGAGGTACATAAAGTAGGCAGACACATTTGTCAATCCAAAAGACATCACGGTGTACTCATAGGACCCATACCACGTCCTAAAAGCTATCCTGGGTATGCCCGATGGTCTAATCTTCATTTGAAAGTATCCCGGCCTCAAATCAATCTTAGAGAAGATACAAGCACCCTTCATCTGATCAAACAAGTCTTCTATGCGTGGCAAGGTGTACTTGTTCTTGATTGTTACCTCGTTGAGAGCTCGGTAATCCACACACATCCTTTGGGTTCCATCCTTCTTGTCCACAAACAGTACGGGCGCTCCCCAAGGTGAAGAACTAAGGCGAATAAAACCTTTCTCTAGTTGCTCTTGAATTTGCTTCTTAAGCTCCGCTAGTTCCATAGGAGGCATCCTATACGGCCTCTTAGCTATAGGTGCAGTTCCAGGTATTAAATCAATAACAAACTCGATGTCTCGATCAGGTGGCATACCTGGCAACTCGTCCGAAAAAACATCCAAAAATTCACACACCACCGGAATCTCCTCAATTGCGACACCGTCCATATGATTCAGCTCCAATTTCTTTGGTGCGGTTTGAGATGCTTCAAATTCTACGGTGATCCCTTCTTCATTGGTCAAATTCACCGTCTTCGTGGCACACTCAATAACTCCATTGTGCTTCCTCAACCAGTCCATACCAAGTATAATGTACAATCCTTGAGAATCCAAAACAATGAGGTTGGCGGAGAAGTCTACCCCCCCTATTCTAAGGCTTACTTTTGGACATACTATATTTGTCCTCATCTCTCCTCCAGGAGACTTAACCAATAGAGTAAACTTCATATGAGAGATAGGCAAACTATACTTGGCAACATACTTCAATGCAATGAATGAATGCGATGCTCCAGAATCAAATAACATAGTTGCGGGGTTGGAGTTGGCGAGAAACATACCAATGACCACATCATCCGCTTGTTGAGTATCCTCCGTAGAGACATGGTTCACATTGCCACGAGCAAAATTCTGCTGTCCCCGGTTCCCTCGCGGTTGTCCTCCATTGGGTCTTGGGTTTTGCCTAGGTGCATTGCTTCCTTGACCAAGGCCTGACTTAGGACATTGATGCGCAAAGTGTCCAGCTTCTCCACAAGTATATCACTTCTTAACTCCACCAGAATTATTGGGACGAGCTTGGTTTTGAACATTGGCACCAGGATAGTTGGCACGAGGTGCATAAGACATTAGAGGCCTAGGTGCTTGCATGATAGGGCGCTGCTGCACAAACTGAGTTGGGCGCGGTGCAAATTCAGGGCGTTGAGCAGGAATAGAAGAGCTGAAATAAGGCGCATTGGGCAGCGCAAAGCGAGGGCGCACATTACTTCCTTGTTGCTGTCCTTGATATGGCGCCTTCCTCTTGTTATCCTGTTCCATCTCACGAATCTTGTTCTCAACCACAATTGCTTTGTCCACAAGCTTCTGAAAATTTGCATAGTCACAATTGAGCAATTGCACTTGGATTTCATTGTTGAGGCCCCTCATAAACAAGTATTGCTTCCGGCTGTCCTGACTAACATCCTCAGGTGCATATCTTGAGAGTTGAGTGAACTTATTGAGATATTCACTCACGCTTGATCTTCCTTACCTTAAGTTCTCAAATTCTTGCCTTTTCAAAATCATAACTTCTTCCGGCACATAATGAGAACGGAAGTTTTCCTTGAATTCTGCCCAGGTAATTCTCTCTTGGTTCTCATGAGCATTGCATAGTGAATCCCACCAATCCGCAACTGCTCCAACTAGTTGATGAGAAGCGAAAGGCACCTTCTCCCGGTCACTGCATTGGACAATAGCAAGTTTCTTCTCCACAGACTTGAGCCAATCATCGGCATCCATAGGGTCAGAAGCTTGAGCAAAGGTTGGCGGCCTAGTCCTCATAAACTCTCCCAATCGGTTATGAGGAGGCGGGGGTGACGGTGGAGGCATGTGGGGCTGATTGTTGTTATTGCCAGCCTGCAGCTGTCCCATAGTTTGTATCATGGTCTGCATGAGCTGGTTCTGCATAGCTAGTAGCTGCTCAATATTGATAGCTCCATGAGCAGGTCCTTGTCCATTGTTGCTCTGAGGTACTCCATGGTTCTCCTCCTCATCATTGCCATCCCTCTGGTTGCGAGTCCTCACCATCTGAAGGAAAGCAAAAGGTAAGAATTTAGAAACATCCCCAACTATATGCATCAAGGGATATGAAACTAATCAACTAGCTACACTAGCCTAGGTGGACATGGCAATGGTAAAGCACCCCAAAGTCCTCTATTAAGCACACAAGCAACCAATATATATAGCAACAGCACACCAAGCAAAAACACACTGATTCCTGAGTGCTCCTATGTGCTCTAAAGTGTCTATTCTATCTAGGCTACGTCCTACGGTCAACCTGTGGCCCTGATACCAATATGTGACACCCGATTCCGAAACTGAACCAAGTGAACGCATACGTGTGCCCAGGATGTTCAACACACATACACGAGTGCATTCACAAAAGAGTATATAGAAGATTACCACAGAACAAGATTAATTAACCAAATTTTATTAAACAAACCATATTATCCTCGAATACAAACTCTAATGAATATTATTGACAAGTTCAACTAATGCAGCGGAAATAAACTAAATAAGCAAACTAAACAGCTAGGAAACATAAGCGATATGGTATAGCGCAGCTCCAATCAACACCACAGGCAAGCTGATGGTAGACACGGCCTAGAACTCCACATTATAACCATTAAACTCCCAATCCTGACCTGCAACTGTTGGGGGGGATTGCAAGAGTGAGTACATGTCGTACTCAGCAAGTGTGGAAAGTATGACATGTGGCTGATTCAAATGACGAATATAACAATGGCTAAGTGCTGAAAAGTACATTAAAACATTTGAAAAGCAATATATTATATGTATACGAATCAAACCCATCATAATCATAAGTAATATCATAATACCAGTCCGAATTCACTACCATCATCAATAATTCCAAATTTCACCATTTGCCAATAATCATATTCAATACCAGAAATTAATCCATAACCAACCATAACCATTACCAAGCCATAACCATCCAAAATACCATCCCAATACTGAGTTCCCTCTAATCATGGAAGTTGTCCAGGTGCTCATAACCGGGAGGATGACTATCATGATAGTTTTATTAGACTCTGCAGAGTTTGTACCACTTTACCCACGTGTTTGTGATTTCATCACCCGTCGGCGACTAAAGAACCTCCCTTATGCCAATGACACTTCCTTTGGTGTATGGCCAAGAGATCACAAAATAGCCTTTATAAAGGTGTGACACCCGGTTCCAGAAAATGAACCAAGCTAACGCATATGTGTGCCCAGGATGTTCAACACACATACACGAGTGCAATCACAAAAGAGTATACAGAAAATTACCACAGAACAAGATTAATTATCAAATTTTATTACACAACCTATATTAGCCTCGAATACAAACTCTAATGAATTTTATGACAAGTTCAACTAATGCAGCGGAAATAAAATAATTAAGCAACTAAGCAGACTAAGCATAAGGGATAGCACAACTCCATGCAACACCACAGGCAAAGCTGACGGTAGACACGACCTAGAACTCTGCATTATCGCCATTAAACTCACAATCCTGACCTGCAACTGTTGGGGGGGATTGCAAGAGTGAGTACGTGTCGTACTCAGCAAGTGTGGAAAGTATGACATGTGGCTGATTCAAATGACGAATGTAATAAAGGCTAAGTGCTGAAAAGTATAGTAAAATATTTGAAAAGCAATATATCATAAGTATATGAAGCAAACCCATCATATACCATGTAACCATCATAATACTAGTCCATAATTCACCATTACCAATAACCATAATCAATGTCATAAACCACAATTTCATCCCATAACCATAACCATAACCATATTATCAACCATAACCATTACCAAACCATAACCATCCCAAATCCCAAGTTCCCTCTAATCATGTGAGTGTCTATGTTGCTCATAACCGGTAGCACGACTATCATGATAGTTTTAATACTCTGCAGATTTTGTACCACTTTACCCACGTGTTTGTGATTTCATCACCCGTCGGCGACTAAAGAACCTCCCTTATGCCAATTACACTTCTTTGGTGTATGGCCAAGAGATCACAAAATAGCCTTTACAAAGGGATTATTAGCCTATTTAGACTCCACTGAGGTTTCACCGATGGCGATGCCTCCAACTGAGCACATCTTCAACCAAGGGCCCCCTCTTGAGCCATTCGGATCCTAGGGTAGTCCCACCAATCATCAACAAACCCAATCCGACTACCCCTTCCCCGAGCATCCTTAATGGTCCAAATAGCACTGGCAAAGCCCTAATTAATCAGCTACGCTGCACCCATACTTGGCCTCGTGGTGGCACTGTATATCCTGGATGGTTGCTCCATGAACCGGTCCTTAGATCTAAAGCAAGCAAAACCACCATAACATCCAACCCATCCACATACCAAGCTTGCTTAGATCACCCATTACCATATCATATTTAACCAGTTCATGTTAACTATAATCTCATCCATGCATAATTAAATTGAGTGGTATAGTTGTTTCCCATACCAGTTGATTAAGCGTAGCAAAAAAGGTAAAAATCCCATCCCGACTCTCTATCATATATCCCAGGTGACAAGGGTGGTTAAACAAAGCTAGTAAACTTCCTATCATAGGATTCCCATCAAATTGACACAAGCATGCAATTTTGCAAACAAAACATTTATTTTAAAACGGGATCAATATGCTTTAAGGACACTTGCCTTGTTCCGACGGATTGGGTTGCTCAAGGGCTTCAAAGTCTTGATTCTGGAAATCCTCGTACACAACCTCTTGAGCACTTCCCTCTACTCGTGATCACACATACAAGAATATACATATAAATCAATATGATCACACACATTAATCAACATGCGATGATATGCATGCATGCAAAGTTCAATAATTAATTAACTACGATTGTTTATTAATTAGATGCGACTAGTTCATACGTGTTCATATGAGTTCACGGGGTTTTAAAGAGAATTAATGCTGCTGAAAATAAAAAGACGATGCAACTAAAATCAATTCACGTCTATTAGATCTAATACGTCGCTAAAATTCACATCGGAAAAACGAACCCTACCGTAGATGTGATGGCTTCGAAGATCGCGAGATGATGGCGACGCGTAGACGAAGCGGATGGCGCAACGGTCCTCCGGCGGCACGACGACGACGACGACGATCTCCGACGGACGGCGGCACCCTCCTCTTTTTCTTCCTCTTCCTCTCTCTTTTTCCTCTCTTTTTCTTCCTGGCGGCACCTCTGTTCTCTCGTTCTTATTTTCTGGCGGCTAGGGTTTTTGGCTACAGGAGACTACGAAGCCCCCGGGGCTTTTTATAGCCGGGCGGGCACAGCGGCACCATGGCCGATTCGGCCTGGGCAAGCGCGCAGGGCAGGCGCTAGGGCCGGCGCGGCTTGGGCGAGCGTGCAGGAGGCCGGGGGCGCGCAGGCGCTGTGGGGCCAGGGCGGCGCACGCGGTCGGCGCGCGACCGACTCGGTCAGCGCGGGCGAGCGCGGGGTGGGGCCGTTGGGCGGGGTGCGCGAGCGCGCTGAGTCGCGCTGGCGGTGGGGCGGGGCACGTGGCCCGGGCGCGGGGCGTGCGCGGGAAGTGAGCGGCGCGGGGCGCGCTCGGGCGGTCACCGCTGGTTGGGTCGGTTCGGCCTGACCAGCGGGCGGGTTTTTTTTTTTTTCTAAAATAAATAAATATTATTATTTTATTTTTTATATACATATTTTTTGTCATATATTTTATTATCTACATGTATATATTATCATTATATATTATTTATTTATATATATTTCTTTTTCTTCTTTTGCTACACATATTTTATATATATGCTCCATCTTTTATTATTATTATTATTCATCTTCTCCTATAATTTTCTTTTCCAATTACTTTTCTATTGTATAAAATTTCTATTTTGATTTTAATAGATCTAGTTACTCAGTTTATATGAATGCATGTGCATAGACGATTTAGTCTCTTTTCTTTTCTTTTTATTTCTTTTCTTCCATATTCGTTATGCTAATTTAATTTATTTTAATGTACTTACTCTGGTAAATAAATTTCTTTTAGCTTATTTATTTTGGTAATAAATTTTCAATACATGAGGATGAATGCAAAATGCAATATGAGATGCATATATTTCATATTTTTATTTATAAAAACAATTTCCTCCCATTATTAACTCTAAATTCCCATTTAAATTTTTAATTTGCCGAAACTCGAAAATCAGGGTGTTACAAAAGGGATTACTAGCCTATTTAGACCCCACTAAGGTTTCACTGGTGGCGATGCCTCCAACTGAGCACATCTTCAACCAAGGGCCCCCTCTTGAGCCATTCGGATCCCAGGGTAGTCCCACCAATCATCAACAAACCCAATCTGAATACCACTTCCCCGAGCATCCTAAATGGTCCAAATAGCACTAGCAAAGCCCTAATTAATCAGCTACACCGCACTCATACTTGGCCTCGTGGTGGCACTGTAGTCCTGGCTTATTCTCGCATGAACCGGTCCTTAGATCTAAAGCAAGCAAACCACCATGACATCCAACCTATCCACATACCGAACTTGCTTAGATCACCCATTACCATATCGTATTGACCAGTTCACATTAACCAGAATATAATTAATGCATAATTAAATGTGTAGTGTTGTTTTCCCATCCCAATTAATTAAGCGAAGCAAAAAGGTAAAAACCATTCCCGACTCTCTCTACCATAAATTCCAGGCGACAAGGGTGGTCAAACAACGCTAGTAAACTTCCTACCATAGGATTCCCATCAAATTGATACAAGCATGCAGTTTGCAAACAAAACATTTATTTTAAAAACAGGATCAATATGCTTCAAGGACACTTGCCTTGCTCTTGCTCTTGCAGTTGATTAGGGTCAAAGCCTTCAAACTCTTGGTGCTGTAGATCCTCCGCGACACTCTCTAGCGCAAAACCGTCTAATCCACACAATAAACATACAAACAAGAAACACAATCAAAGAGTGCACAAATATTACTCAATATGACATGACATGCATGATTGATGCAAATGCAGGGTAGAACTTGTTAATAGATTGCTTTTAATGATCACTAATTAGTTCTAATAGATTTTAACAAGTTTATACAGGTTTGGATTTGATTAGATCTTATTTTAGAATTAATTCAACAGAATTTAGTCAGCAAAATCGGACTAGTCTGCAGAAGGCCGGACTAGTCCGCACTTCGCAGAACTAGCGAACTAGGGTTTTCTAGATTGACGTAAATTTGGAGATTAGGGGTTGAATTCACATAAGGAAAAGAGAATAGAAGGTATACCAGGTGTTTAGAACTCCAATGAATCAAGAAACTTGGAGGTAACACTTGCATCTTGATGATCTAGGATTGGTGATGAACTTGGAGATGAATTGGTGATGAAGAACGAAACTTGATGGAGATCTTGATCCTCTTTCCTTTCCTCCTCTTCTTCTTCTTGCTTGGGATCTCCTCCTCCCTCCTTGATGGTGGCTCTCCACGAACTAGGGTTTGGGTGAGGTGGAAAAGTGGCAAATAGATGTCAATCCAAGGGGTGGGGTTGTTTATATAGAGGTGGAGGCTAGGGTTAGATGGATCTCGAGTTTGAGAGGAGTAGAGGCCGGTTTAGAGTCCCACATGGGCTCTAAGAGAGTTAGGCATGACATCCCTAGGCCCACTTAACGTGAAACCAAAGAAACAAGTCGTAAAACAAAAGATCAACTCGGAGTCGCGAAATATCGGACAAGTCCGAAAAGGACCGAATTAGTCCGAAGTTGTCCAGAGAGAAAATCGGACAAGTCTAGCCTAAAATCGGACAAGTCTGACTTTAGTCAGAGAGGAAATCGGACAAGTCCGCTGGAACACCGGACTAGTCCGGAAAAGTCCAGGGACTTAGCAATTTTTCAAGGATTCTTGGAACATCGGACTAGTTCGCACAAAATCGAACAAGTCCGAAAGTTTCCAGAGGCAAAATCGGACTAGTCCGCAGCAAAAACGGACAAGTCCGTTTTTAGTCAGAGAGAAATCGGACTAGTCCTTAGTAAAATCGGACTAGTCCGCACTTTCCTGCATTTTAAGTGCGGTTTTGTTCCAAATCGATTTTAAACTCATTCCTCTTGTTGTGGATAAATGTTAAACATGTATATGAGTGTATGCAAGGCATGATGCATGAAAATGAGGGTGTTACAATAATCACATAATAATCATGCTTTAGCCAAGCCCTTAACAATTGATGTTGCAGATAATAGCCTTATAACATCTCCAGATATCCAAAAAGATATTGTTCGATGTTTTGCAGAACATATTTTAGATTCTAATCTTCAAGATATTGAAGATGATGTCTTTGCCTTGCTAGTTGATGAGTCTAGAGATATCTCTTGCAAAGAGCAGATGGCAGTAGTTTTGAGATATCGTGGTTCACCGCTTCAAGGCCATGGCTGAACGCAAATATTTGATGGTAATGTATCCGTTTTCTTTGATCCTTTTTATTTTTCTTCAAATTCAAATAATAGTAACTTTTATTTTCATATTTTATAGGTCTTCGAGGTACGTGGTTCATTTTGATCAAGAAATTAATGTCTAGTTTGTAATTTTTTTTACTCTATTTGCCTTTAGTCACTATTTTAACTAGTGGCATGACATATTTTCTTAAGTAAATCTTTATATAAATCACTACTGTCGGTACCCTGCGTACCTGGGTACCCTATGATACCACAAGTAAATTCACGGAGTTCCACCTGTCCGAGTTGAAGACCTTCGAGAGCTACACGTGTCCCGCAACACTGCACCTGCCTCCCTCATTCGGAAAGCTCCAACACTACCACGTGTAACGCAAGACCAGACCTAATTCCTTGTATAGGGAAGCTTCGGTCATGCCATGTGTCAAGTGGCCCCGGATCTAACCCCCAGTAGAGGGAAGGTACGGTGCTGCCACGTGTATAGCAGCCCCGGACGTGCCTCCCCACAGAGGGAAGCTCTAGAGCTACCACGTGTCGAGCCTCCGGACCTAAGCCTGCAACGGGAAGACTGTCGGATCTTCAATGGCGCGGACATTCAAGGAGTTGTTAAAGCAATCGTTACAAGACCTGATTACGTGTCATTAATGCTATATTAATGACACACAATTAGAGGACTGTTAATATCGGTAACGCTGCCATTAAGGCACGTTATCACCCTGCTAATTACACTTAATACATACAGATCATGCATAGGTGATTGAATACCGCAGGGGCCACCTGTCGGGCCAGGCTAACATTCTAACGACCAGTCCTTGGACTATAAAAGGGCTGCTTCGCACGAACAGAGGAAAAAAAAGCTCACATGCACACAAGCATACACACACTCATACAATCAACAACCACCCCGTGGAGTAGGGTATTATGCTCAGGCGGCCCCAACCACGTAAAATCCCCTATCTCACTGTCTCGTTCATAATGTTACATGCGCCCCAACCGAATACGAACCTCCGCGACCAACGCTTTAGTAGTACCAGGGGAAGTTTCAATCGCACACTTCGACATTTGGCGCGCTAGGAAGGGGCGCCTGAGATTTCGAGATGGTGAACTCCGCCATAGGATCGTCCAATGACCACATTGAGCAACTTGCTGGAGGAAATCCCTCCAACGTGCAACAACCAGCTAGTGTTGTTGTCCCGGCAGGTGTCATTCCACGACCACCACCACCTGCTATGGCAAACAATGCTGGACAACAGGATGGTGTCTTCACGTCGGTCACTGCATCAATGCACAACAACCCTGAGAATGTGATCAACGTGGTGCGTACTCTTCTTCAGCATCCACCGGCACCCAGAGCACCTCAGAGTGCAATGGAGCAGTGGTGCGCTGATGTTGAGCATCTGGTTAAAGCAGCAGCCGATGCTATAAGTAACCAAGGTCCGCCCCCTGCTGGGCAGGCACCTTCAAGAAACATGACCTTTCTGGTAGACTTGGTCCTCAGGCGTCACATCACTGGAGGCACGCGCCCTCCCAACAAGTGACATCACCGCCCTTCGGGGCACGCCGTACTCACACGACATCGAGGATCTTGATCCATGATCCGCAGTCGGAGCTTGACCGCCGATACATGCAGCATGACGGCCACGTCCTCATGGAGCGTGCTCGCGAGAGGCGAGCTGCGCGTGAGAACCCTTCTCCCTTGGGAGTAGGGGGCGGCTGTTCAGCTCTTGCCATGCACCTGCGCATGGTCCAATGGCCACAGAAGTTCCAGCCTCATTTGCTGGAGAAGTATGATAGGACTGTCAACCCCATTGTGTTCCTCCAAATCAACTCCACCGCCATCCTCGTGGCTGGAGGCAATGAGGCTGTGATGGCCAACTATTTCTCTGTGGCTCTGACTGGGACAACCAGGTCCTGGTTCATGAGTCTTCCGCTTGACTCCATCAACAGTTGGGCAGAGCTATGCCACCAGTTCACCGCCACCTTCGGGAGCTCTTACACCCGACCCGACACCGATTGGATATGTTCGCCGTGCAACAAAAATCGAGAGTCGCTGCGATGATTCATCCAGTGATTTTCTCAGGTACATAACACAATTCCTTCCATCTCCAATGCATCTATCATTGTTGTATTTCGACAGGGCATCAAAGACAATAAGATGTTGGAGAAGATGGAGATAAAAGAAGTCAGTAGCGTCACTGAACTCTTCAGCCTAGCCGACAAATGTGCTAGGACTGTAGAGGGCAGAGAGATGCACTTAAAACTAGTTTTGGAGGATGGTAAAAACTCCTCCAAGGCTCAAGCCACTGCTTCAGGTAGTGAAAAAAAAAAGAAAAAGTCCAATGGAAAGAAGAAGTCGTCGACTGGCACGCCTACTGCTGCTGGAGCTGCAGCTCCGGGTGGCCGGGGGTTGCGCCCTGAAAAATGTCCTCGACCATCGTCTGAAGATGGTGGTGGTCAAAAGATGTGGTGTCCGATCCACAAAACAGACACTCACAATCTTGAAGATTGCCGCGAGGTCCAGAACTTTGTTGAGCACTTCAACAAGCACCGAGAAGAAGCTCCTTTCCACTAGCGGGGGAAAACAGAAGTTCGACGAAGCTCTGGCTGATACGGAGCTAGGCTTCCAGGACCCCAAGAAGGTCCTGAAGGCTGTGTACAACACCGTTGACGAATATTCTGACATCTTCGACAACGAGCGTTGGAAGACTGTCCATACGATATATGGAGGGTCCTGGGATATTACCTCCACCCGCATCCTCAACACCATGCATCGAGATATGGCTGCCACAGCTCCCACAACCAAGGCAGAACCCCATAGGAAGTTGATGGACACTCCCATAACTTTTAATGCTTCAGACTGCCCGAGGAACATGATCGGAGCTGGTCAACTGCCATTGATGGTTTCTCCTACCATCAATAACGTCCAACTCTACCATGTCTTGGTGGATGGAGGTGCGGCGCTCAACCTCCTTAGCTATGAAGCGTTCGTGAAGATCCAGCTGAAGCTCTTGGACCTTCGCCCCTCACGTACTTTCTCCGGAGTTGGTCCGAGAGCTATTTCTCCTCTCGGATCAATTACACTCCCGGTGACCTTCGGGACTCGAGATAACTACAAGACCGAGAAGCTGGTTTTTGACGTAGCACACATGAGTCTACCCTTACACGCCATCCTTGGCAGGCCAACCCTGTATAGGTTTATGATCGCAGCTCATTACGGCTACTTGATGTTAAAGATGCTGATACCTTTAGGCGTTCTCCAGATCCGCGGGGATCACACTGCATGAGTCATTGCACTAGAAGAACTCCACGCGCTTGGAACAGCGCAGGAGGAAGCATCCGGCAAGGAGCAAGCTACTCAACCTCTGAGCTCTCATCACCGAGGCTCAACTTCTGCACCACGCGTGCAACCAAGCGGCAACACCGACATTCCCATCAAAGTCATCCAAATCGGTTCTGATGTTGCTCAGACCACTCGTATTTTGGGAGGTATGGACAACAAATAGGAAATCACGCTCATCACTTTCCTTCGGGCGAATGTCAACGTGTTTGCATGGCAACCATCGCAGATGCCTGGGATCCCTAGGGAGTTTATTGAGCACAGTATGAAGATATACCCTGATGCACGACCAATACACCAGAAGCCTCAAAAGCAATTAGTCGAGCAACAGAACTTCATCAGACAAGAAATAAAAAGTTGCTTGAAGCTGGTTTCATCCAGGAGGTTCATGATCCATGATGGCTGGCAAACCCAGTCATTGTATCCAAGGCCGGAGGGAAGCCTCGAATGTGCATCGACTAGACCACTTTGAATAAGGCACGTCCAAAAGACCCATTTCCACTACCTAGGATAGACCAGATAGTGGACTCCACCTCCAGGTGCGAGCTATTGTGTTTCCTAGATGCATACTCTGGATATCATCAGTTCCAAGTGTATAGGGAAGGTGAAGAGCATACTGCTTTCATAATAGTATATGGGTTGTATTGTTACACTACTATGCCATTCGGTCTCAAAAATGCTGCTTTAACTTTTGTGCGAGCCATGCACAAAACATTTGGATAGCTCATTAGAGACTTGGTGGAGGTCTACATCAATGACATCGTCGTGAAGGTGAAGAACAAGGAATCACTCCTTGACAACCTGCAAGCCGTCTTTGACAAGCTGCACATGACGTGCACCAAGCTAAACCTGGACAAATGTGTCTTTGGGGTTAGCTTCAGGAAGCTCCTCGAATTCTTGGTGACCCACCAAGGAATTGAGGCAAATCCGGCAAAGATAAAGGCTATTGAAGAGATGCGACCCCCAACCCGCATCAAGGATGTCCAGAAGCTAACTGGATGTCTAGCTGCGCTCAACCAGTTCATCTCGAGACTGGCAGAATGGGCGCTTCCTTTCTTCAAGTTATTGAGGATGTCCGAACCATTCCATTGGTCTAAAGAAGAAGAAAAGGCGTTCCAAAAGCTCAAGCAACTCCTCACCACACTACCAATCCTGGTAGCTCCGAATCCTGGTGAGCCTCTTTTGCTTTACATTTCGGCAACTACGGAGGTTTTCAGCATGGTCCTGGTCGTAGAAAAACCATAGCCACATGCAGTTCAGGAGCCCCGACCCCTCCAGGAAGGTCTGAAGCTACCTGAAGGCGAGTCCAGGTTCCAGCCCCCAGGCGCGGATCCTCAAGGCAAGCTACCAGAGGATCAACCTCTCTCACCCGAGGGAGTTCTCACGGCTGAAGAAGAAGTTTCGGACCCCTATGGGAGGATCCGGGAAGCTCAAGAAGAAGATCCAGACCCCTCCGGGAGGGTCTAGGTTGATGAAGAAGAAGCTCTGGGCCCTTCGGGGAAGGTCCGGACTGTCCAACAACCAGTGTACTTCATTAGCAAAGTACTCCATGACGCCAAGACTCGATACATTGAGGTGCATAAGCTGCTCTATGCAGTTCTTCATCGCCTCAAGGAAGCTTCATCATTACTTCCAAGCCCACAAGTTATATCAGTGGTAACCTCCTATCCACAGCGTGCTATACTGCATAACCCCAACTCAACGGGAAACATTGCAAAGTGGGTAGCGGAGCTGGCAGAGTTTGATCTTGAATTCTTGCCTCAACATGCTACCAAGAGTCAGGCATTTGGTGACTTCATGGCGGAGTGGACCCCTTCTTCATCAAATACAGGGGGCCCCAGTGAGTAGAAGCCGGAACCCAACGTCTCGGTCTTCACTAAGCCTCACTGGACTCTCTACTTCGACAGCTCCGTGCAAAAGCAAGGGGCCGGAGCTGGAATTCTTCTCCTCGCACCGACCGGGGAGAAGGTCAAGTACAAGGTAGACCTTTACTTCAAGGAAACCAACAACATGTCGGAGTATGAAGCTCTCATCTATGGGCTCAAGGTGGCGCTATCATATATGGTGTCAAGCAGCTGCTAGTGAAGGGTGATTTGCAGCTCATTATCAATCAAGTAAAAGGCGGATGCAGCTGCAACAACCCACAACTTGCTGCTTACCTCCTTGAAGTCCAGAAGCTACAGAAAGATTTCCATGTCCTGGACCTCTGCCATGTCCAGCATCTCAACAATGCTGAAGCTGATGAACTCTCAACGAAAGCTTCGACCGGAGCTCAAACTCCTGATGGAGTTTTTGTTAGGAGATTGTCAAGACCTACTGCTCAGTCCATCGAACTGAGTGAAGGGGGCAAGACCAGCACTTAGAAGCTGGTGGTCTCGGTGGCTCTGTTACCATGGCGTCCACCAAGGGTCATAGGCGCTGTAGGAAGCTCTGAGCAACCTAGCGCGCAAGATCCAGAGGCTCAAGTTAGCTCCAATGCATGGATCTCAGAGATCCGGAGCTACTTGAAAGACAACATCCTTCCTGAAGACGGTGCATCTGCTGACCAAATTGTCAGATTGGATAAAAGATACACGTTGGTAGAAGGAGATCTCTACTGATGTGGTGCCAATGGCGTTCTAATACGGTGCATTGCCTGGGGAGAAGGCTGCGAGCTCCTTGCGGAAATCCATGGAGGCGAGTGTGGGAACCATGTGTCTTCCTACAACCAATGGCGTTCTAATGCGGTGCATTGCCTGGGGAGAAGGCCGCGAGCTCCTCGCGAAAATCCATCGAGGCAAGTGTGGGAACCATATGTCTTCCTGCACATTGGTCGGTAAAGCCTTCCGACATGGCTTTTACTGGCCTACATTACTCTAGGATGTAGTTGAGCTGGTATAAAAGTGTGAAGCGTGCCAGTTCCACGTGCAACAAATTCACACACCGGCTCAGTCGCTGTAAATGATACCTCCTACATGGCCATTCGCTGTGTGGTGGATGGACATTTTGGGACCTTTCCCAAAAGCGTCAGAGGTTATAGGTTCCTGTACGTCACCATCGACAAGTTCACCAAGTGGCCGAAAGCTACCCCACTTGTGACAATCAACAAGCAATCTTCTATCAAGTTCTTGAAGTCCATAGTGTGTAGATTTGGAGTTCCGAACATAGTCATTCCACTAGAACATTGCGAAGACCTTGGCATACAAGTTATCTACGCATCAGTAGCTCACCCGGCAAGTAATGGCCAAGCTGAGAGAGCAAATGCAGAGATACTGAAAGGACTCAATACACGCGCATATGAGCGCCTAAAGAAACACGGAGCCAACTGGATAGAGGAGCTTCCGTCAGCACTATGGGCGAGCAGGACAACACCTAACTGGTCAACAGGAGAGACACCCTTTTTCCTGGTGTACGGAGCTGAAGCGGTCCTTCCTACGGAGATATCCATGGGGTCACTCCGAGTCTGGACCTTCGACGAAGCCTCCAGGACAAGCTCCAACGTGAAGACCTTGACCTCGTCGACGAGGGAAGGTGCCAAGCAGCTGTCCGGAATGCACGATATCGCCAGGCGCTCCAGCGTTATCACCAAAGGCACGTGCGCAAACGACAACTTGAAGAAGGTGATCTGGTGCTACGGAGAATACTAACTCGTGAAGGGATGAACAAACTGTCCCCCAATTGGGAAAGTCCCTTCCGAGTGATCAAAGTATCCCGTCCCGGATGCGTTCTCTTGGCAACAGAGGATGGGACTCCGCTTCCCAATCCATGGAACATCGAGCACCTCAGTAAGTTTTATGCTTAGTTCACGGAGGTGAGTTTGTAATTACACATAATGTAAATTATAGAGTCTATGAACAAAGTCAGGTAGGCCCTCAAGGAGAACCTCTAGACCCCTCGGAGAGGGCCTGGACAGTTCAAGAACACTTAACTTGGTCATTGTACTTTAAGTGTAGCTTACCTAACCTGGGTTAGAACAAGATTGAAAGCATCTAGGCCCCCATGATGTACGGTTTCGGTGATTAATGACAACCATTGAACTTTACTAATGAATTTGTGAATGCAAGGTCCCCATAATCACTCATAAAATGAAATGAATATGTCATTGGAGACCCATATACAATCAACTTTTGAGATCAAATCAATGAGATAAAGACACGAAGTGAAAGCTCTTATGTCTAAGTCACTCAACCATAAGTTGACAACATACAATGCTTGAAGATCATCAGAGAGCCTTGTGGAACAAATGTCTAAGAGGTCATCTGAGCAAGACACAAAAGATTCACTCAAAACAACTCGAAGCAAACAAAATCAACTCACCGGATCAACCGATGATTTCAGAAATGTACACATCGGTCGAGTTGGTTCAACTGAAGAAGAAGACCTCATACAAATGTTCTCACCGGATCATCCGATGTGAATGGCTCAGTGACATCAGTCCATCAGTACAGTTTGCAATACCATTGGACCAAATGAAGCACCGAATCATCCGATGTGCAGACTTACACACATCGGTCGATCACTCCAGTAAGCATCAAGATTAAGCAAATTCTGGAGGAAGAGCCACCGGATCATCCGATGAGAAGACAGGGGCAACATCGGTCTAACAACGGTCATATCTGACACAATGACGTCAGCCAAAGTAATTAGACCGAGGATAACTAAAGGGGAGACATCGGATCATCCGGTGTTCACAGTAAAGTTCTGTCAGCCTACTTTTCCAACGGCTATTTCGGGGAGGCTGGCTATAAATACCCCCTAACCCTGTCATTTTGTTAAGTCTTGATCACTAGAAGCTACCAACACATCCACAAGTGTTCAAGGCCAAGAGCAATCACTTCCACACCATTTCGATCATCTCTACACCAAGGTTTAGGCTAGGACTAGCTAGAGAGAGAGCTTGTGTGCCACCATTCTGGGTGAGTGGACTCTCTAGGTTAGTGTGAGAGCCTCAAGGGAGTGCCCTTGGTGTTGTAATCACAAAGAGACTTCCGGAGCTTGCCAAGGCGTGTGTGGAAGCCCGGAAGGTCGAAGTTGTACAAGGCTTGAGCTCCACCTTGCCAAGGAGGCGAACGGAGAAGAATAGTGAAGACCCCTCGTCTCGGTGACATGGGTGTGGCAAAACCCTTTGGTGGGTGCCACAACGTGGATGTAGGAAGGTCTTAACGATCTTGCCGAACCACGGGATAAATCCTTGTCTCCTCGGGAGTTTGCATCCTTCTCCTTCCCTTTTCTTTTATGCATTTATATTCCGCAAAGTTTCTATCTACTAGAATGCATAGTTAGTCGTGTAGGGAATTGGGCTTTAGAAATTAAGTTTCAATTGCTTAGAATTTTTCGAAGAAAGCCCAATTCACCCCCCCCTCTTGGGCATTCGGTCCTTACAATTGGTATCAGAGCAAGGTTGCTCATAGGATCATTCTAGCTTCACCGCTAGAGAGCTAAAATGGCCAAGGTTGGGGGTTCGGTTCCTATCTTCGAGGGCAAGAACTTTGCCTATTGGAAAGCACGCATGCGCATTTACCTTGAGGCTATTGCCCCCGAAGTATGGGAAGCGACCCACGCGGGGTTTGGAGAACATAATTATGTTGATGATCAACTTAAATGGGATGCTAAAGCTAGGAATGCAATCTATGAATGTATTAGTCAAGATGTGTTTTCTAGGATTGCTAGCAAGGAAAAGGCTTGTGAAATTTGGGCTTGCTTAATTGAGATTCATGAGGGCTCTTCTCATGTCAAAGAACTAAAATATCATATGCTTAAAGCCAAGTATGATGAATTTAAAATGCTTCCTCATGAAAATGTCAATGAGATGTTCTCTCGCTTAAATGTGCTTATTGAAGAAATAAATGCTCTTGACATTGCTTCTCT
The DNA here is from genome assembly GCA_036927565.1 of Tuctoria greenei. Classification (NCBI taxonomy): domain Eukaryota; kingdom Viridiplantae; phylum Streptophyta; class Magnoliopsida; order Poales; family Poaceae; genus Tuctoria; species Tuctoria greenei. The sequence goes on along the minus strand of JAYESD010000006.1, from coordinate 90,693,935 downwards.
TGGCAAGGGACTCATCAACCGCAAGATCCTCATGCTCCTTCCCAAGCCAAAGTACAACATCATCAACTCCATGCTCCAAAAAGAGTCACTTGACCACATTGAAGTTTCGGAGCTCATTGGAGAAATACACGCTCATGAGATGAGTGTACTTGGGATGATGGAGCAATCATCATCAAAGACAATTGCTCTAAAGGCCTCCACCAAGAAAACAAGCCTCAAGAAGAAGAAGGTGGTTGAGCCTAGCTCAAGTGAAGAAGAATAATCATCAAGTGAAGATGATGATGATGAGCTTGCATTAATGATGAGAAAGTTCTCACGCTTGAACTCCAAGATTACCAAGAAGGGGTACACCTTTGATCCCAAGAAGAAAGTGTTTCTACCAAGGAGAGATGATCGCAAGACTTGCTACAATTGTGGTGATCAAGGCCACATCTCCTATGATTGTCCAAAGCCGCACAAAAGAAGAGAGAACTACAAAGGCAAGCATCGCAAGCTTGAAGGAAGCGATGATGATGAAGAAGAAGCCAAACCAAAGCCAAGATCCTTTGGGAAGAAGAAACATGACAAGGGCAAGAAGGCAATGCTCCTCCCAAAGAAGAGAAATGGCCCACAAAAGGTGTTCATGTGTGAGCCAAATGAATGGGTCACCGATGAAGAAACAAGTGATGAAGAGAGTGAAGAGGAAGAAGAAAGCTTGGCCGGCCTCGCCATCGCCAACAATGATGATGCACCTCTTCATACACCGCCCATGTGCCTCATGGCGAAAGGTAACACCAAGGTATGTGATGACTCTAGCGATGATGAGCTTTCCCCCGATGATTTAACTTCTTTGATAAATGAATATCATGCTATCATTAAGAGGGAAAAGAGTAAGGTTAAAGTGCTTGAAGAAACTCGTGCTAAACTTGAGAGTACTAACCTTGATTTGCTAAACAAGTATGAAAGCATACTCAAAGAGCATGACACGCTCAAATCCCATGTCAAGCAAATTGAGGAAGAAAAGGCTAAAATCAAGATAGATAATCATGAACATGACTTAGCACATCAAACACTCTTGGAAGAGCACAACAAGTTAATACAAGAATATCAAACACTTAACCTTGCTCATGACATGCTTGATCAAGAGTTGAAAAATATGAAGAAGCAAACTCTTAATGATAAGATATCCATTACTTCTCATGCCACTAATGCTTTGCACAAGTCTTTGCCTTTGAAAGCTAATGCTAGGGAGAAGGACATGTTGGAAGAAATCGAGAGTCTCCACACTAGTGTGGCTAGACTTTCAAAAGGAGAAGTCAAGCACAAGGAAATCCTCTTCCAAAAAGCAAAGGCCTTCAACAAGAGAGGACTTGGATCCTTCCCGGTGCCTAACAAAGGAAAGGTGCCCTCATCGGAGCTAAGAACAAGCTTCATCAAGGAAGTCGGTTCTTATTGCCAACATTGTGAGGTCACCGGTCACCACACAAGGGAGTGTCCTCTTCCTAACCGACCTTCTCCTAAATTGCCTACTAACTATAAATATACTTTCAATGATCATTATTATCTCTTAAGTAAAGTAGGTGGCAAGGTGAAGGCTAGATTCATTGGCAAAGACATGAAGGGCATGAAGGGGAAGCTCCCCAAGCAACTTTGGGTCCCAAAAACACTTGTATCACACATACAAGAACCTAAGTTGGCTTGGGTGCCTAAAGTCAAAAATTGAATTCATGTGTGTAGGTGAACTACAAAGCCGGAGGAAAGCATTGGGTACTCGATAGCGGGTGCACTCAACATATGACCGGCAATGATGGTATGTTCACCACCATAGAAAACCCCGGCAATCATGAACAAGTCACCTTTGGTGATAACTCCAAGGGAAAGGTAATTGGGTTAGGTAAAATTGCTATTTCAAATGACTTGTCCATTTCTAATGTTTTGTATGTTAAGTCACTTAGCTTCAATTTACTCTCTATTGCACAACTATGTGATCTTGGACTAACGTGCACATTTAGAAAAAATGATGTTGTTGTGAGTAGTGAAACAAGCCAAGACATAGTCTTCAAAGGATTTCGGCATGGACATCTCTACCTAGTGGACTTCGCCAACAAGAATGCTAGCTTGACCACTTGTCTTTTCACTAAGTCAAGCTTGGGATGGCTATGGCACCGATGCATAGCGCACATTGGAATGAGCAAACTCAATAAGTCATTCAACCTTGGGATGGTGACCGGCGTGAAGGATGTCACATTTGAGAAGAACAAGCTTTGTAGCGCTTGTCAAGCCGGGAAGCAAGTTGCTTCACACCACCCAATGAAGACAATTGTGTCAACCTCCAAGCCACTTGAGCTACTCCACATGGACCTCTTCGGACCGTCCACATATCAAAGCCTTGGTGGTAACCTCTATTGTCTCGTTATTGTTGATGACTATTCCCGCTATGCTTGGACTCTATTTCTAGGTGACAAGAGTGAGACTCCGGAAGTGTTCAAGACCATTGCCAACTGCGCTCAAAGGGAATTTCAACTTCCCATCATCAAGGTCCGGAGTGACAACGGCACCGAATTCAAGAACTACAACATTGGGGAGTGGTGTGACCGTGAAGGAGTAAAACATGAGTTTTCGGCCACATACACCCCTCAACAAAACGGTGTCGTTTAAAGGAAGAACAAGACACTCATCACTCTTGCAAGAGCAATGCTTGATGACTACGGCACGCCAGGGAAGTTTTGGGCCGAAGCAATCAACACGGCGTGTCATGCCGCAAATAGGGTCTATCTCCATCGACTACTTCAAAAGACCCCGTACGAGCTTCTCATTGGGAGAAAGCCCAACATCTCCTACTTTCGAGTCTTTGGATGCAAGTGCTACATCTACCGCAAGAAAAGGCTCGGTAAGTTTGAAAGAAGATGTGATGTTGGTATATTTCTTGGCTATGCATCAAACTCAAAAGCATATCGAGTATTCAACCAAACCTCTGGTTTAGTTGAAGAAAGTTGTGATGTTGAGTTTGATGAGACTAATGGCTCCCAAGAGGAGAGTTTTGGTCATGATGAAATAGATGATGAGGCTCTACGAGAAGCCATGAAGAACATGACCATTGGAGACATCAAGCTTGAAGTTGAGGAGAGCCATGATCAAGGGGGAGCTTCAAGTTCCAACAACAACACCTCTATGGCACCTCAAGTTGACGAAGAAGAAAAGGATGATCCATTGCCAACTCAAGACTCACAAGCACAACAACATCAAGAAGAAGAAGAACTCCATGATCAAGTCCAACCACAAGAGGAGCAACACGCATCACCTTCGCCAAGTGCTTCACAACCGCTTATGAGGCATGGACGCATCTCCAAGGCGCATCCAATGGATCAAATCATTGGAAGTCTGTCAAGGGGTGTAAGTACACGTTCTCGCCACGTTGCTTCGTTTTTTGAGCACTACTCTTTTGTTTCATGTGTAGAACCCACTCACATTGAGGAAGCGCTCCAAGACCCAAATTGGGTGATGGCCATGCAAGAAGAACTCAACAACTTCATCCGCAATGAAGTTTGGGTGTTGGAGGAGCGACCCAAGGACAAGAACGTCATCGGAACTAAGTGGGTGTACCACAACAAACAAGACGAGAATGGCGTTGTGGTCCGTTACAAGGCAAGACTTGTGGCCAAAGGGTTCTCACAAGTTGAAGGACTAGATTTTGGGGAGACATTTGCCCCGGTCGCCTGGCTAGATGCCATCCGTATACTTCTTGTCTTTGCATCACATCATAGTATTAGACTTTATCAAATGGATGTGAAAAGTGCCTTTCTTAATGGTTACATTAATGAGCTTGTTTATGTTGAACAACCTCCCGGGTTTGAAGATCCGAGGAATCCTAATCATGTGTATAGGTTGCACAAGGCACTCTACGGGCTCAAGCAAGCACCTAGGGCGTGGTACGAACGACTACGGGATTTCCTCATCATGCAAGGATTCAAGATCGGGAGGGTGGACACCACACTCTTCACCAAGGACATCAACGGAGATTTGTTCATTTGTCAAATTTATGTTGATGATATTATTTTTGGTTCAACTAACGAAGCTTTTAGCCATGAGTTTGGCAAAATGATGTCTAGGGAATTCAAGATGTCAATGATTGGAGAGCTCAACTTCTTCCTTGGATTTCAAATCAAGCAAATTCAAGAGGGGACCTTCGTCTATCAAGAGAAGTACACCAAGGACCTCTTGAAGAAATTTGAGATGGGAGATTGTAGCACAAGAAGCACTCCAATGGCAACCAATTGTCATCTCGACGCGGATAAGGACGGTAAACCTATTGATAAATCTAACTACCGTTCTATGATTGGTTCATTGCTTTACCTTACCGCATCTAGGCCCCATATCATGTTTAGTGTATGCTTTTGTGCTCGCTTTCAAGCGGCACCTAAAGAATCGCATAGAAAGGCGGTCTTTAGGATACTTAGGTATCTTAAGCATACCCCTAGTGTGGGCTTGTGGTACCCTAAAGGTGCAAAATTCCATCTTGTGGGATACTCGGATTCGGACTTTGCCGGATGCCGCGTGGATCGAAAGAGTACCTCCGGTGGGTGCCACTTGCTTGGGCGTTCCCTAGTTTCTTGGTCAAGCAAGAAGCAAAATTCCGTCGCCTTGTCCACGGCGGAAGCGGAATACATTGCGGCCGGTGCATGTTGTGCCCAAATTCTTTATATGAAACAAACCATTTTGGACTTTGGTGTTAAACTTGGTTGTGTGCCTCTCCTTTGTGACAATGAAAGTGCGGTTAAGATAGCTAAAAACCCCGTTCAACACTCCTGCACTAAGCACATCGATATTCGCCATCATTTCTTAAGGGACCATGAAGCTAAGGGAGACATCTCTTTGAGAGGTGTTAGGTCCGAAGAACAATTGGCAGATATCTTCACTAAACCACTTGATGAGAAAACTTTTTCTAGGCTAAGGAGTGAATTAAATGTGCTAGATGCAACAAATGTCATGTAAGAATGCACTTCATATAGGTCTTGCCTAACTCTCAAAGGATAGGGGTGAGCAAGGGTTAGCTTGGGATGGTGGTTCTTTTGGGTTTCCCAAGGCTTGGAGAGTAGGTCTCCCTGAAGAAGCCTTTGAAAGGTTCAAACTTGGAAATATAGATTTACTTTATGTCTTGCATGATGCCTGCCATATAGATTTACAATTTCTTGCATTATAAAATGTTTGGCATTGCATACGGTAGATTGTCACAAAGGGGAACCCACCTCATGAGAAAGAGACTTGTTTGAAATGCAATATCTCAACTTATATAAGGTGGAAAGAACAAAATGTTAGGTGCGTTAATGCCTAGAGGAACATGCTTCAAAGAGATAGAAGTCTTCATACTCTACCTCACAAAGCATGGGCCTTACATTTTATTTGGATAATTTCCTCCTATTTTTTCTCGGTGTTCCATTTGCTTTAGGGTCTAGCCAAGCTATTGGCATATTAGCTCTTTGAGGGGTAAGGGGTTGCCCAAAAAGTCCTAAGACATGTGTTTCTCTTTGCTTGTTTGTTTGGTCAAAGGACATATATGGGATGTTATTGTTCTGTAGTCATCGGATTATCCGATGTCTAGGTCAATCCCTCATCGGATCAATAGGTGTTCAATCTTCAAGGGCCAGTTCAGTCAGTTTCTCAATTCAACCGACGAGTTCATTCTGGGAAACATCGGTCGATCCGGTGTTCACTCTTCTGGAACTGTGCCAAATTCCACCGATGCTACCTCTTCCATCGTCGGACCATCCGGTGTCAACAATCCTCTTTTGAACACCCTTACTGTGCCATTCGACCGATGATCCAAACCCTAAACGTCAGTCCATTCGATGTCAACAGTAACATTTTGAATATCCTTACTGTGGCATTCGACCGATGTATATCCCATCTAACATCGGTCCATCCGGTGTTAAAAATACGGCTAGGGTTTGGGACCCACTATTTAAACCGGCCGTACCCCTTCCCCTTTCTCTCTCCCGATCCCGACGCCGCCACCGCTTTCCCCTCGCCGCGCCACCACCGACTGTCACCTCCACTGCCGCCGGACGCCGCCGCCCACAGGCCGCCGCCGCCGTCCACCGGCCGCCGCCGCCCGTCGCGCCGCCGCCTCTAATCACGCGCCGCCCACTCCACCGCGCCTCCATCACAAGCGCCATCGCCTCCACAAGCCGCTGCCTCACCACCGCCGCTCGCCTCCACCAAGCTGTCGCCGCTGCTTCACCTAGCCACCGCCGCGCCTCCACCCAAGCGACGTCGCCATCTCCGGTCACCACCCCGTTGCTAGGGTTTCTCGGCCCGTTGATCTCCACATCTCGTTGTCGACTCCATTCAATCGAGCGATCGCAATGGCTCGCAACAAGAAGAACAAGGGGAAGGCTATCGCGGAGCCGGCCGCGAAGAAGCAAAAACTGTCGAAGGAGGAGAAGAAGGCCTTGATGGCCGCTCGCGCCGCCGAGGAGCGTGAGCATGGCCGAGGTGGGTTTCTAAGGATCCATGAGGCTCGTCCGAGGAAGCCTCCGGTGATTGACGACTCCGAGGCCGAGGAAGAGCGGGTTGAGCCTCTCATCCGCCGGCGCTCAGCCCGGACCCATGGGGGTCACACCGAGGCAGCACCTTGTCCGAGACCGATGGGTGCCGACCGTCGTGAGGACAGGGAGGCCCAGCATGCTATCTACGAGATGGACACCACTGTCAATGTCGCTGAAGGAGTCCGGTTGACCGACTACCGGAAGATGAAGGCCAAGCAGCTTCGCAAGCTCAGATGGAATGTGCTGCTTGAGGAGTGGTACCCGCAGCCCAGAGAGGCTCTGGTGGATAGTCGCTTCTGGACTGTCACCCAGGCGTCTCTCTACGAGACCTACAGGCGTCGAGGGCACAAGCTGTTTCAACACAACTATCTGGATTGGGGACAACTAGCTTTGGCAGCAGAGACGGAGATCCGTCCTTACTTTGAGAGGTACCGAGGTTTGGTGCAGCTGATGGCATATGAGCGAAGTGCCTATGTGGAAGATTGGGTCCGCGTCTTCTACGCCACCCTCTATGTCTCTGAGGGCAGAAGATCAATTGACTTCATGTTTATGGGACAACACTACCACTTGACGAGGCAGACGTTGGGACAGTTGCTTGGAGTGGACTTGCACGACACCTGCGTGCATGAGAGGGTCTATGGTCAGGCAGACCCACCGAGGAGGCCGCTCACTGGAGGAGTGGCACCACCGCTGGAGGAGATTCGTTCTTTGTTCGGTCCTACCTTCTCTCCTGACCAGCCGAGAGTTCCAGCTTTGTTGACTCCAGCTGCGCGCACAGTGCACCTCGCCTTGCGCCGCACGCTCCTGCCGAGGTCTGGCTATTTGGAGGGGTTCACCAGCTTGCAGCAGACCCTCCTGTTCTACATCATGAACGGGATGGAGTTCGACATCGTGGACGTCCTCATATGCGAGATGGAGGATGTGATCACAGACGGTGTGGGCATGATGAGGCAGCTAGTATATGGGCACTGGATCAGCTACCTGCTCACTATGATGGTTCCTGAGAGGTCCGCCGTGCACGACCGTCTCTCTGATGAGAGTGTGACACGGTTCGGACACTACCGTGCCCCAGCTCCTGGAGACCGCCGCCTTGGCCGTCCAGTTGAGCGTCAGGTCAGGGCCCGACTGTCTGAGGAGGACTGGTCTGACCTAGAGAAGGAGGATGAGAGGCTTGCCGAGGCTGAGGCTCAGGGGAGGACTTGCAGCATATATGGCCAGAGAGCGACACCGATGACAGTGTCGAGGAGTACTTCCCTCCTCCGCCCTCTCCCAGGCAGCACGACGCGGAGGCTGGAGGCTCTACAGTGCCACCTCCTACTCCACCTCCCGTCACTGAGGCGCAGGTCACACAGCCGTCAGAGCTGACGTCGCTTCTGCAGCAGATGGTTGAGCAGCAGCGTCTGGACAGGCTGGCAGCCGAGCAGGCCCGAGCGGAGCAGACTGCCCGTCTCCTTGAGCTCCAGCAGCAGCAGTAGGAGATGCAGCGTCAGATCGCCTGTGAGAGGCGTGAAGACACTAACAGGCTGACGGGGCTCATCGACTAGATGCACCAGCGCACCCTCGACCAGCAGCATCAGACGCAACAGGCGATGATGGGCATCCTGGGGTTGATCACCAACCTCTACACCCAGACCGTGACTTCCCTCCCGTCGCAGCTGCCAGGAGTCGCTCCACCACCTCCAGTCTTGGCTCCAGCTGCCGCTCCAGTGGCCCCAGTACCTTCTACGCCGATTCCCTCCTTCAGCATGTCTCCTCTTCTGGCTCCTAGTGCTCCACTTCACTCCCCGCTGCTGGCTACGACCTTGTTCCAGTAGTCACCGGCCTCCGTCATCAGAGCCCCTGCTCTAGCAGCTCCTCCACAGCAGGCACCGACGGTGGCTCCTACGGCTCCGACAGCTCCCTCCACCACTACTCCAGCCAGCAGCTCCGACGACAACGACAGTGACCAGTTCGTCATCGCGCCCAGCACTCAGGGTCCTTAGGCGCTCGGATCCCTTTTTGGTGTCTTGATGCCAAAGGGGGAGAAGAGTTAGAGGAGTCAGGGGGAGCGTCTTAGTGTCAGGGGGAGTATTAGTGTCAGGGGGAGTCTCTTTTATCATTTATCGTTTATCACTCTTGTAATTTGGTGTGTTTGCTACTCATTTGCTACTTATTGAGCTCTAATGAACTTATTTCTATTGGGCTCATTTGGTGTTTATCTCTGTTTATGATCACTTTTTATTCACAATTGAGTTATTAATTGATGTTTAAGCTTCAAGTGTGACATCCTGTATTCATTGCATATTCTTTTAAGATTCATTCTATCAAATTCATTACTATTGCGCTTTGATTATTGTGTTGTCATCAATCACCAAAAAGGGGGAGATTGAAAGCATCTAGGCCCCCCATGGTGTACGGTTTTGGTGATTAATGACAACCATTGAACTTTACTAATGAATTTGTGAATGCAAGGTCCCCATAATCACTCATAAAATGAAATGAATATGTCATTGGAGACCCATATACAATCAACTTTTGAGATCAAATCAATGAGATAAAGACACGAAGTGAAAGCTCTTATGTCTAAGTCACTCAACCATAAGTTGACAACATACAATGCTTGAAGATCATCAGAGAGCCTTGTGGAACAAATGTCTAAGAGGTCATCTGAGCAAGACACAAAAGATTCACTCAAAACAACTCGAAGCAAACAAAATCAACTCACCGGATCAACCGATGATTTCGAAATGTACACATCGGTCGAGTTAGTTCAACTGAAGAAGAAGACCTCAGACAAATGTACTCACCGGATCATCCGATGTGAATGGCTCAGTGACATCGGTCCATCAGTACAGTTTGCAATACCATTGGACCAAATGAAGCACCGAATCATCCGATGTGCAGACTTACACACATCGGTCGATCACTCCAGTAAGCATCAAGATTAAGCAAATTTTGGAGGAAGAGCCACCGGATCATGTGATGAGAAGACAGGGGCAACATCGGTCTAACAACGGTCTATCTGACACAATGACGTCAGCCAAATTAATTAGACCGATGATAACTAAAGGGGAGACATCGGATCATCCGATGTTCACAGTAAAGTTCTGTCAGCCTACTTTTCCAACGGCTATTTCGGGGAGGCTGGCTATAAATACCCCCTAACCCTGTCATTTCGTTAAGTCTTGATCACCAGAAGCTACCAACACATCCACAAGTGTTCAAGGCCAAGAGCAATCACTTCCACACCATTTCAATCATCTCTACACCAAGGTTTAGGCTAGGACTAGCTAGAGAGAGAGCTTGTGTGCCACCATTCTGGGTGAGTGGACTCTCTAGGTTAGTGTGAGAGCCTCAAGGGAGTGCCCTTGGTGTTGTAATCGCGAAGAGACTTCCGGAGCTTGCCAAGGCGTGTGTGGAAGCCCGGAAGGTCGAAGTTGTACAAGGCTTGAGCTCCACCTTGCCAAGGAGGCGAACGGAGAAGAATAGTGAAGACCCCTCGTCTCGGTGACGTGGGTGTGGCAAAACCCTTTGGTGGGTGCCACAACGTGGATGTAGGAAGGTCTTAACGATCTTGCCGAACCACGGGATAAATCCTTGTCTCCTCGGGAGTTTGCATCCTTCTCCTTCCCTTTTCTTTTATGCATTCATATTCCGCAAAGTTTCTATCTACTAGAATGCATAGTTAGTCGCGTAGGGAATTGGGCTTTAGAAATTAAGTTTCAATTTCTTAGAATTTTTCGAAGAAAGCCCAATTCACCCTCCCTCTTGGGCATTCGGTCCTTACAAAGATGAATAGCACACTTGGCCTGGTTTCATACCCTAATTGTGTCGTTGTCTCCCCTGTAATTCGGACCTATAATGAAAGACATTGTTGGGTAAAAACAGACTCCACATGCATTAATTTTGTACAGGCTCATTTCTTTTATCTTTTCTTCTTCTCTATAACGAAGTTGTGCAATTCCTTTTGAGATTTAATCCGAGTTATTCATATGATATACAAGTTATATTGTTGATCTTTTTCAGATCTTAGCATTGCTAGATGGTCTACTTGGCTGAATGCCAAAGCCAATGACTGGTTCAGAGTGTGCTATCGACTTAGACTGGTCAAGCACCCTATGTACGCCACTCTACCTATATTTCGGCAGGCCTCAGTAGGGCGGGTCCGGAAGGCATTCGGACCTGAAGAGATTATATCGATATACTTTTTATTATGTTGAGTTCCTTTGGATCTAAAATTCAAATATGAACAGTAAGTCGCAAACAAGTTATAGATGAGAGGACGAATTTTACTGTTTTTCTTGTATTTAGTATGCCAGAAAAATGAAAAACTCATGGCGATGGTGGTCGATGCCAGAGCTATTAAGCTCCGACAACCCCCAGGGGGCCCGTTGTCGATGTTTTATACGTTGAAAGTGTTCATCATCGGATCTACTAAGTTCCAACAACTCCCATGGGGACCAGCCGTTGACGTGAAGAATTAATGGCGAATCTACACAAAGATGGTGGAAAATCACCCAGAGGGGGTCCGCCATCGACGTATTATATGTTGACAGTGGACACCGTCGAAGCCAGGAAGCTCCGACGATCCTAGGGGGCCTGCCGTCGACATTCTACGCGTTGACAGTGGACGTAGTCTATGCTACAAAAGCTCCAACAATCCCGAGGGGGCCCGCCGTCTACGTTTCTAAGCATTGATAGTGGATTCCGTCAGACCTACCAAGCTCGGACAACTCCTAGGGGGCCTGTCGTCGACGTTTCTAAGCGTTGATAGTGGGCGCCGTCGGACCTACCAAGCTCCGACAACTCCCAAGGGGACCACCGTCGACGTTCCTAAGCGTTGATAGTTGGCGCTGTTGAAAGTGCATCTAGGGATCCCTTGTGGGTTTTGGATGATTTATGACAAGCAAATGAGATACTAACCACTTTGTTGAGATGAGCACAGGTTTTAATGTGAAAGTAAGCAAAGTGCCAAAAAGAAGGAAGAATGAGGAGCAATGTGGAGAAGAGCTCAAGGAACAAGTGTAGTAGATCATTGTGTGTGGAGTGTGTTAAGGAAACACACCCCAAGAGCTCAAACTCAAATAAACACACACATTGCACAAATTTATAGAGGACTCGACTAGTCCGATTGACAACGGACTAGTCTGATATCTCTCTGCACAAGATCGGACAAGTCCAATATCACCACGGACTAGTCCGATATCTCTTTGTCTAGAATTGGACTAGTCCTTCCCAGTGCGGACTAGTCCTCAAAACACTTCACAAGCTGCACAAAATCGGACAAGTCCGATCACACAACGGACTAGACCGATATCATTCTGATCTAAATCGGACAAGTCCGATATTGGCCTGGACTAGTCCAAAAACCCTCTGACCTAAATCAGACAAGTCCTCCAAGTGCGGACTTGTAACCCAATTCACTTAGGGTTTCACTGATCTGGACAAGTACAATGTTTATCAGACTAGTCCAAGATTTCTAGAAGCGAAATCGGACAAGTCTGCTCCTAGCCGGACTAGTCCGATATTTCGGGACACTTAGGGTTTGCTACACACAGCACACCAGACTAGTCCGATCTTTCTAAACCCTAATGGTCACTTTTAGAAACCCCATATAAATAGAGGTGCACGACCCAACTTTAAACTCTCTCGACCCCGTGCGCCGTCACACCTCCCAAGAGCCTCAAAAACACATCTCTCCATGAAATCAAAATCCACAAAGATCAATCCCTTGAGGATACACTTTGGAACATTGGAGAGACATGATTCATCACTCTTGAGCTCTTGGTTTGATTCCCTAACACACGCCTGTGATTTTCATTGTAATCTTTTGAGTGTGTTCTTGGTGGAGTTTTCATTGTAATCTAGGGGAGCCCTCAACGTGTGAGAAGGACCCTTGAATTTGGTTCTTTACCCTTTGTGATAAGAGAAGAGGATTGGCCTTCGTGGCGATTCGACGAGGGTAGGGTTGGAGAAGACCCGATCCTTTTGTGGACTCCTCAACGGTGGATGTAGGTTGCCTCTGTGGGAACCGAACCACGGGATAAATTGCTTGTGTTCTTACTTTGTGTTCATCGTTCTTATACATCATATCAAATTAGGGTTTCAATCAATCTTGCTTACATTACGTTGAAACACTAAACATAAGATTAACTTGTGGTATACCCTAGTTCATAATCTTGCAACACTTCAATTACAACTATATTTCCGCTGCATACATCCTAGAATCAAATTAATCGATCAAACTTGATACACCTAGTCGGTACACACCAGACTAGTCCGCACCTGACTGGACTAGTCCAATATCTCGAGTTTTGATCTGGTTGTTAAGTGTTGCAGGTTCCGACAAAATTCAAAAAGGCCCATTCACCCCCTCTAGGCCACATTCAATTTGTATCAGAGCAGGTTCTTCAAGAAAGAGACTAATCGCTCGATAGATCATGTCGGACATGAAGGACGTACACAAGAGCAACAACAAAGAGAAGGTTGATGATGACAAGAATCAGAAAGTGGAAAAGCTCCTCGAAGCCATTCAATACTTCGAGGATGACAATGAGGAGACGCTTGAACTAAAGGCGCTCCTAAGAAAGAATACTCTTTCCAAAGGGAAAGTGAAAGTCGAAGATGAACAGAAGAAGGAGGGGAGTAGTCACACCGACTACTCCCGATATCCTTTCAACTACGATCGTCTTAATTCTAGCAATAATCATTATTTATCTATCCCTCTAGGAAAAGCCCCACATTTTTTTGGAAGTGATTACTCAATGTGGAGGCAAAATATGAAAATGCATCTAATTTCTCTCAATCCAAGCATGTGGCATATTGTGTGCACAGGGATAGATATCCCAGACGACGATGAAGAGCTCACACCAAGCCAAGAGCAGGCAATTCATCAAAATGCTCAAGCCGTGGCAGTCATTACCTCTTCGCTCAATCGGGACGAGTTCACCAAGGTGGATGGACTCGAAATTGCAAAGGAGATCTGGGACACATTGCAAACTGCACATGAAGGTGATCGTCATGTGCGTGAAGCGAAGATCAAAATGATCGAGGGAGAATTGGGAATATTCGCAATCGAAGAAGATTAGTCGCTTCAAGATATGTACAACCGACTTAAGATGCTAATCAACAAGGTTTGATCGTACAGAAGCAAGAAGTGGAACGACCACGAGGTGGTGAAGCTCATCCTTAGAGCTTTCATGTCTCGCAACGTCACCTTATGCTCAATGATTAGAGACCCGGATACAAGAGAATGACTCCGGATGAGCTACTTGGAAAAATCATCAATTTCGAGATGATGGAAAAGCAAGTGAAGCATGTCAAGGAAATTGCCGACCCCACCTCGGCAAAGAAGAAAGGGGTTGCTTTGAAGTCCACCCTCAAGCCCTTATCTAAAGAAGCGCGAGAAGCACAACTAGAAGAAGATGGTGATGATGAGAGTAGTGAATTGGATGAAGATGACATGATACTATTTATGAAGAAATTCAAGAAGATGATGAAGAAGAGACAAGGCGCTAAATCAAGTGAAGGAAAATACAAAGAAAAAACAAAGCCAAAGTTGAGGCGGGCATGCTATAATTGTGGTGAGTATAGCCACTTTATAGTTGATTTCCCATGTGAAGAGAACAAGAAGAAGACCAAAGAAGCCAAGCCTCAACCCAAGAAATTCTTCAAGAAGAAGAAACAAGCCGAACAAGTGCACAAAGGGAAAGAGCGGGACTCAAATGATGAGTCCTCATCATCAGAAGAAGAGATGGCTAGCATAGCCATCGAGAAGACATCCAAGAAGTCTACTCTCTTCCCTACACTCGGTGCATGGAAGGGGAACGACACTTGCCTCATGGAAAAGGAAGGTAAACGCAAGGTAACAACAAAACCCTCCTCCATGCACTCCTATTCCAGTGATAGTTATGTTAATAGTGATAATGAAGATATGCTCATTAGGTTAGATAAGAAAATAGCTACTAAAATGAAATTTTTGCTTGATCAACTTGTTGAGAAGGAGAGGTAAATACATCATCAAGAAGACATGATTGTCTCCCAAAAGGAGGAGCATGTTGAACTTGACAAGCTTCTAGAGATTGAAAAGGAACGGAGAAAGTCACTAGAGCTTGAATTAGCTTCAAGCAAGGAAACTTGCTTGGAGTTAAGCGACTCAAATGCTACAATCAAGGAAGAACTTGCTAACCTAATCAAGGTTAACAAGATCCTTGAGGTGCAAGTTGAGTCACTCAAGCAAGGTGACCCTTCATCCTCTTCAAGCTCACCTTCTCAACACATTAAAACTGGAGTTGCTTCTACTTGTACATGTGGTAAAGTTGACAACACTTTGAAAGACAAGTCAACCTCTACCAAGGACAAGCATACTTCACAAAATGGAATATTTGACAAGGAGAAGATCAAATACACATGTAGTGCATACTTGGTCACAATACCTCAAAATGTCAAATATGGCATTGGTTACTTTTATGGTGAAAAGCAACAAGCTGGAAGCCATAAGAATAACAAGGATAGCAATGTCTTTGTAAAGGGAAGACTCTTTCAAACTGGAAAATCAAAAATTAATGAATACAACACGCATGACCACCGGACTAGTCCGGTCAGGGTCCGGACAAGTCCGGTACTCTAGACAAGTCCGACCTCCCAGACTAGTCCTGTGTATAAACAACAAAAGTTACTATTCAGAACTTTCGATGCATCTTATGTCTTAATGAGAAGTAATCATGGAAAGGTTTATGGTCATTATGTTGGGCCACGCCATGAGAACACCAAATCTCATGTGTGGGTGCCCAAATCCCTTGTGACTAACCTAAAAGGACCCAAGCAAGCTTGAGTACCTAAAACAAAGGCATAATTTGTTCTGCAGGCCTATTCCTCTGGTGGATCTAAATGGGTGCTAGACAGTGGCTGCACCAACCATATGACCGGAGAAAAGAGGATGTTTGTTGAATATGAAGCAAATGAGGATCCAAGCGAGGGCATCTACTTTGGATACAATAGTCAAGGAAAGGTGCTCGGTACCGGTAAAATTGCCATATCACCACAACACACTCTTTCTCACGTATTACATGTAGATTCCTTAGATTATAACCCGCTGTCCATATCTCAATTATGTGATAAAGGTTATAATTGCTTGTTCACTAACGAGGGTGTGACAGTTTCTAGGAGGAGTGATGGTTCCATTGCATTCAAGGGTATGTTAAAGGGAAAGCTCTATCTTGTTGATTTCAACAAGGATAAAGCCGAACTTGACACATACTTGATTGCAAAGACCAACATGGGTTGGCTGTGGCATAGACGGCTAGCACATTTTGGTATGAGAAATCTTCAAAAACTCCTCAAGGGCGATCACATCCGAGGTTTAAAGGATGTTGCTTTTGAGAAAGACAGGCCCTGTAGCGCATGCCAAGCCGGGAAGCAAGTTGGAGCACCTCATCCCGTGAAGAACGTCATGACTACAACAAGACCGCTCGAGGTACTTCACATGGACTTATTTGGTCCAATTGCCTACATAAGCATCGGCGGTAACAAATACGGTTTAGTAGTTGTTGATGATTTTTCTCGCTTAACTTGGGTTTTCTTTTTACATGATAAGTCAGAAACACAAGGAATACTCAAGAAGTTCTTCAAGCGAGCTCAAAATGAATTCTCATTGACAATCAAGAACATTCAAAGCGACAACAGCACAGAGTTCAAGAACACACAAGTGGAGGAGTACCTAGATGAAGAAGGCATAAAGCGCGAGTTTTCAGCTCCTTACTCCCCTCAACAAAACGGAGTTACCGAATGGAAGAACCGAAACCTCATAGAGATGGCAAGAACAATGCTCGATGAGTACAAGACCTCTGATCAATTTTGGGCGGAAGCGGTCAACACAGCTTGGCACGCCATAAATCGACTTTACCTTCATCGAGTACTCAAGAAGACATCCTATGAGCTACTCACCGGTAACAAGCCTAACATTTCATATTTTTGATTTTTCGGTTCCAAATGTTATATTTTGAACAAGAAGCCTAGGACTTCAAAGTTCGCTTCGAAGTCCTATGAAGTTTTCTTGCTTGGTTATGATTCGAACACTTACGCCTATCGCGTCTACAACAAGACCTCCAGACTTGTTGAAGTAGCACGTGACGTAGTGTTCGATGAAACTAATGGCTCCCAAGAGGAGCAAGTTGATCCATGTGTGCTAGATAAAGAAGAAGCTCCTTGTCAAGCATTGAGAAGAATGGCGTTAGGCGAAATTCAACCACAAGAGCCACCTCTACATATCCATGAGGAAAACGAACCACAAGAGGAGACCAATGATCAACCTCAAGAAACTGAAGATGATCAACAAGCCAATGAGGGCAACCATTTAGGAGGATAAGAAGATGATCATGAAGATTTAAGACAACAAGTACCACACCCAAGAGTACACCAATGCGTCCAAAGGGATCACCCAATCGACAACATAATCGGTGACATCCAAAAGGGAGTAACTACTAGATCTCTCATAGCTAATTTTGTGAGAATTACTCGTTTGTGTCCTTTTTGGAACCACACAAGGTTGAGGATGCATTGAAGGATCCGGATTGGATAGTGGACATGCAAGAAGAACTCAACAATTTCAAAAGGAACGAGGTGTGGGAGCTAGTCGAAAGACCCAAATCCAATATCGTCGGCACTAAATGGGTCTTCCGCAACAAACAAGACGAACACAGGTGGTGACAAGGAACAAGGCACGACTTGTGGCCAAAGGGTATTCACAAGTCGAAGGTTTGGATTTCGATGAGACCGTTGCTCCTGTAGCTAGACTTGAGTCCATTAGAATATTACTTGCATATGCTACTCACCATGATTTTAAACTCTATCAAATGGATGTGAAAAGCGCCTTCCTCAATGGACCAATCAAGGAGGAGGTGTATGTGGAGCAACCCCCAGGTTTGAAGATGAAGAGTTCCCCGACCACGTATTTAAATTGCGTAAGGCTCTCTACAGCCTCAAACAAGCTCCTAGAGCTTGGTATCAGTGTCTTAGAGATTTCTTAATTGAAAATGGCTTTAAGATTGGCAAAGTAGATTATACATTGTTTACAAAAAATTTTGACGATGCTCTTTTTATTTGTAAAATTTATGTTGATGACATAATCTTTGTTTCAACTAACAAATCTTTTTGTGAGGAATTTATTAAAATTATGACAGATAGATTTGAGATGTCTATGATGGGAGAGCTAAATTACTTCTTGGGATTCCATGTGAGGCAGCCAAAGGAAGGGACGTTCATAAGCCAAATGAAGTACACTCAAGACATACTCAGGAAGTTGTGAATGGACAAGGCAAAGCCCATAAAGACTCCCATGGCAACAAATGGGCACTTGGATCTCAACGAAAATGGACCTAGCATCGACCAAAAGGTATATCGCTGCATGATTAGATCTCTACTCTATTTGTGTGCATCTAGGCCAGATATTATGTTGAGTGTATGTTTGTGTGCAAGATTTCAAGCCAATCCTAATGAGTGTCACTTGACAGCCGTAAAAAGGATCTTGAGATATTTAGTTCATACACCCAACCTTGGTCTTTAGTATCCAAAAGGCTCCAAATTCAATCTCATTGGTTACTCTAATGCAGATTATGTCGGATGCAAAGTAGATAGAAAAAGTACCTCCGACACATGCCAATTCCTAGGTAGATCCCTAGTTTCTTGGTCCTCAAGAAACAAAACTCTATTGCCTTATCCACAACCGAAGGAGAGTACGTTGCAGCCGGGAATTGTTGTGCACAACTTCTTTGGATGTGACAAATTCTATGGTATTACGGTTACAATATGAACCGTATTCCACTCCTTTGTGATAATGAGAGTGCCATTAAAATTGCCCATAATCCAGTTGAGCACTCCAGAACCAAACACATAGACATTCGACATCACTTCTTGAGAGACCACTCCATGAAAGGAGATATAGCCATTTCCCATGCCAACACCGAAAAACAATTGACCAACATATTCACCAAGCCACTTGATGAAAAACGCTTTTGCGAGCTTCACAATGAACTAAACATCCCTGATGCTCGAAATGTGGATTGAAAATTTGCATACATGTATGAATTCTTCAAAATATGTTGATTGGATTGTGAAAAATATCTCTCTCAATTTTCTCCAAAAAACTATGTCAATTACTAGATCTTGGTGAATTATGGTCATTGCTTGATTGTTGTATGCTTACTGATCATATTCATTAAGATTATTTGATTTGATTTGCCTCCCTATTTTCTAGATATGTACCTTCAAATATATATGAATGGGCTAAGAAATTCTTCCCTGGTGACCACGGACTAGTCCGCGGTTACCCGGATTAGTCCGCCCGTGCAGACTAGTCCGCAGAGCGCCGGTTAGGCCGGACTAGTCCGGTAGACCACGGACTAGTCTGATATAGCCTCTGGAAAAGTTCGGACTAGTCCGTTCTCCTCCGGACTTGTCCGATTTTTCGTGTCCATAACCCTAGCCACCGCCAAACCCTAATTCCCTCACCCTCACAACATGCCTCAAGCTTCTCTCTCTGCGCTCGAGCTCCCAAGGCGATTTTGCATCTCCTCCATCAAAAAAGTTCCACATTTTGGTGGAAATCAAGCTTCCTCACTCGGGGATTGAAGTTCGCGGACTTGTCCGGCCTTTAACACCCTCCTCTCTAGGATTCAAGCGATTTCTTCAGTAATTTTCTCCCAAACCCTAGAAATCCCTATTTTCTTCATTATCGATTGAATAGCCTAGCTTCTTTCACCTAATACTAGTGTCCTTAATGTATTACATTGCTGTTAGGCTAATTTTGCATTGAGTAAGTCCATTTGTCTCATAAGTTATGTTTTTGAAGATGAATACCAGACTAGTCCAGTCCATGCACGGACAAGTCGAGTCACCCGACGTAGTCCGTGCCTGTACACCGGACAAGTACGATTTTTCTAAACTCAACCCTATCCTTTTAATTCCTCAATGCAAATTCTCTTGTCATCCATTCAATTCCTTGTCATCCATTCTTATCCATACCTTGTACAATTCATTCTCAGTGCATGTCGAACTCTCACGACGAAGCTTCGAACTTCGAAGCTGAGATGGCCCAAGAAGCCCCGCTTCGATCCTCGACGAACCAAAGCAAGAAGCGACCTTCCGAGCCAGCCCCCTCTCCTCCTAAGTCTCAAAAGAGGGTGGCTCGATGCAAGGTGCCTGCTTCTAGGGCTACCGCTGGTGGTGGCCCTAGCTCAGCGAGTGCTCGCCAAGCAAAGGGGAAAGGCAAAGGAATTGCAACGGGCCCGATTGGCCCCTTAAAGCTGTCTGCTCCATGGGAAGGAGCCAGAGACCCCACTGAGGGAAGGTTCAATGGGAAGGGCAGCGACTCGGCTGCAAAATTTAGAAATGTTGATTGGTATGGCCGTCCGAAGCAAGCTGCCGATGGAAGATTTTGGAGTAACTTCCATGCAGACTTCTACAAGTCTGTATATCTCCAAATGAAGATGCCCGTGGTGCGCAGCCAATGGATAGATTGGGCGCACTTTGTGAAGAAGGGCTGCTCACCCTTTGTTGAGGTGGTGAAGGCAATGGAAAAGCATGGCTTGAAGGACCTCTTTGCCTTCAAGTACAATTGGAATGATGAAGTGGTGGCCCAGTTCTATGCCACTTGCCACTTTGCAAGCGATGAAGAAGAAAGGGTGACTTGGATGACTCATGGATCCAAGTACACCATCACATATGAAGAATTTGTAGAGATGCTGCATCTTGACACCTCGAGCAATGACAATGTGATTATCCACAACATTGGTGTCATCGAGAAGGAAAGAATGAAGTTCCTCTATGATCCCAACTCCAAGTTCAACCCCCTTCTACCAAGAATATGAATCCATTCTTTGTGGTGTTGAACATAGTTTTGAGGAAGACAATTGCCCCCAAGGATGGGGATGCTGGGAGTGTGCAGGGCTATCTCCGGACCTTGAGGAGGGTCATAAGCAAGGACCGCAAGTTTGATGTGGCTGGATATATCTGGAACGATATGGTCAACATCTCTTGCACACCCAATAGGTCGTGTGGCTATGCTCCGTATCTTATGTTCATGATTGAGAAGGTTACTGGGATTGAGTTTGTCAAAGATGTGGATCACCTTCCTTTGAGGCCCCAGATGCCTCAAAAGCCAAGCATTCAGGCTGCTTCATCTCCAGCCTCCAGTCCTGAGGCTCCAGCAAGAGCAAGTGGAGATGCCAGGGCTGCCCCTGCCACTAGGGCAGCTCCTCAAAAGGGATCCGCGAGTGGCATTTTCAAGTACTTGGCTGCTATCTTTGCTTCCTGCAGAAAGGCCGAGGTGTAGGCCCACAAGATTAACAAGAGAAGAAAGGAAGACATGAAGTATGTCAAGGCAAATGTGAAGCAGATTTGCCAGAAACCGGAGATCGAGCCCATTGGATCTCCGGTAATCTCTGATGATTCTGACTCCGACTTCATCGAGCTCGGGCCCTTGACCCCCTTCAAGCTTGCCTACTTTGGCATTGGGGGCTCGAGTGGCTCCTCACCTCCTCCTCCTCCTCCTCATCAGCTTGAAGACGAAGATGAAGACGATGAGAGGACCAACAGCGAGGCTTGAAGACTTTAGGTCCCTCCTCTCCTTCTTTTTGGTGTCTTGATGCCAAAGAGGGAGAGATTGAGGGGGAGTCTTGGGTCGTAGGTCTTAAGCTGTAGGATGCGAGGAGAGAGCTTCCTTTGTGCTTTTTGTCTATTTTGTGGGTTGTAAAATGTTTAATATGCTCCTATGTTACTTAATGGTCCTGTGATGCAATGTCTTGATCTACTTGAGAAGTAATTGTTGAAATCTATGATTTTGCTCCTAGAATGACATATATGCTTGTTGTTGGTATGTTAAAATCAAATATGTCATTCTCTTCATGATTTGTTTCAATCAATTAGTTATGCATCCCACCATAAAGAATGCACATATGGATCATGTTTTCATTTCTTGATGCATTTTAAACTCATATGTGCATACTTTATGAAAAGCTCAAGTTTTTGTCATATTTTCTGAAAGCTCAATTGGTTGTCATCAATCACCAAAAAGGGGGAGATTGAAAGTGCATCTAGGAATACCTTGTGGGTTTTGGATGATTTATGACAAGCAAATGAGATACTAACCACTTTGTTGAGATGAGCACAAGTTTTAATGTGAAAGCAAAGTGCCAAAAAGAAGGGAGAATGAGGAGCAATGTGGAGAAGAGCTCAAGGAACAAGTGTAGTAGATATTTGTGTGTGGAGTGTGTTAAGGAAACACACCCCAAGAGCTCAAACTCAAATAAACACACACATTTCACAAATTTATACAGGACCGGACTAGTCTGATTGACAACGGACTAGTCCGATATCTCTCTGCACAAGATCGGACAAGTTCGATATCACCACGGAGTAGTCCAATATCTCTCTGTCTAGAATCGTACAAGTCCTTCCCAGTGCAGACTAGTCCTCAAGACACTTCACAAGCTGCACAAAATCGGACAAGTCCGATCACACAATGGACTAGTCCAATATCATTCTGATCTAAATCGGACAAGTCCAATATTGGCCCGAACTAGTCCAAAAACCCTCTGACCTAAATCGGACAAGTCCTCCAAGTGCGTACTTTTCACCCAATTCACTTAGGGTTTCATTGATTCAAACAAGTCCGATGGTTATCGGACTAGTCCGAAGATTTCCAGAAGCGAAATCGGACAAGTCCGCTCCTAACCGGACTAGTCCAATATTTCAGGACACTTAGGGTTTGCTACACACAGCACACCGTACTAGTCCGGTGTCCAACATGGACTAGTCCGATCTTTCTAAACCCTAACGGTCACTTTTAGAAACCCCATATAAATAGAGGTGCACGACCCAACTTTAAACTCTCTCGACCCCTTGCGCCGTCACACCTCCCAAGAGCCTCAAAAACACATCTCTCCACGAAATCAAAAGCCACAAAGATCAATCCCTTGAGGATACACTTTGGAACATTGGAGAGACACGATTCATCACTCTTGAGCTCTTGGTTTGATTGCCTAACACACTCCTGTGATTTTCATTGTAATCTTTTGAGTGTGTTGGTGGATTTTTCATTGTAATCTAGGGGAGCCCTCAACGTGTGAGAAGGCCCCTTGAATTTGGTTATTTACCCTTTGTGATAAGAGAAGAGGATTGGCCTTCGTGGCGATCCGACGAGGGTAGGGTTGGAGAAGACCCGGTCCTTTTGTGGACTCCTCAACGTGGATGTAGGTTGCCTCTGTGGGAACCGAACCATGGGATAAATTGCTTGTGTTCTTACTTTGTGTTCATCGTTCTTATACATCATATCAAATTAGGGTTTCAATCAATCTTGCTTACTTTACGTTGAAACACTAAACATAAGATTATTTTGTGGTATACCCTAGTTCATAATCTTGCAACACTTCAATTACAACTATATTTCCGTTGCATACATCCGAGAATCAAATTAATCGATCAAACTTGATACACCTAGTCGGTACACACCGGACTAGTCTGCACCTGACCGGACTAGTCCGATATCTGGAGTTTTGTTCTGGTTGTTAAGTGTTGCAGGTTCCGACAAAATTCAAAAAGTCCTATTCACCCCCTCTAGGCCACATTCAGGTGTCGGACCTACCTAGCTCCCACAACTCCTAGGGGGGCCGCTGTCGACGTCACAAAGGGTCCCTGGTGTTGTCGGAGATAAACTTCCGAACTTGGAGCTATCGATTTGGTTACGAGCAAGAAGTAAAGTCATCAAGACATTGTCAAATCCTTTTGGTACATGTTCACAATCAAAATGTGTTCATCTACCAAGGGGCCAACAATATAAAGGACAATGCATTGAAGACACACACAAAATGGAATTCTTTCATTCAAAAGCTTGGATTTCATTGATTCAAAATGAGGATTACAAGTTGAAGGCAAAAAAAGGAAAATTCCTAATTACTGGAGTTCCTATTGAAGAACGAGGCAATTGTTTAGGCAGCATCTCGAACGCTAGCCCTGGCGGATTGTTCCTCCTCAGCAATGGGTCCTTCGAGCACCAGATCTAAAGACATCTGGCGGTTCCGACTCTTGAAACATGCCAGGACGTATTCAGCAACGTTTCCGGCCAAGGTCCTTCCTTCAGTCTCCAGTTTGTCGATGACTACGTCGCCCACGACGTCAAGTTTCTTGCCGGCGGAGGTCAACGCCACCAGTGCCTTCTCTATCTCTAGCTCTGAGTCAGCCGGACGTACCGGGCTGAAACCAAACGACACCAGAGCTTCGTTGGCATGCCCTAAGAAGTCCCAGACTTGCTGGGACTCAACTACTCTCAACCCTTTTAGGTCCTCCAGCGACTCCCTAGCAGCCGAAAGTTCCGCAAAACCTTCCTTGAAGAAGCGCTCGACTTCCTTAGTGTACTGCTGAATAGTTTCAGCCATCTGCTTTTCCTTGTCGCTGAGCTCTTTCTCCCTGAGGTAGATACAGTTCCTCCAATCTGCCAATTCTTTCTCCTTGGCCTTTGCCTTGTCCTCCCTGTGGAGATACCAGTCTCTCTTTTGGAGACGTCCTTCTCCACCTGCCAAATCCTCTCCTTTTCTTGAGCGCGATACTGCTCAAATTGTTTTGCAAAGTCAGCCAAACTCTGCTCACCTAGTGTCAGCTTTTGGGCGAGTTCTTCCTCCCTCTTTAGGAGATCTTCATGTTTCTCCAGGAGCTTATCCTCACTCTTGTTGAGAGCTTCGCGGCGCTTGAGGAGTACTTCATTCAATTCTTTGAGGCTGTCTTGGTGATCATCAGCAGCCTCATTGGTCAACCTAGCATGCTTGAAAATCTCTCGAGTCTTCTCGTCGAGAGCCTTGATGGCACCCTCCTGCTCGTTCGACAAGCGGTCCACCACCACTAGCCGAGCTTTTTCCTTGGCCACCCACTCCTTCTGGTCAGCCAGCGTAGACTGTGTAAGCTTCGTCTCGAAGTGAAGTCTATTGCGCCAACACCTTAAGGTGTTGTGCTCTTCTTCGAGAACCTTGATTTCATGGTCAAAGGCGAGCTGGACCTAGCGGAGACTTCAACAAGCGCCATGGGGATAGGCTCTGGGCCGGCTTGAGGTGCTTCGGCAGGCTCCATTGGGTCTTCCAAAATTACAACCAAATCCCATGAAGCAAGCATGTTATTCAACAGCTCCACATCGCCGGGGCCAGTTTCCGGGAGCTCATCAATATCAACAGTAGAAGAAGGACCCGCCGCAGGAGCTCCGACCTCCGGGGCTAATGAAGAAGGTTCCTCAGTCAGATCTTCAATCATTGGCTCTGAAGATGAAGGATCTGCAAGCGGATCCTCTGATTGCTCCGGCTCGGACATATCCACCTCTGGAGAAGCCGCTTCTGGAGCTAGCATTGAAGTGCTACCTGGAGCTTCCACCACCACTGGCATAGACGCCAGAGTGCGACACCCGGTTCCGAAAATGAACCAAGTGAACGCATATGTGTGCCCAGGACATTCAACACACATAACGAGTGCATTCACAATAGGATATACAAAAAATTACCACAGAACAAGATTAATTAACCATTTTTATTAAAAAATTCACATTATCCTCGAATACAAGCTCTAATGAATATTAATGACAAGTTTCAACTAATGCAGCAGAAATAAAATAAACTGAGCAAACTAAGCAGCTAAGCAAATAGGGTATAGCGCAGCTCCAACACTCCATAGGCAAAGCTAACAGTAGACACGGTCTAGAACTCTGCATTTTCATCGTAATACTCCCAATCCTGACCTGCAACTGTTGGTGGGAGAATTGCAAGGGTGAGTACATGTCGTACTCAGCAAGTGTGGAAAGTATGACATGTAGCTGATTCAAATGACAAATATAATAATGGCTAAGTGCTGAAATGTACATTAAAACATTTGAAAAGCAACATAATATATGTATGTGAAATAATCCCATCATATCCATCATACTGACATAATAAGGAATCATATCCAATTATTGCTATCATCATCATTATCCATGTCCAGTTACCATAACTCAAATTCATATCCATAAACATAAGCCATAAAACATCCATAACCATTACCAAACCATAACCATCCCGAATACCAAGTACCTTCTAATCATGGAAGTTTCCAGTGCTCATAACCGGGAGCACGACTATCATGATAGTTTTATTAGACTCTGCAGAGTTTGTACACTTTACCCACTTGTTTGTGATTTCATCACCCGTCGGCGACTAAAGAACCTCCCTTATGCCAATTACACTTCCTTTGGTGTATGGCCAAGAGATCACAAAATAGCCTTTATAAAGGGATTACTAGCCTATTTAGACCCCACTGAGGTTTCACCGGTGGTGATGCCTCCAAATGAGCACATCTTCAACCAAGGGCCCCCTCTTAAGCTATTCGGATCCCAGGGTACTCCCACCAATCATAAACAAACCCAATCCGACTACCCCTTCCCCAAGCATCCTTAATGGTCCAAATAGCACTGGCAAAGCCCTAATTAACCAGCTACGCCGCACCCATACTTGGCCTCGTGGTGGCACTGTAGTCCTGGCTTATTCTCGCATGAATCGGTCCTTAGATCTAAAGCAAGCAAACCACCATAACATCCACCCATCCACATACTAGGCTTGCTTAGATCACCCAATACCACATCATATTAACCAGTTCATGTTAATCAAATCTAATAAATGCATAATTAAGGTAAGTGGTATAGTTGTTTTCCCATCCCAATTAATTAAGCGAGGCAAAAAGGGTAAAAAGCCCATCCTGACTCTCTACCATGAATTCCAAGTGACAAGGGTGGTCAAACAAATCTAGTAAACTTCCTACCATAGGATTTCCCATCAAATTGACACAAGCATGTATGTTTGCAAACAAAATATTTACTTTAAAAATAGGATCAATATGCTTCAAGGACACTTGCCTTGCTCTTGGGATTGGTTTGGGTCAAAGCCTTCAAACTCTTGGTGCTGGATCCTCCGCGACACTCTCTAGCGTGAATCCATCTAAACCGCACAATAAATATACAAGACAAGAATTACAATCAATAGATGCACATATATTACTCAATATGACATGATATGCATGATTAATGCAATCGTGAAACAAAACTAGTTAATAAGTTGTTAATAATGTTCATTAATCAATTAAAATGGTTATTAAGAAGTATACACAGGTTTGGAGTTGATTCGAAACAATTTTAGAAATAATTCAACATAATTTAACTAGGAAAATCGGACTAGTCCTCTAGGGACCGGACAAGTCCGATCTTCGTAGAACTGGCGGACTAGGGTTTTCTAAATCGACGTGAATTTGGGGAAACGGGGTTGAATTCACGTAAGGAAAAGGAAGTAGAAGGTATACCAGGTGTCTAAGACTCCAAAGAATCAAGGGTTTTGGAGGTAACACTTGAATCTTGATGATCTAGGGTTGATGAAGAACTTGATGGTGAATTGTTGACGAAGAATGCGAAGTTGATGGAGATCTTGATCCTCTTTCGTTTCCTCCTCTTCTTCTTCTTGCTCTAGATCTCTTTCTCCCTCCTTGGTGGCGGCTATCCACGAGCTAGGGTTTGGGTGTGATGGAAAAGTGGCAAATAGATGTCAAGCCAAGGGGTGGGGTTGTTTATATAGAGGTGGAGGCTAGGGTTAGACGGATTTCGAGTGTGAGATGAGTAGGGGCTGGTTTAGAGTCCCACATGGGATCTAAAAGGGTTAGGCACGACGTCGCTAGGCCCACTTAACGTGAAACCCAAGAAACAAGTCCTAAAACAAAAGATCAACTCGGAGTCACGATTTACCACACAAGTCCGCAAAAGGGCCGAACTAGTCCGAAGTTGAATAGAGAGATATCGGACAAGTACGAACTGGACATCGGACAAGTCCGAACTTATCCAGAGGGAATAAATAGACAAGTCTGGCCAAAATCGGACAAGTTCGACTTTAGTCAGAGGGAAAAACAGACAAGTCCGCTGGAATACCGAACAAGTCCAAGGACTTAGCAAATTTTCAAGGAATTGGAACATCGGATTAGTCCGCACTGGACCGGACAAGTCCGAAAGTGTCCAAAGGGAAAAACAAACTACTCCGCAGCAAAACGGACAAGTCCGATGGAAGTAAGAGAGAAATCGGACTAGTCCGCACCAAAACCGGACTAGTACGCACTTCCCAGAATTCTTAAGTGCGGTTTTGTTCCTAATTCATTTTAAACTTATTCCTTTTCATGTGGATTAATGTTAGACATGTATATGAACTTATGCAATGCATGATGCATGAAAATGAGGGTGTCACAAACCTACCCCCCTTAAAATGAATCTCGCCCTCGAGATTCGACGCGAAAGAGAAGAGCTAGGGAAATTCCTTCTTGAGATCATCCTCCAACTCCCATGTTGCTTCCGAATCTATATGATGCTTCCATTGTACTTTGCAACATCAAATAACCTTGTTTCTTGTGACTCTTTCCTTGATTTCCAAGATTTTGAGCGGTTGCTCGACATAAGTCAAATCTGCCTCTAGTTCCAGTTCTTCCATTGGCACTTGTTCTTCTGGCACCCTTAAACACTTCTTGAGCTGGGAAACATGAAAGACATCATGGACATATGAAAGATGAGGTGGCATCTCCAACCTATATGCTACCTCTCCTCTTTTGTCCAAAATCTTGAATGGCCCAATATAGCGATGTGCTAGCTTGCCTTTTATGTTAAACCTCTTATGACCTCTCATTGGTGACACCTTGAGGTATACGAAGTCTCCCACTTCAAAGGCTAGTTTCCTCCTCCTATTGTCCGTATAGCCTTTTTGCCTTGATTGAGCAGCCCTCAAGTTTTCACAAATAATCTGAACTTGCTTTTCATCTTCTAGCAACACATCCGGACCAAATACTTGAGTTTCTCCTGTCTCATTCCAAAATAAAGGTGTCCTACACTTCCTTCCATATAGTGCTTTGTATGGTGACATTTTCAAGCTTGCTTGGTAGCTATTGTTGTATGAAAACTCCGCATATGGCAAGCTCTTGTCCCAAATTTTCCCATGCTTCAAAGCACAAGCTCTTAGCGTATCCTCAAAAATCGGATTGGTCCTCTCAGTTTCTCCATCCGTTTGAGGGTGATATGCTGAGCTGAAATTCAACCTTGTTCTCAATGCTTCATGCAATTTTTGCCAAAACCTGGAGGTAAATTGAGAACCTCTGTCTGACATTGTCCTCTTTGGAACTCCATGCCGGCACACAATATGCTCCAATATTTCGGCCAATTGTCTAGCTGTATACTTGGTCTTGACAGGGATCAAACGAGATGACTTGGTCAACCGACCCACGATTACCCAAATTGAGTCATAACCGGACTGAGTACGCGATAAACTAACTATGAAGTCCATTCCAATTTCTACCCACTTCCATTCTGGGATCTTCAATGGCTGCAATAATCCAGGTGGTCTTTGATGTTCCGCCTTAACTCATTGGCACACATCACACAATGCTACATATTCAGCTATATCCTTTTTCATGCTAGCCCACCAATAACACATCTTCAAGTATTTGTACATCTTTGTACGACTGGGGTGAATTGAGTATGGCGAGTCATGTGTCTCTTTTAATATTGTCTCCCGAATATGCTTAACATTAGGCATGACAATCCTTTTTCCCAGCCATAAGGTACCACATTCGTCCTCATCAAATCTGAATTCTCTCCCCTCTTGGGTCCTTTCCTT
This sequence comes from Tuctoria greenei, assembly GCA_036927565.1. Classification (NCBI taxonomy): domain Eukaryota; kingdom Viridiplantae; phylum Streptophyta; class Magnoliopsida; order Poales; family Poaceae; genus Tuctoria; species Tuctoria greenei. The sequence goes on along the minus strand of JAYESD010000006.1, from coordinate 90,664,732 downwards.
GATTTCTTGGATTTCCTCATCTTTTGTTTGACCCTCTCAAATTTCTCACTCCAAATTCGTATTTTACTCCATCATCCCCATCTCATTTACAAATCCAAGGTTTAACCGTTCAAACTCCTTGCATAACTCGGATGGCAGCTCTCGAACTGTGAGTTGCTGGCTTACTCCCTTCGGATTCAAAGCATCGACCACTACATTAGCCTTCCCCGGGTGATAGTTGATCCCCAAATCATAATCCTTGACGAGCTCCAACCATCTTCTTTGCCTCAAATTCAGATCCGTTTGTGTGAAATTATACTTAAGACTCTTATGTTCTGTATAAATTTCACACCTATGTCCAACGATATAATGTCTCCAAATCTTCAATGCATGTACCACGGCTGCAAGTTCCAAATCATGCTTCGGGTAATTCTTCACATGTTTCTTCAATTGCCTTGATGCGTAGGAAACCACTTGACCTTCTTGCATGAGCACACATCCAAGTCCTTGTCTTGATGCATCACAATAAATATCGAAGCTCTTGCTCACATCCGGCAATACCAAAACTGGGGCTATTGTTAACCTTTTCTTCAACTAAACTATTTTGACAAGCCTCAGTCCATCGGAAAGCCTTTCCTTTAATTAGCAATTCCTTCATTGGCTTGGCTATCTTGGAAAAATCCTTGATGAACCTACGATAATATCTAGCCATCCCAAGAAAACTCCGGATCTCTTTTACATTGCGGTGGCTCCCGCTTTAGCACATCCCTCACCTTCCTGGGTCAACCGATACTCCTCCTCCCGAGATGATATGACCCAAAAATGACACCTCTTTCAACCAAAACTGTCACTTACTAAACTTGGCATACAACTGATGCTCCCTCAATTTCTGCACCATGAGCCTCAAGTGTTCCTCATGTTCCTTCTCATCCTTCGAGTAGATCATAATGTCGTCAATGAACACCACTACAAACTTATCCAAGTACTCCATGAAGACCTTATTCATGAGGTACATAAAGTAGGCAGGCACATTTGTCAATCCAAAGGACATCACAGTGTACTCATAGGATCCATATCGTGTTCTGAACGCGGTCTTGGGTATGTCCGATGGTATAATCTTTATTTGAAAGTATCCTGACCTAAAATCAATATTGGACAAGACACAAGTATCCTTCATCTGATCAAACAAGTCTTCTATGCATGGCAAGGTGTACTTGTTCTTGATGGTCACCTCATTGAGAGCTCGGTAGTCTACACACATTCTTTGGGATCCATCCTTCTTGTCCACAAATAGAATGGGCGCTCCCCAAGGTGAAGAGCTTGGGTGAATAAAACCCTTATCTAGTTGCTCTTGAATTTGCTTCTTAAGCTTCGCTAATTCCTTAGGAGGCATCCTATATGGCTTCTTAGCTATAGGTGCAGTTCTAGGTATTAAATCAATAACAAATTCAATGTCTTGATCAGGTGGCATACCTGACAACTCATCCAAAAATTCGCACACCACTGGAATCTCCTCAATTGCAGCACCATCCATATGATTCAGCTCCAATTGCTTTGGTGCGTGTTGAGATGCTTCAAATTCTATGATGATCCCTTCCTCATTGATCAACTTCACCGTCTTCGTGGCACATTCGATGACTCCATTGTACTTCCTCAACCAGTCCATACCAAGTATAATGTCCAGTCCTTGAGAATCCAAAACAATGAGGTTGGCGGAGAAGTCTACCCCGCTTATTCTAAGGCTTACTTTTGGACATACTATATTTGTCCTCATCTCTCCTCTAGGAGACTTAACCAATAGAGTAAACTTCATATGAGAGATAGGCAAACTATACTTGGCAACATATTTCGATGCAATGAATGAATGCGATGCTCCAGAATCAAATAACATAGTCACCCGATTGGAGTTTGCGAGAAACATACCAATCACCACGTCATCTACTTGTTGAGTATCCTCCATAGAGACATGGTTCATGTTGCCGCGAGCAAGATTCTGCTGTCCACAGTTCCCTTGCGACTGTCCTCCATTGGGTCTTGGTTTTTGTCTTGGTGCGTTGCTTCCTTGACCAAGGCCTGACTTAGGACATTGATGTGCAAAGTGTCCAGCTTCTCCACAAGTATAACACTTCTTTGCTGCACCAGAATTTGGACAGACTTGATTCTGAACATTTGCACCAGGAAAATTAGCACGAGGTGCAAAAGGCATTGGAGGCCTAGGTGCTTGCATGACAGGGCGCTGCTGTACAAACTGAGTTGGGCGCGGTGCATATCCAGGGCGATGAGCAAGCACAGAAGAGCTGAAATATGGCACATTTGGTGGCGCAAAGCGAGGGCGCACATTACTTCTTTGTTCTCCTCCTCATCATTGCCACCCCTCTGGTTGCGAGTCCTCACCATCTGAAGAAAAGCAAGAGATAAGAATTTAGAAGACGTCCCCAACTATATGCATCAAGGGATATGAAACTAAACAACTAACTATACTAGCCTACATGGACATGGCAATGCTAAAACATCCCAAAATCCTCTATTAAGCACACAAGCAAACACTATATAGCAAACAACACACCAAACAAGAACACATTAGTTCCTGAGTGCTCCTATGTGCTCTAAAGTGTCCATTCTATCTAGGCTGCATCCTACGGTCAACCTGTGGCTCTGATACCAATTTGCGACACCCGGTTCCAAAAATGAACCAAGTGAACGCATATGTGTGCCCAGGACGTTCAACACACATACACGAGTGCATTCACAAATGGATATACAAAAAATTACCACAAAACAAGATTAATTAACCATTTTTGTTACACAATTCACATTATCCACGGATACAAGCTCTAATAAAAATTTAAGGACAAGTTTCAACTAATGCAGCGGAAATAAACTAAACTGAGCAAACTAAGCAGCTAAGCAAATTAGGTACAGCGCAGCTCCAACACTCCCCAGGCAATGCTGACGGTAGACACGGTCTAGAACTCCGCATTATCATCGTAATACTCCCAATCCTGACCTGCAACTGTTCGTGGGGGAATTGCAAGGGTGAGTACATGTCGTACTCAACAAGTGTGGAAAGTATGACATGTAGCTGATTCAAATGATGAATATAATAATGGCTAAGTGCTGAAAAGTACATTAAAACATTTGAAAAGCAACATAATATATGTATGTGAAATAATCCCATCATATCCATCATATTGACATAATAAGAAATCATATCCAATTATTGCTATCATCATCATCATTATCCATGTCCAGTTACCATAACTCAAATTCATATCCATAAACATAAGCCATAAACCATCCATAACCATTACCAAACCATAACCATCCCGAATCCCAAGTACCTTCTAATCATGGAAGTTGTCCAGGTGCTCATAACCGGGAGCACGACTATCATGATAGTTTTATTAGACTCTGCAGAGTTTGTACACTTTACCCATGTGTTTGTGATTTCATCACCCGTCAGCGACTAAAGAACCTCCCTTATGTCAATTACACTTCCTTTGGTGTATGGCCAAGAGATCACAAAATAGCCTTTACAAAGGGATTACTAGCCTATTTAGACCCCACTGAGGTTTCACCGGTGGCGATGCCTCCAACTGAGCACATCTTCAACCAAGGGCCCCCTCTTGAGCCATTCGGATCCCAGGGTAGTCCCACCAATCATCAACAAACCCAATCCGACGACCCCTTCCCCGAGCATCCTTAATGGTCCAAATAGAACTGGCAAAGCTCTAATTAATCAGTTATGCCGCACACATACTTGGCCTCGTGGTGGCACTCTAGTCCTGACTTATTCTCGCATGAACCGGTCCTTAGATCTAAAGCAAGCAAACCACCATAACATCCAACCCATCCACATACCAGGCTTGCTTAGATCACCCAATACCACATCATATTAACCAGTTCACATTAATCAAATCTCATAAATGCATAATTAAGGTAAGTGGTATAGTTGTTTTCCCATCCCAATTAATTAAGCAAGGCAAACAGGGTAAAAAGCCCAACCCGACTCTCTACCATGAATTCCAGGTGACAAGGATGGTCAAACAAATCTAGTAAACTTCCTACCGTATGATTTCCCATCAAATTAACACAATCATGCAGGTTTGCAAACAAAACATTTACTTTAAAAATAGGATCAATATGCTTCAAGGACACTTGCCTTGATCTTGGGATTGGTTCGGGTCAAATCCTTCAAACTCTTGGTGCTGGAGATCCTTCGCGGTACTCTCTAGCCCAAATTCATCTAAATCGCACAATAAACATACAAGACAATAATTACAATCAATAGATGCACATATATTACTCAATATGACATGATATGCATGATTAATGCAATCGTGAAGCAAAACTAGTTAATAAGTTGTTAATAATGTTCATTAACCAATTACAATGGTTATTTAGAAGTCTACACAGGTTTGGAGTTGATTCGAGGAGTGGAAGCCGAGGTGGTGAAGCTGCACAACGTAGAAGTCTAGCAGCATCAGCAGGAAGCTTGAAAATGGTGGGATGAGCCCCACCATAGCATAGGACACGAAGTAAACAATCTTGTTAGGATTCTCCTTCTTGAAGGGAACTTGCTGGTACGAATCCTGTTTTTGAAGGAGTCGCTCGACCACCCCATGTAGGTGCGTACTCTCTTCAAGTCTTCATCCTTCTTGATCCGGCTCCGAGGAAGTCCCAACTCCATCGCCGCAAAGTGGAGCAAAGGAGGAAGAAAGATTTCAAAAGTGGAGGGATCTAAGCGCAATGTCAAATGAAGGCATAAAGAGTTCTCTCCCTCTGCAAAGTTCCCTCTTTAGTAAGGCTCCGCAATGCTTGGATGGAAACCGCGTCGAGATCAAGATTTCATTTCAAAAGATTACCCCGCCAATGACAAATGGGCCCGGGTCCACTCGGCGGAATAGTCGAAGTTATCACACCAGGTTAACCGTTGTCATGATGGGAAGTTGGAGGCTCGAGGCCGGCGGCTTGATAGGACGCTCGGAACCAATACGAGTTTCATATTAGGAACCGGCGACCTTCAATTGCATGAGATCTACATGCTAGGATCTCACCTGCCGCGTCAAGGAGAGCCACATGGTGATGATTTAACTGCAGACCGTCGCCCCAATGGCCCATGAAAAGACCTTTGAAGCTGCAGCGCGGGAATCGAAGATGGCCCCACTTTTGGCAGAATAATTTCACCCAAAGGGTTTCTCCTAGAGGTGGACCCGGGGGTCACTGTCGGTACCCTGCGTACCGCGTACCCCACAATACTGCAAGTAAATTCACAGACTTCCACTTGTTCGAGTTGAAGACCTCCAAAGGCTACACATGTCCCGCAACACTGGACCCGCCTCCCTCATTCGGAAAGCTCCAGCACTGCCACGTGTAACGCAGGGCCGAACCTAACCCACTGTATAGGGAAGCTCCGGTCATGCCACGTGTCCAGTGACCCTGGACCTAACCCCCGGTAGAGGGAAGCTCCAGTGCTGCCACATGTATAGCAGCTCCGAACCTGCCTCCCCACAGAGGGAAGCTCTAGAGCTGCCACGTGTTGAGCCTCTGGACCTAAGCCTGCAACAGGAAGACTGTCGGATCTCCAATGGCGCGAACATTCAAGGGGTAGTTAAAGCAGCCGTTACAAGACCTGATTACATGTCATTAATGCTATGTTAATGACATACGATCAAAAGACTATTAATACCTGTAACGCTGCCATTAAGACACGTTATCACCCTGTTAACTACACTTAATACATGTAGATCATGTATAGGTGATCGAATATCGCCGGAGCCACCTGTCGGGCTAGGCTAACATTGTAACGGCCAGTTCTTGGACTATAAATAGACTGCGTTGCACGAGCAGAGAAAAAAAAGCTCACACGCACACAAGCATACACGCACTTATACAATCAACAACCACCCCGTAGAGTAGGGTATTATGCTCAGGCGGTCCGAACCACGTAAAATCATCTGTCTCACTGTCTCATTCATAATCTTATGCGCACCTCAACCGAATACGAACCTCCGCGGACTAGCTTTAGTAGTACCGGGGGAAGTGTTGATCGCACACTTCAACAACTACTTAGTTATCATACATCTGTAGTATGTAAGCTTGTTATAGTGTGCACTTAGGTGTCCAGAGCTCTAGCTTTGCCACTGATCTAAGGGCCGAAATTTCTGCTTGCAGGATTGCAGAAAAGTGCTGCTTGCACAGTAGTCTGTGTCTAGACAGTGTTAGCCTCTGTTTTGCCCGTGCGGCTTTCTCCTTGCGCAGGTATAGCTTGCACTGTTCTTCTTGCCAGACGCGGCTCCCCGGCCAGTCCGACGGATGCTCTTCTCCTTGGTGTCCCTCACCTCACTGCCATCGGCCGATGAATCACCGCTATGATCACTTCCTTTGGACGCGCTGCTCACCCTGTGTCGCGGCTCACCTCCCTGCCCTCCACCAAAGACACGTTGTGCCATGCTTCCTCCTTTGATCGTGCCACACCGCTCGTCTCCCTGCCCTCCGCCCACGATGCGTCGCGCCATGCTACTCGCCTCATGGTGCTCCACCGAAGGGGTGCAGGGTGCTCCACCATGACAAAGTGGGGATGGGGACAAAGGGCAAGACACTCTCGTACGCGGAGGCAGCCCAGCCCGTCGTCCTCTTCTCCCATCGGCGGCGGCTGCATCCTATTGTTCGTCCGGTAGGGTGGAGGAGGTGGAAGGGGAGGCTGGAAGCGAAAAGCAGGGAGACACAAGAGACAGGGGAAGTGGTGGCCAGGCTCATTCGAGATGGTCTACCGGCCACCACCGCGTCCTGTTGGCGCGGCGTCAGGAGGGGGAGACCTGACGGCGTGGCAATGAGTCCGATGGTTCAGTTCATGGCGGCGACATCTCAGACGAGGGTGGATCATGCTTGGGCACAGCGGCGTGGTGGTGCCTGTGCCCGTATGAGGATTATTCGTCCCTCCAGCTGGTACTTGGCGCGGTAGAAGTCGTTGCACCGATTTTAGAGCAGCACGACAACGCACTTGACGTGAAAGAAGGTGCTCGAGATCAGCATGAACCAAGGCTTGCCGGGATACCAGGTGAACGACACAGGCTCCGTGTGACCATGTCGCGCGACAGTTCAATGGCGATGACGCCCACACTGTAGCCCATGCCACCGAGGTTGTAGTTGAGGATGGCCCCGCACATTTTGTTGTGGTTGACGATCATGGCGGAAAGCAAGGGCGTCAGGTTGAAAGGGCTGCAGTTGACTATGAGCACGTCAATGTCCTTGGGGCGAATGCAACACCAGTCGAAGAGCTCGTTGAGTGAAGTGAACATGGAAGTGGAGGCCTCAGCTCGGCCCTCCTTCATGGTGGTGCAGTTGACAATGGGCTCGGACCCTCACCACGACATGTAGACACATCACCAACGCTGGACTTCGCAAGCAGCCGCAAGGTCTTCGATGGAATGGTTAAGTGACTAGCAGTTAACAGACAGGATATGCCATCCATTCCTATCCCTTTTCGTCCCTCCAATCAAACAAAAAATACGGCTCATTCTATCCCTTCAATCAAACATAAAAATGGGATCGTCTCATCCTTAAAAGGAGGAAGAATTCAACCCGTCCCACATTGTCTCCCAACCAAACACACTTTTAGTGTCAATGAAGTTAGTGCTGCACTGTAATCCAACTTTCCCATGGACAATTTGAATTAGAATACACACTTACAATATTCAAGTGCAAACAATTTCTACCCTATCTCCTGTAACTTATTTGTAACAATAATTTTCCAAACTTGAACACAATGTAAGAAACCCAAATAGGAGACAAAGATGGGCGACGCACTCAAAGGCGACGTCTCTGATAATGTTAAGTGAGACAAGCCCGCTTCAGCGAGGATATGACATGGCTCGGCTAAAAGTAAAAGGAGACGCGTTAAAACAAAGCCCGTCTCTGTTAAATTGGTACCCGAGACACGCTATCCTCTCTGAAAAGTGAGAGACACGCATAAAACACAACACATCTCCTATGACCGACGTCTCCCTCTCCTCTGCTAAAAGAGAGTCACGCTCCAATTGAAAGTGTGTCTCCGGTTCCTCACATCACCTCTAGCTTCGTGATTTCTTGCTTTGGTTCACTGTTGATATCACACATCACTGAACTCAGAGCACATTCTAACTTGATACCTGAATGTAATCAAATCCTTCCTTATGATACCTGAGGAACACGATGAACACACCAAACATTCATTCATTCACACAGTTGAAGAACACATAAGATAATATTCAATCATATAGATAAACAAATATAGAATTCATTCATTAACAATATTTAGAAAACAAAAGCTACTAAAAACAATAAAGAAAAACTAAATCCTCCTCCTCCTCCTCGTCCTCTGGCAGCGATTCTGGCACTGGTGCAACAGGAGCCTGGGCCGGCTGCTCCGGCTGCGCCGGCTGCACCGACGGTGCAACCCCGTGAACGAGGTTGCTCTTCGTCGCCTCCACCAGGTTTCTGCGGCCCTCGGGGCCAAGCACCTGGGCCATCGTCTCGAACAAAATGTCGAGATGATCGGCCACCCCCATGAGAGCGAAGAGGTAGTGGCCGATGGTACCCATTCCAGTAAGTTGTGGAAGGGTACCCAGACCCAACGAACTCATGACACGTGACATATTGTTGTACGCCTCTTGAGCCATAAGGAGGCGCTGCTCGGTGTTGAACCTCTCGAGGTGTAAGACCTATGTGTGCTGAATACATTGGTTTGTAGTGAATACACTTGGATTTGATGATAAAAGTTTTAAATATCACCAAAACACCTTTTTATCAAGGTCCGACTCTAGCTCTGAGCTACAGCAAGGTCCGAAGGTAGGTCCGTCTTGTTTTGGGTAGCTCCGGTTACGTTCGATGCTAGGTCCAACTAGCTTTGGTTAGCTCCGGTGAGCTTTATCTTTAGCTCTGGTATGTCTTTGATAGTTCCTGCATATATTTGATAGCTCCGGAATGCTTTTGCTAAGCTCCGACGTACTTTTCTAGCTCTGGTTTTGGGTTGACTAGTTTTGACTAGTTTTTGGTAAGCTCCGGTGCTAGGTCCTGCTAGTTTTGTAAGCTCTGGCGGGAGCTTGGTTGTACTAGTTTTGGTAAGCTCCGGCGCTAGATTCTACTAGCTTTTGTTAGCTCTGGCTCAAGCTCCGGGTTGCTCTGGCAAGGTCCGTAACTTGACCGTAGTGCTTCTGCTTTTCATTTGCAATGTTTCGTACTTTCTTTACAATGTTGAAAAGTTTGCTTAGTATTCTTTTACTAAGTTTTTGGTGCGTTTTGGATGATATGGCTGATATCGTTTTGCTATGCTTTGCAACATGCTTATGTGAGGTTCTCACGTAGGGTGTTGTGTTCGGAACTAACTTGAGTCAAGTCGAGGACTTGGGCTCGTATGGATTGTTTGTTTATTCATGTGTAGGTGTTGCTTGAGTTCAAGTCATGGCTGGTGACAGGATCCATTGGACTAGTCTCAGGGAGGAGATGAGGTTCCAACAACCAAATTCAGGAGGAATTGTGGTTGAGCTGATCAGGAGGTCGCGCAGGATGATTGAATCAAGGGCAGTGCATATGAAGGTTACTGAACATTGAAGGAAGGTGTTCGAATGTATGCATGCGGTCCATGACGTGGCAACATGGTTCCGAAGATGGGATAAGGAAGGAAAGATCTGGTTGGAAGGATCAGATCATAACGGTTGATGACTTTGGCTGCGGCGGAGTCGGTTATGGCTCGGTATGGAAAGTATCGAGTTGGTTATGATAGGATTTCGTGTGGGTCACGAATTTGAGTTGTTTAGGAATGTGGGATACGTTCCTAAGGTGTTTGGAAGTCTTAATATTGTTTCTATCTGCGAATAGGAAGATCTTGAGTGGTTATGGAAAGTTCCGATTTGTGATCGGAGTAGGATTGGAGTCCTAGTTGAGATTGGGTTGGCCTAAGGGCTGGTTATATAAGCAAGGGAGCCCAGAGCTCGTGGTGCACGACTTTGGGGGCTGTTCCTCTTGTGTTCTATTGAATAAAATTCATAGTTTGAAGGAACTTTTGTGCCTTGTTCGTCCGACTTATTCCAGACAAGTTTTACTCGTCGAGTTTCTGGACAGCACTACGTTTCATCGGTGGTTTTATCATAACTCGAGTTTTACAGATCCAATTGACGTGATTATTTTTCGGTTGTCTTCACAACTTGATTATCTATCATATGTCAAAATTTCACGGTCATTGGATTTGTGGTTTCTGATCTACACGAGTTTCATTGCAGTGTTCCAGAACTGTTTTTCTCGGGTAGGACAGATTGACCATTGTTTGATCTTTTAATCATAACTTGAGTTTTTCTCGTCGGATTTGAGTGATTCTTTTTGTGTTGTATTCGTGACTTGATTCTCTCTGATATCCATCACTTTTGTCACGGTGAGACACATTTAGATTAGTCTCACACACGATTTTTTTAAGAGATCGTTTTTCTGCCGAAAGGGTTTGGGGTGTAATTGTTTCCGCTGTGTAAGATTTTTAAATCTACCATTCACCCCCCTCTGGTAGCTTTTCACGTGCTCTTCGATCCTACACGATGGAGATGCAACACATTTTCTTGCACAGTGGCTCCCTCAGAGGGCTTGGCGGCGGAAGGTCGGCCATGGTGGTGGTGGGTCGTCGGGGCAGAGAAGACGAAGAAAAGAAGAGGATTCAAAGTGAGCGACGCGCTTGTGGAGAACTCACTGGTGATGGTGTGTCTTAAATAAGGTCCGTGCGGAGTCGTCGAGGGAGCAGTTGGTTTCCCATGCATTGATGGAACGATGGGACACATCGATACTGCCTCAGGGAAACAAAAGGTCGTGCACGGACGTCGCACGCATCACTGCACCACGCCGCCAAAATTAAGTTCTCCGCAGACCTTGTGCTGCACGTCTCTCTTTGGACTATGGAAGACACGCTTTAGATTAACGTGCGTCTCTCTTTGTTATAGCGTGTATCGCATTTATCTCCCTCGTCTCTTCGTCTCTTTGACAATGGAAGACGCTCTTTAACTTAACGCGTGTCTCACATTTATCTTCTCGTCTCTTCTTTGCCTCTGGTGCTCCTTTATTACTAATCGACCAACAGTCCTTTACTAATCGACCAACTTCAGTGCGACCGCCTACTCTGTTCGCCATCGCCGTTGTCGTCGTCATCGCCGTCCTCGTCGTCGTCATCGTCGCCGTCCTCCTCGTTATCGTCACTATTCATCGCTGCTATCAGCTTGGCGTGTAGCTGACTGAAGGAGGAGCGCTTGGCGTGGCTCAAGAATCATCCCCATGTATGTACATATGGCACACTGGTCGCATAGTTGTATATATGTATATCTGCAATATACTGGTGAACTTAACATCAGTTTAGTTTTTCCGTCTGCGTAAGGTTTCTCTACGAAGCCTGAATGGGAGATTTATTGAAGTGACAGTGCATTGTCCCCAGTAAAGAAGGGGTAAGTCATGAAGAACAAGCACAAGATGAGTTTAACTTTCGTCCTCCTATTAATGAATTTCCTTTGTAGACTGACTGGGAAGGTGGTTACTACCCCTGATAATCTCCTTCTAAGAGGACTATCCATTGCTGCCTCGAAGATGTGCTTTTCCATGTGGTTTCTTCCACCCAAATGTCCATCGCTCAGGAGCACTCTACATTGGGATTCTCGATCAAGAGACTGTAAGATAGACCTATTTTGCTCATGTAATTAGTAATTGTCGCTAAACTTATTTGAACTAGTTTCTTATGTTGCTTAAATTGATATTTCATAGGGGTGGTGCACTGGTTTTACAATCAAAACTATACTACTTGAAGTTCAGCGTTTGCTGCATCAGCCAAATGCGCCCAATGTTGAAAATGATTGCTATAATCTACTTATCAAGGTTAGACACTTTGTCTTAGTGACCAATGTAGGTTATTCATTCCCCCTTCGACATTCGTCAATTTAAAGAATGCCAATATTTTCAGTATCCTGGGCAATATAAGAGACGTGTTCAGGAGCAAGCTGGACGATACAGTTTAGATTGATCGATGGGAGCTTTAGGAATAAGTTTAGAGGGCACGCAATGTATGAACTATGAAATTCATTGAGTTGCAAATTATCTCTGAATTGCAATGTCATTGCACTTGTTTATCCCTGAATTCCTAATCCATGAATTGCATGTCATTGCGTTCGTTTATCCCTGCAACGTTCACGATATCGTGCGAGTGGTAATGTGAAGAGTGCATGAGAGACGAACTTTGGAAAGGCGCGTCTCAGATACTTGACATCTGGCAAAAGGGAGACGGTCCTTACATGGGCTTGTCTCCGATTTGTTCCGAAGATCTTTTGTCCCACCTCGTAAAGCTGAGGACATTGCAACGATTGTATAAGGCATTGCGCACAGTTACAAGTTGGAAACGTTGGAATGTCCTGGATGTTGTTCTGGCTTCAGCACACCGTGGCGCATCTAGGACACTCCAGCGTGTCTGGGGCCACAAAATGATGCGAGATGCGCCTTTCAGTGGCTCGTCTCCGATTTACACCGGGGTGTTCGGGACATCAAAATAATGAGAGATGCGGCTTAAATTTGCACGTCTCCCATTTATGCCGAGAATTTTTGCCCATCGCGTGCTCTCTCCCAGCATTTGGCGAAAATTTTTAACTGTCGCGTGCTCTCTCGACCTATAAACCGCAAATCTTGAGCACGCCGCCGCCGTCGACCCCGACCTTCGCGTCATCAGAGAGTTGAGCACGCTGGAGCATGCTACCTCGTCCCCAATCCCCAGAGCACGCCGCTGTCGTCCCTCTTTCTCAACTCGCTCTTCGTCATTGTCGCACTGCAGGCATCGACCCCTACCCCGCCGTCAACCCCGACCTTCGTCATCAGAGAGTTGACCACGCTAGAGCACGCCGCCTCGTCCCCTGTCCCCAGATCACGCTACCGCCTTGACCCCGACCTCGGTAATCGGTATGAGCACGCCGCCACCTTCACATAAGTTGAAATGTTCTCCCTGTCCCCAGAGCATGCCGACCTGCTGTCATCAGAGAGTTGAGGAACCTTCACTCCGGCACCTCCGCCAGCTCATCACGGAGCAGGCCGCCGCGTCCCCTGTCCCCAGAGCACGCTGCCACCTAGAACCTGCCCTCAAAGCGTGCATTCCAGTGATTTTATTGAATTTGAGGATGTCCAATGAAAGCTCATCGTTAATGAAGTCATTGATCCAAAGGGAGAATTTTCATTACGGTATACATTCGTCTTCCTTGTTTATGTCCAATGCAGAAGTAATGTATTTGTTTGGACTATCAATGTATAATAAATTCTGATTCGCAAACCGTTGAAACCGCAGGAACTGTGGTCGACACTAGCATTTGCCATCCAACTGAAAATTTGATTTCTAGCTCTGTAGCCATGTTGGAATCCAGTTACCTATACGATAATTGGTGATTCTCTCACGAGTTTTTGATACCAGGCTATAAAAGCATCAGTGGAATGTAAATTGTTTGTTTTTTTAGGGGACAAGCACACCAACTCAGTACCATGTCCTTTACCATGAGAACAATTTCTCTGCTGATGCCTTGCAGATGCTCACCAACTGCATGTGCTACAAGTAAGCCATGTTCTCCATTCACTAATAGTTCCTGTGTTTATTACAATTGTATACCAACTTGTTCTTGTGTTTATTACAGTTGAATTTTAGGATGCCTCAGTCGGAGCATTAGAGGCTATGAAGGCTCATCATCAATAAAGTCATTGATCGGGAGAATTTTCATTACGGTATACATGATTAGATGATGATAGTTATGATGTGTGTAATTAGTTACATTGTAATCAGGATGAACAGTCTTTGTTGTGTAATTAGTATACTTGATAACCACAATTGACACTTTGGTAATATTTGATTGGTCATTATAATTTAACGTGTGATAATTTTGGCTATACATATGTTCATGAACAGTATGTTGCTGACACTGGTAATACGGCTACCAAATCCTGGCTAGCTTCTAATAGTAGTGAATGTAAACAATCTGCGACGAGCTGTAGCAGAGAGCGTCTCGGATAACCTACATAAAGGAGACAAGCTTCAATAAAGCCCGTCTCACATAAGCTAATGAATCTGCGACGCGCTACATAATAGAGCGTCTCAGATAGTCAATATATCTGCAACGTGGTTTGTCAGGTCTGTCACGCTTGTAAGCTGGTGGGCGAAGCGCACCAACGACGTCTCCAATGACACCATAAAGATAATCTATTATGAAAAAAAGAAAGGAGACACTCTTCCTTTGAGCGTGTCTCGCACCTAGTTCGATCATCTACACGCCTTGAAGCCCGTCTTTGATGCCACCGTAATGCGAGACGCGATGACGGAGACGCACAGTTTGTTCGTCTCCCTTCTTCGTTCGGGCCCGTCTCGTATGAGCCTTTCTTACTTAGTGGAATTTAGGACCTATTTATGCACGTATAGACATAGATCGGTTCATTACTCATTACTTCTATTTTAGCTTCTTGCGTTGAAATACTTCTGATCGTGTGGGTGTACAAATATTAAGTGTTGATTATATTCGACTGAATATTATTTTAATATGATGAATTTTAATATTATGTTCTCATATGACGTGATATATATAAAAATTGTTTCGGTAATAATTTTTCATGTCTGTCTGATATCGAGGGTTTCCGATGATGGATTCGTCTCCGAAATATCTGACATATTTGATACCAAATCTGTTTCCAAAATTGGTATATGGATATGAAAACAATTTAGCCTTTTAACCATCCATATCCATCTATTTTCATGCCTACTTATCATAGTGTATGGTATATCACAAGTGCAATTTAAGGAACATTTTTTAATTGTATTGGTAAATATGCGTAAGAATGAAACTTCCCCGATTTTGAATGGAGAAGATTTCAACATTTTAAGATGACCCCAAGATAGGAATAAAACAACTTTAACAACATATCGCCTTTTTTAACGCGGTAATAGATGGCCTAAATTTGAGAAAGTTGGAGATGTCGGGACGTAAGTACACATGGGAAAATTCATTACCGAATCCTACATATTAAAAATTAGATAGAATTCTAATGTCTACCGAATGGGAGCAGAAATGTGACACCCGGTTCCGAAAATAAACCAAGCGTAATGCGTATGTGTGCCAACGATATTTAACACACATACACAAGATATTCATAATTGATAAACAAATATAAACCATGTCTCGAATAATAATAGTAATAACAATACTTTATTACAAACCAAATAGTCTCAATTACAACTCTAAAAGACTATAGTGGAAAATACTAAACACTAATGACTCCAAACTCCACAGGCAAGTTTGACGGTAACACGCACGCCTAGTATTTCTCAAAAACCTCCTGGTACTCCACCTGGTCGCCTAGGTCTGGATCTGTTGGGGGAATAGCAAGGGTGAGCACATGTCGTACTCAGCAAGTGTGGGAAAGTATTACATGTAGCTCAAACAAGGAATGATAATAAAATGGGCTAATTGCATAAAAGTACATTCGAACAGTTGAAAATGAAATTATATCATTATTAAGTGAGGTCCTTCGCAAAATAACCCAAATAACATCAATTTCTACTTAAATAACCAATTCCAGCAATAATAAACCATAACCATCTCATAACTGCTCGTAAATCTCATTTTCATCAGTTCCATATACCAAAGCCAATTAATAAACCAATACTGATTCCCAATTCAATTTCAACCATTAAACCAAGTTAAAGTCCAAATTCTAATCATGTGAGGGTCCAGGTTGTTCATGACCGGGAGCACGGCTATCATGATAGTTTTAGACACACTCTGAAAAGGTTGTACCACTTTACCCACAAGTTCGTGATTTCATCACCTTTCGATGACTAAGAAATCTCAATTATGCCGTCTCACACTTCCTTAGGTGTGTGGCCAAGAGATCACAAAATAGCCTTTACAAAGTGATTACTAGCCTATTTCGACCCCACTGAGGTTTCATCAGTGGTGATGTCTCCAACTGAGCACATCCAACCAAGGGCCCCCTCTCGAGCCATTCGGATCCCAGGGTAGTCCCACCATCACTACAAACCCAATCCGACTATCCCTTCCCCGAGCATTCTTAATGGTCCAAATAGCACCGGCAATTCACTAATTAGTAAGCTAAGCCGCACCCATACCTGGCCTTGTGGTGGCACTGTAAACAATGGATGGTCTCTCCACGAACCGGTTCTTAGATCTTATGCAAGCAAAACCACCGAAACAATCCAACCCATTCCACATTACCAACTTGCTTAGATCCCTAGGCACCATGTTGCTAAAGGGTCATCAATATCGATTCTCATCATTCATGTGTTCAATAGTTCACAATTAAGCCATTTGATTGTTTCCCAAACCCAATTGATCATTGCGAAGCAAAAAGAGCAAAACACCCTTCCTGACTCTCTACGTAGTGTTCAAGCGACAAGGATTCTCATACAAAACTAGTAAACTCCTACAATTGGGTCTCCCATCAATTTCGACACAAGCTTGCAATTTTTCAAACAAAACCTTTAAAACAAGATCAATATGGTCAAGGGCACTTGCCTTGCTTCTAAACTTGATTTGGGTTGAAGGCTTTGAAACTATGGTTCTGCAAGTCCTGGAAAGCACTCTGTATGGCAACTCCTTCTATTCCGAGCGAGAAACGTGCAAAACACACAATTCAATCAAATAATGCTCATATAGTACTCAATTGTGAGGTAAAACTTGTTAATGAGTTGCTATTAAGGTTTACTTTCTAGTTACAATAGTTTCCAACAAGTTTAGACGGGTTTGGAATTGATTCGAGTCAATTTGGAATTATTTCAACACAGTTCAGATTCAGAGGCCGGACAAGTCCAATATAGAGGCCGGGCTAGTCCATCCTATACAGAATTGGAATTAGAAATTTTCTGGATGACATGGTTTTGGGTTGAATTCGGATAGAAACTTGGAAGTAGAGAGTATACCACGTGTTTAGAGATCCAAAGATTAAAGTTTTGACGTGAGGCCTTAGATCTTTGCAATTAGGGCTTGATGGAGACGAGTTGATGAAGAGTGGTGATGAAGAAAGTCAATTTGTCGAAGAACCGATGAAGATCGATCTTGATTGCTCCTTCTCCCTCTTCTCCTTCTTCTCCTTGCTCCTGGGCTCCTTCTCGACGTTGACACGAGATCAAAGGCGGTAGCAAGGGGTTTTTCTCGGAGGTGGGGAGGTGAGGGTATTGGGTTGCTTATATAAGGGTTGGAGAGGTAGGCTTTTGGGTGAATTCCAAGTGGAATGCAATGGGGGACGTGGAGGGTCCGAGGTGGGGTCCACTTGGGCTCCTCTGAGGTTGGGCACAAAGTTCTTGGGCCCAATTAAGGCAATTACCAAAAAATAGATCGGGGAAAATAACAGAATCCGAGTGGGATTCAGGAGGCCGGACTAGTCCGCATTTGGGACCAGACAAGTCTTACAGTAAGGGACTTCAGACTAGTCCGTTGTTGATACCAGACAAGTCTGGGGTTGGATCGGACTAAATTAGGTGTTTCCGGACAAGTCTGAAATGTTACAGAAAGGCTGATCGGACTAGTCCTGATTCTGGGGCCGGACAAGTCCGTTCCTTGACAGATTTAATTTCCTAATTAAGCCTAAATTCATTTCAATCTTGTCCTTTTTAATGTTGATTTATGTTAACGTGTATGAGGATGTATGCAATGCATTATTCATGAACATGAGGGTGTTACAAGAAATATCCTTTATTTACGGTAGTTGCATTACCTAGACAAATATCAGACCACACACCACTTTTGCTAAATTCAGGAGAAACATCACACATCAAAACTTCTATGTGTAAATTTGAATTAGGATGGATGCTCTGGGAGGGATTTGCTGATCTAGTAAGGGTATATGGACATATGATTATACATGAAACAACAAACCCTATGGACAGGTGGCAAGTCAAAATAAGACGTTTGCGCCAGTTTCATAGGGGTGGGCCAAAAATGTTAACCGGGCATATAAAAAAAGAAAGAGCTATTGGATAAAATATATTACTAAGATAGAAAGGCTAAAACAATTGCTCTTGGCTCTTAGGAGGTTGAATTAAAGAATTATTTACAGGATCGGATAGAACAATTATTAAAGGTGGAGGAAACAAAATGGAACCAGCGGGCAAATAACTAAACATTTGTTAGAAGGTGATTCAAATACAAACAGAATATTTCTATCTTGTACCTAATAGAAAATATAGGAAGACAAGAATTTACCAGTTACAAGATGAAAATATTGTGATTTGTGGGGATTCCGAGCTAATGGAATTTATCTCTAAATATTATAGGAAGATATTTGTCAAGTGAATAATTTTTTTCATCTGGATGATACCCGAATAGATGATATCCTGCAGTAAGAAGCATAGAAAGTGAGATCTTGACAGAACAGTTCATAAAGGAGGAAGTGAGAAAACCCTATTTCAAATGGAATATAATAAATCACCAGTTCTTGATGGTTTCTCTACATAATTCTATCTAGAATTTTGAGATTAAATAAATGGACTTAATGAAGATGTTTGATGAATTCCATGGAGGTATATTACCCCTATATCGGTTAGACTGTGGTACAATAATTTGGACCCAACATATATGAAAGTGACATTAATAGAAAGTTGAATATTGTGTAGAAAATAATCAGTCACACACACATGACTTTTCTATCAAGTCCGAATATAATGGAATGAGTGGTTATCTTGCATAAAAAATTCACGAATTGCATAAGAATAAAATGAATGGTGTCTGTCAAAGTGTGGAAATGACACTTTGCCGGGACCTTCTATGGAGCATCCCGCGTAGGTTCTTTTATTGGAGGGGCTAATGACTTTGAAGTAGTCAAACAAAAAAGAGAAGGTGAAGATGGTGAATATAAAAGGTTTACATGGTTCGGGCCGTCGGAGCTACCCTATGTCCACGAAAGTGTGCTGTATTGCTCTTGCTTGTGTGTGTGTGTGGGTTGTGAGATTGTCTCTAGAGCAGTTTGAAGAAGATGTCCTAAGTTTACGTCTGCCTGGTCCTTTTATAGTCCAAGGTCGGGCAGTTACAAGTTGGATCCGGGGCCTTACAGGTGGCCCCGAGCAGATCTTAACCCTATACCAAATCTAGGGCATTATGGCTACTTGCTGCTCCCTCTGATCATTGATTGAAGACTCACCATCCTGCGACCTACCACCATCCTGCTGTGCGAATGTTGATGTTGGCAGGGAATGTCCCATCTGTGGTGTCACCACATCCTACTCTGTTAGCAGCGTGGTGGAGCTCTGATGTGCCTTCACTATGATGTGATTGGGCACAGTACTACCGGACTGGGGCGTGCACTCCGCCCGTGCGCTTGGGGAAGGCGCGTGTCTTGAATACATGACTGGATGGGGCACGTTGCTCTTTACCCCTACGACCTACCACCCAGAGCGGGCCACATGATACGTGGCAACACTAGAGCCCACCTCTGTGGGGAAGGACATGTCCGTAGCTGCACGCCACGTGGCGGTGCCAGAGCCTACCTCTGAGGTGAGGCGAGACCCGGAGCCACAGGACACGTGGTGGGTCCGAAGCCCACCTCTGAGGAGAGGTAAGGCTCGAGCACGTTGGTATGTGGCAGCACTGGAGCCTGCCTCTGCGAGAAGGCCAGGCCCGGTGCCGTAGGAGAGCCCACCTCTTAGGAGAGGAAGGGTTCAGGCCCACTGGACACATGGCAACATCAGAGCCTGCCTCTGCGGGGAGGCCAGGCTCGGAGCTACGGGACATGTGGCGGGTCCGGAGTCCACCTCTGAGGGAGTCGGTTCCGGACACGTGGTAGCACAAGAGCCCACCTCAGCAGGGAGGTAGTGTCCATAGCCATTTCCAGCCTGTGCGCAGGGGTAACATGTATGCATAATACCGACTGTGGCCCCCAGGCCCACCTCTGGGAGGCAACGATACCGCATGTGGGGCTTCAACACGACTTCTCGTGCAACCTTTTCGATCTTGTGTTTGAGCAATTGAAGGGGTGGCACACCCCTGATGCTACAAACACGTGGTCGTCCTAGGTTGACGGGTTCTGGCGACATGATCTTTGCTTGATGCGGGGCTTAAATCATGATTGTTCCCGATGCGACTACTGTATTTCCACTGCACATCCTCCTCGGATTCTGTCGAGTTGCCCTATTGAGTTACGGACAATGTGTCTTCTGATAGGCGACCTGGGTCCCTCGTGTCATTGGTGTTATGGGCTGAGAAGTGCATAACGGGCTCGAGAGGTTTGCTCGAGGTGCTCCCAAGCGCCACGGAGGTGGGTAAAGGGCAATATTTTCAGCCAAAGGTAGTTCCTTCCTCATTCGCTTCCTTGCACGCGAGCCTTCCATCCTCCTCCTTTACGCCCGAGCTCTCATCCCTTACCCAAATTCAGCTCCTTACTCACTCCAATTGCATCGAGCTTTCACCCCCCTCGTATCGAAGAGCGAGGAACAGAAGCAGATGAGGCGGCTGCTCGGTTGGCATGTTGAGGAGCAGAAGCGGTTGATGCACTGCGGGTCCATCCTGCTCGATTTGTAGCGAGGAGATCGTCCTCTTCACCGTGTATGTTATTGCTGGGTTCGCACTGTTGGCGTATTATTTCTTCGTCATGCTGCTAGAGGTGTATGGCCTCAAGCTTCATCAGCTGTCCCCAAAATCTTTTGCTCTGGCGGCGGTCTTCGCCTACCTCTGCGAAATGTTCATGTGCGTCCGGTCGTCAGTGAAGCTGTTTTAGTACTTCTTCATGCCGAGGAGCTCTGACCAACTGGGAGGCTACTACTTCCAGCACCAAAGCAATACCTCGTAGAAGTACATCGGACCCTTCAACCCCGCTATGTGGGAGTATTGGTGGGACAACTTGGTGATCGTGAAGACCGATGCCCACGATCTCTTGGAGCTACCGTCCGAAGCCCCGACATCCAAGCGCTCCACCTAGGAGGAATGCCTGAAGCTGCAGAAGGAGTATGCTCTGATGCTGGCGAGGATCTAGTTCTTGGTGAACCACGGTTTGACCTCATTGATGGTGCTGGTGAAATTCCTATCCTGCTGCATCGCTCCTCTCCAATAGCGCACCCGTCCAACGTGGCTGTACACCGGAGTGCACAACTTTACCCAGTTGGAGATAGGCACCAGATCAAACCTATGTACGGAAATGTTGGACCGGATGATACCGAGGGTGAGCAGTGACCTAGTGCATGACGACGTCTGCCAGCAGCCTGCCTACCGCTCTTCATGGACCAAGCGTTGAGGGCGAAGCTTTTTAAGGAGATGCCAACCCTGGATGATCTCGACCTTGCTCCGTGTTGACGGGTGATACATCACAAATGAAAATCCACAAGCGCACGAAGAAACCGCTGTAGCACTTCCCCTTAAAGAGTATTTTAAGGGTATTGAATCCAAGGTACGTGTGTGCTAATCTTCTAACTAGTTCAACCAAGGACATAAAGCATGGTGGTAGGCAAGGGATAGAGTGGACTTCCTAAGAGAAGGGTTCTAATTCAAAGCAAGTCGATCAATAGCAGCTTGTATTGGGCACGGGCTTACCCTGGTCTGCCAGGCGATTCCTGCCAAGAGCCTACATCGTAGTCAAATGTGGAGGACTACAACGGACGAATAGGGATGTCACCACCTACCGCCTACCTCAACAACCCGTGGACTATGAGATAATCAAAGGTAACATCAATCCTATACGTGACACCTACGCTATCAATTACTTCCCTAACCTCTCTAGTAAAGACTAGGGCCTCTAATGAATAGAGCAATGAACAAACAAGCAACTACAGAATTAACTCGCTTGAATTAAATAAATGTACTCAAACAGAAATCATGTACTTTACTTTAGATGGAAAGAACTGTAGAGGTACAAGGGTGGAGAGGGTTGGACAAGCCTGAACCCTATCCTTAAGTAGAAGAAACCCAACAAGCTAGAGCCTCCTCCTCCTCCTCCTCTTTCTCTATCTCTCCCTAATTTCAAAGCAGTTGGGCAGTGCTACGCCTTTGTAGTGGAGTACTAGACTCAAGCTTTTGGTGTGTGGAGTGAGGGAGCCCCCTACCCCCTATTTATACCCTCCAAAGGTCGGTTTGGTGCCAGAAAAATCGAGGGAATCAGTTGCCATCATGATCTCCGAACCGTGAGGAGCCAACACATGGTTGTAAACTGCATTTGGCACATTTACCTAGTCGGCCGAACTGGCACTTCAGCTGTCTTTCTGGTGGCCCCAAACGCGGTGTTTTTCTTCCAAGAGGCTATTTTGTGGGGCCTTATCATGGGTATGGGTGATTCCCCTCATTTTTAGTTGTTTTTTCCTTCGAGTGGGCCCAAGAATCCTAGTGCTTCGCCTGATTGGTCAGAAGGTGTGTTTCTTGGATTGGTCCCTGTAAATACCTCTAATTATGGGCATAATTCACCCGCATACACAATTGCACCAACACTTGTGGAGATAATTAGTAAATAACTCCTACCACTATGTTGGTTGTCCAATCCATTGCTTTTATGCAGGGAATTGATGGTAAGATTTGGCCATGAAGGATTGTTAACACTCCGTGGAAAATCAGAGATGAGGCCAGGGAATAGTCATCCCCGGCCTAGATAATGCCGAGGGCCAGCAGGGGCCTGTGCTTGCCCCAAACTTCGACAATAGGAGCCGGCCTCTGACAAGGGGAAGGCGCCTGTTCCTGAATCCGTGCCCAAGAAGTGCTCCCATAAACCACCTAGGGGCTCCGGCGCTTGGAGCCAATGTCCCGAGGCGCGTCCACACTCTCCATCGAGGATTGGTGATGCTTCGAGCAAGGATCCCATTGCTCCCGCATAGAAGAAGAGGAGACTTGAGCATGTAGACGGCAGCCTGGTCTCTCATTGCCTTAGGCTACAATCAACCCCGACAGTGGCCTGGCATGGGAATCCAAAGGCAGATCCATTGATGCGGTAATCGAGATTACACCGGCAGATGCAACGTCTGTTCCGCAGCCTCAGGCTAAGAAGCCTCGGGCCACGAGCACCCCAGCTGCAGGGACAACAAAGGGTGCTGATGACAACTCCCGTAGAGGTGTCATCAGATCTGCGTTGACAGGCGCTATGACGGCGTACACCCCTCCTCTGACCCATAAGCCAACGGCGGAGGTATCAGCCACGACGGCGGGATGAGATGGCTCCAAACCACCGTGCAAGCCGAGACTCCAAGCCCGCTGGAGTTGCCAGGTTCCTCAGTAAGGCATGCTTGCCGAGTCTTGTATTATGGTTTCCATTGTTTTTTTTGTTTGATTATGTCTAGGTCTCACTTCTTATGGTATCGCCAGCGGATGTGATGCCCACAACACGTGGTGGAGGACAACACTCCCCTCTTTGGAGGTGCCAAAGGACCAGCATCTGTACCAGCCCCCACGCCGTCTCGGGGGGCTGACCCTCCGGTGCCTAACACCACCACACTAGCGGATGCGGTCGGCCCTGGTGGCAACACGGCTGCCTCTAGCGACACGCAGGGTTCTATACCGGAGGCGGCACCAACTCCAACTTTAGCAATGTAGCTCAACACCGTGCCCCTTCCGGAACGTCCCGCGGGCGAGGGCACTCCTGCCCAAAATGTTGTTGGGGATCCAGCGCCAGAGGCCAAGCTTGAACCAGCTCCGGAGGTGGCACTGAAGCTAGCACAGAGCGCTGACACCCCGACCCCCAAGGCTGGCACTTCAGTGGAGAGGGCTGCGTCAGGCGGCGAAAATGCTGCTCCTAGCGATGTCGTGGCCTCTGACTGGCCCTTAGCCGAGATGTTGTAGGCCTTGGCAGCATCGGCAGCCCCGCTGGTGTTTGATGAGGAGCCAGAAGTGGTTACGGGGCAGCCCTCCTTGGAAACGACGTAGACCATCTCCTTCTCTGAGGCCATCAAAGTGGCCCACTTCGACCTCCCTGCGTAGCACGTGCTTGACCAAGAGTGGGAGCGTCTCCAAGCCTGGGCCAAGCTAATGCGCTTCAAGACCCGGGAGGACCAAAATAAGGTGCAAAAGAAGTGGGAGAAGCCGATAGATGAGGAGAAGGTGCTCTAAATGGAGTGGGCTCTGATCAAGCTGCTGAACACCAAGTTGTTGGAGATCCTGGAAGTTGCTTGGGAGGCCAACGAAGCTACCAATGCTCGCCTCAGTACATGTGGGGAGCTTCAATTGGGGCTAGCTTGCCGCAAGGTTGCCGTCTCTGAGCGGGAATGGGAGTTGCAGGAGCAAGCAGAACAAGCAGAACAGGCTTCCCCCAAACTCCAGCTGGATCAGACGAATTGAAGTCCTATCCCGAGGAACTCGACCACTGTGGGGCCGACCCGGCGAAGGAGAGGGAGCATAAGGGAAAGGAGCGCCAATCCCTCCTCAAGCGCAACCTCTCCATGGATGTCTTGAAGAGCACCCTGGAGTGCCACGCCTCAGAACTAGATGCTAGGGAGAAGACGCTGAACGCCAAAGAGAAGAAGTTCTCCAATGGTGATCCGAAGGCGTTGGTTGCAGCGTGGCAGGAGGTGAAGGAGCTTTAGGCTTCGTGCATAGCTGAGGCACTGAAAGCCTGGGACTCTCAAGGCTGCGCCAAGATGACGCTGGTGCTCCTTAGCTTTACCCCTGTGCGCACAGGGTAGCTGGTGCAGGAGGTGAACAAGGCACTCCCCGCCCTCGACCCCATCGGCACCAAGACGCAGGCCATCGGAGCGGTCATTGTTGACGGTCATTATATACCAATTTCGACCATCAATATAACTCAATTGTGTGAAGGAATAAAATTTATTAAAAACATCATAGTTAGGAATAACCTAATTTCACTTGTACTTGGAGAATATGGTGCATGCAGGAATCTTATACAAATTGAAGTGAATTCAAGGGAGCAATCCTACAGAATACCCTCTAGGCCAATCAGACGCCTACACGTGGTAGCACATGGATCAAATGGGCCACTTACAAAGTATTCGAGGAGATCCAATGGTGTATCACCATATAACTTATCAGGACCCACCTGGAAGTCACCCCGATGAAGCACACCGCAAACGAGGCCCTGACCAAGTCGACCGACTAGGGAGGTTGGCTGACCTATTCTCCCCTCCTTTCTCGATCAACTTCAACATGACACACTCCTATGACTTGGTTGTAAGAATGGTGACTGATTCACGCGCAAAAGATGGTAGGAACCAACCTCAACACCAGTATAAATAGGACCCCTCAACCCTCACTTCAACACACACCACCAAGCATTCTCTCTTGTATACACTAGCTCTCCTAGTTCCTTAGTGGGGGTTAGGCTGTATAGAGGAGCCTCTAGTCCCAAGTCCAAATTGGGAAGGGTATAACTCATGTATCTTTTCCTTTATTAGTGACTTTATGCTTTATGACAATGTTATGATTAGTGTTTATTATTCATATACTTGGGCAAAGCGTTCCTTGTTTGGTTGTGGAGTCCATGTATGTGCTAGGTGTAGAAGTTATTATGGTCTAGTCGTAATGCTCATACCTTGTGATCATAAACATCATGCACCACCACTATAGTCTAATTAGGTATTAATATGATTATGTTAACATGAGTAATTTAGTGCTTGGTCCCAACATTGGTTTCAACCATGTTTAGGTTAGTCATTGCCTTAGGGTGGTAATTGCACCCGGGCCCTTAAGGTATTTACTTAACATGTAAGCGTTGTGATTAGATCGTTAAGTAGCGTTGGATGTCTAGTAGACAAACGGTTTGTAGGTGTAGGCAGCAGGTGGTGACAGCCCTGTCTGTCCTTCATAATCCCCCATGTTCGGCTACACCGCAAGCTCGTGGCAGGAATCGTTCTGATGTTATCAGGGGTAAACCCGTGCCCGATATGTTGGACCACTAAGACCTAGTATTCATCGTTAGCATACTCATGTGTACACTAATAGGCTATGTAGATGAGAAATTAGAGCACAGTAGGAGCAGTTCCTTCTCATAGCTTAACCCTCACTAGGACAACCTTACCCTTAGAGTAGGTTGCTTAGGTGTGTGTCACACTACCCCTATTATCATCTCACCACTATCCTGATAAATCCTTAGTACCCTATACCTTGATCATAAGAATAGTGTTTACTTTACTTCACCACCTTCCTTTGGGATAAATATGATACCCTTAGGAATACTCTTTGATGAAATGCTACAATAGTATCTTCCGTGCACTTATGGATTTAATCTCCAACTGGAGATGATCTGTGGTGTTATGAAATACCAACAAGCATTTCCGGTGCCATTGCCGGGGATAGCTTTGATTGGTTAACTTTTGTCAATAAGCATTTCTGGAGCTGTTGTCGGAGAAGGCAGAAAAGTGAAGGATAGCTATCACTTATGATTGAGATATAGGTACTAGTAGTTATTAGACTGGATTACTCTTGCTTTCTTTTCTCCATTGTGTGAAAACAGGGTTGTGTTTGACTAGCCATTCTTTGGGAAAGCCAAAAGAGGACGCAAGAGCTTAACTCCATTAGTACTTCATGGCGTTCCTCAACAAATTCTTCTGGTTGGGCAACATCGTTGCCCACTACGGGAGGACTCTCCAGCTTCCAGTAGGAGCCAAAGGCATCCATCCCCAAAGCTTAGGGGAGGCTCAAAGATTATATCTTGGTTTTCCTTCACCATAGGGATGGATCTTTGGTTCATCATCCAACACTCCTACAACGAGTTGACTTCATCAGCCAGTGACCACTTCCGCGTTGAAGTTGGAGTAGAACTCTTCTCAATGATCATGAGAATGATAAATATTTAATTGAGGACAAGGTCACCACTCAAAGGAGTGGATCCATGAATGCTTTAGTACTATTGGCATGACATGCACACCATTGACAAGGTGGACATGCTAGCCGCGGAACTGGACCTCCTCTTGAAAAATCAAGAAGGTCAAGCCAATGGAGAGGTGTTTGGATGATCCAAGCCATGGATATTCACATGTTTTGTGAAAATCCATGTCAACATGGGACCCTTGGGGATTTAATTCCCTAAAAAACATGAGGATCCATCATTTCCAAACAACTCCAAAGGCTACCACCAACAAGGAGGTCAAAAGTGGAATCAATACAATTGAGGAGGCTATGTTAATTTAAATTCCAACGAATTCAACTTCAACAAGGCTACCTTGAAGTATCTTGTCCATAGCCAAGGAGAAAGAAATGACAACATGAAGCATTTGGCCAAGGACAAGCCACTTTGAAAAGCATTTAAGATCCAAGGGTTCCACAATCACTTGCTGGACCCTACACTTCGACCAAGCCCGTGCAACCTTGGGAAAAACAACACTATGGCTGAAGCGCTTCTTGTTTGATTGTGGAGTCCACATGTCGTTATGCCCAAGGAAGCCTCTTGATCCTAGATCAAGCATGGGTTGAATCAAAAGAATATCTCGAAGGTCGAAACAACACCCCGATAAGTGGACATCCTCATTTGTCTTTATGAGGAATGAGGAGACTCTTTCATGTCATCCACAATGACATTCCAAGAAGACGGATAATCCATGGCCATCCAAATAGCCTATGTCCACTAAGCCGCCAACAAAGGAATGGCAAAAGAAGGACAAGCCTCACCAGGTTCATGAAAAGATATCTTAAAGGAAAAGTCACCATAACATCAACAAGTCTTCATCAAGGCGACGATGAGGCCGGGGCCACCACGTGCCCCACTTGTCCATATGGCAGCCAAAGATGGTTTGACTTGTCAACAAGAGAAGTCGTCCACACCTTCGTCTTCGGGTATGGATGACATGTCATCAAGCTAAACAGGATGGAGGTAAGTCTCGCTCATCGGACTTTGAAAATTCGGTGAGTTCTTGCCAATAGGTTAATTGGTAGTTATCTCATATTTGATTTTCCAATTGCATATTTGAATTTCCCATGAATCCTGGTATTTGCATTTAGCATGTTCGAATTTTAACACTTGCATGTTGGAACCTCCAATCAACATAAAATTAAAATTTTTAATTAGAATATAAATTTATTTGGATATGAACTTTGGTCATAACTACTTGAATTCATATTCCTAATTCAAACCAAAAAGATTTCCCTTAATCCTCATTGCATTTGCAAGTTGTTTCAAGTTGCGCAAAACAATTTGACAAAGCGTTCAGTTTGTTTTTGGGCTAACGTAACCCATTTTCAAGTTGTTCTGTTTGTTCTTGGTTTTAGTGCAGCCAGAAGGAAACTTGTAAAGACTTTGGAAAGCCTCGTCAAACGCTATGCACCAATGGCAGAATTCAAGCGCATATCCCTCCAATGATCTCATTTTGAGTTTGTGGAGGAATGCTCAAGATGATGGATCGATGGAGGAGCAAGATGAAGCTCATTCAACTCCAACCTCAACTTGGCAAAAGGCATCAAACATGAAGGCTACACCAAAATCCAAGGTCATGAATTTCTTGCACTACGACCTTCAACCCGAATTGCTCTTCAATTGAGACACAAGTTTAAAATTTTTGTCGTTTGAATTGCATTAGGATTGAATGATTTTTTCCTTACATTGGCAAGGAAGGTTTACACGTCCTCATCATTCAATTCTTATGCATCCTCAAGAGAGTAAGTGTTGACATTGTTCTTTTTGATTCTTCAAAAAGGAATGTCACCTCGCTTGGGAACAAGTACCTAAAATTTCATAAGCATTGTTTAATTGACTTAGTCATTCTCTGCCTAGGTTTAGTAAACAAATCTTATGGAATAACTTAATTGTTGAATTGGCATGTAGCAAACTAGGAATAGATGTCCATAATTTTGATTTGAACTCATTCATACATGGACCACTAAATTTCAAATTCACAGGAAAGAAATTAAAAATATCAAGGAGGATAAAAATTGAAAATCTTATTTGCCATAATCCACATGATACATATTTACTCTTGTAAAAATGTAAAGATGGTTAGGAAATTTAAAAGATGAAGGAATCAATAGATTGTACATCTATCACTTGCATTGCTATGAGTAGGAGCTTTAGAAAATGTGCAAACTGATTAATTTATAAAGCTCCACTCCTATATCAATGAACAACACAATGTTTTTGGATGCATTCGAATTTGAACCTGATATATCTTTGTTATTTTTATTCCCCGTATGTACAAATGAAATCCAGTCATCTAACTCGAAGTTTTAGTTGTACAAGTGCTGGGAGCTAACCATCCCTCTCTATCAAGAGGGGAATCTTGCAAAAGTAGTATTTCTATGTAGGCATGCAATAGGTCGATCTAGAGGTACCATTTCAACATCTCTTCACAAAAGTAAATAAGTAAATAAGTACCTTATTAGAAATATTCAATGGTTTTCAAATTACAAGTCTCTAATTATTGCAGCGAAAAAATAAACTAAGTAGTGTGACTCCAATCCACAGGCAATTGACGATAGCACGCAACCTAGTACTCCACGTGATCCTCGTTGTACTCCCAAGCATCTCTTGTAGCTGTTTTAGTGGGGGAATAGCAAGGGTGAGTACATGTCATACTCAACAACTGTGAGAAAATATGATATGTAGCTAAAAACAAGGATGATAATAAATGGCTAGTTGCAAAAAGTACATTTCATAAACGTGTAAAAGCAGCCTACAATGTCTATGTGAGTTTAAATCCAATCATAACCCAAGTAATTGTCATAACCGATATCCAACATTCTCATTTACCATCATACCTCATTCATAAATGAACAAAAATCCACATGCCAATTTCATACCTCCATAACCAACCATGCTCATATGACATAGCCCAAACCATGACATAACCGATCCAAACAAATTTCAAGGTTCCCTCTTATCATGTAGATTATACAAGTGCTCTTGACCGGGAGCACGGCTATCATGATAGTTGTTAACACTCTACAGAGGTCGTGCCACTTTACCCACATGTTTGTGATTTCATCACCTTTTGGTGACTAAGGAACCTCCATTATGCCTTATCACACTTCCGTTGGTGTGTGAGATCACAAAATATCCTTTCAAAAGGGACTACTAGTATATATGGACCCACTAAGGTTTCACCGGCTGGCTTGAATCTCCATTCTCTCACCCACGGGCCCCCTCGTGTGCCATGCAGATCCCAGGGTGGCCCTCTTTGACTCTCATTTCTAGCACCATCCAATGGTCCATACAATACCAATAGAACACCTAATTATTGCGCTACACCACGCCCATACTTGGCCTTGTGGTGGCACTGTTGTCTTAGCTTATTCTCGCATGAACCAGTCATTAGATCTAAGGCAAGCGAAACCCCCATATCATCAAACCCAGTCAACAACCCATGCTTGCTTGGATCATCCTAGTTCCAGGTTACTTAAATCATCATTATTCTCAATTCATAGTCCTTATGTATATTAGTTCATAATGAGTTATTTGGTTATTTCCAATCCCAACTAAGCAAAGTGAAGAAAAACTGGAAAAATACCCTTCCCGACTCTCTACAATATATCCCAAGAGACAAGGGTGGTCATACCAGTCTAGTAAACGCCTATCATGGGTTTCCCATCAATTTGATACAAGCATGTAGTTTTGTAAACCAAACATTTGAAAACAGGATCAAAATGGTCAAGGACACTTGCCTTGCTCCTGCAGCTGGTTTGGATCAAGAGCTTCGAAGTTCTAGTGCTGCAGGTCTTTGTAAGCACCTTCTAGAGCGTTACTTTCTATTCCGCATGACAACCATGCAAAACAAGCATTACAATCAATAAATGCTCACATAGTACTCAATATGGCATGATATGCATGAACAATGCAATACGATGTAGTACATGTTATTAAGTTACCGCCATTGCTTACTAAATCATTAGAACTGAGTTTTACATGTTTGGGCAAGTTTCGAGTCAATTTGGGGAAAACTGAGAAAGTTATAGGAATTTCAAAAGTTAGGGAGCAGACTAGTTCGCACACTGGGCTAGACATGTCTGCTCTGGACCAGAAAGCTCAACGGACTAGTCTGCACTGGACTGGACAAGTCTGTTATGTCCAGAGTTTTGTGAACATCCCATCTAGGGCATGATTTAAATCAAGATTGGGATCAAAATTGATGTGGAAAGTTGGATCTAGGGCAGTTACCGTGAATCCAATGGTTCAATAGTCAAGGATTAGGTGTAATGCGATATCTCGATAACTAGATCCGAAGAAGACAAAGAATTGGTGGAGAAGAACGTTGGCAATGAAGAGTTGATGAAGATCGCAACAGCGATGATGATCTCGTTTCCTTCCTCTCCCTCTTCTTCCTTCTCTTCCCTTCCTTCTTCTCCCTTCAAGAGCAGCGGCTATGAAGAGAGTAGGCGCGGGGATTCGTCTAATGTGGGCAAAGGGGTAAAGGGTGGGTATTGAGGTGTTTATATAGGATGAGAGGTGGTGAGATTATGGTGGGATGCAAGTAGGAGGCGGCAGGAACAAGTGGGTTCCTTGGTGGGGTCCCACTTGGGCTCCTCAGAGGTGAGGCACAACGTTCTGTGGCCCAATTAAGGCAATTACCAAATAACTCACCATGGAGGAAAAATAGAATTTGAGTTGAAACACTAGGAACCGGACTAGCCTAAAGAAAGCCCGACAAGTCTATACAGGGTACAGAGAGCTGATAGGACAAGTCCGGTCTCTTGCCAGACAAATGCATCCAAGGAACAGAGAGTTCAATGGACAAGTCTGGGGGTTGTACAGTTTCAAAAACAGGACTACGTTTTGGGATTTACTGGACAACTCCGAGGAGTTCCACTAGCGATCGTCGGACTAGTCCATATACGGTAACGTACAAGTCCGTATGAGAACAGAAACAAAACCGAATTAATCCGTTGCAATTAACAGACAGGTCCGAGGGACATCAGTAGTGAAACCAGACTAGTCCGGGGTTCAATCCGGACAAGTCCGTACCAAAGATTCATTAAAACTGCTGGTTTGCCTCCAATTAATTTTAATCTTCTTCCTTTTTGTGTTGCATTATGTTTGACATGTATAAGAATGAATGCAATGCATGATGGATGAAAATGAGGGTGTTACAAACCTACCCCCTTAAAATGATTCTCGCTCTCAAGATTCGGTAGCGCAGAGAAAAGATGGGGAAATTCTGCCTTAAGGTCTTCTTCAAGCTCCCAATTTGCTTCAGACTAAGTATGATGTTTCCATTGTACTTTGCACCATCGGATAACCTTGCTTCTTGTGACTCTCTCCTTTGTTTCCAAGATTTTGATAGTTTGCTCGGCATAATTCAAATCTTCCTCTAACTCCAATTCATCCATTGATACTTGTTCTTCCGGTACCCTTAAGAACTTCTTGAGCTAGGAAACATGAAATACATCATGAACATCAGAAAGTCTCGCTGACATCTCCACCTTATATGCTACTTCTCCACGTTTGTCTAGAATCTTGAATGGCCTGATGTTGCGAGGTGCCAACTTGCCGTTGACATTAAATCGCTTATGACCTCGCATAGGTGGCACTTTGCCCTTGATATTTTACAAAGTCCCCAACTTCAAAAGCCAGATTCCTTCGCCGACTATCCGCATAGCCTTTTTGCTGTGACTGAGCACCCCTTAGGTTCTCATGTATTTTTTGAACCCGCCTTTCAGCATATTGTAACACATTGGGTCCAAATACCCACTTCTCTCCTGTTTCATTCCAAAACAAGGGTGTCCTACACTTCCTCCCGTATAGCGCTTCATGGGGTGACATTTTCAAGCTGGCTTGGTAACTACTGTTGTACGAGAATTCAACATACAGTAAGCTCTTATCCAAACTACGTCCATGTTTCAAGGCACAAGCTCTCAACATATCCTCTAATATTTGATCGTCCTCTTGGTTTGTCCGTCGGTGTGTGGATGATACGCGGAGCTAAAATTTAACTTGGTACCCATGGACAAAATCACGAGGTGAATTGAGGGCCTCAGTCAGACACTATTTTCTTTGGAACTCCATGTCGGCATACTATATGCTCCATATATAGTTCTGCGAGCTCCGATGTGGTGTATGTGGTGTTTATAGGAATGAAACGAGCTGATTTCGTCAGCCGATCCACAACAACCCATATGGAGTCATAGCCGGACTGGGTACCCGACAATCCAACTATGAAGTCCATGCTGATTTCTTCCAATTTGCACTCGGGTATTTTTAATGGTTGTAATAGTCCTGCTGTCCTTTGATGTTTATCCTTCACTGGTTGACATGTGTGACATAATGCAATATATTTAGCTATGTCCTTCTTCATCCCATCCCACCAGTAGCACATCTTCAAGTCTTTGTACATCTTCGTACAACCGGGATAGTTGGAATAGGGTGAGTCATGTGCCTCCTTCAATATTGTCTCATGAATATGCTTCACATTAGGCACGACAATTCTTTTCCCAAGCCATATTTTACCATGATCATCTTCATCAAACCTCTATTCTCTCCCCTCTTGGATCCTTTCCTTGATATCTCAGATTTCCTCATCCTTTGTTTGACCCTCTCGTATTTCTTTTTTCCAATGTTGGGTTTACCTCCATTACCCCCCATTTCATTCACAAATCCAAGTTGCAACCGTTCAAACTTCTTACATAACTAGAATGACAATTCTCGAATCATGAGTTAGTGGCTTGCTCCTTTTCTGCTCAAGGCATCTGCCACTACATTGGCCTTCCCAGGGTGATAGTTGATTCCCACATCGTAATCCTTAATGAGCTCCAACCATCTT
Organism: Tuctoria greenei; assembly: GCA_036927565.1. Classification (NCBI taxonomy): domain Eukaryota; kingdom Viridiplantae; phylum Streptophyta; class Magnoliopsida; order Poales; family Poaceae; genus Tuctoria; species Tuctoria greenei. Next base: position 90,631,122 of record JAYESD010000006.1, on the reverse strand, counting down.
TGTTGCATCAAATTCAGCTCCGTTTTTGTGAATATGTACTTTAGGCTCTTGTGATCCATGTAAATCTCACATCTGTGATAAAAAATGTAGTGTATCCATATCTTCAAGGTGTGCACCACGGACGCGAGTTCAAGGTCATGTGTAGGTTAATTGAGCTCATGTTTCTTCCACTGCCTTGATGCATAAGCTACCACTTGGCCTTCATGGATGAGCACGCATCCAAGCCCTTGTCTTGAGGTATCACAATATATATCAAAGCTCTTGCTCATGTCTAGCAATACTAACACTGGTGCGGTTGTCAACCTCTTCTTTAACTCCTCAAAGCTATCTTGGCAAGCTTGAGTCCATTGGAATGCCTTCCCTTTCAATAGTAATTCAGTTATGGGCTTCGCTATTTTTGAGAAATCCCTGATGAATCGGCGGTAAAATCCCACCATTCCAAGAAAACTCCAAATTTCCTTCACATTTTGTGGCGGCTCCCACTTTAACACATCTCTCACTTTCCCCGAGTCAACCGATACTCCTCCTCCCGAGATGATATGGCCCAAAAATGATACTTCCCATAACCAGAATTAGCACTTGCTGAATTTGGCATACAACTGATGTTCTCGTAATTTCTGCAATGTAATCTCCAAGTGTTTCTCATGTTCTTCCTTGCTTCTCGAGTATATCATAATATCATCTATGAAAACCATGACGAACTTATCCATATACTCCATGAAGACCTTATTCATGAGGTACATGAAGTATGTTGGCGCGTTCGTCAATCCAAAAGACATAACGGTATACTCATAGGATCCATACCGTGTCCAAAAAGCTATTTTGGGTATATCCATGGTCTAATCTTCATTTGGAAATATCCTGAACACAAATCAATCTTGGAGAAAATGCAGATGCCCTTCATTTAATCTAACAAATCCTCTATACGGGGTAGTGAGTACTTGTTCTTGATCGTCACCTCGTTGAAAGACCTATAATCCACACACATCCTTTGGTTCCATCCTTCTTATCAACGAAGAGCACTGGTGCTCCCAATGGTGACGAGCTTGGGCGTATAAAACCCTTCTCTATCTGCTATTGAAATTGCTTCTTGAGCTCTGCTAATTCCTAAGGAGGCATCCTATACAGCCTCTTAGCTATAGGTGCCGTTCCAGGTATCAAGTAGTGGCAAACTCTATGTCGCGATCAGGCGGCATACCTGGCAACTCATCAAGGAACACATCTGGATACTCGTGAACAATCGGCTTACTCTCCAACGTTACTCCTTCCACGTGACTCAGCATTGCTTTATTCGTTGTGGGTTGGGCTGCCTCAACTTCGACGAGTGCTGTGCTCGCTTGTCAGCTGCACAATCCTCTCAGCACATTGAATCACTCCATTATACTTGCTCAGCCAGTCCATTCCAAGTATTATATATATCCCTTGTGAATCCAGGACAATGAGGTTTGCAAGAAAGTCTACCCCCCTTAATTTAATGCTCACTCTCGGACACACTATATTTGTTCTCATCTCTCCACCAAGATATTTTACCAACATAGTGTGCTTCATATGAGATGTAGGCAGATTATACTTGGTGACATACTTTGATGAGATGAATGAATGAGATGCTCTAGAATCAAACAAGACAGTCGTGGGGTTGGAGTTAGCGAGGAACATACAAATCACGATGTCATCAGCTTGCTGGGCATCCTTAGTAGAGATGTGATTCACATTGCCACAAGAAAAATTTTACTGTCCACGGTTGCCTTGTGGTGCTCCTCCATTTGGCCATTTGTAGGTTGGCCTCAGTGCATTGTTCACTGGTCCATAGCTTCTTTTGGGGCATTGACTTGCAAAGTGCCCTGCCTCTCCACATACATAGCACGTCTTGCTGCCTATAGCACCAGGAAAACTTGGGCGCAACTGATTTTGAGCATTAGCTGCTATATTGGAACGCATTGCAGGTGGCACAGGATAGCAAGGCGCTTGCATAGAGGGGCGTTGCTGCAGTAGATGATTTGGGCACGGTGGAATAGTAGCACAGTATACAACAGCGGATGGTTTGTCATATGGTGCATTTGGTGGTGCATAGCGGGGCCGAACATTGCTTCCTTACGGCTATCCCTAGTATGGCACTTCCTCTTGTTATCATGCTCCATACCACGAACCTTGTTCTCAACAACAATAGATTGTCCAGAAGCTTCTGGAAGTTTGCATAATCACCATTAAGAAGCTGAACTTGAATCTTTTTATTTAGACCCCTCATGAACAAATATTGCTTCCGGCTATGCATGTTAGGATCTTCTGGAGCATACCTTGAGAGTTAAGTGAATTAATTAAGGTACTCACTCAAACTCGCCCTTCCTTGCCTGAGGTTTTCGAATTCTTGCCTTTTTAGGATCATGTCACCTTTAGGAACATAATGCGAGCGGAAACTCTCCTTGAATTCAGCCAAAGTGATTCTCTCCTGATTAGCATGAGCAATGCAAAGATCTTCCCACCAATCCGGCAGCTGCTCTAACTAGTTGATGTGAGGCAAAAGAACCATCTCCCGATCATTGCACTGGACAATAGCACACTTTTTCTCAACAGATTTCAGTCAATCATCAGCTTCTATAGGATCATTGGCTTGAGCAAAAGTGGATGGTCGGGTCCTCATGAACTCTCCCAGGCAGTTATGAGGTGGTGGGGGTGGCTGTGGTGGTGGTGGCACAGGCATGTGGGGCTAGTTATTGTTGTTGTCCTGCAGCTGTCCCAAGGTTTGCATCATAGTTTGCATGAGCTGATTTTGCATAGCCATCAAGCGCTCAAGATTGCTAGCTTCATGTCGAAGGTGGATATTCTCAGGCATCCCATTGTTCTCCTCATCACCATCGACATTCCTTTGGCTGCGGGTCACCCTCAGTATCTGAGGAAAAATGGTACAAGATGGAAGGATTTAGAATTTGAGAGAAAATTTCCCCAACTATATGCATCAAGGGATATGAAACTAAGCAACTATATATATAAGCCTATATGGATAGGTGGACACGTGCCGAAGCACCCCACAATCCTCTACTAAGCACACAAGCAATTACCACATAGATTCCAACACACCATGCTAACTATGACTATTACGGAGTGCTCCTATGTGCTCTAGAGTTTCCATTCTACCTAGGGCTGCGTTCTACGGTCAACGTGGACTTGATACCAATTTGTGACACCCGGTTCCGAAAATGAACCAAGTGAATGTATATGTGTGTCCAGGATGTTCATCACACATACAAGACAACTTCACAATTGATATTCAGAAAATAACCACGTCACAAAAGTAAATAGGTACCTTATTACAAATACTCAATGGTTTTCGAATTACAAGTCTCTAATTATTGCAGCAGAAAAATAAACTAAGTAGTGCGACTCCAATCCACAGGCAATTGATGATAGCACGCAACCTAGTAGTCCACATGATCCTCGTGGTACTACCAAGCGTATCCTGTAGATGTTTTAGTTGGGGAATAGCAAGAGTGAGTACATGTAATACTCAATAAGTGTGGGAAAATATGACATGTAGCTAAAAACAGGGATGCTAATAAATGGCTAATTGCAGAAACTACATTTTATAAATGTGTAAAAGCAGCCTACAATGTCTATGTGAGTTTAAATCCCATCATAACCCAAGTAATTGTCATAACCGATATCCAACATTCTCATTTTCCATCATACCCCATTCATAAATTAACATCAATCCACATGCCCATTTCATACCTCCATAACCAACCATGCTCAGATGACATACCCAAACCATGACATAACTAATCCCAACCAATTTCCAAGTTCCCTCTAATCATGTAGGTCATCCAGGTGCTCTTGATCGGGAGTATGGCTACCATGATAGTTTTTAACCCTCTGCGGAGGTTATACCACTTTGACAACATGTTCATGATTTCATCACCTTTCAGTGACTAAGGAACCTCCATTATGCCTTGTCACACTTCCGTTGGTGCGTGGCCAAGAGATCACAAAATAGCCTTTGATAAGAGACTACTAGTATGTACGGACCCACTAAGGTTTCACCAGCAGGCTTGAATCTCCATTCTACCACCCATGGGCCCCCTCAAGTGCCATGCAGATCCAAGGCTAGCCCTACTCGACTCCCATTCCCCACACCATCCAATGGTCCATACAATACCAGCAGCAGACCTAATTATTCAGCTACGCCGCACCCATACTTGGCCTTGTGGTGGCACTGTTGTCCTGGCTTATTCTCGGATGAGCCGGTCCTTAGATCTAAGGCAAGTGAAACCACCATATAATCCAAACCAATACACAACCCATGCTTGCTTAGATCACCCCAATTCCATGTTACTTAAGACATCATTATCATCAATTCACATAGTCCATATGTATATTAGTTCACAATGAGCATTCGGTTATTTCCAAGCCCAATTAAGCAAAGAGAAGCAAAACTGGAAAAATACCCTTCCTGAGTCTCTACAATATATCCCAAGCGACAAGGGTGGTCATACGAGTCTAGTAAACGCATATCATGGGTTTCCCATCAATTTGATACAAGCATGCAGTTTTGTAAACAACATATTTGAAAACAGGATCAAAATGGTCAAGGACACTTGCCTTACTCCTGCAGCTGGTTTGGATCAAGAGCTTCGAAGTTCTGGTGCTGCAGGTCCTCGTAAGCATCCAGCCCCGACACCTCCCAGGGGACCGGCTGTTGATGTACCTACGAAGATGGTGGGCAACGCCGGAGCATCCAGCTCTGGCACCTCCCAGGGGGGCTGTCGTCCTCAGAGAAAGCCCAGCGCCCCTAAAAGGGACACGCCCAGACCAATCACTCAAGCTCCCCAGCTCGTTGGGGGCATGTCGAAGACACCCTGCATTCAAGTGGCAAGCGTACCCAACTATCTGGCCATACCTACCAAGGGGCCTCCCAGGGGGGGTTCCATAGGCAGGGTGTCACCTAGCGACAAACCGGCCGTGTCAACTGTGCAAGCGTTGATCCCTAAAAGGCTAACGGCGTCAACAAAGGCTCTTCAAAAACTTACACAAAAGAAGGAATCGGGGTAACTTTTTTGAAGCACGCGACAGGCCAACAGACAAAACAACATGAATCCAAATTCATAAACATTTATTTACACAAGCGCGTCATCCCCGCATACAAAAGCCTTCAACCCAGGTGCCGACGGCCTCAACTCCGTTGGAACGAAGAAGCAACCTCTCTGGCAAGGTCTTGGACTTCGGCCCTAGCCTCATACTCATGCTCATCAAAGGGACCTTTCTCCACCGGCTCCAGCGGGATTTGAGGGTACCAGCTTCGAAAGCACACCAGAATGTGGCAGGCCACCATCTTAGCCAGCTCCTTTCCTTCGGCCTCTAGCCGCCTTTCAAGGACGGTGTTCACCGACCCCAATGACGAACAAAGGGACTCCCGGCAAGGAAGCGGTTGGGCCACTCCCTGAGATGGCTACCCACGCGGCACGGGACCAAGGCTGAGTGGTTCCAGTACCGCCCCAACACGGGCTAGGAAATCCCGGACCCCTTAGGCCTCGACCATACGGGAGACCTGGAGGCTCTCTGCCTCTCTTTGCGTAGCCTCCTCCCGGTTAGAAAGCTCCCGAGCACGACACTCCAGATCGTCCTCCTAACGCTTGATGGCGAGCTCCAGGTCTGCCAAAGCGCGGCGCTTCTCCTCCAGGCCCCGGGAGACCTCCACCTCCTTCGCCGCTAGATCCCATTTCGCGTCAGCTATAGCAACTTCGCGGCAGACCAGCTCCAACCACTGATCCTTGCACAACTTTAGGCGGGCATCGGAAGCAGCGTGGGCCTTCAAAGCCTTCAACTCAAGCTCTTTGTTCTTGGCATCAACCAGCTTCGCCAAGCGCCACTCCTCCGCAAGCCGATCCCACTCTCGAGGGAAAGCAGCCTGCCTCTGGCGCAATATGGACTGAGCCGCGACAATAGCGTTGGCGAGAGGGATCGCTCGACCGTCGTCACCCTGATCCTCCTACCAACGCTGCAGCAGACGCTAGTCCTCGGGAACCAGAAGCTTCATGGGAACCAAGGACCACCATGTCGCAGCTCGACATTGATGTCCCCCCTACACTGCAGCCTTGTCACCGACAGTCAGTGGCGGGTCACCGTGCTGCGCATCGATGACGTCAGACGTCGGCACCACTTGAACAACCAGCGAGGCAGCCCCACCAAGGCAGGCATCCACAACCAAAGTAGCCCCCTCAACGCAAGGCACCTCCTCGCCCGGCACCTCCGCGACAGGCACCCCATCGCCAAGGACCTCCGCACCAGACACCTCCTCGGGCGGCACCTCTTCGTCTAGCACTCCCACGCCAGTCACCACCTCGCCTGGCAAGGCCAGTCTTGGCACCACCTCTGCCTCACCTGCCGCAACAGACGTGGGCGCATGGACATCAGTGAAACCTAAGGCCGATGCACCATCGAGTGTAGAAGGCAACACAACAGACCTCGCTCTGGTACCGGGAAGGGCGGGGGCTATCAGGCTACCCCTGGAAGTGGCAGGGGCACCAAGTTGGTTGACGAAGCCCTGACAAACCGAGATAAAGCTTGGTAAAGAAACAAAAGAGGTGAGGAGAGAAATAACAGAGGGAAGAAGTTGCGACTTACCAGTGAGTCGGGCCACTCCAGTGACCCTGGCCTATCGCCCCACGCGATGGACCAAGGTTGTCGGGACCTAACGACAGGCCCGGTGCCACCGTCGCTGGTATCGACTCCTGGTCAACCCTTGCCGATGTCATCCAAGGCTCCTTAGCACCCCCTCCAAAACAAGGGCCACTGTTGGAGTCAGAGGCTAAATCTACGACAGGAGCTTAGGCCCTGCCGGTTCCCTGATTACGGGAGATGGGAGTACCGTCCCCCCGAAATAGCTTCTGCTTCCTCGGCATAGAAGTAGCAGAGCCCGCGACTAGCATGCGGGAGCGCTTCCTCGGCTCTAGAGCCGGAGCCGGCTGGCTGACCTCTGCCCTATTGGAAGTAATTGAGGGCTCTGCCTCCTCCCTTGCCAAAGGATGCAAGGAAGACCCCGACCCTGGATGCGCAGCTTCACCGCACCGCCTTAAGACTGCAGAGGCGCCGGCTATGTCTTCAGAATGCAGGCACGTGAGGCCAAACACGTTGACCTTCGGCATTGAGCTCCGCAGCTCAACCTTCACATCGGTGGGCATATGGAGCGGCAGGCAGTCATTCGAAATGAAACATGCTCATCATAAACAATGTTGGAGGTCACTTTTTTCAGCATCTCCTCCGGCATCTTGAGAGTTGGGGTGTCCGGGCCCAACCGACAATCGTCATACTCACCGTTGTAGACCCAGGCAAAATACAGACGCCGCTGGAGAGGGGCAGTACGGCGGAGCAAGAAGTCTGCTAACACCATCATCGAGGTCAAGCCCTTGCTAGCGAGAAACCAGATCCTCCTCAGCGCGGGCCTGTATTTTGCTGGCAAGCCGTGGGATGCCTCCCATGTGGTGGGGTCGGAGCCTGGACTGCAGGAGGGTATCTTCAGCAAGGGATGAGGGTCTGTCCTTGCAATCGCCCAGTCTTTCCTCCAGCCGCTCCATTTGCCTCCTTTGAATGGGGCGATGTAACCTCGGGAGTTATTGTCCCAGTGGCGGAAGTAGTAGGCCCCCACTTGAGTTGTCGAGCTCCTTCAACTCATCTTCATCACGAAGAAATGCCGGAGGAACTCCACCGTGGGTGGACAGCCCATGAACGCCTCACATAGGTGGACGAACACAGCCGCCAAGGCTATTGAGTTCGGCGACAGATGATGAAGTTGAAGCCTGTACTCTCCCAAAACAGCAAGAAATAACCTTGACATCGGGAGTGTGAGCCCAGCAGTGGTGTAGGCAACGAAGAGAACAGTCTCGTCTTCATGCAGATCCCGAGAATCAGGAGATCCACAGTGGAGCATCCACCCGCACTTTGGAGCTGCCCAGCCAAGGAGCCGCCTCATCGGCACCAGCTCTTTGGCCGATCGGAAGCGGGAAGGAGGCAGCAGGGAAGCCATTGGGGCGGGCTAATGTCAGAGACTTGGCAAAAGAGGTGAAGGAGGTTTGGACGCTCGAGGAAGAAGCTGAAAATTCTGGTTGCAGGGTCTCGGAAAGGAAAGAACCGTTCCCTCTAAACGGAGGTTTTCCCACCATTTTTTCATGGCGCCTGAGTACCCCGTGCAAAGGATCTGACCGCACCACCCAGCACGGCTATATCCATGACAAATGGGTCCTATGTCCCCACTCAGACGCACAGGCCCAGTCGGTCAGCCGCTTGGGAAAGCCGCTGAGGCATCTCCCTCAATCACGGAGCAAGCAAAAGTGCTATAAGCTGCCTCAGGGACCACCACAATTAAAGGCGCCGTAGAGGACAGAGATATTACAGCAAGCAAAGATCCCTTCGCCATAGCCACTCAAACCGAAAGAGGACGCGTGGCGATAATTGGTAGAAGCGCCCACTACTTTAGCTATCCAAGACAGAATTCAAAGCCCAGTACGGGAAAACAGGGAAAGGGCCCCACCTTTGGGCTCCCCATCTTGCCGCAAGGTGGACCCAGGGGCCACTGTTTGTACCCAGCAGACCGGGTACCCTCGCACATAGGATGAAGACACCAGGGCAAGTCCGGCAGCGTCACGTATCTAAAAGTTGTCGAGGTCTTAGCCTCCCTCGAGATCCAGCCTCAGTACCGCCACGTGGGGCACGAAGGATGGGATAAAGGTCCCGAGGGGAGATAACCTCCCAAGCCGCCACGTGTTGAGGAGAGACCCGCACAACCTAAAAGTGCATCTAGGAATCCCTTGTGGGTTTTGGTTGATTTATGACAAGCAAATGAGTTCCTAACAACTTTGTTGAGATGAGCACAAGTTCTAATGAGAAAGTGAGCAAAGTGCCAAAAAGAAAGGAGAATGAGGAGCAATGCGGAAAAGAGCTCAAGAACCAAGTGTAGTAGATCATTGGGTGTGGAGTGTGTCAAGGAAACACACCCCAAGAGCTCAAGCACAAATAACCTCACACATTGCACAAATTTATACAGAACCGGACTAGTCCGACTGAATCCGGACTAGTCCGATATCTTTCTGCACAATATCGGACAAGTCCTCACAATGCGGACTTGTCCTCACAGTTTAGTTTTTCACTGACCAGACTAGTCCGATATAACCACGGACTAGTCCGATATCTCCCTGACTAGAATCAGACTAGTCCTCCCCAGTGCGGACTAGTCCCCCAAACACTTCACAAGTTGCACAAACTCGGACAAGTCCGATATCCATCGTACTAGTCCCATATCTTTCTGATGTCAATTGAACAAGTCCGATATTAGCACGGACTAGTTCGAAAACCGTCTGACCTAAACCAGACAAGTCCTCCAAGTGCGGACTTGTTCCCCTAATTCACTTAGGGTTTCACTTATCTGGACAAGTCCGATATCCATCGGACTAGTCCAAAGATTTCCAGAACAAAAATCGGACAAGTCCGCTTTTAGCCGGACAAGAAGTCCGATATTACGGGACACCTAGGGTTTGCTACACGCAACACACTGGACTAGTCCGGTGTCCACCACGGACTAGGCCGATCTTTCTAAACCCTAATGGTAACATTTGGGAACCCCATATAAATAGGTGTGCACGGCCCATCTTTTAGCACTCTTGAACCCCTGCGCTGTCACACCTTCCAAAAGCCTAGAAAACACCTCTCTCCACGAAATCAAACGCAAGAAAGATCAATCTCTTGAGGATACACTTTGGGTCATTGGAGAGACACGATTCTTCACTCATTGAGCTCTTGGTTTGATTCCCTAACACACTCCTGTTGTTTTCATTGTGATCTTAAGAGTGTTTTGAAAGCATCTAGGCCCCCATGAGGTATGGTTTCGGTGATTAATGACAACCGTTGGATATTACTAATGAGTTTGTGGATGCAAGGTCTCTCGTATATCTCATCACACTTAATGAAATCTATATGTATATCATCTACTGCTCATTGGATACAACTGGAGACCCCTAAACAAATTACTTTATGAGGTCAATCAATGATTATGAAGACTAAAAGAAAAAGCTCATATGTCAAAGTTATTCCATCGAAATTGACAACACCCAAGACTTGGTAATCATCAGAAGAATATTTCAAACCAATGTATAAGAGGTCACTCGAGCAAATTCCAAAAGAATCACTTAGAACAACTCGAAGCAGACAAAATCAACTCACCGGATCCCAATGTTTCCATAAAACAATACATCGGTCGAGTTGGTTTAACGGAAGAAAAAGACCTCAAAACTGAGTACTCATCGAATCATCCGATGGTGAAGAAAGTGTTACGTCGGTCGATCATTCCAGTAAGCAATTACCCAGGACCAAGTGTAACACCGGACCATCCGATGTACAACTATAACACATCAGTCAATCACTCCAGTAAGCATTATTTCCGGACCAATCTGGATGAAGTGTCACCGGATCATCCGATGATGAGGCAAGTGTTACATCGGTCGATCAACGGTCATATCTGACACAGTGACATCAGCTAATTTGGATTCGACCGATGACAACTGAAGGGAGAACATCGGATCATCCGGTGTTCGCAGAATAATGATGTCAACCTACTTTTCCAATGTCTATTTCGTGGAGGCTGGCTATTTATACCCCTTCAACCAGTCATTCCGACATGACTTGAAGCCCAGACCTACTCTACACATTACCAAGCATTCAAGACATTGAGCTACCACTTTGATATCATTTACACCACTTGTACACCAAGAGATAGGCTAGAACTTACTAGAGATAGTTCTTGTGTGGTTCCATTCTTGGTGATTGGCGTCTCTAGTGTAGTGAGAGTTGTAAGGGAGTGTCTCTTGGTGATTGTATTCACCGTACAACAGTCAGTGATTAGAGAGAGCCTTCCAGATCTTGCCAAGACGGTTGTGGAAGCCTGGAGGATCAAACTTGTACAAGGCTTGAGCTCCACCTTGCCGAGGTTGGCGAATGGAGAAGTTTAGTGAAGATCCCTGGTCTCAGTGACTTGGGAGTGGCTATACCCTTTGGTGGGTGCCACAACGTGGATGTAGGAAGATCTTGAGGATCTTGTCGAACCACGGGATAAATCACCGTGTCCTCGTGTATCCTTGGGAGTTTGCGCTTTCTTCCTCTCCCATTATACTTATGCATTTCATATCCCGCAATCTTACTATTCACGTAAATGAATAGGTTGTTTGCATAGGGAATTGGGCTTTTAGTTGTCAAGTTTTTATTGCTTTAATTTTTGAAAAGAAGCCCAATTCACCCCCCCTCTTGGGCATTCGATCCTTACAATTGGTATCAGAGCAAGGTTGCTCATTGGATCATTCTAGCTTCACCGCTAGAGTGCTAAAATGGCCAAGATTGGGGGTTCGGTTCCCATCTTCGAGGGCAAGAACTTTGCCTATTGGAAAGCATGCATGCGTGCTTATCTAGAGGCTATTGCTCCCGAGGTATGGGAAGTGACCCATGTGGGATTTGGTGAGCATAACTATATTGGTAATCAAGTTAAGTGGGATGCAAAAGATAGAAACGCTATTTATGAATGCATTAGTAAAGATGTGTTTGCTAGGATTGCTAGCAAAGAAAAGGCTTGTGAAATTTGGGCTTGCTTGATTGAAATTCATGAGGATTCTTCTCGTGTTAAAGAACTAAAGTATCATATGCTTAAGGCCAAATATGATGAGTTCAAAATGCTACCTCATGACAATGTCAATGAAATGTTTTCTCGCTTGAATGTGCTTATTGAGGAAATTAATGCTCTTGATATTGCTTCTCTTGGTAAGGGACTCATCAACCGCAAGATTCTTATGCTCCTTCCTAAGCCAAAGTACAACATCATCAACTCCATGCTTGAAAAGGAATCTCTTGATCACATTGAAGTTTTGAAACTTATTGGAGAGATTCACGCTCATGAGATGAGTGTGCTTGGGATGATGGAGGAATCATCTTCAAAGACAATTGCTCTAAAGGCTTTCACCAAGAGAACAAATCTCAAAAAAAGAAAGTGGTTGATCCTAGCTCAAGTGAAGAAGAGCAAGCATCAAGTGAAGATGACGATGATGAGCTTGCATCAACGATGAGAAAGTTCTCTCGCTTGAACTCCAAGATTGCCAAGAAGGGATACACCTTTGATCCCAAAAAGAAAGCATTTCTACCAAGGAGAGATGACAACAATACTTGCTATAATTGTGGTGATCAAGGCCACATCTCCTATGATTGTCCAAAACCGAACAAAAGAAGAGAGAACCACAAGGGCAAGCATTGCAAGCTTGAGGATAGTGAGGATGATGAAGAGGACAAGCCCAAACCAAGATTCTTTGGGAAGAAGAAGCATGACAAAGGCAAAAAGGCAAAACTCTTCCCAAAGAAGAGGAAAGGTCCACAAAAGGTGTTCATGTATGAGGCAAATGAATGGATCATCGACGAAGAATATAGTGATGAAGAGAGTGAAGCGGAACAAGAAAGCTTGGCCGGCCTTGCCATTGCCAACAATGATGATTCATCTCTTCATCCACCTCCCATGTGCCTCATGGCTAAAGGTAACACTAAGGTATGTGATGACTCTAGCGATGATGAGCTTTCCCCCGATGACTTAACTTCATTGATAAATGAATACCACACTATCATTAAAAGGGAAAAGAGCAAGGTCAAGGCTCTTGAAGAAGCTTGTGCTAAACTCGAGAGTGCTAACCTCGATTTGCTTGACAAGTATGAAAGCATACCTAAGGAGCACGACACGCTCAAATCTCATGTCAAGCAAGTTGAGGAGGATAAGGCTCAAATCAAGCTAGATAATCATGAGCTTGACTTAGCACACCAAGCACTCTTGGGAAAGCACAATGAGTTAATTCAAGAGCATCAAGTACTTAACCTTGCTTATGAAGTTCTTGATCAAGAATTGAAAACTATAAAGAAAGAAACCCTTAATGATAAGGTATCTATTAATTCTCATGTCACTAATGTCTTGCATAAGACTTCGCCTTTGAAAAAGAATGCTAGGGAGAAGGATTTGTTGGATGAAATTGAAAGTCTCCGCCCTAGTGTGGCAAGACTATCTAAGGGAGAAGTCAAGCACAAAGAAATCCTCTTCCAACAAGCAAGGCTTTCAACAAGAGAGGACTTGGATTCTTCCCGGTGCCTAACAAAGGAGAGGTGCCCTCACTGGAGCTTAAAACAAGCTTCATCAAGGAAGTTGGTTCTTATTGCCAACATTGTGAGGTCACTGGTCACCACAAAAGGGAGTGTCCTCTTCCTAACCGGCCTTCTCCAAAATTGTCTACTAACTACAAGTCTACCTCTAATGATCACTATTATCTCTTGAGTATGTAGATGGCAAGGTGAAGGCAAGGTTCATTGGCAAAGACATGAAAGGCATGAAGGGGAAGCTCCCGAAGCAACTTTGGGTCCCAAAAACACTTGTATCACACATACAAGGACCTAAGTTGGCTTCAGTGCCTAAAATAAAAAATTGAATTCATGAGTGTAGGTGAACTACAAAGCCGGAGGAAAGAATTGGGTACTCGATAACGGGTGCACTCAACACATGACCGACAACGATGGTATGTTCACCTCCATAGAGAACCTCGGCAATCATGAACAAGTCACCTTTGGTGATAACTCTAAGGGGAAGGTAATTGAGTTGGGTAAGATTGCAATTTCACATGGTTTATTTACTTCAAATATGTTGTATGTTAAGTCACTTAGTTTCAATTTGCTTTCTATTGCACAATTTTGTGATCTTTGACTAACGTGCACTTTTAGCAAGAATGATGTTGTTGTGACTAGTGAAAGGAGCAATGCTTGATGACTATGGCACGTTCGAGAAGTTTTGGGAAGAAGCAATCAACACAGCGTGCCATGCCGCAAATCGGGTCTATCTACACCGACTACTTCAAAAGACCCCGTACGAACTTCTCATTGGGAGAAATCCCAACATCTCCTATTTCGGAGTCTTCGGGTGGTGCTACATCTACTACAAGAAAAGGCTCGATAAGTTTGAAAGAAGATGCCATGTTGGTATCTTTCTTGGTTATGCATCAAACACAAAAGCATATCGAGTATTCAACCAAACCTCCAATTTAGTTGAGGAAAGTTGTGATGTTGAGTTTGTTGAAACTAATGGCTCCCAAGAGGAGAGTTTTGGTCATGATGAAATAGATGATGAGCCTCTACGAGAAGCTATAAAGAACATGATCATTGGAGACATCAAGCCTAAAGTTGAGGAGAGCCATGATCAAGGGGAGCTTCAAGTTCCAACATCAACACATCTATGGCACCTCAAGTTGACGAAGAAGAGAAAGATGATCCATTGCCAACACAAGATTCACAAGCCACACAACATCAAGAATAAGAACAAGTCCATGATCAAGTCCAACCACAAGAAGAGCAACACGCATCACCACCGCCAAGTGCTTCACCACCACTTATGAGGCATGGATGCATCTCCAAGGCGCATCCAATTGATCAAATCATCAGAAGTCCGTCAAGGGGAGTAAGTACTCGTTCTTGCAATTTTGCTACGTTTTGTGAGCACTACTCGTTTGTTTCATGTGTAGAACCCACTCACATTGAGGAAGCACTCCAAGATCCAAATTGGGTGATGTCCATGCAAGAAGAACTTAACAACTTCATCTGAAATGAAGTTTGGGTGTTGGAGGAGCAACCCAAGGATAAGAACATCATCGGGACAGAGTAGGTATACCGCAACAAACAAGACAAGAATGGTGTTGTGGTCCGCAACAAGGCAAGACTTGTAGCCAATGGTTTCTCGCAAGTTGAAGGACTAGACTTTGGAGAAACATTTGCTCCGGTCGCTCGACTAGAAGCTATCTGTATACTTCTTGCTTTTGCATCACATCATAACATAAAGCTTTATCAAATGGATGTGAAAAGTGCCTTTCTTAATGGTTATATTAACGAGCTTGTTTATGTTGAACAACCTCTCGGGTTCGAAGATCTGAGGAAACCTAATCATGTGTTTAGGTTGCACAAGGCGCTCTACGGGCTCAAGAAAGCACCTAGGGCGTGGTATGAACGACTATGGGATTTCTTGATCAAGCAAGGATTCAAGATCGAGAGGGTGGAAACTACACTCTTCACCAAAGACATCGACGAAGAACTACTTGTTTGTCAAATTTATGTCGATGATATTATTTTTGGTTCAACAAACGAAGCTCTTAGCCATGAGTTTGGCAAAATGATGTCTAGGGAATTCGAGATGCCGATGATTGGAGAGCTCAACTTCTTCCTTGGATTTCAAATCAAGCGACTTCGAGAGGGGACCTTCATCTATCAAGAAAAGTATACCAAGGACCTCTTGAAGAAATTTGAGATGGGAGATTGTAGCTCAAGAAGTACTCCAATGGCAACAAATTGTCATCTCGACGCGGATAAGGACGGTAAACCTGTTGACCAATCTAATTACCATTCTATGATTGGTTCATTGCTTTATCTTACCGCATCTAGGCCCGATATCATGTTTAGTGTATGCTTGTGCGCTCGCTTTCAAGCGACACCTAAAGAATCGCGTCGGAATGCGGTCTTTAGGATACTTCGGTATCTCAGGCATACCCCAAGTGTAGGCTTGTGGTACCCTAAAGGTGCTAAATTTCATCTCTTGGGTTACTCGGATTCAGACTTTGCCGGATGCCGTGTGGATTGCAAGAGTACCTCCGGTGGGTGCCACTTGCTTGGGCGTTCCCTAGTATCTTGGTCTAGCAAGAAGCAAAACTCTGTTGCTTTGTCCACTGCGAAAGCGGAATATACAACGGTCGGTGCATGTTGTGCCCAAATCCTTTATATGAAGCAAACCCTTTTGGACTTTGGTGTTAAACTTGGTTGTGTGCCTCTCCTTTGTGACAATGAAAGTGCGGTTAAGATTGCTAAAAACCCCGTTCAACACTCCCACACTTAGCACATTGATATTCGCCATCATTTCTTGCGGGACCATGAGGCCAAGGGAGACATCTCCTTGTGAGGTGTTAGGTCCGAAGAACAATTGGCGGATATCTTCACTAAACCACTTGATGAGAAAACTTTTTCTAGACTAAGGAGTGAATTAAATGTGCTAGATGCATCAAACGTCATGTAAGTTGCCCTGTTCATGTAAGAATGCATCTCATATAGGTCTTGTCTAACTTTCAAAGGATAGGGGTGAGCAAGGGTTAGCTTGGGATGGAGGTTCTTTTGGGTTTCCCCAAGGCTTGGAGAGTGGCTCTCCCTGAAGAAGCCTTTGAAAGGTTCAAATTTGGCAAGACAGATTTAATTTATGTCTTGCATGATGCCTGCCATATAGACTTGCACTCATGTTTAATTTCCTGACTTATAAATTGTTTGGCATTGCATACGGTAGATTGTCACAAAGGGGAACCCACATCATGAGAAAGAGACTTGTTTGAAATGCAATATCTCAACTCATATGATGTGGAAAGAACAAAATGTTAGGTGCGCTAATGCCTAAAGGAACATGCTTTAAAGAGATAGAAGTCTTCATCCTCTAGCTCGCAAAGCATGGGCCTTACATTTTATTTGGATTTCTTCCTCAAATCTTTCTGGTGTTCTATTTGCTTTAGGGCTTAGCCAAGTTATTGGCAACTAGTGTTATAATCTTTTTGAGGGGTAAGGGGTTGCCCAAAAAGTCCTAAGACTTGTGTTTCTCTTTGTTTGATTGGTTGAGTCAAAGGACATATATGGGATGTTGTTGTTTTGCAGTCATCGGATTATCTGATGCTTAGGGCAGAAGCATCATCGAATCAGTTTGTGCTCAAGTGCCAAGGGTCAGCT
Source organism: Tuctoria greenei (assembly GCA_036927565.1). Classification (NCBI taxonomy): domain Eukaryota; kingdom Viridiplantae; phylum Streptophyta; class Magnoliopsida; order Poales; family Poaceae; genus Tuctoria; species Tuctoria greenei. Next base: position 90,614,331 of record JAYESD010000006.1, on the reverse strand, counting down.
CAGTCAGAAAGTCAAATCAACCGATGTGTTCATTCTGAGAAACATCAGAGCATCCGATGTTCACATTTCTGGAGTTGTGCCCAAATCAACTGATGCTTATCTTTTCCACGTCGGATCATCCGAAGCCGAAGGTGCCTCTGGAATACCCTTACTGTAACCTTCGACCGATGCTCCACTCAAGTGACGTCGGTTCATCCGATGTTAAAATCTGAGCTAGGGTTCGGGCCCCACCTATTTAGCGCCTCTTCATCTTGGCGTTTCTCTCTCCCTGACGCTGAAACTCCCTGGCACCGCTCAGCGCCCTCACCTCCGCCGTCGCCGCTCCCTCGCCCTGCCGCCGCCCTCTGGCCGCCGCTGCCCTCCAGCCGCCTCTGCCCTCCGGCCGCCGCAGCCCTCTGGCCGCCGTCGTCCTCCGGCCGCCGCCACCCTGCGCCCTTAGCGTCGCCACCGACCTCGCAGCGCCGCCGCCTCCGCCCCACGCAGCACCACCGCCACCGTCCCACCCGGTGCCGCCGCCGCCCTGCACCGCCGTCCTAGGCGCCGTGCCGCCGCCCTCTACGCCACCGTGCTGCCTCCCTTCGGTCGCCGTGCTCTCCGGGCACCGCTGCTAGGGTTCACCGGCCGTGTCGTTCCTTGCGTCGCCGTCTCGCGTGATCGGCTTCGTTGTCCCGCAACCTCATCTTCGTCGCCGTCGTCACTCGACTCCTCGAGATGGGTCGTGACAAGAAGGGAAAGGGCAAGGCTATTGAGGAGCTGACCGCTAAGAAGCAGAAGCTGTCGAAGGACGAGAAGAAAGCCCTGATGGACGCTCGCGCCGCTGAGGAGCGAGAGCGTGGCCGAGGAGGATGGCTGAGGATCAGGGAGGCCCACCAGAGGTAGCCTCCGGTGCCTGAGGAGCCAGAGGAGGAAGAGGAGCCTGAAGTGCCACTTGTTTGCCGGCGCTCAGTCAGGACCCGTGGGGGTCATCCAGCTGCAGCCCCGAGATCGAGAACCTCTGCTGCTGACCTTCGGGAGGACAGTGCGGCCCAGAGAGCCGTCTATGAGATGGACACTAATGTCCGGGTTGGTGAGGGTGTCCGCCTGACCGACTATAGGAAGTTGAAGGCCAAGCAGGTCAGGAAGCTCAGATGGAGCATTCTACTTGAGGAGTGGTTCCCGCAGCCTAGAGAGTCACTTGTGAAAGGTCGCTTCTAAACCCTGACACATGCGTCGCTGTATGAGACTTACAGACATCGGGGCCATAAGCTCTTCCAGCATAACTTTCTTGACTGGGATCAGCTCGCACTTTCAGCCGGGACCGAGATTCGCCCTTACTTTGGGGGGTACAAAGGGCTAGTGGAGCTGATGTGTTACCAGCAGGGTGCCTTCATGGAGGACTGGGTCCGAGTGTTCTATGCTACACTCTACATTTTTGAGGGCCGCAGATCCATTGACTTCATGTTCATGGGCCAGCAACACCACCTGACCAGATAGACCTTGGGACAGCTGCTAGGAGTGGATCTCCATGACACCTGCCTGCACGAGAGAGTATATGGACAGGCTGACCCACCGAGGAGGCCGCTCACTAGAGGTGTGGCACCACCCTTTGAGGAGATACGATCACTGTTTGCTCAGCCCTTCTCTCCTGACCAACCGAGGGTACCTGCTCTACTGACTCCAGTTGTGTTCACTGTGCGCCTTGCCTTGCGCCGCACACTTCTACCCAGGTTCGGGTACCTTGAGGGCTTTACCAGTCTGCAGCAGACCCTCCTGTTCTATGTCATGAATGGGATGGAGTTCGACATTTTGGATATCCTTATATGTGAGATGGAGTACGTCATCACCGATGGAGTTGGGATGATGAGGCAGCTTGTGTTTGGCCACTGTATCAGTCACCTCCTCTACCTGATAGCTCCAGAGGGGTCCACCGTGCGTGACAGTCTCACCGACAAGAGCATCACACAGTTCGGGCACTACCGTGCTCCAGCTCCTGGAGACCGCCGCCTTGGCCGTCCAATTGAGCGTCAGGTCCGTGCTCGTCTATCTGAGGAAGATTGGTCAGACCTGGAGAAGGAAGATGAGATACTAGCACAGGTTGATGCTCAGGTTGGGGATCTACAACACATCTGGTCGGAGAGTGACACTAGTGATAGTGTTGAGGAGTACTTTCCACCTCATCCCTCACCCAGGCAGCACGACGCGGAGGCTGGAGGCTCGACTGTGCCACCTCCTTCTCCACCTCCGGTGTCCGAGGCACATGTCTCTCAGCCATCTGAGCTTACCTCTCTTCTTCAACAGATGGTTGAGCAGCAACGACTGGATCGGCTTGTAGCTGAGCAGGCCAGAGCTGAGCAGGCTACGCGTCTCTTGGAGCTCCAGCAGCAGTAGTAGGAGATGCAACGACAGATTGCCCGTGAGAGGCGAGAGGACACTGACAGGCTCACTGGGCTGATTGATCAGATGCACCAGCGTTCCTTTGACCAGCAGCAGCAGACACAGCAGGCCATGACGGGCATCCTGGGGTTGATCACCAACCTCTACACTCAGACCAGGATTGCCCTACCGTCTCAGCTTCCAGGTCTAGCTCCAGGCCCGTCTGTCCTGGCTCCAGTCTCAGCACCAGTGCCGACCACGCCGATTCCGACGATCAGTATGTCACCACTGCTTGCTCCAGGTGCACCGATCCACTCTCCCTTGCCGGCTTCGACACTCTTCCAGCAGACTCCGACATCTGTTGTTAAAGCCCCTCTACCTGCAGTCCAGACTCAACAGGCACCAACAGCGGCTCCCACAGCACCAGTCTCCTCCACCCCAGCTTTAGCAGCAGCAGGCAGCAGCTCCGACGACAGCACCCCCGACGACGACCAGTTCGTCATCGCCCCGAGCACTTAGGATCCTTAGGCACTCGGCTTCCCTTTTTGGTGTCTTGATGCCAAAGGGGGAGAAGAGTCAGGGGGAGGGATAGCTTAGTCCCAGGGGGAGTCCTAGTTGTAGGGGGAGTATTTCTTTTTGGGAGTCTTTTGTAATTTGGTGATTTGCTACTCTTTTGCTATTCTTGAGTTATCCTTGTGCCACTTAATTCTCTCATGTGTTATTGATCGCTGAGATTTCGAGTTATTGATCACTTTTGAGTCTTCAAGTTTAATGTGCAAAATCTTGTACCTATTGCATATCCTCTTGAGTATCATATTCTTTATTTCATTACAATTATGCTTTACTCGTTGTGTTGTCATCAATCACCAAAAAGGGGGAGATTGAAAGCATCTAGGCCCCCATGAGGTATGGTTTCGGTGATTAATGACAACCGTTGGATATTACTAATGAGTTTGTGGATGCAAGGTCTCTCGTATATCTCATCACACTTAATGAAATCTATATGTATATCATCTACTGCTCATTGGATACAATTGGAGACCCCTAAACAAATTACTTTACGAGGTCAATCGATTATTATGAAGACTAAAAGAAAAATCTCATATGTCAAAGTTATTCCATCGAAATTGAAAACACCCAAGACATGGTAATCATCAGAAGAATATTTCAAACCAATGTATAAGAGGTCACTCGAGCAAATTCCAAAAGAATCACTTAGAACAACTCGAAGCAGACAAAATCAACTCACCGGATCAACCGATGTTTCCAGAAAACAATACATCGGTCGAGTTGGTTTAACAGAAGAAAAAGACCTCTGAACTGAGTACTCACCGGATCATCCGATGATGAAGAAAGTGTTACGTCAGTCGATCATTCCAGTAAGCAATTACCCTGGACTAAGTGTAACACTGGACCATCCGATGTACAACTATAACACATCGGTCAATCACTCCACTAAGCATTATTTCTGGACCAATTTGGATGAAGTGTCACCGGATCATCCGATGATGAGGCAACTGTTATATCGGTCGATCAACGGTCATATCTGACATAGTGACATTAGCTAATTTGGATTTGACCAATGACAACTGAAGGGAGAACATCGGATCATCCGGTGTTTGCAGAACAGTGATGTCAGCCTACTTTTCCAACGGCTATTTCGTGGAGGCTTGCTATTTGTACCCCTTCAACCAGTCATTTCGACATGACTTGTATCCCAGACCTACTCTACACATTACCAAGCATTCAAGGCATTGAGCTACCACTTCCATATCATTTACACCACTTGTACACCAAGAGATAGGCTAGAACTTACTAGAGATAGTGCTTGTGTGCTTCCATTCTTGATGATTGGAGTCTCTAGTGTAGTGAGAGCTGTAAGGGAGTGTCTCTTGGTGATTGTATTCACCGTGCAATAGTCGGTGATTGGAGAGAGCCTTCCGGAGCTTGCCAAGACAGTTGTGGAAGCCCAGAGGATCAAACTTGTACAAGGCTTGAGCTCCACCTTGCCGAGGTTGGCGAACAGAGAAGTTTAGTGAAGATCCCTGGTCTCGGTGACTTGGGAGTGGCTATACCCTTTGGTGGGTGCCACAACGTGGATGTAGGAAGATCTTGAGGATCTTGCCGAACCACGGGATAAATCACCGTGTCCTTGTGTCTCCTCAGGAGTTTGCGCTTTCTCCCTCTCCCATTACACTTATGCATTTCATATCCCGCAATCTTACTATTCACGTAAATGCATAGGTTGTTTGCATAGGGAATTGGGCTTTTAGTTGTCAAGTTTTTATTGCTTTAATTTTTGAAAAGAAGCCCAATTCACCCCCCTCTCTTGGGAATTCGATCCTTACATGTGTTCTTGGTGTCTTGTAATCTTGGGGATCCCTCAACGTGTGAGAAGGCCCCTTGAATTTGGTTATTTGCCCTTTGTGATTAGTGAAGAGGATTGGCCTCTGTGGCGATCTGACGAGGGTAGGGTTGGAGAAGACCCGATCCTTCTGTGGACTCCTCAATGTGGATGTAGGTTGCCTCTGTGGGAACCGAATCATAGAATATAGAACTTGTGTTCTTTCTTTGTGCCCATTGTTCTTACACTTCGTATCAATCTAGGGTTCAATCAATCTTGTTCACTTTATGTTGAAACATTGAATATAAGATTAACTTGTGGTACATCCTAGTTCATAGTAGTGTGACACTTCAATTACAAGTATATTTCCGCTGCATACATCCTAGGATCAAGATAATCAATCAAATTTGATCAATCTAGTCAGTACACACCGAACTAGTCCGCACTCGACCGGACTAGTCCGATATCTCGAGATTTGATCTGGTTGTTAAGTGTTGCAGGTTCTGACAGAAAAACAAAAAGGCATATTCACCCCCCCTCTAGGCCACATTCAATTGGTATCAGAGCAGGTTTCTATAAAAGGAGACTAATCGCTCGAAGAGATCATGTCGGACATGAAAGACGTACACAAGAGCGTCAACCAAGAGAAGGCTGAAGAAGAAAAGAACAAAAAATTGGAGAGGCTCCTCGAGGCAATTCAAGACTTCAAGGATGACGATGAGGAGATGCTGGAACTCAAGGCGCTCCTAAGAAAGAAAACCCTCTCCAAGATTGAAGACGAGAAGAAGAAGAAGAAGGGGAGTAGTCACACCGACTACTCCCGATATCCTTTTAATTATGGTCGCCTAAATTCTAACAACAATCATAATCTATCTATTCCACTTGGAAAAGCCCCACACTTTGACGGCAATGACTACTCAATGTGGAGGCAAAACATGAAAATGCACCTGATTTATCTCAATCCAAGTTTGTGGCACATAGTATGCACATCAATAGATATCGCAGATGATGATGAGGAGCTCACACCTAGCCAAGAGCAAGCAATCCATCGAAATGCTCAAGCTGTTGCAGTCATCACCTCATCACTCAGTCGGGATGAGTTCACAAAGGTGGACGGACTCGAGATCGCAAAGGAGATATGGGATACGTTGCAAACTGCACATAAAGGCGATCGTCATGTGCGAGAAGCGAAGATCAAGATGATAGAAGGCGAGTTGGGAAGATTCGCCATCGAAGAAGATGAGTCACTACAAGACATGTACAACCGACTAAAGACACTCATCAACAAGGTGCGAGCATACGGAAGCAAGAAGTGGAACGACCACGAGGTTGTGAAGCTCATTCTTAGAGATTTCATGCCTCGCAATGTCACCTTGTGCTCAATGATACGAGAAAGCCACGTGTACAAGAAGATGACCCCGGATGAGTTACTTGGGAAAATCATCAACTTTGAGATGATGGAAAAGCAGGCCAAGCATGTTAAGGAGATTGCCAATCTCACCTCGACAAAGAAGAAAGGGGTCGCTTTAAAGTCCACTATCAAGCCCTTGTATAAAGAAGCTCGAGAAGCTCAACTAGAAGAATACGGTGATGATGAGAGCAACGACTTGGATGAAGATGACATGATACTATTCATGAAGAAATTCAAAAGAATTATGAAGAAAAGACAAGGGGCTAAATCAAGTGAAGGAAAGTACAAGGAAAAATCAAGACCAAAGTTGAGGCTGGCATGCTATAACTGTGGTGAGTATAGCCACTTTATAGTTGATTGCCCATATGAAGAAAACAAGAAGAATACCAAGGAAACGAAGCCTCAACCCAAGAAATTCTTCAAGAAGAAGAAACAAGCTAAACAAGCGCATCTAGGAAAGGAGTGGGACTCAAATGATGAGTCCTCATCCGAAGAAGAAGAAGAGATGGCTAGCATAGCCATCGAGAAGACATCCAAAAGGTCCACTCTCTTCCCTACTCTCAGCGCATGGAAGGGGAACGACACTTGCCTCATGGAAAAGGAAGGTAAACGCAAGGTAACAATCAAACCCTCTTCCGTACATTCCTATTCTAGTGATAGTGAAATTGCTAGCGATAATGAAGATATGCTCATTGGCTTAGACAAGAAAATAGCTGCAAAAATGAAATTTCTACTTGATCAACTTGTCGAGAAGGAGAAGTTGATAAACCGTCAAGAAGACATGATTATCTCCCAAAAGGAGGAATATGTTGAACTTGACAAGCTTCTAGAACTTGAAAAGGAGCAAAGCAAGTCACTAGAGCTTGAGTTAGATTCAAGCAAGGAAGCTTGCTTGGAGTTAAGCAACTCAAATGCTACAATCAAGGACGAACTTGCTAACCTAATCAAGGTTAACAAGATCCTTGAAGTACAAGCTGAGTCACTCAAGCAAGGTGACCCTTCATCCTCTTCAAGCTCACCTTCTCAACCTCTTAAGACTGAAGCTATCTTTACTTGTTCATGTGGTAAAATTGACACCATCTTGAAAGACAAGTCAATCTCTACCAAGGATAAGCATTCTGCCCAAAGTGGCATATTTGACAGGGAGAAGGTCAAATATGCACATAGTGCATACTTGGCGACAAGACCTACTAATGTCAAATATGGCATTGGGTATTCCTATGGTGGAAAGCAAAATGCTAGAAGCCATAAGAATAACAAGGAAAGCATTACCTTTGTAAAGGGAAGATCCTCTCAAAATGGAAAATCCAAAGTTAACACATTCAACACACATGATCACCAGACTAGTCTAGTTGGGACACAGACAAGTCCGGTCCTCTGGACAAGTCCGATCTCCCAGACTAGTTCTGTTTATAAACAACAATAGTTGCTATTTAGAACCTTTGATGCATCTTATGTCTTAATGAGAAGTAATTTCGGTAAGATTTATGCTCACTATGTTGGGCCACGCCATGGCAACACCAAGTCTCATGTGTGGGTGCCCAACTCTCTTGTAACTAACCTCCAAGGACCCAAGCAAGCTTGGGTACCTAAAACCAAGGCATGATTTGTTTTTGTAGCCCTATTCCTCTTGTGGATCTAAATGGGTGCTAGACACTGGCTGCACCAACCACATGCCCGGAGAAAGAAGGATGTTCGTTGAGTATGAAGAGAATGGGGATCCAAGCGAGGGCATCTATTTTGGATACAATAGTCAAGGAAAGGTGCTCGGTACCGGTAAAATTGCCATATCATCTCAACATACGCTTTCTCATGTGCTACATGTTGATTCCTTATATTATAACCTGCTGTCCATATCTCAATTATGTGATAAAGGTTATAATTGCTTGTTCACTAATGAGGGTGTGTGACCATCTATAGGAGGAGTGATGGTTCCATTGCATTCAAGGGTATGTTAAAGAGAAAGCTTTACCTTGTTGACTTCAACAAAGGTAAAGCTGAACTTGACACATGCTTGATTGCAAAAACCAACATGGGTTGGCTGTGGCATAGACGGCTAGCGCATGTTGGTATGAGGAATCTTCAAAAACTCCTCAAGGGCGATCACATCCGAGGTTTGAAGGATATTGTTTTTGAGAAAGACGGGCCTTGTAGCACGTGCCAATCCGGGAAGCAAGTTGGATCACCTCATCCCGCTAAGAACATCATGACTACAACAAGACCGCTCGAGTTACTCCACATGGACTTATTAGGTCCAATTGCTTACATAAGCATCAGCGGTAACAAATATGGCTTAGTAGTTGTTGATGATTTTTCTCGCTTCACTTGGGTTTTCTTTTTACATGATAAGGCAGAAACACAAGGAACCTTGAAGAAATTGCTCAAAATGAGTTTTCATTGACAATTAAGAACATTCAAAGCGACAACGGCATGGAGTTCAAGAACACACAAGTTGAGGAGTACCTAGATGAAGAAGGCATAAAGCATAAATTTTCAGCACCTTACTCCCCTCAACAAAACAGAGTTGCTAAAAGGAAGAACCGAACCCTCATAGAGATGGCAAGAACAATGCTCGATGAGTACAAGACCTCAGATCGATTTTGGGCGGAAGCGGTTAACACTGCTTGCCAAGCCATAAATCAACTCTATCTTCATTTACTACTCAAGAAGACATCCTATGAGCTACTCACTGGTAACAAGCCTAATATTTCATATTTTCGAGTCTTTGGTTCCAAATGCTATATTTTGAACAAGAAGCCTAGGACTTCAATGTTCGCTTCAAAGTCTGATGAAGGTTTCTTGCTTGGTTATGATTCGAACACCTACGCCTATCGTGTCTTCAACAAGACCTATAGACTTGCTGAAGTAGCACATGACGTAGTGTTCGACGAAACTAATGGCTCCCAAAAGGAGCAAGTTGATCCATGTGTGCTAGATAGAGAAGAAGCTCCTTGTCAAACATTGAGAAGAATGGCGTTAGGCAAAGTTCGACCACAAGAACCACCTCTACATATGCATGAGGAAGATGAACCACAAGAGGAGGCCAAAGATCAAGGGGGAGCTTCCATACAAGATCAACCTCAAGAAGACGAAAATGATCAACTAGTCAATGAGGGCAACCATCTAGGGGGAGAAGAAGATGACCATGAAGATTCAAGACAGCAAGTGCCACACCCAAGAGTGCACCAATGCGTCCATAGGGATCACCCAATCAATAACATCATCGGTGACATCCAAGAGGGAGTAACTACTAGATCTCGCATAGCTTGAGCATTATTTGTTTGTATCCTTCTTGGAATCACGCAGGGTTGAGGATGCATTGAAGGATCTGGATTGGGTAGTGGCCATGAAAGAAGAACTCAACAACTTCAAACGGAACGAGGTGTGGGAACTAGTTGAAAGATCCAAGTTCAACGTCGTCGGCACCAAATGGGTCTTCTGCAACAAACAAGTTGAACACGGGGTGGTGACAAGGTACAAGGCACGACTTGTGGCCAAAAGGTATTCACAAGTCGAGGGTTTGGATTTCGATGAAACCTTTGCTCCCGTAGCGAGACTTGAGTCTATTAGAATATTACTTGCATATGCCACTCACCATGATTTCAAGCTCTATCAAATGGATGTGAAAAGTGTCTTCCTCAACGGACCAATCAAGGAGGAGGTGTATGTGGAGGAACCCCTCAGGTTTGAAGATGAAGAGTTCCCCGACCACGTATTTAAATTGCGTAAGGCTCTCTACGGCCTCAAACAAACTCCTAGAGCTTGGTATGAGTGTCTTAGGGATTTCTTAATTGAAAATGGTTTTAAGATCGGTAAAGTAGATTATACATTGTTTACAATGAACTTTGACAATGATCTCTTTATTCGTCAAATTTATGTTGATGATATAATGTTTGGTTCAACTAATAAATCTTTTTGTGAGGAATTTAGTAAGATTATGACAGATAGGTTTGAGATGTCTATGATGGGAGAGCCAAAGTACTTCTTGGGATTCCAAGTGAGGCAACAAAAGGAAGGGACGTTCATAAGCCAAACCAAGTACACTCAAGACATACTCAAGAAGTTTGGAATGGACAAGGCGAAGCCCATAAAGACTCCCATGGCAACAAATGGCCACTTAGATCTCAATGAATATGGACCAAACGTCAATCAAAAGGTATATCGCTCCATGATTGGATCTCTACTCTACTTATGTGCATCTAGGCCATACATTATGTTGAGTGTATGCTTGTGTGCAAGGTTTCAAGCCAACCCAAAAGAGTATCATTTGACAGCCATTAAGAGAATCTTGTGGTATTTAGTTCATACACCCAACCTAGTCCTTTGGTACCCCAAAGGTTCCAAATTCAATCTCATTAGTTACTCCGATGCAGACTATGCCGGATGCAAAGTAGATAGAAAAGTACCTCCGGTACATGCCAATTTCTAGGTAGATCACTTGTTTCTTGGTCCTCCAAGAAACAAAACTCCATTGCCTTATCCACGGCCGAAGTGGAGTATGTTGCAGCCGGGAGTTGTTGTGCACAACTCCTTTGGATGCGACAAACTCTAAGGGATTATGGTTACAATATGAATCGTATTCCACTGCTTTGTGATAATGAGAGTGCCATTAAAATTGCCCATAATCTCGTTGAGCACTCTAGGACCAAACACATAGACATCCGGCATCACTTTTTAAGAGGCCATTCAATGAATGGAGATATAGCCATTTCACATGTCAATACCGAAAAACAACTAGCCGATATATTCACCAAGCCACTTGATGAAAAACGCTTTTGCGAGCTCCGAAATGAAATAAATATCCTTGATGCTCGGAATGGGGCTTGAAATCTTGTATACCTGAATGCTATCCTCAAAATTCATTAATTTTGTTGTGAAAATCATCTCTCTCGATTTTTCCAAAAACTATGTCAGTTACTAGATTTTGGTGAATTATGGTCATTGCTTCATTATTGTATGCTTACTGATCAAATTCATCAAGATTATTTTCATTTGCCTCCCTATTTTCTTAATAAGTACCTTCGAATATATACGAATGGGCTAAGCATTTCTTCCGTGGTGACCACGGACTAGTCCGTGGTTGCCCGGACTAGTCCGCCCATGCACACTAGTCCGCAGGGTGACTGTAGGTCCGGACTAGTCCGCCCAACCATGGACTAGTCCGATATAGGCTCTGGAAAAGTTGGGACTAGTCCGATCATTTTTGGACAAGTCTGATTTTTTGTGTCCATAACCCTAGCTGCCGCCAAACCCTAATCTTCCTCACCCCACACTTGCCTCAAGCTTTCTCTCTTGACGCTCGAGCTCCCCAAGGCGATTTCCATCATCCTCCATCAAAACTCCTCAGATTTTGGTTGAAAACGACCTCCATTGCTCAGTGGTTGAAGACCACGGACTTGTCCGCTCCTTCAACCCCTACATCTCCTAGAATCGAGCAATTTCAGTAATTTTCCTCCCAAACCCTAGAAATTGCTATTTCCTTCGTCTATGATCAACTAGCTTGGTTCCTTCCACCATATACATGCTTCCTTGATGTATTACATTGATGCTAAGCTAGTTGTGCATTAGGAATCACCATTTGTATCATAGTTAGGGTTTTAGAGGTTGAACACCGGACTAGTCCGGCCCAGGCACGGACAAGTCCGGTCAATCGGACTAGTCCATGCCTGTACACCAGACTAGTCCGGTTTTTCTAAACTCAACCCTAACTTCACAATTCCTCAATGCAATTCCTTTGCATATATTCTCATAAATACCTTGTGAAATCCATTCTCAAGACAATGTCGAGCACCAACGACAAAATCTCTAATTTAGAGGCCGAGATGGACCATGAAGCCATGCTTCGGTCCTCGAGGGGCCTAAGCAAGAAGCAACAAGAGCGCCAATCCGAGCCGGCTACCTCTCCTCCCCAGGCTCGACAGAAAGTGCTCGCAAAGAAGCCTGCCTCCAAGGCTTCTGCTGGAGGAGGCCCTAGCTCAGCAAGTGCCCACCAAGCAAAAGGCAAGGGCAAAGGGATAGCAATGGGCCCGATTGGCCCCCTAAAGATGTCAGCTCCAAGGGAAGGGGCCCGGGATCCTGCAGAGGAGAGATTTAATGGAAAGGGCAGTGACACGGCTACGAAGTTCAGGAATGTTGATTGTTACAGCCATCCCAAGCAAGCTGCTAATGGGAGGTTTTGGGGTAACTTCCATGCAGACTTTTACAAGCCAATGGATCGATTCGGTGCATTTTGAGAACAAGGGCTGCTCACCTTTTGTTGAAGTGGTCGAGGCAGTCGAGAGGCATGGATTGAAGGACCTCTTCGCCTTCAGAAACAACTGGAATGATGAAGTCATTGCGCAGTTTGATGCTACTTGCCACTTTGCCAGTGATGAGGAAGAGCGGGTGACTTGGATGACTCATGGTTCCAAGTACACCATCACTTATGAAGAGTCTGCAAGATTGCTACATCTTGACACCTCCAATAATGACAATTTGATCATCCACAACATTGGTGTCATTGAGAAGGACAGGATGAAGTTTATCTATGAACCCAACTCAAAGTTCAATCCTCCTTTCACCAAGAATATGAAGCCTCTATTCGTGGTGCTGAACAGAGTCCTAAGGAAGACCATTGCCCCGAAGGATGGGGATGCAAGAAGTGTGCAGGGATACCTCAGGACCTTGATGAAGGTCATTAGCAAAGACAGTAAGTTTGATGTCTTTGACTATATTTGGAACGACATGGTGAATATCTCCTGCATGCCGAAAAGGTCCTTTGGCTATGCACCTTACCTCATGTTCATGATTGAGAAGGTCACAGGCATAGAGTTCGTCAAGGATGTGGAGCACCTTCCCTTGAGGCCCTAGAAGCCTCAACAGCCAAGTATTCAAGTTGCTCCCTCTCCAGCTTCCAACCCTGAGGCTCCAGTGAGAGCCAGTGGAAATGCTAGGGCTGCTCCTGCCCCTAGGCCCTCCCCCTCAAAAGGGGTCCCCAAGTGGTATCTTGAAGTACCCGTCAGCCATCTTTGCCTCTTGCAAAAAGGCTGAAGTGAAAGCCCGTAAGCTGAACAAGAGGAGAAAGGCCGACATGAGATATGTCAAAGAGAACGTGAAGCAAAGTTTCCAAAGGCAGGAGATTGAGCCCATTGGATCTCCAGTCATCTCTGATGATTTCAACTCTGATTTCACCGAGCTTGAGCCCTTGACTCCCCCCCGAGCAAGCCTATTTTGGCATTGGGGACTCGAGTGGTTCCATTCCTCCTCCTCCTCCTCATTAGCCCGAGAATGAAGATGAAGATGATGAGAGGACCGACAGCGAGGCTTGAAGATCTTAGGTCCCCTCCTCTCCTTCTTTTTGGTGTCTTGATGCCAAAGGGGGAGAGACTGAAGGGGAGTCTTAGAGTCTTAGGCTTTAGCTGTAGGATGCGAGGAGAGCTCTCTTTTTGTGTCTTTTGTCTATTGTGGGTTGTAAGACTTATAATATGATCTTTTGGTACTATTGGTCTTGTGATGCAATGTTATGAACTGCTTGTGAAGATATTGATGAAATCTGAGATTTTGCTCTAAGAATGACATATATGCTTGTTGTTAACATGTTGATGTCAATTATATCATTCTCATCATGATTATTGTTTCTATACACCTAGTTCTATATCCCACCATAAAGAGTGCACATATGGATCATGTTTTCATTGCTTAATGTGTTTTAAACTCATATGTGCACACTTTATAAAATCTCAACTTTTTATCATATTTTGTGAAATCTCAATTGGTTGTCATCAATCACCAAAAAGGGGGAGATTGAAAGTGCATCTAGGAATCCTTTGTGGGTTTTGGTTGATTTATGACAAGCAAATGAGATCCTAACCACTTTGTTGAGATGAGCACAAGTTCTAATGAGAAAATGAGCAAAGTGCCAAAAAGAAAGGAGAATGAGGAGCAATGCGGAAAAGAGCTCAAGAACCAAGTGTAGTAGATCATTGTGTGTAGAGTGTGTTAAGGAAACACACCCCAAGAGCTCAAGCACAAATAACCTCACACATTGCACAAATTTATACAGGACCGGACTAGTCCGACTGACTCCGGACTAGTCCGATATCTTTCTGCACAAGATCGGACAAGTCCTCACAATGCGGACTTGTCCTCACAGTCTTGTTTTTCACTGACTGGACTAGTCCGATATAACCACAGACTAGTCCGATATCTCTCTGACTAGAATCGGACTAGTCCTCCCCAGTGCGGACTAGTCCACCAAAAACTTCACAAGTTGCACAAAATTGGACAAGTCCGATATTAGCACAGACTAATCCGGAAACCCTCTGACCTAAATCGGACAAGTCCTCCAAGTGCGTACTTGTTCCCCAAATTCACTTAGAGTTTCACTTATCTGGACAAGTCCGATATCCATTGGACTGGTCCGAAGATTTCCAGAACCAAAATCGGACAAGTCCGCTTTTAGCCGGACAAGTCTGATATTATGAGACACCTAGGGTTTGCTACACGCAGCACACCGGACTAGTCCGGTGTCCACCACGGACTACTCCGATCTTTCTAAACCCTAATGGTGACATTTGGGAACCCCATATAAATAGGTGTGCACGGCCCATCTTTTAGCACTCTTGAACCCATGCGCCGTCACACCTTCTAAGAGCCTAGAAAACACCTCTCTCCACGAAATCAAACGCAAGAAAGATAAATCCCTTGAGGATACACTTTGGATCATTAGAGAGACACGATTCTTCACTCATTGAGCTCTTGGTTTGATTCCCTAACACACTCATGTGGTTTTAATTGTGATCTTAAGAGTGTGTTCTTTGTGGTGTTCTTCTTGTAATCTTGGGGAGCCCTCAACGTGCGAGAAGGCCCCTTGAATTTGGTTATTTGCCCTTTGTGATTAGTGAAGAGGATTGACCTTCGTGGTGATCCGACAAGGGTAGGGTTGAAGAAGACCCTGTCCTTTTGTGGACTCCTCAACGTGGATGTAGGTTGCCTCTGTGGGAACCGAACCACAAGATAAAGAACTTGTGTTCTTTCTTTGTGCCCATTGTTCTTACACTTCATATCAATCTAGGGTTCAATCAATCTTGTTCACTTTACATTGAAACATTGAATATAATATTAACTTGTGGTACATCCTAGTTCATAGTAGTGTGATACTTCAATTACAAGTATATTTCCGCTGCATACATCCTAGGATCAAGATAATCAATCAAATTTGATCATTCTAGTTGGTACACACCGGACTGCTCCGCACTCGACCAGACTAGTCCAATATCTCGAGACTTGATCTAGTTGTTAAGTGTTGCAGGTTCCAACGAAAAACAAAAAGGCCTATTCACCCCCCCTCTAGACCACATTCACAACCTCGGTGGAGAAGCTCCAGGGCCGTCACGAAGCTTGGAATGCCGGACCAAGCGCCCTCCCTCTTAGGAGAGAGCGGAGCTGCCATGTGCCCTTGGAAGCCCCGAAGCTGCCACATGCCACGAAGGACCAGGGCTAGCCTCCCCGACGAGGACCTGCACCGGCGCTGCCATGTGTCGTGCAGCACCTCAAGACGGTATGGTGCGGGAGTTAAAAGCTGGAGCGCTCCACCCAGGGAACGCAGTGAAGGACCGTACCCACCTCCGACTCACAACGCAGAGCACGCCAACGGTCAGAAGACCGCTACGACTAATCACATCACAGTGAAGGCGCTGCAGGCCTATCCCACTTGGCCAAGTGGATAGCTTGAGGCAACAAGACGGGCTGACGGGACACCATCTGCCACCGTCACCAACGGCACATGGGCTACTGACAAGGAAGGCGGCAAGACAGCGAGTCTCCACCGTCACGCTCAGAGAAGCTTATACAGGATACCTTAGATCTTTTAGGATAAGATCACCTTGGGACCACCTGTCGGGCCCCGGGACCCCACTTGTAAGGCGTTCAGTCTTGGTTATAAAAGGCTTGGACGACCATCGATACAAGGACCAGACTCAGAATCCCCGATACACACACATACGCATACACACTCACCAAGCAATACAATCCACCGTGGAGTAGGGTGTTACGCTCCTCGCGGCCCAAACCACGTAGAAACAACTATCTCATACTCTTCCGCTAGAACACTAGTTTGAGGCCTAAGCCCGCCGAACAAGAACCTCCGCTAGCTGCTCCTTAGTAGATCCAGGGGAAGTGTCGCATTGACCCTTCGACAACAGCAATTCCAACTTAAATAAACAATGCAGCAATATTAATCCATAATCAGCTCATAACTGTTCATATGTCTCATTTTTGCCAATTCCATATAATAAAGACAATTATAAACAATTACCAATTCCCAATTCAATTTCAGCCATTAAACCATGTCCAAGTCCAAACTCTAATCATGTGAGGGTCCAGTTGCTCATAACCGGGAGCATGGCTATCAAAATAGTTTTAAACACACAATGTAGAGGTTGTACCACTTTACCCACAAGTTCGTGATTTCATCACCTTTTGATGACTATTGAATCTCAATTATGCTGTCTCACACTTCCTTAGGTCTGTGGCCAAGAGATCACAAAATAGCCTTTACAAAGTGATTACTAGCATATTTAGACCCCAATGAGGTTTCATCGGTGGTGACGTCTCCAACTGAGCACATCCAACAAAGGGCCCCCTCTTGAGCCATTCGGATCCAAGGGTAGTCCCACCATCACTACAAACCCATCCGACTACCCCTTCCCCGAGCCTTCCTAATGGTCCAAATAGTACTGGCAATACACTAATTAGTCAGCTAAGCCGCACCCATACTTGGCACTGTGGTGGCACTGCAAATTCTAAATGGTCACTCCAAGAACCAGTCCTTAGATCCAAAGCAAGAAAAACCACCAAAATAGTCCAACCCATTCCACATAACCAACTTGCTTTGATCCCTAGGTACCATGTTGCTAAAGGGTCATTAATATCAATTCTCACCATTCATGTGTTCAATAGTTCACAATTAATCCATTTGATTGTTTCCCAAACCCAATTGAGCCTTGCGAAGCAAAAAGTGTAAAATACCCTTTCCGACTCTCTACATAGTGTTCAAGTGACAAGGGTGGTCATACAAAACTAGTAAACTCCTACAATTGGGTTTTCCCGTCAATTTCAACACAAGCATGCAATTTTGCAAACAAAACCTTTAAAACATGTTCAATATGGTCAAGGACACTTGCCTTGCTCCTGAGCTTGATTTGGACCGAAGGCTTCAAAACTCTGGTTCTGCAGGTCCTTGAAAGCACTCTCTACGACAATTCCTTCCATTCTGAGCGACAAACATGCAAAACACACAATTCAATCAAATAATGATCATATAGTACTCAATATGCCATGATATGCATGATTAATGCAATTGTGACGTAAAACTTGTTAATGAGTTGCTAGTAATGTTTACTAACTAGTTACAATAGTTTCTAACAAGTTTGGGCAGGTTTGGAATTGATTCGAGTCAAGTTGGAATTATTCGGTTCAATTCAAGGATTTTACAGATTTAGACACCGGACTTGTCCGCTGTCAGGGGCCAACTAGTCTGCACTACGCAGATTGCAAAATTATGGTTTTTCTGATTTGCGAGAATTGGGGTTAAATTTGCACGAGAACTTGAATGTAGAGGGTATACCACGTATTTAGAGATCAAAAGATCAAGATTTGGGCGTGAGACTTGAAACTTGGCGATTAGGGCTTGATGAAGATGAGTTGATGAAGCTTTGTTGATGAAAATCATCAATTCGTCAAAAAGTCGATGAAGATCTATCTTGGTTGGCCCTTCTTCCTCTTCTCCCCCTTCTCGTTGCTTCTGTACTTGATCTTGATGTCGGCATCAAGGTAAAAGTGGCAGCAAGGGTTTTCAATTGGGGTGGGGAGGTGTGGGGTATTGAGTTGTTTATATAGGGGTGGAGAATTAGATTTTGGGGGTGAATTCCAAGTAGAATTCGGTGGGGGGCATGCAGGGGACGAGATGGGGTCCAGTGGGCTCCTCTAGGGTTGGACACGAAGTTATTGGGCCTAAATTAGGCAATTACCCAAAAAAAGTTTATGGAGAATTAATGGAATCCGAGTTGATTCCCGAAGGCCGGACTAGTCCACAGTAGGGAATTGACTAGTTTGGTTGGCAACAGAGAAAAATGGACAAGTCTGACCGGATAAGTCCGGGGAACATCAGAGAAAAAATCGGACTAGGCCGCACATTTTGCTGGACAAGTCCGGACTCTGAAGAATACTGAATTTTTCTGAATGAAATTCGGGACACCGGACAAGTTCGGGGTTATGGCCGGACAAGCCCGCACTTCTGAAGAAAAGTGAATTTTCTTTGAAACATAAAGGGAATACCAGACTAGTTCGGGATTCAGGCCGGACAAGTCCGTGCGGGGACCGGATTCCACACATTCTAGGAATTGCATTGGGTGGTGCCGTGTGATGCGGCACCCAACAGCACAACAGAAAAAACATACAAAATATCCAAATTAAACATTTTGTTTCACAAGCTGATTCTCTTTTACAACATAATATAAAACGCAACGGAATATACATACTCATACTCTCAACTAGCTACGCACAATAGAAACTATCCATGCCCACGGATGCTTCTCACTAGCAACACGAAACAGAGAGAAATGGCAATGTTTCCGTGAGAGATACATCTTGACAAGCTCGAGGTCTCAAGGACAACCATAACATAAGCATAAGCTAATAATACCTGCAAAAACCACAATATAGCAACCGTGAGCACAAGGCTCAGCAAGACTTAACCGTCTCACCTAAACATGAAACTCTACATGCTGGAAACTTTAAAGACTGGGAAGCTTAATTTGTAGGAATGGACTCGCCCACAGTAAATTCTTAGTGGTCAGTTTTAAAGTAGCATACGCGATCCATGGGCATAGCATCATTGTGAATTCCACAATCAAACAAGAAACGCTTCATCCACGACGATACATGCTCAAGGTTGCATAAGCCTTATCCAAGTTAAATGTTTGGAAACTGTAAATTTGATTATGCTATCTCTAAAGCAAATATTTCAATACAAAGAATTATTCATAGCAGCATATTCATGATCTTTCCATTTATCCTTCTTACTACGTCAAGACTCAGTGACCAAGTATGCTCAAATAACTGCAAGCGCCGGTGATTGCAACCAGTAGACACCCAGACTACACGACACGTACGCCCATACTCGGATTTGCAATGGCACACTCCACTGATGTCGTACGCCGCCACCTTTCCCAAGACTAACCCACATCAAAACAGTTCAATCGACTCGAACAGCGAGCTCCCTCAAGGTATACCTCCGCTGTGAGATGTTCATGAGCGAGTTACCTCCCACTGTACTAACAGCCGACAGCTTAAGCCGATTGAAAAGGTTCCAACATAGGATCCTCAAGGTACATTGGTTTCTTGGGTTCCATATAGCCAGCATGCACCCGGTACAGTTCAAACTTGTCCAACAGGGCCAAGCACGAGACAAGCCCTAACCGACACAGACGGGGCTACCAATCCATCTCCCCAACACCTGCCTCGCCATTACCAACCCAGATACAATGTGGGGAAACCAACCTACACAAATCCCCGTTCACGTCTCATATTAAAGAGTGGATGTTATAGTATCCTCTCGTGAGTAGGTTTCCCTCACTCGACTTCTCTTGCAAGTAGAATTCAACTACTTGACTTGTGGTCGATAAAATATGACCAATCTCGCGAGTAGTGTCCAACATACTCGACTTCTACCAATCTTCTAACTTAACATTAAGTATAGCAATAATAATACGATAGAGTATTATACTACCCATCCACTCCAAGGATTATTTGGTCATGCATGTGGAGTATTCAATCAACATAGACCTAATGCACATATCAAGTCTATTTAGTACAGTGTGCATAAAGCAAAACTTTAAAAAGGCACTTAAATGCAAACCAGAGCTTGCCTTTTGGTTGCGACAAGAGTCAGTGACAATCAGTTAGTATTCTTCGATGAGAAAATCATGCCACACCACAATCACTATAGAAATCCTCAACTCCGGGTTGTGCTTTATGTCGGCCACCTTTGTCGCGAACACTATTGAAATGATATGCAAATAAAAGATTGAAATTTATTATTATAACAATTGAAGTTGATTATAACTCAAGAAGTATTAATACTAGTTACAACTTGAAATTCTGTTGCTAGACTGGACAGCAACAGAAGGAAACAAGATGACTTAGGCAATGGACATATGAAGTGAAATAGATATTGTTTTGTACATAGGGATGTGGTCTCACTTTATACAGGTTCAACAGATCCCCTAAGCCTGAGAAAATTACAGGGAGCTTACATAGTCATGTAGGAATAACCAGGTAAGTTTCAGGTACATCAATTGAATATATTGGTCTACAAAATTTCTTAAGTGCTTAGCCTTCTCTGAATTTTCATTGTAATTCTGGGGGTCTATCATGGCTACCAGTGGTTGTACCATACAGAGGGGGGTCTCAATGGTTCTAGGAAAATTTGTTTCACAATTTTCTAATCTTCCTACAGGGAAAGATTGATTTTACAAGGTTGGATAATTTACTGAAAAAGATTCTATTGTTTTTGGGAATGGTATGACCAGTTAGGAAAAATCTCCATATTGACTAGGTTATGAAAGTCCAATGAAGCTGAAATTTTTACAGTAATTCATAATAAAGAACATTTTGGCACAATTTCAGATTTTTCTATGATGTGAATCATCAGATAAAAATCAAAAATTATTTTGCTCTTAAGGGCTCTACAGGAAATTCTATGGATTTTCATGAATATTGGGATGTGGTTCTGGTTAGTGTGGATAAATATCAAACCAATAAAGTTGGTTTGATAAATTTAGAAGCTTTATACTGATAGATATTCAATTTAGAAGTTGCACAAGTTTCTGTACAAATTATAAATGAATTTGACTATTTTTATGTGGATAGAGAATACATAGGTCACTGGACCATGTAAATGAGTCTAATGACCCTAATATTTTTACTGGAGTTCAAGGATATTCAAATGAAGGTTCTGGAAAATTTTGGAAACTTTCCAAAGAGCAGAACTATAGGAATTAAATCTATAAGCATTTTGTTTATTTGAATTATGGAGCAATTTTATGGACTTTCATACAATTCCAAGTGCACCAGTAGAATGTAACCTTCATGATGGTTCTAACAAAATTTTCTTGGGAATTTTTGGACATTTCTACTGAGAGGTATCATTTTCTAAAGTTTGGCATAATTCTGGAATTAATTTGTAATAGAAAAACATTGTGTGGCTGAGCTGTGGCCTAATGATTTAGACCAGCCAATCCAGAGTAAACCACACAAATGCCACATAACTTAACCCTTGTAGCCACACCAGATCAATGGTCACAGTAGATCCCAATGGTTCGTGCTAAGTGGCGGACAGTGGGGCCTCAAAGAATCAAATGGACCAATGCGGTTGCAGCCACAGAAGGGTTCATAGGGACAAACCGCAGCCAATATCGATGTGGGCCACACCCGATCCAAAGAGGAGGCCACTACGGCTGACAGGTGGGGTCGGGCCGGGGTGCTTCTTCCACCTTGGTCCCAGACCGAGTGGGCGGAGCCAACAGCGGACCCGGCGGCGCCCCTCGCCGGCGGCCTTTCCCCTGCATCTCCTTGCCCCTGAATGGCCTCCTTTGCCTAACTCCACACGGGAAGAATGCTGGTGTGGTTGGAGAAAGCCAAGGATGGTCAGAAATGGTGTCTCCACGGCGGTGGAGGTCGGCAAAGCTCCGACGAAGTCGCCTGGTGTACTGAGAGCACCATATCACTTGGGGTTTTATCGAAAGGCACCAGTGGGCGATGAGGAACAAGAATATGAACTAGAATCTGGGAGAAATCGACTGCAAAAAGGATTACACCAGTGACCTAGGTTGAATGGTTTGGCCGTCGCAAGAACTCGGATTCTAGCGAGTATGGTGGATGAAAATCAAAGCCGTTTGATCCTAAAGGTCCATAGGGACATGAGGATTCTATTCTCTAGTTTAATTAGAAAATTTTTAGACGTCGAAACTGAATTCCTAGGTCGAAGTCTCTCTGTTCTTGAGAACGGCCGAAGTAAAAATTTGAACTCCGGCTAAACGGTACGATGAATGGACTAGAACTCTTGGGGACAACATGGAAAGGTTGGGGCGAACCTTATTGTGGTCGGAGTGAGTCGGGAGGAAGACCGAGACGGCCGGGCGTCGTCGAATAGGGGCGGCGCCAAAGTTTTTGAGCTTCGAGAATGAAATACTCGCTCTGCTCATGTCGGGGAGGCCAAAAGCGACACCAGCTATTCACTGAGCAGGTAGAGACGACGTCAGTGCAGCTGGCCACCAGCTCGGTATGGTGAAAACCAATGAAGGCGCTCGCCGACGGGATTCCACGGACGTTCACTTGATGGCGGCGAGAGAACAGAGCGTAGGGGAGCAGAGAGGAAGAGTGAACGATCCAAGGACTCCAAGCTCAGATTATAAGGCAAGGGCAGGCTGTGGACAGGCTGTTGAGAGGAGGTGGCACATGCAACTGGAGTGGTGTCGCCATGGGAGAAGCAGAGAAGTGGAACACGCTCTGTTAAGCTCCTACACTGTATGACAAGTGGCTCCCACAGCCCCCTCCACTCAAACCTTCTCTGTACAAAGAAATATCCTACCAACTTGTGTCCAACAATTCTATAAACTTTATGGTAGACTAATTTGAAGGTGTAGATATTGATTCTGAAATCTGATTGTTGATTTGATAAAGTTTCAATTGAATTCAAATTTGAATTTGAGTTGAATTCAAAGAAGCTATTGAATTAAATAGCAAACTTGCTTCTATAATTATGAAAATTTGCAGGGATACTATTTGGAATATTTGAAAGCTAATGGTGAGCTCAGATTTTTATTTTGGCAAAATTTGAACATGAGCTAAATTTGAATTTTTTATTTCTCTCAATTGAGGTTTAAATTGGTTTGAATTTTTCAGATTTAAATTTTTATTTCTTTTTCCCCTCCAAATTTCAATATCTCCCGTCTAAACTTTGCGTTCTAATTTAGGGCTTTTACATTCCTCCCCCCTTAAAAGAATCTCGTCCCGAGATTACAAATGAAAGAGACAGAAGCAAAAGATTACCGGAGATATGACGATAACATGTCCGGATACTTGGTGCGGAGAAAATCTTCACTCTCCCATGTTGCTTCCTCGACAGTGTGGTTACTCCATAGAACATTATAAAACCACATCGTCCGATTCCTTGTGGCACGAGACATTTCATCGATAATCCGGATTGGATGCTCGACGTAGGTGAGATCCGGTTTCAATTCTTCCAATTCTTCAATATGGATGTCGGTAGATGGTTTGAGACATTTCCGTAATTGGGATATGTGGAAAATGTCATGAACACCAGCTAGAGTTATTGGTAACTCCAATCTGTACGCAACAGGACCACATCTTTCAGTTATAGCAAATGGACCGATAAATCGCGGAGCCAACTTTCCTTTTACTCCAAACCGATGAATTCCTTTCATCGGAGAGACACGGAGATACACGTGGTCTCCGATGCTGAAGCTTAAAGGACGATGCCTTTTATCCGCATAACTCTTTTGTCGAGACTGAGTGGCTTTGAGATTAGCTTGAATAACTTTTACTTGCTCTTCGGTTGCATTTACCAGATCAATCCCATATACCACTCGTTCACCAGATTCACACCCGTTGAGTGGTGTGCAGCACTTCCTGCTGTAGAGAGCTTCATAGGGTGCCATTTTGATACTAGACTGAGATCCGTTGTTGTACGACAATTCCGCCAACGGTAATTGATGATCCCAATTTTTACCGTGGTGTATGGCACATGCTCTTAACATATCCTCGAGTATCTGATTTACCCTCTCGGTTTGTCCGCCAGTCTGAGGGTGATATGCAGAACTACGAACTAACTTCGTCCCCAATGATGCATGTAGCTGCTCCCAAAACGAGCAACAAACAGTGATCCTCTATCCAATACAATGGTGCGGAGAACTCCATGTAAGCACATAATTCTTGCTATGTATAACTCCGCATATTTCCTCGCATTGTAAGCGGTATGCACTGGATAAGTGTGCTGACTTAGTTAACCGGTCAACGATCACGCAAATGGAATAGTGCTTGTGAAAGGTGAGAGGCAATCCGACAATGAAATCCATACTCAGATCCTCCCATTTCCATGCCGGTATTTTCAGTGGTTGCAGCAGTCCGCTTTTCTTCATGTGGTCAGCTTTTACTCTCCGACATGTGTCACACTCGGACACATACTTTGCTATTTCTCTCTTCATATGTGTCCACCAAAATTTAGTACGGAGATCTTGGTACATTTTATTGCTGCCAGGGTGGATTGAATACTTGGACAAGAGAGCCTCATCTAAAATCTTTTTCCACAATTCCATGTCCCAAGGTACCACTATTCGATTTTTGAACCATAAAGTTCCTTGTTCGTCTTCCCGGAAACATTTCATTTCTCCACTTTTAATTATCCTCTGAATATGAGACATTCCCTTATCTTTCTTCTGAGCCTCTACAATTTCCTCTCTTATGGTAGATATGAGAGCATGGTTATACAAAGCTCCATAAGACGTAGATTTGGTTCATCTTCTTCCATTGGACCGATTGTCAAATTATGAACGTGAGACTTTTGACTAAGTGTGTCAGCAACCACATTGGCCTTACCGGGATGACAATGAATCTCAAGTTCATAGTCTTTGATTAACTCTAACCATCTCCGTTGTCTCATATTTAATTCTTTCTGAGTAAATATGTACTTCAAACTATTATGATCTGTGTAGAGATGCACTAGATTTCCCATTAAGTAGTGCCTCCACATCTTCAGTGCAAGAACTACTGCTGCCAACTCTAAATCATGTGTCGGATAATTGTGTTCATGATTACAGAGTTGTCTTGATCCTTATGCAATTACTCTTCCAGCTTGCATAAGTACGCAGCCCAATCCAATGTCGGATGCATCACAATAAACATCAAACGATTTCATCGTATTGGGTTGAGCCAAGATTGGGACTGTTGTGAGATGCTTCACTAGAGTTTTGAAGGCTTCCTCACATGATTCACTCCATACATACTTGCTGCCCTTCTTTAATAAATCTGTCATAGGTTTAGCAATCTTTGAGAAACATGGAACAAATCTCCGATAATAGCTTGCTAAACCCAATAAACTACTGACTTCATGTAGGAGGTGGGAGATTGCCATTTCAGCACTTGTACCACTTTACTCGGATCCACAACTATGCCTTCCGCTGAAATAATATGACCAAGTAATGGAACTTGATTAATCCAGAACTCGCATTTACTGAATTTGGCATATAGCTTGTGATCACGCAATCATTGAAGCACTATCTTGAGATGTTCAGTATGTTCCTCTCCTGACATGGAGTAGACCAAAATATCATCGATGAACACCACGACGAACTTGTCTAACTCTGGCATGAATACTAAATTCATCAAATACATGAAATGCGCTGGGGCATTTGTGAGACCAAAAGACATAACCAAATACACATAAAGTCCATATCTAGTTCAGAATGCCGTCTTTGGTATATCCTCTGATCATATCTTAATCTGATGATAACCAGACCGAAGATCCATTTTAGAGAATACCTTAGCACCCACTAATTGATCGAAGAGCAGATCAATACGTGGTAGTGGATACTTGTTCTTGATAGTCACAACATTAAGCAGACGATAATCCACACATAGCCTCAATGTCTTGTCCTTCTTCTTGACAAAGAGAGCCGAGCATCCCCAAGGTGATGAGCTCGGACGAATGAAACCTTTACTCAATATGTCATTCAGCTGCTCCTTTAGTTCAGCTAACTCCTTGGGTGCCATTCTATATGGTTGTCGTGAGATAGGTGTAGTTCCCGTTATTAATTCAATCTTGAATTCCACATCTCGGTCGGGTGGCATACCCGACAGATCATCAGGGAATACATCTGGGAAATCACAGACCACTGGAATGTCTTCCAACGTACTTGTTTCAGAATGATACATTGCTGCACTTCCTTGAACCATGTTCTCAAGAATTAAGGTGTGGTGGCCGTGAGTTGAAGAGTTGAGCTCGATGGTGCGAGGACTGATGTTTAGAACAACTTCGTGGTTGCTAAACCACGACATTCCCAAGATTACATCAATATTTTGACCTTCAAGGATGATAAGAGTAGTGGGATACATTCTACCACCCAGACATAATGGTGCTCGGTAGATAACATCACTTGCGGTAATATTACCTCCGGGTGAGGATATAAGATAGCGATTTGGTGGTAATGGTTGGAAGCTGGTGCTTGAACATAAAGGATTGACTTATGAAATTATCTGTAGAACTGGAATCAAAGATAATCAATATAGGTATATGGTTGAGAGTGAACATTCCCGCTAACAGGGGTCCTCCTTCCGGTACACCCTCAATGGTAGTATAGTGGATACTGGCAAGCTTTGATTTCTTCTACTGCTGATTGGGAAACTGACTTGAATGTTGAAATGATCACTAGCTGCAGATTTGATTTCTCTCTAGACAACTTTTAGTAAAGTGACCCACAAGACCACAAGTGAAGCACGGATATTTAGTCGGTTCAGCGCTGACTTGTGGATGAAAATTGGGTATCTCTGGCTGTAGTGGTGATGGATAAGAATTTATGTGCCGCTGCTGCGGGGGTGATTTAAAACTTGATGCAAGCAGCGGGCAACTTTGATATGATGGTCAAACAGATGGCTGCCATTCTTGACCGGATGGCGAACGATATACCAACCGATATTTCTGAGCAACAACACTAGTGTTGTTGTGCGGACTACTCTGCTTTCTCTTCTCCACTTGAAGACAAAGATCTTCCTTTTCTTGTAGGATAGCGGCATTGAATAATTTGTTGTACTTGCCGTGATTGAACAACGCCAACCTAGCTCGAAGTTTGACTCTTAGCCCTCTGAAGAAATGATCACATCTTAACTTTTCTGTATTCACATAGTCGGGCGCATATTGTGCCAAACGGTTGAACACCTTAAAATACTCATGGAAACTCATGTCTCCTTGCTTGAGTTTAACGAATTCCTCATACTTGGTCTTTATAATTCCTATCGGAATATGACGAGCACGAAAAGCCTCACAAAACTCAATCATGCTATCCGATGACCTTCAGGGCGAGTTGCACTATATTCTGCCCACCAAGCTCCGACAGCTCCATGAATTGTTGAGCAGCGACCAATGTCTTCTGATAATCATCACAGGGAAACACACCAAATTTGGATTCCATTACACAAAGCCAATGATTTGATTCTAATGGTTCAGTTACTTCCATGAAGATTGGCGGTTGCGTTGCCAAGAAATCGAAATAACTGTTTCGAGGTGGAATAACTTGCTGCGTTTGAGGAATTAGGACCTGCTGCACCAAAGCTTGAAGTAATTTAGTGTTCTCTTGGTGAGACTCAAACATTTTTGACATGAAATCCACCAATACCGTTGATGGTGGCGCCTGCAGTGGATCCGAATCATCACCGTCTCAACGAGAACTTCCGACCTTACTCGATGAGCGAGTACGAACCATACTGCACAATGAATTTTGGGATGAGTCAAAGTTCGATCTCAGCAATAAGTGAAGATAAGGAAAACATGAACATGTGAAGAACTTTGTGAAAGTATAACGATATTCATGTTCGCGCAAATTTTCAAACTTATGCTTCATTGATGAACTGTTCTGCCAGAAATGACCAGTCTGGAGAAATTTGTGAATTTCATCCAGTTAGAGGAAAAATACTGCCTCGAGGTGAACAAAAAAGTTGTATTTCACTTCCTGGCCTTTCCGGAATGTATTTATTTGCTTCAATATCAGTTCTGGTTACTGAGATATGAATTTCCAAAGATGACAATGTTCCCAGATTTTCTGAGAAATTTTGACAGCACCTCCTTTGTATATGGCTGTTTTGTCCACAGTTTTTCATATAAAAAATATCCAAATGTGCCAAAACTGTAAATAACAACATTGTCACATATCTATCTAGTTTCCATAATTATATCATATGCCCTCATTCGATGTTTCTACTGAGAGTTATGATCAAAATGGTGAGAAGTACAGAAACTATTCCAGTTTCTGTCCAGTTTTGACAGGTTTTGGAATTTTTAAATTTTAGCTATGATCCAGGGGGATTCTGCTCTTGTCATGAACAGAAATTATTTAGAAGACTCAAATACATATCCAACCATGTATGGAACACCTTCATGGGATAATTCTATCAGTAGATATGATTTTTCAAACTGAAGCTAAATTTCTGCCAGAATAACACAGGGAAGAACTGAGGTTGACAGTTTTGGTTCAAATCATTTTTTATCATTACAAGATAGGAATCTGCTTTGTGATATTAACTTGACACTTTTGTGGCGAGCTACACCTTCGGCATGGATTTTAACCGTCAATGTGCCGATGTAACCCGAATGCAATGCCGGTACTACGTCCTCACCAAATAAAAATCTTAAGCCAGTATTCCGGCATACGTCTCAACGGTGGCAGTAATGACGTTCACTCGCAAAAGTTTTCAACTCGACCTACGAATAACGTGGTTAGTGTACCTGTCACTACACCCAAACTACTGATCAATCATATGGTACCGTACGACACAGCCGCACGGGCGAACAGTTCACAATAATATATATGAAAGTAAAAACATTTGTCCCGTATCATTCCATACGGGTCGCCTCGAGTTAAGCCACATCTCGAGGTATATGACCGGGTTTTCTACCACCCGACGGGGGTCCCACGTCTTTGCATAGTGCTGCACCAGTAGGGGGCACATCGGGTTTGAATGTGGCCTAGAGGGGGGGGGGTGAATAGGCCTTTTTGAATTTCTGTCGGAACCTGCAACACTTAACAACGAGAACAAATCTCGAGATATCGGACTAGTCCGGTCCAGTGCGGACTAGTCCGGTGTATACCTACTAGGTTGATCAGATTGGATCGATTATCTTTGTCCTAGGATCTATGCAGCGGAAATATACTTGTAATTGAAGTGTTACACAATTATGAACTAGGATGTACCACAAGTTAATCTTATATTCAATGTTTCAACGTAAAGTGAGTAAGATTGGTTGAAACCATAGATATATATGAAGTGTAAAAACAATGGGCGCAAAGAAAGAACACAAGAACTTTATCTCGTGGTTCGGTTCCCACAGAGGCAACCTACATCCACGTCGAGGAGTCCACAAAAGGACTGGGTCTTCTCCAACCCTACCCTCGTCGGATTGCCACGGAGGCCAATCCTCTTCACTAATCACAAAGGGGAAATAACCAAATTCATGGGGCCTTCTCACACGTTGAGGGCTCCCCAATATTACAATATGAACAACACAAAGAACACACTCTTAAAATCACAATGAAAACCACAGGAGTGTGTTAGGGAATCAAACCAAGAGCTCAATGAGTGATGAATCGTGTCTCTCCAGTGATCAAGAGTGTATCCTCAAAGGATTGATCTTTCTTTCGTTGGATTTCGTGGAGAGAGGTGTTTTCTAGGCTCTTGGGAGGTGTGACAGCGTAGGGGGTCAAGGGTTCTTGAAAGATGGGCCGTGTACACCTATTTATATGGGGTTCCCAAAAGTTACCGTTAGGGTTTAGAAAGATCAGACTAGTCTGTGGTGGACACCAGACTAGTCTGGTGTGCTACATGTAGCAAACCCTAGGTGTCCCAAAATTTCGGACTTGTCCGATTTTGGTTCTGTAAATCTTCGGACTAGTCCGCTCAATATCGGACTTGTCCGGATATGTGAAACCCTAAGTGAATTTGGAACAAGTCCGCACTTGGAGGACTTGTACGATTTAGGTCAGAGGGTTTTTTAGAGTAGTCCGTGCTAATATCGGACTTGTCCGATTGACATCAGAAAGATATCGGACTAGTCCGTTGTGTTATCGGACTTTTCTGATTTTGTGCAACTTGTGAAGTGTTTGGGGACTAGTACACACTGGGGAGGACTAGTCCGATTCTAGTCAGAGAGATATCAAACTAGTCTGTGTTGATATCAGACTAGTCCGGTTAGTGAAAAAACGGACTGTGAGGACAAGTCCGCATTGTGAGGACTTGTCTTATCTTGTGCAGAAAGATATCGGACTAGTCCGGTGTCAATCGGACTAGTCCGGTCCTGTATAAATTTGTGCAATGTGTGAGATTATTTGTGCTTGAGCTTGGGTGTGTTTCCTTAACACACTCCATACACAATGATCTACTACACTTGTTTCTTGAGCTCTTTCGCGCATTGTTCCTCATTCTCCTTTCTTTTTGGCACCTTGCTTGTTTTCTCATTAGAACCTATTCTCATCTCAACAAAGTGGTTAGGATCTCATTTGCTTGTCATAAATCATCCAAAACCCACAAGGGATTCCTAGGTGCACTTTCAATCTCCCCCTTTTTGGTGATTGATGACAACCAATTGTGATTTCATAAAATATGATAAAAAGTTGAGATTTTCATAAAGTGTGCACATATGAGTTTAAAACACATTAAGCAATGAAAACATGATCCATATGTGTACTCTTTATGGTAGGATGCAGAACTAAGTGTATAGAAATAATAATCATGATGAGAATGACATAATTGACATCAATATGTTAACAACAATCATATATGCCATTCTTAGAGCAAAATCACAGATTTTATCAATATCTCCACAAACAGTTCAAAACATTGCATCACAGGACTAATAGAACTAAAAGAGCAAATTATAAGTCTTACAACCCACAAATGGACAAAAGACACAAAAAGAGAGAGCTCTCCTTGCATCCTACAGCTAAAGTGTAACACTCTAAGACTCCCCCTCAATCTCTCCCCCTTTGGCATCAAGACACGAAAAAGAAGGAGAGGAGGGACCTAAGGTCTTCAAGCCTCACTGTCGGTCCTCTCGTTGTCTTCATCTTCATTCTCTGGCTAATGAGGAGGAGGAGGAGGGACGGAACCACTCGAGTCCCTAATGCCAAAATAGGCAACCTCGGAGGGAGTCAAGGGCCCGAGCTCAGTAAAGTCAGAATCTGAGTCATCAGAAATGACTGGAGACCCAATTGGCTCGATCTCCAGCTTTTGGCAATTTTCCTTCACATTCTCGTTGACATATCTCATGTCGGCCTTTCTCCTCTTGTTCAGCTTGTGGGCTTTTACTTTGGCCTTTTTGCAAGAGGCGAAGATGGCTGAAAGGTACTTCAAGATGCCACTCGGGGACCTCTTTTGAGGAGGGGCCCTAGGGGCAGGAGCAGCCCTAGCATCTCCACTGGCTCTTATTGGAGCCTCAGGGATGGAAGCTGGAGATGGAGCAGCTTGAATGCTTGGCTGTTGAGGCTTCTAGGGCCTCAAGGGGAGATGCTCCACATCCTTAACAAACTCTATGCATGTGACCTTCTCAATCATGAATATGAGGTAAGGTGCGTAGCCACAGGACCTGTTCGGCGTGCAAGAGATGTTCACCATGTCGTTCCAAATATAGTCAAAGACATCAAAGTTCTTGTCTTTGCTAATGACCTTCATCAAAGTCCTGAGATACCCCTACACACTTCCTGCATCCCCATCCTTGGGGGCAATGGTCTTCCTTAGAACCCTGTTCAACACCACAAAGAAAGGCTTCACATTCTTGGTAGAAGGAGGGTTGAACTTGGAGTTGGGTTCATAGAGAAACTTGATCCTGTCCTTCTCAATTACACCAATGTTGTGGATGATCAAATTGTCACTACTCGTGGCATCAAGATGCAACAATCTTGCAAACTCTTCATAAGTGATGGTGTACTTGGATCCGTGAGTCATCCAAGTGACCCTTACTTCCTCGTCACCAGCAAAGTAGCAAGTAGAATAATACTCGGCAATCACCTCATCATTCCAATTGTTCCGTAAGGCGAATAGATCCTTCAATCCATATCTCTCAATAGCCTCGACTACCTCCACAAAAGGTGAGCAACCCATCTTCTCAAAATGTGCCCAATCTATGCATTGGCTGCGCACCACGGGTGTCTTCATCAGAAGATATACAGACTTGTAAAAGTCTGCATGGAAGTTACTCCAAAACCTCCCATCAGCAGTTTGCTTCAGACGACTGTAACAATCAACATTCCTGAACTTGGCCGCCGTGTCGCTGCCCTTTTCATTGAATTTCTCCTCAGCAGGATCCATGTCCCCTTGCCTTGGAGCTGACATCTTCAGAGGGCCAATCGGGCCCGTTGCAATCCCTTTGCCCTTCCCCTTGGCTTGGCGAGCACTTGCCGAGCTAGGGACACCTCCAGCTAAAGCCTTGGAGGCCGGCTTCTTTGCGAGCACTTTCCTTTGAGCCTGGGGAGGAGAAGTAGCCTGCTCGGATGGGCGTCTTGGCGCTTCTTGCTTAGGCTCGTCGAGGACCGAAGCACGGCTTCGTGGTCCATCTCTGCTTTGAAATCTGAGATTTCGTTGTTGGTGCTCGACACTGTCCTGAGAATGGATATCACAAGGTATTGATGAGAATATATGACAAGGAATTGCATTGAGCAATTAAGAAGTTAGGGTTGAGTTCAGAAAAATCAGACTAGTCTGGTGTATAGGCACGGACTAGTCCGGTTGACCGGACTTGTCCGTGCATGGGCCGGACTTGTCCGGTGTTCAACCTCTAGAACCCTAACTATGAGACAAATGGTGATTCCTAATGCACAACTAGCTTAGCATCCATGAAATACATCAAGGAAGCATGTATATGGTGATAGGAACTAAGCTAGTTGATCACAAACGAAGGAAAAAGCAATTTCTAGGGTTTGGAAGGAGCATTAAGAGAAATTGCTTGATTCATGAAGGAGTGGGGGTTGAAGGGGCGGACAAGTCCGTGGTCTTCAATCCCTACACGAAGGAGGTTGATTTCCACCCAAATTTGCGAAGTTCTGATGGAGGAAACGCCAAATCGCCTTGGGGAGCTCGAGCGTGGAGAGAGAAAGCTTGAGGCAAGTGTGGGGTGAGGAATATTAGGGTTTGGCGGCGGCTAGGGTTATGGACACGAAAAAACAGACAAGTCCGAAAATGATCGGACTAGTACAAACTTTTCCAGAGACTATTCCGGACTAGTCCGTGGTCTGCTGGACTAGTTTGGCCTAACAGTCACACTGCAGACTAGTCTGCACGGGCAGACTAGTCTGGGCAACCACGGACTAGTCTGTGGTCACCAGGGAAGAAAAGCTTAGCCCATTCGTATATATTCGAAGGTACTCATTAAGAAAATAGGGAGGCAAATCAAATCAAATAATCTTGATGAATATGATCAGTAAGCATTCAACAATCAAGCGATGACCATAATTCACCAAGATCTAGTAATTGACATAGTTTTTTTGGAAAAATTGAGAGAGATGATTTTCACAACACAATCAATGAATTTTGAAGATAGCATTCAGGTATACAAGATTTCAAGCCACACTCCGAGCATCAATGATATATAGTTCATTTCAAAGTTCGCAAAAGCGTTTTTCATCAAGTGGCTTGGTGAAAATATCGGCTAGTTGCCTTTCGGTGTTGACATGTGAAATGGCTATATCTCCCTTAATTGAATGGTCTCTCAAAAAGTGATGCAGGATGTCTATGTGTTTGGTCCTATAGTGCTCAATGGGATTATGAGCAATTTTAATGGCACTCTCATTATCACAAACGAGTGGAATACGATTCATATTGTAACCGTAATCCCTTAGAGTTTGTCGCATCCAAAGGAGTTCAGCACAAAAACTCCCGACTGTAACATACTCCGCTTCAGGCGTGGATAGGGCAATTGAGTTTTGTTTCTTGGAGGACCAAGAAACTAGGGATCTACCTAGGAATTGGCATGTACGAGAGGTACTTTTTCTATCTAATTTGCATCCGACATAATCTGCATTGGAGTAACCAATGAGATTGAATTTGGAACCTTTGGGATACCAAAGGCCTAGGTTGCGTGTATGAACTAAATACCGCAAGATTCTCTTAACAGCTGTCAAATTACACTCTTTTGGGTTGGCTTGAAACCTTGCACGCAGGCATACACCCAAAATAATGTCTCGCCTAGATGCACATAAGTAGAGTAAAGATCCAATCATGGAGCGATATACCTTTTGATCGACGTTTGGTCCATCTTCATTGAGATCGAAGTGGCTATTCGTTGCCATGGGGGTATTTATGGGCTTCGCCTTGTCCATTCCAAACTTCTTGAGTATGTCTTGAGTGTACTTAGTTAAGCTTATGAACGTCCCTTCCTTTGTTGCCACACTTGGAATCCCAAGAAGTACTTTAGCTCTCCCATCATGGACATCTCAAACCTATCTGTCATAATTTTACTAAATTCCTCACAAAAAGATTTGTTAGTTGAACTAAAGATAATATCATCAATATAAATATGACAAATAAAGAGATCATTGTCAAAGTTCTTTGTAAACAATGTGTAGTATACTTTACCGATCCTAAAACCATTTTCAATTAAGAAGTCTCTAAGACACTCATACAAAGCTCTAGGAGCTTGTTTGAGGCCGTAGAGAGCCTTACGCAATTTAAAGACGTGGTCGGGGAACTCTTCATCTTCAAATCCGGGGGGTTGCTCCACATACACCTCCTCCTTGATTGGTCGTTTGAGGAAGGCTCTTTTCACATCCATTTGATAGAGCTTGAAATCATGGTGAGTAGCATATGCAAGTAATATTCTAATAAACTCAAGTCTAGCTACTGGAGCAAAGGTTTCATCGAAATCCAAACCCTCGACTTGTGAATACCCTTTGGCCACAAGTCGTGCCTTGTTTCTTGTTACCACCCCGTGTTCGTCTTGTTTGTTGCGGAAGACCCATTTGGTGTTGACGACGTTGAACTTGGGTCTTTCGACTAGTTCCCACACCTCGTTCCATTTGAAGTTGTTGAGTTATTCTTGCATGGCCACTACCCAATCCAGATCCTTCTATGCATCCTCAACCCTGCGTGGTTCCAAAAAGGATACAAATGAATAATGCTCACAAAAATTATCTATGCGAGATCTAGTAGTTACTCCCTTTTGGATGTTACCGATGATGTTATTGATTGGGTGATCCTTTGGACGCATTGGTGTACACTTGGGTGTGGCACGTGCTGTCTTGTATCTTCGTGGTCATCTTCTTCTCCCCTTAGATGGTTGCCTTCATTGACTTGTTGATCATTTTCGTCTTCTTGAGGTTGGTATTGTATGGAAGCTCCCCCTTGAACATTGGCCTCCTCTTGTGGTTTACTTTCCTCATGTATATGTAGAGGTGGTTCTTGTGGTCGAACTTCACCCAATGCCATTCTTCTCAATGCTTGGCAAGGAGCTTCTTATCCATCTAGCACGCATGAATAAACTTGCTCCTTTTGGGAGCCATTAGTTTCATCGAACACTACGTCACGTGCTACTTTAACAATTCCGGAGGTCTTGTTGAAGACACGATAGGCGTAAGAGTTCGAATCATAACCAAGCAAGAAACCTTCATCGGACTTCGAAGCAAACTTTGAAGTCCTAGGCTTCTTGTTCAGAATATAGCATTTGGAATCGAAAACTCGAAAGTATGAAATATTAGGCTTGTTACCGATGAGTAGCTCATAGGATGTCTTCTTGAGTAGTCGATGGAGATAAAGTCGATTTATGGCATGGCAAGCGGTGTTAACCGCTTCCGCCCAAAATCGATCTGAGGTCTTGTACTCATCGAGCATTGTTCTCTCCATCTCTATGAGGGTTCGGTTCTTCCTTTCGGCGACTCCATTTTGTTGAGGGGAGCAAGGAGCTAAAAACTCATGCTTTATGCCTTCTTCATCTAGGTACTCCTCAACTTGTGTGTTCTTGAACTCCGTGTTGTTGTCGCTTTGAATGTTCTTGATCGTCAATGAAAACTCATTTTGAGCATGCTTGAAAAATTTCTTCATGATTCCTTGTGTTTCTGCCTTATCATGTAAAAAGAAAACCGAAGTGAAGCGAGAAAAATCATCAACAACTACTAATCCATATTTGTTACCGCCGATGCTTATGTAAGCAATTGGACCCAATAAGTCCATGTGAAGTAGCTCGAGTGGTCTTGTTGTAGTCATGACGTTCTTAGCGAGATGAGGTGCTCAAACTTGCTTCCCGGCTTGGCACGCGCTACAAGGCCTGTCTTTCTCAAAAACAACATCCTTCAAACCTTGGATGTGATCTCCCTTGAGTAGTTTTTGAAGATTCCTCATACCAACATGCGCTAGCCGTCTATGCCACAGCGAACCCATGTTGGTCTTTGCAATCAAGCATGTGTCAAGTTCGGCTTTATCCTTGTTGAAGTCAACAAGGTAAAGCTTTCCCTTTAACATACCCTTGAATGCAATGGAACCATCACTCCTTTTAGAGACGGTCACACCCTCGTTAGTGAACAAACAATTATAACCTTTGTCACATAATTGAGATATGGACAGCAGGTTATAATCTAAGGAATAAACATGTAGCACATGAGAAAGAGTATGTTGAGATGATATGGCAATTTTACCGGTACCGAGCACCTTTCCTTGACTATTGTCTCCAAAATAGATGCCCTCGCTTGGATCCTCATTCTCTTCATACTCAATGAACATCCTTCTTTTTCTGGTCATATGGTTGGTGCAGCCATTGTCTAGCACCCATTTAGATCCACCAGAGGAATAGGCCTACAAAAATAGATCATTTCTTGGTTTTAGGTACCCAAGCTTGCTTGGGTCCTTTTAGGTTAGTCACAAGGGATTTGGGCACCCACACATGAGACTTGGTGTTCCCATGGCGTGGCCCAACATAATGAGCATAAATCTTACCAGAATTACTTCTCATTAAAACATAAAATGCATCAAAGGTTCTGAAAAGCAAATGTTGTTGTTTATATACAGGATTAGTCCGGGAGATCGGACTTGTCTGTGTCCCAACCGGACTAGTCCGGTGACCATGTGTGTTAACTTTTGACTTTCCAGTTTGAGAAGGTCTTCCCTTTACAAAGGCAATGCTCTCCTTGTTATTCTTATGGCTTCTAGCATGTTGCTTTTCACCATAAGAGTAACCAATGCCATATTTGACATTTGGAGATCTTGTGACCAAGTATGCAATGCGTGCATATTTGATCTTCTCCTTGTCAAATATGCCATTTTGTGAAGGATGCTTGTCCTTGGTAGAGGTTGACTTGTCTTTCAATCTGGTGTCAACTTTACCACATGCACAAGTAGAAGCAGTTTCAATTTTAAGGGGTTGATAAGGTGAGCTTGAAGAGGATGAAGGGTCACCTTGCTTGAGTGACTCAACTTGTACTTCAAGGATCTTGTTAACCTTGATTAGGTTAGCAAGTTCGTCCTTGATTGTTGCATTTGAGTCGCTTAACTCCAAGCAAGCTTCCTTGCTTGAAACTAACTCAAGCTCTAGTGACATGCTTTCCTCCTTTTCAAGTTCTAGAAGCTTGTCAAGTTCAACATATTCCTCCTTTTGGGAGATAATCATGTCTTCTTGACGATGTATCAACTTCTCCTTCTCAACAAGTTGATCAAGTAAAAATTTCATTTTTGCAGCTGTTTTCTTGTCTAAGCCGATGAGCATATCTTCATTATCACTAGCAATTTCACTATCACTAGAATAGGAATGTACGGAAGAGGGTTTGGTTGTTACCTTGCGTTTACCTTCCTTTTCCATGAGGCAAGTGCGGTTCCCTTTCCATGCACCTAGAGTGGGGAAGAGAGTGGACTTCTTGGATGTCTTCAGGATGGCTATGCTAGCCATCTCCTCTTCTTCTTCTTCGGATGAGGACTCATCATTTGAGTCCCACTCTTTCCCTAGATGCGCTTGTTCAACTTGCTTCTTCTTCTTGAAGAATTTCTTGGGTCGAGGCTTTGTTTCCTTGGTCTTCTTCTTGTTCTCTTTATATGGGCAATCAACTATAAAGTGGCTATACTCACCACAGTTATAGCATGCCCGCCTCAACTTTGGCCTTGATCTTTCCTTGTACTTTCCTTCACTTGATTTAGCCCCTTGTCTTTTCTTCATCATTCTTTTGAATTTCTTCATGAATAGTATCATGTCATCTTCATCCAAGTCGTTGCTCTCATCGTCACCGTCTTCTTCCAATTGAGCTTCTCGAGCTT
This sequence comes from Tuctoria greenei, assembly GCA_036927565.1. Taxonomy (NCBI): domain Eukaryota; kingdom Viridiplantae; phylum Streptophyta; class Magnoliopsida; order Poales; family Poaceae; genus Tuctoria; species Tuctoria greenei. Next base: position 90,576,175 of record JAYESD010000006.1, on the reverse strand, counting down.
CTTTAGGTAAGGGATTGAGAGTAGACTTCAAAGCGACCCCTTTCTTCTTTGCCGAGGTGAGATCGGCAATCTCCTTAACATGCTTGGCTTGCTTTTCCATCATCTCAAAGTTGATGATTTTCCCAAGTAACTCATCCGGGGACATCTTCTTGTACCCGGGGCTTTCTCGTATCATCGAGCACAAGGTGACATTGCGAGGCATGAAAGATCTAAGAATGAGCATCACCACCTCGTGGTCGTTCCACTTCTTGCTTCCGTATGCTCGCACCTTGTTGATGAACATCTTTAGTCGGTTGTACATATCTTGTGGTGACTCATCTTCTTCGATGGTGAATCTTCCCAGCTCGCCTTGAATCATCTCGATCTTCTCTTCTCGCACATGATGATCGCCTTCATGTGCGGTTTGCAATGTATCCCATATCTCCTTTGCGATCTCGAGTCCATCCACCATTGTGAACTCGTCCCGATTAAGTGATGAGGTGATGACTGCAGCAGCTTGAGCATTTTGATGGATTGCTTTCTCTTGGCTAGGTGTGAGTTCCTCATCATCGTCGGGGATATCTATTCCTGTGCATACTATGTGCCACAAAATTGGATTGAGAGAAATCAAATGCATTTCATGTTTTGCCTCCACATTGAGTAGTCATTGCCGTCAAAGTGTGGGTCTTTTCCAAGCGGAATAGATAGATAATGATTGTTGTTAGAATTTTGGCGATCATAATTAAAAGGATATCGGGAGTAGTCGGTGTAACTACTCCCCTTCTTCGTCTTCTCATCTTCGATCTTTACTTTTCCCTTGGAGAGGGTTTTCTTCCTTAGGAGCGCCTTTAGTTCCAGCGTCTCCTCATCGTGATCCTCGAAGTCTTGTATAGCCTCGAGGAGCCTCTCCAATTTTTGGTTCTTTTCCTCTTCAACCTTTTCTTGGTTGATGCTCTTGTGTACGTCCTTCATGCCCGACATGATCTCTTCGAGCGATTAGTCTCCTTTTGAAGAACCCGCTCTAATACCAATTGAATGTGGCCTAGAGGGGGGGGGGGGTGAATAGGCCTTTTTGAATTTCTGTCGGAACCTGCAACACTTAACAACCAGATCAAATCTCGAGATATCGGACTAGTCCGGTCTAGTGCGGACTAGTCCAGTGTATACCGACTAGGTTGATCAGATTGGATCAATTATCTTGATCCTAGGATGTATGCAGCGGAAATATACTTGTAATTGAAGTGTTACACAATTATGAACTAGGAGGCACCACAAGTTAATCTTATATTCAATTTTTCAACGTAAAGTGAGTAAGGTTGGTTGAAACCCTAGATATATACGAAGTGTAAGAACAATGGGTGCAAAGAAAGAACATAAGCACTTTATCCCGTGGTTCGGTTCCCAGAGAGGCATCCTACATCCACGTTGAGGAGTCCACAAAAGGATTGGGTCTTCTCCAACCCTACCCTCGTCGGATCGCCACAGAGGCCAATCCTCTTCACTAATAACAAAGAGGAAATACCCACATTCACGAGGCCTTCTCACACGTTGAGGGCTCCCCAGGACTACAATATGAACACCACCAAGAACACACTCTTAAAATCACAATGAAAACCACAAGGGTGTGTTAGGGAATCAAACCAAGAGCAAAATAAGTGATGAACCATGTCTCTCCAATGATCAAGAGTGTATCCTCAAAGGATTGATCTTTCTTTTGTTGAATTTCGTGGAGAGAGGTGTTTTCTATGCTCCTGGGATGTGTGACGGCGCAGGGGGTCGAGGGATCTTGAAAGATGGGCCGTGTACACCTATTTATATGGGGTTCCCAAAAGTTACCATTAGGGTTTAGAAAGATCGGACTAGTCCGTGGTGGACACCGGACTAGTATGGTGTGCTGCGTGTAGCAAACCCTAGGTGTCCTAAAATATCGGACTTGTTGGGCTGAGAGCTGACTTGTCCGATTTTGGGCAACTTGTGAAGTGTTTGGGGACTAGTCCGCACTCGGGAGGACTAGTCCGATTCTAGTCAGAGAGATATTGGACAAGTCCTGGTGATATCGGACTAGTCAGGTGAGTGAAAAAACAGACTATGAGGACAAGTCCGCATTGTGAGGACTTGTCCGATCTTGTGCAGAAAGATATCGGACTAGTCCGGTGTCGATCAGACTAGTTCGGTCCTGTATAAATTTGTGCAATGTGTGAGATTATTTGTGCTTGAGCTCTTGGGGTGTGTTTCCTTAACACACTCCATACACAATGATCTACTACACTTGTTTCTTGAGCTCTTTTCCGCATTGTTCCTCATTCTCCTTTCTTTTTTGCACCTTGCTCATTTTCTCATTAGAACCTGTTCTCATCTCAACAAAGTGGTTAGGATCTCATTTGCTTGTCATAAATCATCCAAAACCCACAAGGGATTGCTAGATGCACTTTCAGGGTTATGTCCCACCCGACGGTGGCTCCCACTAACTTTGAAGCACGCTGGGGTACCTCATGTCCTATGTTCTCAGAAACATGGAAAGTTTCAGAGACTCATATTAACATTTTTGTGCCAAGCCACGGAAATAATCACATGCTACCTCTCACATGGTGAGCTTGCCGCAATTGATCCTCTTGCGGTGGCATACCTTACCTCTTACCTGACGTCGGAGCATCGTTACAGAATATATTAACACATATGTTATCTTTGCCACTTTAAGTAACTAATACTATAATAGACCTTATGTGGGCATTATAAATAATCCTCACTCGACTACTTCATAGTTTTCAAAAATAGGCGCTTTTCAAGCGTGCTATTTCCAATACGGCTCTGATACCGAGCTGTGGGGACCAGATTCCACACATTCCAGGAATCGCATTGGGTGGTGCCGTGCGATGCCGCACCCAACAGCACACCAGAAAAAAAACATACAAAATATCCAAATTAAACATTTTATTTCACAAGCTGATTCTCTTTTACAACATAATATACAATGTAGCGGAATATACATACTCATACTCTCAACTAGCTATGCACAAGAGAAACTGTCCATGCCCACGGACGCTTCTCACTAGCAACACGAAACAGAGAGCAGCGACAAGGTTTCTGTGAGAGATACATCTCGACAAGATTGAGGTCTCATAGACAACCATAACATAATCATAAGCTAATAATTCCTGCAAAAACCACAATATAGCAACCGTGAGCATAAGGCTCAACAAGACTTAACCTTCTCACCTAAACATGAAACTCTACATGATGGAAACTTTAAAGACTGGGAAGCTTAATTTGCAGGAATGGACTCGCCGAAAGTAAATTCTACTACATGATGGAAACTTTAAAGACTGGGAAGCTTAATTTTTAGGAATGGACTCGCCGAAAGTAAATTCTTAGTGGTCAGTTTTAAAGTAGCATACGCGATCTATGGGCATAGCATCATTGTGAATTCCACAATCAAACAAGAAATGCTTCATCCACGATGATACTTGCTCAAGGTTGCATAAGCCTTATCCAAGATAAATGTTTGGAAACTTTAAATTTGATTATGCTATCTCTATAGCAGCCGAAATTTCAATACAAAGAATTATTCATAGCAGCATATTCATAATCTTTCCATTTCTCCTTCTTACTACGTCAAGACTCAGTGACCAAGTATGCTCAAATAACTGCGAGCGATGGTGATTGCAACCAGTAGACACCCGGACTACACGACACGTACGCCCATACTCAGAGTTGCAACGACACACTCCACTGATGTCGTACGCATCCACCTTTCCCAAGACTAACCCATATCAAAACAGTTCGATCGACTCGATCAGCGAGCTCCCTCAAGGTACACCTCTGCTGTGAGATGTTCATGAGCGAGTTACATCCCACTGTACTAACAGCCGACAGCTTAAGCCGATTGAAAAGGTTCCGACATAGGATCCTCAAGGTACATCGGTTTCTTGGGTTCCATATAGCCAGTATGCACCAGTACAGTTCAAACTTGTACAACAGGGCCAAGCACGAGACGGGCCTTAACCGACACAGACGGGGCTACCAATCCATCTCCTCAACACCTGCCTCACAATTACTGACCAAGGCACGATGTGGGCAGACCAACCTACACAAATCCCCGTCCACGTCTCATATTAAAGAGTCAATGTTATAGTAACCTCTCGTGAGTAGGTTTCCCTCACTCGACTTCTCTCGCAAGTAGAATTCAACTACTTGAGTTGTGGTTGATAAAATATGACCAATCTCGCGAGTAGTGTCAAACATACTCGACTTCTACCGATCTTCTAACTTAACATTAAGCATAGCAATAATAATACGATGGAGTCTTATACTACCTATCCACTCCAAGGATTATTTGGTCATGCATGTGGAGTATTCAATCAACATAGACCTAATGCACATATCAAGTCGATTCAGTACAGTGTGTATAAAGCAAAACATTAAAAAGGGACTTAAATGCAAACCGGGGCTTGCCTTTTGGTTGCGATAAAAGTCATTGACGATTAGTTAGTATTCTTTAATGAGAAAATCACGCCACACCAGAATCACTATAGAAATCCTCAGCTCCGGGTTGTGCTTCTTGTCGGCCACCTTCGTCGCGAACACTATCGAAATGATATGCAAATAAAAGATTGCAATCTATTATTATAACAATTGAAGTTGATTATAACTCAAGAAGGATTAATACTAGTTAGGACTTGAAGTTATGTTGCTAGACTGGACAGCAACAGAAGGAAACAAGATGACTTAGGCAATGGACATATAAAGTGAAATAGATATTGTTTTGTACATAGGGATGTGGTCTCAATTTATACAGGTTCAACAGATCCCCCGAGCCTGAGAAAATTACAGGGAGTTCACATGGTCATGTAGGAATAACCTGGTAAGTTTCAGGTACAACAATTGAATATATTGATCTATAAAATTTCTTAAGTGCTTAGCCTTCTCTGAATTTTCATTGTAATTCCGGGGGTCTATCATGGCTACCAGTGGTTGTACCATACAGAGACGGGTCTCACTGGTTCTAGGAAAATTTGTTTCACAATTTTATAATCTTCCTACAAGGAGAGATTGATTTTACAAGGTTGGATAATTTACTGAAAAAGATTCTATTTTTTTTGGGCATGGTATGACCAGTTAGGAAAAATCTCCATATTGAACTAGGTTATGAAAGTCCAATGAAGCTGAAATTTTTACAGGAATTCAGAAACGAACTAAAGAACATTTTGGCACAATTTTGGATTTTTCTATGAAGTGAATCATCAGAAAAAATCAAACATGATTTTGCTTTAAAGGGCTCTACAGGAAATTCTAGGGATTTCAATGAAGATTGGGTGGTGGTTCTGGTTAGTGTGGATAAAGATAAAACCAATAAAGTTGGTTTGACAAATTTTGAAGATTTATACTGAGAGATATTCAATTTAGAAGTTTGCACAAGTTTCTGTAGAAATTCTAAATGAATTTGACTATTTTTATGTGCATAGAGAATACACAAGTGATTTGACCATGTAAATGAAGTCTAATGACCCTGAGATTTTTACTGGAGTTCAAGGATATTCAATTGAAGGTTCTGGAAAAAATTGGAAACTTTCCAAAGAGCAGAACTATAGGAATTAATTCTATAAGTATTTTTTTATTTGAATTATGGAGAATGTTATATGGACTTCCATACAATTCCAAGTGCACCACTGTAATGTACTCTTCATTCTGGTTCTAATTAAATTTATTTGGGAATTTTTGGACAATTCTACTGAGAGGTATCATTTTCTAAAGTTTGGCATAATTCTGGAATTAATTTGAATTAGAAAAACATTGTGTGGCTGAGCTGTGGGCCTACTGATTTAGACCAGCCAATCCAGAGTAAACCACACAAATGCCACTTAACTAAGCCCGTGTAGCCACACTAGATCAATGGTCACAGTAGATCCCAATGGTTCGTGCTGAGTGGCTGACAGTGGGGCCTCAAAGATTCAAATGGACCAATGCGGTTGCAGCCACAGGAGGGTTCATAGGGATAAACCGCAGCCAAGATCGATCTGGGCCACACCCGATCCGAAGAGGAGGCCACAGCGGCCGACAGGTGGGGCCGGGCCGGGGTGCTTCTTCCACCCCGGTCCCAGACCGAGCGGGCGGTGCCCGACGGCGGACCCGGCGGCGCCCCTCGCCGGTGGCCTTTCCCCTGCATCTCCTTGCCCCCGAATGGCCGCCTGTGCTTAACTCCACATGGGAAGAACGCTGGTGTGGTCGGAGAAAGCCAAGGATGGCCAGAAATGGTGTCTCCACGGCGGAGGCGGTCGGCAAAGCTCCGACGAAGTCGCCTGGTGTACAGAGAGCACCATAGCACTCGGGGTTTGATCGAAAGGCACCAGTGGGTGATGAGCAACAAGAATATGAACTAGAATCGGGGAGAAATCGACTGCAAAAAGGATTACACCGGTGACCTAGGTCAAAAGGTTCGGCCGTTGTAAGAACTCAGATTCTAGCGAGTATGGTGGATCAAAATCGAAGCTGTCGGTACCCTGCATACTGGGTACCCCACGATACCTCAATAAGTGCAAGAGAGTTCCACCCGTCAGAGTCGAAGGCCCTTGCAGGTCCCACATGTCACGTTGCATCGGACCCGCTCCCCTCACATGGCTGGCTCCCTGGTTAACACGTGTAAAATAAGACCGGAACAAAACTCCCAACCAAGGGAAGCTCCGGCGGCTACACGTGTACAACAGCCCCGGACCTAGCCCCCGTCAAAGAGGAGCTCCGGTACCGACACGTGTATAGCAACCCCGGACCTACCCTCCCGCAAGGGAAAGCTCCGGATTTGCCACGTGTGGAGCCTCCGGACCTTCGTCACCAACAGAAATACAAGCCGATCATGACCATTACGGTCATTCAAGGATGGTTAAAGCAGCAGTTACAAGGTCTGATAATGTGTCATTAATGCCATATTAATGACACACGATCAGTGTACCGTTAATAGGGGTAACACTGCCATGAAGGCACGTTACCACACTATTAATTGTACTTAATACCCTTTAGACAGTGTATTAGGTCATTAAGCACGCCAGGGCCACATGTCGGGCTAGGCCAGCTTTGTAACGGTCAGTGTTAGAACTATAAAAGGGTTGCACGAATATGGGGGGGGGGGGCAAGATGATTCGAGCAGACCCTAGCGAATGCACTGGCTCAATACAATTACACAAACCCCGTGGAGTAGGATGTTAAACTCAGGCTGCCCGAACCACGTAAATCGCTGAGGTCACCATCTTGATCTTGATTTCTGTGTGCCCCAACCATAACAGAACCTCCGCGGGCTGCTTCTCAACGGGTCCGGGGGAAGTGTCGTATCAATCACTTTGACATTTGGCGCGCCAGGTAGGGGGAGCCGAGATCACAAGATGGTGAATTCAGCTGCCGGATCATCCAATGACAATCATGTTGAACAACCTGCTAGAGGCAACCCCTCCAACGTTCAGCAGCCAGCAGGTGCCAATGCTCCTGCAGCCATTGTAGCACCATCTGTTCTGGCAAACAATGCCGATCAACAAGATGGGGCATCTGCATCGATCACCGCATCGGCAAACAACAACCTCGAGCACGCGCTCATTGTTGTGCGAGCTCTTCTGCAACATCCACCACTTCCAGGTGCACCCTAGGGTGCTATGGAGCAGTGGAGGACTGATGTCGACCATCTGGTCGTAGCTGCGGCTACAGGCTTCAGTAACCAAGGTCCTCCCCCTTCAGGGCGAGCACCTTCACAACGACGGACCCTGTCCGACCGGCTTGGTCCACAATCCTCTCAACAAAGGAGGTGTGCCACCTCTCAGCAGGTGACTTCGTTGCCCCCCGAGGCGCGACACACCCACACAATTACCAGGATTCCGACTCCTGACGTGCGTTCAGAACCGGACCGCCGATACCGGCAACAGGACAGTCGTGTCCATATCGAGCGTGCTCGCGAAAGGCGAGAGGCTCGGGACAACCCTGCTCATCAAGGAGTAGGAGGAGGTTGTTCTGCCCTGACCATGCATTTACGCATGGTCAAATGGGCACAGAAGTTCCGGCCTCATTTGTCGGAAAAATTTGATGGGACAGTCAACCCCGCCGAATTTCTTCAAATCAACTCAACTACCATACTGGCAGCAGGGGGCGATGAGGATGTAATGGCCAATTACTTCCTGGTGGCCTTAACTGGGACTGCAAGGTCCTGGTTCATGAGTCTTCCACCCGACTCCATTAATAGTTGGGCGGAACTATGCCAGCAATTCACTGCCAACTTCGGGAGCTCCTACACCCAACCCGGGACTGAATTAGACCTGTTTGCTACAAAGCAAACATCAGGGGAGTCGCTACAATCCTTTATCCAGTGATTCTCTCAGGTACGAAATACCATTCCTTCAATCTCAAGCTCCTCTGTTATTGTTGCATTCAGATAGGGTGTTCGAGATAAGAAGATGCTAGAGAAGTTGGCTATTAAAGAAGTTACCAGCATCATGGAACTTTTCAGCCTAGCCGACAAATGCGCTAGAGCTGCGGAGGGCCATGAAATGCACTCCAAGCCAGCTCTGGAGGCCAATCAGAAGTCCTCCAAAACTGAAGCCGCTACCTCCGGTAGTGGTAAAAAGAAGAAGAAGCCCAACGGCAAAAAGAAGCCATCGACCGGCGCTCCAGCTGCAGCTGCTGCAGCTCCTGGAAGCCGGGGGCACGCCCCAAGAAGCGACCTCATCCTTCATCAGAGGACGGCAACAGTTCCAAAGCATGGTGTCCAATTCACAAGACAAATCGACACAACTTGGAAGAGTGCCAGGAGGTCCAGAACCTTGTCGAGCACTACAACAAGCGTCGGGAAGAAGCTCCTTTCTGTCAATTGGAAGGAAAATAAAAAGTCGACGAGGCTCTGGCTGAAGAGGAGCTAGGTTTATAGGACCCTAAAAGGTCTTGAAAGCCATCTACAACACTGTCAACGACTCCGACGCCTCTGACAACGAATGTCGGAAGGCCTTGAACACCATCTATGGTGGTTCTTGGGACATCACCTCTCATCACATCCTCAAGACAATGCGGCGGGACATGGCCATGGTAACTCCTGCTGCTAAGGTAGAACCACATCGGTAGTGGATGGATACACCCATCATTTTTGATGCTTCGGACTGCCCCCAAAACATGATCTCGGCTGGTCAACTCCCGTTGATGGTGTCACCCACCATTAACAATATCCAAATCCACCATGTAATGGTGGACGAAGGTTCCGGGCTAAACCTCATAAGCTTCAAAGCTTTCGTTAGGCTTCATCTCCAGCCTTCGGACCTTCGTCCATCCCGACCTTTCTCTGGAGTAGGTCTGGGAACCATTACTCCTCTTGGTTCCATTACACTCCCAGTGACCTTCGGGACCCAGGAGAACTACAGAACCGAGAAACTGGTTTTCGACGTTGCGCAGATCAGTCTGCCCTTCAATGCCATTTTGGGTAGGCCAACTTTATACAAGTTTATGGCTGCTACCCATTATGGTTACATGGTGTTGAATATGCGAACACCTACGGGCATTCTCCGGATCCGTGGAGATCGTACCGCAGGAGTCACTGCACAGGAAGAACTCTATGCGCTTACCACAACACAAGAGGAAGCATCCGGTAAGGATCCAGGTGTGAATCCTCCAAGCATTCGTCACAAAGGCTCTACGTCCGCTCCTTGTGTGCAACCAAGCGGTGACGCCGACATTCCCGTCAAAGTCATCTAAATCGGTTCCGATGCTGCTCATACTACCCGTATATCGGGAGGTCTGAACAACAAATAGGAACTCGCACTCATCACTTTCCTCTGGACTAGTGTCGACGTGTTTGCCCGACAACCGTCACAAATGCCTGGTATCCCTAGGGAGGTGAATGCACAATCTGAAGATTTACCCAGACGCTCGGCCTGTACACCAGAAGCCCCGAAAGCAATCAATCGAGCGGCAAAATTTCATCCGACAGGAAATCAAGAAGTTGCTCGAAGCTGGATTCATCCAGGAAGTCTTCCATCCAAAATGGCTGGCAAACACAGTTGTTGTACCCAAGGCCCATGGGAAGCTTCGGATGTGTATCGACTACACCACTTTAAATAAGGCATGTCCAATGATCCATTTCCACTACCTAGAATAGATCCGATAGTGGACTCCACCTCCAGGTGTGAACAACTGTGTTTCTTAGATGCATATTCTGGATATCATCAAATCCAAATGTCTAAGGAAGATGAAGAGCATACTGCCTTCATAACAGTATATGGATTGTATTGTTATACTACCATGCCATTTGGTCTTAAAAATGTTGCTTCAACATTTGTGCGAGCTATGTACAAAACATTTGGAGAGCTAATTAGAGACTTGGAGGAGGTGTATGTTGATGACATTGTTGTGAAGATCAAAAACAAGGAGTCACTCCTTGACAACTTACAAGACGTCTTCGACAAGTTGCGCACCACGCGCACCAAGCTGAACCCGGACAAGTGTGTCTTCGTGGTTAGCTCCAGAAAGCTTCTAGGGTTCTTGGTGACTCATCGAAGAATCGAAGCAAATCCGGCGAAGATCAAGGCCATAGAAGAAATGCGGCCACCAGCTCGCATTAAAGATGTCCAAAAGTTGACCGGATGTCTAGCTGCGCTCAGCCGGTTTATATAAAGACTGGCAGAACGAGCACTACCCTTCTTCAAACTCTTGAGGTAGTTTGTACCATTCATTGGTTTTAGGAAGTAGAAAAGGCGTTTCGAGAGCTGAAACATCTCCTCACCATACTACCAATCCTGGTAGCTCCAAACCCTGGTGAGCCTTTACTACTTTACATTTCGGCAAGTACAGAGGTTGTCAGTATGGTTCTGGTCACGGAAAGACCGGAGCCATCTCCAATTCAGAAATCTAGACCCCTCCAGTAGGGTCCGGGGCTATCTAAAGGCGAGTTTGGGTACCAACCCTCTGGCACGAATCCTCAAGGCGAGATGCTAGAGGATCAACCTCCTTCAAACGATGGAGTAACTGCTACTGAACAAGAAGATCTAGACCCCTCTGGGAGGATCCGGGTCACTCTAGAAGAAGCTTCGGGTTCTTTCGGCAGGAACCAGGAAATTCGAGAAGAAGGTCCACACCCCTCCGGGATGGTCCGGGTAGATGAGGAGGAAGCTCTGGGCCCCTCTGAGAGGGTTCGGACAATCCAACGCCCTGTGTACTTCATCAGTGAAGTACTCCATGACGCCAAGACAAGATACATTGAGGTACTTTACGCAGTTCTTATCGCCTCAAGAAAGCTTCGCCACTATTTCCAAGCCAACAAAATATCAGTGGTAACTTCCTTTCCACTACGTGCAATTTTGCAAAACCCTAATTCTACTGGGAATATTGCAAAGTGGGCATCGGAGCTGGCAAAATTCGATCTAGAATTCGTGTCGAGCAAGCAATTAAAAGTCAAGCATTGGCTGATTTTTTGGCGGAATGGACTCCCTCTCCATCGAACCCTGGGGGCCACAGTGAGCAGAAACCAGAGCTCAAAGTTCCGGTATTCACTAAGCCTCACTGGACCCACTACTTTGATGGCTCCGTGCAGAAGCAGGGGGCCGGAGCTGGAATCCTTCTCCTGGCTCCGACTGGACAGAAGGCCAAGTACATGGTACACCTTGATTTCAAGGCAACCAACAATATGGCGGAAATTAGAAGCCCTCATCTATGGACTCAAGGTGGCACTATCTTATGGTGTAAAATAGCTGTTGCTGAAGGGAGATTCACAACTCATTATCAAGCAAGTGATAGGTGAATGCTCCTGTAACAATTCTCGATTAGCTGCTTATCTCCTTGAAGTCCAGAGGCTTCCGAAGGACTTCGAAGTCTTGGATCTCCATCATATTCAACGCCTTCATAACTTCGAAGCCGATGAACTCTCGACGAAAGCCTCAACTGGAGCTCCAGCTCCTGACGGAATCTTCGTCTGGAGGTTATCAAAACCAATAGCTCAGCCTGTCGAACTGAGCGAAGGGGGCGAGACCAGCACCTCGAAGCTGGTGGCCCCGGTGGCCCTGTTACCATGGCTTCCACCAAGGGTTGTAGGTGTTGTCGGAAGCTCCGAGCAACCCAGCACGCAAGACTAAGAAGCTCAAGTTAGCTCCGGTGCATGGATCTCGGAGATCCGAAGCTACTTGAAAGACAATATCCTTCTTGAAGACAGTGTATTCGCTGACCAGATTGTCAGATTGGCTAAAAGATACACGTTGGTAGAAGGGGGTCTCTACTGACGTGGTTCCAATGGCATCCTAATGCAGTGCATTGCAAGGGAAGAACGTTGCGATCTCCTCACGAAAATCCATGGAGGCGAGTGCGGGAACCACACATCTTCTCGCACGCTAGTCGGTAAAGTCTTCCGACATGGCTTTTACTGGCCCACAACACTCCAGGATGCGGTTGAGCTAGTGAAGAAATGTGAAACATGTCAGTTCCATGCAAAACAGATTCACACACCGGCTCAATCAGTACGAATGATACCTCCTACATGGCCATTCGCTGTGTGGGGCATGGATATCTTGGGACCCTTCCCATAAGCTGTCGGAGGTTACAGGTTCCTATATGTCACCATCGACAAGTTCGCCAAGTGGCCGGAAGCTCCAGTAGTAACAATCAACAAACAATCAGCAATCAAGTTCTTGAAGTCCATTATATGCAGATTTGGAGTTCCAAACAAAGTCATAACTAACAACGGAACTCAATTCTCAAGTGCTCCATTCCAAGAATATTGCGAAGACCTCGTCATTCAGCTTAGCTATGCTTCAGTAGCTCATCCAGCAAGTAATGGCCAAGCCAAGAGAGCAAATGCATAAATCTTAAAAGGACTCAAGACGTGCACATATGAGCGCTTGAAAAAGCACGGAGCTAACTGGATTGAAGAGCTTCCGTCCACATTATGGGCGAATAGTACTACACTTAACCGGTCAACTGGGGAGACTCCATTCTTCCCAGTGTACGGAGCTGTAGCGGTCCTTCCTCCAGAGATCACCTTGGGGTCCCTCCGGGTCCGGACCTTCGATGAAGCCACACAGGAGCAGCTATGGCGTGAAGACCTTGACCTCGTCGACGAGGGAAGGGGACAAGCAGCTGTTCGGAATGCACGTTATCACCAAGCGCTCTTGCGCTATCATCAAAGGCATGTGCGTGACCGACAGCTTGAAGAAGGCGACCTGGTGCTTCGGAAAATACTAACTCGTGAAGTGATGAAAAAACTTTCCCCCAGCTGGGAGGGTCCCTTCTGAGTCATTAAAGTATCCCGACCAGGGTGTGTTCACTTGACAACTTAGGATGGGATCCCACTTCCCAATCCTTGGAACATCTAGCACCTCCATAAGTTTTATGCTTAGAATCACGGAGGTGAGTCTGCAATTACACACAATGCATGTTGTAGAGTCATTATACTGAGATGAGCAAGTCCTCCGGGAGAACATCCGGACCCCTCCGGGAGGGTCCGGGAAGTTCAAGTAACACTTGACACAGTCACAACACTAAAAGTGTAACCACTTGCTCTGGGCTCGCACAAGATGTATAGCACATTTAGCTTGGTCCAACACCCTAGGTGTGTCCTTGTCTCCCCTATAATCCGGACCTATAATGAAAGGCATTGTTGTGTAAAAACAGACTCCACGTGCATTTACTTTTTGTACAAGGCTCAATATATCAAATTATTTTTACCCCACTTGTCTATAATGAAGTTGTGCAAATCTTTTTGAGCTTTGTTCCAAGTAATTCACATGCATTACAAGCCTTATTGATAGTCTTTTTGGATCTTAACATTGCTACATAGTCTACTTACCTGAACGCCAAGCCAACATTGGTCTGGAGTGCGCTATCGACTTAGCCTGTTCCTGCGCCCTAAGTACGCCGCTCTACCTACACCCCGGCAGGCCTTAGTAGGGTGAGTACTAAAAAGGCATGTAGATCTAGGAAGATTCTATGAAAACACTTGTTATCATGTTGAGTTTCTTCGGATCTAAAAGTCCAAATAAGAATAATAAGTCACAACCAATTTATAGACAAGAGGACGAATTTTACTTTCTCTCTTGCCTTTAATGTGCAGGAAAAGCAAAAATTCATAGCGATGGTGGACGACGCCGGAGCTACTAAGCTCCGACATCTCACAAGATAGGTTTGCCGTCAACATCTAATATGTTGACGCTGGAACTACCATGCTCTGACCATTACAGGGGGCCTGTCTTTGACGCTTCAAAATTGAAAACTTCGAACTTAAAATCACAAGTGCAAAGCCACCAAGTCATCAACATAATGTCATAACCTTTGGTACATGTACACACCTCAACTGTACACATGTACCAGGGGGCCAACAAGACACGGCACAGTATATTGAAGACAAAGTGAAATTCAAGGCAAAAAGGAGGATTTCATTAATCAAAAGAACTAGATTACAAAATTGAGATTACAAGGGACAAAGGGAGAAAAGTCCTAGCTACTAGAGGATCTTGGTCCTGTGGAAAAACGAAGCAACCTTCTCAGCAGCTTCTTGGACACTAGCCCTGGCGACATCCTCCTCCTCCACGACGATTCCTTCAAAGACCGAATCAAGGGAGAACTGGGGATTTCGACTCCGGTAACATGCCAAGAAATACTCAGCGACGTTCTTGGCCAAGGATTTACCCTCTGTCTCTAGTTGATTGGCGATGACGTCACCCATCGCGTCGAGTTTGCTGCCAGCAGAGCCATGTGCCGCTAGCGTCTGGTCCAGTTCCTGTGCTGGGTCCTCTAGGCGTACTGGACTAAAACCAAGAGGCACAAGGGCCCTGTCCTCACGCATAGGAAGTCCCATACCATCAGGGACTCAGTCGCCTTTGAGCTCCGCAGCTCCTCCAGTGACCTCCGAGGGGCCGCAAGCTCCGAACCTTCATGGGCAAGCCGCTCGACCAACTTAGCATGCTGCTGCATGTTTTCAGCAACGTGCTTCTCCCGGTCGGCCAGCTCCGTCTCCCGGAGGTGGATGTGGTTCCGCCTCTTAGCTAGGTCCTTTTCCCTGCCCTTAACTCTATCCTCCCTAGCGGCAACATCAGACTCTCTTTTCGATAGCTCTTGCCCCACCTTCCAGTTCTTCTTCCTCTCTTCCTCCTTTCATAAATCCAGGGTCAACTTATGGGTGACCTCTGCGTCTCTCCTCACCACATCTTCTTGCTGCCCCAGAAGTTTTTCCTCCCTCGCCTCTAGGTCCGCTCGATGCTTTAGGGCAATTTCATTCAACGCTACGAGCATTTCGTAATGCTCATCAGCAACGTCACGTCTCTCCTTGGCTTGCTCCAGGATTTCCTTGGAGTTAGCATTGAGCGCCTGGATGGGGGCCTCCTTCTCTTCCATTAACTTATCCAAGTACTATAACCGGACCTTCTCCCCTTTTATCCATTCCTCCTGGTCAGCCAACCTTGTCTGAGCAAGCTTGGTCTCAAAATGGAGTTTGTTGCGCCAATGTTTCAAGGTGTTGCGCTCCTCCTCCAAGGATTTGCTCTCATGTTCGAAGGCAAGCTGGACCTGCTGGAGACTTGAGCAGGCATTGTTTATGGACAACGCCAGAGGGATAGGTTATGGGCCTGTTGGGACCATTTCCGCAGGCTCGAAAGGGTTCTCCATCATAAAAATTGGGTACCACTTTACAATAGTAGTCCCCTGGACTCCTGCAGCGCTAGGGCCGCTCTCCTGAAGCCCTTCAGTGGCAGCAGAAGAACCCACGAGGGGAACTTCCACCTCCAGAGCAGTTGAAGGCGCCACTTCTGGGTCTTCAGTGGACGGCTCTGAAGTTGAAGGACCTGTCGCCAGTCCTGCAAGCTGCTCTGGCTTCGACCGAGGTACCTCCAGGACCACCACTTCTGGAGCAGCAGCTAGAGCTTCAACTGGGGCTTCAACCGCCGCTGGCTCGGGCTCCGGCGCAGAGACCACCTCTAGCACAGTCACCAGACCTTCAGCCACCTCCGGCACAGTCGCCGGACCACCAACCACCTCTGGCTCAGCCACCGGACCCTCTACCACTTCCGGCTCCACTTCCGTATCTTCAACCGTTTCCGACACAAGGGCTGGAGCTTGGGTGATCTCCGATCAATAGTCGGGGCTTCAGCTACTTCTAGCTCTGCAGCCAGGCCTTCGACAACTTCCGGCTTGGAAGCCTGAACTTCTGTCATCGCCGGTGCTAGAGCATCAGCCTCTGCTACCAAGGGCACAACTTCAACTTCCCTCCTACAGTCCGGCGCTACCACAAGAGCTTCAGGTGAGGACTCCGGGTCCAAGCTCACGACAGCTGGCGTCGGAGCTTCCGCGACTTCCGCCTCCGCTTGACGAGGAGGCTCAGCGATTGAAACCGGAGCTTCGGCAGGTGCAGCCCCAGTCGTTGCAACAGGCGCTGGAGCTCCCGGTCCCTTCTTCGACACCCTAAAAATAAAGGGATGAGAAGATTAAAGACACATCCAAAAGCAGGGTTAGCATTTTAGGGTGAGCAATCAATGCTTACCTCGGGATGATACCATCATAGTCGCCTCGAAACCTCTTCTTCTAAGGCACGGAGCTAGAGTCCACCAAATCTGGTGAGACAACTGCTTTGGACCTCAGTTGAGGAACACTCGCAGCTGTCGGAGTTCCTTTGGCCGGAGCTTCCCTTCGCCGGGAAGAACTCCTGGACCTGGAACTTCTAGCCGGCACTGAGGACGGGGTCGCCTGCCCAGAGCTTACACCTCTTGAGGACGTTTGCACTGGAGTAGGGGTTGCTACAAAAGACCTCCCCCTCCGGGAAGAAGCAACCGTCGTGGAAGGAGCAGGCCTGACGGACCTCCTGTTAGCATGCTTCAGCTTCCTCTTCTGGCTGGAAGGCTCAGCTAGCTCTTTGCCCTTGCCTTTGCCGACGTCTTCAGTCCTTTCACTTGGGGCAGAGGCAGGACCACCTTCGGAAGCTCTGAGAATTGCCAATCTGGTGGTTGAACACCTTTCTACGTCTCTAATGTCGTCAAGCACTGTCATGCTCCTCCGAAGCTCCCTACTGACTAGCGCCTCCATGTTCAGAGGGCGGAATGCAACTGGCGGAGCCAAGTCATCACCGTTGACATTAATCCCATGCTGGTATTTCTTCAAATGATACTCTAAGGATTCATCATCCATGTTGGATTTTAGATCGATTTCAATCCGGTCTTCATCCATCACGCTGTTGAGGGCCCACACAAGCTTCTCCCTCTTCTTCAACGGAGCCCACCTGTTGACCAGGAAGTTGCAGAAGACCATCTGGGGGGTCACTCCACCTTCCATGCACTCGCGGATCCTGGTCAAGACAGGGTTGAAGGCATTTTATAGCACTGGAACCACACTCCATGTGTCAGTGTCAACATTTTGGAGACCTTCGGGCAGCTCCAATTTCTCGTGGTCCTCTACCATGATGATGATCCAATCTTTCTTGCAGTCGTCCCAGTTGCCGGAAGGAAACGACTTCAAGTATTTGTAGGGGCAGTTCTTGCGCTTCACAAAATAGTAGAAGCCAAGAAACTCGAACCCCATGCCGGTGGTGTGGATGGTGAAGAATGTGCGGAAAAGCTCGACGCAGGGGGGAACACCCACCCACATCTCACAGAAGTGGACGAATGTCGCCATGAGAAGAAGAGAGTGGGGGCCAAGGTGGTACAGCTACAGACCATAGAAGTCTAGCTGCATCAAAAGGAAAGTCGAGAAAGGTGGAATGAATCCCACCATGGCGTACGCTGTGAAGTACACCATGTTGCCGCCGCGCACCTTCTTGAACGAGAGCTTCCCGGCGCGGACCAGATGGTTGAAGGAGTCGCTGGACCACACCATGTAGGTCCATACCTTCCTCAGATCATCATCGCTCTTGAGGTGGCTCTTGGGGAGACCCAACTCCATCATGGCAAAGTGGAGCAAAGGATGGAAAGTTAGGCAGAGTTTGGGAGGCTATGAGCGCAAAGATGAATGAAGGCGTAAAGAATCCTCAAACCGTGCGCACTTTCCTTATTAAGTAAGCCTCCGCGACTCTTGGATGGAAACCGCAATGAGATCGAAAGCACTTTTCAAAAACCTACCCAGTCAATGAAGAGTGGGCCTGGGGCCACCCCTACGAAGAGATCGAGGTCCTTACCCAAGGCAAACCGTTGCCATGATGAGCGGCGGGAAACCAAAAGTCAACGCTCTGATAGGGCATGCGGAACCGATACGGTTTTCGTATTGGTAACTGGTGACCTTCAATTGCATGAGATTCGCACTCAAAGATCTCATCTGCCGTATTCATAACAAGCCACACGTCGAAGGTTTACTCCTGGACCGTCACTCTATCGGCGCATCAGGGGACTTTTCAAAATCGAAGTGCGGGAATCGAGAATGGCCCCACCTCCAGTAGAACAACTTAACTCAAGGGGTTTCTCCCAGAGGTTGGCCCAGGGGTACCCCACGATACCGCAAAAAGTGCAAGAAAGTTCCACCCGTCAGAGTCGAAGGCCCTTGCAGGTCCAACATGTCACGTTGCACCGGACCCGCTCCACTCACATGGCTGGCTCCCGGGTTAACACGTGTAAAATAAGACCGGAACAAAACTCCCAACCAAGAGAAGCTCCAGCGGCTACACATGTACAAAAGCCCCAGACCTAGCCCCCGTCAAAGAGGAGCTCCAGTACCAACACGTGTACAGCAACCCGGACCTACCCTCCCACAAGGGAAAGCTCTGGATTTGCCACGTGTGGAGCCTCCGGACCTTCGTCACCAACAAAAATACAAGTCGATCATGACCATTACAGACATTCAAGGATGGTTAAAGCAGCAGTTACAAGGTCTGATAATGTGTCATTAATGCCATATTAATGACACAGATCAGTGCACCGTTAATAGGCGTAACGCTGCCATGAAGGCACATTACCACACTATTAATTGTACTCAATACCCTTTAGACAGTTTATTAGGTCATTAAGCGCGCCAGGGCCACATGTCGGGCCAGGCCAACTTGTAACGGTCAGTCCTTAGAACTATAAAAGGGCTGCACAAATATGGGGGGGGGGGGGGGGGCAAGCTGATTCGAGCTGACCCTAGCGAACACACTCGCTCAATACAATTACACAAACCCCGTGGAGTAGGGTGTTACGCTCAGGCGGCCCGAACCACGTAAATCTCTGAGGTCACCATCTTGATCTTGATCTCTACGTGCCCCAACCGTAAAAGATGCTCCGCGGGCTGCTTCTCAGTGGGTCCGGGGGAAGTGTCGTATCAAACACTTCAACAAAAGTCGTTTGATCCTAAAGGTCCATAAGGACATAAGGATTCTATTCTCTAGTTTAAGTAGAAAATTTTTAGACATGCAAACTGAATTCCTAGGCCGAAGTCTCTCTGTTCTTGAGAACAGCCAAAGTAAAAAATTTGAACTCCGACTAAACGGTACAATGAATGGACTAGAACTCTTGGGGACAACATGGAAAGGTTGGGTCGAACCTTATTGTAGCCAGAGTGAGTTGGGAGGAAGACCGAGACAGCCAAGCGTTGTTGAACAGGGGCGGCGCCAAAGTTTTTGAGCTCCGGGAATGAAATACTCGCTCTGCTCTTGTTGGGGAGGCCAAAAGCGACGCCAGCTATTCACTGAGCAGGTAGAGACGATGTCGGCGCAGCTGGCCACCAGCTCGATATGGTGAAAACCAATGAAGGTGCTCGCCGACGGGATTCCACGGACGTTCACTGGATGGCGGCGAGAGAACAGAGCGTAGGGGAGAAGAGAGGAAGAGTGAAAGATCCAGGGACTCCAAGCTCGGATTATAAGGCAAGGGCAGGCTATGCACAGGCTGTTGAGAGGAGGTGGCACATGCAAATGGAGTGGTGTCGCCATGGGAGAAGCAGAGAAGTGGAACACGCTCTGTTGAGCTCCTACACTGTATGACAAGTGGGTCCCACAGCCCCCTCCACTCAAACCTTCTATGTACAAAGAAATATCCTACCAACTTGTGTCCAACAATTCTATAAACTTTATGGTAGTCTAATTTGAAGGTGTAGAAATTGATTCTGAAATCAGATTGTTGATTTGACAAAGTTTCAATTGAATTTGAGTTGAACTCAAATAAGCTATTGAATTAAATAGCAAACTTGCTTCTAAAATTATAAAAATTTGCAGGGATACTATTTGGAATATTTGAAAGCTAATGGTGAGCTCAGATTATTATTTTGGCAAAATTTGAACATGAGCTAAATTTGAATTTTTGATTTCTCTCAATTGAGGTTTCAATTGAGATAGGAAAATTCCTTCTTGAGATCGTATTCTCGCTCCCAAGTTGCTTCCAATTTTGTATGATGCTTCCATTGCACTTTGCATCATCTAATAACCTTGTTCCTTGTAATCCTTTCCTTGATGTCCAAAATTTTGATAGGTTGCTCCGCATAGGTCAAATCTTCCTCAAGCTTTGCAGGGATACTATTTGGAATATTTGAAAGCTAATGGTGAGCTCAAAATTTGAAAATGAGCTAGATTTGAATTTTTGATTTCTCTCAATTGAGGTTTAAATTGAGATGAAATTTCCTTCTTGAGATCGTCTTCTCGCTCCCAAGTAGCTTCTAATTTTGTATGATGCTTCAATTGCACTTTGCACCATCTAATCACCTTGTTCCTTGTAATCCTTTCCTTGATGTCCAAAATTTTGATAGGTTGCTCTGCATAGGTCAAATCTTTCTCAAGCTCCAATTCTTCTATCTGTACTTGTTCTTCTGGAACCCTCAAAAACTTCTAGAGCTGAGAAACATGAAATACATCATGAACATTGGAAAAATGTGCAGGCATCTCCAGTTTATAGGCTACTTCTCCCTGTGTCCAAAATCTTAAATGGTCCAATATAGCGAGGTGCCAACTTGCCTTTGACATTAAACCGCTTGTGACCTTAGATAGGTGACACTTTGAGATATCTGAAGTCTCCCACCTCAAAAGATAAGCTTCTTCGTCTATTATCCGCATAACACTTTTGTCTTGACTGGGTAGCTCTTAAGTTCTCGCGGATTGTCTAAACTTTCTTTTCAGCATCTTTGATCACATCAGGTCCAAATACTTGACTTTTCCCTGTCTCATTCCAAAACAAGGGTGTTCTACACCTTCTCCCATACAATGCTTCATATGGTGACATCTTCAAGCTTGCTTGATAGCTGTTATTGTAGGAAAATTCAGCATACAACAATCGTTTGTACCAACTTCCTCCATACTTTAGCGAAGCTCTTAGCATGTCTTCCAAGATCTGATTTGTCCTCTCAGTCTGCCCATCCGTCTAAGGGCGATAAGCAGAACTCAAATTCAATTGAGTTCCCATTGATTCATGCAGCTTTTGCCAGGATCTTGAGGTAAACTGAGAACCTCTATCAGACACTATTTTCTTGGGCACTCCGTGTAAACACACTATTATTCCCATATACAGTTCGGGTAGCTTTGCTCCACTGCAACTAGTCTTAATAGGAATGAAATGCGCTGATTTCATCAATCGATCCACAATAACCCATATTGAATCATATCCTTCTGACGTGTGAGGCAACCCAACTATGAAATCCATACTGACTTCTTTTGACTTCCTTTCTAGAATCTTGAATGGCTGTAATAATCCGGCTGGCCTTTGATGTTCAGCTTTGACTCGTTGACATACATCACACAATGCAACATATTTTGCTTTGTCTTTTGTCGTACCATCCCACCAGTAGCACATCTTTAGATACTTGTACATCTTAGTACAACCGGGATGGATAGAGTAAAGCGAGTCATGTGCCTCCTTCAATATCAACTGTCGGAGACACTTTTTATTAGGCAGAATAATCCGTCTTCCAAGCCATAGAGTACCATGGTCATCCTCATCAAATCTGAATTATCTCCCTTCTTGGGTCCTTTCTTCTATTTCCTGGATTTCCATATCCTTGGTTTGACCCTCTCGAGTTTCTTGTTCCAGGGTTGGATTTAACTACGTTATCCCCATCTCACTCACAAACCCAAGATTCAACCGTTCAAACTCCCGAACCGTGAGCTGGTGGCTTGCTCCTTTTCGACTCAAAGCATCAGCCACTACGTTGGCTTTCCCTGGATGATAGTTGATTCCCATATCATAATCCTTAATGAGTTCCAACCATCATTGTTGACTCAAATTCGGATCCGTTTGCGTGAATATGTACTTGAGACTCTTATGATCTGTTTAAATCTTGCATTTGTGACCAAGGACATAATGTCTCCAAATCTTCAATGCGTAAACTACAGATGTAAGTTCGAGATCGTGTGTAGGATAATTCTGCTCATGTTTCTTCAACTGCCTAGATGCGTAAGCTACTACTCATCCTTCTCGCATCAATACACAACCAAGTCCTTGCCTTGAAGCGTCATAATAGATATCAAAGATCTTACTCACATCTGGCAATACCAACACAGATGATGTTGTTAACCTCTTCTTTAGCTCCTCAAAACTGTCCTAACAAGCTTGAGTCCATTTGATAGGCTTCTCCTTCATTAATAGTTCAGTCATGGGCTTCACTATCTTGGAAAAGTCCTTGATGAACGGTTGTATCCAGCCATTCCAAGAAAACTCTTGATTTCCTTCACATTTTTTGGCGGTTCCCACTTTAGTACATCTCTAACATTTCCTGGATCAACGGACACTCCTCTTCCCGGGATGACATGCCCTAGGAATCATATCTCCCTCAACCAGAATTGGCACTTGTCGAACTTGGCATACATCTGGTGCTCTCACAGTTTCTGCAACGTCAATCTTAAATGCTCTTCGCGCTCCTCTTCACTCTTCGAGTAGATCAGGATCTCATCAATGAACACTACCACAAATTTATCTAAATAGTCTATGAAAACCTTGTTCATAAGATACATGAAGTATGCGGGTGCATTAGTCAATCCAAATGACATGACCGTGTACTCATAAGATTCATACCGTGTCCTAAAAGCTGTTTTGGGTATGTCTGATGGTCTAATATTCATTTGGAAATATCCCGACCAAAGATCAATCTTAGAGAATATTTTGGCTCCCTTCATCTGGTCGAACTGGTCTTCAATGCGGGGCAGTGTGTACTTATTCTTGATTGTCACCTCGTTGAGAGAGCGGTAATCTATACACATTCTCTAGGATCCTTCCTTCTTATCTACGAAAAGCACCGGGGATCCCCATGGCGACGAGCTCGGGCCTATAAAACCCTTTTCTAACTGCTCTTGAATTTGCTTCTTGAGCTCTTCTAATTCCTTAGGAGGCATCCTATATGGCCTCTTTGCTATAGGTGCAGTTCCAGGTATTAAGTCAATGAAGAACTCGATGTCATGATCAGGTGGCATACCTGGCAATTCCTTCGGGAACATGTTTGATACTCACAAACAACTGGAATCTCCTCCAAGGTCACTCCTTCTTCATGATTTACCATTGGCTTCACGATCGTCGGCTGAGCTGCCCTGAACTCTATACTGACTCCCTCTTCTTTTGTGAATTGCTCTGTCCGAGTAGCACATTGAATCACTTTGTTGTTCTTCCTTAGCCAGTCCATTCTATGTATGATGTACAGGCCTTGCGAATTCAGGACTATGAGGTTGGCTACGAATTCTACCCCCTTATGGATATACTTACTTTGGGACATACTATATTTGTCCTCATCTCCCCTCCAGGAGATTTAACCAACAAAGTAAACTTCAGGTATGATACAGGCATGCTATGCTTTGCAACATACTTTGATGATATAAACGAATGGGATGCTCCGAAATCAAACAGTATAGTAGCGGGGTTGGAGTTTGCGAGAAACATACCAAACACAACATCTTCAGCTTCTTGGGCCTCATCTGCAGATACATGGTTCACCTTGCCACGAGCAAAATTCTATAGTCCTCGGTTGCCTTGAGTTGCTCCTCCATTGGGCCTTCGATTCTGCCTTGGAACATTGTTCATCTGACCCTGTCCTGACCTTCAGCATTGATTTGCAAAATGTCCTGTCTGACCACAAGCATAGCAAGTCTTTCCACTAGTGGAGCCAGCAAAGTTAGGGCGAGGCTGGTTTTGAGCATAAGCATGCATATTTGGGCGTTGCGCAGGATGCATAGGTAAGCGAGGTGCTTGCATGGGCGGGCAAGGCTGCATAGGCTGTTGCAGTCGCGGTTGATAAGCAGGGCAGTATGCAGCAGTAGACGGGTTGTAATAGGGTGCAACAGGTGGTGCATAGTGAAGACGGACATTACTTCCTTGCGGCTTTGCATGATATGGCGTCTTCCTCTTGTGATCCATCTCCATCTCTCGAATCTTGTTCTCAACCACAATGGCCTTGTCAACCAGCTTCTGGAAGTTTGCATAGTTATCATTGAGCAACTGGACCTAAACTTCACTGTTGAGACCCCTCATGAATAGATATTGCTTCCTACTATCAGTGTTGATGTCCTCTGGAGCATATCTATATAGTTGAGTGAATTTATTGAGGTATTCACTCACGGTCATCCTTCACTGCCTGAGGTTTTCAAATTCTTGCCTTCTCAGTATCATGACTCCCTCTGGCACATAGTGAGAATGGAACTTCTCCTTGAATTCAGCCCAGGTGATTCTCTCTTTGTTTTCTATTGCAAATAGATTCCCAACAGTCTGCAGCAACTCCAATCAACTGGTGTGAGGCAAAAAGAACCTTCTCTCTGTCACTGCACTTGACTATGACAAGTTTCTTCTCAACGGACTTCAGCTAATCATCAGCTTGCATTATATCTGTGGCTTGAGCAAATGTAGGCAGCCTGATCCTCATGAACTCTCCCAAACAGTTGTGGTGTGGCGGGGGTGGTGGTGGTGGCATGTGGGGCTGGTTGTTAATGTCAGCTTGCAGCTGCCGCATAGTCTATATCATGGTCTGCATGAGCTGGTTTTGAATAGCCAATAGCTGCTCAAGGTTGATAACTCCCTAGGCAGGTCCCTGGTTGTTCTGAGGTGCTTCATTGCTCTCCTCCTCACCATTGCCATTCCTCTAGTTATGAGTCCTCTACACCTGTTGGTGAAAGAATAGTAGATATGAAAGAATTTAGAATTTTAAAAGAAACGCTCCAACTATATGCATCAAGGTATGTGTCACTAAACAACTGCTTTATTTATACTATAACCCTATTAGAGGATGTGGACAATTATCCCACAACTCTCTACTACGTGCGGATGTGGACAAAACGCTAGACGTCCCACAACTCGCACCAAGCACACAAGCAGAAGCACACACCACAAAATTTCAGCACTCCACACTAAACATGACTAAGACGATCTAAACGCTTTTCTATCTTCTAAACAGGAGACCTAAACTCAATTTGTGAGCCGTGGCTGTGAGGCGGCGAAGATGATGGTGGAGACGAGGCATACGTGGGTGCATGCCAAGGCGAGTTGGCCGTCCATGTAGGTCCTGGAGAGGTTACTACACCATTTACCTCCACAGTGGCACAAACTTCCTCTTGCTTCTCCATGATGAACAACTTCTCATGGAGGTAACGGATTTCTTCCATAGCATTAGCATAGCGATTCCCAAATTCTCCAATACTGCCTGAGATCTGTCAATGGCACGAGAACTGACTTGAGCTCCAACTTACGGCCTTAATACTTCACTTGTTCCCTTCTGGCGTTGCGGGTGTAGTGCAAAACTAGTACCTCCAATCTGCTCCCCATAGATGTGGCACAATCTAGTAAGTGCATCCCAAGCAACATCATCAATGGCTTGCTCCTGGTGCTTCTCAATGTGGATGCAAAGTGTCGGGTGACCACCTCATCTCTATCAAGAACAGTAACTTGAGCCCTCCATTCTTCACGTCCATCGCGAGGAATCCTCTTAACATAATACTCCGGGTGCATTTTGCATAAATCAAGGAACTCTTTCAATTTCTTAGTTGCAAACCCTCCATCAGTGCCAACGGAATGAAATTCTTTGGCATCCCGGTAAACTAGGCATTTGTCTTCCTTTCTGGCTTCACTAGGCTGTGATGCATTCCTTTGAGCATCGGATACTTCTTCTTATGCAGCAGGTTCATCCTGTTCCTGTGGTTCCTCCTCATCTTGGGCCTGATCTTCATTCTCCTCATGTGTATCATCCTCCTCTTCTTCGCCATCATAGATTTCCACCATCTCTGGATCTTCCTCTTCCTCATCATCATCATAGGACTCCACCATTTCGGGATCTTCCTCCGTCGTGTTGGAGTATTCATGCTCATCTTCCTTTGCGGGGGAACTCACTTCTTCTTCCTCTTGGGTTGGTTCCATTTGCGGCTCCGTGCGAGGCCTAAGCTTGCTTCCAAGGGGTGTCAAACGAGCTCTCTTGCGGGCTTCCATTTTGGTGTGAGCCGCCCGCAAGAAATCATGAGAAAAATAGAGGAAAAATACAAACATTAGTTCTGGAATTGCAGCAGTCAGAAATATAGATGAGAATATGTGCATTTGCTCAAAAAGATGGAAAAGTAGCAAAAATTGCAGCAGCAGCAAAACGCAATTTTTTCCCACTTTATATAGCTAGTGGAAGGCAAAATAGTGCAAAACGGGCTATTTTTGAATAAGAAAGAAGTCCTAAGTGATTTTTGGTGTCCATTCTACCTAGGCATGCGTCCTATGGTCAAACACGACTCTGATACCAATTTGTGACACCCGGCTCGATAAATGAACCAAGCGTGATGCATATGTGTGCCCAGGATGTTTAACACACATACACAAGTGTTTCACAAATGATAAACAGATATAAACCATGCCTTGAATATTAATACTAATAATAGTAAATTATTACAAACCAAATAGTCTTGAATACAAGCTCAAAAAGACTAGAGCGGAAAACACTAAACGCTAAAGACTCCCAACTCCACAGGCAGGTTTGATGGCAAAACACACGCCTAGAACTCCTCAAAGACCTCCTGCTACTCCACCTGGTCACCTGCGTCTGGATTTGGTGGGGGGAATATCAAGGGTGAGCACATGTCTTACTCAGCAAGTGTGAGAAAGTATGACATGTAACTTAAACAAAGAATGATAGATAAATTGGCTAATTGCATAAAGGTACATTCAAAACAGTTGAAAATGCAATATTATGATCATCAAGTGGGGTCCTTCCCAAAATAACCCAAATAACAACAATTCCAACTTAAATAACCAATACCAGCAATATTAATATATAATCAGCCCATAACTGCTCATATGTCTCATTTTCACTAATTCCATATACCAAATCCAATTAATAAACCAATACCAATTCCCAATTCAATTTCAGCCATTAAACTTAGCATATGAGGTTGCTCAGTTTAATGGCTGCTCATATGTGCTCCTGATTAATGTCTGAGGTTTCACCAGTGGTGATGTCTCAAACTGAGCACATCCATACAAGGGCCCCCTCTCGAGCCATTCGGATCCCAGGACAGTCCCACCATCACAACAAACCCATCCGACTACCCCTTCCCCGAGCCTTCCTAATGGTCCAAATAGTACTGGCAATACACTAATTAGCCAGCTAAGCTGCACCCGTACTCGGCCCTGTGGTGGCACTATAAATCCTAGA
Source organism: Tuctoria greenei (assembly GCA_036927565.1). Classification (NCBI taxonomy): domain Eukaryota; kingdom Viridiplantae; phylum Streptophyta; class Magnoliopsida; order Poales; family Poaceae; genus Tuctoria; species Tuctoria greenei. Next base: position 90,548,719 of record JAYESD010000006.1, on the reverse strand, counting down.
TGGCCGCTTCACGAACCGGTCCTTAGATCTAAAGCAAGCAAAACCACCAAAATAGTCCAACCCATTCCACATAACCAACTTGCTTACATCCCTAGGCACCATGCTGCTAAAGGGTCATTAATTTCCATTCTCACCATTAATGCGTTCAATAGTTCACAATTAAGACATTTGATTGTTTCCCAAACCCAATTGAGCATTGGAACGCAAAAAGTGTAAGGTACCCTTCCCTACTCTCTACATAGTGTTAAAGCAACAAGGGTGGTCATACAAAACTAGAAAACTCCTACACTTGGGTTTTCCCATCAATTTCGACACAAGCATGCAATTTTGCAAACAAAACCTTTAAAATAGGATCAATATGGTCAAGGACACTTGCCTTGCTATTGATCTTCATTTGGATCAAAGGCTTCGAAACTCTGGTTCTGCAGGTCCTTGAAAGCACTCTCTACGGCAATTCCTTCCATTCCGAGCGACAAACATGCAAAACACACAATTCAATCAAATATTGCTTATATAGTACACAATATGCCATGATATGAATGATTAATGCAATTGTGGGGTAAAACTTGTTAATGAGTTGCTAATAATGTTTACTAACTAGTTACAATAGATTCAAACAAGTTTGGGCAGGTTTGGAATTGATTCGAGTCAATTTGGAATTATTCGATTCAATTCAGGAATTTTATAGATTCAGACACCGGACTTGTCCGCTGTCAGGGGCCAGACTAGTCCGCACTACGCAGACTGCAAAATTAGGGTTTTCTGATTTGCGAAAATTGTGGTTAAATTTGCACAGGAACTTGAATGTAGAGGGTATACCACGTATTTAGAGATCCAAAGATCAAGATTTGGGCGTGAGACTTGAATCTTGGCGATTAGGGCTTGATGAAGATGAGTTGATGAAGCTTTGTTGATGAAAATCGTCAATTCGTCGAAAAGTCGATGAAGATCGATCTTGGTTGGCCCTTCTTCCTCTTCTCCTCCTTCTCCTTGCTTCTGGACTTGATCTTGACGTCAGCATCAAGGTAAAAATGGCAGCAAGGGTTTTCAATTGGGGTGGGGAGGTGTGGGGTATTTAGTTGTTTATATAGGGGTGGAGAATTAGAGTTTTAGGGTGAATTCCAAGTAGAATTCGGTGGGGGACGTGTAGGGGACGAGATGGGGTCCACTGGGCTCCTCTAGGGTTGGACACGAAGTTCTCGGGCATAAATTAGGCAATTACCCTAAAAAAGATCGTCGAGAGTTAATGGAATCCGAGTTGATTCCCGAAGGCCGGACTAGTCCGCACTACGCAGACTACAAAATTAGTGTTTTTCTGATTTGCCAGAATTGGGGTTGAATTTGCACAAAAAATTTAATGTAGAGGGTATACCACATATTTAGATATCCAAAGATCAAGATTTGGGCATGAGACTTGAATCTTGGGGATTAGGGCTTGATGAAGATGAGTTGATGAAGCTTTGGTGATGAAAATTTTCAATTCATCGAAAAGTCGATGAAGATCGATCTTGGTTGACCCTTCTTCATCTTCTCCTACTTCTCCTTGCCTCTGTACTTGATCTTGACGTCGGCAACAAGGGAAAAGTGGCAGCAAGAGTTTTCAATTGGGGTGGGGAGGTGTGGGATATTGAGTTGTTTATATAGTGGTGGAAAATTAGGGTTTTGGGGTGAATTGCAAGTAGAATTCGGTGGGGGACGTGTAGGGGTTGAGGTGGGGTCCACATGGGCTCCTTTGAGGTTGGGTACGAAGTTCTTGGGCCCAAATTAGGCAATTACCCAAAAACAGTTCATGGAGAATTAATGGAATCCGAGTTGATTCCCGAAGGTCGGACTAGTGCGCAGTAGGGACCGGACTAGTCCGTTTGGCAACAAAGAGAAAAGGACAAGTCTGACCAGATAAGTCCGTGGAACATCAGAGAAGAAATTGGACTAGTCCGCACATTGTGCCGGACAAGTCCGAACTCTAAAGAATACTGAATTTTTCTGAATGAAATTGGAGGCACCGGACTAGTCTGGGGTTATGGCCGCACAAGTCCACACTTCTGAAGAAAACTGGATTTTCTCTGAAATAGAAAGGGAATACTGGACTAGTCTGGGGTTCAGACCGGACAAGTCCGCACCCTGATAGAGTGAAACTTCCAATTTAAGCCTAAATTCATTTTAATATTGTTCCTTCTTACATAGCTTAATGTTAAACATGTATGACGATGTATGCAAATGCATTATGCGTGAAAATGATGGTGTTACAAAGCAATATGTTGGGAAGTAGTAAGTTGTAAACTCTGGACTTAGGAAAATTAAAACAAAGTAACTATTCATCATTTCATTTATGTGAATTCTAAGTCATTCTTACCGCACATCTTTTATTTTATTCGAAAATAAATCTATACTACTTATTTTTTTATATGCAAGGTGGATGATGGGTGAATGGAAAATAAATATGCAAAGGGTGTGATACAATTTACCTCAAGAGGGGGCCCTCCCCCAAGCATGTTCTTCACTCACCTCCGTGATGAGGGTTGAACCCTTGATGACGGAAGTATGCCGCGAGATCGGCTTGTTGTTGTTGTAGAGTGGAGTTAAAGTTGGTGAATTGAGCGTCCATGTGTTTTTGCTAGTCTTGGATACCTTGGACATACCCTCGGAGAGTGTTGTAGATGTCACCCATTCTCACTTCAAGCTCTTCCATACGTCTAGTGAGATCCGTCATTCCTTGGCTATAGTCACAATGACTTATAGCCGAAGAGGAACGACATCTTCTCATGGACGTTATAGGCAAGCTGCCAGAGCTTGAAGTGGATAGGGGTGGCTCCCATGTGGCACGTGGCCATCTATGCCAAGACAGACCTTCGGTCTCATACGATGGAGGTGGAGTCCATTTGGGTGCATCACCCGTTGGGTTCTCTTCCTCTTCGTACTCATGGACCGTGGAGGTTGTCGGAGACATGGCCGCTATCTGGTTAACCTGCCAGAGACATTACTTTTTTGTGCTTCCTCGATGGGAAGAAGGTCAATGGTTAGGCTTCGGCATTTGTAGAAATGAGAATTCGGGTTAGGTAACCAAATTTCATTGACAAAGTCGGGATAATAAAATAACAAAGAGTCATCTTGATCATGCTTAAAGGTATGTCTTTGCACTAAATAATCTTCATTAATTAATTCTCTTTCATTTTCAATATACTCCAATGAAGAATATTCTAGTGCTCCTACCCTAGTAGCAATACAAGTAATGAATGAAGTGCATTCAATTGACCCTTTTCTTAGAATGTAATCTAACCATCGTGTCATCATGGCAATAATTGTATTAAATATTATCTTTTTAATCATGACAACTAAAAATTTTCAGCTCATCATCATGCACTACTCTTACGTCTCCTCTAGGGAACATAGTCATAGCCACCCATCTATGCTTGAAGCGTAAAGTAGGGTTGTGTAAGTGGCTATTCCTAGGTGCACTACATCTAACCTCACTAGTTAAATCTTGCCAAACACTATGTTTGTTAAACTTAGGCAAAGCGTATAAATCTAGCAAACAACGTCTATGTAAGCCTGTGATTTTACTTAATTCTTTGCATAGGATGTTGTATTCTTTTTGAAATAATACAAAAGTAATACCATCAAATCCTATTTTGAGTGTGCAAAGCAATTGTATGGAAAGAAGGCATGAACCTCTCTCCTCTATGTGAGCAAAGTTTTCCCATCCTAATGCACTCCAAATGGAAAAGAATTAAGAATCCATACCTATTTTGGAGATCAAATCCGGATCATAAGCTTTCGTATGAGAAAACTCACGATCTTAGAGGAGCTTACATGCTTGATCTTCAACTTCACTTTGTTTGTCGAGGTCATCGTCGTGAAGAAGTTAATGAGGGTTGTTTCTCTCACCCACGGGAGTGTCTTCACTTACACTCCTCCTCCTTGAATTTGGTGTAGGAATGGAAGAGGGGCGTGCACTTGAGTCTCCACCATGGCTTGAGCTTGCAACCTTCATCCTCATTCCAAACAACCTCTTCATTCCTTTCATGGCCACAACAAACAAGAACACAACAAGGCAAAAACTCGAACGAGGTGATGTTAGTGAAAGCAAGACCCCCGACGAATTTTCCCTTGAAGAGCTTGAGGGAAAATTTCAAATGCAAACAAAAGAAGCAAGAAAAACAATGTGAGCAAGAGTGACATTGGGGAGGTATGAAATGAGGTGAAGTGTGAGGAGAAGTGCCCCCAACGACCACCATTTATAGTGTGCACTCCCAAACAATCACTAGGGAATCAAATGTAGCCGTTGGAGGAGAGAGAGCCAAAATGGCTCTTTCTCCTAGTCGGCCGAACAGGGGGGTCAGCCGCACTGACAAGTGGCCCCCCCTGTTCCTCGTTTTGGCAAGTGGCTCCTCAACGACTATGGAATTAGCATGTTGGTGAATTACCACTTTTGCGACTAAAGAAAAATTGTTTCCCGAATAAAAACTCCTTTTTCAAGACCCAACAATTTTCTTTTTCTGAAAAATAAAGAAATAAAAATGATAGTTGAGAATAGAAGATTCTCAACTTGCTAAGAAAAACCGAATATGCATTCTCAACTTGCTAAGAAAAACCGAATATGCAGTGGGGAAAAATCAAACTAAATGGGGAAAACCAAATAAAGAGAAAAAAAGAATAACTACCAATTTAACCTATTGGCTAGGTCTCACCACCGTTCGATGAGATGGACATTCCTCCTTCTTCATTTCTTGACATTCGGGCCCGGAGGGCTGGGCTCCGACGGCTTGTCTTGCTTTATCTGCCATACCTTATTTGGTTACTTGGTGGACTTGGGCCTTTGAGGAGGACCGAACTTCTCCGTCTTCTCGGGGTGTCGGCATGAACGATAAAACAGGTTCTCCGTGTAGATCACATTCCTCATGAATGCAATGAGTGGATCCACCTTTGGAGGTGTGATTTTGACCTATTGAATGTGCTTAACATTCGGCCCATATTTGATACGGATCAAGGAGCATTGCTCCAACTTTGGGCGAAAGTTAAACTTCTCCTCCTTGCCATTGATATGGAAGTGGATTTCTCCAGCTCCCACATCTATGCGAGCCTTTGCGGTGTTTAGGAATGTCGCCCAAGAATGAGCGGCGTATCCTTCTCGACCTCCATGTTGAGCACCACGAAATCCACAGGTATGAAGCAATTCCGTATTTTCATTAGAACATCTTCGGCGATACCCGCCGAATAACGGACTGAGGAATTAGCCAGTTGGAGCTGCATTGGTGGTTGAGTAAGCTCTGTGAAGTTCAGCTGGTCGAAAACCACCTTGGGCATTACACTCACAATTGCTCCAAGGTCACAAAAGGCGTTGTCAAAGTGGTGAGTTACAATTGAGCATGATATCGTAGGACATCCAGGGTCCTTCAGCCAGTTGCCACCTTCTCAAGAAATCATGTTGGCACTCTCCAAGGGAGGTTCCGGCTGTCCAGACATCTTGCCTTCTCCATTGGAGGAATAATAGCTGCCAGTTGAGCCAACTGAGTTCCCAACATCTTTTTGAAACTCAATTGATTCTTGAAGGCCAAGGGTAGTCCTTCAATCTTGGCATTAATGCTCTCTAGGGTATTGTGATTAGCCGACAGCTTTTTTTGATATAGCATTATTGATCTTTAGTTGGCCAATGGCAAGTTCTCTGAAGTTGGGTTGATTTCCAATGTTGTCATTGTTGTTGTACTCTCCTTGAAAGAATGGGTGTGGTTGGCCCCACCCTTGACATCCAGGGCGATAGCCATTGTTGTTTCCATTGTTGGCTACATATAAGGCATCCTCATGGGTTTCTGGGCAGCCATTGCCCAAATGGCCCATGTTGCCACAGACTTCACAAGTGATGTGAGAGTCTAAGGCATAGGCATTGCCACATACCTCACCATTGCCTTGTCCATCAATTTTATTCACAGGGAGGTCCAATTTGGTAGCTATTGTGTCCACCTCCTTCAAGGTGTGCATGCCTCACTGGCGGGTATGGACACGCTCGTCGCTTCAACCCATATTTGACACCATCTTCTCAATCAAATCTTTGGCTTTGGGCACCATCAATGAGAAGAAGGCACCTCCAACAATAGCATCAACATGGTTATGGGCATAAGGGATCATCCCGTTGTATAAATTTTGGATAATTAGCCAATCATCCATCCCATGGTGGGGAAAGGCTAGGATATACTCCTGAAGCCTTTCCCAAGCCTCGAGAATAGATTCCTTGGCATCTTGCTGGAAGTTGGAAATTCTCCCACTTAGGGCATTGGTCTTGCCCGAAGGGAAAAACTTGACGAGGAATGCCGTCGAACACTTCTCCCAAGTGTCTACAGCACTTCGGTTTGCTTAGAACCACTGTTTCGCTCTCCCAAGAAGAGAGAACGGAAACATACTAAGATGGACAACATTAGGAGATACGTCCTTGATCTTGAAAGTGGTGCTGATCTTGAGGAATTGTTGCAGGTGAGCCCTTGAATCCTCGTTAGCCTTCCAACAAAATTGGTTGGCTTGCACCATAGTGATACGACCAGTCTTGATTTTGATGTTCACATCACCTGTGCTAACAGTGGGCCCAACAGGCACATTGTTAGCAAAAGGAGCCAAAAACTCACAAAGGGTCTTCTAGGCCATTGGCGTTTCGGTTGTTGGTGCAGCTGTGCTGGCTTGCTTTGCTGCTCAAAACTTCTGAGGAGTAACGACATGAGGTCAATCTCTCAGAAGGGATTCAGAATCTTCAACAAAGTTTTCTAGCAAGCGGAAACTAGACATACACTACCCTGACAAAGAAGGTTTATCCTACTAAAACCTACCAGGATCCTATCCTATTCACTCAATCATGCAATACTTTGGCTTCCTTCCCCAGCAACGGCGCTAGAAACGCTTGTTGATAGTTCCTACACACTACTAAAAATTCATCCCTAGCAGTGGTGCCAGAAATGCTTATTAATAGATTTATATTATACATGTAAATCCGCAAGCGCACGGAAACTATCGATGTAGCATCCCCCCCAAAGAGTATTCCCAAGGGTGTCATTTATATTCTCCCAAAGGAAGGCTAGGTGGAAGCAAAGCAATCATCAAATGGAGAGGCTAGGTTGGTCTAGGTTAGGTTCTAGCAAGGATGGATAAATAATATTTGGAGTAGTGTGACACACACAAGAGCATTCTATCCTAAGAGGGTAAATGAGGTAAAGAGGGACTAGGCTAAGAGTTAGATAGATACTCCTACTATGCTTCTAATGTACATATACATAGCCTAAGTTAGTTACTAATGATCATATTAATTCTGAACTCTCATGCTAAGTGGATTAATAATCGGGAATGGGTTTACCCCTAGCAATACTAGGATGACTCCCGCCAAGAGCCCGTGGCATAGCCGAACGTGGAGGATTACAAAGGACAGATAGGACTGTCACCACCTACTGCCTACCTCTTCAATCAGTGGGTCTACGAGACATTCAACACTACTTTCTATCATAGCACCATGCTAGAATATTAAGTAATTACCTTAAGAACCTAGGCACAAACCATCCTAAGGCAATGAACTAAATTATCGTTGAAGCAATGTTAATTCACAGCATAAGTGATTCATGATGACATAATCATGTCATAGCTAATTAGACTACAGTGGGGGTTTGTAGTGTTTACGATGATATAATGAGAATGGTATAGCATAATCATAAATACTACTCCTACCACATACATGGAATCCACAATCAAAACATGAAATGCTTCATCCAAGTATATGAACAATAGAAGACCGAAGATATCATCTCTATTAAGAGCAAAGTCACAAATACACATAGAAATATAGGAGCCATACCTTTCCCAATTAGGAATTGGGAAGAGACTCCTTCTACTCCTCTCCTACTTGGACTATGGACTAGAGACTCTCCTCTCTACATCCTATACTCCTCTAAACCTATGGAGAGTAGTGGATACAACGGATGAATACTCAAGTGGTGTGTGTTGAAGTGAGGGGTGAAGGGTCCTATTTATAGCTTGGAGAAGGGTCGATTCCTGCCACCAAAAGCACGTGAATCAGTCTTCATCATGACTAGGGCTCCATAGGGAGTCGACACGTGGAAGCTGACCGGGTTTGGCGCCAGAAAGGATTCGGCTGAACGGAAAGTTGGACCATTTCCCGTGTTCTTCCTCGAGGTGACTTCTAGGTGGGTCCCTTTGACTGATATTTGTGCTACATATTTGGATGGCCTCGGATACTTCTGTTTGTGGGCCATTTGATCCATGTGGTGCCACACATCGTCGCTTGATTGGTTGGAATGATATTTTATAGGATCCATCCCCTTGTTTCACTTCAATTCTGCATAAAATACCTACATGCACTAATTTCTCCAAGGACGAGTGGAAATAGGTTAAATAGAAAGGTGATGTGTGCAAGAAATGATATTTCGTTCACATAATTGAGTTATATTGACGGGTGAAATCGGTATCTAAGAGCCGTCAATAGGCGCCAGGTTGCACAAAGTCCCCGGTGACGCATACGATCCTTGGCGGGCTCCATGGTTGCAAGGCCGTCAGGACTGCTAGCTTCAAGGTGATGGACTCGCCCCCTTCGCGCGGTTCGGCAGGCCGGGCTGTGGGTCGCAACAACTTCCTTCCAAGGACACCCTCCGAGACTGGAGCCCCATTGGAGGCCTTCGTTGATAGGTTGTCGGTGACAACATTGTCGGCACGGGGGACATGGCACAGGTCCAAGGCTTGGAAGTCCTTCTATAACTTATGCACCTGCAGCAGGTAAGCTGCCAATTGAGGATCATTGCAGCAACATTCACCCTTGACTTGCTTGATGATCAACTGGGAATCGCCCTTGACCATAACCTGGCGGACGCCAAGAGACAGCGCGGTCTTGTTGATGATTGTTATATACCAATTTCGAACGTCAATATAACTCAATTATGTGAAGGAATGAATATTTATTACACACATCATAGTTAGAAATAACCTAGTTCCATTTGTACTTGGAGAAAATGGTGCATGCAGAAATTTTATACAAAATTGAAGTGAATTCAAGGAAGGAATCCTAAAGAATACCTTCCCAGCCAATCAGACACTGACATGCGGCAGCACATAGATCAAATGACCTAGATACAGGAGCATCCGAGGGCATCCAATGGCGTAATACCCCGAAATGGTCAGAGGACCCACGTGTCAGCCACTTGGAGGAAGCACACTATGATTGGTGCCAGGACTACGTTAGCCGACTAGGGGGTCGGCCGACCTGTTCTTCTGACCAATCTCGGGTTCGGTTCCACGAAGAAACCTACATTCCCATTGAGAAGTCTACAAAGGATCATGCCTTCACTAGCCCTTCCCTAACCGAGAGACCACAAAGGTCAGAACTAGGTTTTTCCACTATCTCAAAGGGTGAGTAAACTTACCAGACAAAGAAATAACAAACGAAATCATCAGGGCTATGCCTAACCATCTAGTGTGTGAACCCAGGCGTAACAAACACGAAAAGCTCAAGCAAACTAAGCAAATAAAATCACCAAAGCCCCTCTTGTACTCGAAACTCGCAATCACTCCTTCACTCTTCACAAAAACTGAAGAATTTTGCTAAGAAGGTGAAGAATAGGTGGAGAAGGGCTCTTGACGGTTTGAGGCGGCTCTGGTGAGTTTGTCTAGGGTTATATTAGGTTAAAGAGGGATGTAAAACTCTATATATAGCCCAAATGAATTTTTTACCGTTGCTCACAACCCAAATCGGACAAGTCTGAAAGTACTTCAGACCCGTTCGAGCCAAAGGTTCCACTAATAGTATGACCAACTACTTTAGTTTTCCTTAGTGCATAAAAACCACTTAGGATATGTCTGACTCACCTAGGACAAATCGAGTTCCAAGGTGGGATATTTCTCCAACTTGTACGACCTCACACATAGGACAGGTCTCCTTTGGACAAATCCGACTTACCTTGGACATGTTTGACACCATGCAGAGAGGTTTCGGACATATCTAGCTCATCTTAGACATTTCCAAAAGCCATTGATTCTCATAAGTTTTTCTAAGTTCTGGTAATCACTTCAGACAAGTCTGGAAGTTTGCAAAGTGGTCTCGAACATGTAAAATCCACTAACTTGGATAAGTCTGATCTTACTCGTTTAGACACTTTTAAAAACCTTCCCAAGGGGTTAAGCTCCCATCTAATTCCCCGCGTTTGCAAGAGTCGTGTCCCTCTAGATATTATAGTGTTTCCTAGACTCAAGAAAAATAAATCTAAGTGTACAAGTCCTTCCATGTATTTCCTCCTTTTTTTCATTGAATTATGCGTGAATTTCATGCCATACCTAATTTCTGCGAGAACTCAGCAAAATTTATTAGATCTTTAATTGTTCATTAATCATCCAAAACCCACAAGGGACCTAGATCTACTTCCAATCTTCCCCTTTTTGGTGATTGATGACAACCAATTAAAGGTTTTAATTTTGAGATAAAAATGATGTTTTGAGTATCGAGTGAGTTTGAGTATGTGAGTATGACATGAGAGACAAACTCATACTCACTTAATACTCGTGAGATGTCTATATGCAATGTGTACGAGCGATAAAGTTGTGATGCACATATGACATGATCTAAGATTGTAATACCAAAATGTTCACAAGTGAATAGCAACAAGGCATCATTAAGAGCTGTTGACGGTTGTTATATACAACAATTTCATCCGTCAATATAACTCAATTATGTGAAGGAAATATCATTAATTGCACAAATCACCTTTCTATTTAACCTATTTCCACTTGTCCTTGGAGAAGTAGTGCATGCAGGCATTTATTGCAGGAAATGAGGTAAAAGAGGGGGAGCAATCCTATAAAATAACATCCCAGCTAATCAAGCGCCAACATGTGGCATCACATGGATCAAATGGCCCACAATAGAAGTATCCAAGGCCATCCAATGGTGTATCACTCATATTAGTCAATGGGACCCACCTAGAAGTCACTCCGAGGAAGAACAGTAGAATTGGTCCAACTTTCTGTTTAACCGATGTAGTGGTTTGGCCGATGCCTTCCTGGCGCCAAACTCAGTCAGCTTTCACGTGTCGACTCCTTGTGTTGCCCTGATCACAATGAAGACTGATTCGTGCGCTTTTAGTGGTGGGAACCAACCCTTCTCCAACTATAAATAGGACCCCTACCTTTACTTCACACACACACACACACACACACACCACTTGAGTATTCATTCTATTGTATCCACTATGCTCTGTAGGTTTAGAGGAGTTTAGACTGTAGAGAGGAGAGCCTCTAGTGCATTGTCCAAATTAGGAAGGAGTAGAAGGAGTCTCTCTCTTCCCAATTCCAAATTGGGAAAGGTACACCTCTCATATTCCTATTTGTATTTGTGACTTTGTTCTTAATAAATATGTTATCTTTAGTCTTCTTTAATTCATATACTTGGATGAAGCGTTTCTTGTTTGATTGTGGATTCCATGTATATGGCAGAAGTAGTATTTATGGTTATGGCATATCATTCTCATTATGTCATCATAAACACTACAAACCCCCACTATAGTCTAATTAATTATGACATGACCATGCTAATATGAATAACTTATGCTATGTTTCAACATTGGTTCAATGATGTTTAGGTTAGTCAATGCCTTAGGATGGCATTTGTCTAGGCTGCTAAGGTATTTACTTAATATGCTAGCATGGTGCTGGGATAGTTAAGTATCATTGGATGTCTCGTAGACCCATGGATTGAAGAGGTAGGCAGTAGGTGGTGACAACACTATCTGTCCTTGTAATCCTCCATGTTCGGCTATGCCACAGGCTCTTTGCGGGAGTCGTCCTAGTATTGCTAGGGGTAAATTTGTGCCCGATTTGTCGAACAACTTAGCATAAGGATTCACCATTGACATGTTCATTAGTACCTAACCTAGGCTATGTATATGTATACTAGAAGCATTGTAGGAGCAACTCCCTAACTCTTAGCCTAATCCCTCTTTGACCCTTTTATCCCCCTTAGAATAGAATGTTCTTGTGTGTGTCACACTACCTCACTTATCTATTACCCATCTTCACTGGAACCTTACATAGACCAATCTACCAATTTCACTTGATGATTTCTATGCTTCCACTTAGCCTTCCTTTGGGAAAATATAAATGACACCCTTGGGAATACTCTTTAAGAGGAAATGCTACGTCGATAGTTTCTGTGCGCTTGTGGATTTTTATCTGTGACCTAAGAAACGTCAACAAGCATTTCTGGCACCATTGTCGGGGAAGGTAGCTGAAGTATTGCATGATTGAGTGAATAGGATAGGACTCTGGGTAGGTTTTTAGTAGGATAACTGATAAGAAAAGATGAGTCCCGATCTTCCGAAAGATAATGGATAAGTCGATTGATATGGAGATCTCGACGTTGATGATCTGAGGCTCTCGAGTAGAACACGAACAACCCCTGCAATCACTACACCACCGCTCCATTGGTTATCAACTGTGCTGCACACGCTTGATCTCTCCAAGAAGGCTAATCCCTGCAAGTGCAACCGAGAACACAAGTAAGAACGTAGAAGAAAGAATCTGAAATTGCTGAATTGGGGTTTCACAAACCGATAAACGACGATATTATTGATCTAAGCAAAACCCAATTGTCTATGGCGCCTACTGTGGAGTATATATAGGTGGGAGGACGTCTAAGGGGGTGTTAGTGATGAGGACATCACAACAGCAGAGACGCGCATTGAACTGCAAGGACCAATCACAAGAGCACGGGCACGGTTATTAAATCAGCAGGTGAATTCGTTCTTAACTTCTTTTACATGTGAGTTTGAGAATAGATTGCTATGTGATGATTTAATTATTATTAGGAATAATGGAAAAGATCAACAAGTGAAGGAAGGAGGCCTTGGGAGCGTGGAGAACCACCTGGGACGTCCACAAGTAGATGCAAACAGTTTACAACTCGGACTCGAGTTCAACTCGGAGTCCAGGAGCAGTCCACCTTAAAACAGACGCCCAGGAGGCATACGGACTCCGTTTTCGACGTTCTACATATGCACGGAAAGAGGATAAGATAAACTTTCCAATGGTTCTGGTCCCACCTCAAAATTTCTCCGGAGTCATTGGGAATTGTCGAAAAAATCGAGTCCAGATTTCTGTCCGGTGCTGTGCCACCGAATCGGGCCTTTGGGCCTTGTATCCCGTGAGAGTCCATTAGGGACGCGTCTAATCGTGTTTTGGTCGAACCCTAGCCTATAAATACTACAGCCGCCGGTCATATTTGGTGGGTTTTGCTTAGATCAATAATATCGCCGTTCTACGGTTTGTGAGACCCCAATTTCGCGATTTCCGATTGTGTCTTCTACGTTCTTGCTCGTGTTCTCGATTGCACTTGCAGGAATTAGCCTTCTTGGCGAGGTCAAGCGTGTGCAGCATGGTTGATAACCAACGGAGCCGTGGTGTAGTGATTGCAGGGGTACTCGAACCGCTCGAGTGCCGCGGATCATCAACGTCGAGTTCTCCACCCCAATCGACATACCTTTCGGAAGATCGGGCCTAAACCTACTCATCAATTGGTATCAGATTTCCAGTTGCCCGTGAGGTATCTTTGTTTTCCTTCCTTCCATTAGATCGATTTTGTTTCGTACCTAGAGTCCACAAAAAAGCCACAAAAAAATTAGATCGATTTTACCGCTTCCCAGACTATAGTGCCTGCAGTTTCGTTTTTCAGTTTGCATTGTTGAGTTTGCATTCGTGTGATTGAGTCTTGTTGCTGGTTTAGCTTTGTGTTTTTTGGTCCTAGTTATCGTGTTTCGTCCTTGTTTTCTTGCTATTCGACACCTATTCCACAATCCCTAAATAACAAACCGATTCGCCACGTTCATCGGTTTGCCCTAGCTAGCCGCCTTGCGTGAACTCCCGCATCGCTAGCCCTAGATTAGGTGACAAATCTTTGTGCCATTCATCCTTGAATCATCACACACCACCCCATTAGTTTCTGTGCAAATTCCCGATCGTTTTCGTATCCGTTTGCGAGTTCTGTTCTCAAACCGAGTTGGAATCAACATCCAAAAAAACGTAACTCAGACAGCCTACCTTAAAACGGCCATAACTTTCGCATACGAACTCGAAATCGGGCGAATTCTTTTTTCAAATTCATCTACGCGAAATTTCGCATCTGATTTTCCGCTGAGTAGCCGCGTTCGGCGAAATTAGATTGCCCAAATTCCCCTCGGAAGATAGGCTATCCGGCCTCCGAAGTTTTAGCACGAATTTTAAAGAACCTTCTTGATTTTCTATAGGCCGCATATTACATCCAATTGATCTGCAAATTTGTGTGCTTCCTATATTTGTGCTACTGAGTAAAGAAAAAATATCAAAAAAATATTACAAAAAAAGTAGTTCTCTTTTATTGGGTCGTCCTTGGGAATTTGATACAGATGCTATTCATCATGGTAGAACCAATAAATATACTCTCATGCATAAGGGAAAGAAAATCACTTTGCTCCCCATGACTCCTGCTGAAATTGTGCATTTTGAGAAGAGTAAAATTCGTGAGGGCAAAGCAACTAAATTAGAATCTGAAAAACAGCAAGTTATTAAGTTAAAATCACCATCATTGCTCGCAACTAAATCTGAACTTGCTGATTTATTCGATGCTAAGGGGATGTGCTATGCTTTAGTTTGCAAAGAAGCCATGTTTTCACTTCATGAATTGTCTATTGCATTGCCCCCTGCTGTTGCTAACCTTTTGCAGGAGTTTGAGGATGTGTTTCCCTCCGAGATACCCCCTGGTTTACCACCGATGAGAGGCATTGAACACAAGATCGATTTGATTCCAGGAGCAAGTTTGCCAAATCGTGCAGCATACAGGGCGAATCCACAAGAAACTAAGGAAATTCAGCGACAAGTCCAAGATCTTTTGGACCGCGGGTACATTCGTGAAAGCCTTAGCCCTTGTTCCGTTCCTGTTCTTTTGGTTCCTAAGAAAGATGGTAGTTGGTGCATGTGTGTTGATTGTCGAGCGATTAATAACATCACCATCCGATATCGTTATCCTATTCCTCGATTAGATGACATGCTTGATGAATTGAGTGGTGCTATCATCTTCACAAAAATTGACTTGCGTAGTGGTTACCACCAAATTAGAATGGCACTAGGAGATGAATGGAAAACTGCATTTAAAACCAAGTTAGGACTTTATGAGTGGTTAGTCATGCCTTTTGGTTTAACTAATGCACCCAGCACCTTTATGCGATTAATGAACGAGGTTTTACATGCTTTCATTGGACAATTTGTGGTGGTTTACTTCGATGATATCCTCATTTACAGCAAGTCATATGATGAACATCTTGATCATTTACGTGCTGTTTTTACTGTTTTGAGAGATGCACGTTTGTTTGGTAACCTCGAAAAGTGCATTTTTTGCACCACTCGAGTCTCGTTTCTTGGCTATGTTGTTTCCTCGCAGGGAATTGAGATGGATGAGGCAAAAATTGTAGCAATCACCAGCTGGCCAGCCCCAACTACCGTCACACAAGTTCGTAGTTTTCTTAGTCTTGCAGGATTTTATCGGCGCTTTGTGCGGGATTTCAGCACCATTGCAGCACCTCTACATGAGCTAACGAAGAAGGGAGTTCCATTTCGATGGGGCGAACAGCAGCAACGAGCTTTTGATGCTCTCAAATTGAAGCTTACACAAGCACCATTACTACAACTTCCTGATTTTGACAAGACCTTTGAGCTAGAATGCGATGCAAGCGGCATTGGTATTGGAGGCGTTCTCATACAAGGAGGTAAACCCGTTGCTTTCTTTAGTGAAAAACTTCATGGTCCTTCTCTGAATTACTCCACTTATGATAAGGAATTGTATGCCTTAGTCCGTGTATTACAAACTTTGCAACATTATATTTGGTCTAAGGAGTTTGTCATACATTCCGATCATGAATCATTGAAGTATCTTAAGTGTCGAACCAATCTGAATAAACGACATGCTAAATGGATTGAGTTCATAGAGTCGTTTCCATACATCATTAAGCATAAGAAAGGGAAGGAAAATATCATTGCCGATGCATTATCTAGACGTTATACCATGCTGTCCCAACTTGATCATAAAATCTTTGGTTTGGAAACAATTAAAGCTTTATATCCTACTGATTTGGACTTCAAAGTTGCTTTTGAAAATTGTAGAGAAGGAAGAACTTGGAATAAATATGTGCTGCGAGAGGGGCTCCTCTATCGTGCTAACAAGCTATGCGTTCCAGCTAGCTCCGTTCGTCTATTGCTTTTGCAGGAAGCACATGGAGGAGGTTTGATGGGACATTTTGGAGTGAAGAAAACTGAAGACGTGCTGTCCACACACTTCTTTTGGCCAAAGATGAGGCGTGATGTCGAGCGCTACGTGTCACGATGCACTACTTGCAACAAAGCTAAGTCTCGTCTTAACCCACATGGTCTTTATATGCCTCTTCCTGTTCCTAGTGTACCTTGGGAGGATATTTCTATGGACTTTGTTTTGGGATTGCCTAGGACTAAGAGGGGGAGGGATAGTATTTTTGTAGTTGTTGATCGTTTTTCCAAAATGGCACACTTTATACCTTGTCATAAGAATGATAATGCCTCACACATTGCTGATTTATTTATGACGGAAATTGTTCGTTTACATGGTGTGCCAAATACCATTGTTTCTGATCGTGATGCAAAATTTTTAAGTCATTTTTGGAGAACTTTGTGGTATAAATTGGGAACCAAGTTGCTGTTTTCAACTACATGTCACCCACAAACGGATGGACAGACCGAGGTAGTTAATCGTACTTTATCCACTATGTTACGGGCTGTCTTGAAAACAAATTTGAAGTTGTGGGAGGAGTGTTTACCACATATAGAATTTGCTTACAACAGATCCGCTCACTCCACGACAAAGGTAAGTCCATTCCAGGTAGTGTATGGTTTCAATCCCCGTGCTCCTATTGATTTACTACCTTTGCCTCCTTCTGAAACTATAAATTTGGATGCTACACAACGATCTGAATTCATTCTTAAGATGCATGAAACTACAAATAAAAATATTGAAATGATGAATGAGAAGTATAGGATTGCAGGTAGTAAAGGTAGAAAAGAAGT
Source organism: Tuctoria greenei (assembly GCA_036927565.1). Classification (NCBI taxonomy): domain Eukaryota; kingdom Viridiplantae; phylum Streptophyta; class Magnoliopsida; order Poales; family Poaceae; genus Tuctoria; species Tuctoria greenei. The sequence goes on along the minus strand of JAYESD010000006.1, from coordinate 90,531,628 downwards.
AAAACTTGAACCGGGCGATTTGGTGTGGTTACATTTGAGAAAAGAGCGATTTCCCGACTTGAGAAAATCTAAACTTATGCCACGAGCTGCTGGTCCTTTTAAGATCGTTGAAAAGATTAATGATAATGCATATAAGCTTGAATTGCCTCCCGATTTTGGGGTTAGTCCTACATTTAACATTTCAGATTTGCGACCGTACTTGGGAGAAGAAGATGAACTTGAGTCGAGGACGACTCCAATTCAAGAGGGGGAGGATGATGAGGACATCAGAACAGCAGAGACGCGCATTGAACTGCAAGGACCAATTACAAGAGCACGGGCACGGTTATTAAATCAGCAGGTGAATTCGTTCTTAACTTCTTTTACATGTGAGTTTGAGAATAGATTGCTATGTGATGATTTAATTATTATTAGGAATAATGGAAAAGATCAACAAGTGAAGGAAGGAGGCCTTGGGAGCGTGGAGAACCACCTGGGACGTCCACAAGTAGATGGAAACAGTTTACAACTCGGACTCGAGTTCAACTCGGAGTCCAGGAGCAGTCCACCTTAAAACAGACGCCCAGGAGGCATACGGACTCCGTTTTCGACGTTATACATATGCACGGAAAGAGGAGAAGATAAACTTTCCAATGGTTCTGGTCCCACCTCAAAATTCCTCCGGAGTCATTGGGAATTGTCGAAAAAAGTCGAGTCCAGATTTCTGTCCGGTGCTGCGCCACCGAATCGGGCCTTTGGGCCTTGTATCCCGTGAGAGTCCATTAGGGACGCGTCTAATCGTGTTTTGGTCGAACCCTAGCCTATAAATACTGCAGCCGCCGGTCATATTTGGTGGGTTTTGCTTAGATCAATAATATCGCCGTTCTAACGGTTTGTGAGACCCCAATTTCGCGATTTCCGATTGTGTCTTCTATGTTCTTGCTCGTGTTCTCGATTGCACTTGCAGGAATTAGCCTTCTTGGCGAGGTCAAGCGTGTGCAGCACTGTTGATAACCAACGGAGCCGTGGTGTAGTGATTGCAGGGGTACTCGAACCGCTCGAGTGCCGCGGATCATCAACATCGAGTTCTCCACCCCAATCGACATACCTTTCGGAAGATCGGGCCTAAACCTACTCATCAATTGGTATCAGATTTCCAGGTTGCCCGTGAGGTATCTTTGTTTTCCTTCCTTCCATTAGATCGATTTTGTTTCGTACCTAGAGTCCACAAAAAAGCCACAAAAAAAATTAGATCGTTTTTACCGCTTCCCAGACTATAGTGCCTGCAGTTTCGTTTTTCAGTTTGCATTCGTGTGGTTGAGTCTTGTTGCTGGTTTAGCTTTGTGTTTTTTGGTCCTAGTTATCGTGTTTCGTCCTTGTTTTCTTGCTATTCGACACCTATTCCACAATCCCTAAATAACAAACCGATCCGCCACGTTCATCGGTTTGCCCTAGCTAGCCGCCTTGCGTGAACTCCTGCATCGCCAGCCCTAGATTAGGTGACAAATCTTTGTGCCATTCATCCTTGAATCATCACACACCACCCCATTAGTTGCTGTGCAAATTCCCGATCGTTTTCGTATCCGTTTGCGAGTTCTGTTCTCAAACCGAGTTGGAATCAACATCAAAAAAAAAACGTAACTCGGACAGCCTACCTTAAAACGGCCATAACTTTCGCATACGAACTCGAAATCGGGCGAATTTTTTTTTCAAATTCATCTACGCGAAATTTCGCATCTGATTTTCCGCTGAGTAGCTGTGTTCGGCAAAATTAGATTGCCCAAATTCCCCTCGGAAGATAGGCTATCCGGCCTCCGAAGTTTCAGCACGAACTTTAAAGAACCTTCTTGATTTTCTATAGGCCGCATATTACATCCAATTGAGCTGCAAATTTGTGTGCTTCCTATATTTGTGCTACTGAGTAAAGAAAAAATATCAAAAAAATATTACAAAAAAAATAGTTCTCTTTTACTGGGTCGTCCTTGGGAATTTGATACAGATGCTATTCATCATGGTAGAACCAATAAATATACTCTCATGCATAAGGGAAAGAAAATCACTTTGCTCCCCATGACTCCCGCTGAAATTGTGCATTTTGAGAAGAGTAAAATTCGTGAGGGCAAAGCAACTAAATTAGAATCTGAAAAACAGCAAGTTATTAGGTTAAAATCACCATCATTGCTCGCAACTAAATCTGAACTTGCTGATTTATTCGATGCTAAGGGGATGTGCTATGCTTTAGTTTGCAAAGAAGCCATGTTTTCACTTCATGAATTTTCTATTGCATTGCCCCCTGCTGTTGCTAACCTTTTGCAGGAGTTTGAGGATGTGTTTCCCTCCGAGATACCCCCTGGTTTACCACCGATGAGAGGCATTGAACACAAGATCGATTTGATTCTAGGAGCAAGTTTGCCAAATCGTGCAGCATATAGGGCGAATCCACAAGAAACTAAGGAAATTCAGCGACAAGTCCAAGATCTTTTGGACCGCGGGTACATTCGTGAAAGCCTTAGCCCTTGTTCCGTTCCTGTTCTTTTGGTTCCTAAGAAAGATGGTAGTTGGCGCATGTGTGTTGATTGTCGAGCGATTAATAACATCACCATTCGATATCGTTATCCTATTCCTCGATTAGATGACATGCTTGATGAATTGAGTGGTGCTATCATCTTCACAAAAATTGACTTGCGTAGTGGTTACCACCAAATTAGAATGGCACTAGGAGATGAATGGAAAACTGCATTTAAAACCAAGTTTGGACTTTATGAGTGGTTAGTCATGCCTTTTGGTTTAACTAATGCACCCAGCACCTTTATGCGATTAATGAACGAGGTTTTACGTGCTTTCATTGGACAATTTGTGGTGGTTTACTTCGATGATATCCTCATTTACAGCAAGTCATATGATGAACATCTTGATCATTTACGTGCTGTTTTTACTGTTTTGAGAGATGCACGTTTGTTTGGTAACCTCGAAAAGTGCATTTTTTGCACCACTCGAGTCTCGTTTCTTGGCTATGTCGTTTCCTCGCAGGGAATTGAGATGGATGAGGCAAAAATTGAAGCAATCACCAGCTGGCCAGCCCCAACTACCGTCACACAGGTTCGTAGTTTTCTTGGTCTTGCAGGATTTTATCGGCTCTTTGTGCGGGATTTCAGCACCATTGCAGCACCTCTACATGAGCTAACGAAGAAGGGAGTTCCATTTCGATGGGGCGAACAGCGGCAACGAGCTTTTGATGCTCTCAAATCGAAGCTTACACAAGCACCATTACTACAACTTCCTGATTTTGACAAGACCTTTGAGCTAGAATGCGATGCAAGCGGCATTGGTATTGGAGGCGTTCTCATACAAGGAGGTAAACCCGTTGCTTTCTTTAGTGAAAAACTTCATGGTCCTTCTCTGAATTACTCCACTTATGATAAGAAATTGTATGCCTTAGTCCGTGTATTACAAACTTGGCAACATTATCTTTGGTCTAAGGAGTTTGTCATACATTCCGATCATGAATCATTGAAGTATCTTAAGTGTCAAACCAATCTGAATAAACGACATGCTAAATGGATTGAGTTCATAGAGTCGTTTCCATACATCATTAAGCATAAGAAAGGGAAGGAAAATATCATTGCCGATGCATTATCTAGGCGTTATACCATGCTGTCCCAACTTGATCATAAAATCTTTGGTTTGGAAACAATTAAAGCATTATATCCTACTGATTTGGACTTCAAAGTTGCTTTTAAAAATTGTAGAGAAGGAAGAACTTGGAATAAATATGTGCTGCGAGAGGGTCTCCTCTATCGTGCTAACAAGCTATGCGTTCCAGCTAGCTCCGTTCGTCTATTGCTTTTACAGGAAGCACATGGAGGAGGTTTGATGGGACATTATGGAGTGAAGAAAACTGAAGACGTGCTGTCCACACACTTCTTTTGGCCAAAGATGAGGCGTGATGTCGAGCGCTACGTGTCACGATGCACTACTTGCAACAAAGCTAAGTCTCGTCTTAACCCACATGGTCTTTATATGCCTCTTCCTGTTTCTAGTGTACCTTGGGAGGATATTTCTATTGACTTTGTTTTGGGATTGCCTAGGACTAAGAGGGGGAGGGATAGTATTTTTGTAGTTGTTGATCGTTTTTCCAAAATGGCACACTTTATACCTTGTCATAAGAATGATAATGCCTCACACATTGCTGATTTATTTATGACGGAAATTGTTCGTTTACATGGTGTGCCAAATACCATTGTTTCTGATCGTGATGCAAAATTTTTAAGTCATTTTTGGAGAACTTTGTGGTATAAATTGGGAACCAAGTTGCTTATTTCAACTACATGTCACCCACAAACGGATGGACAGACCGAGGTAGTTAATCATACTTTATCCACTATGTTACGGGCTGTCTTGAAAACAAATTTGAAGTTGTGGGAGGAGTGTTTACCACATATATAATTTGCTTACAACAGATCCGCTCACTCCACGACAAAGGTAAGTCCATTCCAGGTAGTGTATGGTTTCAATCCCCGTGCTCCTATTGATTTACTACCTTTGCCTCCTTCTGAAACTATAAATTTGGATGCTACACAACGATCTGAATTCATTCTTAAGATGCATGAAACTACAAAGAAAAATATTGAAATGATGAATGAGAAGTATAGGATTGCAGGTAGTAAAGGTAGAAAAGAAGTAAAACTTGAACCGGGCGATTTGGTGTGGTTACATTTGAGAAAAGAGCGATTTCCCGACTTGAGAAAATCTAAACTTATGCCACGAGCTGCTGGTCCTTTTAAGATCGTTGAAAAGATTAATGATAATGCATATAAGCTTGAATTGTCTCCCGATTTTGGGGTTAGTCCTACATTTAACATTTCAGATTTGCGACCGTACTTGGGAGAAGAAGATGAACTTGAGTCGAGGACGACTCCAATTCAAGAGGGGGAGGATGATGAGGACATCACAACAGCAGAGACGCGCATTGAACTGCAAGGACCAATCACAAGAGCACGGGCACGGTTATTAAATCAGCAGGTGAATTCGTTCTTAACTTCTTTTACATGTGAGTTTGAGAATAGATTGCTATGTGATGATTTAATTATTATTAGGAATAATGGAAAAGATCAACAAGGGAAGGAAGGAGGCCTTGGGAGCGTGGAGAACCACCTGGGACGTCCACAAGTAGATGGAAACAGTTTACAACTCGGACTCGAGTTCAACTCGGAGTCCAGGAGCAGTCCACCTTAAAACAGACGCCCAGGAGGCATACGGACTCCGTTTTCGACGTTCTACATATGCACGGAAAGAGGAGAAGATAAACTTTCCAATGGTTCTGGTCCCACCTTACAATTCCTCCGGAGTCATTGGGAATTGTCGAAAAAAGTCGAGTCCAGATTTCTGTCCGGTGCTGCGCCACCGAATCGGGCCTTTGGGCCTTGTATCCCGTGAGAGTCCATTAGGGACGCGTCTAGTCGTGTTTTGGTCGAACCCTAGCCTATAAATACTGCAGCCGCCGGTCATATTTGGTGGGTTTTGCTTAGATCAATAATATCGCCGTTCTACGGTTTGTGAGACCCCAATTTCACGATTTCCGATTGTGTCTTCTACGTTCTTGCTCGTGTTCTCGATTGCACCTGCAGGAATTAGCCTACTTGGCGAGGTCAAGCGTGTGCAGCACGGTTGAGAACCAACGGAGCCGTGGTGTAGTGATTGCAGGGGTACTCGAACCGCTCGAGTGCCGCGGATCATCAACGTCGAGTTCTCCACCCCAATCGACATACCTTTCGGAAGATCGGGCCTAAACCTACTCATCAGTTAGGGTCGTGACCTAACCCTAATACACGAAAATAATGGACTTAGACTTGATACAAGGCCCAATGACCCAATATGGTGGTGCAGCACCCTGACAGATTTGGTACTTGATATTGTTTCGTCAATTCCCGATGAATCCGAAGGAATTTTGATATGAGACCAGAGCCATTGGAAAGGTTATCCTCTCCCCTTTCCGTGTATATGTGGAACGTCCAAAACGGAGTTCGTATGCGTCCTGGGCGTCCGTTTTAGTGTGTACTGCTCCTGGACTCCGAGTTGGATACGATTTGGAGTTTGGTTCGGTTTCCATGTTCTTTGAACGAATTCTCTGGTCTTCCACGTCCCTAATACTTCCTCCAAGTACTCCTTGAACTTCTTCATAGATCATAATCACAATTAAACCATTAAGTAGCAATCTATACTCAAAAACATATAAGGAAATATATAAGAACGAGTTCACCTCTGAAATTAATTGTTGTGTATGAACTCTATTGATTTCATCTTGTATGTTCAATGGAGTGTTGTTTGTATCCATAGAAGTGATGTCCTCATCATGCTCCCCTTCTTGAATTGGAGTCGTCCTTGACTCAAGTTCATCTTCTCTCATGTGTTGGTCCAAATATGCAATGCCATCAATTCTTTTTGTGTGCATCAAAGGAGGAGGCCAAGGTGGTGGACGACATAATGGGCCATCTTGATCTTGTCCATCAAATAAGAGTGCACATTCACTTGAGCCAGGATCCCAAACAAATAAACATTGTGTCATGTTTGTAGGTGCAATAATAATATGCATGATCTCATCATTCTCCCCTTCTTTATGACAAGCCGTCCTCGGCTTGCTCGTATGTCCAGGAAAAAGGATTGCTTTGGGGGTAGAATGAACACTGTCCATATTGCACAATTGCAGTGAAAAATGCTTCTTTTTTATTTGTTGTCCTTGCTGCAATAAAAAATGCTAGAAAAACTTGACAATACATTTTTAGTGTTAGTGCATCCATTCATTTCACCATATTGTTGCAGCACGAAAGGAGCTTGCACATTTGAACATATGTAAACTTTATGCACTATAAATTCACCACTATCTTCATAGTTGCCTATAGCATGAAAAATATTTCTACTTAATAAAGGCAATTCAGATTGAGAAAATATTATCTTCTCTACGATATCTAGATCACAAAGAGTGTCAAATTCAATATAGCCCAAAGTATTTAGAGAAGATAACAATTTCAGCTCATCCCTTTCACATGTAGTTGGGATCAAATGCTTAATTTCAGCACAAGTGAGTGATAAAGTATCAAATTCATTTGGTTGTTCTAGCATAGGTACAATATAATTATCAGCACACACCTCATTTTTGTTGTAAGAATCAATAGGAAAATCAACTAATGGTAAAGGTGTATTATGAAATGGTTCATCTTGTTGTTGCTCATCGATAGTATGATTGGTAGCAAAATTCAGCACATCTGAAAATGTCATACCTTGGTGAACTGTATAGCATTGTCCATTAACACTACTCTCATTTTCAGCAAGAAATTCAAATGCATTATGAGTTGATTCATCAAAAAATTCAGAAGAGTTGTTCAACACCTCACTCTCATTTGCATCTACATTTATTTGTTCATGTTCCTGCGAAAGGTTAGGCAAAGGAGGAGGTACAACAAGAAAATTCTTCTCAAGTTCATGTATATCATCTTTGCAATTCGATACATTAGCAAAAGTTTCTCGCATAAGAATTTTCATATCTTTCCATGTTCGAGGTTTTTCTATATCGCTTAAGTTGTCCCACCAAGTTAATGCACAATCAACTAACGCACTAGAAATATTTCTAATCTTTCTCCTCTCACACATATGCAATTTCCCAAAAAATTTATCCAACTTTATTTCCCAAGCAATATATTCATCGTAACCAAAACCATCATAAGAAGGAAGAGATGGGAGAATGTAATTACTTCTTGTGGAAGGTGTTGTAAAGGTGGTCTGAATGTCATGTGAATCCTTGGTTGATGTTTGATTTTTAGTGATCAACTCCATCGTCGTCTTCATCATGTCCATCATCTCAGCATATAATGCATGATTCTTGCTTTTACCTGACATTGTTAGTAGCAAACAGAAGACAACACAAAAAATATGTTATCCCTATCAACTACAAAGGATAATGGCAAAGTGGAAGTGGAATCACACACTCTCAAGCGTCTTACCACGCTCATACAAGTGTTCTTACCGACACTGCAGGTGGCAAACGGTGGACGGTATGGAGAAACCAATGAAGCGTGGGATAATTGCAAAGGTGTATCGATTCTGCACAAGAGTAAGGTGTAGCTTGGATGGCACTTTCTATGTAGCAAGGATTAGCAACAATGAAATCAGATAGTAAAGTTGAATAAGTGTCCAAAGTATTTGTCAAAGTTGCTGGCCTAAATGTCTTCCTAGTAGTTCAAGCTAGCAAGACATGAGACAAAACTAGATGACACAAAGAATGCAAGCACTTCTGTTTTTTTGTTGTTTTTTTCCTCTTTTTTTGTGCGGCTTTTCTTTCTTGTTTTGCACTTGCCTTTTTCTTTTTTCTTCCTTTTTTTTTTCAGAATGTGCTGCAAGGGAAGAACACAATGAAAATCAATCCAAGATATCTCGTGTGTCTGTTGCAGATTTTCTGCTCAATTTCCAAGGACAAATAGGCACACTTATAGGCTATAAATTGGAAAACTTAGAACAGAAAGATTGTAGATATATCTCTCCTCTTGAATTTCAATATATGGAAAACCTATTTTGGAAAAGAACAATAGGAGATATTGCCCCCGAAATACAGACTGTTCAGAATTTTTAGGTCAATAACAAATTCGGATCCAATGCAATTTAGACATTGATAACTATATTTTCTGGGCAAATGATTAATATGAAAGTTATATAGCACTTCTTAAGATTTCCAGAAAGTACAAGAACACCAAAATCCGAGGTTGTATGTGCGAGATATGATGAAAATACAAAACTGGACAGAGGTGAATCTAATCTGGATGTGATGACGTGATTCAAAAGGATGAATCACACAATGCAAAACTCAAACTAAGACCAAAAACACTTTCTAAACTAGCAATATGACTCAACCACGGACACAAACTCAACAAAACCAAACTAAATAACAAAGTTGCAAAGGCTCAATGTGGTTTGGACAAAGTAATGAACAGATCTACTAAACTGCAAGTTTTTTTGTGACTTTTTGGGGACTCTAGGTATGAAAAACAAAACTAATGTAATGGATAGATGAATTACCTAACGGTCAACCTGGAAATTTGATACCAATTGATAAGAAAAAGGTGAGTCCCGATCTTCCAAAAGGTAATGGATAAGTCGATTGATGTGGAGATCTCGACATTGATGATCCGAGGCTCTCGAGTATAACACGAACAACCCCTGCAATCACTACACCACCGCTCTGTTGGTTATCAACCGTGCTGCACACGCTTGACCTCGCCAAGAAGGCTAATCCCTACAAGTGCAACCGAGAACACAAGCAAGAACGTAGAAGAAGCAATCTGAAATTGCTGAATTGAGGTTTCACAAACCGATAAACGGCGATATTATTGATCTAAGCAAAACCCAATTGTTCATGGCGGCTACTATGGAGTATATATAGGTGGAAGGACGTACAAGCGGGTGTTGGGGTCGTGACCTAACCCTAATACACGAAAATAATGGACTTAGACTTGATACAAGGCCCAATGGCCCAATATGGTGGCACAGCACCCTGACAGATTCGGTACTTGATATTGTTTCATAAATTCCTGATGACTCCGAAGGAATTTTGATATTAGACCAGAGCCATTGGAAAAGTTATCCTCTCCCCTTTCCGTGCATATGTGGAACGTCCAAAACGGAGTTCGTATGCGTCCTGGCCGTATGTTTTAGTGCGTACTGCTCCTGGACTCCGAGTTGGATACGATTTGGAGTTTGGTTCGGTTTCCATCTTCTTTGAATGAATTCTCTGGTCTTCCACGTCCCTAATACTTCCTCCAAGTACTCCTTGAACCTCTTCATGGATCCTAATCACAATTAAATCATTAAGTAGCAATCTATGCTCAAAAACATATAAGGAAATATATAAGAACGAGTTCACCTCTGAAATTAATTGTTGTGTATGAACTCTATTGATTGCATCTTGTATGTTCAATGGAGTGTTGTTTGTATCCATAGAAGTGATGTCCTCATCAATAACCCTTCTTTGTTTTCGCATTTTATGTGAAAACAAGGTAGTGTATGTCTTGTTTCCGCTTGCCGGAAAACTTTGTTGAAGATCCCAAATCCCTTCCTAGAGATCGACCTCATGTCGTTACTCCTCAGAAGCTTCGTACGACAAAGCAAGCCAACTCTACTGCACCAACAACCAAAACGCCAATGGCCCAGAAGACCCTTCATGAGTTTTCAGCTCCCTCTGCTAACAATGTGCCTATTGGGTCCACTGTTAACACGGGAGACGTGAACTTCGAAATCAAGATTGGCTTGACACTATGGGGCAAGCCAACTTGTTTTGTGGGAAGGCTAACGAGGATGCAAGTGCTCACCTGCAACAATTCCTCGAGATCTGCAACACTTTTAAGATCAAGGACGTATCTCCTGATGCTGTCCATCTTAGGCAGTTTTCGTTCTCTCTTCGTGGGAGAGCAAAGCAGTGGTTCTACGCGAACTGAAGTGTCGTAGACACTTGGGAGAAATGTTCTACGACATTCCTCGCCATGTTCTTTCCATTGGGCAAGACCAATGCCCTATGTGGAAGAATTTCTAGCTTCCAGCAAGAGGCCAAAGAGTCTATTCCTAAGGCTTGGGAAAGGCTTTAGGAGTACATCCTGGCCTGTCCCGGCCCTGAGATGGACGACTGGCTGACTATTCAGAACTTCTACAATGGGTTGATCCCTTCCGCCCATGACCATGTCGATGCCGCTGCTGGAGGTGCCTTCTTCTCAATGACTGTGCCTAAAGCCAAAAACTTAACTAAGAAGATGGTTTCAAACTTGGGTTGGAGCGACGAGCGTCTCCATATCCGTTAGGGAGGCATGCACACCTAAGAGGTGGACATGATCGCTACTGAATTGGTCCTCCCCATGAAAAAGATTGATGGACAAGCCGATGGTGACATATGTGGCAATGCCTATGCCCTAGACTCTCACATCACATATGAAGTGTGTGGCAACAAGGTCCATTTGGGCAATGACAGCCCAGAAACCCTTGAGGTTGCCCGTGACACCCGGTTCCGAAAATGAACCAAGCGTGATGCATATGTGTGCCGAGGATGTTTAACACACATACACAAGATATTCACAAATGATAAACAGATTATAACCACGTAATGAATAATATTACTATTAATAGTACCTTATTACAAATCAAATAGTTTATAATACAAGCTCTAAGAAACTGCAGCGGAAAAACTAAACACTAATGACTCCAAACTCCACAGGCAGGTTTGACGGTAACACGCGCGCCTAGAACTCCTCAAATACCTTCTGGTACTCCACCTGGTCGCCTGCGTCTGGATTTGGTGGGGGAATAGTAAGGGTGAGTACATGTTGTACTCAGCAAGTGTGGGAAAGTATGACATGTAGCTTAAACAAGGAATGATAATAAAATGGGCTAATTGCATAAAAGTACATTCAAAATAGTTGAAAATGCAATTATATGATCATTAAGTGAGGTCCTTCCAAAAATAACCCAAATATCATGAATTTGAACTTAAATAACCAATTCCAGCAATAATAAAGCATAATCAACTCAGAACTGCTCATTTATCTCGTTTTCATCAATTCCATATATGAAAGCCAATTAATTAACCAATATTAGTTCCCAATTCAATTTCAGCCATTAAACCATATCCATGTCCAAATTCTAATCATGTGAGGGTCCAGGTTGCTCATGACTGGGAGCACAACTATCATGATAGTTTTAGACACACTCTGCAGAGGTTGTACCACTTTACCCACAAGTTCGTGATTTCATCACCTTTCGATGACTTAGGAATCTTAGTTGTGCCATCTTGCACTTCCTTAGGTGTGTGGCCAAGAGATCACAAAATAGCCTTTACAAAGTGATTACTAGTATATTTAGACCCCACTGAGGTTTCACTGGGTGTGATGTCTCTAACTGAGCACATCCAACCAAGGGCCCCCTCTTGAGCCATTCGGATCACAAGGTAGTCCCACCAATCTCTACAAACCCAATCCGACTACCCCTTCCCCGAGCATTCTTAATGGTGAAAATAGTACTAGCAATTCACTAATTAGTCAGCTAAGCTGCACCCATACTTGGCCCTATGGTGGCACTGTAAATCCTAGATGGTCGCTCCACGAACCAGTCCTTAGATCTAAAGCACGCAAAACCAACGAAATAGTCCAACCCATTCCACATAACCGACTTGCTTTGATCCCTTGGCACCATGTTGCTAAAGGGTCATTAATTTCGATTCTCACCATTCCTGTGTTCAATAGTTCACAATTAAGCCATTTGATTGTTTCCCAAACCCAATTGAGCATTGCGAAGTAAAAAGTGCAAAATACCCTTCCCGACTCTCTACATAGTGTTCAAGCGACAAGGGTGGTCATACAAAACTTGTAAACTCCTACAATTGGGTTCTCCCATCAATTTTGACACAAGCATGCAATTTTGTAAACAAAACCTTTAAAACAGGATCAATATGGTCAAGGACACTTGCCTTGCTCCTGAGCTTGATTTGGGTCGAAGGTTTTGAAACTCTGGTTCTACAGGTCCTCAAAAGCACTATCTACGTCAATTCCTTCTATTCCAAGCGACAAACATGCAAAACACACAATTCAATCAAATAATGCTCATATAGTACTCAATATGCCATGATATGCATGATTAATGCAATTATGAGGTAAAACTTGTTAATGAGTTGCTAATAATGTTTACTAACTAGTTACAATAGTTTCTAGGAAGTATGGACAGGTTTGGAATTGATACGAGTCAAATTCGGAATTAATTCAGTTCAATTCAGGAATTTTACAGATTCAGACACCGGACTAGTCTGCTGTCAGGGACCGGACTAGTCTGCACGACGCAGACTGCAAAATTAGGGTTTTTCTGATTTGCGAGAATTGGGGTTGAATTTGCATGAAAACTTGAATGTAGAGGGTATACCACGTCTTTAGAGATCCAAAGATCAAGATTTGGGCGTTAGAAATTGAATCTTGGTGATTAGGGCTTGATGGAGATGAGTTAATGAAGATTGGTGACACTACAAGGATTCTGCCTTGTTGCAACGATTGTATTGCAACAAATAATAAATCGATGCAGTAAGCTTGTTCTTTTGCCACGACTCACTAGTTCGTGGCATTAGCATCTATCGCCAAGGAACACGATCGTTGCATTAGGATCATCGCCATGATTCACTAGTTCGTGGCATTAGCATCTATCCCCATGAAACATGATTGATGCATAGGGATCTGTTGCCAAGATTCCCCAGTTTGTGGTGTTAGGATCTATCGCAACGGAACACAATCGTTGCATTAGGAACTTTTGCCACGATTCCCCAGTTCATGGCGTTAGGATCTATCACCACGGAACACAACCGTTGCATTAGAAACTTATGCCACAATGCACCAGATTGTGGAACTAAGATCTATCGCCACGAAACAGAATCATTCCAGTAGGAACTTTTGCAACGATTCACCAGTTCGTGGCGTTAGGATCTATCGCCATGGAACACAATCGTTGCATTAGGATCTGTTGCCTCGATTCACCAGTTCATGGCATTAGGATCTATTGCCACGGAACACAATCATTGCATTATGAACTTTTGCTACGATTGACCAGTTTGTGGCGTGAGGATCTATCGGCATGGAACACAATCGTTGCATTAGGATCTGTTGCCACGATTTACCAGTTCGTGGCGTTAGGATCTATCGCCATGGAACACAATCGTTGCATTAAAAACTTTTGCCACGATTCACCGGTTAGTGGCGTTATGATCTATCACCACGGAACACAATCGTTGCATTAGGATCTGTTGCCACAATTCAGCAGTTCGTGGCATTAGGATATATCAACACGGAACACAATCGTTACATTAGAATCTGTTGCCACGATTCACCAGTTCATGGAGTTAGGATCTATCACCACAGAACAAAATTGTTGCATTAGGAACTTTTGCCACAATTCACCAGTTAGTGGCATTAGGATCTATCGCTACAGAACACAATCGTTGCATTTGGATATGTTGCCATGATTCAGCAGTTCGTGGTGTTAGGATCTATCGCCACGGAACACAATCGTTGCACTAGGATACGTTGCCATGATTCACCAGTTCGTGGCATTAGGATCTATCGCCACAGAACACAATCGTTGCATTAGGAACTTTTGCCACGATTCACCAGTTCGTGGTGTTAGAATCTATTGCCACGGAACAGAATCGTTGCATTAGGATCTGTTGCCACGGTTCACTAGTTCGTGGCATTAGGATCTATCACCATGGAACACAATCGTTGCATTAGAATATGTTGTCACGATTCACTAGTTTGTGACGTTAGGATCTATCATCACGGAACACAATCGTTGGCCTCACGATATATTACAAAATGTTGGCCACTATGTGAACGAATGAATGTGTGGTGTGCTCATCATGTTCCTCAGGAATCATAAGGAAGGATTTGTTTATTTTTTGGACAGGTGAATGATTCAGTTATCAAGTGTGATGTCAACAGTGAATCGAAGCAAAATGTAGAAAATCACAAAGCTAAAGGAGTCGTGGGGAGGAAGCACTTTTCATATAAAAAACACACTTTGCTGCTAATTAAGAGTATCTCAAATTTTCTTGTCCACAAAGACTAAGGCGCCATCAGTTTGTCCTCTTCTCTCTTCGTTCGTCTTCTCCACGCAGACAACCCACCATGGCCAACTTTCCACCGCTAAGCCCGCCGAGGGAGCCACCCTGCAGGAAACAGTGCTGTTGCTCCCCCAAGAGGCTCAAAAAGGAGCTGCTCGAGATGCTATTCGACAGGCTGTTTGACTGGTTCTAGAGGCTGCTCGAGATGATGGCCGAGGTGCTAGCGCCGAGGGGTGCGATATCCTGGTGGCGGCGATGTCGAGGAACCTCGATCGCAAGGTTGTACCACCGGATCTTGACCAGATGGAGCAACCAGTGGAGCAGCTGGAGGAGGAGGAGGGGAAGGAGGAGTAGGATTTAGGTTTTCTTTTGTTGCTTTTTAGTTGATGTTGTTTTTATTTTCTCATGTCTTGTACTTTTTTGTTGTGTTTTGTAATATATCTGCTAATGGATGAATGTGTTATCTGTGTTCATCTGTGTGATGAATAATTTTGTGTGTTCAACTGTTATGTATCACCACAGAACACAATCGTTGCATTAGGATCTGTTGCCATGATTGTACTAGTTCGTGGCCTTATGATCTATCGCCACAGAACACACTCGTTGCATTAGGATCTGTTTCCAGGAATCACTAGTTCGCTGCATTAGGAATTTCTGTAGGAGCACCATTTCAAATTCTGGGTATCTTCTAAAGAGGTGGGATTATTCAATATCGGCTTGCTTCTAAGCTTGCTGCTAAATAGACGAGCGACTTTTATCTTTTCAAAAAAATCAAATAGTTCACAGCTAGCTCACATAGTACATATATAAAAAAAATCATCATCTTCGCTGTTGTCCCCCACCCCCCACCCCCACCCCCCAATATTGGAGCTACAAGACCATCATTGATATATGTATCATCGTCATTGTCGTCGTCATCTTCATTTTCCGATGGAACTTCATGTGGTCGCTCAATGTCATTACTAGCCCATGCGGTCCTATCCTCATTTATGTGTGGTATATTGATATCAGTAAGTCGTCGATCATCAAATGTCTTAGCCTCCATCGTTCAGTGACATTATTTTCACTGTCTTCAGGGGGCATGGCAAGAAGGTTCCATGGCTCCATTTTAACAACAGTAGTCCATTTAGGTTGCTTCACACTTTGAACGTAAAAAACTTGTTCTGCTTGGGTTGCTAGAATGTAAGGCTCATACTTAAATTGAGAAGGAGCAGTGTCAACATCTATCATTCCGCATTGGTCCGTTTTGTAGCCTCTACATGGGCTCTAACCGGAGCAAGGCTGATCAAACGAGTCATTTTCAAATAACAGAACCTCTTGATTTTTTTTTCAAAATCATCAGAAATCATTTTCTTGATTACTACAAACCACTCATGATCACCATCTCAAACAACAACACCACTGTTTTGCATTTGTAAATCTTTTTCCACATCTGCAGTTCGAAAGAAGAAGCCATTTATGAATGGTCGACTAAAAAAAGTGCCCGACGACCAGGTCCTCTAGATAATGCATACAGATAATCGGTTATTTTGCCTTCTTTGGGTAATGTTGTAATATGTACACATTAGTATAAAATGGGTCATTAATAAACCAACTTCAGAACACATATTTGTTCAATATTTCATCAAAGTAAAAACTTGCATATACTTACTCGTTTCTGAAACCAATAAACAAACTCATCTCTATGGCATTTTTCAACATCACGAGAATGAATCTTTTTCAGCTCTTCAAAATGCTCACTGAAAAGGGTTCAAAATTAAATAAGCCATCTACAATAAGAATGATCCAATATAGTATAGAACATCTGAGTTACACGTACTTGATCCATGGAGCGGCCTCTTCAACATTAGAGGAAATATTATAATGCCTGATGTTATGTAGTTCTACCATAGTAAGTTGGCCCCATTTAAACCCTTTTTAGAATTATCAACTTCTTAAATATATTAGAATCGAGAGAAGGTTCATTCCTAGCTGCAGCTTCATGACGTTCTGGCCTATTAAGCTTGGTGCTGATGTTATCCAAATACTGACTACAAAAAGTCATACACTCTTCCATAATGTATCCCTCAGCCATAGAACCCTTCGGGTGAGCTCTGTTACGTACATACCTCTTCAATGTACCAAGGTACCTCTCAATTGGATACATCCACCTGTAAGAAACAGGTCCACCCAAGCGAGCTTCTTCGGCAAGATTGGTTGGAAGATGTACCATGATATCAAAGAAAGCGGGAGAAAGCAACATCTCAAGCTTACAAATTGTTTCAGGAAGTTGTTTGATCATCTTATCTAAATTTGGTTCCGCCAATTCTTTAGAACAAATTCCTAAAAAGAATATGCTAAATTCAATTAAAGGTGCAACAACCTTTTCAGGCAATATGTCACGCATTGCAATAGGAAGGAGCTTCTGAAATATAATATGGCAATCATGAGTTTTTAGACGTGATACCTTATGTGCTTTTATGTCCACACATCTCTTGATGTTTGAGGCATAACCATCGAGCATCTTCACATTCCCCAAAAACATGCACTGGGTGGTCTTCTCATCTATATGCAAAGTATATGATGCCAACGGACAATCATACTTCCCATTTATGGCCACTGGATGTTGCTGTGGCCGTATACCCATATCCTACATATCAAGACGAGCTTGTAGACTATCTTTTGTTTTACCATCCATGTTAAGCAATGTCCGCAATATGCTATCACAAATGTTTTTATCAATGTGCATGACATCCAAGTTATGCCTTATTAGCAATGTCTTCCAATACGGGAGCTAGAAAAATATACTTTTCTTCTTCCAACTATGCCACCTATTTTCTGCAGTGTGCTTTCTCTTATTATTCGTCTGTCCAAAACTCACTTGATCAAAACTCTCGTATTGTTGGGGTACTTCGTCACCAGAGAGTGATGTTGGAGCCTCTCTATTCTCTATCTTGTTGTTGAAAGAAGCTTTGTCTCGACGCCACCTGTGATTCTGAGGTAGGAAACGACGATGACCCATGTAGCAATACTTCCGTCCATGTTTTAACCACAAGGTGTTAGTGTTTATATGGCAGTATGGACATGCTAGCTTACCTTTTGTGCTCCATCCATATAGCATTGCATATGCTGGGAAATCATTTATTGTCCATAATATAGAAGCTCGCATGAGAAATGTCTCTTTCTTTGAACTGTCGTATGTTTCAACACCATCAGACTATAATTTCGGTAGCTCATCAATCAAATGATGCAAATACACATCAATGTTGTTTCCATTTGGCTTTGGCCCAGGAATTATCATTGACATCAACCAATAAGGCTTCTTCATACACAACCAAGGTGGTATATTAAAAGGGATTAGAATCACGGGCCATGTACTATAAGAAACATTCATTATTCCAAGAGGATAGAAACCATCAGATGCTAGCCCAAGTCTTATGTTGCGAGGATCAGATGAGAAATTTGGGTGAATGCTATCAAAATTCTTCCATGCTTTCAAATCTGCAGGATGGCGTAATATTCCATCATCAATACGTTCTTCTTTGTGCCAGCACATGTTTGATGTTGTTGGTTTTGGCATATAAAACCTTTGAAGACGGGGAATAAGAGGGAAGTATCGTAGAATCTTGTGTGCTACAAGCTTCTTGGCTTTTCCACAAGGTAAAACCTCTCTTGCATCCCCACCAGTACTATTTTCCATCTTAATTCACCATATTTTGGGCATCGATCTACTAGAGAATAGTCCTTCTGGAATAACACAAAGTGATTGACACATGCGCCGATCTTATGGTAGTCGGACCTGAGGTCATGAACAACCTTCTGAACTTTATCAAGTGTATTAGGAATGCAGTGGCCCTCTGGGAGCACATATGATAATAGTTCAAGGATTAACTCACACGCTTTTTTGCTCAAACCAGTTAAACACTTTATCTGGTACAACCTGACAATGAAGGATAATTGGGTCACCTTCTCACAACCTGGATACAACTTATTTTTGGCATCATTTAATAAGTCATAGATTGTCTTTGCACACCCAATTGGCTCCTGCTGGTTTATAGCATTTTCTAGATCATCAACATCTGTTGAAGTACCGTCATGATCAGTGCCTCTAAGTAGACTGGACAACATATTTTCCATAGCAGCATCATCAGAAATTATCTCCTCATTATTTGTTGACTGCTCAACAAGCTCAGCAATATTTTTCTCAACTCATTTTTCTCCATGGTGTACCCAACAAGTATAATCCAATAACATCCCATTACGAAGCAATTGAAGATGAACTTCCTTGCGTGTACTGTGGCAAATATTACGACATTTTGTGCAAGGACAAGGCCTAGTTTCTTCTTCACAAGTGCCCTAGAATGTAAAATTCAAAAATGACTTCATTCCATCCTACCACTCCTTCGTGCACTTGTCTTTTCCCAACCATGTCTTATCTTCTGACGTTGCTTCCTACAATTCAGTCAGCGTATCTGTAAGAGGATAGAACTACAGTAACATTATGTGGGCAATTGTACCTAGCGTTGTTGCTCCTCCACATGCAGCGGCCGGCGGATGCTCCTCCACGCGCGGTGGCTGGCGGATGCTCTTCCAAGAGTGTGGCGGCTGGCGGATGCTCCTCTAAGAGTGTGGCGGCCGGAGGGTGCTCCTCCTAGCGTGTTTCATACATTTGGGAGAGGGGCCGTTGTGGATCGAAGAGTACCGCGGGCAGGCAGCCAGGAC
Source organism: Tuctoria greenei (assembly GCA_036927565.1). Taxonomy (NCBI): domain Eukaryota; kingdom Viridiplantae; phylum Streptophyta; class Magnoliopsida; order Poales; family Poaceae; genus Tuctoria; species Tuctoria greenei. The sequence goes on along the minus strand of JAYESD010000006.1, from coordinate 90,512,322 downwards.
AGAGCGTACGTGAAGCTATCAGAGTAGGCCCAACACTGCGCTGGGCCGCTTGTTATTCGTGCAATGAAACTGCGCAGATTCACTTTGTATTCATGTGCCAAAACTATGCTGGGACACTTGCTGTTCGTCCCTATGATGCGTGAGCCCATCTACAAGTGCGCGTCTGGCTCTGGTAATTTGTTATTTAAATAAGTTAATGTAGCAATGGGGGTGGTATTCTGATCAAAAGAAAGGGTATGCATAAAATCTCTTGAACCGCAGCAACATAATGTTATAAACAAGGATTAAAACTAGATATAAATATCGATGGAACCAAATAGTAGTGTTCAATGTACCATTCCAGGAAACAAACTAATCGACAGAACTAGCTGTTACATAATCCACAATAAACACGAAATAAACTAATCGGCACATCTAGTCTGCAACACTTCCCTTCAAGCAGTGGTAATAACCTCTGACGGCGTATAGGAGTAGTGGTAATGATGACACCACGTATAGGGGCATAGGACCAGTGGTGCGTCAGAGTTCTACCTATATTTTTCTAACATTTATCTCGTCCTTTCTTTTCTTTTCTTTGTTCACTGTCTCCACTTTTCTTTGCAGTCGTTGCTACCTGTTGTGTTTTCCTGATACTACATACTAGTATCGTATACTACTTTACAGACCACTTTGCAGGCCCCTCTACGGGCGATCTCCTCTGGCACCTCTAGCAGCTAAAGTACCATACCGACAGCTTTAGAGGGTACCGGCGATGTTGAGGGTTGTTCATTAATATAAAATATAGATGGAACAAATAGTTCACTAAACAAACAGATAGAAAACAAAATAACAGTTGGAACAGATGAACAACACTGAGTTCATCAACATAAAACATTACTACAAAACAAGAAAAACAACATCATGAACACGAAAAACAACATCACAGCCTTATAAGTCTATTTTCTATATAGCCCATATCAGATAACATCGCACAGCAGAATGTGACATGCTCGTGCCTAATCCTACAGTCTTCACTACAGAAGACCCTACAGCTGCTCCACCCTTGCTTCCCGTAGCCGGCAGCCGTGCACGGGTCAACCTCCTTGTTGGGCAGCGACACCATCGGCGATCTCGGAGGCAGGCGCGGATGCACCCACGTCAAATTACCGATTTCAATCAGGGCTTGAATCCAACACCGCCTGCACTAATTGTTGGTCCTCATGATGGCGACTGACTCAACCGCTTTCTCACCTACATCAACCTCGCCTTCGACCTGCCGGTTATACTCGAAGTTGTTGTGGGCCCTGCAGTTGGCGTCGTAGCGGAGGAGGCCAAGGACGTAGGCCGCCTCCATGTGGCCGACCCCAGCCGCCCAGGCGAGAAACTGGGTGCCCGACTACGCGCGATCATCCGCAAAGACGAGCTCGAGCCTAGTGATGTAGCACGCACGAGGGTTGCTGACGATGGCCAGGTTCTCCTCGAGGGCTTCGTAGCGCCTCGGGTCTCACAATCTCCCCCTTGATGAATGCATTGGCAACACCACTTAAAATCCGAACATTAGCTTATTCCCATGAAAAGTTTCAAACCAATTTCTCCCCTTTTTTGAAAATCAAATGAGATAGAAATAAATTTCTCCCCCTTGCATACTTCTCCCCAGGAGAGGAAACACTTGTGAATATGTTCAATGTGTGATCAATTTCTCCCCCTTTGACAATGTATTCAGCAAGGTACAAAAGAGCAATTTTAATTTGTTATGAGCATATTATAACATATACATATGAAACAAAACTCATCCAAGTCATACTATCAAGTAACTTACACTATCACAACAATGCATAAAGTAGTGTAAGACATGCTAGAGATCAAATGTAATTTTCAATTTAAGCAAGTCATGATCCAACAAACTAAACTATTTCAATACGTGAAAGCGTGACACTTGTTGTTGCAAATTTTTTAAAGTACAAATTTTTAACATATGACATTTGCAAGTGATTATATGTGCATCTGCCTTATTCTAACAAACCAAGCCAAGCATATGTCATTTGACAATCAAAAGCTTAATGACATGGTTTTAGTCATACACAACTTCTTTCAAGTTCATATCTAAGTGCAACGATAAGCCATCTCAAAAGAAGAAGTGCGATGCATGCATATTCTCTTGATCTTTTCTTAATTTATGTTTGTTCATAAAAAATCAACATGTAAGTTGCTTACTTGATTTATTCTTTATGATTAAAAGCACTTGTGAGCATGCAACATGTTCAAAACAGCAAGAAAGTTCGACCATGACCAGATTTAGTGTAAGTAATTATTCCAATAACTAGACATGGCAAAAACTACAAAATGTATAACACGAGTAATGTAGTAAGAACTTTCAGCATGTAAAAGGAATCACAAAGTCATATACGTATGAAATGCTATGCTCATATTATTTTTATTTCAGATTCACACATAGACTTCCCAAGTTTCAAAACTCCCCCTCAATTTAAGCTATGAGGATGCATAACCCCTATTTCACTATGAATGTAACAAAAACGAGTGAAATCCAAAGGTTTTGTGAAAATGTCAGCCAATTGTTGTTCGGTATCTACATGGTGAAGCACAATGTCCGTCCACACTAGCATGGACTTCGCAGCGTCGGCCACTACTGCTTCAGGTTAAGCTTTGTGGCTGCTCATCTCGACGACCTCCACGAGACGATCGCGGAGGTGGCTATGGTGGAGGGTCGCCGGCACCTTCTGCACACGCCGTCGCTCAGAAGCATTGGACTCAGGTGCTAGACGAGGAGGAAGAGGGCGGGGGCAGTGGCGGCAGAGGTTGAGGAGGCCCCTCCTCGGAGTAGAGTAGGATTAGGAGTAGTTTTTCTTTTTCTTGTTTTCTATTTGTTTTCATACTTCTTGTTTGTAATATATGTGTTGTTTTTTGTTAATGAAAAAAGTCTTTTATGTTCATGAACAATGTGTCATATGCAGTATCGAAAAATATCTCCTATTTTTTTTGTAACTTGGGACCATTTGTATTGCATGTGTCTGAAAAGACTGAAATCCAGTAAAAATTCAGGCAACCTTAGTTAACACTAATCCAGTAAAATTTCATAATTGAAGAGATTTTTTTTCTATAGCTCATACATTGACAAAAAAATGTGGCACGTGTGAAAATGTATTTTTAGTAGTAGTAGTATATGCTATATGTTATCATTTCATTGTGATTAATATTACAAAATGTTGATTGTTTGCCATCGTCCTTTCGTGGACTTGGGTGTTCTGTATTTGTATACCGTTTGCATTAACACATATACATTTGGTGATTCATATTTTTGTTCGTATTTTTCGGAATATCCCACTAGCTAGCAGATGACTGCTTTTAGATTTTGATCTCCATGCATGGCAACAAAGATAAAGGGGAGCTAGTGGTCGCACGACGAGCAATCAGCTAGGCCATACTGTAATTAAGAAGGGAGCGAGTTATCCGAAGAAGTCTACCCCTCTAGCTACACGCACCATGTGTAGGAATCAACGCGACAATAATTAATCACGATTGCATGTGTGCACAAGGGCACGACTAGCGTCAAATTCTTCTTGCCTGCAAAATTTTTTTCGTTCTTGGCACACCACAATGGAGATTTTGACAATTCAATTTTTACTCCCCGCGCCTCCAATTTCAGTCCCGCCTATTGTAACCCTATTTTAGCCACGATAAGTATAAATGTAAAAACTGGCCTCCATTCCCGACACACTGCTGCCCCGCCCTTCTGTTGATCTCGCAGTACTCCATATGTGTTGTGTCTCTGTCCTATGTTCCTAACTTGTATTCCTAAGAAATTCCCATGTTTTCATTTCCCATGGATTTTATAATTTTTTCCCATGGATCTCGCAGTGACGCATCGAAGCTCTTGGTGGTGGTGACTCGTGGGTACAACATCGGGCGACCAAGTTTAACGGACTCTACCGAACCTCTTCGTCGCCAACACCTCCTTGCGACATCCTGGACTCCGGTTTTGTGCTAGGTAAGTTCTACACGATCCATGCCGTCTTTTTATAGAGTCATATTGGATAGGTTCTACACGATTCATGCAGTTTTGGGCTAGTTAAGTTCTACACGATCCATGCTGATATACGAAGATTAAATAAATTAACAAAAAAGAAATGTGGTCTTATGTTTCACGAATTTAGATATATATATATATATATATATATATATATATATATATATATATATATATATATATATATATATACTACATCTGTCTTGAAATAAATGTCGCTCCGACAGCTTATTACGGTAGTGTATTTCTAGTTCAATTCCTGGACGGGAGCGACAAATAGTAAAAACCGTAGGTAGTATGTAATTTCTGGATTTAGAAGTAAATGATGGAGTGGTTATCTAATCAACCACTCCAAATGTTGTACTCTCATTCCTGTTTTCAAATTTGTATTCCTAAGATTTTCAGTTCCCACGGTTTTTACACTTTTTTCTTTCTTGTGGCTTTCTCGGATCATACGTTTTTACTATTTCTTCATTTCTAATTCCTCCGTTCCAAACAAACACTGCAGTTTATAGAAACCACACCGTCCGATCCAAAATCTACGTCGGTTATGTAATCTGACGTTATCACTGTTATTTGGAATGACTACTTACAATGCTTTTTACTATAGGAACAAGACATCAAACCGTGATGTCGTCTACAAGCATTCATGGTGGCCAACAAGCACCTGGTATAAGTATAAATGTGTTTACTATCAAAATTAAATTTTTTTGGAAAACATTAATTCCTTTGCCTGGTATGCAGAGAATATTGCAGCACATGATGTTCAGGAACACCGAGATTCTTCACTCCTTGGTACTACGATGCATGAACCAACAACAAATATAGATATACAAACCAGAAATACTCTTTCTGTCCAAGCGTAACTTTACTTTTGGAGCTTAAAAAATCTCCCACTCCAACTCTATCGGTAGCTTCCAACTACCCATATCACATCACATTCCTACCTACCTCTCTATCGTGCCATTTGTTTTGGCAGAGCGTGTTAGTTTTTTACTTATTTGGCATTGAATTTGGAGCATTTTGAGAGACTACGTTCTGTCCTATAATTGTATTGATGATGGGTGTATCATAGTCATTTGCATTCTTTCCTAGGCTCTACTAATTGTTTTAGCATGCCTTGCGACTCTACTTTCTTATTCTTTATAGTTAATAGTTCATCAGCCTGTGTGACGGCATGATTTTTTGATGCCTCCATGATGTGCTCTCTCGCCGTCGGCCACTCCGACCGGCATCGGTGCCCACGCCCTGTTGCTGGTCACTTCAGTGTCATCAATTCCAGATACCAAAGCCAATTAATTAACCTATACAACTTCCCTATTCAATTCTAGCTATTAAACCATATCAAGGTCCAAATTTTAATCATGTGAGGGTCCAGGTTGCTCATGACCGGGAGCACAACTATCATGATAGTTTTAGACACACTCTGTAGAGGTTGTACCACTTTACCCACAAGTTCGTGATTTCATCACCTTTCGATGACTAAGGAATCTCAATTGTGTCGTCTCACACTTCCTTAGGTGTGTGGCCAAGAGATCACAAAATAGTCTTTACAAAGTGATTACTAGTATATTTAGACCCCCACTTAGGTTTCACCGGTGATGATGTCTCCAACTTAGCACATCCAACCAAGGGCCCCCTCTTGAGCCATTCGTATCCCAGGGTAGTCCCACCAATCACTACAAACCCAATCTGACTACCCCTCCCCTGAGCATTCTTAATGGTCCAAATGGTACTGGCAATTCACTAATTAGTCAGCTAAGCCTCACCCATACTTGGCCCTGTGGTGGGACTGTAAATCTTAGATGGTCGCTCCACGATCCGATCCTTAGATCTAAAGCAAGCAAAACCACCGAAACAGTTTAACGCATTCCACATAACCGACTTGCTTAGATCCCTAGACACCGTGTTGCTAAAGGGTCATTAACATTGATTAAAATCATTCATGTGTTCAATAGTTCACAATTAAGACATTTGATTGTTTTCCAAACCCGATTGAGCATTGTGAAGCAAAAAGTGTAAAATACCCTTACCGGCTCTCTACAAAGTGTTCAAGTGACAAGGGTGGTCATACAAAACTAATAAACTCCTAGAATTGGGTTTTCCCATCAATTTTGACACAAGCATGCAATTTTGCAAAAAAAACCTTTAAAACAGGATCAATATGGTCAAAAACACTTGCCTTGCTCCTGAGCTTGATTTGGGTTGAAGGCTTTGAAACTCTGGTCCTGCAGGTCCTCGAAAGCACTCTCTACGGCAATTCCTTCTATTCCGAGCGACAAACATGCAATACACACAATTCTATCAAATAATGCTCATATAGCACTCAATATGCCATGATATGCATGACTAGTGCAATTATGAGGTAAAACTCGTTAGTGAGTTGCTAATAATGTTTACTAACTAGTTACAATAGTTTCTAATAAGGTTGGGTAGGTTTGGAATTGATTCGAGTCAAATTTGGAATTATTTCGATTCAATTCAGGAATTTTACAGATTCAGACATCGGACTAGTCCCCACTATGCGGATTGCAAAATTAGGGTTTTTCTGATTTGCGAGAATTGGTGTTGAATTTGCATGAAAGCTTGAAGGTAGAGGGTATACCACGTGTTTAGAGATCCAAAGATCAAGATTTGGGCGTGAGACTTTGACTCTTGGCAATTAGGGCTTGATGGATATGAGTTGATGAAGATTGGTTATAAAGAACGTCAATTCGTTGATAAGTCGATGAAGATTGATCTTGATTGGTCCTTCTTCGTGTTTCTTCCCTCCTCCTTGCTTTTGGACTTGATCTTGATGACGACACAATACAAAAGTGGCAGCAATGGTTTTCAATTGAGGTGGAGAGGTGTGAGGTATTGGGTTGTTTATATAGGGGTGGTGAATTAGGGTTTTGCAGTGAATTCCAAGTAGAATTCGGTGAGGGGTGAGTAGGGGTCGTGGTGTGGTCCACTTGGCCTCCTCTGAGGTTGAGCACGAAGTTCTTGGGACCAAATTAGGCAATTACCCAGACATAAATCCGAGTTGAATTCAATAGGATGGACTAGTCCGCAGTAGGGACCAGACTAGCCCGTTTGGCAATAGAGAAAAATGGACAAGTCTGACCAGATAAGTCCGGGGAAACATCAGAGAAGAAAATGATATGTCGGACAAGTCCAGACTCTGAAGAATTGAGTTTCTGGACTATGAAAGAAACTAAACTCTCTAAATGAAAATAGGGAAACTGGAGTAGTCCGAGGTTATGGCCGGACAAGTCCGCACTTCTGAAGAAAACTAATTTTTCTCTGAAACCGAAAGGGAATACCGGACTAGTCCAATATTCAGACCGGACAAGTCTGCACTCTGACAGACTAAAACTTCCAGCTTAAGCCTAAATTCATTTTAATCTTGCTCCTTTTTACATGGCTTAATATTAAACATGTATGAGGATGTATGCAATGCATTATGCATGAAAATAAGGGTGTTACAATGCCTTATACGTACCCAACAATGGGAACAACAATGGCTATTTTCCAGGAGGTCAAGGGTGGGGCCAACCATGCCCATTCTTTCAAGGAGGGTACAACAACAATTGCAACAATGGAAATCGACCCACTTGAGAGAGCTTTCCATTAGCCAACTGAAGATCAATGATGCCCTATCAAAGAAGTTGTCGGCTAATGACAAGACCCTAGAAAATATTAATGCCAAGATTGAGGGACTGTCCCCAGTCTTCAAGAATCAACTGAGCTTCAACAAGATGCTGGAAACTCGATTGGCTCAACAGGCAGCTACTGTTCCACCAGTGGAGAACAAGATGCCAGGGCGGCATGAACCTCCCGTGGAAAATGTCAACATGATTTCTCTACGGGAAGGCAACTGGCTAAAGGACTTTGGATATCCCTTCATATCTTGCTCGATTGGTGCTCACTACTTTGACAAGGCACTTTGTGACCTTGGAGAAGGTGTAAGTGTGATGCCCAAGGTGGTCTTCGACCAGTTGAACTACACGGAGCTTACACCAACACCAATGCAGCTCCAACTGGCTGACTCTTCAGTCCATTATCCGGCGGGTATTGCTGAAGACGTTTCGATGAAATTCTGGAATTGCTTGATGCCCATAGATTTTGTGGTGCTCGATATGGATGTCGAGAAGGATACATCGCTCATTCTTGGGCGCTTGTTCCTTAGCACCACAAAAGCCCGCGTAGATGTGGGAGCTGGAGAAATCCACTTCTATAGCAATGGCAAGGAGGAGATGTTTAACTTTTGCCCAAAGCTGGAGCAATGCTCCATGATCCGTATCAAGTATGGTCTAAATATTAAACGCATTCAATAGGTCAAAGTCACACCTCCAAAGCTGGATCCACTCATTGTATTCATGAGGAAATTAATCTATGCAGAGAACCCATCTTATTGTCCATGCCGACATCCCAAGAAGACAGAGAAGTCCGGGCCTCCTCAAAGGCCCAAGTTCACCAAGCCGCAATAGAAGGAATGTCGGAAGAAGCAAGAAAAGCCATCCGAGCCCATCCCCCCAGGCCCGGATGTCAAGAAATGAAGAAGGAGGAATGTCCATCTCATCGGACGGTGGTGAGACCTAGCCAATAGGTTAAATTGGTAGTTATCTTTTCTTTGATTTTCCTTTTCCCTACATTTGGTTTTTCCCCACTTAGTTTGATTTTCCCCACTACATATTTTGTTTTTCTTAGCAAGTTGACAATCTTATATTCTCAACAATAATTTTTATTTCTTTTTCACAAAAAGAAAATTGTGGGTTAAAACAAAAGTTTTATTCAAAAAGCAATTTTTCTTACTTGCGAATGTGGCATTTCACCAACGTGCTAATTTTATAGCCGTTGGGGAGCCACCTACCAAAAATGGAATAGGAGGGCCCACATTTCAGTGCGGCCGACCATCCTGTTCGACCGACATGGGAAAAGAGCCAATTTGGCTCTCTCTCCTCCAACGGCTACATTTGATCCTCTTATGAACGTTGGGGAGTGTACAACAAAAATGGTGGCCGTGAGGAGCACTCCTCTTCACACTTCACCTCATTTAACACCTCCTAAAAGTCACTCCTTGCACACATTGTTTTTCTTGCTCTTCATTGAAGCACTCTTACTCAAATCCAACCCAGAAAGATTTGCTTTTTTTGCATTCACAATTTGCTCTCAAGTTCTTCAAGGTAAAGTTCATCGGGGGTTCTACTTTCACTAACATCACCTCTTTCGAGTTTTTGCTTTGTTGTGTGTTGCTTGTTGTGGCCATGAAAGGAATGAAGAGGTTGTTTTGGAAGAGGAAGGAGGCTGCAAGCTCAAGCCATGGTGGAGACTCAAGTGCCCGTCTCTCCTCCATTGCTACAACAAGTCCACGGAGGAGGAGTGTGTATGAGGACACTCCGATGGGTGAGAGGAGCAACCTGCGACAACTTTTCAACAACGACGACCTCAACATACAAAGTGAAGTTGAAGACCAAGCACGCAAGCTCCTCCAAGATCGTGATTTTTCTCATATAAAAGCTTATGATCTGGATTTGATCTCCAAAATAGGTACTGAATTGGAATTATTTTCCATTTGGCGTGCACTAGTACGGGAGAATTTTGCTCACATAGAGGAGATAGGTTCACGCCTTCCCTCCATGATATTCTCCATGATATTCTCTTTGGCCGACATGGGAAAAGAGCCAATTTGGCTCTCTCTCCTCCAATGGCTACATTTGATCCTCTTATGAACGTTGGGGATTGTACAACATAAATGGTGGTCACGAGGAGCACTCCTCTTCACACTTCACCTCATTTAATGCCTACCCAAAGTCACTGCTTGCACACATTGTTTTTCTTGCTCTTCATTGAAGCACTCTTACTCAAATCCAACCCAAAAATATTTGCTTTTTTTTGCATTCGCAATTTGCTCTCAAGTTCTTCAAGGTAAAATTCATCAGGGGTTCTGCTTTCACTAACATCACCTCTTTCGAGTTTTTGCTTTATTGTGTTCTTGCTTGTTGTCGCCATGAAAGGAATGAAGAGATTGTTTTGAAAGAGGAAGGAGGCTGCAAGCTCAAGCCATGGTGGAGACTCAAGTGCACGTCCGTCCTCCATTGCTACACCAAGTCCACGGAGGAGGAGTGTATATGAGGACACTCCGATGGGTGAGAGGAGCAACCTGTGACAACTTCTCCACGATGACGACCTCAACATACAAAGTGAAGTTGAAGATCAAGCACGCAAGCTCCTCCAAGATCGTGAGTTTTATCATATAAAAGCTTATGATCTTGATTTGATCTCCAAAATAGGTACTGAATTGGAATTCTTTTCCATTTGGCGTGCACTAGGACGTGATAATTTTGCTCACATAGAGGAGATAGGTTCACGCCTTCTCTCCATGATATTCTTTTGCATCATTAAAATAGGATTTGATGGTATTTCTTTTAGATTATTTCAAAAAAAAATACAACATCCTATGAAAAGAATTAATTGAAATTCTAGGCTTCGATAAATGTTGTTTGCTAGATTTAGACACTTTGCCTAAGTTTAACAAACAAAGTTTTTGGCATGAATTGACTAGTGAGGTCATATGTAGTGCTCCTAGGAATAGCAACTTGCACAATCCTACTTTACGCTTCATGAATAGATGAGTGGCTATGACTATGTATCCTAGAGGAGATGTTAGTATAGTGCATGATGATGAGCTGAAAATTTTATTTGCCTTGGTTAAAAACATAAAAGTTACTCCAGTTATTGCCATGATGACACAATGGTTAAATTACATTTCAAGAACAAGGCCAATTTAATGCACATCATTGATTACCCGCATTGCTACTAGGGTAGGAGCACTAAAGTATATTTCATTTGAATATATTGAAAATGAACGAGAATTAATTAATGAAGATTATCTAGTGCAAGGACATACCTTTAAGCATGATCATGATGGCTCTTTAATGTTTTATTATCTTGGCTTTGTCAGTAAAATTCGATTACCTAACCCGGATTTTCATTTGTTCGAATGTTGGGGGCTAACCATTGATCTTCTTCCCATCGAGAGAGCCTGAAGCAGTAATGTCGCTCGCAGGGTAACTAGAAGACGTGCAAGGAGAGCGGCAATGCCTACGACAACCTCCACGGTCCATGAGTGCAAAGAGGAAGAGGACCCAATATGTGATGCACCCAGATGGACTCAACTTCAATCGTATGGGACCGAAGGTCCGTTGTGGCGTGGATGGTCGGATGCCGCGTGGCAGCCACCCCTATCCACTTCAAGCTCTAGCAGCATGCTTACAACGTCCACTTGAGGACATCTTTCCTTTTCGGCGCGAAGTCATCATGATGTTGACGGCAATTATAAACAAATTTCACTTTGTCAATATAACTCAATTATGTGAATGAAATATCATTTCTTGCACACATCACCTTTCTATTTAACCTATTTCCTCTTGTCCTTAGAGAAAGTAGTGCATGCAGAGATTCTATGAAGAATTGAAGTGAAACAAGGGGATGGATCCTATAAAATATCATTCCAGCCAATCAAGCACGACATGTGGCACCACATGGATTAAATGGCTTACAAACAAAGTATCTGAGGCTATCCAACGATGTAGCACCAACATCAGTCAATGGGACCTACCTAGCGGAGACCTGGAGGAAGCACACCGCAAGAGGAGCCAAGACCAGGTCGGCCGACCCCCCTAGACGGCCGACTAGGTCCTGGCGCCAAACATAGTCAAATATCACATGTTGCCTCCTCCCAGCTTGAAGAGTTCGTGGGTGATTGATTCGCATGCTTAACCAACCCTTCTCCAAGCTATAAATAGGACCCCTTACCCCTCACTTCAACACACACCACTTGAGTATTCATCGATTGTATCCACTACTCTCCATAGGTTTAGAGGAGTATAGGCTGTAGAGAGGAGAGTCTTTAGTCCATAGTCCAAGTAGGAGAGGAGTAGAAGGAGTCTCTTCCCAATTTCTAATTGGGAGAGGTATGGCTCTTATATTCCTATTTGTATTTGTGACTTAACTCTTAATATAGATGTTATCTTTAGTCTTCCATTGTTCATATACTTGGATGAAGCATTTCTCGTTTGATTGTGGATTCCATGTATGTGGTAGGAGTAGTATTTATGATTATCTATAACATTGTCATTTTATCATCATAAACACTACAAACCCCCACTATAGTCTAATTGGCCATGATATGATTATGTTAATATGAATCACTTATGCTATGAATTAACAATAGTTCAATGATGATTTAGTTCATTTCCTTAGGTTGGCTTGTGCCTAGGATCTTAAGGTAATTAGTTAATATGCTAGCATGGTGCTAGGATAGAGAGTAGTACTGAATGTCTCGTAGACCCACAGATTGAAGAGGTAGCCACTAGGTAGTGAGAGCCCTATCTGTCCTTTGTAATCCTCCACATTCGGCTATGCCACAGGCTCTTGGCGGGAGTCATCCTAGTATTGCTAGGGGTAAACCCGTGCCCGATGTGTTAATGCACTTAGCATGAGAATTCATAATTTACATGGTCATTATTAACTATCTTAGGCTATGTATATGTACATTAGAAGCATCGTATGAGTCTCTACCTAACCCTTTGCCTAGTCCCTCTTTAACTCATTATCCTCTTAGGATAGAGTGCTCTTGTGTGTGTCACACTACCTCCAATATCATTTATCCATCCTTGCTAGAACCCTACCTAGGCCAACCTATCCTCTCCACTTGTTGATTGTTTTACTTCCATCTAGACTTCCTCTCGAAGAATATAAATGACACCCTTTGGGAATACTCTTAGAAAGGAAATGCTATATCGATAGTTTCCGTGCACTTGCGGATTTATATGTATAATCTAAAATCTATTAACAAGCATTCCTGGCACAACTGCTAGAAATGAATTGTTAGTAGTGTGTAGGAACCGTCAGCACATGACTATAGCCAAGGAATGGCAAATCTCACTAGACGTATGGAAGACCTTGAAGTGAGCACGGGAGACATGTACAACACTCTCCAAGAGCATGTGCACGGTACCAAAGATTGGAAACACACACGGACGCTCAGTTCACAACCTTCAACACCCCACTACAATAACAACAAGACGATCTCGCAGCATACTTCCGTCATAAAGGGGTCAACCCTTATCAAGGCGGTAATTGAAGAACAAGCTTGGGGAGGATCCACACTTGAGGTAAATTGTATCATATTGCATTTTTTCCATTCATCCACCATTTACCTTGCATATAAAAAAACACCGAAAAAAAGTAGAGTACATTTGCTTTCAAATAAAATAAAAGTTGTGCGATAAGAATGGTTTAGAATTCACATAGATGAAATGATGAATAGTTGCTCTGTTTTAATTTTTCTAAGTCCCTAGTTTACAACTTACTACTCTCCAAAATATTGCTTTCATTGGCCAAAATTACTTTTGCCTTTATTTTGAAATTGTGGGTAGCCAAAGCTTAATCCAATTCTAAGCTGCTGTCAGATATGATATAGTGATAGGGCTGCTATTCCTAGTATGGAAGTGAAACTTAGATTTCCGGAGAAATTCTAAAATGATTTAAGTTACTCCGTTTGATTGGAAATACCTACCAAAGCCATATGATATTTTTACATTGATAAATCTTATGCATATGTTGTTTGTCTTCACATTGATCGTAGTCAAACTAGTATAGACCTATGTGAGAATTAACTCATTTCTTTTTGAATTCAAGACTTTTCTTGCACATGCTATACTTCTACAGTAGAAGTAAGAAAAAATCCATGATACTATAATTCCACAATAAAAAGAGAAACTCTATACCCTTCATGCTTAGTACCCTCTCCAAGTTTATTGCATAAAGGGGGAGTAGAAGACAAGGCTACAAGAAAGAAAAAGAAAAAACATGCTTACATCATAAGCATGAGAAAAATAAAGAGAAGAAAATAAAGTAGCCATATTTCATCCTTGCAAAATAAGAGAGTCTACATAAATAGGAGTCATCTCATACATCCACATCCACTCCATCACACATGCACACGTCTTGAATAAATAGTTTTGAATTGATTTCTCCTAAGGCTTGCTGTTTTGACTTAGCAATATTATGTGTTGCAAATATGTCTACTATATTCCCTACCAAGCTCCACATACAAGCCTTATTTAGTGGTAGGATGAGTATATGAAAAATGCCTTGGTGAGGAAATATTTCCACTATACACAATGGAGTGATTGAGAGAATCAATTTGAGGTACTTAAGCAACCACCCATGAATAGGAGAAGGCATAAGCCCCATTATGACTTAAGATGGGTGAAATACCATGCCAATCTTTGCAACAATAGGTAGAGTATTTTGTTGTGCACATAGTACTTTTGAAAAATAGAACATTGTAGCAACTCCTGATCATCAACCTAAAGTCTTTACTTTGCTCAGGACGAGCAAAGGATAAGCTTGGAGAAGTTTGTTGCCGGCTGTTATATACCGATTTCACCCATCAATATAACTCAATTATGTGATGGAAATATTATTTCTTGCACACATCACCTTTTTATTTAACCTATTTCCACTTGTCCTAAGAGAAGTAGTGCATGATGGCATTTTTTGCAGGAAATGAGGTAAAATAGGGAGAGCAATCCTATAAAATATCATCCCAGCCAATCAAGCACCGACATGTGGCATCACATAGATCAAATGGCCCACAACCAGAAGTATCCGAGGCCATCCATGATCAGTTAAAACACATCAGAAACTTAGTCCAAAAGTACTAAGCAAATCTTCCCATAAGTGTAAAGCAAGTTTGAAAATTGCGAATGAAAAATATAGCAGCTACATGATTATTTCAGCACAAAGAATGTTCGAATGGTCCGCTATGCATCATACAAGAAAAGTTCGGATATTCCAGAATACAAAACACGTGCAGCTCACCTGCAGCGAAAGTTCGGACAGTGCAAAGTGTGTTTCTCAAGTATATTTAAAACTTTGCATGTAAACCTACACGTTTAACATAATTGCCAATGTATTCAGCACATAGGTCTCACAATCTCCCCCTTGATGAATGCATTGGCTACACCACTTAAAATCCGAACATTGGCTTATTCATATGAAAGGTTTCAAAAACAATTTTCTCCCCCTTTTGAAAATCAAATGAGAAATAAATTTCAAAATCAAATATTTCTCCCCTATACATATTTCCCTCCTTTTGAAAATGTATTCAGAAAGGTTCAAAAGTGAAATTTCAATAGTTATGAGCATATTATAACATATACATATAAAACAAAGCTCATCCAAATCATACTATCAAGTAACTTACCCTATCACGTCAATAAGATACATAAAGTAGTGTAAGACATGCCAGAGATCAAGTGAATTTTCAATTTAAGCAAGTCATGATCTCACAAACTTAACTACTTCAAGACGTGAAAGAATGACACTTGTTGCTGCATTTTTCTTTTTTCTTTTAAGGAACAAAATTCATCTTATGACATTTGCAAGAGATTATATGCCACAGCAGCCTTATTCTAACCAACCAAGCCAAGCCTATGTCATTTGACAATCAGAAGCTTAAGGACATGGTTTAGTCATACACAACTTGTTCCAAGTTCATATCTAAGTGCAATGATAAGCTATCTCAAAAGACGAAGTGCGATGCATTAATATTCTCTTGATCTTTTCTCATTTTTTATTTGATCATAAAAGCTCAACATGTGAATAGTTGATTGATTAATTTTTCATTATTAAAAGCACTTGTGGGCATGCAATAAGTTCAAAACAGCAAGTACGTTCGATCATGACCATATTTAGTGTAAGTAATTATTCTAATTACTAGTCATGGCAAAAACTACAACATGTATAACACGAGTAATGTAGTAAGAACTTTCAGTATGTAAACGACATTACAAAGTCATATATGTATGAAATACTTATGGTCATATTATTTTAAATTCAGATCACACATAGACTTTTTGAGTTTAACCCCCCCTCCCAATTTAAGCCATGAGGATGCATAACCCCTATTTCACTACGAATGAAACAAAAAGAGTGAAATCCAAAGGTTTTGTAAAAATGTCAGTCAATTGTTGTTCGGTATCTACATAGTGAAGCACAATGTTTCCTTTTTCAACATTATTATCAAAGAGAAAGTGATACCTATTGTCAACATGATTTGTTCTATAATGTTGCATGTGTTTTTTAGCAATGCAAATGGCACCAGTGTTATCACAAAATAGCGGAACACTATCTAGATCAACCCCATAGTCCTAACGTGTTTGAATAATCCAAAGTATTTGTGAGCAAGCGCTAGCAGCAACTACATATTAAGATTCAACCGTGGATTGTGCAACTGAATTTTGTTTGCTAGAGGACCAAACAATAAGTGAATTACCAAGAAAATGACAAGCACCCAAAGTACTTTTCCTATCAATTCTACAACCCCCAAAATCAGCATCCAAAAAAGCTTTCAAAGTAACGGTTGAGGAAGAAGGAAGAAAATGCAAAATTATTGAGTTCCATGTAAGTACCTGAGAATCCTTTTGATAGCTTGACGATGTGAAGCACGTGCAGAAGCTTGAAATCGTGCACAAAGACATATGTTGAATTGTAGGTCCGGTCTTGACGTCGTGAGGTACAAAAGTGACCCGATGATGCTTATATATTCTTTTTGATCCATGGGTTCACCATCTTCATCATGTTCAAGTGTCATTGTTGTACCCATTGGTGCCGAAGAGACTTTCTTTTGTCCATGTTGAAGTGCTTAAGAAGGTCTCTTGTATACTTCGTTTGATGCACAAAGTATCCTCCTTGGTTTGCTTTATTTGCGGCCCCAAAAAGTACGTGAGGTCTCCCATCATACTCATCTCTAATTCTAATCTCATCATACCTGAAAACTTGGACACAAGATCACGAGAAGCACAACCAAAGATAATATCATCCACATACACTTGAATGAATAATGAGTAATTGTCATGCTTAAGCACAAAAAAAGTTTTATCAACCTTGCCCATGGTAAAACCCTTGTCAAGTAAGAATGTTTTTAACATATAACATCATGATCTAGGGGCTTGTTTGAGATCGTACAAGGCTTTGGACAATTTGTAGACATGACTAGGAAAATGTGGACTTTCAAAACCCAGTGGTTGCTAGACATAAACCTCTTCATCTATGTAGCCATTAACAAAAGCACTTTTATGATCCAATTGATATAACTTGAAATGTTTAGATGCAGCAAAAGCTAACAAAATTCTTATGGCTTCTAATCTAGCAACAGGAGTAAAAGTTTCATCAAAATCTAGACCTTCAACTTGTGTGAAACCTTGAGCAACCAACCTAGCCTTATTCCTAACCACAACCCCATCCTCACTTTGTTTAGTTTTAAACACCCATTTAGTTCCAATTAAAGTGTGACCTTGAGGTGGAGGTGCAAGTTTCCAAACATTATTTCTTTCAAAATTTTCTAACTCCTCTTGCATGCCAATAATCCAAGATTCATTAGGAAGTGTGTGTGGTATGTCTTTGGGGTCAAAAAAGCAACAAAAGCAGAATAAGCGTGAGAGTTTGGATCGCAAAACCTAGACCGTGTAACTCGTTCGTGCAAGCTCTCAATGATTTGTTGTGGAGGATGACTTTTGAGAATGTGGAGGGGCAGAAGCTCCTTCTTCTTCATGTTCATCACAGATTGAAGAACTTGTAGCTTGAGGACGATCTGTACCAGCTGCAGTAGTTGTTGGTGCTGGTAGTGGTGCAAAATCAGTAGCGTGCTCAACATCATTTGCTTCTGAATTTTTGGGCAACAGCACCACTAATTTGTGTTCTTCGATGAGAATACTCTCCCCTACGGATATGGATCTGGATCTGTAATATTAGAGCTAGTACCTAGGCAAGCTTCATCAAAAGTAACCTCACAAGTCTCCACAATTTTGTTAGTGTCAAGTAAAAGCACACGGTAGCCTCTAGTAAAAGGGTTAACCAAGAAACATGCCATCAACAGATCTAGGTTCAAATTTATCAAGATTACCATGTTTCTTAATGAAGCATTTGTAGCCAAAGACCGAATACTGTGTGACACTAGGCCTATGTCCAAATTGAAGTTTATATGGTGTTTTTCCTAGCTTAGCACACAAGAAAACATGATTTGGAACATAACAAGCAGTGGCAATTGCATCAATTCAAAATTTCCTAGGAGTTTGATATTCATCAAGCATAGTCCTAGCCATCTCAACTAAGGTTCTGTTCTTTCTCTCTACGACACCATTTTGTTGAGGTACATAGGGTGAAGAAAATTGATGATCTATTCCATTTTCAGCACAAATGTGATTAAACGATTGATTTTTAAATTCGGTTCTGTTATGACTTCTAATTGTTTTTAAAAATATTGGGTGATCAATTGACAATATAAGAAATAAAGTTCTAAAGTGACTAAAAGCTTCATTCTTAGATGCCATAAAGTAAACCCAAGAATATCTAGAATAATCATCCACAATCACAAGAACATACCATTTGCCTCCAAAAGATTGAACACATGAATGACCTATGGTGTCAAGGTGCAAAAGTTGACCCAGTCCAGTTGTCATGGTCATTGTGAGAGGAGCATGTGAACCTGCAACCATCTTAGCATGTCTACAAGGAGAGCACGCAATTTCTTTGTATCCTGTAAGCTTAGGCAACCCACGTATGCGATCAAGAGCACTAACACGTATGAGACGATCAAAGCCTACGTGACCAAGTCTATGATGCCAATAATATAAGTCTTTCAAATCATTAGCAACTAGACATCTATGCTTAGAAGATGACATATCAAAATCAGCTTTAAAAACTCTTCCAAACCAAGACATGTTAAAAATGAGCTCACTATTTGAATCTACAACCTTGTAGCAATTTTTAGTGAAAATAATTTCTAGATTTTCATCTAGCAGTTGTGAAATAGAAAGCAAGTTGTATTTCAATTTTTTAACAAGTGCCACATCCTTCAAAGTATAGTGACTATTTATTCTAACCAAACCCTTAGCAATTGTAGGAGTTGAAGAATTATCAGAAAAAGTAACATTCTCTACACGTGGCACAAAAGAGAGAGAGGAGAACCAATCTTTGTTACTGATCATGTCGCGCGACCAACCTGAATCCACAATCCAAAAGTTATCCTTCCTCATGCGGGTAACCTACATAGAAGGACAACACATCGATGACTCAATATTGGGGTTAGATAAAAGATATCTAGATACCCAGTACTGAGTCACATGGTGTCCAGCAGGAATAACACGAGAAAGCTGAGATAAAACAACAGGTTTATGAGCAAAGGTTTGAGGATTTTTGTACCCAACTACTGATCTACGAGGTGTAACATGTGTAGCACTAAAACAGTAGATTTGGGAGCAAACTTTGCATGTTTTTGACTCATAACAGCATGTTGCATGTTTCTAACATTCTGTAACACCCTCATTTTCATCCATCATGCATTGCATACATTCTAATACATGTTTAATATTATTCCACATAAAAGAAATAAGTTTAAAATGAATTTAGAGTAAAACCGCACTTAAGAATTTTGGGAAGTGCGGACTAGTCCGTTTTTCGTGCGGACTAGTCTAGTTTCTCTTTGACCTTCGTCGGACTTGTCCGTTTTGCTACGGACTAGTCTGTTTTTCTCTCTAAACACTTTTGGACTTGTCCGGTGCATTGCAGACTAATCCGGTGTACCGAATCCTTGAAAAATTTGCTAAGTCTCTGGACTTGTTCAGACTAGTCCGGTATTCCAGCGAACTTGTCTATTTTTCCTCCAACTAAAATTAGTCTTGTCCGATTTTGGCCAGACTTGTCTGATTTTCCTCTGACCAAGTTCAGACTTGTCCGATATAGTCCGGACTTGTCCGTTTTCGCCTCTGTCAATCTTCGGACTAGTCCGGACTTTTATGGACATGTCCGATAAATCGTGACCCAGAGTTGATCCTCTATTTCGCGAATTGTTTTTGGGTTTTACTTTATGTGGACCTAAGGACGTCATGTCTATCTCTTTCTGGAGTCCGTGTAGGACCCCACACCGGCCTCAACCCTACTTAAACTCGAATTCATCGAAACCCTAGTCTCCGCCTCTATATAAACAACCCCACCCCCTCACTTTGCATCCTTTTGCCTTAATTGAAGTCCACCCAAACCCTAGTTCGTTGAGAGCCACCACCGAGGAGGGATAAGGAGATCATGTGCAAGAAGAATAAGAGGAGGAAACAAAAGAGGATCAAGATCTCCATCAAGTTTCGTTCTCCATCACCAATTCACCTCCAAGTTATTCATCAACCCTAGATCTTCAAGATCCAAGTGTTGTCTCAAAAACTCTTGATTCATTGGAGCTCTAAACACCTAGTATACCTTCTACTCTCTATTCCTCACGTGAATTCAACCCCGTTTCTTCAAATTCACGTCGATCTAGAAAACCCTAGTTTGCTGTTCCTGCGAAGGGTTGACTAGTCCAACCCCCTGCAGACTTGTTCGATTTTGCAATCTATTTTCTGTTGAATTAAATATAAATTGTTTCAAATCAATTCCAAACCTGTTCAAACTAGTTATTAAATATCATTAACAAATCATTAACTAGTTTTGCTTTGCATTTGGATTAATCATGTATGTCATGACATATTGAGTAATATTTGTGCACTCTCTGATTGTAATTCTTGTCTTTTATGTTTATTGCGCGGATTAGATGGATTTGCGCTAGAGAGAGCTGCGAGGATCTTCAGCACCAAGAGTTTGAAGTCTTTGATACAAACCAAGCTCATGAGCAAGGCAAGTGTCCTTGAACATATTGATCCAATTTCTAAAATAAATGTTTTGGTTTCAAAACTGCATGCTTGTGTCAATTGGATGGGAATCCTATGATAGGAAGTTTACTAGATTTGTTTAACCACCCTTGTCACCTGGAATATATGGTAGAGAGTTGGGAAGGGCTTGTTACCTTTTTGCTTCACTTAATTAATTGAGATTGGAAAACAACATTACACATATAATTATGCATTAATGAGATTATGGTTAATATGAACTGGTTAATATGATATGGTAATGGGTGATCGAAGCAAGCCTGGTATGTGGATGGTTTGGATGTTATGGTGGTTTGCTTGCTTTAGATCTTAGGACCGGTTCATGCGAGAATAAGCCAGGACAACAGTGCCACCACGAGGCAAAGTATGAGTGCAGCGTAGCTGATTAATTAGGCTATTGCTAGTATTGAATGGATTATTTGGCGCACCGGGGAAGGGGAGTTGGATTGGGTTTGGATATGGTTGGCGGGACTCCCTGGGATCCGAATGGCACAAGAGGGAGCCCTTGTTTTAAGATGTGCTCAGTTGGAGACATCGCCACTGGTGAAGGCTCAGTGGGTCCATACATGCTAGTAGTTCCTTTGTAAAGGCTATTTTTTGATCGCTTAGCCATACACCAAAGGAAGTGTAATTGGCATAAGAGAGGTTCTTTAGTCACTGACGGGTGATAAAATCACAAACACGTCGGTAAAGTGGTACAACTCTGCAGAGTCATTAAAACTATCATGATAGCCGTGCTCCCGGTTATGAGCACCTAGATGACCTACATGATTAGAGGAAACTTGGGGTTTGGTTATGGTTTGGTAATGATTATGGTTGATAATATGGTTATGGCTGGTTATGGATTAAATTTTGGTATTGAATATGGTTAAAGGTAACGGTAAAATCTGGAATATGGATGATGGTAATGAAATATGGACTGATATTATGATAACTACATGGTTTATGATGGGTTTACTTCACATACGTACAATATACTTCTTTTCAAATATTTTAATGTAATTTTCAGCACTTAGCCTTTATTATATTCGACATTTGAATCAGCTACATGTCATACTTTCCACACTTGCTGAGTACGACATGTACTCACCCTTGCAATTCTCTCACCAACAGTTGCAGGTCAGGATTGGGAGTATAACGTTGATAATGCGAAGTTCTAGGTCGTATCTGCCGTCAGCTTTACCTGTGGTGTTGATTGAAGCTGCATTATACCCTATTATTCAATAATCTCAGTGATAAGGGTTGAACCCTTGATGACGGAAGTATGCCACGAGATCTGCTTGTTTTTGTTGTAGCATGGAGTTGAAGTTGGTGAAATGAGCGTCCATGTGTTTTTGCCAATCTTGGGTACCTTGGACATGTTCTTGGAGAGTGTTGTAGATGTCTCCCGTCCTCACTTCAAGATCTCCAATATGTCTAGTGAGATCCATCATGCCTTGGCTATAGTCATGATGACTTTTAGCCAAAAAGGAATGATGTCCTCTCATGGACGTTGGAGGAAAACTACTAGAGCTTGAAGTGGATAGGGGTGGCTCCCATGTGGTACTCGGCCATCCATGCCAAGATGGTCCTTCAGTCTCATACGATGGAGGTTGAGTCTATCTGGTTGCATGACCCGTTGGATCCTCTTTCTCTTCGTACTCATGGACCGTGGAGATTGTTGGTGGCATGGTCGTGACCACTCTCCTTGCACGACTTCTAGTTACCCTGCCAAAGGCATTACTTCTTCGAGCTTCCTCGACGGGAAGAAGATCAATGGTAAGTCTCCGGCATTTATACAAATGAAAACCGGGTTAGGTAACGAATTTCATTGACAAAGCAAGGATAATAGAATACTAAGGAGCCATCATGATCATGCTTAAGGGTATGTCCTTTCACTAGATAATCTTCATTAATTAATTCTCGTTTGGTTTCAATATATTCAAATGAAGTATATTCTAGTGCTCCTACCCTAGTAGCAATGCAGGTAATCAATGAAGTGCATACAATTGGCCCCATCCTTGAAATGTAATCTAACCATTGTGTCATCATGGCAATAACTAGAGCAACTTTTATCTTTTTAACCATGGCAAATACAATTTTCAGCTCATCATCACGCATTACTCTAACATCACTAGGGAACATAGTCATAGCCACCCATCTATGCATGACGCGTAAAGTAAGATTGTGCAAGTGGCTATTCCTAGGAGCACTACATCTGGCCTCACTAGTCAATTCATGCCAAAAACATTGTTTGTTAAACATAGGCATAGTGTCTAAATCTAGCAAACAACATTTATGGGATCCTAGAATTTCACTTAATTCTTGCCATAGGATGTTGTATTCTTTTCGAAATAATCCAAAAGTAATACCATCAAATCCTATTTTGAGGGTGCAAAGGAATTGTATAGTGAGAAGGCGTGAACCTTTCTCCTCTATGTGAGCAAAATCTTGCCATCCTAATGCACGCCAAATGGAAAAGAATTCGGAATCCATACCTATTACGGAGATCAAATCTGGATCATAATCTTTAGTGTGATAAAACTCACGATCTTGGAGGAGCTTGCGTGCTTGGTCTTCAACTTCGCTTTGTATGTCGAGGTCATTATCATGGAGAAGTTGTTGTGGGTTGCTCCTCTCACCCATAAGAGTTTCTTCACACACACTCCTCCTCCATGGACTTGGTGTAGCAACGGAGAAGGGAGGTGCACTAGAGTCTCCACCATGACTTGAGCTTGTAGCATCCTTCCTCTTTCCAAACAACCTGTTCATTCCTTTCATGGCTACAACAAGAAAGAACACAACAAGGTGAAAAACTCAAAAAGAAGTGATGTTAGTGAAAACAAAACCCTCAACGGATGTCCCTTGAAGAACTTTGGATCAAATTACAAATGCAAACGAAAGGAAATATTTTTGAGTTGGATTTGAGCAAGAGTGCTTCAATGAAGATCAAGAAAAACAATGTCAGCAAAAGAGTGACTTGGGGAGGTGTAATATGAGGTGAAGTGTGAAGAGGAGTGCTCCTCACGGTATAGTGTATAATCCCCAATGGTCATAAGAGGCTCAAATGTAGCCGTTGGAGGAGATAGAGCCAAATTAGCTCTTTCCAATATCAGCCGCACAGGGGGGTTGGTCGCACTGAAATGTGGGCCCCCTGTTCCCTCGTTTGGCAAGTGGCTTCCCAACGGCTACAAAATTAGCACGTTGGTGAAATGGCACATTTGCAGCTCAGAAGAATTGTTTTTTGAATAAAACACTTTTTTTAAAACCAACAATTTTCTTTTTTGTTTAAAATAAAGAATTAAAAATGATGGTTGAGAATATAAAATTCTCAACTTGCTAAGAAAAACCAAATATGCTGCAGGGAAAATCAACTAAATGGAAAAACCGAATGAAGAGAAAAGCAAAATCAAAGAAAAGTTAACTACCAATTTTCCTATTGGCTAGGTCTCACCACAGCTCGATGAGATGAACTTTTCCTCCTTCTTCATTTCTTGACATCCGGACCCGGAGGGATGGGCTCGGATGGCTTGTCTTGCTTCTTCCGCCATTTCTTCTTTGGTGGCTTGGTGGACTTGGGCCTTTGGGGAGGACCAAACTTCTCCATCTTTTTGGGGTGTCGGCGTGGACGATAGGACGGGTTCTCCACATAGATCAATTCCCTCATGAATGCAATGAGCGGATCCACCTCTGGAGGTGTGACTTTGACCTCTTGAATGTGTTTAACATTCGACCCATACTTGATGCTCCTTGCCATTGATATGGAAGTGGATTTCTCTACCTCCCACATCTATGCGAGCCTTTGCGGTGCTAAGAAACAGGCACCCAAGAATGAGCGGCATATCCTTCTTGACATCCATGTCAAGCACCACAAAATCCACGGGTATGAAGTAATTCCGTATTTTCACCAGAACGTTATCAGTGATATCCGCCGAATAGTGGACTGAAGAATCAGCCAGTTGGATCTGCATTGGTGTTGGAGTAAGCTCCGTGAAGTTCAGTTGGTCAAAGACCACCTTGGGCAGCACACTTACACTTGCTCCAAGGTCACAAAGTGCCTTGTCAAATTAGTGATCCCTAATCGAGCAAGATGTTGTAGGAAATTCTTCAGCCAGTTGCCTTCCCGTAGAGAAATCATGTTGACACTTTCCACAGGGGTTCAGGCTGCCCTGGCATCTTGCCATTCTCCACTGGTGGAACATCAGCTGCCAGTTGAATGTTGGACACCATCTTCTCAATAAATCCTTGGCTTTAGGCACCTTTAATGAGAAGAAGACTCCTCCAGCAGAAGCATCCACATGGTCACTGTAACACCCTCATTTTCAATCATGCATTGCATACCTTATTATACATGTTTAACATTAAGCAACATAAAAAGGAACAAGATTAAAATGAATTTAGAACTAATCAGCAATTTAGTTCCATCAGGATGCAGACTTGTCTGGCCTCAACCCCGGACTAGTTCGATATCCCTCTGCTGTTTCAGAAGGTTCAGATTTTCAGAACCCAGACTTATTTGGCACAATGCGCGGACAAGTCCGATTTAGGTTATGATCTTTTTCAGACTTGTCTGACCTATCTACGGACTAGTCTGATCTTTTCAAAATTCCAGTCCAGAAACCCTTTTCTTTTGCAACCATGGACTTGTCTGGCCCCGATCGGACTTGTCCGTTTTCCTTTCTGATCATTATTGGACTTGTCCGGACTCCCACCAGACTTGTCCGTTCAAGCCTTTGTTTTTTATCCGACTTGTCCGTTCCCTAGCGAACTTGTTCTGTGTGCCCGACTCGGATTCAATCTTTTCCTCAACGACATGTTATTGGGTTTTTGCCTTAATTGGGCCAAGAATGTCGTCTCACAATTGCATTAATCATGAATATCATGCCATATTTAGTAATATATGAGCATTTACTGATTGTAATGTTTGTGTTGTATGTTTGTCACGCGGAATAGAAGGTATCACTGTAGAGAGGGCTTTCGAGGACCTCCAACACCAGAACTTCGAAGCTTTCGGTCCTAATCAATCTCAAGAGCAAGGCAAGTGTCCTTGATAATTTTGATTCTATTTTTAAATGTTTTGTTTGCAAAACTGCATGCTTGTGTCAAATTGATAAGAAACCCAAGATAGGTGTTTATAAGACTTGTTTGACCATCCTTGTCGCTTGAAATATTTTGTAGAGAGTCGGGACGGGCATTTTACCTTTTTGCTTCGCTCTAGTTAATTGGGATGGGAAAACAACCAAATGGCTTAACTATGAATTTTGTAGAGAGTCGGGACGGGCATTTTACCTTTTTGCTTCGCTCTAGTTAATTGGGATGGGAAAACAACCAAATGGCTTAACTATGAATTAATGAATTTATGGATGATATAAATTGATGAACGTGATTAATTGGTAATATGGGACTTGGGAGATCTCAACAAGTATTATTTTTGGAATGGGTTGGATGATATGGTGGTTTGCTTGCCTTGGATCTAAGGACTGGTTTATGCGAGAATATGCCAACACAATAGTGTTACCACAAGGCCATGTATTTGTGCCGCTTAGCCAATTAATTAGGTGTATTGCCAGCATTGTTCGAATTATTTGGGGGAGCGGGAAATGGGAGTCGGTTGGGTTTGCAATAGTGGCGGGACAGCCTTGGGATCTGAATGGCAGAAGAGGGGGCCCTTCGTTGGATGTGCCCAGTTGGAGGCATCACCACTGGTGAAACCTCAGTGGGTCTGAATATGCTAGTAGTCCCTTTGTAAAGGTTATTTGGTGATCTATTGGCCATACACCAAAAAAGTGTAATTGACATAAGGGAGGTTTCTTTAGTCACCGATGGGTGATGAAATCACGAACGTGTGGGTAAAGTGGTACAACCTCTGCATTGAAAACTATCATGATATTCGTGCTCCCGGTTATGAGCATCTGGACAACTTCCATGATTAGGGCGAAACTGGGTTTTTCGGATGGTTTGGTATTGGTTATGGTTTGAGTTGTGATAAATGGACCTGGTTGATGATGATGGTAACAATCTGGTGTATGGATGGATAATTGATTATGATTTCATAATATGTTAATTATTTTGGATATGATGGGATTATTTCACATAGATATTGTAGGATGCTTTTCATATGTTTTAAATTACTTTTCAGCAAATAGCCATTATTTATTATCGTTCCTTGTTTAAGCAACATGTCATTATTTTCCCACACTTACTGAGTACGACATGTGCACACCCTTGAAATTCCCCCACCAACAGTTTCAGGTGATGTTTGGGAGTATCCTGAGGATAATGTGGAGTATTAGGTTGTGTGCTGCCATCAAATTGCCTGTGGTCGTGCTTGGAGCCGCGCTATATTCCCTATGCTTAGTTTGCTCAGTTTAGATTATTTTCGCTGCATTAGTTTCAGATTTATTAATAATGATCATTAGAGTCTGTAATTTGAGGATTATTTGAATATTGTAATAAAAGTACTTCTTTAATAATTTGTGCTATGGTAATTTCTGTATATCATTTGTGATGCACTCGTGTATGTATGATGAACGTCGTGGGCACACATATGTGTTCACTTGGTTCATTTTCTGAACCGGGTGTTACAAATTGGTATCAGATCCACAAGTTGACTGTAGGACGCAGCTTAGATAGAATGGACACTTTAGAGGACATAGGAACATTTAGGAATGGTTGGGGTTTGTTTGGTGTGCTGATTGCTATGTAATGTTTGCTTGTGTGCTTAGTTGAGGATTGTGGGATGCTTTAGCGCTTGCCACATCCATATAGGCTTTTATAGGTAGTTGCTTAGCTTCATATCCCTTGATGCATATACTTTGGGACATTTTCTAAATTCTTCAATCTCTTGCTCTCTTCTTTAGATGTCGATGACTCTCAACCAAAGAAATGCCAATGAGGATGAGGAGAACAATTGAGCGCCTCAGAAAAACAATGGACTTGGACCTGGGACTAGCAACCTTGAGCGGTTGTTGGCTATGCAGAATCAACTTATGCAGACCGTGATGCAAACTTTGGGACAACTGCAGGCCAATTCCCAGAATCAGCCCCATATGTCTCCACCACCACCACCACCCTTGTCACCTCATAACAGGTTGGGAGAGTTTATGAGGACTAGGACACACACTTTTGCTCAAGCCAATGATCCTATGGAAGCTGATGACTGGCTAAAATTTGTGGAGAAGAAGCTTGCTATCGTCCAGTGCAATGACAAGGAGAAGGTACTTTTTGCTTCCCATCAACTAGTTGGAGCAGTTACGGATTGGTGGGACTCGCTATGCAATGCCCATGCGAATTAAGAGAGGATCACTTGGACTAAATTCAAGGAGAGCTTCCATTCTCATTATGTGCCTGAAGGTGTCATGATCTTGAAGAGGCAAGAATTTAAGAATCTAAGGCAAGGAAGGTCGAGTGTGAGTGAATACCAAAACAAATTCACTCATTCAAGGTATGCTCAAGAGGATGTCAACCGGGATAGCTGCAAGCAATACTTGTTTATGAGGGGCCAAAACAATGAAACTCAAGTCCAATTGCTCAATTGTGACTATGTAGATTTCTAGAAGCTTGTGGACAAAGCTATTATGGTTGAGAAACAAGGTTCACGAGATGGAGCAAGATGACAAGAGGAAGGCGCCATATCAAGGACAGACACAAGGAAGCAATGTTCGCCCTCGCTTCGCACCACCAAATGCACCATACCACAACCCGTCTGCTCCTGCATATTGTGCTGCTATTCCACTGTGCCCAGCTCAGCAAATGCAGCAACGCCCCACTATGCAAGCACCTTGCCCTGCAATGCCTCATGCGCCCCACGCCAATTTTCTTGCTAATGCTCAAAATCAAGCTCGCCCTAACAGTTCTTCTGTAGTAAGGAAGTTCTATACTTGTGGTGAGGTAGGACACTTTGCATCTCAATATTCTAAGTCAGGCCTTGGTCAAGGGAACAATGCTCCAAGGCAGAACCCAAGACCAAATGGAGGAGCACCACAAGGCAACCGTGGACCGCAGAATTTCGTTCATGGCAAGGTGAACCATGTCTCTACGGAGGAATCCCAACAAGCAGATGACGTGGTGATTGGTATGTTTCTCGCAAACTCCAACCCGGCGACTATGTTATTTGATTATGGAGCATCACATTCATTCATTGTACCAAAGTACGTTGCCAAGTATAATTTGCCTATATCTCATATGAAGTATACCTTGTTGGTTAAATCTCCTGGAGGGGAGATGAGGACGAATATAGTATGTCCAAAAGTAAGCCTTCGAATAAGGGGGTAGGCTTTTTCGCCAACCTTATTGTTTTGGATTCATAAGGACTGGACATAATACTTGGTATGGAGTAGTTAAAGAAGCACCATTGGATAATTCAATGTTCCACAAAGACGGTGAAGTTGACAAATGAGGAAGGGGTCATCATAGAATTTGAAGCATCTCAACACACACAAAAACAGGTGGAGCTGGATTAAATGGACAGTGCAGCAATTGAGGAGATTCTGGTGGTGTGTGAGTCTACGGATGTGTCTCCAGATAAGTTGTCAGGTATGCCACCTGATCATGACATAGAGTTTGTTATTGATTTAATACATGGAACTGCACCTGTAGCTCATAGGCCATATAGGATGCCTCCCATGGAGTTAGCAGAGCTCAAGATGCAAATTCAAGAGCAGCTAGAGAAGGATTTCATTCGCCCAAGCTCTTCACCTTGGGGAGCTATGACACCCGGTTCTGAAAAACGAACCATGTGCAGTGTATGTGTGCCCAGGATGTTGCTTCACACATACGCATTAACACCACAAACGGTAAACAGAAATAACTGTGTCACAAATAAAATAAATACCTTGATTCTATTGCAGCGGTAAATAATCTAGCGTAGGCGACTCCAACTCCACAAACAATCGCCGGCGGTATGCAACCTAGTACTCCACTTGATCCTCAGAGTACTCCCAAGTATTTCGTGTAGCTGTTGGTGGGAGAATTGCAAGGGTTAGTAGGTGTCATACTCAGCAAGTGTGGGAAAGTATGACATGTAGTTAAAAACAAGGATGATATTAAATGGCTAATTGCATAAAAGTACATTTCATAAACTTGTAAAAGCAGCCTAAGATGTCTATGTGAGTTTAAATCCCATCATATCCCAAGTAATTATCATAATTCATGTCCAACATTCTCATTTACCATCATACCTCATCTATAATCATCCAATAATTAATATCATAACCATAAGCCAATTTCATAACTTCTCATAACCATCCATACTCATATGCCACAACCAATCCCATACTGAACCATCCCAAAACCTAAATCCAATTGTAAGCATGTAGGTCATCCAGGTGCTTGCGACCGGGAGCATGACTATCATGATAGTTTTACACTCTGCAGAGGTTGTACCACTTTACCCACATGTTCGTGATTTCATCACCTTTCGATGACTAAGAACCTCTATGATGCTCTGTCACACTTCCGTTGGTGTGCGGCCAAGAGATCACAAAATAGCCTTTCAAAATGGACTACTAGTATGTATGGGCCCACTAAGGTTTTACCGGCAGGCTTGAATCTCCATTCTCCCACCCACAGGCCCCCTCATGTGCCATGCAGATCCCATAGTAGTCCTACTCCACTTCCATTACCCACACCATCCAATGGTCCATACAATATTAGCAGCACACCTAATTACAGCTATGTTGCATCCATACTTGGCCTTGTGGTGGCACTGTTGTCCTGGCATATTCTCGCGTGAACCGGTCCTTAGATCTAAGGCAAGCAAACCACCATCTCATCCAACCCATCCAAAAAATCATGCTTGCTCAGATCACCCAAGTCCCATATCACAAATGATTTATCATTATTCCATCTTCATTAATTTACATGATTAGAGTTGTTAAGCAAGTTTATTTTGTTTTCCATAACCCCGTAAAGCGATTCGACTCAAAATAGAAACACCCATACCCGACTCATCATGTACCTGGCGACAAGGGATGGCATACAATACTAGTAAACTTCTACCATGGGTTTCCCATCAAGTTGACAGAAGCATGCAGTTTCGCCAACAAAATATTTAAACATAGGATCAATATGGTCAAGGACACTTGCCTAATATTCCACAATATGATGGTCAAGCAAATCAAAGTCTTGTACACGAAGATCCTCACATATTCGCTTCTCGATCGCAACCACTTGAGCGTACCCATCTACTCACAATCAACCACATACACAAGCAAACATACACAATAATTACATTGCAATCAACACTAACAAATATGCAATGACATGAATGCATTTGAATAATTTATTATGATGATTAATAATTTATTACATGCGTTTCATATTTATTACAAATTATTTAAGTAAGTTTTTGGATTAACCACTATTACTCAGAATTGAAATAATTATCATAAATAATAATTAGGTTGAAAATATCATAAAATACTTCCTATAATTTATTCTGAATTTTCTACGGCTTTAAATAATTTTCCTTAATGATTTACTATTTATTTGAGCAAATTTAGAAGTAATTGGAATTTTTTAGAGGTAAAATAATTACTTCAGAACATTAAATATGCTGAAAATATAATTAATAACTCACTAGAATTTATTCTAATTTTTTAGGAATTGTTATGGAATTAATTTGATACTTTATGAATTAACTAGGCTTTAACCTTATTTATTAAATCTGAAAAACAGATTAAAAGATATTGAAAATATATGTTTTGTCAAATCTAAAATAACATATTGATCTTGTATGATTTAATCTAACTTGTGAGTTCCATATGATTTAAGATGATCTGGGATGATTAACGACTGCACAAAATAAAATACGTCCCCCACATGTTTCAGTTCAAATATTAAAATAGTTGTCTAGATCTAAATCGTAATACCTACCGTGTGCGCATCTAGACTGGTCATGGAATGGCGGGATGACATGTGTCTCTGGGATCTAGAGTTTCGTTGATGAAGATGACGGCAGTCTGACGTAGATGAAGAGGATGAAGGCATGACGTAGATGAAATGGATGGCGAAGCGATCCTCTAGCAGCACGACAACGGTGGCGCAATGATCTCTGACGGACGGTGGCTCCTTCCTTTCCTTCCTCTTCCGTCCTTCTCTTCTTTTTTTTCCCAGTGCCGGTGTGGGTGCTGCAACTCATGGGGAAACAGGGCGTTCATGTTTTTTTTCTTTCTCATGGGAGGGCATACGGGAGGAGGCCTCGCTCCTTTTATAGGACCGCAGCCAGAAGTGCCGAGACTTGAAGTCTCGATGCGGGAGTAGTGTCCTTGGTGGACTCGGTTGATGGCCTGCGCCATTTTTTTTATGGCAGTGCGGTCAGGCTTTCCAATGAAGAGAAGTCCCGATACCTGGCTTGGTGGTCGAGAACATGGGGGTGGAAGGGAGCTTCTCCCAAAAACTTCCAGAAAGTTCCGGAAATTCTATTTTTTTTAATAGATTATTTATAGATTTGTTTTATATATTTTTTCTTTTATTTCCCTATTAATTGTTATATATATTCTTTATTTATTATTTATTTATTTAGTTATATTTATATATTCTTTTATTATTTTTTGTTATATATTTTTTCTATTTCTTATATATATTCCTTTCATATTTATTACTTTTATTATATATATATATATATCCCAGTTTTTTTAATATATTCATCTTCTTCTATAATTTTTTTATAATTACTTTTCTATTGTATAATTTTCTAATTTGATTTCAATATATCTAGTTACTTAGTCTATGCCTAAATGTGAACACATATGCATAGACGTTTTAGTTTGTTTAGTAATAATTATTATTTCTTCTTCTATATTAACTTTTCCTTTTCTTTTATTTCTTTTCATTCATATTTGTCATGCCACTTTATTTACTTTTAATGTATTTGTTTTGGTAAATAGATTTTAATATCTAAGGATGAATGCAGATGCAAGATGAGAAGCATATATTTTATATTTTTTTATAAAAACAATTTCTTCCTATTATTAATTTGTAAATTCTTATTTCAATTTTTTATGTGCCAAAACTCGAAAATCATGGTGTTACAATTCTACCTCCCTTAACATGAATCTCACTGTCGAGATTCGAGTGGATCGGAGATGAGATTTTGAAATAAAACTGTAGATTCTTATTTAGATTTGATTTAGCCAAATTTTAAAATTAGGGGATTTTACAGGAGCTCTAGTGCTTTTCGTGGATAAGAAGGATGGATCATAAAGGATATGTGTGGATTATCGGGCTCTTAATGAGGTGACAAATAAGAACAAGTACATGTTGCCCCGCATAGAAGATTTGTTTGATCAAATGAAGGGTGCCTGTGTTTTCTCCAAAATCGACTTGAGGTCAAGTTATTTCCAAATGAAGATAAGGTCGTCAGACATACTAAAAATAGCTTTTCGAACACGATATGGATCTTATGATTACATTGTTATGTCTTTTGGATTGACGAATGCACCTGCATACTTTATGTACCTCATAAATAAGATTTGCATGTACTTGGATAAATTCGTTGTGGTGTTCATTGATGACATTATGATCTACTCGAGAAGCGAGGAGGAACATGAGTAGCATTTGAGGCTCACATTTCAGAAATTGAGGGAGCACCAATTATATGTCAAATTCAGCAAGTGCCAATTTTGTTTAAGAGAAGAGTCATTTTTGGTACATATCATCTCTAGAGGAGGAGTATCGGTTGACCCAGGAAAATATAGGGATGTCCTAAAATGGAAACCGCCCAGAATGTGAAGGAAATTAGGAGATTTCTCGGAATGGCTGGATATTACCATCGGTTCATCAAGGATTTCTCCAAAATAGCCAAGTCAATGACTGAATTATTAATAAAGGGAAAAGCATTCAATGGACTCAAGCTTGTCAAAAAAGTTTTGAGGAGCTAAATAAGAGCTTAACAACCGCAGCGGACTTGGTTTTGCCTGATGTGAGCAATAGTTTCGATATTTATTATGATGCATCAAGACAATGACTTGGATGTGTGTTCATGCAAGAAGGCCAAGTGGTAGCTTATGCATCGAGGAAATTGAAGAAACATGAGCAGAATTATCCTACCCATGATCTTGAACTTGCAGCCGTGGTGCATGCCTTGAAGATATGGAGGCACTACATTCTTAGTCATAGGTGTGAGATTTACACGGATCACAAGAGTCTCAAGTACATTTTCATACAAACAGACCTAAATCTGAGGCAACAAAGATGCACTACAAGGATTTCGCCCTGTTGCAACGATTGTACTGCAACAAATACTAAATCATTACAGTAAGCTTGGTCTTTTGCCACGATTCACTAGTTCGTGGCATTAGCATCTATCACCACAAAACATGATCGTTGCATTAGGATTTGTTGCCATAATTCACTAATTCGTGGCATTAGCATCTATCGCGATAGAACATGATCGTTGCATTAGGATATGTTTCCATGATTCCCCAGTTCGTGGCGTTAGGATCTATCGCAACAGAACACAATCGTTGCATTAGGAACTTTTGCCACGATTCCCTAGTTTGTGGCATTAGGATCTATCACCACAGAACACAATCGTTGCATTAGGAACTTTTGACACGATTCACGAGTTCGTGGCATTAGGATATATCGCTACATAACACAATCGTTGCATTAGGAACTTTTGCCACGATTCACCAGTTCGTGGCATTAGGATCTATTGCCATAGGACACAAACATTGCATTAGGAACTTTTGCCATGATTCACCAGTTTCTGGTGTTAGGATCTATCGTCATGGAACACAATCGTTGCATTAGGAACTTTTGCAACGATTCACCAGTTCATGGCGTTAGGATCTATCACCATGAAACATAATCGTTGCATTACGAACTTTTGATATGATTCACCAGTTCGTGGTGTTAGGATCTATCGCCACGGAACACAATCGTTGCATTAGAAACTTTTGCCACGATTCACCAGTTCGTGGCATTAGGATCTATCGCCACGGAACACAATCGTTGCATTAGGAACTTTTGCCACGATTCACCAGTTCGAGGCGTTAGGATCTATTGCCACAGAACACAATTGTTGCATTAGGAACTTTTGCCACGATTCACCAGTTCGTGGCGTTAGGATCTATCGCTACAGAACATAATCGTTACATTAGGAACTTTTGCCACGATTCACTAGTTCATGGCGACAGGATCTATCGCCACAGAACACAATTGTTGCATTAGGAACTTTTGCCACGATTCACTAGTTCGTTGCGTTAGGATCTGTCGTCACGGAACACAATCATTGCATTAGAATATGTTGCAATGATTCACCAGTTCGTGGCATTAGGATCTGTTGCCACGAAACACAATTGTTGCATTAGGAACTTTTGCCACGATTCACCAGTTCATGGCTTTAGGATCTATAACCATGGAATAGAATCATTGCATTAGGAACTTTTACCATGATTCACCAGTTAGTGGCGTTAGGATATATCGCCATGGAACACAATTGTTGCATTAGGATTTGTTGCCACGATTCAGCAGTTCGTGCTGTTAGGATCTATCGCCATGGAACACAATCGTTGCATTAGGATCTGTTGCCACGATTCACCAGTTCGTGGCGATAGGATCTATTGCCACGGAACACAATCATTGAATTAGGATATGTTGCCACGATTCACTAGTTCGTGGTGTTAGCATCTATCACCACGAAACACAATCGTTGCATTGGGATCTGTTGCCACGATTCACTAGTTCGTGGCATTAGGATCTATCATCACGGAACACAATCATTGGCCTCACGATATATTACAAAACGTTGGTCACTTTGTGAACGAATGAATGTGTGGTGTGTTCGTCGTGTTCCTCGGGAATCATGAGGAAGGATTTGTTTATTTTCTGGACAAGTGAATGATTCAGTTATCAAGTGAATGTGCTCTAAGTTCAGTTATGTATGATATCAACAGTGAGCCAAAGCAAAATGTAGAAAATCACAAAACAAAAGGACACGTGGGGAGGACGCGCTTTTCATAGAAGAAATGCAATTCGCTGCTAATTAAGCACATCTCCACTTTGCTTGTCCGCACAGACTAAGGCACCATCATTCTATCATCTTCTCTATTCGTTCTTCTTCTCTGTGCAGACAACCTACCATGGCCAACTTTCTGCCACCAAGGCCGCTGAGGGAGACACCCTGCAAGAAATAGTGCTGCCGCTCCTCCGAGAGGCTCAACAACGAGCTGCTTGAGATGTTGTTTGACAGGCTGTTCGACCGGTTCCAGAGGCTGCTCGAGACGATGGTCGAGGTGCTCGGAGCCAAGGGCTGCGCTATCCTAGTGGCGGCGTTGGCGAGGAACCTCGGTCGCGAGGTTGCACCGCTGGATTCGGACCAGCTGGAGCAGCCGGAGGAGGAGGAGGGGGAGGAGGAGTAGGATTTAGGTTTTCTCTTGTTTTTTTTAGTTGATGTTGTTTTTATTTTCTTGTGTCTTTTACTTCTTTCTTGTGTTTTGTAATATATTTGTTAATGAATTAATGTGTTATCTGCGTTCATCTGTGAATAATTTTGTGTGTTCAACTGTTATGTATCGCCACGAAACACAATCGTTGCATCAGGATTTGTTGCCACGATTGTACTAGTTCGTGGCCTTAGGATCTATCGCCACGGAACACACTCGTTGCATTAGGATCTGTTGGCAAGAATCACTAGTTCGTTGCATTAGGAATTTCTATAGGAGTGTCATTTTAAATTCTGCGTATCTTCTAAAGAGGTGGGATTATTCAATATTGGCTTGCTTCTAAGCTAGCTGCTAAATAGAAGAGCGGCTTAAATCTTTTCAAAAAAAATCAAATAGTTCACAGCTAGCTCACATTCTACTTATATAAAAAAATCATCATCTTTGTTGTTGCCCCCCCTGCCCCCCAATATTGGAGCTACAAGACCATCATTGATATATGTATCATCGTTGTCGTCATCATCTTCATTTTCTGATGGAACTCCATGTGGTCCCTCAATGTCATTCCTAGCCCATGCGGTCCTATCCTCATTTATTTGTGGCATATTGATATCAGTAATTTGTCGACCATCAAATGTCTTAGCCTCTATTGTCTTAGTGACATTATTTTCTTCAATATCTCTAGGGGGCATGGCAAAAAGGTTTCATGACTTCATTTTAACAACTGCAGCCCATTTAGGTTGCTTCACACTTTGAACGTAAAAAACTTGTTGTGCTTGGGTGGCTAGAATGTAAGGCTCATACTTAAATTGAGAAAGAGTAGTGCCAACATCTATCATTCCGTATTGATCCATTTTGTAGCCTCTGCGTTGGCTCTGACCGGAACAAGGCCGATCAAACCAGTCACATTCAAATAACAGAACCTCTTGATTTGTTTCAAAATCAACAGAAATCATTTTCTTGATTACTCCAAACCACTCATGATAACCATCCCGAACAACAACAGCACTGTTTTGCTTCCGTAAATCTTTTCCCACATCTGTAGTTCAAAAGAAGAAACCATTTATGAATGATCGACTAAAAAACATGCCCGACGATCAGGTCACTACATAATGCATACAAATAATCAGTTACTTTGCCTTCTTTGTGTAATGTCGTAATCTGTACACATTAGTATAAAAGGGGTCATCGATAAACCAACTTCAGAACACATATTTGTTCAATATTTCATCAAAGTAAAAACTTGCATGTACTTACTTGTTTCTAAAACCAATAAACAAGCTCATCTCTATGGCATTTTTCAACATCACGAGAATGATTCCTTTTCACCTCTTCAAAATGCTCACTGAAAAGCGTACAAAACTAAATTAGCCATCTACAATAAGTATGATCCAATATAGTATAGAATATTTGAGTTATACGTACTTGATCCATGGAGCGGCCTCTTCAACATTAGAAATAATATAATGCCTGATGTTATATAGTTCCACCATAGTAAGTTGGCCCCATTTAAACCCTTTTCTAGAATTATCAACTTTTGTAAATATATTAGACTCGAGAGAAGGTTCATTCCTAGCTGCAGCTTCATGACGTTCTGGCCTATTAAGCTTGGTGCTGATGTTATCCAAAAACTGACTACAAAAAGTCATACACTCTTCCATAATATATCCCTCAGTTATAGAACCCTCCGGGTGAGCTCTGTTACGTACATACCTCTTCAATGTACCACGGTACCTCTCAATTGGATACATCCATCTATAAGAAACAGGTCCACACAAGCGATCTTCTCTGGCAAGATAGGTTGGATGATGTACCATGATATCAAAGAAAGCTGGAGGGAGCAACATCTCAAGCTTACAAATTGTTTCAAGAAATTGTTTGATCATCTTATCCAAATCTGGTTCCACCAATTCTTTAGAACAAATTCCAGAAAAGAATCTGCTAAACTCAATTAAAGGTGCAACAACCTTTTCAGGCAATATGTCACGTATTGCAATAGGAAGGAGCTTCTAAAATATAATATGGCAATCATGAGTTTCTAGACCTGATACCTTACGTGCTTTTATGTCCACACATCTGTTGATGTTTGAG
The DNA here is from genome assembly GCA_036927565.1 of Tuctoria greenei. Lineage (NCBI taxonomy): Eukaryota > Viridiplantae > Streptophyta > Magnoliopsida > Poales > Poaceae > Tuctoria > Tuctoria greenei. Next base: position 90,474,091 of record JAYESD010000006.1, on the reverse strand, counting down.
GCATAACCACCGAGCATCTTCACATCCCCCAAAAACATGCACAAGGTGGTCTTCTCATATTTATGCAAAGTATATGATGTTGATGGTCAATCATACTTCCCATTTATAGCCACCAGATGTTGCTGTGGGTGTATACCCATATCCTTCATGTCAAGACGAGTTTGTAGACTATCTTTTGTTTTACCATCCATATTAAGCAATGTCCCCGATATGCTATCACAAATGTTTTTCTCAATGTGCCTGACATCCAAGTTGTGCCTTATTAGCAATGTCTTCCAATACGGGAGCTGGAAAAATATACTTCTCCAACTATGCCACCTTTTTTCCTCAGTGCGCTTTCTCTTGTTATTCATATGTCCAAAACTCACTTGATTAAAACTCTCGTATTTTTGGAGTACTTCGTCAGTAGAGAGTGATGTTGGAGCCTCTCTATTCTCTATCTTGTTGTTGAAAGAAGCTTTGTCTCGACGCCACCTGTGATTCTGAGGTAGGAAACAACGATGACCCATGTAGCAATAGTTTTGTCCATGTTTCAACCACAAGGTGTTAGTGTTTATATGGCAATATGGACATGCTAGCTTACCTTTTGAGCTCCATCCACATAGCATTGCATATGTTGGAAAATCATTTGTTGTCCACAATATAGAAGCTCGCATGAGAAATGTAGGGCAAGGGTTGAAGGATGCATCGTCGAAGCATACGCCATTCAGGAGATATGATACATTCCAAGTGTCTATTGTGCAGAAGAAAACAATGTTAATGCTTCAACATTGCAGTACAATATGGATGAAGCACCCCTTTGTAGCAACCTCTCCATTTTTCAAATGAGAGGTGCTACTATTGGTAGCGGCACGAGCTACGATGTTGAAACAGATGACAAGACGGTTGCTTTGCTATACATGTACGCCAATATAGAGGGGATGGAAGAATATTTTTAGTAAGTCTTTGTTCAACATCTATAATAATTAGCGTTTTGTGTTATACATCTATGCTAATTGTTCCGTTTTTTCCTTATTTAGTGATTTCGATCAACAAAATTGGAAATTGAAGCAGCAACCTACGCTTCGACAAATACAATCGATGCGATATTATGGAGTACATGGAGGGCCCAACTAACTATCCTGGTTTCATGCATAAGTAACATGTTCATATCCTGTTTCTCTTAGTAATTACGTGTATAGCATAAAATAATCTTGTAACTTCATATGTCGAACAGTGCAAAAAACGAGCCGGCGTCCATGAAGATTTGCGACAACTATCCAACGGATCCCTTAAAATTAAAAGTAACGGTTGATATGACGTCAATGGGTTCTGATTTCGTTCAACTCAATTTGAAACTCAACATCCTTTTAGGGCAACATGTAACACTGGAGTTGGGACGAGGGCGGTTGACGCCGAAGGACATGAAACTAATTATTATGGGATCATTAGAAATATCCTCAAATTCAGTTTTGCGGGGAATAAGGTCCTTAAAGTAGTCTTCTTTGACTGTGATTGGTTTCATCATAACCATGGAACTCGACAAAACCAATTTGGCATGGTAGAAGTCAAACACAAGGACCGGCTACAAGGATGTGACACCTTCGTGCTTGCACACCAAGTCGAGCAAGTGTATTATCTACATTATCCATGCAAAAAAGCTTAATGCTTGGTGGGTTGTACACAAGGTAAATCCTCGTGAGCGGTTATATACACCAGTCAATGATGGATACCTTGATGATGAGGTTGATGTTGTCTACAAAGAATAAGAGTTGCTGGACTCTTTTGTCATCGAGCCTGGTTTAGGACTCGATGATTTAGTTGGAGAGATGTAGAAACTCCTAAGATGCAAAAACAAAAACGAAAACGGGCAACTACCACGACAGGAGATCGATGGTCTGATTTACAGAGTAGAGTGCATGATCATGATGCTGATGAATTTTGAAATTGAGTACAAGTAATGTTTCCTTCATCTCTTCTTTCTTCCTCTATACTTCCCATTACATTCATTAGCAAATTTTCTTTTAAATAGGATGTCGTTGAGCAGCAGCAAATGACAAGGGATAGAGGCAGGGAGCATTCTGCCACCGAGAGCCACAAGAGGAGATGAGGTCTTCTGGGGCAGTCAACTTAGCGGAGGTAGACGGGCTCATTTGGTGAGCCATCTACCGGAGTCATCACGTGGACCTGTATAGCGGTTACAACAGGTAAAGAACATTTAATTACATAAATTATATAATTAATTCTTTATTCTATAATATGAATCTTTAAAATTTTCAGGACGACTCTACGTCCGAGGACTCAGAGGCTAGGACGCCTCCTTCGGTGCTTGCTTTGGAGCCTCCTTCTTTGGTGCCTGCTTTAGAGCCTTCTTCTTCGGTGACCCCTTGTTCGGAGCCAGTGGCAGTCGGGTACCCCACTTCTGGGTCACCTGATGTGGATCTGACTCCACAACGGTGGACTAGGAGCCACTACATGGCTCCTCCTCTCGCTCCTGCAAACCCATACGACAGGATCGTTATTCGTGCGATTGGCGAGAGGTAAGTAAATCTTTAACAATTCAAATATTTAAAAGCTTATATATATACTAATTGAGAATCATGTATCAGGACTTGGGAGGATTGTTCGTTCACGGGGTAGGGACACCACAAGTAGGTGAATCGTGTCCTGGACCGTCTAGTCCGTTTGCACTACCCCGGTATAGTGAACGGACACCCTGCCATGTCTTTGGACGATTACATTACGGCCCAGGACCTTGCTTACGGCAACCACCAAGAGGTTGTGTGGCACGACTTTATGGTAAGTGTGAACAAATATTTGTGTAATGCAAATTTAATATAAATTAAATACATTTACTTGTATATTTGTTCTTCCAGGCACGGTACCGTTTGGAGAACAAGGCCTAGCAGACGGATCACGCTCGTCTCGTCTTCCGTAACTGTGCCAGGAAGCTCGTGATTCAGTCACTATCAACAGCTCGCATTCAAGCTATGAAGGTGTACTTCAAGTTGCATCCGGAGGAGGGTCAGCCGGGGAAGTACAGGGAAGCAGCTGACAAGTACTTGACGGAGGCGCGATACACGGAGGTAAAGTGTTTATTTTACTTTACTTCATTATCTAATTGTGATCAATGCTTTCATTTAATAATCAATGTGTGCAGGTCGGTGTAGCGTGGCTTGACAGCCATCCGGATGCGTACCATGTGAATGTGGCCTAGAGGGGGGGTGAATAGGCCTTTTTGAATATTGTCGGATCCTGCAACACTTAACAACTAGTTCAAGACCAGAGAAATCGGACTACTCCGGTAAAGTGCGGACTAGTCCGGTGTATACACACTAGACTGATTAGGTTTGATCGATTGACTTTATTCTTCAATATATGCAGCAGAAGTATATGATTAAACAAAGTGTCACAAGGTTATGAATCAGGTTATATCATAATTCAAATTTATACTTGATATTTCAAAGTAAAGTAATCAAGATCAATTTGTAACCCTAGATTGATATGAAGTAAGGACAATGAACACAAATGAGAACATAAGAGATTTATCCTGTGGATCAGTTCCCACAGAGGCAACCTACATCCACGTTGAGGAGTCCACAAAAGGACCGGGTCTTCTCCTACCCTGCCCTCATCGGATCGCCATGAAGGCCAATCCTCTTCCACTTATCTCAAAGGGGTGAATAACCGAATTCAAGGGGCTTTCTCACACGTTGAGAGCTCCCTTGGATTACAACACGAAATACCACCAAGAACACACTCAAAAGATTACAATTAAATTGCAGGAGTGTGTTAGAGAATCAAACCAAGAGCTCAATGTGGTATTGAACGTGTCTCTCCAATGAACTAGAGTGAATCCCCAAGGGATTGATCTTTGTTGCACTTAATTTCGTGGAGAGATGTGGTTTTTGAGGCTCTTGGGAGGTGTGACGGCACTAGGGTTCGAGAGAGTGTAAAATATGGCCGTACAACTCTATTTATATGGGTTTCTAAAAGTGACCGTTAGGGTTCAGAAAGATCGGACTAGTCCGGTGTGCTGTGTGTAGCAAACCCTAAGTGTCCCGAAATATCGGACTAGTCCGGCTACGAACAGACTTGTCTGATTTTGCTACTGGAAATCTTCGGACTAGTCCGATAGTCATCGGACTTGTCCGGACATGTGAAACCCTAAGTGTATAGGATGACAAGTCCGCACTTGGAGGACTTTTCTGATTTAGTTCAGAGTGTATTTCGGACTAGTCCGTGCAAATATCGGACTTGTCTGATTTGGATCAGAGAGAGTATCGGACTAGTCCGGTTGTGATCGGGCTAGTCCGATTTTGTGTGACTTGTGAATTTTTTTGAGGACTAGTCCGCACTGGGGAGGACTAGTCCGATTCTAGTCAGAAAGGATATCGGACTAGTACGATGAATATCGGACTTGTCCGATTTTGTGCAGAAAGGATATCGGACTAGTCCGGTGTTAGTCGGACTAGTCCGGTCCTGTGTAACTTTGTGCAATGTGTGTGTTTAAATGTGATTGAGCTCTTGGGATGTGTTTTCTTAACACACTCCATACACAATGATCTACTATTCTTCTTCCTTGAGCTCATTTCCACTTCTCTCCTCATTCTTCCTTCTATTTGGTACTTTGCTCATTTTTCTATTAAAAACCTGCACTCATCTCAACAAAGAGGTTAGGATCCCAATTGCTTGTCATAAATCATCCAAAACCCACAAGTGAGTCCTAGATGCACTTTCAATCTCCCCCTTTTTGGTGATTGATGACAACCAATTGAGATTTCACAAAATATGATAAAAATTGAGATTTTCATAAAGTATGCACATATGAGTCCAAAATACATCAAGTAGTGAAAGCATAGTCCATATGTGCATTCTTTATGGTGGGATGCATAACTAAGTGCACTAAAACACCGAGAATGACATAATTGACATTAATTACCCAATAGCAAGCATATATGTCATTCTAGAGCAAGATCTTAGTTTTCATGAATACTACTCAAAGGATCAAATCATTGCATCATAGAACCATAATTAACATAAGATCATTATTAAAACTTTACAAGCCACAAAAGAGTTAAAAGAAATATAGCATAGAGCTCTCTCCTTGCAAACTACAGCTAGAACTAAGACTCCCCCTCAATCTCTTCCCCTTTGGCATCAAGACACCAAAAAAAGGAAGAGGAGGGTCCTAAGGTCTTCACTCTTCGCTATCAGTCCTCTCATCGTCGTCTTCATCATCTTCATCTTCAGCTTGATGAGGAGGAGGAGGAGGTGCAGAGGTACTCGAGCCCCCAACGCCAAAGTAGGCAAGCTCGGAGGGGGTCAAGGGCCTGAGCTCGGTGAAATTAGAATTTGAGTCTTCAGAGATTGTTGGAGACCCAATTGGCTCAATCTCCAGTTTCTGGCAAATTTGCTTCACATTTTCCTTGATATACTTCATGTCCTCCTTTCTTTTCTTGTTGAGCTTATGGGCCTTCACTTCGGCCTTTTTGCAAGAGGCAAAGATTGCAGCAAGGTACTTTAGAATTCCACTAGCTGAACCTTTTTGAGGTGCTGCACTAGAAGCAGGGGCAGCCCTAGCATCTTCTCTTGATCTTGCCGGTGCCTCGGGACTGGAGGCCGGCGAGGAAGCAGCCTGCACACTCGGCTTTTGAGGCATTTGCGGCCTCAAGGGGAGATGCTCCACATCTTTCATAAACTCAATGCCAGTGACTTTCTCAATCACAAACATTAGGTAAGGAGCATATTCACAGGACCTATTGGGAGTGCAAGATATGTTCACCATATCATTCCAAATGTATTCCGCCACATCAAATGGACAGTCCTTGCTTATGACCCTCATCAGAGTCCGGAGGTATCCTTGCACACTCCCAGCATTTCCATCCTTGGGAGCAATTGTCTTCCTAAACACTCTGTTCAGCACCACAAAGAATGGCTTCATGTTTTTGGTGGAAGGAGGGTTGAACTTTGCGTTTGGCTCATATAGAAACTTCACCCTGTCCTTGTCAATGACACATAAGTTGTGTATGACCAACCAATCAGATCTTGTGGTGTCAAGGTGAAGCAGGTTAGCAAACTCTTCTTGAGTAATACTGTACTTGGATCCATGGGTCATCCAAGTGACACTCTCCTCATCCTCACTAGAGAAGTGACAGGTCGCTAAAAACTGTGCAATCACTTCATCATTCCAGTTATTTCTGAAAGCAAAAAGATCTCTAAGTCCATGCTTCTCAATGGCTCTCACTACATCAGTGAACGGTGAGCAGCCCTTCTTCTCAAAATGTGCCCAGTCAATCCACTGACTGCGCACAACTGGTGTCTTCATTGGGAGATACATCAATCTATAGAAATCAGCATGGAAGTTGCACCAAAACCTTCCATCAGCCTTTTGCTTCGGTCAATGCTTCTGAACTTGGCCGCCGAGTCAATTCCCTTCCCATTGAACTTCTCTTCATTGGGGTCCCGGACCCCTTCCCTTGGAGCATGAAGTTTCAACGGGCCAACTGGGCCTGTTGCTATTCCTTTGCCCTTGCCTTTTGCTAAGCGAGCACTTGTCGTGCTAGGGCCACCGCAGGTGGTAGCCCTAGAAGCACGCACCTTGGAGGATGGCTTCTTAGCTAGCACTTTCCTCTGAGCCTCTGGAGGAGACTGAGTTGGCTCGGAGGGTCTTTCTTGGCGCTTCTTGCCAAGACCCATCAAGGTCCGAGGTGCCACCTCGTGGTCCATCTCGGCCTCAAAGTCAGAGACATCATTCCCCGAGCTCGACATAACCTGAGAATGAGTGGCATGAATGAAAATGAATGATACAAGGCATAGGTGTGAAAGGATGGCAAGGAATTGCATTGAGGAATTGAAGAATTAGGTATTGAGTTCAGAAACATCAGATTGTTCGGTGCCCAGGCACGGACTAGTCCGGGGGACTGGACTTGTCCGTGCATGGACCGGACTAGTCCGGTGTTCATCTTCAAAAAACCTAAGGTACTGGACAAAAGTTGATTCCTAATGCACAACAAGTGTAGCATACACGTAATACATCAAGGAGGCATGTATATAGTGAAATATGCTAGGCTATTTGATCAACATTAAGGAAATTTGGAAATTCTAGGGCTCGAGCGAAAACTGCCGGAAGATTTGCTTGAAACTTGGAGTTGAGGGTGTTGAAGGCCGGACAAGTCTGCTAGCTTCAATCCTCAAGTGGACAAGCTTGATTTCCGCCTAAATGCGAAGGTTTTTGGTGGAGGGAGCAAGAAATCGCCTTGGGAGCTCGAGCACGAATAGAGAGAACGCGTGAGGCAAGAGTGGAGGTGAAGAAGTTAGGGTTTGGCGGCGGCTAGGGTTATGGACACGAAAAATCGGACAAGTCCAGAGATGACCGGACTAGTCTGAACTTTTCCAGGGGCTATATCGGACTAGTCCGTTGTCTACCGGACTAGTCCAGCCTAACCGGCACTCTACGGGCTAGTCTGCATGGGCGGACTAGTCCGGGCAACCACGGACTAGTCCGTGGTCACCAGGCAAGAATTGCTTAGCCCATTCATATATATTTTAAGGTACATATGTAGAGAGTAGAGAGGCAAAACAAATCAAATAATCTTGATGAATATGATCAGTAAGCATACAACAATCAAGCAATGATCATAATTAACCAAGATCTAGTAATTGACATAGTTTTCTGAAGAAAAATGAGAGAGATGATTTTCACAATCCAATCAACATATTTGAAGAATTCATACAGGTATGCAACATTTCAAGCCACACTCCGAGCATCAAGGATATTTAGTTCATTTCAGAGTTCACAAAAACGCTTTTCATCAAGTGGCTTGGTGAATATGTCGGCCAATTTCTTTTGAGTGTTGACATGTGAAATGGCTATGTCTCCTTTCATGGCATGATCTCTCAGAAAGTGATGTCTTATGTCTATGTTTTTAGTTCGCGAGTGCTCAACTGGGTTGTGGGCAATTTTAATGGCACTCTCATTGTCACAAAGGAGTGGAATATGGTTCATATTGTAACCATAGTCCCTTAGAGTTTGTCGCATCCAAAGGAGTTGTGCTCACCAACTCCCGGCTGCAACATACTCCGCTTTGGTTGTGGATAAGGCAATAGAATTTTGTTTCTTGGAGGACCAAGAAACTAAGGATCTCCCTAGGAATTGGCATGTACCGGAAGTGCTTTTTCTATCTACTTTGCACCCGTCATAATCTGCATTGGAGTAACAAACGAGATTGAACTTTGAGCGTTTTTGGGTACCAAAGACCAAGGTTGGGTGTATGAACTAAATATCTCAAGATCCTTTTTACGGCTGCCAAGTGACATTCCTTAGGATTGGCTTGAAATCTTGCACACAAACATACACCCAACATAGTATCTGACCTAGATGCACATAAATAGAGTAGAGATCCAATCATGGAGCGATATACCTTTTGGTCGACGCTAGGTCCATCTTCATTGAGATCTAGGTGGCCATTCGTTGCCATGGGGATTTTTATGGGCTTCGCCTTGTCCATGCCAAACTTCTTGGGTATGTCCTGCATGTACTTGGTTTGGCTTAGGAACGTCCCTTCCTTCTGTTGCCGCACTTGGAATCCCAAGAAGTACTTTAACTCTCCCATCATTGACATTTCAAACTTGTCTGTCATGTTTTACTAAATTCTTCACAAAAAGATTGGTTAGTTGACCCAAAGATTATATCGTCAACATAAATTTGACAAATAAAAAGATCATTATCAAAAATTTTCGTAAATAGTGTATAATCTACTTTACCAATTTTAAAGCCATTTTCAATTAAGAAGTCTCTAAGACACTCATACCAAGCTCTAGGAGCTTGTTTGAGGCCGTAGAGAGCCTTACGCAATTTAAATACGTGGTCGGGGAACTCTTCGTCTTCAAACCCGGGTGGTTGCTCCACGTACACCTCTTCCTTGATTGGTCCGTTGAGGAAGGCGCTTTTCACAACCATTTGATACAGCTTGAAATCATGGTGAGTAGCATATGCAAGTAATATTCTAATAGATTCATGCCTAGCTACTGGAGCAAAGGTCTCATTGAAATCCAAGCCTTCGACTTGTGAATACCCTTTGGCCACAAGTCGTGCCTTGTTCCTTGTCACCACCCTGTGTTCATCTTGTTTGTTGCGGAATACCCACTTGGTGCCGACGATGTTTACATTGGGTCTTGCCACAAGTTCCCACACCTTGTTCCGCTTGAAGTTGTTCAATTATTCTTGCATTGCCACCACCCAGTCCGGATCTTTCAATGCATCTTCAACCCTGCGTGGTTCCAAAAAGGATACAAACGAATAATGCTCACAAAAGTTAGCTATGCGAGATCTAGTGGTTACTCCCTTTTGGATGTCACCGATGATGTTGTTGATTGGGTGATCCCTTTGGACGCATTGGTGTACTCTTGGGTGTGACACTTGAGGAGTTGTATCTTCATGATCATCTTCTTCTCCCCGTAAGTGATTGCCTTCGTTGACTTGTTGATTATCTTTGTATTCTTGTGGTTGATCTTGTGTTGAATCTCCCCCTTGATCGTTGGTCTCCTCTTGTGGTTCATCTTTCTCATGTACGTGTGGAGGTGGCTCTTGTGGTCAAACCTCACCTAGAGCCATTCTCTTCAATGCTTGACAGGGAGCTTCTTCTTTACCTAGTTCACATGGATCAACTTGCTCCTTTTGGGAGCCATTAGTCTCATCGAACACTACATCACGTGCTACTTCAACAAGTCCGGAGGTCTTGTTGAAAAAACGATAGGCGTAAGTGTTCGAATCATAACCAAGTAAGAAACCTTCATCGGACTTCAAAGCGAACTTTGAAGTCCTAGGCTTCTTGTTCAAGACATAACATGGATAGCCGAAAACTCGAAAATATGAAATATTTGGTTTGTTACCGGTAAGTAGCTCATAGGATGTCTTCTTGAGTAGTCGATGGAGATAGAGTCAATTTACGGCATTGCAAGCGGTGTTAATCGCTTCTGCCCAAAATCGATCCAATGTCTTGTACTCATCGAGCATTGTTCTTGCCATCTCTATGAGTGTTCGATTCTTTCTTTCGGCAACTCCATTTTGTTGTGGGGAGTACGACGCTGAAAATTTGTGCTTTATGCCTTCCTCATCAAGGTACTCCTCCACTTGCGTGTTCTTGAACTCCGTGCCATTGTCGCTTCGAATACTCTTGATTGTCATTGAGAATTCGTTTTGAGCTCGCTTGAAGAACTTCTTGAGTGTTCCTTTTGTCTCTAACTTATCATGCAAAAAGAAAACCCAAGTGAAGCGAGAAAAATCATCAATGACAACTAAGCCATATTTGTTACCGCCGATGCTTATGTAGGCTATTGGACCAAACAAGTCCATGTGTAGAAGCTCGAGTTGTCTTGTTGTAGTCATGACGTTTTTGGCAGGGTGAGGTGCTCCAGCTTGCTTCCCGGCTTGGCACGCGCTACATGTCCTGTCATTCTCAAATACAACATCCTTTAAACCTCGGATGTGATCGCCTTTGAGGAGTTTTTGAAGGTTCCTCATACCAACATGTGCTAGCCGTCTATGCCACAGCCAACCCATGTTGGTCTTTGCAATCAAGCATGTGTCAAGTTCAACTTTATCCTTGTTGAAGTCAACAAGATAGAGCTTTCCCTTTAACATACCCTTGAATGCAACGGAACCATCACTCCTCCTAGAAACGGTCATACCCTCGTTAGTGAACAAGCAATTATAACCTTTGTTGCATAATTGAGATATCGACAGCAGGTTATAATCTAAGGATTCAACATGTAAAACATGAGAAAGTGTGTGTTTAGAGGATATTGCAATTTTACCGGTACCGAGCACTCTTCCTTGACTATTATCTCCAAAGTAGATGCCCTCGTTTGGATCCTCATTCTCTTCATATTTCACAAACATTCTTCTTTCCCCGGTCATATGGTTGGTGCAGCCACTGTTTAGCACCCATTTAGATCCACCAGAGGAATAGGCCTGCAAAAACAAATCATGCCTTGGTTTTAGGTACCCAAGCTTGCTTGGGTCCTTGGAGGTTAGTTACAATACATTTGGGCACCCACACATGAGACTTGGTGTTCCCATGGCGTGGCCCAACATAATGAGCATAAACCTTTCCAAAATTATTTCTCATTAACACATAGGAGGCATCAAAAGTTTTAAGCAATAGTTGTTGTTGTTTATATACAGGACTAGTCTGGGGGGCGGACTTGTACGGACACCGACCGGACTAGTCCGGTGTTCCTTTGTAGTTACGGTCTTAATCTGTGACTTTCCAGTTTGAGAGGGCCTTCCTTTTACAAAGGTAATCCTCTCCTTGTTATTCTCATGGCTTCTAGCATGTTGCTTTTCACCATAATAATAACCAATGCCATATTTGACATTTGGAGGTCTTTTGACCAAATATGCACTATGTGCATATTTGATCTTCTCCTTGTCAAATATGCCACTTTGGGCAGGATGTTTATCCTTTGTAGAGGTTGGCTTATCCCACAAACTGGTGTCACCTTTACTACATGTGCAAGCATGAGCAAAATCAGTTTTAGTGGGTTGAGAAGGTGAACTTGAAGAGGAGGAAGGTTCACTCAGCTTGAGTGACTCGACCTGCACTTCAAGGATCTTGTTGACCTTGATCAGGTCAGCAAGTTGGTCCTTGATTGTGGCATTTGAGTCAGTTAGATCCAGGCAAGTTTCCTTGCTCGAGGCTAACTCAAGCTCTAGTGATTTGCTTCGTTCCTTTTCAAGTTCTAGAAGTTTGTCAAGTTTGACATATTCCTCCTTTTGGGAGATGATCATGTCCTCTTGACGATGTATTAACCTCTCCTTCTCAACAAGTTGATCAAGCAAAAATTTCATTTTAGTAGTTGTTTTCCTATCTAGTCCAATAAGCATGTCCTCATTATCACTATTGAGTTCATCATTGCTAGAATAGGAATGCATGGAAGGGGGTTTAATGGTTACCTTGCATTTACCTTCCTTTGCCATAAGGCATGTGCCATCTCCATTCCATGCGCCAAGTGTTGGGAAAAGGGTAGAGTTCTTGGATGTCTTCTAGATGGCTATGCTAGCCATCTCTTCTTCTTCGGACGATGAGGACTCATCATTTGATTCCCACTCTTTCCCAATGTGCGCTTGTTCGGCTTGTTTCTTCTTCTTGAAAAATTTCTTTGGTTGAGGCTTGGCTTCTTTGGTCTTCTTCTTGTTCTCCTCATATGGGCAATCAACTATAAAGTGGTTGTACTCACCACAATTATAGCATGCCCTCCTCAACTTTGGCTTCATTCCTTCCTTGTACTTTCCTTCGCTTGACTTGTACCTTGTCTCTTTTTCATCATTCTCTTGAATTTCTTCATGAACAATATCATGTCTTATTCATCCAATTCACTGCTCTCGTCGTCACTATCTTCCTCTAGTTGTGCTTCTCTAGCTTCTATGGATAGGGGCTTGAGAGTGGACTTCAAAGCCACCCCTTTCTTCTTTGCCGAGGTGAGGTCAGCAATTTCCTTGACATGTTTTGCTTGTTTTTCCATCATCTCGAAGTTGATGATCTTTCCAAGCAGTTCATCCGGAGTCAACCTTTTGTATCCGGGGCTTTCTCTGATCATGGAGCATAGTGTGACATTGCGAGGCATAAAAGCTCTGAGGATGAGCTTTACCACCTCGTGGTCATTCCATTTCTTGCTTCCGTATGATCTGACCTTGTTGATGAGTGTCTTTAATCGATTGTACATTTCTTGGCGTGACTCATCTTCTTCAATCGCAAATCTTCCTAGCTCGCCTTCAATCATCTCGATTTTTGCTTCACGCACATGTCGGTCACCTTCATGTGCAGTTTGTAGTGTGTCTCATATCTCCTTTGCATTTTCGAGTCCATCCACCTTGGTGAACTCGTCCTGACTGAGTGAAGATGTTATTACGGTCGCTGCTTGAGCATTTCGGTGAATTGCCTGCTCTTGGCTGGGGGTGAGCTCTTCGTCGTCATCCGAGATATATATCCCTGTGCACACAATATGCCACAAACTTGGATTGAAGGAAATTACATGCATTTTCATATTTTGTCTCCACATTGAGTAATCACTTCCATCGAAGTGTGGGGCTTTTCCAAGTGGGATAGACAAATAATTATTGCTATTGGAATTGAGACGATCATAGTTAAAAGGATATCGGGAGTAGTCGGTGTGACTACTCCCCTTCTTCTCTTCAACTTTTACTTTCCCTTTGGAAAGTGTCTTCTTTCTTAGGAGCGCCTTTAGCTCCAGCGTCTCCTCATTGTCGTCCTCGAAGTCTTCAATGGCTTCGAGGAGCTTCTCCACCTTGAGGTTCTTTTCATCATCGACCTTCTCTTGGTTGTTGCTCTTGTGTGTGTCCTTCATGTCCGACATGATCTCCTTCGAGCGATTAGTCTCTTTCTTGAAGAACCCGCTCTAATAACAATTGAATGTGGCCTAGAGGGGGGGTGAATAGGCCTTTTTGAATATTGTCGGATCCAGCAACACTTAACAACCAGTTCAAGACCAGAGAAATCGGACTAGTCTGGTAAAGTGCAGACTAGTCTGGTGTATACAGACTAGACTGATTAGGTTTGATCAATTGACTTTATTCTTCAATATATGCAGCGGAAGTATACGATTAAACAAAGTGTCACAAGGTTATGAATCAGGTTATATCACAATTCAAACTTATACTTGATATTTCAATGTAAAGTAATCAAGATCAATTTGTAACCCTATATTGATATGAAGTAAGTACAATGAACACAAAAGAGAACACAAGAGATTTATCCCGTGGTTCGGTTCCCATAGAGGCAACCTACATCCATGTTGAGGAGTCCACAAAAGGATCGGGTCTTCTCCAACCCTACCCTCGTCGAATCGCCACGAAGGCCAATCCTCTTCCACTTATCTCAAAGGGGTGAATAGACGAATTCAAGGGGCTTTCTCACACGTTGAGAGCTCCCTTGGATTACAACATGAAATACCACCAAGAACACACTCAAAAGAATACAATTAAATCGCAGGAGTGTGTTAGAGAATCAAACCAAGAGCTCAATGTGGTGTTGAACGTGTCTCTCCAATGAACTAGAGTGAATCCCCAAGGGATTGATCTTTGTTGCACTTAATTTCATGGAGAGATGTGGTTTTTGAGGCTCTTGGGAGGTGTGACGGCGCTAGGGTTCGAGAGAGTGTAAAATATGCCCGTATAACTCTATTTATATGGGTTTCTAAAAGTGACCGTTAGGGTTCAGAAAGATCGGACTAGTCCGTGGTGGTCAACAGACTAGTCCGGTGTGCTGTGTCTAGCAAACCCTAAGTGTCCCAAAATATCGGACTAGTCTGGCTAGGAACGGACTTGTCCGATTTCGCTACTGGAAATCTTCGGACTAGTCCGATAGTCATCGGACTTGTTCGGATATGTGAAACCCTAAGTGTATAGGATGACTAGTCCGCACTTGGAGGACTTGTCCGATTTAGTTCAGAGGGTATTTCGGACTAGTCCGTGCAAATATCGGACTTGTCCGATTTGGATCAGAGAGAGTATCGGACTAGTCCGGTTGGGATCGGACTTGTCCGATTTTGTGTGACTTGTGAAGTGTTTTGAGGACTAGTCCGCACTAGGGAGGACTAGTCCGATTCTAGTTAGAAAGGATATCGGACTAGTCCGATGAATATCGGACTTGTCCAATTTTGTGCAGAAAGGATATCAGACTAGTCCGGTGTTAGTCGGACTAGTCCGGTACTGTGTAACTTTGTGCAATGTGTGTGTTTAAATGTTATTGAGCTCTTGGGATGTGTTTTCTTAACACACTCCATACACAATGATCTACTATTCTTCTTTCGTGAGCTCATTTCCACTTTGCTTCTCATTCTTTCTTCTTTTTGGTACTTTGCTCATTTTTCTATTAAAAACCTGCACTCATCTCAACAAAAAGGTTAGGATCCCAATTGCTTGTCATAAATCATCCAAAACCCACAAGGGAGTCCTAGATGCACTTTCACCATGCCTTGTGTGCTCGTTGGGGGAGCAACCGTCGACGGCCGGTCTATAAGGATATACTGTTGTCTATATGTTATAGACGACAGTACAGTCCTTATAGACGATTGTTCTAGGCCGTCATCTATTATCGCGATTCCTGTAGTGCACTTTATATGGTACAACCTGACAATGAAGGATAATTGGGTCACCTTCTCACAACCTGAATACAACTCCTTTTCAGCATCATTTAATAAGTCATAGAATGCCTTTGCACACCCAGTTGGCTCTTGCTGGTTTGTAGCATTTTCTGGATCATCAACATCTGCTGAAGTTCCACCGTGATCAGTGCCTCTAAGTAGAGTGGACAGCATATTTTCCATAGCAGCATCATCAGAAATTATCTCCTCATTATTTGTTGATTGCTCAACAATATTTTTCTCAACTCATTTTTATCTATGGTGTACCCAACAAGTATAATCCAATAACATCCCATTACGAAGCAAGTGAAGATGAACTTCCTTGTGTGTCCCGTGGCAAACATTACGACATTTCGTGCAAGAACAAGGCCTAGTTTCTTCTTCATGAGTGCACTGAGATGCAAACTTCAAAAATGACTTCATTCCATCATGTCACTCCTTCGTACACCTGTCTTTTCCCATCCATGTCTTATCTTCTGACATCGCTTCCTACAATTCAATCAATGTATACATAAGAGGATAGAACTACAATAACATTATGTGAGCAATTGTATCTAGCGTTGTGGCTCCTCGACATGCGGCGGCCGGCGGATGCTCCTCCACGCGCGATGGCCCGCGGATGCTCTTCCAAGAGCATGGCGGTCGGCAGATGCTCCTCCAAGAGCGTGGTGGCCAGCGGATGCTCCTCCAAGCACGTTTTGTATAGTCGGGAGAGGGGCCGTTGTGGATCGAAGGTCCCGCGGGCAGGCAGCCAGGACAAAGCGTACGTGAAGCTATCAAAGTAGGCCCAACACTGAGGTTGGTCGCTTGTTATTCGTGGGCTGAAACTGTGCTGAGTCACTTTATATTCCTGGGCTGAAACTGCACTAGGACGTTTGGTGTTTGTCCCTATGACGCGTGATCCCATCTACGAGCGTGCGTCTAGCTCTGGCAATTTGTTATCTAAATAAGTTTATATAGCAATGGGGTGGTATTCCGATCAAAATAAAGCATACGCATAAAATCTCTTGAACCGCAACAACACAGTGATATAAACAAGGATTAAATACTAGATATAAACATCGACGGAACCAAACAGTAGTGTTTAACATACCATTCCAGGCTACAAACTAATTGTCAGAACTAGCTGTTACATAATCCTCAAAAAACACAAAATAAACTAATTGACATGTCTAGTCCGCAACACTTCCCTTCAAGCAATGGTAATAACTTCTGGCCGCGTGTAGGAGTTGTGGTAATGATGAAACCGCGTATAGGGGCATAGGGCCAGTGGTACGTTAGAGTTCTATCTATCTTTTTTCTAACATTTTTCTCATCCTTTCTTTTCTTTTCTCTCTTTTTACTGTCTCCACTTTTCTTTCCAGTCATGGCTACCTGTTGCGTTTTCCTATTACTACGTAGTAGTATTGTATACTACTTTACAGAACACTTTGCAGGCCCCACTATGGGTGATCTCCTCTGGCACCTCCAGCAGCTAAAGTACCATGTCGGCCACTTTAGAGGCCACCGACGACGTAGAGGATCGTTCATTAACAGAGAATACAGATAGAACAGATAGTTCACTAAACAAACAGATAGAAAACAAAATATTACTGGGAATAGACGAACAACATTGAGTTCATCAATATAAAACATTACTACAAAACAAGAAGAACGACATCATGAAACAAAAAAAAAACAATATCACAGCCTTATAAGTCTATTTTATATATAGCCCATACCGGATAACACCGCACAATAGAATGCAACATGCTCGTGCCTAATCCTACAGTCTTCACTACAAAAGAGCCTGCAGTCGCTCCACCCTTGCTTCCCGCAGTCGGCAGCTGCGGACAGGTCAACCACCTTGTTGATAGCAACACCATTGGCGGTCTCGGAGGCGGGCACGGATGCGCCCACGTCAGATTACCGATTTCAGCCAGAGCTTCAATCAGACACCACATGCACTCATTGTTGGTCCTCATGATGGTGACGGACCCGACAGCTTCTCACTGATGTTGACCTCACCTTCGACCTGCCAGTTATACTTGATGGCTTTGCGGGCCCCGCGATTGGCATCGTAGCGGAGGAGGCCAAGGATGTAGGCCGCCTCCATGTGGTCGGCCCCGTCTGCCTGGGCGAGAGACTGGGTGCCCTGCTGCACGCAATCGACCGCGAAGACGAGCTTGAGCTTGGTGACGTAGCATGCATGAGGGTGGCTGACAATGGCAAGGTTCTCCATGAAAGCTTTGTAGCGCCCCGGGTGGCGCCACATGTTCTGGGTCACCTGCTCCACTGCCACGTGCCGACTGCACCATCCCAGCACGCCGCATGCATGGCCTTGCAGGTGGCACACATACTGGAGAAGTCATCCAAGGGTCGAAGGGAGCTTTCGGCGACGCGCCCCGCGATCTCAACAGCAATATCATGCATGAACAGTAACTCCATAGGCTTCGGCGTCACCGTGTTGTGAAGGGAACCAATGATGGTGCATGTGGCGGAGACAAAGAGGAAGCTTGAGTACGTGCAGAGAAGATGGTGGTGTGTCTTTATAGAGTACGCGCGGAGAAGACGATGGAGGCATTATATAAAGACACACGCCATCGTCTTTTCTGCGTGTACTGATGGGGTTTATGCGCAGTGATGGTTCGGCTTCTGGCGGTGGCGAATTCACACCCTCTGCAGTGCATTAAGGGTAGCTAACATGTGAACACCACAACTTATGGGACCCACACCTCTTGCATACACTGATGGGACACACGAAGTAATGGAACCACTCTGTTTTCAACATTAGCACAAGAATAATATCCTCATCAATAGAGATATCATACTATGTTTGACAGTAATCTACGTCAAACATTTCCTGTTTTACAGTTCGGTTCTCCATGCTCTCTCACCTTAATTCGTACGTACTACCTATCTTTCTTGTCCTTTCTTTTCTTTTCTCTCTGTTAATTGTATCCACTATTCATTCCAGTCGTCGCTAATTGATAGAACTAGCTGTTACATAATCCCCAATAAACACAAAATAAACTAATCGGCACATCTAGTCCTCAACACTTCCCTTCAAGCAGTGGTAATAACTTCTGGTCACGTATAGGAGTAGTGGTAATGATGACACAGCGTATAGGGGCATAGGGCCAGTGGTACGTTGGACTTCTACCTATCTTTTTCTAACATTCTTTCCGTCCTTTCTTTTCTTTTCTCTCTGTTCATTGTCTCCACTTTTCTTTCTAGTTGTTGCTACCTTTTACTGTATACTACTGTACTTTACAGACAACTTTGCAAGCCCCGCTACGGGTGATCTCCTGCCACCTCCAGCGAATAACATATTATTTGCCACGAATGTGAAATCGTTGCAATACCATACTATTTGCCACGATTGTGAAAACATTGCAATACCATAATATTCGTTGTGATACGTTAAATCGTCGCAATACGCTTAATCGTTGCAATACCATATTATTTGCCACCGATGTGAAATTGTTGCAATACCATACTATTTGCCACATATGTGAATCGTTGCAATACCATGCTATTCGTTGCAATACGTTAAATCGTCACAATACACTAAACCGTTGCAATAACATACTATTTGCCATGAATGTGAAATTGTTGCAATACCGTACTATTTGCCATAATTGCGAAATTGTTGCAATACTGTACTATGCGTTGCAATAGGTTAAATCATTGCAATACGTGAAATCGTTGCAATAGCATACTTTTTGCCACTAATGTGAAATTGTTGTAATACCATACTACTTACCACGGATGTCAAGTCATTGCAATAACCTTTCACCACGGAACTTATTTCGACGATTTGTAAAAACTATTGTCACACTTTTTTTTTGTTGCAACAGTGACCTATGGCGATGGAAAATAACCTATTGCGATGAATTTTTTTGTTGCGATAAACCGGAATCCTTGCGGTGATGGTTGGAGCTCATCAAGGATTATGATGTGGGAATTAGCTACCACCCTGGGAAGGCTAATGTAGTGGCCGGTGCTTTGAGTCGGAAAGGAGTAAGCCACCATCTCACGGTTCGAGATTTGCCATCCGAGCTATGCAAGGAGTTTGAATGGTTGAATCTTGAATTTGTGAATGAGATGAGAGTAATGGAGTTAAATCCGACCTTAGAACAAGAAATCTGAGAAGGCCAAGCAAAAGATAAAGAAATCTAGGAAATCAAGGAAAGGATCCAAGAAGGGAGGTGTGATGAAGATGATCATGGTACTCTATGGCTTGGAAAGAGGATTTTTGTGTCTAATGAAAAGCAAATACGCGAGACGATATTAAAGGATGCACATGAGTCACTTTACTCAATTCATCCAATTCATGCCGGCTGTACGAAGATGTACAAGGACTTGAAGACATGTTATTGGTGGGATAGCATGAAAAATGACATAGCCGAACATGTTACGTTATGTGACACGTGCCAACGAGTCAAAGCTGAACATCAAAGGTCAGCTGGATTGTTGCGGCCATTGATGATTTTGGAATGGAAGTGGGAAGAAATCGGTATGGACTTCATAGTTGGATTACCGCGAACCCAGTCTGGTTACTACTATATATGGGTTGTCGTGGATCGGTTGACCAAATCAGCTCTTTTCATTCCTGTCAAGACCAAGTATACCGCTGCACAGTTAGCTGAGTTGTACATGGAGAAAAATGTATGCTGACATGGAGTACCCAGGAAAATAGTGTCTGACCAAGGTTCGCAATTCACCTCGAGGTTCCGGCAGAAATTGCATGAAGCTATGGGTACAAGGTTAAATTTTAGCTCTGCATATCACCCTCAAACGGATGGAAAAATCGAGAGGACAAATAAAATGTTGGAAAATATGTTGAGAGCTTGTGCCTTGAAGCATGGACACAACTAGGACAAAAGTTTCCTATATGCTGAATTTTCCTACATTGACAGTTACCAAGCAAGTTTGAAGATGTCACCATATGAAGCACTATATGGAAGGAAGTGTAGGACAACCTTGTTTTGGAATGAAACAGAAGAGAACCAAGTATTTGGACCTGATGTGTTGCAAGAAGCAAAAACACAAGTTCAGAATATCCGCGAGAATTTGAGAGCTGCTCAATCAAGACAAAAGGGCTATGCAGATAATAGGCGAAGAAACTTATCCTTTTAAGTGGGAGACTTCGTATATCTCAAAGTATCACCTATACAAGGTCAAGCGATTTAATGTTAAAGGCAAGTTGGCACCTTGCTATATTGGACCATTCAAGATTTTGGGCAAACGTGGAGAATTGGCATATAAGTTTGAGATGCCAGCACATCTTCCTGATGTTCACGATGTGTTTCATGTTTCTCAGCTCAAGAAGTTCTTAAGGGTGCCAGAAGAACAAGTGCCAATGGAAGATTTGGAATTAGATGCAGATATGACTTATGCCGAGCAACCGGTCAAAATTTTGGAAACCAAGGAGAGAGTCAGAAGGAACAAAGTGATTCAATGGTGCAAAGTACAATGGAAGCATCATGCAAAATCGGAAGCAACTTGGGAGCTGGAAGAAGACCTCAAGAGAAAATTTCCCTATGTCGAATCTCGAGGGCGAGATTCATTTTAAGGGGGCTAAGTTTCTAACACCCTCATTTTCATCCATCATGCATTGCATACCTTATTATACATGTTTAACATTAATCAACTTAAAAAGGAACAAGACTCAAATGATTTTAGGACTAATCGACAATTTAATTCTGTCAGGGTGCAGAATTGTCCGGCCTCAACCCTAGACTAGCCCGTTATCCCTCTGCTGTTTCAGAAGGTTCAAATTTTCAGAACCCGAACTTATCCGTCACAATGAGCGAACTAGTCTGATTTAGGTCCTGATTATTTTCAGACTTATCCGACCTCTCTACGGACTAGTCCGATCTTGCCAAAATTCCAGTCCAGAAACCCTCTTCTTTTGCAATCTCGGACTTGTCTGTTTTCGTTTCTCATCATTATCGGACTTGTCCGGACTCCTACCAGACTTGTCCGTTCAAGCCTCTGTTTCAGATCGGACTTGTACGGCCCCTAGCTGACTTGTCCAGTGTGCCCGACACGGATTCAATCTTTTCCTCCATGACATGTTATTGGTTTTTTGCTTTAATTGGGCCCAAGAACGTTGTGTCCAACCCCTATGGAGCCCATGTGGGACCCCACCCGGCCTCCACCGCCTTAAACTTGAGATCCATCAAACCCGACCACCTCCACCTCTATATAAACACCCCAACACCCACCTTTCATCCCTTTGTCACAATTGAAGGAAGCCCCTAATCCTAGTTGGTGAGAGCCGCCATCAAGGAGCCTCCACTGCAGGGAGAAGAAGGAGAAGGGAGGAAGGAGGAGGATCAAGCAAGCGTGATCTTCGTCAACTTCTCAACATCGGCATTCTATATCGCCAATTCATCATTGACACCCATCACTAAACCCTAATCGTCCAGATTCAAGTTTCACAACCAATTCTCAACCCTTGTACCTTTAAACTCATGTATACCCTCTACATCCAACTTTCCACGTAAGTTTGGCCCTTTATCTCGCGGTCCAGAAAAAACCCTAACTCACAGTTTCTAGACAGGGCGGACTAGTCCGGCCCTAAAACCGGACTTGTCCGGCCTCTGAATCGGTTGTTGCTGAATTGAATCCAATTTGACTAAAATCAACTCAAAACCTGTTCAAACTTGTTAAAAACCATTGTAGCTAGCTAGTAAACATTAATAGCAACTCATTAACAAGTTTTATCTCACAAATGCATTAATCATGATATCATGGCATATTGAGTAATATATAAGCATTTATTGATTGTAATGTTTGTTTTGTATGTTTGTCGCGCGGAATAGAAGGTATCGCTGTAGAGAGTGCTTTCGAGGACCTCCAACACCAAAACATTGAAGCTTTCGATCCTAATCAATCTGAAGAACAAGGCAAGTGTCCTTGATCATTTTGATCCTGATTTTAAATATTTTGTTTGCAAAACTGCAAGCTTGTGTCAAATTGATGGGAAACCCTGATAGGTGTTTACTAGTTTTGTTTGACCATCCTTTTTGCTAGGAATATGTTGTAGAGAGTTGGGAAGGGCATTTTACCTTTTTGCTTTGCTCTAATTAATTTGGATGGGAAAACAACCAAATGGCTTAACTATGAATTCATGAATTTATGGATGATATGAATTGATGAACATGATTAATTGGTAATATGGGACTTGGGAGATCTAAGCAAGCATGGTATGTGGAATGGGTTGGATGATATGGTGGTTTCCTTGCCCTGGATCTAAGGACTGGTTCCTACGAGAATATGCCAGGACAACAGTGCCACCACAAGGCTAAGTATGGGTGCGACTTAGCCAATTAATTAGGTGTATTGCCAGCATTGTTCAGATCATTTGGGGGAGCAGGGAAAGGGAGTCGGTTTGGTTTGCAATAGTGGCAAGACTGCCCTAGGATCCGAATGGCACAACAGGGGGCCCTTGTATTGGTTGGATGTGCTCAGTTGGAGGCATCACCACCCGTGAATCCTTAGTGGGTCTGAATATATTGGTAGTCCCTTTGTAAAGGCTATTTTGTGATCTCTTGGCCATACACCTAAGGAAGTGTAATTGGCATAAGGGAGGTCTCTTCAGTCGTCGATGGGTAATGAAATTCACGAACTTGTGAGTAAAGTTGTAGAACCTCTATGCAGAGTGTTAAAAACTATCATGATAGTCGTGCTCCCAGATATGAGCACTTGAACAACTTCCTTGATTAGGGTGAAACTAGGTTTTTGGGATGGTTTGGTATTGGTTATGGTTTGAGTTTTGATAAATGGACCTGGTTGATGATGATGGTAATAATCTGGTGTATGATGGATAATTGATGATGGTTTCACGATATGTTAAATATTTGGGATATGATGGGATTATTTCACATCGACATTGTAGGATGCTTTTCATATGTTTTAAATGTACTTTTCAGCAAATAGCCATTATTTGTTATCGTTCCTTGTTTAAGCTACATGTCATTATTTTCCCACACTTGCAGAGTACGACATGTGCCCACTCTTGCAATTCCCCCACCAATAGTTTCAGGTGATGTCTGGGAGTACCCCAAGTATAATGGGGAGTATTAGGTTGTGTGCTACCGTCAACATGTCTGTGGTCGTGCTTGGAGCCGCGCTATATCCCCGATGCTTAGTTTGCCCAGTTTAAATTATTTCCGCTGCATTAGTTTCAGATTTATTAATAATGATCATTAGAGTCTGTAATTTGAGAATTATTTGAATATTGTAATAAAAGTACTTGTTTAACTATTTTTGTTGTGGTAATTTTCTGTATATCATTTGTGATGCACTCGTGTATGTGTAATCAACATCCTGGGCACACATATTCATTCACTTGGTTCATTTTTGAAACCGGGTGTCATAGTCACGGGCGGAAGGGATCAACTCATTGTAGAAGTTTTGAATAATCTGCCAGTCGTCCATTCCATGGTGGGGACAGGCCAGGACGTACTCCTGCAGCCTTTCTCAAGCCTCGTGAATAGACTTCTTAGCGTCTTGCTAGAAGCTGGAAATTCTTCCACGCAGGGCATTGGTCTTGCCCAACAGAAAGAAGTTGGCGAGGAATGCCATAGAACACTTCTTCCAAGTGTCTACAACACTTCGGTTCGCAAAGAACTACTGCTTCGCTCTCCCAAGAAGGGAGAATGGAAACTACCTTAGACGCACGACATAGGGAGAGACGTCCTTGATCTTTAAAGTGTTGCAGATCTCAAGGAACTGCTCCAGGTGAGCACTTGCATCCTCGTTAGCCTTCCCAAAAAATGGATTGTCTTGCACCACATTGATTAGGCCAGTCTTGATTTTGAAGTTCACGTCTCCCGTGTTAATAGTGAGCCCAACAGGAACATTGTTAGCAGTGGGAGCTGAAAACTCACAAAGGGTCTTCTGGGCCATTGGCGTTTTGGTTTGTTGTGCAGTAGTGCTGGCTTGCCTTGCCGCATGAAGCTTTTGAGGAGTAATGACACGAGGGTCGATCTCTCAGATGGGATTCAAGATCTTCAACAAAGTTTTCCGACAAGCGGAAACAGGATATACAGTTCCCTATTTTAACATAAATGAGAATCAAAGAAGGTTTATCTTGCTAAAAACCTATCTAGGGTCCTATCCGATTCACTCAATCAGGCAATACTTCAGCTACCTTCCCCAGCGACGGTGCCAGAAATGCTTGTTGACGTTTCTTACATCATGGATAAAAAATGTGCAAGGGCACGGAAACTATCGAAGTAGCATTTCTCCTTTAAGAGTATTCCCAAGGGTGTCATTTATATTTTCTCAATGGAAGGCTAAGTGGAAGCATAACAATCATTAAAAGAAAAGGGTAGATTGGTCTAGGTACAGTTCTAGTGAGGATGAGTAATAAATATGCAAAGGTAGTGTGATCCACACAAGAGTATTCTATTCTAAAGGGGATAAATGAGTGACAAAGGGATTAGGCTAAGAGTTAGGGAGGTGCTCCTACAATGCCTCTAATATACATATACATAGCATAGGTTAGATACTAATGAACATGTCAGTGGTGAATTCTTATGCTAAGTTGTTCAACACATTGGGCACGGGTTTACCCCTAGCATTACTAGGATGACTCTTGAAAAGAGCTTGTGGCATAGCCGAACGTGGAGGATTACAAGGACAGATAGGGCTGGCACCACCTACAACCTACCTCTTCAATATGTGGGTCTACACGACATCCAATGCTACTTAACTATCCTAGCACCATACTAACATATGTAGTAAATACCTTAGGAGCCTAGGCACAAGCCATCCTAAGGCAATGACTAACCTAAACATCATTGAACCAATGTTGAAACATAGCATAAGTTATTGATATTAACATGGTCATTGTTGACGGTCCATAAGTGCCATATTTAGACCATCAATTCACCTCATAATGAGCATAAAAGAGAAACACAACGTAATGGTAGGGTTAAAAACTAACCAATTCCACAAGTGTTGATGTTTATTCATATGCAGGTGAATTTAGACCCAAAATACCAAGACATGCAGGGAGTAATCCATAAAATTGGATTTTCGACGAATCAGGCGATGCCACATGTCACCACATGGATCAAATGGCCCACAAATAGAAGTATTCGAGGCCATCCAACGGTGTAGCACCAATATTAGTCAATGTGACCCACCTGGCAGAGACCTGGAGGAAGCACACCGCAAAAGAAGCCAAGACCAGGTTGGCCGACTCCCCCTAGTCGGCCGACTATGTTCTAGCGCCAAACGCGGTCAAACGCCACGTGTTGGCTCCTCCCGGCTTGAAGAAGTCATGGGTGACTGATTCGCACGCAATCAGTGGCGGGAACCGACCCTTCTCGCCCCTATAAATAGAACCCCACACCTCACCTCACACACACACACCAAAAGTTGAGAATAGAATACCACTCCAAAGGTTTAGTGTAGTCCTAGAGGCTACCAAGTAGAAGGAGAGTGTGGTGAGAGTTTAGGAGAAGGAGGATTGGGCTTGTCAAGTCCCTCTTCTACACTTGTATCCCTACAAAAGTGTACTCAAATCAAGTAAGCCCTTTGTGAATTCATTTCAAGTTTGATTCTCAATTCATAGTAGTTTGCACAAGTAGTTACTTGTGGGTTTATTGCTTTAATTTCTTAGAGGCTCTAGTTGTAACTTGTTTGGGTGCGTTGTGCCCTGGGAGGCAACGAAGTCACTTATTGGGAGGCGGCACGCCTCCTTTGTTGAGAGGCTTGTGGACCAAGCCGGCCAGACAGGGTCCGTCATTGTAAAGGTGCTTGCCCTGAAGGAGGAGGACCTTGGTTGTTGATGCCTACAGCCGCAGCTACGACCAGATAGTCGACATCAGCCCTCCACTGCTTCATAGCACCCTGGGGTGCACCTAGAGGTGGTGGATGTTGCAGAAGAGCTTGCGTGGCGATGAGTGCATGCTCGGGGTTGTTGTTTGCCGATGCAGTGATCAACGCAGATGCCCCATCTCATTGATCGGCATTGTTTGCCGGAGCATATGGTGCTACAGTGCCTGCCAGAGCATTGGCACCTGCTGGCTGCTGAACATTGAAGGGGTTGCCTCCAGCAGGTTGTTCAGCATGATTGCCGTTGGATGATCCAGCCGCTGAATTCACCATCTTGTGATCTCGAGATCTGCTCCACCAACCTGGCACGCCAAATGTCAAAATGTTGGGTACGACACTTCCCCCGAACCCGCTGAGAAGCAGTCTGCGGAGTTTCTTTTGTGGTTGGGGCACGCAGAGATCAATATCAAGATGGTGACCTCAGAGATTTACGTGGTTCGGGCTGCCTGAGCGTAATACCTACTCCACGGGGTTTGTGTAATTGTATTGAGCGAGTGAGTTCACTAAGGTCGGGTCACAATAGCTTGTATGCCCCCCCCCCCCCAAGTTCATGCGGTGTAGCCGTTTTATAGTTGTAAGGACTGACCGTTACAAAGCTGGCCTGGCCCGACATGTGGCCCTGACGTGCTTAATGACCTAATACACTGTCTAAAGGGTATTAAGTACAATTAACAGTGTGATAACGTGCCTTCATGGCAGCATTATCCCTATTAACAGTGCATTGATCGTGCATCATTAATATGGTATTAATGACACATTATCTGACCTTGTAACTGCTGCTTTAACCGTCCTTGAATGTCTCTAACGGACATGATCTGCTCGTATTTCTATTGGAGAAGAAGGTCTGGAGGCTCCACACGTGGCCGATCCGGAGCTTTTCCTTCCGGGAGGGTAGGTCCGGGTTGCTGTACACTTGTCGGTATCGGAGCTCCTCTCTGACGGGGGCTAGGTCCGGGGCTATTGAACATGTGTAGTCGCCGAAGCTTCCCTTGGTTGGGAGTTTTGTTCCGGTCTTATTTTACACGTTATAACCCGGGAGCCAGCCATGTGAGGGGAGCGGGTCCAGTGCAACGTGACATGTGGGACCCGCAAGGGCCTTCAACTCTGATGGGTGGAACTTTCTTGCACTTCTTGCGATATCATGGGGTACCCGGTACGTAGGGTACAGATAGTGGCCCCCGGGCCCACCTCTGGGAGAAATCCTTTAGGTCAAGTTGTTCTGCCAGTGTTGGGGCCATTCTCGATTCCCGCGCTTTGATTTTCGAAAAGTCCTCTAATGCACCGTTGAAGTGATGGTCTCGGAGTGAACCCTTGACGTGTGGCTTGTAATGAATACGACAGATGAGATCTTTGTGTGCGGATCTCACGCAATTGAAGGTCGCCAGTTCCCAATACGAAAATCATATCTATTTTTCGCGCCCTGCCAGAGCGCCGACTTTGGGTTTCCCGCCGCCCATCATGGCATCTGTTGGCCTTGGGTAAGGACCTGGATCTCTTCGTCAGGGTGGCCCCAAGCCCACTCTTCATTGACGGGGTAGGTTTTTGAAAAGTTCTTTAGATCTCATTGCGGTTTCCATCCAAGCGTCGCGGAGGCTTACTTAAGAAGAAAAGTGCGCACGATTTGAGGACTCTTTACGCCTTCATTAATCTTTTCGCTTAGATCCTCCCAACCTCCACCTAACTTTCCATCCATTTCTCCACTTTGCCGCGATGGAGTTGGGTCTCCCCAAGAGCCGCCTCAAGAGCGATGATGATCTGAAGAAGGTCCGTACCTACATGGGGTGGTCCAGCGACTCCTTCAACCCTATGGTCCGCACCAGCAAGCTCCCATTCAGGAAGGAGCGCGACGGCGACATGGTGTACTTCACAGCATACGCCATGGTGGGATTCATTCCACCTTTCTCGACTTTCCTTTTGATGCTGCTGGACTTCTATGGTCTACAGCTGTACCACCTTGGCCCCCATTCTCTTCTTCTTGTGCCGGCATTCGTCCACTATTGCGAGATTTGGGTGGGTATTCCCCCTACGTCGAGCTTTTTTTGCACCTTCTTCACCATCCACGCTACCGGCAAGGGGTCCGAGTTTCTTGGATTCTACTATTTTTTGAAGCGCAAGAACTGCCCCTACAAATACTTGAAGTTGTTTCCTTCCGACAAGTGGGACGACTGGAAGAAAGATTGGATCATCGTCACGACAGAGGAGCACGAGAAACTAGAGCTGCCCGAAGGTCTCCCCAATGTTGACACTGACACATGGAGTGTGGTTATAGTGTTATAAAATGCCTTCAACTCTATCTTGACTAGGATCTGCGAGTGCGTGCAAGGTGGAGTGACCCCCCAGATGGTCTTCTGCAACTTCCTGGTCAACAGGTGGGCTCTGCTGAAGAAGAGGGAGAAGCTTGTGTGGGCCCTCAACAGCGTGATGGATGAAGACCGGATTGAAACTGGTCTGAAATCAAACTTGGATGATGAATTCTTGGAGTTTCATTTGAAGAAGTTCCAACATGAGATTAATGTCAATGGCGATGACTTGGCTCTGCCAGCAGCCTTCCTCCCTCTGAACGAGGAGGCTCAGTTCAGTAGGGAGCTCTAGAGGAGCATGCTGGTGCTTGACGACCTTGGCGAGGTAGAAGGGCGTTCGACCACTAGATTAGCGATTTCCGGAGCTTCCGAAGGTGGTCCATCCTCCGCCCCGAGCCGAAGGACTGAAGACATCAGCAAAGGCAAGGGCAAGGAGCTAGCTGAGCCTCCCAGCCGGAAGAGGAAGTTGAAGCATGCTGACGGGAGGTCCGTCAGGTCTGCTCCATCCACGACGGCTGCTTCTCCACGGAGGGGGAGGTCTTCTGTGGCTACCCCTACTCCGGTGCAAACGTCCTCAAGAGGCGTAGGCTCCGGGCAGGCGACCCCGGCCTCAGTGCTGGCTAGAAGCTCCATGTCCGGGAGTTCTTCCCAGTGAAGGGAAGCTCCGACCGAAGGAACTCCGGCAGCTACGAGTGTTCCTCCGCTGAGGTCCGAAGCAATTGTCTCACCAGATTTGGTGGGCTCTAGCTCCGGGCCTTAGAAGAAGAGGTTCCGAGGTGACTGGAGTGGTAGCATCTCGAGGTAAGCATTGATTGCTTACCCTGAAATGCTAATCTTGCTTTTGGATGTGTATTTAATCTTCTCTTTTTCCCTTTGTTTTTAGGGCGTCGAAGAAGGGACCGAGTGCTCCAGCGCCTTTTGCAATGGCTGGGGTTGCACCTGCCGAAGCTCCGACATTGATTGCTGAGCCACCTCGTCAAACGAAGGCGGAAGTCGCGGCAGCTCCGGCGCCAGCTGTCGCGAGCTTGGACTCGGAGTCCTCATCCGAAGCTCCTGTGGTAGCGCCGGACTGCAGGAGGGAAGTTGAAGATGTGCCCCTGGCGGTGGAGGCTGATACTCCAGCATCGGTGATGCCAGAAGTTCCAGCTTCTGAGTCGGAAGTTGCCGAAGCCCTAGCTGTTGAGCCGGAGGTAGTTGAAGCCCTGGCTATTGAGCCGGATATCACCCAAGCTCCGGCCCCTGTGCGGTAAACGGTTGAAGATCCGACGGCTGAGCCGGAGGTGGTAGAGGGTTCAGCTGTGGAGCCGGAGGTGGTTGGAGGTCCGGCGGGTGTGCCGGAGGTGGTTGCCGCGCCGGAGCCCGAGCCAGCGGCAGTTGAGGCCCTAGTTGAAGCTCCTGCAGATGCTCCAAAAGTGATGGTCCCGGAGGTACCTGGGCCGGGGCCAGAGCAGCTTGCAGGACTGGCGATAGGTCCTTCAACTTCAGAGCCGTCGAGTGAAGACCCGAAAGCGGCGCCTTCAACTGCTCCAGAGGTGGAAGTTCCTCCCATGGGTTCTTCCACTGCCGCTGAAGGGCTCCAGGAGAGCGGCCCTAGTGCTGCAGGAGTACAGGGGACCACTATTGTAGAGTGGGACCCAATTTTTGTGACGGAGAATCCGTTTGAGGCTGCAGAAATGATCCCGGTAGGCCCAAAACCTATCCCCTTGCGTTGTCCATAGACAACGCCTGCTCAAGCCTCCAATGGGTCCAGCTTGCCTTCGATCATGAGAGCAAAGCCTTGGAGGAGGAGCGCAACACTTTGAGGCGTTGGCACAGCAGACTCCATTTTGAAACCAGGCTTGCTCAGACGAGGCTAGCTGACCAGAAGGAGTGGATCAAAGGGGAGAAGACCCGGTTAGAGTACTGGGATAAGTTGATGGAAGGGAAGGAGGCCGCCATCCGGGCTCTCGATGCTAACTCCAGGGAAATCCTCGTGCAAGCCAAGGAGAGACATGACGCTGCTGACGAGCATTATGAAAAGCTCGCGGAGTTAAATGAAACTCTCCTGAAGCGTCGAGCGGACCTGGAGGCGCGTGAGGAAAAACTCTTTGGGCAGCAGGAGGATGTGGTGAGGAGAGAGGCAGAGGTCACCCAAAAGTTGACTCTGGGTGAGAAAATTTTGGTGGATCGTAGCAAAAAGCTGGATCTATGGAAGGAGGAAGAGAGGAAGAAGAACTGGAAGGTGGGACAAGATCTCTCGAAAGTGAGTCTGACGTTGCCGCTAGGGAGGAGAGAGTCAAGGGCAGAGAAAAGGACCTAGCTGAGAGGCGGAACTGCATCCACCTCCAGGAGACGGAGCTGGCCGACCAGGAGAAGTAGGTTGCTGAGATCATGCAGCAGCGTGCTATGTTGGCCGAGCGACTTGACCGTGAAGGTTCGAAGCTTGCGGACGCCCGGAAGTCACTGGAGGAGCTGCAGAGCTCAAAGGTGACTGAGACCCTGATGGTATGGGACTTCCTAGGGCGTGTGGACAGGGCCCTCGTGCCTCTTTGTTTCAATCCAGTACGCCCAAAGAACTCGGCACAGAAGCTGGACCAGACGCTGGCGGCACTTAGCTCTGCTGGCAGCAAACTCGACGTGATGGGTGACATCATCGCCGATCAACTGGAGACGGAGGGTAAATCCTTGGCCAATAACATCGCTGAGTATGTCTTGGCATGTTTTCGGAGCCGAGACCCTCAGTTCTCGCTTGATCCGGTCTTTGAAGGAATCATCGCGCAGGAGGAGGATGTCGCCAGAGCTAGTGTCTAAGAAGCTGTTGAGAAGGTTTCTTCGTTTTTCCACAGGACCTAGATCCTCCAGTAGCTAGGACATTTCTCCCTTTGTCCCTTGTAATCTCAATTTTGTAATCCAGTTCTTTTGATTAATGAAATCCTCCTTTTTGCCATAAATTTCACTCTGTCTTCAATATACTATGTCGTGTCTTGTTGGCCCCGTGGTACAATTGTACATTGGAGGTGTGTACATGTACCAAAGGTTATGATAGTGTGTTGAAGTCTTCAATTTTGAAGCGTCAAAGACAGGCCACCTAGAATGGTCGGAGCTTGGTAGCTCCGGCATCAACATATTAGATGTTGATGGCGGACCTATCTTGGGATATGTCGGAGCTTAGTAGCTCCAGCGTCGTCCACCATCGCTTTTCCTGCACATTAAAGGAAAGAGAAAAAGTAAAATTTGTCCTCTTGTCTATAATTTTATTGTGGCTTATTGTTCTTATTTGAAATTTGAGCCCAAAGAAACTCAACATGATAACAAGCATTTTGATATAATATTTTTGGATCTACATGCCTTTTTAGTACTCACCCTACTAAGGCTTGTTGGGGTGTAGGTAGAGCGGCGTACTTAGGGTGCAGGACCAGGCTAAGTCGATAGCACACTCTGGACCTATGTTGGCTTGGCATTCAGGCAAGTAGACTATGTAGCAGTGTTAAGATCCACAAAGACTATCAATAAGGCTTGTAATGCATGTGAATTACTTGGAACAAAGTTGAAAAAGATTTGCGGAAATTCATATAGACAAGCGGGGTAAAAATAATTTGATATATTGAGCCGTGTACAAAAAGTAAATGCACGTGGAGTCCATTTTCACACAACAATGCCTTTCATTATAGGTCTGGATTACAGGGGAGACAAGGACACACTTAGGGTGTTGGACCCTGCCAAATGTGATATACATCTTGTACTAGCCCGAAGCAAGTAGTTACACTTTTAGTGTTGTGACTGTGTTAAGTGTTACTTGAACTTCTCGGACCCTCCCGGAGGGGTCCGGATGTTCTCCCGGAGGACTTGCTCGACTCTGTATAATGACTCTAC
The DNA here is from genome assembly GCA_036927565.1 of Tuctoria greenei. Taxonomy (NCBI): domain Eukaryota; kingdom Viridiplantae; phylum Streptophyta; class Magnoliopsida; order Poales; family Poaceae; genus Tuctoria; species Tuctoria greenei. The sequence goes on along the minus strand of JAYESD010000006.1, from coordinate 90,441,953 downwards.
AACATGCATTGTGTGTAATTAAAGACTCACCTCCGTGATTCTAAGCATAAAACTTACAGAGGTGCTCAATGTTCCAAGGATTGGGAAGTGGGGTCCCATCCTCTATTGCCAAGCGAACGCACCCTGGTCGGGATACTTTAATGACTCGGAAAGGACCCTCCCAGCTGGGGGAAAGTTTGTTCATCCCTTCACGAGTTAGTATCTTCCGGAGCACCAGGTCACCTTCTTTAAGCTGTCGGTCACGCACATGCCTTTGATGATAGCGCCGGAGCGCTTGGCGATGACGTGCATTCCAAACAGCTGCTTGGCACCTTCCCTCGTCGAGGAGGTCAAGGTCTTCACGCCGGAGCTTGTCCTGCGTGGCTTCATCGAAGGTCCGGACCCAGAGGGACCCCAAGGTGATCTCAGGAGGAAGGACCGCTTCAGCTCCGTACACCAAGAAGAATGGAGTCTCTCCAGTTGACCAATTACGTGTTGTCCTATTCACCCATAATGTGTACGAAAGCTCTTCAATCCAGTTAGCTCTGTTCTTTTTCAAGCGTTCATATGTACGCGTCTTAAGTCCTTTTAAAATTTCTGCATTTTCTCTCTCGGCTGGGCCATTGCTTGCTGGATGAGCTACTGAGGCATAGCTAAGTTGAATACCAAGGTCTTCGCAATATTCTTGGAATGCAACACTTGTAAATTGAGTTCCATTATCAGTTATGACTTTGTTTGGAACTTCAAATCTGTATATAATGGACTTCAAGAACTTGATTGCTGATTGTTTGTTGATTGTTACTACTGGAGTTGCTTCCGACCACTTGGTGAACTTGTCGATGGCGACATACAGGAACCTGTAACCTCCCACGGCTTTTGGGAAAGGTCCCAAGATGTCCATGCCCCACACAGCGAATGGCCATGTAGGAGGTATCATCTGCAGTGATTGAGCCGGTGTGTGAATCGGTTTGGCATGAAACTGACATGTTTCATGTTTTTTCACTAGCTCAACTGCATCCTGAAGTGTTTTAGGCTAGTAAAAGCCATGCCAGAAGGCTTTAACGACCATCGTGTGAGAAGATGCGTGGTTCCCGCACTCGCCTCCATGGATTTCCGCTAGGAGTTCGCGTCCTTCTTCCCTTGCACACTTTCGGGTCTTTGGTTGCAAATGCTTTGTTAAGAAACAAGGTAATCTTGATAAATTTGAACCTAGATCCATTGATGGCATTTTCTTGGTTATCCATCTCATACTAGAGGCTACCATGTGCTTTTATTTGACACTAACAAAATTGTGGAGACTTGTGAGGTGCCTTTTGATGAAGCTAGCTTTGGTACTAGCTCAAACATTGCAGGTCCGGATCCATATCCGCGGGGGGAGAGCATTTTTGTTGAAGATGAGGAAGAAATGGTGCTGCTGCCCGAGAATTCAGCAGCTAATGACATTGTTCGAGCTTCTGATTCTGATTCACAGCCAGCACCGACGACCACCATTGCTGGTCCAGATCCTTCTCAAGTCACAAGCTCATCAATTTGTGATGAACATGAAGAAGAAGAAGCTTGTGAAGTGTCCACTCCCCTCCGGGTTCTCAAAAGTCATCCTCCACAACAAATTATTGGAAGCTTGCACGAAGGAGTCACACGGTCTAGGTTTTGCAATCCAAACTCTCATGCTCATTCCTCTTTTGTTGCTTCTATTGAACCCAGAGATATATCACACGCACTCACTATTGAATCTTGGATTATTGCCATGCAAGAAGAGTTAGAAAATTTCAAAAGAAATAATGTTTTGAAACTTGTACCTCCACCTCAAGGTCACACTTTAATTTGAACTAAATGGGTGTTTGAAAATAAACAAAGTGAGGATGGGGTTGTGGTCAGGATTAAGGCTAGGTTGATTGCTCAAGGTTTCACTGAAGTTGAAGGTCTAAATTTTGATGAAACTTTTGCTCCTATTGCTAGATTAGAAGCCATAAGAATTTTGTTAGCTTTTGCTGCATCTAAAGGTTTTAAGCTATATCAAATGGATGTTAAAAGTGCTTTTCTTAATGGCTACATATATGAGGAGGTTTATGTCAAAGAATCACCGGGTTTTGAAAATACAGATTTTCCTAATCATGTTTACAAACTGTTCAAAGCCTTGTATGGTCTCAAACAAGCCCCTAGAGCATGGCATGATAGGTTAAAATCATTCTTACTTGAGAAGGGGTTTACAATGGGTAAGGTTTATAAAACTCTTTTTGTGCTTAGGCATGGCAATGACTCATTATTCGTTCAAGTGTATGTGGATGATATTATGTTTGGTTCTGCTTCTCATGATCTTGTGTCTAAGTTTTCAGCTATGATGAGTTCAGAATTTGAGATGAGTATGATTGGAGAACTCACATACTTTTTGGGGCTACAAATCAAGCAAACCAAGGAGGGTACCTTTGTGCGTCAAACGAAGTCTACAAAAGACATCCTAAGGCGCTTCAACATGGAAAAAAGCAAGCCTATTTGGACACCAATGGGAATAGCAACAACACTTGAACTTGATGAAGATGGGGAACCCGTGGATCAAAAAGAATATAGAAGCATGATCAGATCACTTTTGTACCTCACGGTATCAAGACCGAACATACAATTCGGCGTATGTCTTTGTGTACGGTTTCAAGCCTCCCCACATGCTTCACATCGTCATGCCCTCAAAAGGATTCTTAGGTACTTACATGGAACTCAAGAATTTGGTTTTTTCCTTCCTTCTTCCTCAAGTGTTACTTTGAAAGCTTTTTCCAATGCTGATTTCAGAGGTTGTAGGATTGATAGGAAAAGTACTTCGAGTGCTTGTCATTTCCTTGGTAATTCACTTGTTGCTGGGTCCTCCAGAAAACAAAACTCAGTTGCACAATCCACAACTGAATCTGAATATGTAGCTGGTGCTAGTGCTTGCTCACAAATTCTTTGAATTGTTCAAACACTTAAGGACTATGCGGTTGATCTAGATAGTGTTCCATTGTTTTATGATAACACTAGTGCCATTTGCATTGTTAAAAACCCTGTGCAACATTCTAGAACTAAGCACATTGATATTAGGTATCACTTTCTCCGTAATAATGTTGAAAAAGGAAACATTGTGCTTCACCATGTAGATACCGAACAACATTTGGCTGACATTTTACAAAACCTTTGGATTTCACTCGTTTCTGTTTCACTCGTAGTGAAACAGGGGTTATGCATCCTCATGGCTTACATTGAGGTGGAGTTTTGTGTGAATCTGGACATAAAATAATATGAGCATAGTATTTCATACATATATGACTCTGTGATTCCTTTTTCATGCTGAAAGTTCTTACTACATTACTCATGTTATACATTTTGTAGTTTTTGCCATGACTAGTAATTGGAATAATTACTTATACTAATTCTGGTCATGGTCGAATCTTCTTGCTATTTTGAACTTGTTGCATGCTCACAAGTGCTTTTAATCATAAAGAATTAATCAAGTAATTAAGTTACCTGTTAAGCTTTTATGGTCAAATATAATTGAGAAAAGATCAAGAGAATATCCATGCATCACACTTATTCTTTTGAGATGGCTTATCATTGCACTTAGATATGAACTTGAAAGAAGTTGTGTATGACAACAACCATGTCCTTAAGCTTTTGATTGTCAAATGATATAGGCTTGGATTGGTTGGTTAGAATAAGGCAGATGCGCATATAATCTCTTGCAAATATCATATGATCAAAATTTGTGCTTAAAAGAAAATAAAAATTGCAGCAACAAGTGTCATTCTTTCAGTTCTTGAAATAGTTAAGTTTGTGACATCATTACTTGCTTAAATGGAAAATTACACATGATCTCTAGCATGGCTTACACTACTTTATGTATCTCATTGTTGTGATTGTGTAAGTTACTTGATAGTATGACATGGATGAGCTTTGTTTTATATGTATATGTTATAATGTGCTCATAAGAAATTAAAATTGCTCCTTTGTACCTTGCTGAATACATTGTCAAAGGGGGAGAAATTGATCACACATTGCACATAATCACAAGTGGTTCTTATCAGGGGGAGAAGTATGAAAGGGGAAGAAATTTAGAAATTTCTCATTTGATTTTCAAAAAGGGGGAGAAATCATTTTCAAAACTTCTCATGTGAATAAGCCAATGTTCGGATTTGAAGTTGTGTTGCCAATGCATTCATCATGGGGGAGATTGTGAGACCTATATGTGCTGAATATATTGGCTATGGTGATAAAAGTTTTGAATACTCCCAAAACATCTTTTTATTAAGCTCTGACTCAAGGTCCGGTTAGCTTTGACAAGGTTCGGAGCTTGATTGCAATTGTTCTGCTTTTATCTTGCAATGTTTCAAACTTGCTTTACACTTATGGAAAAGTTGCTTAGTATTCTTTTACTATGTGTTTGGTGTGTTTTGGTGGTTATGGCTAATATCGTTTCGCTATGGTTTGCAGCATGCTTATGTGAGGTGCTCATGTAAGGTGCTGTAGTTTCAGAACTAACGAGAGTCAAGTCGAGGACTTGTGCTCAGAAGTATTGGTTGTTTATTCATGTGCACATGTTGCTTGAGTTCAAGACATGGCTGGTGACGCAATCCATTGAACTAGTCTTAGGTAGAAGATGAGGTTCAACAACCAAGTTCGGGAGGAACTGTGGTTGAGTTGATCGGGAGGTCGCGCAACATGTATGAATCAAGAACAATGCATATGAAGGTATCATGGACGTCGTTGGAAGGTGTTTGAACATGTGCAAGGAGTGCATGGACGTGGCTACATGGTTTCAAGGTGTGATGAAGAGATGTGGACATAAAGAATTGGTCGGAAAGGTCCAACCGACTAGGTTATGGACTCAGGCTACGGCTGAGTCGGTTATGGCTCAAATACAGAAAGATTTGAGTTGGTTATGATAGGATTTCGTATGGGTCACAAATTTGGGTTGTTTTAGGAATGTGGGATATGTTATTAAGGTGTTTGGAAGTCTTAAGATTGCTTCTATCCGCGAATAGAAGAGTTTTGAGCAGTTATGGAAAGTTTTGATTCGTGATTTGAGTAGGATTAGAGTCCTAGTTAGGTTTAGTTTGGCCTAAGGGCTGGTTATATAAGAAAGGGAGGCCAGAGCTCGTGGTGCATGACGTTGGGGCTGTTCCTCTTGTGTTTTGATCAATAAAATTCATAGTTTGAAGGAACTTTTGTGCCTTGTTCATCCGATTTGTTTTTGTCAAGTCTTTCTCGTTGAGTTTCTATACAAAACTACCTTTCTTCGGTGGTTTTATCATAACTCGAGTTTTACAGATCCAATCGACGTGATTCTTTTTGGGTTATCTTCACCACATGATTATATATCATATGTGGAAACTTCACGGTCATTGGATTTGTGCTTTTGGATCTACACGAGTTTCTATGCAGTGTTCCAGAACTGTTTTTCTCGGGTAGAACAGATTGACCTTTGTTCAATCTTTTGATCATAACTTGATTTTTTTCTCAGCGGTTTCTTGTGATTCTTGTTGTCATGTTTTTGTGACTTGATTGTCTATAATATCTAGTACTTTTGTCACGGTTGAATACGTTTAGAATAGTCGCGCACATGTATTCTTATTAGATTGGTTTTGCTGCCAAGGGGTTTTTATAGCTTTCGTTGAAAAGTTTTAATCTACCAATCACCCCCCTCTGGTAGTTTTACACGTGCTCTTTGATCCTACACAAGTGGACCCGATGTCTCATGGGCCCACATGTCAGTGGCAGCTACTGCAGGTGCAGTACTGCAGAGGATTTCAATCCCGCAAGCTGCCTGCCTTACCTGTTTTGCATTTGCCACCTGCTACAGCTGGCATTCATTGCTCGCCCTGCAAAAAATTCTCTTTGAGACGTGCTCCGGTTGATGTAAGTCAGACCAAATCGGCGAACCCTATCTTTGTCTAGTCTAGTGTTGCCAGCTGCATGCCCGCCCCCTCAGTCTTGCGAGCTTCGCTGCTGGACTGAAAAATCCTCTGCAGTACTACGAGTGCAGTAGCGCCACTGACATGTGTACCTGATAGCTCATTTTACAGTGTGAACAACAACAAAGAAGTCAACAATGTACTTCCCCCCCCCCATAAATATAGTTGTCATTTAGACAGTCCAAACTAGTTCATTTTTAATTCATTTATTGGTCTGATACGACAATTAATATAAACCAGGAGGGAGTAATATAGAATAAAATGCTACTGGGATGTGATCATCCCATGCTCGTAATTGCCACACTCGTCCTGAAGATAATACGAACATTAGACTTTTCTTCTTTCACATTGATTCTATCTCCGTTCCATGTCAACTCTGTTTCTGGGTTTGGTCAAATCTAACTTTGACCAATGATTTATGTAATTTTGGACAATTCTAACAATATTAGAATTATACTTTTAGATTCACCATGAAAAATACTTTCTTAATATACAATTTAAATGTTATTCAAATTAATAGAATCTGTAGAAATCATTTAGTCAAAGGTAAGTTTGACCAAAGCTAGAAATTGAGTTGAGTTGGGATGGAGGGAGTACTAAACTTGGTCAGGCGGTAATTTCCTTTAATACTTTACCATTTGAATCAATGCAATAGAAGGAAAGAAGTTTGGAAGAAGTGTGGCTAAAGGACTTAAGGTTGCCAGAATACGCTATGCATCCCAAGTTAGTAGAACGGAGCATGTGAAGCTACCAATTCAGTTCTCCACTAGATTTGGTTTTGCGGTTGGTATTAATCAGCGGCACTTTGTCGATGATGTGGTTATGTTTACAAAAAACATGCATCCCTTAGCGGTGCAAGGAATAGGGCAGAGGTTGGCGATAGTAATAAGAGAGCTATAGTACGAGACATTCTGGTTAGTGTCGTCACACCCCACACAAGTATTTTTTTCTTGCAATCTCCATCTTGTACATTTACAACAACTTGTTATACAATAGACATAATTACTGGGACATAGAGGACACGCAGGATAGTGCAAGAAATTTTTTTGAAAATTGCTGGTGAGCACTACAAGGGGGTGGCGCTCGACTTTGCATGCCACCTATAAGAGTTATTCGACCGATGAAGAACGTATACGAAACAAGCCTACTGATGTACCGATGCCTGAGTGGTTGCACCTAATAGAATATTTTGGGTTTGAGCGATTCAAGGTCAGATAACTTTTTAAGAGCTTCGCATCATACAAAAAGTATTTGATTTACATTCATTTGTGGAATTAATTCTCAAAATTATTGCAGTCAATAAGCAGGACGAATTCTCAAAATCAAAGAAGAAAAAAGGCGAATCACTTGCTTGGCTCCAAATCCTACACCCGACTTAGTTACGAGAAGGTATGAAAAAAAATCACTCTTCTACTTGGCGCTGCAATCAAAATGTATACCTACATGTTGAATTTTACTTTTATTTTATGTAGCGAGATCCAGAGACCGGAGAAGAACCCGATGACATACAATTGTGGGAGGCAAGCCATTTGAAGAACAGTGACTGGGCAAACTAGCAGGCAGAAGCTGTACATGTGAGTAACACTTCAAACAATCCCCAATTAAATTAGTATTTGCAATGTACTTGTCACTTTTCTTTTCATATATAGAGCCAGGCATGTGCCCAAGTGGACGACAAGGAAGCCGAGCAGGGAGGTCCAATTCCAAATGAGGAGAGAAATCACATCTTCCAGTGTTGTTATAAATCCTCAATTGGTTGTGCAGGATCACAGGTTCGGGGGCATGGTTATATGGCTCACCCTACTGGTCCTGAACGTGAACATATGCGTATCCGGATGTCGGAACACCTCAACGACCAAGTTCGAAACTTAGAAGATAGAAATACAGGCCTCAGTCACATAGTGCTAGAGTTGGAAGGAAGAAATGATAGCTTAACCACTCAGATGGACTACATAAACAAGAAGAATGAAGAGTTAAACCTTCAAGTCTATAAATTAGAAGGTCAGATAGCAGCTGATCGTGAACAGAGAGCTCGGGAAATGGAGGACATGCGCCTCTCCATGAGGGCTGAAATGCGCAAAATGATGGAGACCACTCCATAAAAGGTCCAACAAAAGAGCTGCCAAACGCCACCTGCTCCAACAATTAGTCCGGGTCAGCTTAGGAAAACTCTTAACATGCAAACATGTCGCGTAATTAGTAAAGTGTTGTTATGAGTGTTGCAATATCAATTGATGGATGTTTATTGTTAAACTTGTGATTCTGTTGCTACTAATTTTCAAACCTAGTGCATTAGGATTATACTGCCGCTAATTATAAAACGTGGCATTACAAATTTCTTGTCACGAATGATAAATTGTTGCAATAGGATGATATTTCCACAAATTACAAAATGTTGCAGTATAAACATTTGGCCACGACTCAAAAAATGTTGCTCTGGACTATTAATGCCAACACGCAGAAAATGTTGCATTACAACGCTATTGCCACAGATGAGAAAATGTTGCATTACACGTCTATCATTACAAATCCTTAAACGTTGCGTTACAACCGTACTGCCACAGATCAGAAAACGCTGCATTACGAACCTATTGCCATAGATCAGGAAACGTTGCTTTTGAAACCTATTGCCACAGATCAAGAAATGTTGCATTATGAACCTATTGCCAGAGATAAGAAATCATTGCAACACCAAACTATTTGCCACGGATGCGAAATCGTTTCAGTACCATACTATTTCTCACAGATCCAAAACATTGCAATACAGTACTATTCACCACGTTTGGGAACTCATTGCAATAACATACTATTTGCCACGGACGTTAAACCGTCGCATTACCATACTGTTTGCCACGGCAGTGACATCATTGCAGTACCATACTATTTGCCACGAATGTGAAATCGTTGCAATACCGTGATATTCATTGCAATACATTAAATCGTCACGATAAGCTAAATCGTTGCAATATTGTATTATTTGCCACGAATGTGAAATCATTGCAATCACATACTATTACCATGAATGTGGAATCGTTGCAATACCATGCTATTCATTGCAATACGTTAAATCGTCGCAATACGCTAAATCATTGCAATAACATATTATTTGCCACGAATGTGAAATCGTTGCAATACCGTACTATTTGCCACGATTGTGAAATCGTTGCAATACCATACTATTCGTTGTGGTACGTTAAATCGTCGCAATATGCTAAATCGTTGCAATATTATATTATTTGCCGCCGATGTAAAATCGTTGTAATACCATACTATTTGCCACAGATGTGAATCGTTGCAATACCATGCTATTCGTTGCAATACGTTAGACCATCGTAATACACTAAATCATTGCAATAAAATACTATTTGCCATGAATGTGAAATCGTTGCAATACTGTAGTATTTTCCACGATTGTGAAATCGTTGCAATACTGTACTACTCGTTGCAATACGTTAAATCATTGCAATACGTGAAATCGTTGCAATAGCATACTATTTGCCACCGAGGTGAAATCGTTGCAATACCATACTACTTGCCACGGATGTCAAGTCATCGCAATAACCTTTCGCCATGGAACTTATTTTGATGATTTGTAAAAACTATCGTCACGCTTTTTTTTGTTGCAACAGTGACCTATTGCGATGAAAAATGACCTATTGCGATGAATTTTTTCATTGCAATAAACCGGAATCCTTGCAGTGATGGTTGGAGCTCATCAAGGATTATGATGTGGGAATTAACTATCACCCCAGGAAGGCTAATGTAGTGGCCGGTGCTTTGAGTCGCAAAGGAGTAAGCCACCATCTCATGGTTCGGGAATTGTCATTCGAGCTATGCAAGGAGTTTGAATGGTTGAATCTTGAATTTGTGAATGAGATGAGAGTAATCGAGTTAAATCCGACCTTAGGATAAGAAATCCGAGAAGGCCAAGCAAAAGATAAAGAAATCTAGGAAATCAAGGAAAGGATCCAAGAAGGGAGGGAATGGAGGTGTGATGAAGATGATCATGGTACTCTATGGCTTGGAAAGAGGATTTTTGTGCCTAATGAAAAGCAAATACGCGAGACGATATTAAAGGATGCACATGACTCACTTTACTCAATTCATCCAATTCATCCCGGTTGTACGAAGATGTACAAGGACATGAAGACATGTTATTGGTGGGATAGCATGATAAACGACATAGCTGAACATGTTACGTTATGTGACACGTGCCAACGAGTCAAAGCTGAACATCATAGGTCAGCTAGATTGTTGCAGCCATTGAAGATTCTGGAATGGAAGTGGGAAGAAATCGGTATGGACTTCATAGTTGGATTACCGCGAACCCAGTCCAGTTACTACTCAATATGGGTTGTTGTGGATCGGTTGACCAATCAGCTCTTTTCATTCCTGTCAAGACCAAGTATACCGCTGCAGAGTTAGCTGAGTTGTACATGGAGAAAAATATATACCGACATGGAGTACCCAAGAAAATAGTGTCTGACTGAGGTTCTCAATTCACCTCAAGGTTCCGGCAGAAACTGCATGAAGCTATGGATACAAGGTTAAATTTCAGCTCTGCGTATCACCCTCAAACGGATGAAAAAATCGAGAGGACAAATAAAATATTGGAAGATATGTTGAGAGCTTGTGCTTTGAAGCATGGACACAACTAGGACAAAAGTTTCCTGTATGCTGAATTTTCCTACATTAACCGTTACCAAGCAAGTTTTAAGATGTCACCATATGAAGCACTATATGGAAGGAAGTGTAGGACACCCTTGTTTTGGAATGAAACAGGAGAGAACCAAGTATTTGGACCTGACGTGTTGCAAGAAGCAAAAACACAAGTTCAGAAAATCTACGAGAATTTGAGGGCTGCTCAATCAAGACAAAAGGGCTATGCAGATAATAGGCGAAGAATCTTAGCCTTTGAAGTGGGAGACTTCGTATATCTCAAAGTATCAGCTATACGAGGTCATAAGCGATTTAATGTCAAAGGCAAGTTGGCACCTTGATATATTGGACCATTCAAGATTTTGGGCAAATGTGGAGAAGTGGCATATAAGTTTGAGATGCCAGCACATCTTTCTGATGTTCATGATGTGTTTCATGTTTCTTAGCTCAAGAGGTGCTTAAGGGTTCCAGAAGAACAAGTGCCAATGGAAGATTTGGAATTAGAGGCAGATATGACTTATGCCGAGCAACCGGTCAAAATTTTGGAAACCAAGGAGAGAGTTAGAAGGAACAAAGTGATTCGATGGTGCACAGTACAATGGAAGCATCATGCAAAATCAGAAGCAACTTGGGAGCTGGAAGAAGACCTCAAGAGAAAATTTCCCTATCTCTTTCCTTCTATGTTGAATTTTGAGGGCAAGACTCATTTTAAGGGGGCTAAGTTTGTAACACCCTCATTTTCATCCATCATGCATTGCATACCTTATTATACATGTTTACTATTAATCAACATAAAAAGGAACAAGATTAAAATGAATTTAGGACTAATCAACAATTTAATTCTGTCAGGGTGCGGACTTGTCCAGCCTCAACCCTAGACTAGCCCGCTATCCCTCTGCTGTTTTAGAAGGTTCAGATTTTCAGAACCCGAACTTATCCATCACAATGCGCGAATAGTCTGATTTAGGTTCTGATCTTTTTTGGACTTATCCGACCTCTCTACGGACTAGTCCGATCTTGCCAAAATTCTAGTCCAGAAACCCTCTTCTTTTGCAATCCCGGACTTGTCCGGCCCCGACCGGACTTGTACGTTTTCCTTCCTCATTATTATCGGACTTGTCCGGACTCCCACCAGACTTGTCTGTTGAAGCCTCTGTTTCATATCGGACTTGTACGGCCCCTAGTTGACTTGTCCGGTGTGCCCAACACGAATTCAATCTTTTCCTCCACGACATGTTATTGAGTTTTTGCTTTAATTGGGCCCAAGAACGTCGTGTCCAACCCCTATGGAGCCCATGTGGGACCCCACCCAGCCTCCACCGCCTTAAACTTGAGATCCATCAAACACAACCACCTCCACCTCTATATAAACACCCCAACAACCACCTTTCATCCCTTTGTCACAATTGAAGGAAGCCCCTAACCCTAGTTGGTGAGAGCCGCCATCAAGGAGCCTCCAGTGTAGGGAGAAGAAGGAGAAGGGAGGAACGAGGAGGATAAAGCGAGCGTGATCTTCGTCAACTTCTCAACATCGGCATTCGATATTGCCAATTCATCATTGACACCCATCACTAAACCCTAATCGTCCAGATTCAAGTTTCACACCCAATTCTCAACCCTTGGACCTCTAAACTCATGTATACCCTCTACATCCAACTTTACACGTAAGTTTGGCCCTTTATCTCGCAGTCCAGAAAAAACCCTAACTCGCAGTTTCTAGACAGGGTGGACTAGTCCGGCCCTAAAACCGGACTTGTCCGGCCTCTCAATCTGTTGTTGCTGAATTGAATCCAATTTGACTCAAATCAACTCAAAACCTGTTCAAACTTGCTAAAAACCATTGTAGCTAGCTAGTAAAGAGTAATAGCAACTCATTAACAAGTTTTATCTCACAATTGCATTAATCATGTATATCATGGCATATTGAGTAATATATAAGCATTTACTGATTATAATGGTTGGTTTATATGTTTGTCGCTCGGAATAGAAGGTATCGCTGTAGAGAGTGCTTTCGAGGACCTCTAGCACCAAAACATTGAAGATTTCGACCCTAATCAATCTCAAGAGCAAGGCAAGTGTCCTTGATCATTTTGATCCTGATTTTAAATATTTTGTTTGTAAAACTGCAAGCTTGTGTCAAATTGATGGAAAACCCTTATAGGTGTTTACTAGTTTTGTTTGACCATCCTTGTCGCTAGGAATATGTCGTAGAGAGTCGGGAAGGGCATTTTACCTTTTTGCTTTGCTCTAATTAATTGGGATGGGAAAATAACCAAATGGCTTAACTATGAATTCATGAATTTATAGATGATATGAATTGATGAACATGATTAATTGGTAATATGGGACTTGCGAGATCTAAGCAAGCATGGTTTGTGGAATGGGTTGGATGATATGGTGGTTTCCTTTCATTGGATCTAAGGACCAGTTCATACGAGGATATGCCAGGACAAGAGTGCCACCACAAGGCCAAGTATGGGTGCGGCTTAGCCAATTAATTAGGTGTATTGCCAGCATTGTTAAGATCATTTGGGGGAGCGGGGAATGGGAGTCGGTTCAGTTTGCAATAGTGGCAAGACTGCCTTGGGATCCGAATGGCACAAGAGGGGGCCCCTGCATTGGTTGGATGTGCTCAGTTGGAGGCATCACCACTGGTGAAACCTTAGTGGGTCTGAATATATTGGTAGTCCCTTTGTAAAGGCTATTTTGTGATCTCTTGGACATACACCTAAGAAGTGTAATTGGCATAAGGGAGGTCCCTTCAGTCGTCGACGGGTGATGAAATTCACGAACTTGTGAGTAAAGTTGTAGAACCTCTCTGCAGAGTGTTAAAAACTATCATGATAGTCGTGCTCCCGGATATGAGCACCTGAACAACTTTCTTGATTAGGGTGAAACTATGTTTTTGGGATGGTTTGGTATTGGTTATTGTTTGAGTTTTGATAAATGGACCTGGTTGATGATGATGGTAATAATCTGGTGTATGATGGATAATTGATGATGGTTTCACAATATGTTAATTATTTGGGATATGATGGCATTATTTCACATCAACATTGTAGGATGCTTTTCATATGTTTTAAATGTACTTTTTAGCAAATAGCCATTATTTTTATCGTTCCTTGTTTAAGCTACATGTCATTATTTTCCCACACTTGCAGAGTACGACATGTGCCCACTCTTGCAATTCCCCCACCAACAGTTTCAGGTGATGTTTGGGAGTACCCCAATGATAATGGGGAGTATTAGGTTGTGTGCTATCGTCAACTTGCCTGTGGTCGTGCTTGGAGCTGCGCTATATCCGTGATGCTTAGTTTGCCCAGTTTAGATTATTTCTGCTGCATTAGTTTCAGATTTATTAATAATGATCATTAGAGTCTGTAATTTGAGAATTATTTGAATACTGTAATAAAAGTACTTGTTTAATAATTTGTGTTGTGGTAATTTTCTTTATATCGTTTGTGATACACTCGTGTATGTGTGGTCAACATCCTGGGCACACATATTCATTCACTTGGTTCATTTTCAAAACCAGGTGTCACAGTCACGGGCGGAAGGGATCAGCTCATTGTTGAAGTTTTGAATAATCTGCCAGTCGTCCATTCCATGGTGGGGACAGGCCAGGACGTACTCTTGCAGCCTTTCTCAAGCCTCGTGAATAGACTTCTTAGCGTCTTGCTAGAAGCTAGAATTTCTTCCACACAGGGCATTAGTCTTGCCCAACAGAAATAAGTTGGCGAGGAATGCCATAGAACACTTCTCCCAAGTGTCTACAACACTTCAGTCCTTAAATAAATACTGCTTCGCTATCCCAAGAAGGGAGAATGAAAACAACCTTAGACGGACGACATAAGGAGATACGTCCTTGATCTCAAAAGTGTTGCAGATCTCAAGGAACTGCTGCAGGTGAGCACTTGCATCCTCGTTAGCCTTCCCAAAAAATGGGTTGGCTTGCACCACAGTGATCAGGCCAGTCTTGATTTTGAAGTTCACGTCTCCCGTGTTAATAGTGAGCCCAACAGGAACATTGTTAGCAGTGGGAGCTGAAAACTCACGAAGGGTCTTCTGGGCCATTGGCATTTTGGTTTGTTGTGCAGTAGTGTTGGCTTGCCTTGCCGCATGAAACTTTTGAGGAGTAATGACACGAGGTCGATCTCTCAGATGGGATTCAGGACCTTCAACAAAGTTTTCTGACAAGCGGAAACAGGATATACAGTTCCCTATTTTAACATAAATGAGAATCAAAGAAGGGTTATCCTACTAAAAACCTATCTAGGGTCCTATCCGATTCACTCAATCAGGCCATACTTCAGCTACCTTCCCCAGCGACGGCACCAGAAATGCTTGTTGACATTTCATACATCATGGATAAAAATGCACAAGGGCACGGAAACTATCGAAGTAGCATTTCTCCTTTAAGAGTATTCTCAAGGGTGTCATTTATATTTTCTCAATGGAAGGCTAAGTGGAAGCATAGCAATCAACAAAAGAAAAGGGTAGATTGGTCTAGGTAAGTTTCTAGTGAGGATGATTAATAAATATGCAGAGGTAGTGTGATGCACACAAGAGTATTCTATTCTAAAGGGGATAAATGAGTCACAAAGGGATTAGGCTAAGAATTAGGGAGGTGCTCCTACAATGCCTCTAATATACATATACATAGCATAGGTTAGATACTAATGAACATGTCAATGGTTAATTCTTATGCTAAGTTGTTCAACACATCGGGCACGGGTTTACCCCTAGCATTACTCGGATGACTCTTGAAAAGAGCTTGTGGCATAGCTGAATGTGGAGGATTACAAGGACAGATAGAGCTGACACCACCTACAACCTACCTCTTCAATATGTGGGTCTACGAGACATCCAATGCTACTTTACTATCCTAGCACCATACTAACATATTTAGTAAATACCTTAGGAGCCTAGGCACAAGCCATCCTAAGGCAATGACTAACCTAAAAATCATTGAACCAATGTTGAAACATAGCATAAGTTATTGATATTAACATGGTCATTGTTGACGGTCCATAAGTGCCATATTTAGACCGTCAATTCACCTCATAATGAGCATAAAAGAGAAACACAACGTAGTGGTAGGTTTAAAAACTAACCAATTCCACAAGTGTTGATGTTTATTTATATGCAGGTGAATTTAGACCCAAAATACAAAGACATGCAGGGAGTAATCCATAAAATTGGATTTTCGCGAATCAGGCGATGCCACATGTCACCACATGGATCAAATGGCCCACAAACAGAAGTATCCAAGGCCATCCAACGGTGTAGCACCAATATTAGTCAATGTGACCCACCTGGTAGAGACCTGGAGGAAGCACATCGCAAAAGAAGCCAAGACCAGGTCGGCCGACCCCCCCCCCCCCCCTAGTCGGTCGACTATGTTCTGGCGCCAAACGTGGTCAAACGCCACGTGTTGGCTCCTCTCGACTTGAAGAAGTCATGGGTGACTGATTCGCGCGCAATTGGTGGAGGGAACCGACCCTTCTAGCCCCTATAAATAGAACCCCACACCTCACCTCACACACACACCAAAAGTTGAGAATAGAATACTACTCCAAAGGTTTGGTGTAGTCCTAGAGGCTTCCAAGTAGAAGGAGAGTGTGGTGAGAGTTTAGGAGAAGGAGGATTGGGCTTGTCAAGTCCCTCTTCTACACTTATATCCCTACGAAGGCGTACTCAAATCAAGTAAGCCCTTTGTGAATTAATTTCACGTTTGATTCTCAATTCATAGTAGTTTGCACAAGTAGTTACTTTTGGGTTCATTGCTTTAATTTATTAGAGGCTCCAGTTGTAGCTTGTTTGGGTGCATTGTGCCCCGGGAGGCAACGAAGTCACCTGTTGGGAGGTGGCACGCCTCCTTTGTTGAGAGGCTTGTGGACCAAGCCGGGCGGACAGGGTCCGTCGTTGTGAAGGTGCCTGCCCTGAAGGAGGAGGACCTTGGTTGGTGATGCCTGCAGCCGCAGCTGCGACTAGATAGTCGACATCAGGCCTCCAGTGCTCCATAGGACCCCGGGGTGCACCTGGAGGTGGCGGATGTTGCAGAAGAGCTTGCGCGGTGATGAGTGCGTGCTCAGGTTTGTTGTTTGCCGATGCAGTGATCAACGCAGATGCCCCATCTCGTTGATCGGCATTGTTTGCCGGAGAAGATGGTGCTATAGTGCCTGCCGGAGCATGGGCACCTGCTGGCTGCTGAACGTTGGAGGGGTTGCCTCCAGCAGGTTGTTCAGCATGATTGCCGTTGGATGATCCAGCCGCTGAATTCACCATCTTGTGATCTCAGGATCTGCTCCACCTACCTGGTGCACCAAATGTCGAAGTGTTGGGTACAACACTTCCCCTGGACCCGCTGAGAAGCAGTCCGCAGAGGTTCTTCTGTGGTTGGGGCACGCAGAGGTCAATATCAAGATGGTGACCTCAGAGATTTATATGGTTCGGGCCGCCTAAGCATAATACCCTACTCCATGGGGTTTGTGTAATTGTATTGAGCGAGTGAGTTCGCTAAGATCAGGTCGCAATAGATTGTATCCCTCCCCCCCCCCCAAGTTTGTGCGGTGCAGCCCTTTTATAGTTCTAAGGACTGACCGTTACAAAGCTGGCCTAGCGCGACATGTGGCCCTGGCGTGCTTAATGACCTAATACACTGTCTAAATGGTATTAAGTACAATTAGTAGTGTGATAATGTTCCTTCGTGGCAGCGTTATCCCTATTAACGGTGCACTGATCGTGCATTGTTAGTATGGTATTAATGACACATTATTAGACCTTGTAACTGCTACTTTAACCGTCCTTGAATGACTATAACAGACATGATCTACTCGTATTTCTGTTGGAGAAGAAGGTCCGGAGGCTCCACACGTGGCAGATCTGGAGCTTTTCCTTGCGGGAGTGTAGGTCCGGGTTGCAGTACACGTGTCGGTACCGGAGCTTCTCTCTGAAAGGGGCTAGGTCCGGGGCTGTTGTACACGTGTAGTCGCCGGAGCTTCCCTTGGTTGGGAGTTTTGTTCCAGTCTTATTTCACACGTGTTAACCCGGGAGCCAGCCATGTGAGGGGAGAGAGTCCGGTGCAACGTGACATGTGGGACCCGCAAGGGCCTTCAACTCTGACGGGTGGAACTTTCTTGCACTTCTTGCGATATCATGGGGTACCCGGTACATAGGGTACATACAGTGGCCCTCGGGCCCACCTCTGGGAGAAATCCTTTGGGTTAAGTTGTCCTGCCAGAGGTGGGGCCATTCTCGATTCTCGTGCTTTGATTTTTAAAAAGTCCTCTAATATGCTATTGAAGTGATGGTCCGGGACTGAACCTTCGATGTGTGGCTTGTAATGAATACGGCAGATGAGATCTTTGAGTGCAGATCTCACGCAATTGAAGGTCACCAGTTCCCAATATGAAACCCGTATTGGTTCCGCGCACCCTGCTAGAGCGCCAACTTTGGGTTTCTCGCCGCCCATCATGGCAACGGTTGGCCTTGGGTAAGGACCTTGATCTCTTCGTCGGGGCGGCCCCAGGCCCACTATTCATTGACGGGGTAGGTTTTTGAAAAGTGCTTTCGATCTCATTGCGGTTTCCATCCAAGCGTCGCAGAGGCTTACTTAAGAAGGAAAGTGCGCACGATTTGAGGACTCTTTACTCCTTCATTCATCTTTGCGCTCAGAGCCTCCCAACCTCTGCCTAACTTTCCATCCTTTGCTCCACTTTGCCGCGATGGAGTTGGGTCTCCCCATGAGCCGCCTCAAGAGCGATGATGATCTGAAGAAGGTCCAGACCTACATGGGGTGGTCCAGCGACTCCTTCAACCATATGGTCCGCACCGACAAGCTCCCGTTCAAGAAGGAACGCAACGGCGAGATGGTACACTTCATAGTGTACGCCATGGTGGGATTCATTCCACCTTTCTCGACTTTCCTTTTGATGATGCTGGACTTCTATGGTTTGCAGCTGTAACACCTTGGCCCCCATTCTCTTCTTCTTGTGGCGGTATTCGTCGACTTCTGCGAGATGTGGGTGGGTATTCCCCCCTGCGTTGAGATTTTTTGCACCTTCTTCACCATCCACACTACTGGCAAGGGGTCCGAGTTTCTTGGCTTCTACTATTTTGTGAAGCACAAGAGCTGCCCCTACAAATACTTGAAGTAATTTCCTTCCGGCAAGTGGGACGACTGGAAGAAAGATTGGATCATCGTCACGACAGAGGAGCACGAGAAACTGGAGCTGCCCGAAGGTCTCCCCAATGTTGACACTAACGCATGGAGTGTGGTTCAAGTGTTGTCAAATGCTTTCAACTCTGTCTTGACTAGGATCCGCGAGTGCGTGGAAGGTGGAGTGACCCCCCAGATGGTCTTCTGCAACTTCTTGGTCAACAGGTAGGCTCCGCTGAAGAAGAGGGAGAAGCTTGCATGGGCCCTCAACAGCGTGATGGATGAAGATCAGATTGAAACCGGTCTAAAATCCAACTTGGATGATGAATCCTTGGAGTTTCAGTTTAAGAAGTTCCAGCATGGGATTAATGTCAATGGCGATGACTTGGCTCCGCCAGCAGCCTTCCTCCCTCTGAACATGGAGGCTCAGTTCAGTAGGGAGCTCCAGAGGAGCATGCCGGTGCTTGACGACCTTGGCGAGGTAGAAGGGCATTCGACAACCGGATTAGCGATTCTCGGAGCTTCCGAAGGTGGTCCCACCTCCACCCCGAGCCGAAGGACTGAAGACGTCAGCAAAGGCAAGGGCAAGGAGCTAGCTGATCCTTCCAGCCGGAAGAGGAAGTTGAAGCATGCTGACGGGAGGTCCGTCACGCCTGCTCCTTCCACGACGGTTGCTTCTCCGCGGATGGGGAGGTCTTCTGTGGCTACCCCTACTCTGGTGCAAACATCCTCAAGAGGCGTAAGCTCCGAGCAGGCGACCCTGACCTCAGTGCCGGCTAGAAGCTCTAGGTCCGGAAGTTCTTCCCGGCGAAGGGAAGCTCTGGCCGAACGAACTCCGGCAGCTACAAGTGTTCCTCAGCTGAGGTCCGAAGCAGTTGTCTCTCTAGATTTGGTGGGATCTAGCTCCGGGCTTCAGAAGAAGAGGTTCTGAGGTGACTAGGGTGGTAGCATCCCGAGGTAAGCATTGATTGCTCACCCTGAAATGCTATTCTTGCTTTTGGATGTGTCTTTAATCTTCTCTTCCCTTTGTTTTTAGGGTGTCGAAGAAGGGACCGGGAGCTCTAGCGCCTTTTGCAATGGCTGGGGTTGCACCTGCTGAAGCTCTGGATTCGATTGCTGAGCCTCCTCATCAAACGAAGGCGAAAGTTGCGGCAGCTCCGGCGCCAGCTGTCATTAGCTTGGACTTGGAGTCCTCATCTAAAGCTCCTGTGGTAGCGCCGGACCGCAGGAGGGAAGTTGAAGATGTTCCCCTGGCGGCGGAGGCTGATGCTCCAGCACCAGCGATGCCAGAAGTTCCAGCTTCTGAGCAGGAAGTTGCCGAAGCCCTGGCTATTGAGCCAGAGGTAGCTGAAGCCCCAGCTATTGAGCCGAAGATCACCCAAGCTCCGGCCTTTGTGCCGAAAACAGTAAAGGGTCCGGCTGCGGAGCTGGAGGTGGTTCGAGGTCCGGCGGCTTTGTCAGAGGTGGTCGCCGCGCCGGAGCCCGAGGCAGTGGCGGTTGAGGCCCCAGTTGAATCTCCTGCAGCTGCTCCACTAGTGGTGGTACCGGAGGTACCTGGGCCGGGGCCAGAGCAGCTTGCAGGACTGGCAACATGTCCTTCAACTTCATAGCCGTCGACTGAAGACCCGAAAGCGGCGCCTTCAACTGCTCCGGAGGTGGAAGTTCCTCTCGTGTGTTCTTCCGCTGCCGCTGAAGGGCTCCAGGAGAGCGGCCCTAGCGCTGCAGGAGTACAGGGGGCCACTATTGTAGAGTGGGACCCAATTTTTGTGACAGAGAATCCGTTTGAGCCTGCGGAAATGATCCTGGCAGGCCCAGAACCTGTCCCCCTGGCGTTGTCCATAGACAACACATACTCAAGCCTCCGGCAGGTCCATCTTGCCTTCGATCATGAGAGCAAAGCCTTAGAGGAGGAGCGCAACACCTTGAGGCGTTGGCGTAACAGACTCCATTTTGAAACCAAGCTTGCTCAGACGAGCCTAGCTGACCAGAAGGAGTAGATCAAAGGGGAGAAGGCCCGGTTAGAGTACTGGGATAAGTTGATGGAAGATAAGGAGGCTGCCATCCGGGCGCTTGATGCTAACTCTAGGGAAATCCTCGAGCAAGCCAAGGAGAGACGTGACGCTGCCGACGAGCGTTACGAAAAGCTCGCGGAGTTAAATGAAACTCTCAAGAAGCATCGAGCGGACCTGGAGGCACAGGAGGGAAAACTCCTTGGGCGGCAGGAGGATGTGGTGAGGAGAGAGGCAGAGGTCACCCAGAAGTTGACTCTAGGTGAGAAAAATTTGGTGGATCGTAGCAAAAAGCTGGATCTATGGAAGGAGGAAGAGAGGAAGAAGAACTGGAAGGTGGGGCAAAAGCTCTCGAAAAGAGAGTCTGACGTTGCCGCTAGGGAGGAGAGAGTCAAGGGCAGAGAAAAGGACCTAGCTGAGAGGCGGAACTGCATCCATCTCCGGGAGATGGAGCTGGCCGACCAGGAGAAGCAGGTTGCTGAGATCATGTAGCAGCGTGCTAAGTTGGCCGAGCGGCTTGACCGTGAAGGTTCGAAGCTTGCGGCCACCCGGAGGTCACTAGAGGAGCTGCAGAGCTCGAAGGCGACTGAGTCCCTGATGGTATGGGACTTCCTGGGGCGTGCGGACAGGGCCCTCGTGCCTCTTGGTTTCAGTCCAGTATGCCCAGAGAACTCGGCGCAGGAGCTGGACCAGACGCTGGCGGCACTTAGCTCTACTGGCAGCAAACTCGACGCGATGGGTGACATCATCGCCGATCAACTGGAGACGGAGGGTAAATCATTGGCCAAGAACATCGCTTAGTATGTCTTGGCATGTTTTCGGAGCTGAGACCCTCAGTTCTCCCTTGATCCGGTCTTTGAAGGAATCACCGCGCAGGAGGAGGATGTCGCCAGAGCTAGTGTCTAAGAAGCTGCTGAGAAGGTTGCTTCGTTTTTCCACAGGACCTACATCCTCCAGTAGCTAGGACTTTTCTCCCTTTGTCCCTTGTAATCTCAATTTTGTAATCCAGTCCTTTTGATTAATGAAATCCTCCTTTTTGCCTTAAATTTCACTTTGTCTTCAATATACTGTGTTGTGTCTTGTTGGCCCCCTGGTACAAGTGTACATTTGAGGTGTGTACATGTACCAAAGGTTATGATAGTGTGTTGAAGTCTTCAATTTTGAAGCGTCAAAGACAGGCCCCCTAGAATGGTCAGAGCTTGGTAGCTCCGGCATCAACATATTAGATGTTGACAGCGGACCTATCTTGGGAGATGTTAGAGCTTTGTAGCTCCGGCGTCGTCCACCATCGCTTTTCCTGCACATTAAAGGAAAGAGAAAAAGTAAAATTCGTCCTCTTGTCTATGAATTGGTTGTGGCTTATTGTTCTTATTTGAACTTTGCCCAAAGAAACTGAGCATGATAACAAGCATTTTGATATAATCTTTTTGGATCTACATGCCTTTTTAGTACTCACCCTACTAAGGCACGTTGGTGTGTAGGTACAGCGGCGTACTTAGGGTGCAAACCAGGCTAAGTCGATAGAACACTCCGGACCTATGTTGCCTTGGCATTCGGGCAAGTAGACTATGTAGCAGTGTTAAGATCCACAAAGACTATCAATAAGGCTTGTAATGCATGTGAATGTCTTGGAACAAAGTCGAAAAAGATTTGCACAACTTCATTATTGGCAGGTGGGGTAAAAATAATTTGATATATTGAGCCTTGTACAAAAAGTAAATGCATGTGGAGTGTGTTTTCACACAACAATGCCTTTCATTATAGGTCTGGATTACAGGGGAGACAAGGACACACTTAGGGTGCTAGACCCTACTAAATGTGCTATACATCTTGTACTAGCCTAGAGCAAGTAGTTAAACTTTTAGTGTTGTGACTGTGTTAAGTGTTACTTGAACTTCCCGGACCCTCCCAGAGGGGTCCAGATGTTCTCCTGGAGGACTTGCTCGACTTTGTATAATGACTCTACAACATGCATTGTGTGTAATTACAGACTCACCTCCGTTATTCTAAGCATAAAAATTACGGAGGTGCTCGATGTTCCAAGGATTGGGAAGTGGGGTCCCATCCTCTATTGATAAGCAAACGCACCCTGGTTGGGATACTTTAATGACTCGGAAGGGACCGTCCCAGCTGGGGGAAAGTTTGTTCATCCTTCACGAGTTAGTATTTTCTGGAGCACCAGGTCACCTTCTTTAAGTTGTCGGTCACGCACATGCCTTTGATGATAGCGCCGGAACGCTTGGCGATAACGTGCATTCCGAACAGCAGCTTGGCACCTTCCCTCATTGACGAGGTCAAGGTATTCACGTTGTAGCTTGTCCTGCGTGGCTTCGTCAAAGGTCCGGACCCGGAGGCACCCCAAGGTAATCTCCGGAGGAAGGACCGCTGCAGCTCTGTACACCAAGAAGAATGGAGTATCCCCAATTGACCGATTAGATGTTGTCCTATTTGCCCATAATGCGGATGGAAGCTCTTCAATCCAGTTAGCTCTATTCTTTTTCAAGCATTCATATGTACGCGTCTTGAGTCCTTTTAAAATTTCTGCATTTGCTCTCTTGGCTTGGCCATTGCTTGCTGGATGAGCTACTGAGGCGTAGCTAAGTTGAATACCAAGGTCTTCGCAATATTCTTGGAATGCAGCACTTGTAAATTGAGTTCCATTTTCAGTTATGAATTTGTGTGGAACTCCAAATTTGTATATAATGGACTTTAAGAACTTGATTGCTGATTGTTTGTTGATTGTTACTACTGGAGTTGCTTCCGGCCACTTGGTGAACTTGTCGATGGCGACATACATGAACCTGTAACCTCCGATGGCTTTTGGGAAAGGTCCTAAGATGTCCATGCCCCACACAACGAATGGCCATGTAGGAGGTATCATTTGCAGTGATTGAGTGGTGTGTGAATCTGTTTGGCATGAAATTGACACGCTTCACATTTTTTCACTAGCTCAAACGCATCCTGAAGTGTTGTAGGCCAGTAAAAGCCATGCCGGAAGACTTTACCGACTAGCGTGCGAGAAGATGCGTCGTTCCCGCACTTGCCTCCATCGATTTCCGCTAGGAGTTCATGGCCTTCTTCCCTTGCAATGCACCGCACTAGGATGCCGTTGGCACCGCGTCGTTAGAGATCCCCTTCTACCAACGTGTATCTTTTAGCTAATCTGACAATCCGGTCAGCAGATACACTATCTTCAGGAAGGATATTGTCTTTCAAGTAGTTCTAGATCTCCGAGATCCATGCACTAGAGCTAACTTGATCTTCTGAGTCTTGCGTGCTGGGTTGCTCGGAGCTTCCGACAGCACCTACGATCTTTGGTGAACGTCATGGTAATAGGGCCACCGGGACCGCCAGCTTCGAGGTGCTGGTCTCACCCCCTTTGCTTAGTTCGGCAGGCTGAGCTGTTGGTTTGTACAACCTCCAGACGAAGATTCCGTCAGGAGCCGGAGCTCTGGTTGAGGCTTTCATCGAGAGTTCATCGGCTTCAAAGTTATGAAGGCATTGAATATGATGGAGATCCAGGACTTTGAAGTCCTTCTGAAGCCTCTGGACTTCGAGGAGGTAAGCAGCTAATTAAGAATTGTTGCAGGAGCATTCACCTTTCACTTGTTTGATGATGAGTTGTGAATCTCCCTTCACCAATAGTTGTTTTACACCATAAGATAGTGCCACCTTGAGTCCATAGATGAGGGCTTCATACTCTGCCATATTGTTGGTTGCCTTGAAATCAAGTTGTACCATGTACTTGACCTTCTCTCCGGTCGGAGCAAGGAGAAGGATTCCAGCTCCGGCCCCCTGCTTCTGCATGGAGCCATTGAAGTAGAGGGTCCAGGGAGGCTTAGTGAATACCGGAACTTTGAGCTCTGGTTTCTGCTCACTATGGCCCCCAGGGTTTGATGGAGGGGAGTCCATTCCGCCAAAAAGTAGGCCAAGGCTTAACTTTTAATTGCTTTTCTCGACACAAATTCTAGATAGAATTCTGCCAGCTCCGCTGCTCACTTTGCAAATTTCCAGTAGAATTAGGGTTATGCAAAATTGCACGTAGTGGAAAAGAACTTACCACTGATATTTTGTGGGCTTGCAAATAGTGGCGAAGCTTTCTTGAGATGATAAGGACTGCATAAAGCAATTTATGCACTTCAATGTATCTTGTCTTGGCGTCGCGGAGTACTTCACTGATGAAGTACACAGGGTGTTGGACTATTCGGGCCCTCCGAGAGGTGCCCGGAGCTTCCTCCTCATCTACCTGGACCCTCCTGGAGGGGTCTGGATCTTCTTGTTCAGTAGCAGTTACTCCTTCGTTTGAAAGAGGTTGATCCTCTAGCATCTTGCCTTGAGGATTTGTGCCTGAGGGTTGATACCCAAACTCACCTTCAGGTAGCTTTGTACCCTCCCGGAGGGGTCTAGACTCCTGAATTGGAGATGGATCTGGTCTTTCCGCGACCAGGACCATACTGACAACCTTTGTAGTTGCCGAAATGTAAAGCAGTAAAGGCTCACCAGGGTCCGGAGCTACCAGGATTGGTAGTGTGGTGATAAGCTGCTTCAACTCTTGAAACTCCTTTTCTGCTTCTTCATACCAATGTAATGGTCCGGACTTCCTCAAGAGTTTGAAGAAGGGTAGTGCCCGTTCTGCCAGTCTTGATATAAACCGGCTGAGCGCAGCTAGACATCCAGTCAACTTTTGGACATCTTTAATGCGGATTGGGGGCTGCATTTCTTCCATAGCCTTGATGTTCGCCGGATTTGCTTCGATTCCTCGATGAGTCACCAAGAATCCCAGAAGCTTTCCAGATCTAACCCCCAAGACACACTTGTCTGGGATCAGCTTGGTGCGCGTAGTGCGTAGCTTGTCAAAAACGGCTTGTAAGTTGTCAAGGAGTGACTTCTTGTTTTTGATATTTATGACGATGTCATAGACATGCACCTCCACTAGGTCTCTAACAAATGTTTTGTATATGGCTCGCACAAATGTTGAAGTAGCATTTTTAAGACCAAATGGTATGGCAGTATAACAATACAATCCATCTACTGTTATGAAGGCAGTATGCTCTTCATCTTCCTTAGACATTTGGATTTGATGATATCCAGAATATGCATCTAAGAAACACAGTAGTTCACACCCGGAGGTGGAGTCCACTATCTGAGCTATTCTAGGTAGTGGAAATGGATCTTTTGGACATGCCTTATTTAAAGTGGTGTAGTCGATACACGTCTGAAGCTTCCCACCGGCCTTGGGTACAACAACTGGTTTTGCCAGCCATTTTGGATGGAAGACTTCCCGGATGAATCCAGCTTCGAGCAACTTCATGATTTCTTGTCGGATGAAGTTTTGTCGCTCGATTTATTGCTTTCGGGGCTTCTAGTGTACAGGCCGAGCGTCTGGGTAAATCTTCAGATTGTGCTCAATCACCTCTCTAGGGATCCCAAGCATTTGTGACAGTTGTCAGGCAAACACGTCGATGTTAGCCCGGAGATAAGTGATGAGCGCGAGTTCCTATTTGTTGTTTAGACCTCCCGATATACGAGTAGTCTGAGCAGCATCAGGACCGATTTGGACGACTTTGACGGGAATGTCGGCTTCGCCGCTTGGTTGCAGACGAGGTGCGGAGGTAGAGCCTTTGTGACGAATGCTTGGAGGATTCACACCTGGCTCCTTATCGGATCCTTCCTCTTGCACTGTGGTAAGCGCATAGAGTTCTTCCAGTGCAGTGACTCCTGCGACACGATCTCCAGGGATCCGGAGAACGCCCGTAGGTGTTGGCATCTTCAACACCAGGTAACCATATTGGGCAGCAGCCATAAACTTGTATAAAGTCGGCCTACCCAAAATGGCATTGAAGGGCAGACTAATCTGCATAATGTCGAAAACAAGTTTCTCGGTTCTGTAGTTCTCTCGGGTCCCGAAGGTCACTGGGAGTGTAATGGAACCAAGAGGAGTAATGGTTCCCAAACCTACTCTGGAGGAAGGTCGGGATGGACGAAGGTCAGAAGGTCGGAGCTGAAGCTTAACGAAAGCTTCAAAGCTTATGAGGTTTAGCCCGGAACCTCCGTCCACCATTACATGGTTGATTTGGATATTGTTAATGGTCGGTGACACCATCAATGGGAGTTGACCAGCCCCGATCATGTTTTGGGGGCAGTCCGAAGCATTGAAAATGATGGGTGTGTCCATCCACATCCGATGTGGTTCTGCCTTAGCAGCAGGAGCTACCATGGCCATGTCCCACCGCATTGTCTTGAGGATACGATGAGAGGTGATGTCCCAAGAACCACCATAGATGGTGTTCAGGGTTTTCCAACGTTCGTTGTCGGAGGCATCGGAGTCATCGTCGACAGTGTTGTAGATGACTTTCAAGACCTTTTTAGGGTCCTAGAAACCTAGCTCCTCTTCAGTCGGAGCTTTGTCAACTTTTTGTTTTCCTTCCCTTTGACAGAAAGGAGCTTCTTCTCGGTGCTTTTTGTAGCGCTCGGCAAGGTTCTGGACCTCCCGGCACTCTTCCAAGCTGTGTCGATTCGTCTTATGAGTCAGACACCATGCTTTGGAACTGTTGTTGTCTTCGGATGAAGGACGAGGTCGCTTCTCGGGGTGTGGCCCCTGGCTTCCAGGAGCTACAGCAACAGCAGCTGGAGCACCGACCGACGACTTCTTTTTGCCATGGGGCTTCTTCTTCTTCTTACCACTACTAGAGGTAGCGGCTTCAGTTTTGGAGGACTTCTGGTTGGCCTACGGAGCTGGCTTGGAGTGCATTTCACGACCCACCGCAGCTCTAGCGCATTTGTCGGCTAGGATGAAGAGTTCCATGACGCTGGTAACTTCTTTAATAGCCAGCTTCTCTAGCATTTTCTTATCTCTAACACCCTGTCTGAATGCAACAATAAAAAAGGAGCTTGAGATTGAAGGAATGGTATTTCGTACTTGAGAGAATAGCTGGATGAAGGACAGTAGCGATTCCCCCGACATTTGCTTTACAGCAAACAAGTCCAATTCAGTGTCGGGCCGGGTGTAGGAGCTCCCGAAGTTGGCAGTGAATTGTTGGCATAGTTCCGCCCAACTATTAATGGAATCAGGTGGAAGACTCATGAACCAAGACCTTGCAGTCCTAGTTAGAGCCACCGGGAAGTAATTGGCCATTACAGCATCATCACTCCCTGCTGCCAGTATGGCAGTTGAGTAGATTTGAAGAAATTCGGCGGGGTTGACTGTCCTGTCGAATTTTTCCGGCAAGTGAGGACGGAACTTATGTGGCCACCTGACCATACGTAAGTGCATGGCTAGGGCAGAACAACATCCTCCTACTCCTTGTGGAGCAGGGTTGTCCTGAGCCTCTCGCCTTTTGTGAGCATGCTCGATATGTACACAGTCGTCCTGTTGCTGGTATCGGCGATCTAGTTCCGACCGCAGGTCATGAGTTGGAATCCTGGTAATTGTGTCGGAGCGTCGTGCCCCAGGAGGCAATGAAGTCACCTGTTGGGAGGCGGCATGCCTCCTTTGTTGAGAGGCTTGTGGACCAAGCCGGCCGGACACGGTCCATCATTGCGAAGGTGCTCGCTCTGAAGGAGGAGGACCTTGGTTGCTGATGCCTGCAGCCGCAGCAGCGACCAGATGGTCGACATCAGTCCTCCACAGCTCCATAGCACCCAGGGCTGCACCTGGGGGTGGTGGATGTTGCAGAAGAGCTCGCGCGGCGATGAGTGCGTTCTTGGGGTTGTTGTTTGCCGATGCAGTGATAGACGCAGATGCCCCATCTCGTTGATCGGCATTGTTTGCCGGAGCAGATGGTGCTACAGTGCCTGCCGGAGCATTGGTACCTGCTGGCTACTGAAAGTTGGAGGGGTTGCCTCCAGTAGGTTGTTCAGCATGATTGCCGTTGGATGATCCAGCCACTGAATTCACCATCTTGTGATCTCGGGATCTGCTGCCCCCACCTGGCGTGCCAAATGTCGAAGTGTTGGGTACGACAGTTCCACCGAACCCACTGAGAAGCAGCCCGCGGAGGTTCTTTTGTGGTTGGGGCACGTAGAGATCAATATGAAGATGGTGACCTTAGGGATTTATGTGGTTCGAGCCGCCTGGGCATAATATCCTACTCCACAGGGTTTGTGTAACTGTATTGAGCGAGTGAGTTCGCTAAGGTCAGGTCACAATAGCTTGTATCCCCCCAAGTTCGTGCGGTGCAGCCCTTTTATAGTTCTAAGGACTGACAGTTACAAAGCTGGTCTGGCCCAACATGTGGCCCTGGCGTGCTTAATGACCTAATACACTGTCTAAGGTATTAAGTACAATTAATAGTGTGATAACATGCCTTCGTGGCAGCATTGTCCCTATTAACGGTGCACTGATCGTGCATCATTAATATTGTATTAATGACACATTATCAGACCTTGTAACTGTTGCTTTAATCATCCTTGAATGTCTGTAACAGACATGATCTGCTCGTATTTTTGATGGAGAATAAGGTCCGGAGGCTCCACACGTGGTAGATCCGGAGCTTTTCCTTGCAGGAGGGTAGGTCCGGGTTGTTGTACACGTGTTGGTACCGGAGCTCCTCTCTGACGGGGGCTAGGTCCGGGGCTGTTGTACACGTGTAGTCGCCGGAGCTTCCCTTGGTTGGGAGTTTTGTTCCGGTCTTATTTTACACATGTTAACCCGGGAGCCAGCCATGGGAGGGGAGCAGGTCCGGTGCAACATGACATGTGGGACCCGTAAGGGCCTTCAACTCTGACGGGTGGAACTTTCTTGCACTTCTTGCGATATCATGGGGTACCCGGTACGTAGGGTACCGACAGTAGTTGATTGGGATAACATATTTTTTTGTTGTCTTCTGTTTGCTAGTATAAATGTCAGGTAAAAGCAAGAATCATGCATTATATGCTGAGATGATTGACATGATGAAGACGGCAATGGAGTTGCTCGCTAAGAATCAAACATCAACCAAGGTTTCACATGACATTCAGACCATCTTTACAACTCCTTCCACAGAGATTAATTACATTCTCCCATCTCTTCCTTCTTATGATGGTTTTGGTTACGATGAATATATTGCTTGGGAAATAGAGTTGGATAAAAATTTTCGACAATGTCATATGTGTGAGAGGAGAAAGATTAGAAATGTTACAAGTGCATTAGTAGGTTATGCATTAACATGGTGAAACAATTTAAATAATTTAGAAAAACCTCGAACATGGAACAATATGAAAATTTGTATGCGAGAAACTTTTATGAATGTATCTAATTGCAAAGATTAAGTGCATTAATTTGAGGAGAAATTTCTTGTTGTTCTTCCTTTTGTGTCTAACATTTTGTATGACAATATAGAAAATAATATAGATGATGCAAAAGAGAACGAGGCTTTCGACAACACTTGTGAAATTTTAGATGGATCAACTCATAATGCACCCAAAATCACTGCTGAAAATGGTAAGGCAAAACATTCTACAAATACAGAAGGTGAGAAGTTTTTGGATGTTATGAATTTTTCCACCAATCGTGCAAGTTTCAAAGAGCAACTATTATAATCGTTTATTTATACACCATTGTCACACGTTGATTTTCCTGCTGATCGTTGCGCTAAGAAAGAGTTGTGTGCTGATAACTCTATCATATCTATGCGAAAATAAGTTAATGTACTAGATGGTTTTGTTTTCGATTCACGTACTTGTGCTGAAATTTATAATTTGATCACTGCTACTGCCGAAAATGATGAGCTGAAATTTTTGTCTTCTCTAAATACTTTAGGTTATATTGAATTTGACACTCTTTGTGATCTAAATATTGTAGAGAGGAGAATATTTTTCCAATCTGAATTGTCTTTGTTAAGTAGAAATATTTTTTCATGCCATAGGAAACTATGAAGATAGTGGTGAATTTATGGTGCATAAAGTTTACATATGCTCAAATGAGAAATCCCATTTTGTGCTGCAACAACATGGTGAATTGAATGGATGCACTAACACTAATAATTCTTTGTCATGTTTTTCTGGTATTTTTTTTCTTGCAGCACGGAAGACATTTAATAGAGGAGCATTGTTCGCTGCAGTTGTGCAATATGGACAACGCTCATTCGACCCCCAAAGCAAGCCTCTTTGCTGGACATACGAGCAAGTCGAGGACTGCTTGTCATAAAGAAGGCGAGAATGATAAGATCATGCACATTATTATTGCACAAATGAACATGGCACAATGTTTATTTGTTTGGGATCCTGGCTCAAGTGAATGGTGATGCTTATTTGATGGAGAACATGGAGTTGGTGCAATATATCATCCACCACCTTGGCCTCCTCCTTTGATGCACACAAGAGGATTTGATGGCGTTGCACATATGGACCCACACATGACAAAAGATGAACTTTAGTCGAGGACGACTCCAATTTAAGAAGGGGAGGATGATGAGGACATCACTCCTATGGATATACACAACACTCCATTCAACATACAAGATGCAATCAATAGAATTCACAC
The DNA here is from genome assembly GCA_036927565.1 of Tuctoria greenei. Taxonomy (NCBI): domain Eukaryota; kingdom Viridiplantae; phylum Streptophyta; class Magnoliopsida; order Poales; family Poaceae; genus Tuctoria; species Tuctoria greenei. The sequence goes on along the minus strand of JAYESD010000006.1, from coordinate 90,410,747 downwards.
ATACCAATTAATTTCATAGGTGAGCTCGTTCTTATATGTTTCCTTATATATTTTTGAGAATAGATTGCTACCTAATGACTTAATTGTGATTTGGATCCATGGAGAAGTTCAAGGAGTAATTGGAGGAAGATTTAGGGGCGTGAAGGACCAGATATTACATTCAAAGAAGATGGAAACCGACCCCAACTCAAATTCGTGTCCAACTCGGAGTCCAGGAGCAGTTCGCACTAAAATGGATGCCCATGACGCATACAAACTCTGTTTTGGACGTTCTTCATACGCACAGAAAGAGGGGAGGATAAATTTCCAATGGTGCTAGTTCCATATCAAAATTTATCCAGAGTCGACGGGAATCATCAAAACAAAAATCGACTTTAGAATCTGTTAGGGTGCTGCGCCACCATATTCGGCCATTGGGCCTTGTATCAAGTCTACATCTCTTACTTTCGTGTCTTAGGGTTAGGTCACGACCCCAACACCCCCTTGGACGTCCTCCCACCTATATATACTTCATAGTAGCCTCCACAAACAATTGGGTTTTGCTTAGATTAATCTGTTATACACAGTTTCACCGTTCATCAGTTTGTGAGACCCCAACTTAGCAATTCAGATTGCTTCTACATTGTTCTTGCTTGTGTTCTCGGTTGCACTTGTAGGGATTAGCCTTCTTGGCGAGGTCAATCTTGCGCAGCACGGTTGATAACCAACAGAGCAGTGGTGTAGTGATTGCAGTGATTTTTTGTGTTCTACTCGAGAGCCTCGGATCATCAACGTTGAGATCTCCATCAATCGACTTATCCATTACCTTTCAGAAGATTGGGCATAAAATTCTATCAATTGGCCTTATTAGGTGGTGAAAGCACTATATGTCCTTTGTAATCCTCCATGTTCAGCTATACCATAGGCTCTTGGCGGGAGTCATTCTAGTATTGCTAGGGGTAAACCCATGCCCGAAGCAAGCAGCTACTGCAAATTCTTTTGAATTAGAATCAATACCTTGAATTCCTCTCTCTTCTTGCCTAGAAAACAACTTTGTGTCCTTGAGTGAATTAGTTCGTAAGATTACACATAAGTTCCTTGGATTCGATACCCTTGGAATACTCTCTTAAGGGGAAGTGCTACACGACAGTTTTCGTGCGCTTGCGGATTTTTATCTGTGACGTAAGAAATGTCAACAAGCATTTCCAGCACCGTTGTCGGGGAATGGTTGCTGTTAATCTTCGAACCTTGTTCACCCTCGTATCTATCTTCTTATCTTATCTTTTATTTTCTTACCACCACCACCTTTATGGAGCAGCCCACCATTCTTTCATATTGTGCCCCAAAGGGCAAGTTCTGTGAGCCACTGCCGTCGGTGGAACCCATCTGTTCTACCAGCTATGAACTTCGCCCTGGCTTTATAGCCATGGTTCAGGAGCAATCCTTCTTAGGAACAGATTGTAAAAACCCTTACCACCATCTAAGAGAGTTCGAACAATTGTGTTCATGCCTTCTAATCAAAGGTATGACACAAGAAACTCTCAAATGGAAGTTGTTTCCTTTTTCCCTCAAGGAAAAAGCCAAACAATGGTACGCCCACAACGTTGGGAAGAGAAACGGAAATTGGAACGAGTTATGAGTCAGATTTTGTCTTGATTCTTTCTAATTGCCCGAATTGTTTCCTTACGGAAGGAAGTACTATGGTTCTAGCAGATGGAGAAGGAATCTGTAGGTGCAGCTTGGGATAGATTTTCTCTTTTGAGAAATTTCGACCAAAATTTGTCTATCCCTGATCCGTTGCTTTTGCAACACTTCTATATGGGATTGAACAAAGAGTTGGCCCCACATCTTGACATTACAGTTGGAGGATCTTTCCTCCATAAGATGCCGGAAGAGGGCAAGGATCTTCTAGACCAAATTATAGAAAATTCCTTCTTCATTATGGGTCTTAATGAGCCTCCTCAAGAGGAAGTAGTGTCAAGATCCGAGGATAAAACCATGGACAAGGAAGAACCTATCTCTTGCTTATCTCAACCCTTGCTGGAGGAATCCTCTCTCGAACCAGAAACTACGAAGGAATAAGAAATTCAACCTTCGGAGTTTCCCGTCTATTTGAGGAAGAGATATATGAAGATTTTGGAAATACCTCGAAGTATTGTTGCCATAGGAAACCATCATTGCCATTAACTCCACCTGACCCACCTGATGGAGTGTTCATCCAACAAACGATCAAGGAGTTAACCTCTACTCTAAGCAGGGAATGGACTGTAGAAGTTGAGCACTCACCCGAAATTCTTTGAATGACCTCACCTTTTGCAACTATTCTATGTTTTATTAGAGGGACACCAATGAAGGTCCTATACAACCCCACTCTTGGAGCAAATCTCATTTGTGATTCTTGTGCTCTCACGATAGGCGATGTGCCATTGGCACCAACATGCAAATCCTTCCAAGATTCCTTCGGAAACATCGTTGAAGGATGCGGGGTTTAACAACGAGTGTCTGTGAGACACAAAGATGTTGAGGTAATCCTAGATTTCCATGTGTTCGAAATTTAAGATTTCGACATTATGATTGGGATTCCCATTGAAAAATTTCTCATGGAAATTCCCTTGCAAGGAAGCCTTAATGTCAAACTTGGAGGGAGGAAATTCTCTATTCCTATCATGCATTCCAAGAACACATCCGCAGAATCTCCGGCCCAAGATGACCCTTTAGAGGAGGTTAAAACTCTTCAATTCTTAGCTCCTCCTGAAATTGAAGGAAAAGAAAATTTCATTCAATAGGAGGATGAATTTCAAGATGCAATTGAATTGCAAAAAGAAGAGTTCTTCCCAAAACCTCCTGTTGAGTTAAAAATTCTACCTCCATGCCTACGTTATGCTTTTCTAAATGGCGATTTTGATGCCCCTGTCATCATAAGTGACAAGTTTTCAGATGATGAGACACTCATTGCTATGCTAGAAAAGCATAGAGCTGTTTTTGGCTATTCATTAGAGGATCTCAAGGGTATTAGTCCAGTGTTAAGCACCCATCGCATTCCTATTGACCCCAGGAGTGTCCCTTTAGGGGAACCCCAAAGGCGATTGAATAATGCGATGCAGGAAGTTGTCGAGAAGGAATTCTTGAAACTTTTGCATGCCGAGATTATTTACCCTGTCTCTCATAGTGAATGGGTAAGCCCAGTTCGAGTAGTGCCTAAGAAGGGAGGTATGATGGTTGTTCAAAATGAGGAGAATGAATTAATTCCTCAAGGAACCATCACAGGTTGGAGGATGTGCAGTGATTACCAGAAACTCAATAAGGCTACAAGGAAGGATCATTTTCCACTGCCCTTCATCGATGAGATGTTAGAGCGGTTGGAAAAACTGTGGGGACCGGAATCCCAACCTCCAAGGATCTCATTGGGTGGTGTCGTGCGATGCGACACCCAAAAGTATGCAAGAACAAAATGAGAACAAATTACAATACCAAGTCTTTATTTAAAAGCACAGCGGAAGTTTTACAATACTAACCAAAGGAAAGAGAACTATATATCATAGCTACGCTCTCGGCACTAGCTATGCAAAAGAAAAGTCATCCATGCCCTGGATACTTCGCACTAGCAACACCCAACTTACAGCGGCGTGCAGGGTTCCCACTCGGCTATAAAGCCTGGAGGGGGTGCAACCTTGTTGTTGGCGGCTCCTAAGATATACTAACAAATCATCCCCGGCAACGGCGCCAAAAATGCTTGTTGGTATTTCTTAACACCATAGATCATCTTCGGTAAAGAGATGAGATTCGCAAGCGCACAGAAGATATCATTGTAGCATTTCCCACATGAGTATTCCCAAGGGTATCGTATTTATCCCAAAGGAAAGCAATGGAGTAAAGTATATACTACTCTTATGGTCAAGCTATGGGATACTAATCAATTATCCGGACAGGGGGTAAGTTGATAATAGGGTTAGTGTGACACACACCTAGTCAATCTATTCTAAAGGGTAAATGGGTCCTAGAGGGAGATTGGATTAAGAGTTAGAGAGTTGCTCCTACAATGCTCCTAATACATATACATAGCCTAAGGTAGATACTAATGGTCATTTCAATGATGAATTCCAATGTAATTCTATTCAACACATCGGGCACGGGCTTACCACTAGCAATACTAGGGCGACTCTCACCAAGAGCATGTGGCATAGCCGAACGTGGAGGATTACAAAGGACAGATTGGGCTATCACCACCTATTGCCTACCTCTTCAATCTGTGGGTCTACGAGACATCCAACGCTACTTAAATACCCTAACACCATGCTAGCATACTAAGCAAATACCTTAAGAGCTGCAGCACAAGCCATCCTAAGGCAATGAACTAAATCATCGTTGAACCAATGTATATTGCATACCATAATTATTCATATTAACATAATCATATCATAACTACATAGACTATAGTGGGGGTCTATAGTGTTTGTGACCATAAGATGTTATCATGAGAGTACAATCATAAAGAATATACCTTCCACTTACATGGACTCCACAATCAAACAAGAAACGCTTTGTCCAAGTATACATATAAAAGAGACTAAAGATAATATCTTTATTGAGCACAAAGTCATAAATACAAGAAGGAATACATGAGATATACCTTTCCCAATGTGGAATTAGGAAGAGAGACTCCTTCTACTCCTTTCCCAATTTGAACATGGGACTAGAGGCTCTCTTCTCTACATCCTAACTCCTCTAAGGACTATGGAAGATAGTGTATACAATAGAATGATGCCCAAGTGGTGTGTGTTGAAGTGAGGGGTATTGGGTCTTATTTATACTAGTGTTGAGGTCGGTTCCCGCCACCAAAAGCGCGTGAATCAGACGTCATTGACTCCAGGGAGCCGGGAGGAGCCAACACGTGGAAGTTGAACGCGTTTGGCGCCAGGACCAGGTCGGCCGACCCCCTGGTTCAGCCGACCTGGTCAGGGCTCCAAACGGCCCGTACTTCCTCCAGGTGGCTGCCAGGTGGGTCCCATTGACTGATATTGGTGCTACACCGTTGGATGGCCTCGGATACTTCTGTTTGTGGGCCATTTGATCCATGTGGTGCCATGTGTCGTCACCTGATTGGCTAGTATGATATTTTATAGGATTGCTCCCCATACTTTTCCTTAATTTCTGTATAAATATCTGCATACACGTATTTCTCCAAGTACAAGTGGAAATAGGTCAAGTAGAAAGGTGATGTGTGCAAGAAATGATCAATCGTTCACATAATTGAGTTATATTGACGGCTAAAATTGGTATATAACAGCCGTCAACACTCGTCATCGAACCTGTCATCAGTCATATAATTTGCAAAAACTTGTTAATTGCAAACGTGAGCTTAAGGCTCAGCAAGACTAACCCGTCTCACTAGACATATGAGGGATGAATGCTAAACATAGGTAAGGAATAGCATAAAGGACTTGCCTACAAGTGGATCCTTATATTCATATTTTAAGTATCACATGACATTCTTCAGGCACGGCACATCATAGACTCCACAATCAAACAAAAAACGCTTTGCCGATGATATGACATGCACAAATCACATAATGCTATTACAGGTAAAGTATGGGGAAACTATAAACTTTTAATTGTACTATCTCTAAGCCATAAAAGGTTGCAAAGCAATTGTAATTCAATACATTCTATTCTCCTGACTTCTTCAGTATTTACTACGTCACAGCGTAGTGAACAAGTGGTACTCTATTACCGCGAGGGACGGTGATTGCAATCTGGACATACCCGGAACAACACGACACATACGCACTTTCGAAAATGTCAGTGAGTACTTACACCAGTACCTACATAACACTTCAGTACTAGTCGTATGTGGCCACCTTTTACTAAACACTCGAATGTCAAACTGGTCGATCCATCACAAGCAGGAGGTCACTGCATGGGACATACTCTGACATGCCCACCATCTGATTTACACCTTGCTACCCTCAACCCATGCCTATCAAACGGAATGGAATGCCTCGACAAACTAGTATCAAGCTACATCAGTTTACTAGTGCCCATTTCTCCAGTATGTCGCCGGTACAATTCAAGCTTGTCCTGCAGGGCTGCAGACGAAACGGTCCTCAATTGACACAAGCAGGGCTACGCATGTGAGACCACGTCTTGCTGCATCCTACCCACTGCCCGGTCTAAATTTCATATTCATAAACCATTTCTTGATCCAATTTATCCTGTGTGATGAAATCCCTATCTCGCGAGTAGATTCCAACTACTCGACTTCCACCGAATTCCTATAAGTATAAGCATCGCAGTTTCTACTCAATGGGCTGTAGACCTACCCAAGCTCCATGGGATTTGTGGGCCATGCAAGTGGATGTCAAACACCTTAAACGTAATGCACAAACATCTGAAGACATAAGGTGAATGAAAACTGCAAAAACACTGTAAGGAACTTAAATGCAAACCGGGGCTTGCCTGAATGCGAGTCTAGGTCTACGTTAGTTTCTGGCAGATGGACTTCCAAAGCTTCCGGCTGCTCCTTGACTTCAGCTACTACACGATATGCATATACTATATATGAATGACTTTGAAAATAATCAATATGCTTAAGGTTATAAGCTAATATCTTATGATCAAAATAAGATAATGATCTTAATTGGCTTTGGGACTTTTATGGTAGATAATAGTGACTATAGTGAATACTCTTGCAAGGAACAGGAGATGATCAAGGAAGTTTGTTGTTCCTAAAAATTATGGTAAGCAATAACCTTCTCTAAATTTCGTTGAAATTTTTAGAGACCTATCATGGCTACCAGTGGTTGTACCATGTAGAGGGGGTCTCACTGGTTCTAGAAAAATTTGTTTCACTATTTTCTAAGTTTCCTACAGGGAGAAACTGATTTTACAAGCTTGGGAAAATTTCTGAAATTGATTTTGTATTTTTCTAAATTTATAACTACATAGAGATTTGGAACACTGATTAATTCAGTAAATGATGTCTAATGAACTTGAATTTTTTACTAGATATCAAGTGAATTTTGGAGAGTGTCCTGTCCAAATTTAGGAACTTTCTAAAAAGCAAAACTGTAGGAATGTATTCTATAAGCATTTTGATTATCTGAATTATGGAGAAATTTCTATGGATTTTCATACAAGTCCAAGTGCCCCACTGGAAAGTATTCTTCATTCTGGTTCTAACAAAATTTATTTGGAAATTTTTGGACAATTCTACTGGAAATTATGGATTTTCCAAATTTGGTAAATTCTTAGAATTATTTTAAACAGGGAAAACACTTAAATAATTCAGCCGGGCCCACTGGTTTAAAACTAACCAATCGCAGCAGAGCAGCACAAAGGGTCCTCGCACCCCAGCTGTGTCGGGGTTAACCGACACAGCCGCACTGAATCCTCGGCCACAACCGGATCTCGTTGTGACTGACATGTGGGCTCCACGACTTCCTTCAACCTTGAGAGCGCCAGCGGCGGTAGCTCGCCGACGAGCTCGCCGCCGGCCAAACTGCTGCGCCAAACTCGCCAAGACTCGCCACCTGAGGGTTTTCGGGGGTGCTGAGCACGTCGGTTAGGTCGGCATCGGCTGAAACGGACCAAAACAACCCATGCGACGGCGGCGGCGGCGGTGAGAGCTCGAACCTGCTTGAACTCACTCAACTCAAGCTCAAATAGCTCAGGAACTACTCGAAAATCTTCCTGGGACATCAAGGTTCAAGGATCTGGACTAGGGAAGAGAGGAAATGACCGCGAGATATGAGCTCGACGGCGAAGTACGGTTTTTCAATCGGCGGCCGCGAAATCTCGAAATCTAAGGTGCTCGGTTGATAACTTTTGGGGCCCTTGGGCAGGGAGTTGCGCTAGGATATATAGGAGCTATCTTCTAACCAGATTAAAGGATGATTGCAAGAATGAAACAAATTTAAGCGTGAAGCCTTGCTGTTCTATTGAACAATGATTCGGTTGTCGAATAAAAACTCGAGCTACACTCATGTCATGGGCTTAAATTTGGTGAGCATAAACTAGAGAGGATTGTGAACCTTTTTGCTTAAAGGTTCAAGACCGGAAACGGCCTAGAACCATAGCTCGACAGTGAGGCAGTGAAGGTTCCTGGCGGCTTCCTCGACGGCGACCGGAAAACTTCAAAAAACCTCCAGTAGAAGCTATGTCACGATCAATGACCGAATAGAATACGTAGAGGAGTTTGTTACAAGACTTTCATCTACTTACAGCTCGGCGAGAAATGGCTTCAATCTCCGGCCAAAAGCTCGAAGAACAGAGGCGGCGGCTATGGCACGAAACTGAGGTGGAGCTCGACGGTGACGACCAGGGGGTGGTATTTATAGGCATAGAGGGACGAGGGGAGCTTGCCATGGTGCAAGAAAGTAGGCAGCTCGGAGGAGCTTGCATGCGTGCGGTGTCGAGCGCTCCCGGTGTTGATCGGCGGGGACAGCCGAATAAAGAGCACCTCCATCGGTTCACTCGAGTATGTCAGGCTGACAGTGGGTTCCACCTTCTCTTATCCTCTTCCCTTCTCTGCAACATCAATTATCCTACCAAACTTGATCCAAAAATTACATATTTCTGCGGAGAGGCTCAATAAAATATTTGGAACTTGATTCTGAAATTGGATTTCGAATTTGAACAAGTTTCATATGAATTTCAAATTTGAATTTGAAATTGAATGAACTTCAATGGGGTCACTGAATTAAATAGCAAAAGAGTTTCAAAAATTGTGAAACTTTGGGAATGAGTCAAGCAAGTCATGCTAACCATGAGGGTGTGTTCAAAGCTTGATGTTCAAATAAGTTGGACAGAATTCAAAATTTGAACTCTAAATATGGCTTGAATTTGCTAAGCGTCTCAAATAAAATAGCAAATGGACTTCAAAAATCTTGAAATTTGGCAGGAACTCTATTTGGAATATTCTGATCCAATGGAAAAATTTATGGCCTCAGATTTGAATATTTTGGCAGGGCCTAATTGTACAGTGCTATGTTCAAATGAATTTGAATATAATTAGTACTGCATAGTAATATGTCCTCAAAATTTTTATTCAATAAATTCCAAAACTTGTAGAAAAGTCACTTAAATTATTCTAAGGTCATTGGTGAAGTTCATCCCTTATGTTAATAAAATTCATGAATGGCTGAAAGAACAATTCTTAATGATATCAAGTTCAAATGCACAACCACATTTGATCTTCATTATGGTTAAAAACAAACTGATAGTTGAACTTCATATTAAGGGAAAAACTGAGATTTTACATTCCCCCCCTTAAAAGAATCTTGTCCCAAGATTACAAAAGGAAGGATAAAAGAAATAGATCTAATGAACATATGCCGTTAACAAGTCTGGATAGTTTGTTCTAAGATATTCCTCGCTTTCCCACGTTGCTTCATCAGCGGTGTGGTTTCCCCACAAGACCTTGTAGAAATGAAAGGTGCGGTTTCTTGTGGTATGAGTCTTCTCATTGAATCTCTGGGTTGGATGCTCAGAGTAAGTAAGATCTTGTTGGAGAGCTTCCAAATCCTCCATACGGACTTCCGCTGGGGCCTTGAGACATTTTCTCAATTGTGAAATGTGAAACACATTGTGGACCCATGAAAGCGACGCTGGAAGCTCGAGCCAATAGGCTACAGGTCCGCATTGTTCAATTATTGCGAATGGCCCAATTAAATGTGGAGCTAGCTTCCCTTTTACTCCGAAGCAATGAATCCCTTTCATTGGGGTACAAGAAGGTAAATGTGATCCCCGACATTGAAGTGAAGGGGTCGACGCCGTTTGTCCGCATAGCTTTTCTGACGAGACTGAGCAGCCTTGAGGTTGGCTTGAATAACTCGTACTCGTTCTTCGGCTTCATTCACCAAGTCTATACCATACATTACTCGTTCACCGGATTCACACCAGTTCAAAGGTGTGCGGCACTTCCGGCCATAAATAGCTTCATATGGTGCCATTTGGATGCTACTCTGATAACCATTGTTGTATGAAAACTCCGCCAATGGTAGATGATCATCCCAATACTTACCATGGTGAATGGCACAGGCGCAGACCATATTCTCTAGCACTTGGTTTACTTGTTCCGTTTGACCATCAGTCTGTGGATGGTAAGCTGAGCTTCAAATCAACTTGGTACATAGAGATGCGTGGAGCTGCTCCCAAAATCGAGCAACGAACAAGGTTCCACGATCTGATATGATAGTGCGGGGTACTCCGTGTAGGCATAGGATCCTGGCAATATACAACCCTGCATATTGTCGTGCCACATATTTGACATGGACTGGAATAATGTGAGCCGACTTGGTGAGTCGGTCGACTATCACCCAAATCGATTCATGCTTGCGAAAGGTGAGAGGTAATCCAACAATGAAATCCATGCTAATGTCCTCCCATTTCCAGGCCGGTATGCTTAAAGGTTGTAGCTGTCCGGCTGTCTTTAGATGGTCGGCTTTCACCTGCCGACACGTATCACATTCGGATACATACTTTGCTATCTCTCTCTTCATCTGAGTCCACCAAAATTTCTTCTTTAAGTCTTGGTACACTTTGTTACTTCCCGAATGAATAGAATACTTGGACAAATGAACTTCGTCCAAAATCTTCATCCAAAGTCCCACATTGTGGGGCACCACGATGTAGTCATTGAACCAGATGGTACCGTCATCATCACATCGGAAACATTTCATCTCCCCCGTTTTCATTCTTCGGCGAATATGCGATATGCCCCTGTCTTTCTTCTGAGCCTCCACAATTTCTTCCCTTATGGTAGGAATGAGAGCTAGATTGTAGAGCGCCCCATATGGAACCAAGTAGAGACTTGGTTCTTCTTCCTCTATCAAGGTGATATAAAGGTTATTGACATGGGACTTGCGACTTAGCGCATCTGCGACTACATTTGCCTTTCCAGGATGGTAGCGGATCTCAATTTCATAGTCTTTGATTAATTCCAACCATCTTCGCTGTCGCATATTCAAATCCTTCTGGGTGAAGATGTACTTCAAGCTTTTGCGATCGGTGTAGAGATGTACTAGGTTGCCCCATAGATAGTGTCTCCACATATTCAATGCTAGTACCACGGCAGCGAGCTCAAGATCATGAGTCGGATAATGCTGCTCATGGTTCCGAAGCTGTCGTGATCCATAAGCGATCACCCTTCTGTCTTGCATTAATACGCAACCCAAACCAATCCCAGATGCATCACGATAGACATCAAAAGACCTGGTTATGCCTAGTTGGGCTAATACCGGCACTGTTGTGAGGTGTTTCACTAATGCTTGAAAACCTTCCTCACATTCCTTTGTCCATGCATATTTCTTTCCTTTCTTCAGAAGTTTCGTCATTGGTTTAGCTATCTTGGAAAAACATGGAATGAACCTCCGATAATATCCTGCTAAACCCAGGAAGCTTCGAACTTCATGCACAGACTTTAGAGACTCCCATTTGAGTACTTGCTTAATTTTGCTTGGATCAACTGCAATCCCTTCGGTAGAGATGATGTGCCCTAGAAATGGCACTTGGCTTATCAAGAACTCACATTTGCTGAACTTGGCATACAGCTTGTGGTCTCGCAATCGCTGAAGCACGATGTGCAAATGTTTTGCATGTTCTTCTTCGGATTTCGATTACACAAGGATGTCGTCGATGAAGACCACGACAAACTTGTCCAAATCCATAATGAACACTGAATTCATGAGATACATGAAATGGGCCAGTGCATTGGTCAATCCGAAGGACATGACAAGGTACTCATACAATCCATACCTCGTCGAGAATGTTGTCTTAGGTATATCCTCTGGTCGAATCCTAATCTGATGATATCCAGAGCGAAGATCCATCTATGAAAATACCGTAGCACCCACCAATTGATCGAACAGAATATCAATGTGTGGTAGTGGATACTGTTCTTGATTGTGACAGCATTGAGTGGACGATAGTCCACACATAGTCTCAACGTTTTGTCCTTATTTTCCATGAACAATGCAGAACAACCCCAAGGTGACGAACATGGATGAATGAAACCCTTGTCCAAAAGTTCCTCCAGCTGCTCTTTCAGTTCTGCAAGTTCCTTAGGTGCCATCTTATACGGCTTCCTCGAGATCAACACTGTTCCCGGTATAAGTTCAATCTTAAACTCGACATCTCTTTCTGGTGGCATACCAGGATGATCTTCAGGAAATACGTCCGGATACTCACATACTACTGGAATGTCTTCAAGTTTATAGGCCTCGGTGTTATAAGTAGTTGAGTCACGTGGATATTACTCTCAAGAGTGAGAGTACGGGGAGATTGGACCGGAGAATTTAGATATATCCTCCGAGGAACGATGTCTATAATAGCACAGTTGTGTTGCAACCATGCCATCCCTAAGATGATATCTAGCTTCTGATGTTCTAGAATAATGAGAGAGATAGGGTATATGTTCCCACCCAAATTAAGAGGTACCCTATAGACCATCTTATCTGCTACTACTTTCTCTCCCAGAGAACAAATCACATATGGGATTTTTGTGGAAAAGATAGGCAACTGATATTGAATGACATAAGACTCGCTAATAAAGTTGTGAGAAGCACCGTAGTCAAAAAGGATGACTACAGGATGACCAATGAGATAGAACGTACCCGTGAGTACGGGTGCGCCTTCCGGAATGTCCTCGATGGCGAGTTGGTGGACGTTGCCGGTTCTGGTGGCTGGCTTCTTGGGCTGGTTGCGAGGCTGGTTTGCCCCCTGGTACAATGACTGTCCTCCGCTCTGCGGGCAGTACTTGGCGAAGTGTCCCGTACGTCCACACGTGAAACACGTGTACGGGGTCAGACCGGCGCGGAAGGGAGGATGAAATCCCGGTGCACGCGGCGGAGGTAGAGGTGCATGCGGAATCATCCCCTATTGCTGTTGTGGGCGGAAGCCAGCGTTGTTGAACTGGCGACCACGAAACATGTGGTCGAGATGGCGACTACAACCTCTGACCTGATGGTGATCGATACACCATTCGATACTTCTGAGGAGCACCCCCTCCGCTGACCTACAGAGCAGTCCTTTTCTTCTTGTCGGAGAACAGCTCCCTAGTAGCGTCCTCCTGCACGATCGTGACATTAACCATGTTGTTGAAGCTGCCGCTGTTGAACAAGGCCAAGCTTGTCCTTCATCTTGGGGTTCAAACCCCAATGGAAGCATTCACGCTTCTGATCTTCAGTACTCACCTGGTCCTGAGCATATTGGGCCAAGTGGTTGAATGCCTTGGAGTACTCGTAAGCACTCCTTCCTCCTTGCCTCAGCTCCAAGAACTCTTGAAGCTTCCTCCTCATAACACCGGGAGGTATGTGATAGGCGCGAAACGCCTCCTGGAACTCCTCCCAGCTCACGACATAGCCGGCTGGTCGTGCGGCAAGATAATTTGCCCACCACGCACCAGCAGACCCTTATAATTGTTGGGCCGCGAACATGGTCTTCTGATGTTCGGTCATTCGTAGCAAGCCAAACTTCCCTTCGATAGAGCGGAGCCAGTTGTCCGCCTCCAACAGTTCATCAGCCTCCACGAAGACCGGCGGGTGTGTTGACATAAAGTCCGAGTATGAACTCGAGAAGGCTGTCGTGGACCCGCATTTGGTCGCCACCCTTGACGGGACGAATGTTGAATCAAAGTCTGCAGTAACTCAGTTTGCTCGTCGCGCGATCTGAGCACTACGGTGAGAACCTCCACTAGACTCCTCGGAAGTTCAGGAGGTGGTGGTGGATGAACTTGTTGCTGCGGTGTCGCAGCTGGCTCCTGGGTTGGAGATTCGTCCTCACGACCACGACTTGAACCTCATATTTTAGGTGTCGAGCGCGTACGCACCATTCTGCATCCATATGACTTAAAATCAGCACATGTTTTCTTTTCCTTCATCCATTTCATATTCATCCATGCGAATATTGACAAGGGAATAAGTGCAGAACATTCACATATATTGATAAAGTACAAACTTTATACAGGATATATTATCTCATGACCAAGTTTACGGTAGTGAACTCCAAAACGACGGACTCCCACTACGGAAGTGCATCTCTACCATACTTGGTCCCCATGAGATGTCATACACATCTTGTCATCTTATACATACCCACTTCTATTCTTAATATGATACAAACATGGCCACAAAATAAACACGAGCAACTACTAAACTATAAGTTGCAACGTGATGGCAGAAGTGCTGCCCCATCCCCCTTCGATACGTCCTATTCGACGTACTCGAGTTCCTCGGGATCTTCTTCTTCCTCTTCGTCATTCGAAATTAGTGCCACAGGTGCGGTTGCTGGAGCAAGAGTTGCTGCCTCACCCACCATTGATGATGTCGAGGCAACTAAAGATTTCACATCAGCCTGTAGAAGAAACATCCTCAAGTCTTCTAGTTCTTTCTGTGCATTCTCACAACTGGCCTTCCAATCCTGAGTCTCCCCTCAGGATTGATCCCTTTCTTGAGTCACCTCACTCAACTGTTCATCAAACAGTTGCACCTCAAGTTGACTTGCTTCCAACGCGCTTTCCGCGTATTGCGTTTCCATGCGAGCCTCCGATCGAGCTTTAACAGCCCGGTGCCACTAATTCCCCCTTAAGTTTATACGTCGATTGAGAGGATCAATTGTGTCCCTAAGTGAGTCATTGGCCCCCTCAAAGTGATCCCCTCGAATCAGAGCTTGCTTCAGGTCACTCATCATTCTTCCAAGGCTAGCATGCTGATCAAGGCTCTCTTGACACGCTGATGCTGCATATGATGCTAAAATCATCTTGGGTACTTCTTTAGTATTTCCATATGCTGCAGCCATCTGACTTGCCCACTCTTCACCGGCTCTACCATCAACTGGAAAGAGCGCAAATGGAGTGCCTCCCATAGCATGATAATGAAGTTTGCAAAACCTCATTATGGCAACACTTGCGGCATAACACCACGTGTCTTCCAATTGAATTCCTTGCACTTGGATGGAGAAAGGAACCCATCCAATATCCAATGGAGCAGCAGGTACATCGGCATAAATGGTGCCTCTTGTCACACCTCCATCATCGATCTCCTTGCCCCAATAGTCCGGTATTTCGTGATACCCGAACCGTTGAAGCATTGCTATCAACAAATCCGGAAAACCCTTCAGAAGAGCACACTTCGTGAACACCCATCCGTTTGGTAAATAAATCATCGAATCAGCCATCTGTGGAAAAGATACTGGAACAATGAGAAAGTTGCCCGCTCCAAAAGTTTTAGAAAATTTAAAACTGGAGTTGTAATCACAGTCTGTTCCAGCTGACCTTCCTGTATTAATTCAAAATTTTCATACAGGAAACGTCAGAACCAGATGTTGGGATGAATACAAAAGTTGTAGTACACTTTACAAATTTTCCATATTGTACTCATACAGCTCCAGGTGAGCTAGGAAACAGAATATATACGGGTTTAAAGTTGACCCAAATTTTCGGGAAATTTTGACAGAATCTCCCCTGTATATGTGGTGAGTTCCACAATTTATACAGGTATATCATGACAATATATTGAGGTAATGACAAACTAAACATTGTATAAAATCAATTTAACAATCCAGAAGTAAAATATTTCGGCCATGAAACATTTTATATATAGGTATAGTGCGCTAATTCGAAACTATGTGCAAACTGTTTCAAGTTCTGGTCTGCCAGAACCAAGTTTGCAACCATAGGAATTAAACACAGCTACACCAAGATTCAGGCCATGAGTGCAACATAAAGTTTATAGAGGACTTGCTAATATTTCCATAAATGTATATATATGACCATTTCACTAATCTGGATCAAAAGCTAGAACTATCTAAACTTGACAGATGAACTGACTGTTGTTCAACAGCAGCCCCACAGTTCACTGTTTTGAGCTCGAAATTTGAATTGCCTCAAATCCGAATCAGGAAAAACTTTAAATATAAAAATTGTAGAACTCCTTCTACCCTTTTCAGATATGTATCTCAATAAGGCAGAAGATTTTTCTACAGAGAGTTATTGCAAAAATACAGAGACTGGTACAATGGTGGGCTCATCTGGAGCAGTTTAAGCATACCCCAAATTTCAACAGAGTATCAAGCTTTTCTGCCTTGATGATCAACAGAAAAGTTGTAGAGGTCTTCGAGAAATTTCCATCCATATAGCATACCCCTATGTTCAATCCTAACTAAACAATATTACAACCTGGCGAAGTTGAGCAAACTTTAGCCAGAAATCAAGAATCTTGGTGCTAACCCAATGTCGAATCGAAACTCATTTTGCGAAATACAAACCTACCAGTACCTGATAGTCAGACTTTCCAAAATATAATGCATCCATTCTGTCATTGGGGATGGTGAAGTATCATAGTTGATACGGACGGTACTACGTGGCTCACCAAAGAAAATTCTAACCGGTATTTCAGGATACGTTTATAGGTGGCCCTAGTATTGTTCACTCGCAAACGTGTTCTACACGGGTCGCTACCGTAGTCAATACTGCAGAAGACAAACAATCCTCTTTCACACCTTCACACCTCAAGGGCAGCACAGGGAAACAGGACAGGCAGTCACAATAATGTATATGAAAGTAAATGCATACGACTTTGGTGTGAGTCGCCCTCGAGCGATGTCATGTCTCGAGGTACATGGCTGTACACATCTGTCCAGCAAAGACCCCCCCACGAACCAGCTTATACACGCTCGGTCATATGTGTTTCGCATGCTGCCATAGAACATGAATAGCTCTAGAGATGCATACTATCGGGTTATACACCACCCGACGGGGTCTCCCACTAACTTTGAAGCACGTTGGGATACCGCGTGTCATAGATTCTCAGAAACATAGAAAGCTTCAGAGACTCCTATTAACATTTCCGTGCCAAGCCACGAAAAGATTTCTATGCTACCTCTCACATGGTGAGCTTACCGCAATTGATCCGCTTACGGTGGCGTACCTTACCTCTTACCTGACGTCAGAGCGTCGTTACAGAATTTATAACACATAAGTTAGTTTACCACCTTTATATCCTATACTAATAATACTCCTTATAAGGGCATATAATTAATTCCTTACTCAAATCTTAATTTCTGAAAATATGCTCTTTTCAAGTACACTGTTCTCAATGATGTTCTGATACCATGTCTGTGGGGACCGGAATCCCGACCTCCAAGGATCTCATTGGGTGGTGTCGTGCGATGCGACACCCAACAGTATGAAAGAGAAGAACGAGAACAAATTACAATACCGAGTCTTTATTTAAAAGCACAATGGAAGTTTTACAATACTAACAAAAGGAAGGAGAATTATATATCATAGCTACACTCTCGGCACTAGCTATGCAAAAGCAAAGTCATCCATGCCCTGGATACTTCGCACTAGCAACACCCAACTTACGGCGGCGTGTAGGGTTACCACTCGGCTAAAAACCCTGGAGGGGGTGCAGCCTCATCATTGAACCCGTCATCAGTCGTATAATCTGCAAAAACTTGTTAACTGCAAACGTGAGCTTAAGACTCAACAAGACTAACCCGTCTCACTAGACATATGAGGAATGAATGCTAAACATAGGTAAGGAATAGCATAAAGGACTCGCCTACAAGTGGATCCTTATATTCATATTTTAAGTAGCACATGAGTTTCTTCAGGCACGGCACATCATAGACTCCACAATCAAACAAGAAACGCTTTGCCGATGATATGACATGCACAAAGCACATAATGCTATTACAGGTAAAGTATGGGGAAACTGTAAACTTTTAATTGTACTATCTCTAAGCCATATAAGGTTGCAAAGCAATTGTAATTCAATACATCGTATTCTTCTGACTTCTTCAGTATTACTACGTCAGAGCGTAGTGAACAAGTGGTACTCTATTACCATGAGAACGGTGATTGCAATCAGGACATACCCGGAACAACACAACACATACACACTTTCGGAAATGTCGGCGAGTACTTACAGCAGTACCTATGTAACACTTCAGTACTAGTCGTATATGACCACCTTTCACTAAACACTCGAATGTCGAACCGGTCGATCCGTCACAAGCAGGAGGTCACTACGTTGGGCGTACTCTGACGTGCCCACCAGCTGATTTACACCTTGCTGCCCTCAACCCATGCCTATAAAATGAAAGGGAATGCCTCGACAAACTAGTATCAAGCTACATCAATTTACTGGAGTCCATTTCTCCAGTATGTCGCCGGTACAATTCAAGCTTGTCCAGCAGGGCCGGACACAAAACGGTCCTCAATCGACACAAGCAGGGCTACGCACCTGAGACCTCGTCTCGCTGCATCCTACCTGCTGCTCGGTCTAAATTTCATATTCATAAACCATTTCTTGATCCAATTTATCCCGTGTGATGAAATCCCTATCTCGCGAGTAGATTCCAACTACTCGACTTCTACCGAATTCCTATGAGCATAAGCATAGCAATTTCTACTCAAGGGGCTGTAGACCTACCCAAGACTTCATGGGATTTGTGGGCCATGCAAGTGGATGTCAAACACCTTAAACATAATGCACAAACATCTGAAGAAATAAGGTGAATGAAAACTGCAAAGACACCGTAAGGAACTTAAATGCAAACCAGGGCTTGCCTGAATGTGCGTCTGAGTCTACGTTAGTTTTTGGCAGCTGGACTTCCAAAGCTTCCGGCTGCTCCTCGACTTCAGCTACTACACGATATGCATATACTATATATGAATGACTTTGAAAATAATCAATATGCTTAAGGTTATAAGCTAATATCTTATGATGAAAAAAGATAATGACCTGGATTGGCTTTGGGACTTTTATGGTAGATACTAGTGACTATAGTGAATACTCTTGCAAAGAACAGGAGATGATGAAGGAAGTTTGTTGTTCCTAAAAATTATGGTAAGCAATAACCTTCTCTAAATTTTGGTTGAAATTTTTGGAGACATCATGGCAACCAGTGGTTGTACCATGTAGAGGGGGTCTCACTAGTTCTAGGAAAATTTGTTTCACTATTTTCTGAGCTTCCTACAGGGAGAAACTGATTTTACAAGTTTGGGGAAATTTCTGAAATTGATTTTGTATTTTCCTAAATTTGTAACTACATAGAGATTTGGATCACTGACTAATTAATTAAATGATGTCTAATGAACTTGAAATTTTTACTGGAGACCAAGTGAATTTTGGAGAGTGTCCTGCCCAAATTTGGGAATTTTCTAAAAAGCAGAACTGTAGGAATGAATTCTATAATAATTTTGCTTATCTGAATTATTGAGACATTTCTATTGATTTTCATACAAGTCCAAGTGCTCCACTGGAAAGTATTCTTCATGCTGGTTCTAACAAAATTTGTTTGGAAATTTTTGGACAATTCTACTGGAAGTTATGTATTTTCCAAGTTCGGTAAATTCCTGGAATTATTTTAAACAGGGGAAACACTTAAATAATTTAGCCGGGCCCACTGGTTTAAAACCAACCAATCGCAGCAGGGCCGCACCGGGGGCTACGGGGTTAACCGACGCAGCCGCACTGGATCCTCGGCCACAACCAGATCTTGGAGTGACTGACATGTGGGCTCCACGACTTTCTTCAACCTCGGGTTGGCGCTCGCGCGCGGCGACACCCGCGGCGGTAGCTCGCCGGCGATCTCACCGCCGGCGGAACTGCTGCACAAAGACTCGGTGCTTGGGGGTTTTCGGGGGTGCTGAGCACGTCGGTGAGGTCGGCATCGGCTGAAACGGACCGGAACAACCCGTGCGACGGCGGCGGCAGTGACAGCTCGGGCCTGCTTGAACTCACTGAACTCAATCTCAAACAGGTCGGGAACTACTCCAAAATCTTCTTGGGACCTCAAGGTTCAAGGATCCGGACTAGGGAAGAGAGGAAATGACCACGCGATATGAGCTCGACGGCGAAGTACAGTTTGTCAACCGGCGGCTGGGAAATCTCGAAATCTAAGGTGCTCGGTTGATAACTTTTGGGTCCCTTGGGCAGGGAGTTGCGCTAGGATATATAGGAGCTATCTGCTAACCAGATTAAAGGATGATTGCAAGAATGAAACGAATTTAAGCGCGAAGCCTTGCTGTTGTATTGAACAATGATTCGGTTGTCGAATAAAAACTCGAGCTAGATTTCGTGTCATGGGCTTAAATTTGGTGAGCATAAACTAGAGAGGATTGCGAACCTTTTTTCTTAAATGGTCGAGACTGGAAACGGCCTAGAACCGAAGCTCGATGGTGAGGCAGTGAAGTTTCCTGGAGCCTTCCTCAACGGTGACCGGAAAACTTTGAAATTCCTCCAGTAGAAGCTATGTCACGATCAATGACCAAATAGAATACGTAGAGGAGTTTGTTACAAGACTTTCAGCTACTTACAGCTTGGTGAGAAATGGCTTCAATCTCCGGCCAAAAGCTCAAAAAACAGAGGCGGCGGCTATGGCACGAAACTGAGGTGGAGCTCGACGGTGATGACCAGGGGGTGGTATTTATAGGCATAGAGGGACAAGGGGAGCTTGCCACGGCGCAAGCAAGTAGGCAGCTCGGTGGAGCATGCATGCGTGCGGTGTCGAGCGCCCCCGGTGTCGATCGGCAGGGACAGCCGCATACAGAGCACCTCCGTCGGTTCACCCGAGTATGTCAGGCTGACAATGGGTCCCACCTTCTTTTATCCTCTTCCCTTCTCTGCAACATCAATTCTCCTACCAAACTTGATCCAAAAATTCCAGATTTTTGTGGAGAGGCTCAATTAAATATCTGGAACTTGATTCAGAAATTGGATTTCGAATTGGAACAAGTTTCATTTGAATTTCAAATTTTAATTTGAAATTGAATGAAATTCAATGGGGTCACTGAATTAAATAGCAAAAGAGTTTCAAAAATTGTGAAACTTTGGGGATGAGTCAAGCAAGCCATGCTGACCATGAGGATTTGTTCAAAGCTTGATGTCCAAATAAGTTGAATAGAATTCAAAATTTGAACTCTAAATATGGCTTGAATTTGCTAAGCGTCTTAAATAAAATAGCAAATGGACTTCAAAAATCTTGAAATTTGGCAGGAAGTCTATTTGGAATATTATGAGGCCATGGAAAAAATTTATGGCCTCGGATTTGAATAGTTTGGCAGGGCCTAATTGTACAGTGCTATATTCAAATGAATTTGAATATAATTAGTACTGCATAGTAATTTGTCCTGAAAATTTTTATTCAATAAATTCCGAAACTTGTAGAAAAGTCACTTAAAATATTCTAAGGTCATTGGTGAAGTTCATCCCTTATGTTAATAAAATTCAAGAATGGGTGAAAGAACAATTCTTAATGATCTCAAGTTCAAATGCACAACCACATTTGATCTTCATTGTGGTTGAAAACAAACTGATAGTTGAACTTCATATTAAGGGAAAAACTAGGATTTTACAAAAACACTCCTACTTTTGTTTCCTGGATGGGTATTCGGGTTATCATCAAATCCCAATCCACCCCGACGATCAAAGTAAGACTACATTCACATGTCCCTATGGAACTTATGCCTACCGGCGTATGTCCTTTGGACTATGTAATGTCCCTGACTCTTTTCAAAGATGCATGATGTCTATCTTTTCCGACATGATTGAGGAGATCATCGAAGTTTTCATGGACGATTTCTCCATCCATGGGAAATCTTTTGATCATTGTCTGGAAAATTTAGACGAGGTCTTACAAAGATGCCAAGAGAAGGACCTCGTACTTAATTGGGAAAAGTGTCATCATGGTTTGTGAAGGCATCGTTTTTAGACACTTAGTGTCCGAGAGAGGGATAGAGGTGGACAAAGAAAAAATTGAAGTCATTGAAAAACTTCCACTTCATATCAATGTTAAGGGAATCTGCAACTTTTTAGGTCATGCGGGGTTCTATTGGCGATTCATCAAAGACTTATCAAAGGTTGCTAGACCCCTCACTAACCTATTAGCTATGAAAGCTCCCTTTTATTTCGATGATGAATGCCTTAAATCATTTGAAACACTCAGAAAGGCACTCATCTCAGCTCCAATCATTCAACCTCCTAATTGGATGCTGGCATTCGAAATCATGTGTTATGCTAGTGATTTTGCCGTTGGTGCGGTCCTAGGCCAAACAAAAGATAAAAAGCATCATGAAATAGTCTATTCTAGCAAAACTCTAACAGGAGCTCAACTAAATTATGCCACAACGGAGAAAGAGCTCTTGCTTGTAGTTTTTGCTATTGACAAGTTGAGGTCCTATTTGGTTGGAGCCTAGGTCATATTCTATACAGTCCATGCTTCCTTGAAGTATTTCCTCACAAAAAATGATGCTAAACTGAGGCTAATCCGTTGGATTCTTCTACTCCAAGAGTTTGACCTAGAAATCAAGGATAAGAAGGGAGTAGAGAATTCCGTGGAAGATCATCTCTCACGTATGGAAGTCACTCAAACCATGGACATTCCTATCAATGACTTCCTACGAGATGATATGCTTGTCAAGGTGACTGACTCTCACCCTTGGTATGTGGATATCGTGAACTTCATGGTTACAGGATACGTACCACCAGGGGACAATAGAAAGAAACTCATCTATGAGAGTCGTAGACACCTTTGGGATGACCCATACCTCTATCGAGTTTGTGTTGATGGCCTTCTCCGAAGTTGTGTCCCATCAATTGAAGGCACCAAGATTATTGAGAAATGTCATGCTAGCCCCTATGGTGGCCATTACGGTGTTTACCGTACCAAGGCAAATATCTGGCAAAGTGGATTCTATTGGCCTTCTATGTATGAAGACACAAAAGAAATCATTTGAGGATGTTTGAAATGCCAAAAGCATGGAGGAATCTCAGCTCGCAATGTGATGCCCCTAACATATAATCTACAAGTGGAATTATTTGATGTGTGGGGTATTGATTTCATGGGACCTTTCCATAGGTCCTATGATTGTGAGTACATCCTGGTGGCTATAGATTATGTGTCAAAATTGGTAGAAGCTTTTCCATGCAAGAATGTTGATTCCGAGCAAGCTAGGAAAATGTTCCATAAGATCATTTTCCCACGCTTTGGAACTCCTCGTATGGTCATAAGTGATGGAGGGTCTCATTTCATAGATAAGACCTTCCGAAACTTTTTGAGGGAGCTTGGTGTCCAGCATAACATTGCTACCCCATACCATCCACAAATAAGTGGTCGGGCAGAAACATCTAATAAGCAAGTTAAGAATATTCTACAAAAGATCGTCTTGGAAATGGGAATGGGATGGAAGCATAAGATACCTGACGCATTGTGGGCATACCATACTACCAACAAAACTCCCATCAACATGTCTCCTTCCCAACTTGTATGTGGGAAGACTTTTCATCTTCCTGTAGATTTAGAACATAGAGCCTATTGGGACATCAAGCGGTGGAACAGGGACCTTCACGAAGTAGGAAAACACTGATTGAAGCAACCCTCCGAGTTGGAATAATGGAGAGATAAGGTGTACTATAGTGCCAAAATTTACAAGGAAAGAACTAAAAGGTGGCACGATAAGAGGATTATGCCTAAAGAGTTCAAACCCATAGATAAAGTTATACTATTCAATTCTAGGGTTAAATTCTTTGGACATGGGAAGCTTAGAAGTAAATGGGAAGGACCCTTCACTGTAGTAGAAACCACATCCCATGGAGAAATCACACTCCAAGGTGATGATGATCAGCTATTTAAATTGAATGGGTACCGACTCAAATTATATCCTGAATCCCAGGAGGAGGAGGGGGGAAAGAAATTGACGTGATAAATCTTATTTATTTTCATGTTGTTTCATCAAATTTGGTCTAAATTCTCCACGTCCAATTAATGGGACCATGCAATTATTCATCCATGGGGCCCGTTAAGCCAACCCATGAAAACTTAGCCCGAACGGAGCCAGGAAGGGTTCGGCTGAACCCTACGTTCGGCCGACCACCCCCTTGCACCGTCAGCTTTCTATTTTTTTGTGCGGACTCTCCCAACGTATCCCAACAGTACTCTTGGTGCTATCGTGCTTTCCCCGCTTATATATTAGCGGGAACAGAGAGGAGAAACTTGCACCATCCAGAAAAACCCATCTCCTGTTCCTTCCATCCAAGTCATGGCTGACAAGGAAATTGTGCCTCATCCCCACTCTAGCTCAACTTTCAACCTTAACGAAGACATCACACCGGCTAATGACAAGTCCCCCCTCGCTATGGAATCTGTCATGGCATTAGATGTCGTACCTCTCGCCATGATCTTGCCGTTGATGGCGACTCCGCGTGGGCATAGCACCACGCCTCATGGTGCTGCACGGTCGCTCTCCCCTCAGAGGACGCCCATGAAGTCAATGACGCCTCGACGTCGTCCGACTACGGCTGGCCTTAAGTCAGTCAAGACCCGTCTTTTTCCTAAAAAAGACGAGTATCTCCCAACACTGCAGCCTGGCGAGGATTCATGTACACTCTGAAGACCAAGGACGATGATGTAGTGAGCCACCAGTGTACCTCGCCTGAGCATGTGGGAGACCGCCTTATTATCCATGTGGTGTGCAAGCATGTAGGAGGCTTTTGCAAAAGGCTTTTTCAAGCAAATAGATAATTTGGTGATGGAGGAATCGACGGGCTCGTCACCCTCCAAGATTAGGCGTCACCTCTTGCCACCTGCCATCAGAGGGCCACCTGGCCAATTTAAGGACAACGACAAGAAATATCCTCATGCCCCCAAAGTGGCATAGCTTTCTGAGGAGTTAGTTTCTCTCCGTTCTAAGAACAAGAAGCTATCGGACTTAGTGGCTAAAGGGCGTATTGAGAGGGCAGAACTAAAGGATTAACTCATATCCCTCGATAAGGAGATTGATGGTGTTCGCTGTGGCATGGGCGCCAAGCTGAGGCGCATATGCAATGCCGTCGGGAAGCCCGACATCTACAACGCTCCATAGTTTATATGTACCGATCGTATAGAATGCTTACTAGCTTAGTTTAGTTTTATTCCAAATTTTTATTTCATTAAATTCAGATTGAATAATGTAACCGTCCCCATATTTTGAGTTCAATAATGTGAATTACCGGTTCAACTAACCCGGTAAAGTTCTCCCTTTAGTTTATTTGTGTTGAATAAAAAATTCAGAGAACAAGTGTGGGGGAGGTACCCCAAATTTTGCGAAATCCCAGCATGCAAAAATAGCATTGCATCTCTAAACACAACGTAACCAAACATACAACTCAACACGTCGAAATAGAGCAGCAGGAAGGCCAGAAGGGGATCGGTCGAACCACCTGGTTGGCCGACCTGGTGTGGGCCCCACATGGCTCCATTTTGCTCCACAAATTCGGTTTGGATCTCTTACCCCTGAATATACATGCTACGTTACTGTTTGAGCTGATTTAATATTTAATATTGAATATGTGAAATCAATTCAACTCAACTGTTAAAATTTGGTAGTCAAAATTTGCTTGAGCTGAAAATTTGAATACTTTATATTTCGATTTACTGCCTTGTTTATGATTCCCAGAAGCAAAATAGGAAAAAACACGTCGTCTAAGTTTTTGACTTGTGTGATATGGTAAATGAGTTATTCGAGGACATATCTCTTTGCTTGAAATTGATTTTTGATGTTTACGCAATTTGGAGTCTTGAACTTTGCCTGATTCTCTCATTGGAAATTTAAATACCCACCACGGCCATATGATACAAATTCTTGAAGACCACATGCATATGCCACTTTGCCTTTCATTGAACTTTGTCAAACTCATGACCCAATTGAGTGACATGCATGAACCTTTTGACTTAGAAATTATTGTGCACCTTACTCATGCAAAATTTCTCCCATTGAGATTTTGTATCCATCATTCATCCACCCAATAAAGAAACTACATACATTTTAGTCATCATTTTCTCTCTAGAAAAACAAAAAGGAGTAGAAAACATGGCTATGAAAAAAACAAAAAAAAAAGAGAAGAGAAGAAAAGAAAGTAGCCATGTTTCATCCTTAAAGAGAGAAAAACATTAGAGTCCACCTTTATCCATTCCATTCATATGCAAGGATTTTCTTTGTCGATTTGTTTGTGGAATGAGTCTCTCATAGGATCAAGTTTTTGACTTAGTAATGAATTGCAATGTGTGCCACATTTATCCCTACCAAGCTCCAGATATAGCCATATTTAGTATAGGGACAAAATTTGCACAACATGACAAGGTGAGGATTTCAAATGAGAGATAAGGGCAATTGTTTCTTTGACCTTCCAAATATAGCAAATCGTCAGATCATTTTGACAGGGGAAGATCCAAGACAACTACATTCCAACCATTCCACTCTTCAAACACCCAAGATTGATGTGGTAGCCACATTCCACAGATGGAATTCATTAATTGAGGTATGAATTGAAATATTTAGTATTATCTTTTTCTAACTTATATCAAATTTATGACAGCACCTTAGTTCTTTTTCTTGCCTTCACTTGAGGACAAGAAAAGGACTAAGTGTGGGGGAGTTTGTTGACGGTCCTTAAGTGTCATATTTAGACCGTCAATTCACCTCATAATGAGCATAAAAGAGAAACACAACATAGTGGTAGGGTTAAAAACTAACCAATTCCACAAGTATTTTTGTTTATTTGTATGCAGGTGCATTTAGACACAAAATACCAAGACACGCTAGGAGTAATCCATAAAACTAGATTTCGACGAATCAGGTGACACCACATGTCACCACATCGATCAAATGGCCCACAAACAGAAGTATCCGAGGCCATCCAATGGTGTAGCACCAATATCAGTCAATGGGACCCACTTGGCAGAGACCTGGAGGAAGCACACCGCAAAGTCAAGACCAGGTCAGCCGACCCCCCTAGTTGGCCGACTAGGTCTTGTCGCCAAACATGGTCAAACGCCATGTGTTGGCTCCTCCCTACTTGAAGAAGTCATGGGTGACTGATTGACGAGCAATTGGTCATGAGAATCGACCCTTCTCCCCCCTATAAATAGAAAACCACACCACACTTCACACACACACACACACACCAAAAGTTGAGAATAAAATACCACTCCAAAGGTTTAGAGTAGTCCTAGAGGCTCCCAAGTAGAAGGAGAGTGTGGTGAGAGTTTAGGAGAAGGAGGTTTGGTCTAATCATGTCCCTCTTCTACACTTGTATCCCTACAAAGGTGTACTCAAATCAAGTAAGCCCTTTGTGAATTCAATTCAAGTTCGATTCTCAATTCATAGTAGATTACACAAGTAGTTACTTGTGGGTTCATTGCTTTAACTTATTAGAGGCTCTAATTGTATCTTTGTATTCGAAACAACTAGAGTTGTGATTTAGAACGTAAGCGTGGTGCTTAGGTTAGAAATAACCAGTGAATATCTCGTAGAACCACGGATTGAAGAGGTAGACAATAGGTGGTGATAGCTCTATCTATCCTTTGTAATCCTCCACGTTCGACTATGCCATGGGCTCTTGGCAGGAGTCGTCCTAGTATTGCTAGGGGTATACCCGTGCCCGAAGCAAGCATCTACTGCAAATTGTTTTGAATTAGAATCAATACTTTGAATTCCTCTCTCTTTCTTGCCTACAATATAACTTTGTGTCCTTGGGCGAATTAGTTCGTAAGATTACACACACGTTCCTTGGATTCGATAGGAATACTCTCTTAAGGGGAAGTGCTAGATGATAGTTTTCGTGTGCTTGCGGATTTTTATCTGTGATGTAAGAAACACCAACAGTCATGTCATAACTAATGAGACTATAGTGGTGGTTTGTAGTGTTTATGATAATAGAACAAGATTGTTATGGCATAATCATAAAGACTACTTGTGACACCCGCTTCTCAAAAACTTACCAAGTGCAGTGTATGTGTACCCAGGACGTTCATCACACATACACGACAACTTCACAAATGATAATCAGAAATAACCATATTACAAATACCTTATTATAATAATGAAAGTGCATCTAGGAATCCCTTGTGGGTTTCGGATGATTTATGAAAAGCAAATGAGATCCTAACCACTTTGTTGAGATGAGCACAAGTTATAATGAGAAAATGAGCAAAGTGCCAAAAAGAAGGGAGAATGAGGAGCAATGTGGATAAGAGATCAAGGAACAAGTGTAGTAGATAATTGTGGATGGAGTGTGTTAAGGAAACACACCCCCAAGAGCTCAAACACAAATAAACACACACATTGCACAAATTTATACAAGGCCGGACTAGTCCGACTGACACCGGACTAGTCCGATATCTCTCTGCACAAGATCGGACAAGTCTGATATCACCACGGACTAGTCCGATATCTCTCTGACTAGAATCGGACTAGTCCTCCCCAGTGTGAACTAGTCCTAAAAACACTTCACAAGCCGCACAAAATCGAACAAGTCCGGTCACACAACGGACTAGTACGATATCATTCTGATGTAAACCGGACAAGTCCGATATTGGCACGGGCTAGTCCGAAAACCCTCTGACCTAAATCGGACAAGTCCTCCAAGTGCGGACTTTTCACCCAATTCACTTAGGGTTTCAACCATCTGGACAAGTCTGATGATTATCAGACTAGTCCGAAGATTTCCAAAAGCGAAATTGGACAAGTCCGCTCCTAGCCGGACTAGTCCGATATTTCGGGACACTTAGGGTTTGCTACAAACAATACACCGGACTAGTCCGGTGTCCACCACAAACTAGTCCGATCTTTCTAAACCCTAACTCTCACTTTTATAAACCCCATATAAATAGATGTGCACGGCCCAACATTAAACTCTCTCGACCCCTTACGCCATCACACCTCCCAAGAGCCTCAAAAACACATCTCTCCACGAAATAAAAAGCCACAAAGATCAATACCTTGAGGATACACTTTGGAACATTGGAGAGACATGATTCATCACTCATTGAGCTCTTGGTTTGATTCCCTAACACACTCCTGTGATTTTCATTGTAATCTTTCGAGTGTGTTCTTGGTGGAGTTCTTGTTGTAATCTAGGGGAGCCCTCAACGTGCGAGAAGGCCCCTTGAATTTGGATATTTACCCTTTGTGATAAGTGAAGAGGATTGGCCTTCGTGGCGATCTGATGAGGATAGGGTTGGAGAAGACGCAGTCCTTTTGTGGACTCCTCAACGTGGATGTAGGTTGTCTCTATGGGAACTGAACCACAGGATAAATTGCTTGTGTTCTTGCTTTGCGTTCATCGTTTTTATACATCATATCAATCTAGGGTTTCAATCACTCTTGCTTACTTTACATTGAAACATCAAATATAAGATTGACTTGTGGTACCCTAGTTCATAATCTTGTAACACTTCAATTACAACTATATTTCCGCTGCATACATCCTAGAATCAAATTAATCGATCAAACTTGATAAACCTAGTCGGTACACACCGGACTAGTCCACACCTGACCGAACTAGTCCGATATCTCAAGTTTTGATCTGGTTGTTAAGTGTTGTAGGTTCTGACAAAATTCAAAAAGACCTATTCCCCCCCTCTAGGCCACATTCAATTGGTATCAGAGCAGGTTCTTCAAGAAGGAGACTAATCACTCGAAGAGAACATGTCGGACATGAAGGAAGTGAGCAAGAACTTCAACCAAGAGAATGTTGAAGAAGAAAAGAACCAAAAATTGGAGAGACTCATCGAAGCCATTCAGGACTTTGAGGATGACCATGAGGAGACGCTGGAACTCAAGGCGCTTCTAAGGAAAAAAAACCTCTCCAAAGGGAAGGTGAAGGTCAAAGACGAGAAGAAGAAGAAGGGGAGTAGTCACACCGACTACTCCCGATATCCTTTTAACTATGATCGTCTTAATTCTAGCAATAATCATTATTTGTCTATCCCTCTAGGAAAAGCCACACACTTTGATGGAAGTGATTACTCAACGTGGAGGCAAAATATGAAAATGCATCTAATCTCTCTCAATCCAAGTTTGTGGCATATTGGTGCACAGGGATAGATATCCCGGACGACGACGAAGAGCTCACACCAAGCCAAGAGTAGGCAATTCATCAAAATGCTCAGGCCGCGGCAGTCATTACCTCTTCGCTGAGTCGAGACGAGTTCACCAAAGTGGATGGACTCGAGATTGCAAAGGAGATCTGGGACACATTGCAAACTGCACATGAAGGTGATCGTCATGTGCGTGAAGTGAAGATCGAAATGATCAAGGGCGGATTGGGAAGATTCGCAATCGAAGAAGATGAGTCGCCTCAAGATATGTACAACCGACTTAAGACGCTCATCAACATGGTTCAATCTTACGGAAGCAAGAAGTGGAACGACCACGAGGTGGTGAAGCTCATCCTTAGAGCTTTCATGCCTCGCAACGTCACCTTATGGTCAATGATTACAGAAAGCCCCGGATACAATAGAATGACTCCGGATGAGCTACTTGGAAAAATCATCAATTTCGAGATGATGGAAAAGCAAGCGAAGCATGTCAAGGAAATTGCTGACCTCACCTCGGCAAAGAAGAAAGGGGTTGCTTTGAAGTCCTCCCTAAAGCCCTTATCTAAAGAAGCACGATAAGCACAACTAGAAGAAGACGGTGATGATGAGAGCAGTGACTTGGATGAAGATGACATGATACTATTTATGATGAAATTCAAGAAGATGATGAAAAAGAGACAAGGCGCTAAATCAAGTGAAGGAAAATACAACGAAAGATCAAAGCCAAAGTTGAGGCGGGCATGCTATAATTGTGGTGAGTATAGCCACTTTATAGTTGATTTCCCATATGAAGAGAACAAGAAGAAGACCAAAGAAGCAAAGCCTCAACCAAAGAAATTCTTCAAGAAGAAGAAACAAGCCGAACAAGCGCAAATAGGGAAAGAGTGGGACTCAAATGATGAGTCTTCATCCGAAGAAGAAGAAGAGATGGCTAGCATAGCCACCGAGAAGACATCCAAGAAGTCTACTCTCTTCCCCACACTTGGCGCATGGAACGGGAACGGCACTTGCCTCATGGCAAAGGAAGGTAAATGCAAGGTAACTACCAAACCCTCTTCCGTGCACTCCTATTCTAGTGATAGTGAAGTTAATAGTGATAATGAAGACATGCTCATTGGACTAGATAAGAAAATAGCCACAAAAAATGAAGTTTTTTCTTGATCAACTTGTTGAGAAGGAGAGGTCAATACACCGTCAAGAAGACATGATTATCTCTCAAAAGGAGGAACATGTTGAACTTGACATACTTCTAGAACTTGAAAAGGAGCGAAGCAAGTCACTAGAGCTTGAATTAGCTTGAAGCAAGGAAGCTTGCTTGGAGTTAAGCGACTCAAATGCTACAATCAAGGACGAACTTGCTAACCTAATCAAGGTTAACAAGATCCTTGAAGTGCAAGTTGAGTCACTCAAGCAAGGTGACCCTTCATCCTCTTCAAGTTCACCTTCTCAACCCATTAAAACTGAAGTTACTTCTACTTGTACATGTGGTAAGGTTGACACTAGTTTGAAAGACAAGTCAACCTCTACCAAGGACAAGCATCCTGCACAAAATGACATATTTGACAAGGAGAAGATCAAATATGCACGTAGTGCATACTTGGTCACAAGACCTCCAAATGTCAAATATGGCATTGGTTACTCTTATGGTGAAAAGCAACATCCTAGAAGCCATAAGAATAACAAGGAGGGCAATTTCTTTGTAAAGGGAAGACTCTCTCAAACTGGAAATCCAAAATTAATGAATCCAACACGCATGATTACCGGACTAGTCCGGTCGGGATCCGGACAAGTCCGGTCAATCCTATGTATAAACAACAACAATTGATATTTAGAACTTTCGATGCATCTTATGTCTTAATGATAAGTAATTATGGAAAAATTTATGCTCGTTATGTTGGGCCACGCCATGGGAACACCAAGCCTCATGTGTGGGTGCCCAAATCCCTTGTGACTAACCTAAAAGGACCCATGCAAGCTTGGGTACCTAAAACCAAGGAATAATTTGTTTTTGCAGGCCTATTCCTCTGGTGGATCCAAATGGGTGCTAGACAATGGCTGCACCAACCATATGACCGGAGAAAGAAGGATGTTCGTTGAATATGAAGCAAATGAGGATCCAAGCGAGGGCATTTGTTTTGGAGACAATAGTCAAGGAAAGGTGCTGGGTACCGGTAAAATTGCCATATCACCACAACACACTCATTCTAATGTATTACATGTTGATTCCTTAGATTATAACCTGTTGTCCATATCTCAATTATGTGACAAAGGTTATAATTGCTTGTTCACTAACAAGGGTGTGACCGTCTCTAGGAGGAGTGATGGTTCCATTGCCTTCAAGGGTATGTTAAAGGGAAAGCTTTATCTTGTTGACTTCAACAAGGATAAAGCCGAACTTGACAAATGCTTGATTGCAAAGACCAACATGGGTTGGTTGTGGCATAGACGGCTAGCACATGTTGGTATGAGGAATCTTCAAAAACTCCTCAAGGGCAATCACATCCGAGGTTTGAAGGATGTTGTTTTTGAGAAAGACAGGCCTTGTAGCGCGTGCCAAGCCAGGAAGCAAGTTGGAGCACCTCATTCCGCTTAGAACGTCATGACTACAACAAGACCGCTTGAGCTACTCCATATGGACTTATTTGGTCCAATTGCTTACATAAGCATCGGCGGTAACAAATATGGTTTAGTAGTTGTTGATGATTTTTCTCGCTTCACTTGGGTTTTCTTTTTACATGATAAGTCAGAAACACAAGGAATACTCAAGAAGTTCTTCAAGCGAGCTCAAAATGAATTCTCATTGACAATCAAGAACATTCGAAGCGATAATGGCACGAAGTTCAAGAACACACAAGTGGAGGAGTACCTAGATGAAGAAAGCATAAAGCATGAGTTTTCATCTCTGTACTCCCCTCAACAAAAAGGAGTTGCCGAAAGAAAGAACTGAACCCTCATAGAGATGGCAAGAACAATGCTCGATGGGTACAAGAACTCGGATCGATTTTGGGCGGAAGCGGTCAACACCGCTTGCCATGCCATAAATCGACTTTATCTTCATCGACTACTCAAGAAGACATCCTATGAGCTACTCACCGGAGCAAGTTGATCCATGTGTGCTAGATAAAGAAGAAGCTCCTTGTCAAGCATTAAGAAGAATGGCATTAGGCGAAGTACGACCACAAGAGCCACCTCTACATATGCATGAGGAAAGCGAACCACAAGAGGAGACCAATGATCAAGGGGGAGCTTCCATACAAGATCAACCTCAAGAAAGTGAAAATGATCAACAAGTCAATGAGGGCAACCATTTAGGGGGAGAAGAAGATGATCATGAAGATTCAAGACAGCAAGTACCACACCCAAGAGTACACCAATGCATCCAAAGGGATCACCCAGTCGACAACATCATCGGTGACATCCAAAATGGAGTAACTACTAGATCTCGCATAGTAAATTTTTGTGAGCATTACTCGTTTGTGTCCTTTTTGGAACCACCCAGGATTGAGGATGCATTGAAGGATCCGGATTGGGTAGTGGCCATGGAATAAGAACTCAACATTTTCAAAAGGAACGAGGTGTGGGAACTAGTCAAAAGACCCAAATCCAATGTCGTCGGCACCAAATGGGTCTTCCGCAACAAACAAGAGAAACACGGGATGGTGACAAGGAACAAGGCACGACTTGTGGCCAAAGGGTACTCACAAGTCAAAGGTTTGAATTTCGATGAAACCTTTGCTCCCGTAGCTAGACTTGAATCCATTAGAATATTACTTGCATATGCTACTCACCATGATTTCATTCTCTATCAAATGGATGTGAAAAGCGCCTTCCTCAACGGACCAATCAAGGAGGAGGTGTACGTGGAGCAACCCCCCGGGTTTGAAGATAAAGAGTTCCCCGACCACGTATTTAAATTGTGTAAGGCTCTCTACGACCTCAAACAAGCTCCTAGAGCTTGGTATGAGTGTCTTAGAGATTTATTAATTGATAATGACTTTAAGATCGATAAAGTAGATTACACATTGTTTACAAAAAACTTTGACGATGATCTCTTTGTTTGTCAAATCTATGTTGATGATATAATCTTTGGTTCAACTAACAAATCTTTTTGTGAGGAGTTTAGTAAAATTATAACAGATAGTTTTGAGATGTCTATGATGGGAGAGCTAAAGTACTTCTTGGGATTCCAAGTGAGGCAACAAAGGGAAGGGACGTTCATAAGCCAAACTAAGTACACACAATACATACTCAAGAAGTTTGGAATGGACAAGGCGAAGCCCATAAAAACTCCCATGGCAACGAATGGCCACTTGGATCTCAATGAAGATGGACCTAGCGTCGATCAAAACGTATATCGCTCCATGATTGGATCTTTACTCTACTTATGTGCATCGAGGCCAGACATTATGTTGAGTGTATGTTTGTGTGCAAGATTTCAAGCCAATCCTAAGGAGTGTCACTTGACAACCGTAAGAAGGATCTTGAGATATTAATTCATACACCCAACCTTGGTCTTTGGTATCCAAAAGGCTCCAAATTCAATCTCATTGGTTACTCTGATGCAGATTATGCCGGATGCAAAGTAGATAGAAAAAGAACCTCCGTTACATGCCAATTACTAGGTAGATCCCTAGTTTCTTGGTCCTCCAAGAAACAAAAATCCATTGCCTTATCCACAGCCGAAGCGGAGTATGTTGCCGCCGGGAGTTGTTGTGCAGAACTCCTTTGGATGCGACAAACTCTAAGGGATTATGGTTACAATATGAACCGTATTCCACTCATTTGTGATAATGAGAGTGCCATTAAAATTGCCCATAATCTAGTTGAGCACTCTAGCACCAAACACATAGACATACAACATCACTTCTTGAGAGACCACTCCATGTAAGGAGATATAGCCATTTCCCATGTCAACACCAAAAAGCAATTAGCCGATATAGTCACAAAGCCACTTGATGAAAAATGCTTTTGCGAGCTTCGAAATGAACTAAATATCCTCGATGCTCGGAATGTGGCTTGAAAATTTGCATACATGTATGATTTCTTCAAAATATGTTGATTGGATTGTGAAAATCATCTCTCTCAATTTTCTCTGAAAAACTATGTCAATTACTAGATCTTGGTGAATTATGGTCATTGCTTGATTGTTGTATGCTTACTGATCATATTCATCAAGATTACATAATTTGATTTGCCTCCCTATTTTCTAAATAAGTACCTTTGAATATATACGAATGGGCTAAGATGTTCTTCGCTGGTGACCACGGACTAGTCTGTGGTTACCCAGACTAGTCTGCCCAAGCAGACTAGTCCACAGAGCGCCAGTTAGGCCGGACTAGTCCGGCAGACCACGAACTAGTCCGATATAGCCTCTGGAAAAGTTCGGACTAGTCCGATCATTTTCGGACTTGTTCGATTTTTTGTGTCTGTAACCCTAGCCACTGCCAAACCCTAATTTCCTCACCCCCACACTTGCCTCAAGCTTCATCTCTCCACGCTCGAGCTCCCCAAGGCGATTTTGCATCTCCTCCATCAAAAAGCTCCACATTTGGGTGAAAATCAAGCTTCCTCGCTCAGGATTGAAGTTCGCGGACTTGTCCAGTCTTCAACTCCCTCCTCTCCGAGGTCAAGCACTTTTTGAGTAAATTTCCCCTCAAACCCTAGATATCTCCATTTTCTTCATTGTTGATCGAATAGCCTAACATCTCTCACTATATACATGCTTCCTTGATGTATTACATTGATGCTAAGCTAGTTGTGCATTAGGAATCACCATTTGTCTCATTGCTTAGGTTTTTTAGGATGAATACTGGACTAGTCCAGTCCATGCACGGACAAGTCCGCTCACCCGGACAAGTCTGTGCCTGTACACCGGACTTGTCCGATTTTTCTAAACTCAAACCTAACCTTTCACTTCCTCAATGCAAATCCTTGTTATCCATTCTCACCCATACCTTGTGCAATCCATTCTCAGGGCATGTCTAACTCTCACGACGAAGTTTCCAACTTCGAAGCCGAGATGGAACAAGAACCCCGCTTCAGTCCTTGACAGACCAATGCAAGAAGCAACCTTTCGAGCCAGTCCCCTCTCCTCCTCAGTCTCAAAAGAGGGTGGCTCGATGAAAGGTGCCTGCTTCCAGGGCTCCGCTGGTGGTGGCCCTAGCTTGGCAAGTGCCCGCTAAGCCAGGGGCAAGGGCAAAGGGATCGCAACGGGCCCGATTGGCCCTTTGAAGTAGTCAGCTCCGAAGCAAGGGGCTTGGGACCCACAGAGGAAAGATTCAATGGGAAGGGCGATGACTCAGCAGCTAAGTTCTGAAATGTTGATTGATACAGCCGTCCAAAGCAAGCTCCAACGGAAGATTCTGGAGCAACTTCCATGCAAACTTCTACAAGTCTGTATACCTCCAAATGAAGACTCCTGTAGTGCGCAGCCAATGGATCGATTGGGCGCATTTTGAGAAGAAGGGCTGCTCACCGTTTGTTGAAGTGGTGGAGGCAGTTGAGAGGCATGGCTTGAAGGATCTCTTTGCCTTCAGGAACAATTGGAATGATGAGGTTATCGCACAATTCTTTGCGGCTTGCCATTTCTCAAGTGATGATGAAGAGAGTGTTACTTGGATGACTCACGGATCCAAGTACAGTATAACTTATGAAGAATTTGCAAGCCTTCTACACCTTGACACCTCAAGCCATGACAATTTGATCATCCACAACATAGGTGTCATTGAGAAGGACAAGATGAAATTCCTCTATGAGCCCAAATCCAAGTTCAACCCTCCCTCCACAAAGAACATGAAGCCTTTCTTTGTGGTCTTGAACAGAGTCTTGAGGAAGATAATTGCCCCCAAGGATGGGGATGCTGGGAGTGTGCAAGGCTATCTCCGGAACTAATGAGGGTCATAAGCAAGGATCGCAAGTTTGATGTGGCTGACTATATCTGGAACGATATGGTTAACATCTCTTGCACACCCAACAGGTCATGTGGCTATGCTCCTTATCTAATGTTCATGTTTTAGAAGGTCACTGGCATAGAATTCGTCAAAGATGTGGAGCACCTTCCTTTGAGGCCCCAGATGCCTCAAAAGCCAACCATACAGGCTGCTTCATCTACCACCTCTAGTCCTGAGGCTCCAGCGAGAGCTGATACCGATGCTAGGGCTGCGCCTGCCACTAGGGCAGCTCCTCAAAAGGGATCTGCGAGTGGCATCTTCAAGTACCTGGCTGCCATCTTTGCCTCCTGCAGAAAGGCCGAGGTGAAGGGCCACAAGCTTAACAAGAGAAGAAAGGAAGACATGAAGTATGTCAAGGCAAATGTGAAGCAAATTTGTCAAAAACTGGAGATCGAGGCCATTGGATCTCCAGTCATCTCTAAAGATTTTGATTCTGACTACACCGAGCTCGGGCCTTTGACTCCCTCCGAGCTTGCCTATTTTGGCATTGGGGGCTCGAGTGGCTCCGTTCCTCCTCCTCCTCATCATCATCCCGAAGATGAAGATGAAGACGACAAGAGGACCGACAGCGAGGCTTGAAGACTTTAGGTCCCCCCTCTCCTTCTTTTTGGTGTCTTGATTCCAAAGGGGGAGAGATTGAGGGGAGTCTTAGGTCTTAGGTTTTAGCTGTAGGATGCGAGGAGAGAGCTTCCTTTATGCTTGTTGTCTATTTTGTGGGTTGTAAAACTTTTAATATGCTCTTATGATTCTTATGGTCTTGTGATGCAATGTTTTGAACTACTCATGAAGTAATTGATGAAATCTGGGATATTGCTCCTAGAATGACATATATGCTTGTTGTTGGTATATTAATGTCAATTATGTCATTCACATCATGATTATTGTTTCTATACACTTAGTTCTACACCCCACCATAAAGAATGCACATATGAATCATGTTTTCATTGCTTAATGTATATTAAACTCATATGTGCATACTTTATGAAAATCTCAAATTTTTATCATATTTTGTGAAATCTCAATTGGTTGTCATCAATCACCAAAAAGGGGAAGATTGAAAGTGCATCTAGGAATCCCTTGTGGGTTTTGGATGATTTAAGACATGCAAATGAGATCATAACCACTTCATTGAGATGAGCACAGGTTATAATGAGAAAATGAGCAAAGTGCCAAAAAGAAGGGAGAATGAGGAGCAATGTGGATAAGAGCTCAATGAACAAGTGTAGTAGATCATTGTGTATGGAGTGTGTTAAGGAAACACACCCCAAGAGCTCAAACACAAATAAACACACACATTGCACAAATTTATACTGAACCGGACTAGTCCGACTGACACCGGACTAGTCCGATATGTCTCTGCACAAGATCGGACAAGTCCGATATCACCACTGACTAGTCCGATATCTCTGTGACTAGAATCGGACTAGTCATCCCCAATGTGGACTAGTCCTCAAAACACTTCACAAGCTGCACAAAATCGGACAAGTCCGATCACACAACGGACTAGTACGATATCATTCTGATGTAAATCGGACAAGTCCAATATTGGCAAGGACTAGTCCGAATACCCTCTGACCTAAATCGGACAAGTCCTCCAATTGCGAGCTTGTCACCCAATTCACTTAGGGTTTCAACCATCTGGACAAGTTTGATGATTATCGGACTAGTCCGAAGATTTCCAGAAGCGAAATCGGACAAGTCCGCTCCTAGCCGGACTAGTCCGATATTTCGGAACACTTAGGGTTTGCTACACACAGCACACCAGACTAGTCCGGTGTCCACCATGGACTATTCCGATCTTTCTAAACCCTAACGGTCACTTTTAGAAACCCCATATAAATAGATGTGCACGACCCAACTTTAAACTCTCTCATCCCCCTGCGCTGTCACACCTCCCAAGAGCCTCAAAAACACATCTCTCCACGAAATCAAAAGCCACAAAGATCAATACCTTGAGGATACACTTTGGAACATTGGAGACACACGATTCATCACTCATTGAGCTCTTGGTTTGATTCCCTAACACACTCCTGTGATTTTCATTGTAATCTTTCGAGTGTGTTCTTGGTGGAGTTCTTGTTGTAATCTAGGGGAGCTGTCGGTACCCTGCGTACTGAATACCCCTTGGGACTACAAAAAGAGCAAAGGAACTTCACCTGTCTGAGTCAAGACCTCCGAAGGCCCCACGTGTCATACGGAACTGGACCTGCCTCCTTCTATGGTTAGTACCAGTGCTGCCACGTGTATCCTGCAACCGAAGCTACATCCCACACATGGGAAAGCTCCGGGCTAAATACCTGTGCGGCACCCCCGAACCTAACCCCCGACAAAGGGAAGCTCCGGTACCGACACGAGTACAACAGCACCGGACCTACTCGTCCAAGACGGTAAGCTCTGGAGCTGCCATGCGTCCAACCGTCGGACCTTCAAGTTCAACAGGCAAGATGGTGGACCTCCAGTGGCTTAGACCTTCATGGAATATTAAAGACCTCAAGACCCGATTAAGTGTAATTAATGCTATATTAATGACACACGATCGGAGGGCCCTTAATACCAGTAACGGCACAATCAAGGCACGTTACCACACTATTAAGGGTAATTAAGCTCATTAATTGTGTATTAAACATCAGTAACCGGCAGGGCCACATGTCGAGTCAGGCTAATGATGTAACAACTAGTCCTTGAACTATAAAAGGACTGGTCGAGCGATACACAGGGGAGACTCTCTCTGGTCTGAGACTTCTTCCAGACTTCTACGCTCTGCTCTGAGACACGCCCACAAGTGCTCAGACTCTCAATACAACAACAACACACACCCGTGGAGTAGGGTATTACGCTTAGGCGGCCTGA
Organism: Tuctoria greenei; assembly: GCA_036927565.1. Lineage (NCBI taxonomy): Eukaryota > Viridiplantae > Streptophyta > Magnoliopsida > Poales > Poaceae > Tuctoria > Tuctoria greenei. The sequence goes on along the minus strand of JAYESD010000006.1, from coordinate 90,371,106 downwards.
ACCACGTAAATCCTCGTGTCAACTTGCTATCGTGTTCTGAATCTCTTCATGCCCACTACCGAACTACAAACTCCGCGGGCTGCCAACGGTAGTACCGGGAGAATTGCCGGAATCACACTCTGGCAGTTGGCGCGCCAGGTAGGGGGGTGCCCAAGATTCAAGGATGGTGAACTCTGCTGCTGGATCGTCCAATGGCAACCCTGTTGCGCAACCTACTGGAGGCAATCCCTCCAACATGCAGCAGCCAGCAGGTGTTGTGGCTCCAGCAGGAGTCATGCCACCACCGCAGTCGTCCGCACCGGCGAATCAAGCTAGACAGTGAGATGGGATGTTCGCGTCAGTCACTGCATCGGCGAACAACAACCCTGAACACGTGCTCCATGTCGTTCGTGCTCTTCTCCAACGTACATCACTTCCAGGAGCATCCCAGGGTGCAATGGAGCAGTGGAGAGCTGATGTGGAACATTTGGTTGCAGCAGCAGCCGGTCGCATCAGCAACCAAGATCCTCCCCCCTTGGGGCGGGCCCCATCGCAGCATCGGACCGTGTCGGGTAGACTTGGTCTGCACACTTCACAACACAGGAGGCGTGCTGCTTCTCAGCAAGTGATGTCACTGCCTTTCGGGGCGCGATGTACCTGTACAATAACAAGGCTTTCGACTCATGACCTCCGGGCTGAGCTTGATCGTTGTTACCGTCAACAGGACGGTCGTGTCCATATCGAGCGTGCTCGTGAGAGGCGAGAGGATCGGGACAGTCCTGCTCCCGAGGGAGTAGGAGGGGGGCTGTTTTTCCGTGGCCATGCACCTATGCATGGTCAGATGGCCATAGAAGTTCCAGCCTCACCTGTCAGAGAAATTTGACGGGACTGTCAATCCCGCCGAATTTCTCCAAATCTACTCCACCGCAATCCTTGCGGCTGGAGGAAATGAGGCTGTGATGGCCAATTATTTCCCTGTGGCTTTAACTGGGACTGCCAGGTCCTAGTTCATGATCCTTCCACCTGACTCCATCAACAGTTGGGCGGAGTTGTGCCAACAGTTCACTGCCAACTTCGGGAGCTCATACACCCGACCAGGCACGAAATTGGACCTTTTTGCTGTCAAGCAGAAGGGGGGAGAGTCCCTGCGATCCTTCATCCAGAGGTTCTCCCAAGTATGAAACACCATACCTTCTATCTCAAGGGCTTCTGTTATTGTGGCATTCAGACAGGGCGTGCGAGACAAGAAGATGTAGGAGAAGCTGGCTACCAAGGAAGTCACCAGCATCATGGAACTCTTCAGTTTGGCAGACAAATGTGCCAAAGCTGCGAAGGACCGTGAAATGCACTCCCAACCACCTCCGTAGGACAACAAAAAGTCTTCCAAGCGTGAAGCCACTACCTTCGGGAGTGGCAGGAAGAAGAAAAAGTCCAATGGCAAGAAGAAGCCGTCGGCCGGCACACCTACTGCTGCAGCTGCTGCAGCTCCGGGTGGCCGGGGGCCACGCCCCGAGAAGCGACCTCGACCGTCGTCTCAAGATGATGGTAGCTCCAAGATGTGGTGCCCCATACACAAGACAAACAGCCACAACCCGGAAGGCTGCCGAGAGGTCCAGAACCTTGCCGAGCGCTACAACAAGCACCGAGAAGAAGTTCCTTTCCGTCAAAGGGAAGGAAAACAAAAAGTCGACGAAGCTCCGACTGAAGAGGAGTTAGGCTTTTAGGACAATAAAAAGGTCTTGAAGGCTATTTACACATCCATCGACGACGACTTCGATGTCTCTGACAACGAGCGTCGGAAGACCATGAACACCATCTTTGGTGGTTCATGGGACATCACCTCCCGCCGTGTCCTCAAGACAATGCGTCGGGATATGGCCTCTGTAGCTCCCACCGCCAGGGTGGAGCCACACCGGAAGTGGATGGACGCTGCCATCACTTTTGATGCTTCAAAGTACCCTCAGAGCATGATCGGAGCTGGCCAACTTCCGTTGATGGTATCTTCGACCATTAACAACATCCAGCTCCACCATGTAATGGTGGACGGAGGTTCGGGGCTGAACCTGATAAGCTTCAAAGCTTTCATCAAGCTTCAGCTCTGACCTTTAGATCTTCGCCCCTCCCGACCTTTATCCGGAGTAGGTCTGGGGCCATCACTCCACTCGGTGCCATTACTCTCCCGATGACCTTTGGGACTCGGGAGAATTACAGGACCGAGAAGTTGGTCTTCGAAGTGGCGCATATCAACTTGCCACTTAACGCCATCCTAGGCAGGTCAACCTTGTACAAATTCATGGTTGCTGCTCATTATGGCTACTTGGTGTTAAAGATGTTAACACCAGCAGGTGTTCTCCAGATACGTAGAGATCGCACCGCCGGAGTTACTGCTCTGGAAGAACTCCATGCGCTTGCTACAGCGCAGGAGGAAGAATCCGGAAAGGAGCAGGCTCCAAAACCCCCAACATTCGTCATCGAGGCTCAACCTCTACACCTCGTGTGCAACCAAGCGGCAACAACGACATTCCCGTCAAAGTCGTCCAAATTGGTTCCAACGCCGCTCATACCACCCGTATATCGGGAGGTGTGAATGGCAAATAGGAACTTGCGCTCATCACTTTCCTCCGGGCTAATGTCGACGTGTTTGCCTGGCAACCATCACAAATGCTTGGGATCCCTAGGGAAGTGATCGAGCACAATCTGAAGATCTATCCCGACGCTCGGCATGTACATCAGAAGCCTCAGAAGCAATTAGTAGAGTGACAAAACATCATACGTCAAGAAGTGAAGAAGTTGCTTGAAGCTGGTTTCATCCGAGAAGTCTTCCACCCAAAATGGCTAGCAAACCGAGTCATTGTAACTAAGGTCGGTGGGAAACTTTGGATGTGTATCGACTATACTACACTGAATAAGGCATGTCCGAAGGATCCATTCCCACTACCTAGAATAGATCATATAGTGGATTCCACCTCCGGGTGCGAATTACTGTGTTTCCTAGACGCATATTCTGGGTATCATCAAATCAGAATGTCTAGGGAAGATGAAAAGCATACTTCCTTCATCATAGTAGATGGATTATATTGTTACACTACCATGCCATTCGGTCTCAAAAATGCTGCTTCAACGTTTGTATGAGCTATGTACAAAACTTTTGGAGAGCTTATCAGAGATGTAGTGGAGGTGTACGTCGATGATATCGTCGTCAAGATCAAGAACAAGGAGTCATTCCTTGACACCTTGCAAGCTATCTTCGACAAGTTGTGAATCACACGCACGAAGCTGAACCCGAACAAGTGTGTCTTCGGGGTTAGCTCTAGAAAGCTTCTCGGATTCTTGGTGAACCACCGAGGAATAGAGGCGAATCCGGCGAAGATTAAAGCAATTGAAGACATGCAACCACCAGCCCGCATCAAGGACGTCCAGAAGCTAACTGGATGTCTAGCTGCCCTCAGCCGGTTTATCTCAAGACTAGCGGAACGGGCACTACCCTTCTTCAAGTTATTGAGAATGTCCGGACCATTCCAATGGTCTGTAGAATCATAAAAGGCATTCCAGGAGCTGAAGCAGCTCCTCACCACTTTACCAACCTTGGTAGCTCCAAATCCTGGTGAGCCACTTCTGCTTTACATTTTGGCAACTGACGAAGTTGTCAGCATGGTCCTGGTTGTGGAAAGACCAGAACCATCTCCAGTTTAGGAATCCAGACCCCTTCGGGAGGGTCCAGAGCTACCAGAAGGCGAGTCTGGGTCCCAGTCTCCAGACCCAGATCCTCAAGGCAGGATGCACGAGGAGCCACCACCTAAAAGTGGAGGAGTCAATGTTGCTGAACAAGAAGATCCGGACCCCTCCGAGAAGGTCCGGGTCACTTCAGAAGAAGCTTCGGGTTCTTCAAGCAGGAACCCAGAGGTCCCCGAAGAAGGTTCGGACCCCTCCGGGTGGGTCCGGGTTGATGATGAGGAAGCTCCGGGACCCTTCGGGAGGGTCTGGACAGTCCAACACCCAGTGTACTTCATTAGTGAAGTACTCCATGACGCCAATACTCGGTACTTGGAGGTGCATAAGCTGCTCTAAGCAGTTCTTATTGCCTCTAGGAAGCTTCGACACTACTTCCAAGCTCACAAGATTTCAGTGGTAACCTCTTATCCACTGCGTGCAATCTTGAATAACCCCAACTCTACTAAGAACATTGCAAAATGGGCAGCGGAACTAGCCGAGTTTGACCTTGAATTCATCCCAAGACAAGCGATCAAGAGTCAATCATTGGCAGACATCATGGCGGAATGGTCCCCCTCTTCATCAAATCCTGGGGGCCCCAGTGAGCAGAAGCTGGAAGCCAAGTTTCCGGTTTTCACCGAGCCTCACTGGACTCTCTACTTTGACGGCTCTGTGCAGAAGCGGGAGGCCAGAGCTGGAGTCCTTCTCCTCGCTCCGACCGGGGAGAAGGTCAAATACATGGTTCACCTTGACTTCAAGGCGACCAACAACATGGCAGAGTATGAAGCGCTAATCTATGGGCTCAAGGTGGCACTATCATATGGTGTCAAGCAGTTGTTGGTAAAGGGTGATTCGCAGCTCGTCATAAAACAAGTCAAAGGTGAATGCTGCTGCAACAACCCTCAAGTAGCTGCATACCTACTTGAAGTCCAGAAACTTTAGAAGGACTTCGACGTCCTGGATCTTTGCCATGTCCAGCGTCTCAACAACGCTGAAGTCAACGAACTCTCGACGAAAGCTTCAACCGGAGCTCCGGCACCTGATGGAACCTTCGTCCGGAGATTGTCAAGACCAATAGCTCAGCCTGCCGAACTGAGCGAAGGGGGCGAGACCAGCACCTCGAAGCTAGCAATCCCGATGGCCCTATTACCATGGTGTCCATCAAGGGTCGTAGGTGCTGCAGGGAGCTCCGAGCAACCCAACACGCAAGACTCAAATCCTCAAGTTAGCTCCGATGCATGGATCTCGGAGATCCGGAGCTACTTGACAGACAAATTCCTTCCTGACGATAATGTATCCGCTAACCGGATAGTCAGATTGGCTAAAAGATACACACAGGTAGAAGGGGATATCTACCGGCGTGGTGCCAACGACGTCCTAATGCGGTGCTTTACAAGGGAAGAAGGCTGCAAGCTCCTCGCAGAAATCCATGGAGGCGAGTGTGGGAACCACGCGTCTTCCTGCACGCTGGTCGGTAAAGCCTTCTGGCATGGTTTTTACTGGCCTACAACACTCCAGGATGCAACCGAGCTAGTGAAGAAATGTGAAGCATGTCAATTCCATGCAAAGCAAATTCACACACCAGCTCAACCTCTACAAATGATACCTCCTACATGGCCATTCGCTGTGTCGGGGATGGATATCTTGGGACCTTTCCCAAGAGCCGTCGGAGGTTACAAGTTCCTGTACGTTGCCATGAACAAGTTCACCAAGTGGCCAGAAGCAACTCCAGTTGTGACAATAAACAAGCAATCAACTATCGATTTCTCGCAGTCCATCGTATGCAGATTTGGAGTCCCAAATAAGATTATAACTGACAACAAGACCCGATTCACAAGCCTTGCATTCCAAGGATATTGCGAAGACCTCAACATTCAAGTCCGCTACGCTTCCGTAGCTCACCCGGCAAGCAATGGCCAAGTTGAGAGAGCAAATGCAGAAATCCTAAAAGGACTCAAGACGCGCACATATGAGCGCCTGAAAAAACATGGAGCCAACTTGATCGAAGAGCTTCCGCCACAATGTGGTCAAACAGGACAACTCCAAACCGGTCAACTGAAGAGACACCCTTCTTCCTGGTGTACGGAGCTGAGGCAGTCCTTCCTCCAAAAATCACCTTGGGGTCACTCCGGGTCCAGACCTTCAATGATGCCACGTAGGACCAGCTCTGGCGTGAAGACCTTGACCTCGTTGAAGAGGGAAGGTGCCAAGCAGCTGTTCGGAATGCCCGATACCGCCAAGCTCTTCGGCGCTGTCACCAAAGGCATGTTCACAGCCGACAGCTCGAGAAAGGCGATCTGGTGCTACGGAGAATACAAACTCGAGAAGGGTTAAACAAACTCTCCCCCAGCTGGGAAGGACCCTTCCGAGTGATCAAAGTATCCCGTCCCGGATGCGTTCGCTTGGCAACCAAGGATAGGACACCGCTCCCTAATCCTTGGAACATTGAGCACCTCCATAAGTTCTATGCTTAATATCACAGAGGTGAGTCTGTAGTTACACGTGATGTATGTTATAGAGTCATTGTATAGAGCCGGGTAGCTCCTTCGGGAGAACAGCCGGACCTTCATCGGAATGTACGCAAAGTTCAGGCAACACTTGTCACGGTCTCAAAACTAAAAGTGTAGCTAGCTACCTTGGGTCAAATGTGAAACGCACCACACTTAGCCTGGTTCCGTACCCTAAGAGTGTACTTGTTTCCCCTATACCCCGGACCTATAATGAAAGACATCATTGTGTGAAAACAGACTCCACATGCATTTATTTTGTACAGACTCAATATTTTTTATTTTTCTCTTTCTTGTCTATAACAAAGTTGTGCAATTCTCAAGAAAATTTAGTTCGAGCAATTCATATATAATTTGAGTTGCTTTGTTAATTCTTTTGGGTCATAACATTGTTGAATGGCCTACTCGCCTGAATGCCGCCAAGTCAATCTAGGTCCGGAGTGTGCCATCGACTTAGCCTGGTCCTGCACCCTAAGTACGCCACTCTACCTACACCCTGGCAGGCCGAAGTAAGGTGAGTCCAGGAAACGGACCTGGAGAACATAAGCAAATGCACTTGATTGTATATAGAATTGCGTTCGATCTAAAAATTTCTTTCGGGAATATTAAGCCGCAAATGAGTTATAGATAAGAAAAGGATTTTACTGTTTTTCTTGACTTCAGTATGCCGGAAAGATAAAGATCTCATGATGATGGTGGATGAAGCCGGAGCTATCAAAGCTCCGACACCCCCTAAGGTGGTCTGCTGTCGATGTTTTAAACATTGATAGTAGGCATCGCCGGAGCTACCAAGTTTCGGCAAATCCAGGGGGCCAACCGTCAACGTGAAGAAAAGATGGTGGGACAACTCCCCAGTGGGGTCTGCTGTCGATGCACCGCATGTTGACAGTGGGCGTTGCCAGAGCTACCAAGCTCCGACAACCCTAGAGGACTAACTGTCGATGCTCTACATGTTGACAAGGGTCACTACCGGAGCTACTAAGCTACGATAAACTCATGGGGCCCCTACTATCGATGACTTTGGACCTAAAAACTACAAGTTTGAAGCACGCAAGTCTTCAACAAAATTCTACATCCTCTTGGTACGTGTTCACAATCAAATTGTGTACATCTACCAGGGGGCCAAGTGGGACAAAGGTGTTGAAGACAAGAAATGAAATTCATAATATTCTTGGATTTCATTAAACTGGAGACAAGAGATTACAAAATTGGAGAAAAATAAGAGAAGATACAAGCGGGAGTTACAAAGAGAAAGTCCCAAATCCTATGGAAGAATGAGGCGACCTTCTGGGCAACCTCCGACACGCTGGCCTTGGCGGCATCTCCCTCTCCGTCGATGGGACCTTCAAGCACCGGGTCCAGTGGGAAGTGAGGACCCCGGCTTGTGTAGCACGTCAGCATGTACTATGCGATGTTCTTCACCATGGATTGTCCTTCGGTCTCCAACTGGTCCACGATGACATCGCCCATCTAGTTGAGTTTGCTGCCCGCCGAGCTCAACGCCTTCAAACGCCAGATCCGGCTCCTGCTTCGGATCATCCAGACGCACGGGACTAAAGCCCAGCGGCGTCAGTGCGTCATTGGCTTTGCCCAAGAAGTCACAAACTTGTTGGGACTCCGCAGCCCTTGAACCTCGCACCTCTTCCAAGGACCTCTTGGTCGCCGCAAGCTCTGATGTAAAATCCCAAACTTTTGGAAGCTTTTGTCTCCAATATATGGCACATGAAATAATAGTTTAAGTATGTACAAGGAGGACCATGTTAAAAATGAGAGCAAATAAAGTCATATAGATGTAAGTGTAAAGTAAAAATGTTAATGTGAAGCTCTAGATAAAACCTAGGATTCCTTTTTAATTCAGCTAAGCTCAAATTTCCAAAGGTCTTGAATGTTAAATTTAAACACCTGAAATTATGTGCTTTGCTCACAAGGGAAAAATCAAAAGAAATAAAACAAACAAGTGTGAATAAAAGTATATATGGAAATGTACAAAATATTCAAATCAATGATCGAGGTACAAAAACATATTCTTCATTTGATCAGCTTAGTCAATTAAAAGCATAGGACATTATATATATTAATATTGGGGGAAAGAATTAAATGACATGCATATAGATTATAGAAATTGAATTTGAATCTAATTCAAATTTGAAGGAAACCAAACATTTGATATGTGGAATAGAAATATATTCAAATTAAGTGTTCAATTTAAAATCTGCAGTGGACTAATTATTAAACACATTATTGGAAACCCAGGGCCATTTAAAAAGGCAATAATTGAGAAGATTAAAATACATACATAAAATGTATAAAAATGAAATTTGAATCTAATTCAAATTTCAAATTGGCCAATTCGGATATTGAAATTGTCAAACCATTCAAATATAACATGATAAATTCTGTTCTGAATTTGCAGTCCTTATCACATCTAGGCTTGGGTAACAAAAAGAAATGAAAGAATTATGGGGATAAGAGCACAGTGGGGCCCACGTGTAAGAAGAGCCCAAGAGTTGTTTGCTCTGTCTCACCTCCCACGATTGCAGTGCGCGCCAGCGCTGAGCAGCAGCGGCAAGCAGCTCTCCAGCGCAACCTCTAGCGCGATGGTCGCCGCGTGCATGCGCGCCACGGAGGGCCAAGACGCCACCCTGCCCCACTCCGTTGTTCTGGTATAAAATGGGACCGAGCGCTCGCCATTCTTCCTACTCCCGCATCGTTGCACTCGGCCGCCCAAATCACCGCCGCCCCCGCTCAAGCAAAGCCTCGATTTGGTGCGCGCCCATACCCTCTCGACCTCCCTGAACCGAGGCTGCCGCCGGACTTAGCATCCCGGAAGGAATCACAGTTTCCTTTCCGATGCGCCGTCGACCTACCTCTGTTCCAACGTGGAGCCCTTCCTCCATGGTGAGTAGCTTCACAATTCCAGCCTCCCCCAGCATCTACACTTGCGTGCGCACCTTCCTGAGTCGTTAGCTAGCCATAGCCCCACTCCGGCTAACCGGAATTCCAAATCTCGCCGCCGTCTAGAATCGGCTTCACGGTGCCCCCATCCTCTGGCCGATTTCAATGTGATTGGAGTGTTGGCCGATGATCAGGGCATCACCACGAAGCTTCTAGAGCAAGAAGCAGCCTTTCCCATACCTTGTACACTGATCGCCGGTGTAGGCACTTTTCCGGGCCGTTTCAGTCCAATCTAAGGCCACCAATGAGTTCCTGAGGGTCGAAAATCCCTGGGTGGCAAGTTCCAGCATCGGGGAAGCCAGCTCAGCGCGCTCCGGCGAGTCGCCGGCCGGTCTCCGGCCATGGCGCCGCCACGGGCCGCCGGAGTCGGGGGGAAGGAGAAGACAACCCCCGTGGGATTTTCTGTGGCACCGGGATTCCATGTGGCAACGCGGTTAAACCCTATGGCCCGATCTGGCATCGGCTGGGTGGGAAGATTTAGAGGCCACTTGTCAGTTGAAGGGTGTCCTTTTCCATGCAAAAAGAATTCCAGAAAAATGCCTAGACTTTGAAATGCTATAACTTTGTCTAGGATGCTCCAATTTTGATGAAACAAATTTTGTAATTCTCCTTAGGATCTGTACTTTCCAGTGGTTTATCCCAATATTCATGAAAATCCCTAGAGAATATTCTATAAATCAATTAGTATAATACATTGTGAAAAATGTAGAAAATAGAACTCTATTCAGATAATTCTGGAAGTTTACCCAACTAATCATTTTGTTATGTAGAAGCTCGAGTAAAAGTTTCAAGCATAACAAAGTTGTTTAAGAGGGTTTAATTCAAAGTCTTTGCCTAGGTTAATTATAATTCCAGAAAATAACAAATTAAATCCAGAAATTCAAAGGGACTTGTAAATTCAATATCTTCCTGTAGGAAGCTTGTAAAATTGTGAAACCAATTTTGTTAGCTTCCTTTTGATCAGTACTATCTAGCTGTGCCATTTATGGACATGATAAAACCTCAGGTTTTATCTGCAAATTCCTAAATGAGGAAAGCTTGATAGAATTTTGTAGATCATTTCTACCGTCAAATTGTCTGAAATTTTTATGAGAATTTCTTCATCACATCTGAATACCAGAGATAAATATCAGAGCCTAAAGAACTCATCTGCGTAAGAATTAATTCTGTATAGTTTCCTTATATCCATGACTATATAGAAATTTCTTATGTACATTCCTATAATATGAAGTAATATCAAATAAACTTACCAAATCCAAATTTAATAACCAACAGTACACCTTATTCATTATTGAATTACAAACATAATTCCTTTGTGAGTATGACATTGCATAATGTGTGCATATTCATTAGTTAAGTTATTAAAGTATATTATGTGTTATATGCATATCCATTGCGATAGACGCCGTGACAGAAAGGAGTTGAAGAGGACCTGTTCGTGAAGCATCAAGCCACTGACTCTTTGACTTAGCGCAAACTAAGGCAAGCCCTGGTTTGCATTTAAGAGCCTTTCAGAATTTTTCCAGTTTTATTCATTTACGTCTTCAGTTGATATTGTGCATTACGTATAAGGTATTTGATACTCCACTTGCATGACCACAAATCCCAGGGGTTGGTTGGAATGAGTTACAATTTGACCTGTAGTAACTGCTTTGCTAATGTATAGGAAATTTGGTAGAAGTCGAGTAGTTGGAATCTACTCGTGAGAGGGTCACATTTTATTGATCACAAGTCAAGTAGTTGAATTCTACCTGCGAGAGAAGTCAAGTGAGGGAAACCTACTCGCGAGATGTTACCAAAATGTTCACTCTTAATAATTTGAGATGTGGACGGGGATGTTCCTGTAGGACGAGACACGCAACGTTGTCTGATCCCGTATGAGGGGGACAATGCTTGCGACCACATTTGGACCTGGGCCGATAAGGGTAAGGCAAATGTGGAGGTTGGTTGTAGCCCCGTCTGTGTCGATTAAGGACCGTCTCGTGTGCGGCCCTATTGAGCAAGTTTGAACAGTACCGGTTACATAATGGATTAATGGGGTCCATTAAACTGATGTAGCTCGGGCACCCTCGTGTTGAAACTTATACCGCGATCCTTAGGGGGAAGATGATCGTAAGGTGGGAACCTCTAAGGAGCAACTTCGACGTGCTCGGTTAGGGACCTTACTTTTGGGATGGTAGAACTGGTTCGATATCGGGATGACGGGTGAAAGGTGGCCACATACGACGTGGTAGAGGAGTACAGTGAAAGGTACTTCCGAGCGAGCGTATGTGTCGTGTATTCCGGGTGTGTCCTGATTGCAATCACCGTCCCTCGCAGTAATGAGTACCACTTGTTCACTGAGTTGTGCCGTAGTAAATACTAAAGAAGTCAGACGAATATGATATATTGGTTTACAAATTGCTTGAACAACCTTGTTTGGCTTAGAGATAGTACAATTAAAAGTTTACAGTTTCCCCATACTTTAGCTGTAATAGCATTATGTGCTTTGGGCATGTCATATCATCGGCAAAGCGTTTCTTCTTTGATTGTGGAGTCTATGATGTGCGGTGCCTGAAGAATGTCATTTTCTACTTAAAACATGATTATAAGGATCCACTTGTAGGCGTGTCCTTTATGCTATTCCTTACCTATGCTTAGTACTTACCCCTGCATATGTCTAGTGAGACGGTTAAGTCTTGCTGAGCCTTATGCTCACATTTGCACTTTAACGATTTTTGCAGGTATTAGTTTTATTTCTGCTGTTCAGGTTGTACATGAGACTCGAGTTATCAAGATAAATCTCATGTGAACCACGCCGCTTCTAAATGATCGTCATGTTGCTAGTGAGAAGCGTCCTAGGGCATGGACGTTTTCTCTTATGCTTAGATAGGTGAGAATATGAGTATGTAATTCCGCTGCGTGTGTACTTCTTATGTACACTGTTTTGTAAACTCTGAATATAATTATGAAATGAAAACTTTGTATATTTTGGTATTCTTTTCGTGTGTGCTGTTAGGTGTCGCATCGCACGGCACTACCCAATGAGATCCTCGGATGTGTGGACTCTAGTGGTCCCCACAGGCATGGTATCAGAGCTTCATTGGGAATAGCACACTCAAAAAGAACCTATTTTTGAAAACTATGAAGTAGTCGAGTGAGGATTAGTTATATGCCCACATAAGGTCTATTATAGTATTAGTTACTTAAGGTGGCAAAGCTAACATATGTGTTATTATATTCTGTAACGACGCTCCAACGTCAGGTAAGAGGTAAGGTACGCCACCGCAAGTGGATCAATTGTGGTAAGCTCACCATGCGAGAGGTAGCATGTGATTATTTCCGTGGCTTGACACAGAAATGTCAATATGAGTCTCTGAAACTTTCCATGTTTCTGAGAACATATGACACGTGGTACCCCAACATGACACAAAATTAGTGGGAGCCCCTGTAGGGTGGGACATAACCCGATGCGCCTCCTACTGGTGCAACATTATGCAAAGACGTGGGACCCCGTCGGGTGGTAGAAAACCCGGTCATGTACCTCGAGATGTGGCTTAAATCGAGGTGGCCCGTATGGAATGATGCGGGACGAATGTTTTTACTTTCATATATGTTTTTGTGAATAGATCGCCCGTACGGGCTAGACTGTACCGTACGGTACCATATGATTGATCAGTAGTTTGAGTGTAGTGACAGGTACACTAACCGCGTTGAACGTATTGCGAGTAGAATACGTTTGCGAGTGATTGTTTTAATGCCACCTATAGCACGTTATGCTGGCTAAGAATCCGGTAAAGATTTTCAGTTTGTGAGGTAACGTAGTACCGACATAATTGTTGTGATGCATTCACACCCTACTTCACCCCAAAAATCTTTTCTGTTGAAGACAAGTAAAACCTTGAATTGAGAACCAAAAGAAATTTTTAGAATCTAATATTAACTACAGAACTCTGATGTTGAACTAAGATTCAATTGGAGTTTAGTGATTTTCAAAAAGATTCAAAAGCAGAGTTCCCTGTTTTTCTGGCAGAATTTTTGCTGGATTTGTACATGGCATAACTCTTGCTAGATTTAACCAATGTGGATGTGTAATACAGTTTTGGAAAGGTCTTGAAGTGCTCCACAACATGTTTGTAGACTGCCAGAACTGAATCAATCTTCAAATTGGTGAAAATTCCAGATTGGTAGAAATTGTTGCTGGAAACAGAACTGTCAAAACCTCTCTGGAATTTTTCTGTTTTTCCACCATAACTTCCTGTTGAAAAATTTCTATAGCTCCTAGGTCATATCGTTGGAAAGTTTATGATATGTTTACAACTTTGTAATTCAAAGTTTTTCCAAATTGGGGCAGAACTGTATGGAAATTGTTGTTCAAATCAGCCACTTCCAAATGAGGTGCTGTTGAAATTTTTCATAATTTCTTTCAACTTTGAAATATCATAACTTTTGATCCAGAGCTGATCAAGAAGGAAATTAAGATGTTTACGAAAGCTAATGAAGTTGGCTGTAACTTTGGTATTCAAGTTCAGGATTGATTCTACTCTTTACTGCAGTAGAATCTGAGTTCTTTGCAAACTGGTCAATTTTGGACAGCAGATTGGCCAATGCAATTGAAATGGAAACTTGTTTATGGATAAGGCATGTGTGAAACTTGCCAAAGTTGTGCAACATGTCAAGATGTATGTATGTTCTGTGTATGAAACTTTAGCATTGGAAAAAGCTTGTTAAGAGGTCTAGAAGAAGTTTCGAATCAGAGTGTCGTTTGAACGTGTATGAATATGCTGCAAAGTTTTATGATTCATATACGGTTAATGTTTTCAAGCATCGACTGTCATTCAATCTTGGAACGTAACCGTAATTGGTCATTCTTGCAGTATGGTTCGCACTCGTTCCAGCGCTGAAACGGGAGAGTCTAGTCACAGTGGAAATGACTCGACTCGACCACAAGAACCGCCGTCGACCCGATTGACAGAAGTTATGGCACAAATGGTTGAGTCTCATCGTGAGAACAACCAGCTGCTTCAGACATTGGTGCAACAAGGCTTTATTCAAGCATCACGACAACAGGATCTGAATGAAAGTTCTCATTTGAATTTTCTGACAACTCAACCGCCTGTCTTCACGGAAGCAACAAATCCGTTGGAGGCACATCATTGGATCCGGGTTATTGAAGCTAAACTCGGTTTGATCCAGTATGACGAGTATCAGAAGGTGGACTTTGCAGTTCAGCAGCTTTATGGATCTGCTGGAGCTTAGTGGGCAGAGTATCTCGCCATGACCATTGAAGGACATCACATAAATTGGAATGAATTCCGTGATGCGTTCTGTGCTCGGTATATTCCGAGGGGGATTATCAAGTCGAAGCTTGAAGAGTTTGTAGAATTGACCCAAGGGGGGAGGAGTGCTCTTGAGTACTCCAGAGAATTCAACCGGTTGGCACAATATGAACTAGACTATGTGAGACAGAAGCTTCGAGGTGTGACCGATTTCTCCGAGGCTTGAATGCCAAACTTCGTGAAAGATTGGTCCTATTCAACAAAGGAGACTATAACGAATTGGTCAGTAACGCTATATGGCAGGAAGATGCTTCTATTCGTTATCAGGCGGAGATGAGGAAGAGCATCACATCAACGGATGATATTAGTGGTACTCCTCAAAATATCGACTGTTATATCATTTACCAGCCGAACCGAAAGTTCGGGTAGTTGCAAGACAGCCACCGATGCAGAGTTGGTCACCACCATTGCAGTGGATTGAAGCACCTGAGATGCAGCAGCAAGTGAGTTCTTGTGCACCACCTCCACGAGCGGCACAAAAAGTTACTCCACTGCAGGCAATGCAAAGTACAGTACATAGTGGTGGTGATAAAGAGCAGTTAGTTCTAGAAGGTCCAACAGCTAAACAAGACGTCAGTCTTGAAGTTTCTCCTCTGAGAAATATTCAATCTCGTAGGCAACAGACAAAGATGAAATCTGGCAGCCTCAACTTTATAGATATCATGGATATTCCAGTAGGAGAACCCGTGTTAGTGGGTATGTTCAGCTTAAATGCTCAACCGGCATTTGTGTTGTTTGATTCTGGAGCAACAAATGATTTCATCAGCAAGGAGTTCGTGTTGAAGCGTCAATTATCATCAACAACGCTATCAACACCGTATACAATAAAATCACCTGGAGGAAAAATGTCAGCCAACCAGATTATTGCCCGAGCACCTCTATGTTTGGATGGTAGGATTTACCCTACCACCTTCATTATATTGGACGGGCATAAGATTGACATTATCTTGGGAATGTCCTGGTTGACACATCATGAAGCAATTTTCAATATCAGTGCTCGTACCATGCAACTAAATTCTAAAAGGCACGGGCATCATACTTTGGTTCTGAAGAATGTGACACCACAACCTCTAGTGATGTATAACACGGAAGCCACAAAGCTAGAGGACATTCCAGTTGTTCGGGATTACCCGAATGTGTTTCATGATGATCTGCCAGGCATGCCACCTGAGCGAGATGTGGAATTCAAGATTGAGTTGATACCAGGAACCACACCCGTATCTCAAAGACCTTACAAGATGGCACCCAAGGAATTGGCTGAGCTAAAAGAACAGTTGAATGAGTTACTTGAGAAGGGATCCATACAACCCAGCTCATCACCTTGGGGATGCTCAGCGCTATTCGTGAAGAAGAAGGACAAGACACTAATGTTATGTGTCGATTATCATCCGCTGAATGCTGTAACTATAAAGAACAAGTATCCACTACCACGGGTTGACATTCCATTCGATCAATTAGTGGCTGCTAAGGTATTTTTGAAGATGGATCTTCGGTCTAGTTATCATCAGAGCAAGATACGGGCTGAAGATATACCTAAGATGGCATTCTCGACAAGATACGAACTATATGAGTATCTTGTCATGTCTTTTGGTCTCACCAATGCACCGGCTCACTTCATGTATCTAATGAATTCAGTATTCATGCCGGAGTTGGACAAGTTCGTGGTGGTCTTCATAGATGACATCTTGGTTATTCCAAATCAGAGGAAGAACACGCCGAACATCTAAATATCGTGCTTCAACCATTGAGATACCATAAACTATATGCAAAATTTAGCAAATGTGAATTTTAGAATAACAAGGTACCATTTCTGGGTCATGTTATCTCAGCAGACGGTATTGTTGTGGATCCAAGCAAAGTTATACAGGTACTTAAATGGAAATCTCTGACCTCCGTCCATGAGGTCAGAAGTTTCTTAGGTTTAGCTAGCTACTACCGGAGATTTGTTCCAAGTTTCTCCAAAGTGGCTAAGCCTATGACAGAATTGCTGAAGAAAGGAAACAAGTATGTCTAGAGTGAAGCCTATGAAGCAGCATTCCAGATATTGAAGAAACATCTCACAACGGCACCAGTTCTAGCTCAACCAGACACAACAAAGCCGTTTGATATTTATTGCGATGCATCAGGCACTGGTCTGGGATGCGTCTTGATGCAAGAAGGACGTGTAATCGCATATGGATTAAGACAACTCCGGATTCATGAGCAGCATTATCTGACTCATGACTTGGAGTTGGTTGCCGTGGTAATGGCATTGAAAATGTGGAGACACTACATAATGGGAAATCTAGTGCATCTCTACACAGACCACAAGAGCCTCAAGTACATATTCACTCAAAAGGATTTGAATATGAGGCAAAGAAGATGGTTAGATCTTATAAAGGACTATGAAGAGAGAGATTGCAAAGTACGTGTCCGAGTGTGATACATGCAGAAGAGTGAAGGCTGACTATATGAGGAAAGCGGGACCACTACAACCTTTAAGTGTCCCTGCATGGAAATGGGAGGATCTCAGTATGGACTTCATTGTTGGATTTCTCTCACGTTCCACAAGCACGATTATATTTAGGTAATCGTAGACCAATTAACCAAGTCAGCACACTTTATTCCAGTGAACACGGCGTATAATGCAAAGAAGTATGCTGAGCTGTATATGTCACAGATCATGTGCTTACACGGAGTTCCTCGCACCATCGTCTCTGATAGAGGATCGTTGTTTGTTGCTCGTTTCTGGGAGCAACTACACGCAGCAATGGGAACTAAGTTAATCCGAAGCTCGGCATACCACCCTCAAACTGATGGACAAACTGAAAGGGTGAACCAAATCCTAGAAGATATGCTAAGGGCATGTGCCATAGATCACGGAAAGAACTGGGATGATCATTTACCGTTGGCAGAGTTCTCATACAACAACTATTATTAGTACAGTACCAAAATGGCACTTTTTGAAGCTCTCTACGGTCGTAAGTGCCGCACACCACTCAATTGGTGTGAGCCTATAGAGAGGGTAATCTTCGGAGTGGATCTCACTAATGAAGCTGAAGAACGAGTTAAGCTAATTCAGGCAAACCTCAGAGCAGCTCAGTCTCGGCAGAAGAGTTATGCTGACAAGCGACGTCATCCCTTGAGTTTTAACATCGGAGACCACGTGTATCTTCGTGTCTCTCTGATGAATGGAATTCATTGCTTTGGAGTAAAGGGAAAGTTAGCTCCAAGATTTATCGGGCCATTTCCCATCACAGAAGATGTGGATCCGTAGCCTACTGGCTGGAGCTACCCACGTCATTGGCCGTAGTGCACAATGTATTCCACGTGTCTCAGTTAAGGAAGTGTCTTAAAACTCCAACAGAAGTCATATCTGAGGACATAGAAGAACTGAAGCCGGATCTGACCTATGTTGAACAACCGATTCGGATTATTGATGAGAAGACGAGAGAGACAAGAAACCAAATGTTGTGGTTCTATAAAGTGTTATGGATGAACCACACCGTCGAAGAAGCTACATGGGAGAGTGGGACTATCTTCGCTGCAACTATCCGGAGTTGCTATCGTCGTATCAACGGTGATACACTCCAACATTTCCTCTTCTTTTGTAATCTCGGGACGAGATTCTTTTAAGGGGGGAGGAATGTAAAATCCCAAACTTTTGGAAGCTTTTGTCTCCAATGTATAGCACATGAAATAATAGTTTAAGTATGTACAAGGAGGACCAAGTTAAAAATGAGAGCAAATAAAGTCATATAGATGTAAGTGTAAAGTAAAAATGTTAATGTGAAGCTCTAGATAAAACCTAGGATTCCTTTTTAATTCAGCTAAGCTCAAATTTCCAAAGGTCTTGAATGTTAAATTTAAACACCTGAAATTATGTGCTTTGCTCACAAAGGAAAAATCAAAAGAAATAAAACAAACAAGTGTGAATAAAAGTATATATGGAAATGTACAAAATATTAAAATCAATGATCAAGGTACAAAAACATATTCTTCATTTGATCAGGTTAGTCAATTAAAAGCATAGGACATTATATACATTAATATTGGGGGAAAGAATTAAATGACATGCATATAGATTATAAAAATTGAATTTGAATCTAATTCAAATTTGCAGGAAACCAAACATCTGATATGTGGAATAGAAATATATTCAAATTAAGTGTTCAATTTCAAATCTGCAGTGGACTAATTATTAAACACAGTATTGGAAACCCATGGCAATTTAAAAAGGCAATAATTGAGAAGATTAAAATACATACATAAAATGTATAAAAATTAATTTGAATCTAATTCAAATTTCAAATTGGCCAATTCGGATGTTCAAATTGTCAAATCATTCGAATATAAAAGGACCACTTCTCTTCTGAATTTGGAGTCCTTATCATATCTAGGCTTGGGTAACAAAAAGAAATGAAAGAATTAAGGGGATAAGAGCAGAGTGGGGCCCACCTATAAGAAGAGCCCAAGAGCTGTTTGCTCTGTCTCACCTCCCGCGACTGCAGCGCGCGCCAGTACTGAGCAGCAGCAGCAAGCAGCTCTCCAGCGCAACCTCCAGCGTGATGGTCGCCGTGTGCATGCGCGCCACGGAGGGCCACGACGCCACCCTGCCCTGCTCCGTCGTTCGGGTATAAAAGGGATGAGCGCTCTCTATTCTTTCTACTCCCGCATCGCTGCACTCGGCCGCCAAAATCACTGCCGCCCCCGCTCAAGCAAAGCCTCGATTTGGTGCGCGCCCATACCCTCTCGACCTCCCTGAACCGAGGCTGCCGCCGGGCCTAGCATCCCGGAGGGAATCGCGGTTTCCTTTTCCGGCGCGCCGTCGACCTACCTCTGTCCCAACGTGAAGCCCTTCCTCCATGGTGAGTAGCTTCACAATTCCAGCCTCCCCCAGCATCTACACTTGCGTGCGCACCTTCCTGAGTCGTTAGCTAGCCATAGCCCCACTCCGACTAACCGGAATTCCAAATCTCGCCGCTGCCTAGAATCGGATCCATGGTGCCCCCATCCTCCGGCCGATTTCAATGCGATTGGTGTGTTGGCCGATGATCAGGGCATCACCACAAAGCTTCCAGAGCAAGAAGCAGCCTTTCCCGTGCCTTGTACACCAAGAACGCCGTCGCCGATCGTCGAGTTCCGCCGGTCGCCAGTGTAGGCACTTTTCCGGGCTGTTTCAGTCCAATCTGAGGCCACCAATGAGTTCCTGAGGGTCGAAAATCCCCGGGTGACAAGTTCCAGCCTCGAGGAAGCTAGCTCGGCGCGCTCCGGTGAGTCGCCGGCCGGTCTCCGGCCATGGCACCGCCACGGGCCGCCGGAGTCGGGGGGAAGGAGAAGACAACCCCTGTGGGATTTTCTATGGTGCCGGGATTCCATGTGGCAACGCGGTTAAACCCTATGGCCCCAGTGGCATCAGCTGGGTGGGAAGATTTAGAGGCCACGTGTTAGTTGATTAAATGGTGTCCTTTTCCATGCAAAAAGAATTCCAGAAAAATGCCTAAACTTTGAAATGCTATATTTGGCTAGGATGCTCCAAATTAGATGAAACAAATTTTGTAATTCTCCTTAGGATCTGTACTTTCCAGTGGTCCATCCCAGTATTCATGAAAAGCCATAGAGAATATTCTATAAATCAATTAGTATAATACATTGTGAAAAATATAGAAAATAGAATTCTATTCAGATAATTCTGGAAGTTTACCCAACCAATCATTTTGTTATGTAGAAGATCCAGTAAAAGTTTCAAGCATAACAAAGTTGTTTAAGAGGGTTTAATTCAAAGTATTTGCCTAGGTTAATTATAATTCCAGAAAATAACAAATTAAATCCAGAAATTCATAGGGACTTGTAAATTCAATATCTTCCTGTAGGAAGCTTGTAAAATTGTGAAACCAATTTTGGTAGCTTCATTTTGATCAGTAATATCTAGATGTGCCATTTATGGACATGATAAAACCTCAGGTTTTATCTGCAAATTCCTAAATGCGGAAAGCTTGATAGAATTTTGAAGATCATTTTCTACCATCAAATTCTCTGAAATTTTTATGAGAATTTCTGCATCACATATGTATACCAGAGATAAATTATAAGAGCCTAAAGAACTCATCTGCATAAGAATTAATTCTGTATAGTTTCCTTATATCCATGACTATATAGAAATTTCTTATGTACATTCTTATAATATGAAGTAATATCAAATTAACTTACCAAATCCAAATTTAATAACCAACAGTACACCTTATTCATTATTGAATTACAAACATAATTCCTTTATGAGTATGACATTTCATAATGTGTGCATATTCATTAGTTATGTTATTAAAGTATATTATGTGTTATATGCATATCCATAGCGATAGACGCCGTGACAGAAAGGAGTCGATGAGGAACTGTTCGTGAAGCATCAAGCCACTGACTCTTTGACTTAGCGCAAACTAAGGCAAGCCCCGGTTTGCATTTAAGAGCCTTTCAGAATTTTTCCAGTTTTATTCACTTACGTTTTCAGTTGATATTGTGAATTACGTATAAGGTATTTGATACTCCACTTGCATGATCACAAATCCCAGGGGTTGGTTGGAACGAGTTACAGTTTGACCTATAGTAACTGCTTTGCTAATGTATAGGAAATTCAGTAGAAGTTGAGTAGTTGGAATCTACTAGCGAGAGGGTCACATTTTATTGATCACAAGTCAAGTAGCTGAATTCTACTTGCGACAGAAGTCAAGTGAGGGAAACCTACTCGCGAGATGTTACCAAAATGTTCACTCTTAATAATTTGAGATGTGGACGGGGACGTTCCTGTAGGACGGGACGCACAAGGTTGTCTGATCCCGGATGAGGGGGACAATGCTTGCGACCACATTTGGGCCTGCGCCAGTAAGGGTAAGGCAAATGTGGAGGTTGGTTGTAGCCCCGTCTGTGTCGGTTAAGGACCGTCTCGTGTGTGGCCCTGTTGAGCAAGTTTGAACAGTACCGGTTACATAATGGATTAATGGGGTCCATTAAGCTGATGTAGCTCGGGCACCCTCATGTCGAAACTTATACCACTGTCCTTCGAGGGAAGATGATCGTAAGGTGGGAACCTCTAAGGAGCAACTTTGACATGCTCGGTTGGGGACCTTACTTTTGGGACGGTAGAACTGGTTCAACATCGGGATGACGGGTGAAAGGTGGCCACATACGACGTGGTAGAGGAGTACAGTGAAAGGTACTTCCGAGCGGGCGTATGTGTTGTGTATTCCGGGTGTGTCCTGATTGCAATCACCGTCCCTCGCGGTAATAGAGTACCACTTGTTCACTGAGTTGTGACATAGTAAATACTCAAGAAGTCAAACGAATATGATATATTGGTTTACAAATTGCTTGAACAACCTTGTTTGGCTTAGAGATAGTACATTTAAAAGTTTACAGTTTCCCCATACTTTAGCTGTAATAGCATTATGTGCTTTGGGCATGATATCATCGGCAAAGCATTTCTTGTTTGATTGTGGAGTCTATGATGTGTCGTGCCTGAAGAATGTCATTTCCTACTTAAAAAATGATTATAAGGATCCACTTGTAGGCGTGTCCTTTATGCTATTCCTTACCTATGCTTAGTACTTACCCCTGCATATGCCTAGTGAGACAGTTAAGTCTTGCTGAGCCTTATGCTCACGTTTGCGCTTTAATGATTTTTGCATGTATTAGTTTTATTTCTGTTGTTCAGGTTGTACATGAGACTCAAGTTATCGAGATAAATCTCATGTGAACCACGCCGCTGCTAAATGATCGTCATGTTTCTAGTGAGAAGCGTCCTAGGGCATGGACGTTTTCTCTTATGCTTAGATAGGTGAGAATATGAGTATGTAATTCCCCTGCGTGTGTACTTCTAATGTACACTGTTTTGTAAACTCTGAATATAATTATGAAATGAAAACTTTGTATATTTTGGTATTCTTTTCGTGTGTGCTGTTAGGTGCCGCATCGCACGGCACCACCCAATGAGATCCTCGGATGTGTGGACTCTGGTGGTCCCCACATCTGAATCCTCCCGGGCAAGGCGCTCGACCTCTTTGACGTTTTGCTGAATCTTTTCAGCAACCTGCCTTTCGAGTTTACCAAGCTCCTCTTCCCGAAGGTGAATCTTGTTTCGGCGGTCAACCAGGTCTTTCTCCCAGCCCCGCACTTTCTTCTCCCTGGCAGCAATTTCATTCTCCCTCTTGTTGAGGTCCTGTCCTCGCTGCCAGGCCTTCTTCTCCTCTTTCTCGCAGCGCTCCTCCAGCTTCTTGGTGCGCTCCGCGAGACTCTTGTCACCCAGAATCAGCCTCTGAGTAAGCTCCTTCTCCCTCTTCATGAGGTCATCACGCAGCTCTAGGAGTTTTTCCTCTTCATCTTTGAGCTTTTTCTCCCGCTCCTCAAGAGCCTCCCGACACTTGACGAGGCTGTCATGGATGGCGCTGAGCTTCTCTTGGCGGGCATTCGTTGCTTCATTAGCAGCCACGGCCTGTTCGTGGATGGCCCGAGATTGGTTGTCAAGGGATCGCGTCCTGCTTTCGCTCTCATCCAGCAGCTGACCCCAGTACTCCAAACGGACCTTCTCCCTTTTCACCCACTCCTTGACGTCGACCAGCCTCGACTGCGCCAGCTTGATCTTGAATTGGAGCCGGTTGCGCCACCTACAAAGGGTTTGGCGCTCCTCCTCGAGGGCCTTGCTGTCATGGTAAAAGGCCAGCTGGACCTGATGAAGACTGGAGTAGGCATTGTCGATAGACAGCGACAAAGGGATTGGCTCCGGACCTGCCGGGGTCTTCTCCGCTGGATCCAGCGGGTTCTCCGTAACAAAAATCAGGTCCAACTCTACAAGAGCAGTCCCCTGAGCTTCCACGGCACAAGGAACACCCTCTGGGATATCCTCGGTCACCGCCGAGGAAGGTCCTGCAACGAAAGTGTCTACCTCCAGAGTCAGCTCCGAAGGTCCCGCCACCAGGTCATCAGCAACTGGTCCCTCAGGTGGGGGACCAGCGGCTTTGTCTTGGCACCCTGGCTCAGGCGCGGGTACCTCCGCAACCACCACCTCTGGGGCAGGCATTGAAGGTTCGGCCGGAGCTGAAGCCACTTCCGGCTCCGACACTGGCGCCTCCTCCACCGCCAGTTCAGGCGCCGGTGCTTCAACCTCCACTGGCTCGGGCGCCGGCACTTCTACGACAACCGGCTCAGGAGCCGAAACTTCATCAACCACCGGCTCCACCGCCGGGGCTTCAACAACATCCGGATCTAGGGCCAGAACTACAGCTACTCCCGGCTCTGAGGCCGGAGAGTCCATCATCTCAGCATCCAAACCGGAGCTTCAACCTCCAGAGCTGGTGCCACTGGTACATCTTCAATCTCGTGGTCCGGCGCTACCATAGGAGCTTCAGGGAATGACTCAAGGTCAAGGACCACGACAGCCGGTGCCGGAGCTGCCACGGCCTCAGCCACCTCTTGGGGCGGCGCTGGAACTGGAGCCGGAGCCTCAGTCTGCGCAGCATCAGTTGCTGCTGTAGGAACCGGAGCTTTAGCCCCTTTCTTGGGTACCCTGTGGATGAAGGACGAAGAAACTCAAAATATGGTTACAACAAAAAACAATCAACTGAGGTAAAAAATCAAATTTACCTCAAAAGGCTTCCGCTCCAGCTCGCGCGGAACCTCTTCACCAGACGCTAAGGACCGGACCCTGTCGCCACTGGCGTAGTAGCTCTAGAAGGCTCCCCGGGGCTTGCTGCCGCCGTCGTCGTCGTCTTGGTTGAGGCCCCCCTTGACTGAGAAGGACCCTCGGACCTATAGCCCTCAGCTGGCCCTGGTACCGGAGCCACATGGCCGAAGATAGCGTCCCGGGGAGATGCCGATGCTGGAGTGGTTGCCGCCATCGAAGACCTCCTCCGCCAAGGAGAAGGAGCTGTCGTGGAAGGAGCAGATCTGATGGACCTCCCATCAGAATGCTTCAACTTCCTCTTGCGGCTCGAGGACTCGGGCAACTCGTTGCCCTTGCCTATGACTTCATCTCTTGGCTTCGGGGCGGGAGCAGAGCCACCTTCAGAAGCTTCGGGGATCGCCACCCTGGTGGTTAATCGCCTCTCCATCAGGCCCAAGTCGTCCAATAGTGGCATCTTCCTCCGGAGATCTCTGCACTCCTCTAGTATCATATTCAGAGGAAGGAAGGCCGCCCGTGGAGACACGTCGCCAGAGCCAATGTTCCCAGGCTGGAACTTCTTGAGATGGGTCTTCAAGGCTTCACCGTTCAAGTTGGTGTCCAAACCAACCTCATTGTGGTTGGTATCCATCTCACTGTTGAAGGCCCAGGCAGGTCGCCCCCTAGCCCTCAGCGGGGCCCACCTGTTCGTCAAGAAGTTGCCAAAGACCATCTGGGGGGTCACCCCACCATCAACACACTCCTAGATTCTGTCCAGAATGGGCCTGCACTCCCTCGACAGCTCCGGCACATCACTCCAAATGTCTGTGTCGACGCGGCGGAGGCCTTCAGGCAGTTCCAGCCTCTCGTGTCCCTCGATGGTGATGACCACCCAATCTTTCTTCCAGTCGTCCCACTTGCCAGAAGGAAAGGACCTCAAGTACTTGAGGGGGGAGTTTTTCCACTTCACGAAGTAGTAGAAGCCGATGAACTCATCACTCTTCCCGGTGGGGTGAATAGTGAAGAAAGTCCAGAACAACTCCACGCAAGGGGGCACTCCCACACACATCTCGCAAAAGTGGACGAAAGTCACCACTAGCAAGATTGAGTGGGGGCCAAGATGGTGGAGTTGCCGACCATAGAAAATCTAGCAGCATCAAAAAGAAATTGGAGAAAGGCGGGATCAAATCGGCCATGGCATAATCAAGGAAGTACACCATATCTCCGGCTCGCTTCTTCTCGAAGGGAAGCTTGCCGCATCGAATGTCATTGTCAAAGGAGTCACTGGACCAACCCATGTAGATCCGGACCCTAGACAACTCCTTCTTGCTCCCAATGCGGCTCTTGGGGAGTCCCAACTTCATCACAGCATAGCGGGGCGAGAGATGAAAAGCAAGCGAAAGTTTGGAGGATTCAAGCGCAAGTTCAAATGAAGGCGTAAAGAATCCCAAAAATGTGCGCGGTTTCCTTCTTAAGTAAGCCCCTGCAACGCTTGGATGGAAACCGCAGAGGAGTCGACGATACAGTTCAAAAACTTCACCCTGCCAATGACAAGGGGACCCGGGGCCACCCTGATGATCAAGTCGAGGTCCTTACCCCAGGCGAACAGTTGCCATCATGAGAGGCAGGAAGCCCGAGGGCGGCGGCCTAACAGGGCGCGGGGAACCGATATGGTTTTCGTATCGGGAACCAGCGACCTTCAATTGCATGAGTTCCGCACACTCAAATCTCACCTGCTGCATCCTGGATATGCCACGCGGTGATGGTTTAATTGTGAACTGACACCAACGGCACATCCAAAGACCCTTGAAGACACGGTTCAAAAACCGAAGAATGGACCCACCTCTGGCAGAACGACTTCACCCCAAAAGGTCTCTCCCAGAGATGGGCCCAGGGGGCCACTGTCGGTACCCTGCGTACCGAATACCCCTTGGGACTGCAAAAAGAGCAAAGGAACTTCACCAATCTGAGTCGAAGACCTCAGAAGGCCCCACGTGTCATACGGAACCGGACCTGCCTCCCTTCTATGGTTAGTCCTAGTGCTTCCACGTGTATCCTGCAACCGGAGCTACATCCCAAACATGGGAAAGCTCCGGGCTAAATACCTGTGCGGCACCCCCAGACCTAACCCCTGACAGAGGGAAGCTCCGGTACCGACACGTGTACAACAATATTGGACCTACTCGTCCAAGACGGTAAGCTCCAGAGCTGCCACACGTCCAACCGCCGGACCTTCAAGTTCAATAGGAAGAATGGTGGACCTCCAACGGCTCGGACCTTCAAGGAATATTAAAGATCTCAAGACCCCATTAAGTGTAATTAATGCTATATTAATGACACACAATTGGAGGGCCCTTAATATTAGTAACGACATTGTCAATGCGCGTTACCACACTATTAAGGGTAATTAAGCTCATTAATTGTGTACTAAACATCAGTAACTGCCTGTGACACATGTCGGGCCAGGCTAACGATGTAACGACCAGTCCTTGTACTATAAAAGGACTAGTCGAGCGATACACAGGGGAGACTCTCTCTGGTCTAAGACTTGTCCCAGACTTCTCCTAGACTTCTACGCTCTACTCTGAGACACGCCACATGCGCTCAGACTCTCAATACAACAACAACACACACCCGTGGAGTAGGTATTACGCTTAGGCGGCCCGAACCACGTAAATCCTCATGTCAACTTGCCATCGTGTTCTGAATCTCTGCGCGTCCACTACCGAACTACAAACTCCGCGGGCTACCACCGGTAGTACCGGGAGAATAGCCGGAATCACACTCCAACAGGAGCCCTCAACGTATGAGAAGGCCCCTTGAATTTGGTTATTTACCCTTTGTGATATGTGACGAGGATTGACCTTCGTGGCGATCCGACGAGGGTAGGGTTGGAGAA
This sequence comes from Tuctoria greenei, assembly GCA_036927565.1. NCBI lineage: Eukaryota > Viridiplantae > Streptophyta > Magnoliopsida > Poales > Poaceae > Tuctoria > Tuctoria greenei. The sequence goes on along the minus strand of JAYESD010000006.1, from coordinate 90,344,109 downwards.
GACCCGATCCTTTTGTGGACTCCTCAACGTGGACGTAGGTTGCCTCTGTGGGAACCGAACTACGGGATAAATTGCTTGTGTTCATGCTTTGCGTTCATCGTTCTTATACATCGTATCAATCTAGGGTTTCAATCACTCTTGCTTACTTTATGTTGAAACATCAAATATAAGATTGACTTGTGGTATACCCTAGTTCATAATCTTGTAACACTTCAATTACAACTATATTTCCGCTGCATACATCCTAGAATCAAATTAATCAATCAAACTTGATAAACCTAGTCGGTACACACGGGACTAGTCCGCACCTGACTGGACTAGTCCGATATCTTGAGTTTTGATCTGGTTGTTAAGTGTTGTAGATTTCGACAAAATTCAAAAAGGCCTATTCACCCCCCCTCAAGGCCACATTCAAATAACTCAATGGTTCTCGAATTACAAAACTCTAAATATTGCAGCGGAAGAATTAACTAAGCAGCGCGACTCCATTCCATAGACAATTGAGGATAGCACGCAATCTAGTACTCCACGTGATCCTCGTGGTACTCCTAAACATCACCTGCAGATGTTTTATTGGGGGAATAGCAAGGGTGAGTACATGTCATACTTAGCAAGTGTGGGAAAATATGACATGTAGCTACAAACAAGGATGATAGTAAATGGCTAATTGCATAAATGTACATTTCATAAACATGTAAAAGCATCCTACAATGTCTATGTGAGTTTAAATCCCATCATAACCCATGTAATTATCATACCACATAATGACATCCTCACTTACCATCATAATACAATTATAACCAACCAAAAATTAATATCATCACCATATGCCAACTTCATACCTCCATAACCAATCATGCTCATATCACATAACCCAATTCATAACCATATCCGAACCATCCAAAATCCCAAGTCCCCTCTAATCATGTAGGTAATCCAGGTGCTCTTAACCGAGAGCACAACTATTATGATAGTTTTTAAAACTCTGCAGAGGTTGTACCACTTCACCCATATGTTCGTGATTTCATCACCTTACGGTACTAAGGAACCTCCATTACACCTTATCACACTTCCATTGGTGTGTGGCCAAGAGATCACAAAATAGCCTTTCAAAATGGACTACTAGTATGTACGGACCCACTAAGGTTTCACTGGAAGGCTTGAATCTCCATTCTCCCACCCAGGGGCCCTCTCGTGTGCCATGCAGATCCCAGGGTAGCCCTCCTTGACTCCCATTCTCTGCACCATCCAATGGTCAATACAATACCAGTAGCACACCTAATTATTCAACTACGCTGCACCCATACTTGGCCTTGTGGTGGCACTGTTGTCCTGATATATTCTCGCATGAACCGGTTTTTAGATCAAAGGCAAGCAAAACCACAATATCATCCAACACAGTCCACAACACATGCTTGCTTAGATCACCTAGTTCCATGTTACTTAAATTATCATTATCATCAGTTCACATAGTCCATTTGTATATCAGTTCATAATAAGTCATTTGGTTATTTGAAATCCCAATTAAGCAAAGCAAAGCAAAACTAGAAAATACCATTCCCGACTCAATACAATATATTACAAGCGACAAGGGTGGTCATACAAGTCTATTAAACACCTATCATGGGTTTCCCATCAATTTGACACAAGCATGCAGTTTTACAAACAGAACATTGGCAAATAGGATCAAAATGGTCAAGGACACTTGTCTTGCTCCTGCGACTAGTTCAGATCAGAAGCTTCGAAGTTCTGGTGCTGAAGGTCCTCATAAGAACCTTCTAGAGTGTTACCTTCTATATCATGCAACAAACATGCGAAATGAACATTACAATCAATAAATGCTCATATAGTACTCAATATGCCATGATATGCATGAATGGTGCAATTATGTGGTAATACGTGTCATTAGGTTGCTATTATTGCTTACGATGTAGTTACAGTTGAGTTTTACATGTTTGAGCAAGTTTTGAGTCATTCTGGAGAAAACTGGAATAGTTTAAAAAATTTCAGAATTCAAAGGTCAGACTAGTCCGCACAGTGGGTCGGACATGTCCGCACCGGACCGAACAAGTCTGCTAGGGTTTTGAAAACTTCCCATCTAGGGCATGATTTAGATCAAGACTGCAATCAAAATTGATGTGGAAAGTTGGATCTAGGGTAGTTACCGTGAATCTATTGGTTCAATGGTCGAGGATTAGGTGTCACGTGAGATCTTGACGTCTAGATCCAAAGAAGACGAAGAATTGGCGAAGAAGAATGTGGATGTAGAAGAATTGGTAAAGAAGATCGCAGCAGTGACGATGATCTTGCTTGATTCCTTCCTATCCTTGTTCTTCTTTCTTCCCTTCCTTCTTCTCCCTTCAAGAGCTGCGGCTATGAAGAGAGCAGGCGCTAGGGTTCGTCTAATGTGGGCAAAGGGGTAAAGGGTGGGTGGTGGGGTGTTTATATAGGAGAGGTGGTAGGGTTGTGGTAGAATCCAAGTAGGAAGCAGTGGGGACAAGTAGGGGCCTTGGTGGGGTCCCATGTGGGCTCCTAAGGGGTGAGGCATGACGTTCTTGGGCTGAATTAAGGCAATTACCCAATAACTCGTCATGGAGGAAAAATAGGATCCAAGTCGAAACCCTAGAAACCGGACCAGTCTGAAGGATGCTGGACAAGTCCGTTTGGAGTACAGAGAGCTGATCGGACAAGTCTGGTCTCTTGTTGGACAAGTCTGTCGAAGGAACTGAGAGTTCCACAGACAAGTCCAGTGCTATGTCGGACAAGTTCGGGGGTTGTACAGTTTCAAAAACCAGATTAAGTTTTGGGATTGGCCGGACAACTCCAAAGAGTTCCAGTAGCGATTATCAGACTAGTCCGTATATGGTAACAGACAAGTCCGTAAAAGAATAGAAACAAAATCGTGTAGCATTTAACGGAAAGGTCCGGGGGACAATAGTAGCGAAATTGGACTAGTCCAGAGTCTAATTCAGACAAGTCTGTACCAAAGATTGATTTTAACTGTTGGTTTGCCTCTAATTCATTTTAATCTTGTTCCTTTTTGAGTTGCGTTATGTTATACATGTATAAGAATTAATGCAATGCATGATGGGTGAAAATGAGGGTGTTACAAACCTACCCCCCTTAAAATGAATCTCACTCTTGATATTCGATGTCGAAGGGAAAAGATAGGGAAATTCTTTCTTGAGATCGTCTTCATGCTCCCAAGTTGCTTCAGATTCACTATGATGTTTCCATTGTACTTTGCACCATCGAATCACCTTGATTCTTGTGACTCTCTCCTTTGTTTCCTAGATTTCGATAGGCTGCTTGGCATAAGTCAAATCTTCCTCTAACTTCATTCATCCGTTGGTACTTGTTCTTCCGGTACTCTTAAGCACTTCTTGAGCTGGGAACATGGAATACATCGTGAACATCAGAAAGTCTTGTTGGCATCTCCAACTTATATGCCACTTCTCCACGTTTGTCCAAAATCTTGAATGGCCCGAAGTAGCGAGGTGCCAACTTGCCTTTGACGTTAAATCGCTTATGACCTTGCATAGGTGAACCTTTGATTTACACGAAGTCTCCAACTTCAAAAGCCAGATTTCTTCGCCAACTATCTGCATAACCTTTTTACCGTGACTGAGCAGCCCTTATGTTCTCACGTATTGTTTGAACCTGCCTTTTAGCATGTTGTAGCACATTAGGTACACATACTTGGTTCTCTCCTGTTTCATTCCAAAACAAAGGTGTCCTACGCTTCCTCCCGTATAGTGCTTCATAGGGTGAAATTTTCAAGTTTGCTTGGTAACTATTGTTGTACGAGAATTTAGCATACAGAAAGCTCTTATCCCATCTACATCCATGTTTCAAGGCACAAACTCTCAACATATCTTCTAATATTTGATTCGTCCTCTCAGTTTGTCCGTTGGTCTATGGATGATACGCGAAGCTGAAATTTAACTTGGTACCCATGGACTCATGTAGTTTTTTTTCCAAAATCTCGAGGTGAATTGAGGGCCTTGTTTTCTTTGGAACTCCATGTTTACATACAATATGCTCCATATATAGTTATGCGAGCTTCGATGTGGTGCACGAGGTCTTTACAAGAATGAAATGGGCTGATTTTGTCAACTAGTCCACAATAACCCATATGGAGTCATAGTCGGACTGGGTACGCGACAATCCAACTATGAAGTCCATACTGATTTCTTCCCACTTCCACTCAGGTATTTTCAATGGTTGTAATAGTCCAGCTGGCCTTTGATGTTTAGCCTTCACTCGTTGACACGTGTCACATAATGCAACATATGTAGCTATGTCCTTCTCCATCCCATCCCACCTGTAGCACATCTTCAAGTCATCTTCGTACAACCAGGATGGATGGAATAGGGTGTCATGTGCCTCTTTGAATATTGTCTCATGGATATGCTTCACATGAGGCACATCAATTTTTTTCCCAAGCCATAGCGTGCCATTGTCATCATTGTCAAACCTCCATTCTCTACCCTCTTGAATTCTTTCCTTGATCTCTTGGAGCTCCTCATCCTTTGTCTGACCTTCTCGTATTTCTTGTTCCAGGGTCGGGTTTATTTCTATTGTTCCCTTTTCATTCACCAATCTGAGACGCAATCGTTCAAACTCCTTACATAGCTCGGATGGCAACTTCTGAACCGTGAGTTGGTGGCTCGCTCCTTTCCTACTAAAGGCATCTTCCACTGCATTGGCCTTCCCTTGGTGATAGTTGATTACCATATCGTAATCCTTAATGAGCTCCAACCATCTTTGTTGCCTCAAATTCAGGTCCGTTTGCGTGAATATGTACTTGAGACACTTGTGGTCCAGGTAAATCTCACACCTATGACCAAGAATTGTAGTGCCTCCAAATCTTCAATGCATGTACTACAGCTGCGAGTTTGAGGTCATGTGTTGGATAATTCAGCTCATGTTTCTTTAATTGTCTGGATGCATAAGCTATTACTCGGCCTTCTTGCATCAATATGCAGCCAAGTCCTTGCCTTGACGCATCACATTATACATCAAAGCTTTTGCTCATGTCTGGCAATGTCAACACTGGTGCAGTGGTTAATCTCCTCTTTAACTCCTCAAAGCTGTTCTAACAAGCCTCAGTCCATTTGAATGGTTTCTTCTTCATTAATAGTTCAGTCATGGGCTTCACTATCTTGGAGAAGTCCTTGATGAAACGATGATAATATCCAGCCATTCCCAATAAACTTCGAATATCCTTCACATTCTGTGGTGGGTTCAACTTTAACACATCTTTCACCTTTCCTGGATCGAAAGATACTCCTCCCTTAGAGATGATATGGCCTAAAAATGATATCCTCTCAACCAGAATTCACACTTTTTGAACTTAGCATACAACTGGTGCTCTCACAATTTCTGCAATGTCAGCCTTAAATGCTCTTCATGCTCTTCTTTGCTTTTCGAGTATACCATGTTATCATCGATGAACACTACGATGAACTTATCCAGATTCTACATGAAGACCTTATTCATGAGGTACATGAAGTATGCAGGTGCATTAGTCAACCCAAATGACATAATGGTGTACTCATATGATCCATACCGGGTTCAAAAAGAGGTTTTGGGTATATCCGATAGTCTAATCTTCATTTGGAAATATCCTGACTGAAGATCGATCTTGGAGAATATTCGTGCTCCCTTCATTTGGTCAAAAAAATCCTCAATATGGGGCAGCGAATACTTATTCTTGATTGTCACCTCATTGAGGGACAGGTAATCAACACACATCCTTTGTGATCCATCCTTCTTATGTATGAAGAGCACTGGAGGTCCCCATGGTGATGAACTCAGGCGTATAAAACCCTTTTGTAGCTTCTCTTGAATCTGCTTCTTGAGCTCCACTAATTCATTAGAAGGCATCCTATATGGCCTTTTAGCTATAGATGTGGTTCGACGTATTAAATCAATGACAAACTCAATGTCATGATCGGGTGGCATACCTGGCAATTCTTACAGAAACACCTCCGGATACTCTCGAACAATCGGAATTTCCTCCAATGTCACACCTTCCACATGATTTAGTATTGCCTTTCTAGTTGTTGGCTGAACTTCCTCGAACTCTATACTGACCCCTTCGTCATTTGTCAATTGCACCATCCGTGTGGCACATTGGATCATTCCATTATGCTTCCGTATCCAATCCATCCCAAGTATTATGTCCAATCCTTGTGAATTTAGAACTATAAGGTTGGTGAGGCAATCTACCCATCTTATTTCAAGACTTACTTTTGGGCACACTATGTTCGTCCTCATCTTCCATGTAGCTTCATTAGGACCAATGAATCTTCTAGTTGTGTCCATCTTCCATTGAAGTAGAGATTGAACGAGATAGAAAAGAGAGATATAGATGAAATCCCCAACTATATGCATCAAGGTACATGAAATTAAGCAACTCTCTCTAATATTATAACACCCTATATGAGGACAGAGACTGAAAGTTGCCTAGAGGGGGGGGGGGGGGGTGAATAGGCTAATCGACCTGCAAATGACTTAATAAAATGAGATTAAATCACAGGGGGCGGACTAGTCCGGTCTGGGGGCGGACTAGTCCGGTCAGCCTGCGTGAAGATCCCTAAAAAGTGTCTCTAGCAAGTTTTAAGGGGATTTTCTCGAGGCTACAGGTGAGGATATGTTTAATACAAGTTTAGAATCTATCAACACAAGAGTGAGTCAGGTTTTAACAAGATTAAACAATGTGAGGCTCAAAACAAGACTAGCAACCCTAGAACGAAGTAAGTGATAAACAAAATGCGAAGAACACGGAGACACCAGGAATTTTATCCCGAGGTTCGATTCCACACAAGAATCTACTCCCCGTTGAGGAGTCCACAAAGGACCGGGTTCACCAACCCTTCCCTCACCAAGTTTACCGCACGGGCCTAACTTGGTTCTCCACTATCTCAAAGTGTGAATACAAGATTCGTTGGGACTTCTCACAATCTGAGGCTCCCACACCACAAAGATGATCAACAACGCAAAACACACTCAACACACAGCTCACAAAGACTTAATGAGTGCAAGAGATCAAACCGGGAGCACAAGCGCGATGTTCTTCCTCTTCTCCACCTCACTAAACCCTAATCCACACAAGAATTAGTTTTAGAGGGGAAGTTGGCAAGAAAGAGGCTTAAGAGTGCTCCAAGTTGGCTATGGCGGCGCTAGGGTTCAAGTCTGTTCAAGTGTTGTTCAAAAGAACCCAGGGGACCTCTATTTATAGAGGTTCCAAGCCCATACTGCTGACTTCAGCAGAAGGGCGGACTAGTCCGGCCTCAGGCCCGGACTAGTCCGGCCTAGGGGACCACTGACCTCTTGTCAGGCCCCGACAGCTGACACGCTATCGTCACACTACCCGCCAAACTTCAAATTCAAACGGTCTCTTCAACAACGGACTAGTCCGATCGCCACCGGACTAGTCCGATCTCACACAGAGCCTTTTGCTCCGCGCGAAAACGGACTAGTCTGAGGACCACGGACTAGTCCGGCCCCAAGGGCGGACTAGTCCGGTCCTCCCAGACTTAGCCACAGGACCACTTTCAACACACCAACCTGGACTAGTCCGGCCCCACGGGCGGACTAGTCCGTTCTCACTCAGGACCTCTTGGTCCGGTCTAAAACGGACAAGTCCGTGGTTTTGAGACTTAGTCCCCAAAACCCACTCACTGCTACACGGACTAGTCCGGCCATGAACGGACTAGTCCGATCTCAGTCAGACCCTTCTGGTCCGGCCTACAACGGACTTGGCCGGCCAGGGACGGACTAGTCCGGCCACCAGCACGGACTAGTCCGGCCCTACTACTAGACTGCTTTTCCACTCTTTTCTCTTAAGGGGTTTGACCTCTAAAACACATTGAGTTCCCTAACTTGATCTCAATGCACTTTACACATGCACCCTCCTATTTCTACGGCTAGTCTAACTCAACACGCTAGAAACCCTAGTTTCCACGCTTCGAGTTGACTCCGTTTCCTTCCTTTTCCTTTTTGAGGGTTTGCGTCTCCGATCGAGTCCACGCCTGTGCTAAGATCACTTGAGCTCATTAGCGACTTAATTGTCTTCATCAATCATCCAAAACCCACGGGGAACCTAGATGCACTTTCAATCTCCCCCTTTTTGGTGATTGATGACAACACATTAAGTCCTTCAACAATTAAGAGTATGGAAATTGGTTTTCATAACTTGTGTGCGTATGAATGACTCCCCCTTAATGTATGCAACATGTAAAAGAGGTGAAGGGGATCTTTTCATACCCACACACGTTATGGTGGGGTGCCTACGTGATGTGTTCAACAATTGTGACAAGACATGAAGAGCATCAATATAATCAAAGGATTGACAATTAGAGCATTATATTGAGATTAAACGACATTGACAAGTCTTGCACAAAAGTAAACATCCAAGAACAGGAATATATTACAAAACAGGTCCATAAATCACAAACACATCCACAAACGATTAACTCCCCCTTAACTCTCCCCCTTTGGCATCAAGGCACCAAAAAGGAAAAGAAAAGGGGAGGGGAACAAAGATCTATGAACTAGTCCTCGTCTTCGCCACTTCCACTCTCCGTGGCCTCGGAATCGTCGGCGTCTTCCTCATGATCGGCGGCGTCGTCGTCGTCGTCTTCGTCGGAGTTCCTTGCCGAGGGAGCAGCCCGAGAGGAGCTTCCATCCTCTTGGAGCTGGGCGAGCTCATCGGCGGTGAAGTTGGGGAAGGGAGTGATCTCCCCATCACTCACTTCCAGAGAGGACATTGGGACCTCCAGCTTGTCGCACACCGCCTTAAGATATTTTTCTTGACGCTTGTGTGCCCTTTGAGCGCGGATCTCTTGCTTCCGGCAAGAAGTGAAGATCGCCTTGAAGCATTTGAAGAAGGCACTCATGGATTGAGGCGGAGGCGGAGACAGGGATGCCACGGGGCAAGATGGAGGATCTGCATTCTTGCGACGAGGAGGAACAGGCAGAGGTGGGGGAATCTGAGGACGCAGTCTCTTATGTGAGACATCCTTCTGGAAGGTAATTCCGGAGACTTTCTCAATTAGGCACATCACATAAGGAGCATAGCCACAAGACCTGTTGGGGGTATGAGATATATTGAAGATATCATCAAAGATGTACTCAGCTAAGTTGAAGCTTTCTTCCCCATCTATCAGCACAAGCAAATGCCTCAAGTTGCCCTGGATGACTCCGGCATCTCCATCCTTCGGGGCAATGGTCTTCCGAAGGAGGCGGTTGAGCACACTGAAAAATGGCTTGATATTTCTTGCCAGTCCTGCCTCATAAGGAAGATGGTCTGGATACATGAAGTCAAGGGCATCTCGATCTAGGGCCTTGAGGTTAGAGATGATGATCTCATGCTCAAGGTGTTCCTCCAATCCTAGAATCTTGGCAAAGTCTTCAAATGTGACAGTGTACTGCTCTCCATTTGTCATCCATGTCATCCGGCGATTGCCAAAGGAGTGAAAGTAGACGGTTGTGTAGAACTGGACAATCACCTCAATGTTCCAGTCGTACTGGAAACCCATGATATCCTTGATTCCATGTCGTTCCGCTGCATTGATCACAGCATCAAATGCAGCATGCTTCTTCTGAGCCATGTAGTCCCAGTCAACCCACTGAGCATCAGTCACAGGAGTCTTCATCTTCATGTAGACAAGGCGATAGTAATCGCAGTGGAAGTCACACCAGAACCGAGGGTCGGCGGTGGACCTCTCATACCTATAGACATTCTCGTCTCTGAGCCTCCTGGCCTTCTCAGCTCCTTTTCCTTTGAAAGTGTTAGCTGAGAGGTTGGGCTGACGGTTTGGATTACGTGCTGGACTGTGCATCACTAGAGGGCCAACAGCCTGAGCTTTCCCTTGTTCACGAATCAAAACTCCTCCAGGTGCCTTCTTGGCTGGCACCTTGATGGAGGGCTTCTTCTTCTTCGGCTCGACTGGAGTCGGAGCCTTTCCTTTCTTAGGGTCACGCTCGACCCTTGGCTCTTCTTCCCTCGGGGCTTGCTCCTTGCCCTTTGCCTTCTCGTCGGCAGTGACGAGTCTTTTCCTTTTGGGAGCATTGGCCTCAGCGGCCCTGGAGTTGTGAGCCTCCCTGTCTTCCCTTTTCTTCTTCCTCAGCTCATTGAGGGACTCTGCGGTTGCTCGAGCTATGGCTTCTTCCTCATTGTAGATGCTCGCGGCAACTTTGGAGGCTTCGAGTGCCTTCAGCCGCCTCTGTTCCTTTGCCTTTTGCGCTTCTATGAGCGCAGCTTTGGTTCTTGCCTCGACAATTTGAGCTTTGGTTCGCCCCTCGGGGTTGGGACGAGGAGGGGAACGCTCCGAGTTCGACATGCTGCGAAAAGCATACAGAGATGAAGGTATGAGTCCAAGGAGAGGGAGCATTGCGGAAGAAGTCTCGAGAGAGGACTAGGATTAGGGTTTGCTCTGTGCAAACCGGACTTGTCCGCCCCGGGGACGGACTAGTCCACAGGGCGGACTTGTCCGCCAGGGGCCGGACTAGTCCGGGTTGCACAGGATAAACCCTAACCCTAATCGAATCATCAAAAAAACTTCGGATCAGCGCGCAATACTCCTAGGCTATGATCACAAGGGTATATGGAGCAATATCTATGAAGGTGTTCCTATCAAAAACCTAAAGAATCAAAAATGGGAAAAGTTTTTGAAAAAGCTAGAATACCTTCTTGAATCCGCGAGAATCGACGAAATCGACGATGAATTGCGAAGGTGAAGCGCGGGGAAACGATCCCTCACACCCAAGGGCTCCAATGCACGGATTGGAATCGAGATTTGGTGCATGGAGCGAAAAATCGCCAAAAAGGCGGTTGCTTGAGCGTGGGAGAGGGAGAGGCGCGAGTGGGAGGAAGAAGAGAGGTCTGGGCCGACCCTGGGGGGTTTAAGCCCCCAAGGGCCAGACTAGTCCGGTGCCAGGGCGGACTAGTCCGGTGAGCGGACCAGACACGGACTAGTCTGCCCCCGGACTAGTCCGGCCTCAGAGCAGACTAGTCCAGTATGCGGACTAGCCGCGGACTAGTCTGGACCCGGACTTGTCCGTCCAAGGGGCGGACTAGTCCGGTCCGACTAGGCTGAAAAATTTTATTTTAGAGCTTTGCCCTCCAATCACTTGTCCTTTTGGACAACTAGCAATGCAAACAAGATTATTGAAGATAAACATGACACAAGCATGATCATTTTTCAAGAAATAGTTTTCTCAAACGGATTTTGAAGAGAAATCATGATTGAGAAGAGTTTTTCAAAAACTACTCAAAAAGGGAGGAATGAGTTTTAAGCCACATTCCTAGAATCCAAAATGTTGAGCTCACTTCTTAGCTCACAGAAATGCTTCTCATCAAGAGGCTTGGTGAAGATATCCGCTAGTTGATGTTCCATCCTCACATGAGAAATTACGATGTCTCCTTTCATTGAGTGATCTCGCAAGAAATGGTGTCGAATGTCTATGTGTTTAGTCCTAGAGTGCTCCACCGGATTATGGACTATCTTGATGGCACTCTCTTTGTCACACAAGAGTGGAATGTTGCGCAAGTTAATCCCATAATCCCTAAGGGTCTGTCGCATCCAGAGAAGTTGTGCACAACAACTTCCGGCTGCAACATATTCCGCTTCGGCGGTGGATAGAGCAATAGAGTTTTGCTTCTTGGAGGACCAAGACACTAGAGATCGACCTAAGAATTGGCATGTACCTGATGTGCTCTTCCTATCGACTTTGCACCCCGCATAGTCCGCATCGGAATATCCAATGAGGTTAAACTTAGATCCTTTAGGGTACCAAAGTCCTAGGGAGGGTGTGTGTACTAGATATCTCAAGATCCTTTTAACGGCGGTCAAATGACAAGCCTTAGGTGCCGCTTGAAAGCGTGCACACATACACACACTTAGCATGATATCGGGCCTAGATGCACAAAGATAGAGAAGTGAACCAATCATAGACCTATATAACTTTTGATCCACACTAGGACCATCCTCATTTAGGTCTAGGTGTCCATTTGTCCCCATAGGGGTTTTGATGGGTTTTGCCTTATCCATGTCAAACTTCCTTAGAATATCTTGTGTATACTTAGTTTGACTTATGAACGTCCCTTCTTTGAGTTGTTTTACTTGAAATCCTAGAAAGAACTTCAACTCACCCATCATGGACATTTCAAACCTTTCTGTCATTATCTTGGAGAACTCATCACAAAACACCTTATTTGTGGAACCAAATATGATGTCATCCACATATATTTGGCACACAAAAAGATCTTCGTTGAAGTGCTTTGTGAAAAGGGTATAATCCGCTTTGCCTATCCTAAAACCATTTTCAACTAGAAAGTCTCTTAGGCACTCATACCAAGCTCTAGGAGCTTGCTTGAGGCCATAAAGAGCCTTTCACAATTTGTAAACGTGGTTAGGATAGTCTTGGTCTTCAAACCCTGGAGGTTGCTCTACATAAACTTCTTCCTTGATTGGGCCATTAAGGAATGCACTCTTAACATCCATTTGGTAGAGCTTGAAGTCATGGTGAGTAGCAAAGGCTAGTAATATCCGAATTGACTCAAGCCTAGCTACGGGAGCAAATGTCTCATCAAAATCCAATCCTTCGACTTGTGAGTACCCTTTTGCCACAAGTCGTGCCTTGTTCCTAGTTACCATGCCATGCTCATCTTGTTTGTTGCGGAACACCCACTTGGTTCCAACAACATTAGCTTGTGGGCGCTTGACAAGTTCCCAAACCTTGTTCCTTTCAAAGTTATTGAGCTCCTCTTACATGGCAACTACCCAATCCGGATCTCTTAAGGCATCTTCAACCTTATGGGGTTCCAAGAATGAGACAAAGGAGAAATGCTCACAAAAGTTTGCAACATGTGAACGTGTTGTTACTCCTCTTGTGATATCTCCTAGAATGTTATCAACGGGATGATCCCGTTGAACACTTTGATGAACACGGGGATGCGGAGGTTGAGCTCTTGAATCACTTGCTTCATCTTCTTCACTTTGGTCTCCCCCTTGATCCAAGCCTCCCCCTTGATCTTCATTCCTATTACTGTTTTGGGGAGTATCTAGTGGATCTCCAACTTGTCCAATGGGGGTTTGACCTACTTCATAATGATGATGGTCACTTGGGCTTTGGGATGGTTCTTGTGGGCGAACATCTCCAAGTGCCATTCTCCTTAGAGCTTCTAGTGGAGGTTCCTCTTGATCAAGGACATGTTGATCAACTTGCTCCACTTCAGAGCCATTGGTTTCGTCAAACACCACGTCACGTGCCACTTCAACAATTCCGGAGGATTTGTTGAACACACGGTATGCATGAGTGTTTGAGTCATATCCAAGCAAGAAACCTTCATCGGACTTTGAAGCAAACTTTGAAGTCCTAGGCTTCTTGTTGAGGATATAACACTTGCTACCAAAAACACGAAAGTAAGAGACATTGGGTTTCTTACCAACGAGAAGCTCATAAGGAGTCTTCTTGAGGAGGCGATGAAGGTACAATCGGTTTATGGCATGGCAAGCGGTGTTAACCGCTTCCGCCCAAAACCGGTCCGATGTTTTGTACTCATCTAGCATTGTCCTTGACATCTCAATGAGCGTCCTATTCTTTCTTTCGGCAATTCCATTTTGTTGTGGAGAATAGGGAGCGGAAAACTCATGCTTGATGCCTTCCTCATCTAGGAACTCTTCTACTTGCATGTTCTTGAATTCGGTGCCATTATCACTCCTTATAGCCTTTATCCTCAAGGTGAACTCATTTTTAGCTCTCCTTAGGAATTTCTTGAGGACACCGGGGGTTTCACTCTTATCATGCAAGAAGAACACCCAAGAGTATCTAGAGAAGTCATCAACGATAACTAGACCATACTTGTTGCCACCGATGCTAATGTAAGCAATGGGGCCAAAAAGATCCATATGGAGTAACTCCAAAGGTCTAGTTGTCGTCATGACATTCTTAGAGGGGTGTTGAGCTCCTACTTGCTTTCCCGCTTGACACGCACCACATGGCCTATCCTTTTCAAATACCACATCCTTTAGGCCACGAACGTGCTCTCCTTTAAGGAGTTTTTGAAGGTTCCTCATTCCAACGTGGGCTAGCCTTCTATGCCAAAGCCATCCCATGTTGGCTTTTGCCATTAAGCATGTGTCAAGTTGAGCTTTATCCGTGGTAAAATCCACAAGATAGAGCTTTCCCTTGAGCACTCCCTTAAAGGCTATTGAGTCATTACCCTCTCTCAGAACATTCACACCCTCACTAGAAAAGACACACTTATATCCTTTATCACAAAGCTGTGATATGGATAGGAGATTATAGTCTAGGGAATCAACATGCAAAACATTAGATAAAGTATGCGAAGAGGAGACAGCAATTTTACCGGAGCCAAGGATTTTCCCTTGGCTATTATCCCCAAAGAAAATTCCTTCACTTGGGTCCTCGTTCTCCTCATACTCTATGAACATGCTCCTCTCTCCGGTCATGTGGTTGGTACATCCGCTATCCAACACCCATTTCGATCCACCGGAGGAGTATGCCTACAAAACAAGTTTATGCCTTCCTTTTAGGTACCCAAGCGGAGTTGGGTCCTCTCACGTTAGTAGTTAGGCATTTGGGCACCCACACGCAAGGCTTGGGGCTCTTGCGGAGTGGCCCAACATATCTAGCAAACACTTTGCCGTGTTTGTTCCTCTTTAGCACATAGGATGCATCAAAATCATGGAATAGAGGATGCAATTCAGATTTAGGCAATTTGTTGCTAGAGTATGAGTTCTTTTCAATTTTAGTTGGGGATGAACTCCCCTTAACAAAGACAATCATGTTTTTGCCATACTTGGAGGTTTTGGCGTTATGCCTTCCACCTCTAGTATAGCCAAGACCATCCTTGACATGGAGAGGTCTTGTGTTGGTGTATGCACTTCGTGCATATGCCACCTTCTCCTTGTCAATGATGGCACCCTTAGGTGCTTCATTGCCTTGTGCTGAGTTGAGTTCATCCTTAAGCTTAAGGATTAAGTTAGAGCACTTGCAAGGCGGAGTTGCATTGGATGAGGCTTTTGAGACGGTTGAGCTCTTGGAGGAAGAGGCTACATTGTTCTTGAGAGACTCAACTTGAGACTCAAGGATTTTGTTAACTTTTGACAAGTTCCCAAGTTCATCCTTGAGCTCAATTGTCTTTTCCTCAAGACTTGAACACGTTTTCTTACTTAGAGCAAGTTCATGTTCCAATGCCTTGCTCTTCTCTCTTTCGAGCTCAAGGAGCTCATCAAGCTCTCGACATCTCTCCTTCTCAAGGATGAGCATGTCCTCTTGTCTATTGATGAGATCCTCCTTCTCAAAGATCTCATCCATAAGCAATTTCATCCTTCGCAAGGTGCTTTTGCTTATGTCCTTAAACATGTGTTCATTCTCACTAGCACTATCAAATTCGTCTTGAGAGGAGGATGTGGAGGAGGGATGAGATGTTACCTTTCTCTTTCCCTCCCTTGCCATGAGGCAAGTAGGTTTGTAGTCGTCGTTGAGGTTGGGGAAGAGCTTGCTTCCCTTGGAGCTCCTCCCGATGGCTATGGTGGCCATCTTCTCCTCTTCTTCTTCGGAGGAGGACTCATCGTTAGAGTCCCACTCCTTCCCCAAGTGTGCTTGTCCGGAGGGCCTCTTCTTCTTGAAAAATTTCTTGTCTTGAGGCTTGCCCTCCTTCTTCTTCTTCGCTTCTTCATGTGGGCAATCAGCGATGAAGTGCCCATACTCGCCACAATTGTAGCAATACCTTTTTGATTTGGGCCTTGCTCTTTCCTTCCCTTTGCCCTCATGGTTGTATCCACCTTTCTTCCTCCTCATCATTCTCCTAAACTTGTTGATGAAGAAGGCCTCTTCCTCATCGGTGTCGAGGCTCTCCTCATCACTTTCCTCTTGCTCCTTCGAAGAGGGTGTTGCCTTGAGTGCAACGTTCTTCATCTTGGAGGCGGTGAATTTCTGAAGGTCGTTGTAGAAGAGTGCCTCCTTCTCCATGATCTCGTGGTTAATGATCCTACCAAGGACCTCCTCTGGGGTCATTTGAGTGAACCCCGGGCTTTCTCGAATCATGGAGCAAAGGGCGACGTTCCTAGGCATAAACGCCCGGATCATCCTCTTCACAACCTCTTGGTCGGTCCACTTGGTGCAGCCATATGATCGGCTCTTGTTGATAAGCACCTTCAACCGGTTGTACATGTCTTGAGGGGATTCACCATCCAAGATGGCGAATCTCCCAAGCTCTCCTTCGATGAGCTCGATCTTGGCCTCCTTGACTACCCGATTTCCTTCATGCGCTGTCTTGAGGGTATTCCATATGTCTTTGGCCACCTCAAGACCATCGACGCGGTTGAACTCATCTCTTGAGAGAGATGAGATAATCACACCCGCAGCTTGAGCGTTGCGGTGGATGAGGATGGCTTATTCTTGCGTGATGTTGTCC
Organism: Tuctoria greenei; assembly: GCA_036927565.1. Classification (NCBI taxonomy): domain Eukaryota; kingdom Viridiplantae; phylum Streptophyta; class Magnoliopsida; order Poales; family Poaceae; genus Tuctoria; species Tuctoria greenei. The sequence continues at coordinate 90,327,653 of JAYESD010000006.1, read as the reverse complement.
TCATCCTTCGGGATCTCCACCCCGGTCATGACAATTTGCCACAATGCCGGATTGAGTGACACGAGGTGGATCTTCATGTTGTGTTTCCACATCCCGTAGTCGGTTCCATCGAATTGAGGAGGTTTCCCCAATGGGATGGAGAGGTAGTGGTTGTTGGAGGCAAGGCGTTCATAGTTGAACCCTTGTCGGTTGTAGTTGACCCCACGGCCACCACTTGATGAGCTTGACGGCTCAACCACAGCAATCTTCAACTTCTCCCGGAGCTTCGCCTTGAGCTGGCGAGTCTCCTCATCATCCGTTGGCTTGTCTTGATAAGCCATTGTCTCCTCACGTGTCGGTTGAGAGTCGTTGGTCGACACCTCTTCAAACACCACTCCGGCCATCTCTCCGAGTTGTTAGACTCTTTGTGGAGAGTCCCGCTCTGATACCAATTGAAAGTTGCCTAGAGGGGGGGGGTGAATAGGCTAATCGACCTGCAAATGACTTAATAAAACGAGATTAAATCACAGGGGGCGGACTAGTCCGGTCAGCCTGCGTGAAGATCCCTAAAAAGTGTCTCTAGCAAGTTTTAAGGGGATTTTCTTGAGGCTACAGGTGATGATATGTTTAATACAAGTTTAGAATCTATCAACACAAGAGTGAGTCAGGTTTTAACAAGATTAAACAATGTGAGGCTCAAAACAAGACTAGCAACCCTAGAACGAAGTAAGTGATAAACAAAATGCGAAGAACACGGAGACACCAGGAATTTTATCCCGAGGTTCGATTCCACACAAGAATATACTCCCCGTTGAGGAGTCCACAAAGGACCGGGTTCACCAACCCTTCCCTCACCAAGTTTACCGCACGGACCTAACTTGGTTCTCCACTATCTCAAAGTGTGAATACAAGATTCGTTGGGGCTTCTCACAATCTGAGGCTCCCACACCACAAAGATGATCAACAACGCAAAACACACTCAACACACAGCTCACAAAGACTTAATGAGTGCAAGAGATCAAACCGGGAGCACAAGCGCGATGTTCTTCCTCTTCTCCACCTCACTAAACCCTAATCCACACAAGAATTAGTTTTAGAGGGGAAGTTGGCAAGAAAGAGGCTTAAGAGTGCTCCAAGTTGGCTGTGGCGGCGCTAGGGTTCAAGTCTGTTCAAGTGTTGTTCAAAAGAACCCAGGGGACCTCTATTTATAGAGGTTCCAAGCCCATACTGCTGACTTCAGCAGAAGGGCGGACTAGTCCGGCCTCAGGCCCGGACTAGTCCGGCCTAGGGGACCACTGACCTCTTGTCAGGCCCCGACAGCTGACACGCTATCGTCACACTACCCGCCAAACTTCAAATTCAAACGGTCTTTTCAACAACGGACTAGTCCGGTCGCCACCGGACTAGTCCGATCTCACACAGAGCCTTTTGCTCCGCGCGAAAACGGACTAGTCTGAGGACCACGGACTAGTCCGGCCCCAAGGGCGGACTAGTCCGGTCCTCCCAGACTTAGCCACAGGACCACTTTCAACACACCAACCTGGACTAGTCCGGCCCCACGGTCGGACTAGTCCGTTCTCACTCAGGACCTCTTGGTCCGGTCTAAAACGGACAAGTCCGTGGTTTTGAGACTTAGTCCCCAAAACCCACTCACTGCTACACGGACTAGTCCGACCATGAACGGACTAGTCCGATCTCAGTCAGACCCTTCTGGTCCGGCCTACAACGGACTTGGCCGGCCAGGGACGGACTAGTCCGGCCACCAGCACGGACTAGTCCGGCCCTACTGCCAGACTGCTTTTCCACTCTTTTCTCTTAAGGGGTTTGACCTCTAAAACACTTTGAGTTCCCTAACTTGATCTCAATGCACTTTACACACGCACCCTCCTATTTCTACAGCTAGTCTAACTCAACACGCTAGAAACCCTAGTTTCCACGCTTCGAGTTGACTCCGTTTCCTTCCTTTTCCTTTTTGAGGGTTTGCGTCTCCGATCGAGTCCACACCTGTGCTAAGATCACTTGAGCTCATTAGTGACTTAATTGTCGTCATCAATCATCTAAAACCCACAGGGAACCTAGATGCACTTTCAGAGACAAGTGCTAAAGCATCCCATATCTCTCTACTATGTGTGGATGTGGACAAAATGCCAATGCGTTCCACAACTCACACCAGGCACACAAACAAGCACACACCATAGAAAAATTCAAAACACCACACTAAATATAGATATTCCGATCTAAATGCCTTTAAGACTTCTAACAGGAGACCTCGACTTAATTGTGAGAGTCGTGGTTGTTCTAGCCGTGAGACAGCAAAGGTGACGACAACAGAGTGTCATACATGGGTGCAAGCCAAGGTGAGTTGGTCGTCCATGTAGGCGCAGGGGAACTGGCTACACCATTGGTTTCCATAGTGGCACGGGCCTCCGCTTGCTTTTCCATGATGAACATTCTCTTGCGGAGGTAGCGTATCTCTTCCATGGCATCAGCATAGTGATTTCCCAAGTTCATAAGTACCCTTTGAGACCTGTCAATACCATGAGGACTGGACTGAGCTCCTTCTTGTGGTCCCATAATTTCCTTTGTTACTTTGTTGCAGCGCGGTGTAGTGCAAAGCTAGTACCTTCAAGCTGCTCACGATGGGAGAAACACAATCTGGTGAGTGCTTCCCAACCACATCATCAACAGCTTGCTCCCTGGTGGATCTCCATGTGGTTGCAAAATGTTGAGTGATCACAACATCCTTAGCAATAATAGTAACTTGAGCCCTCCATTCTTCACATCCATAGCCAAGAATCCTCTTCACATAGTACTCCGGGTGCATATTGCATACGTCAAGGATCTCTTTCAATTGTTTAGCTACAAATCCTCCATCGGTCCCATCAAAGTGGAATTCTTGAACAAAATGGAAAACTGGGCATTTATCCTCTTTTCTAGCTTCACTAGGCGTGGATGCACTCTTCTGGGCTGTAGTTACATCTTTTGGGGCTGCGTTTTCATCCTCTTGTTGCTCCTCTTCATAGGGTTCATCACTTCCATGTGCTTTGTCTTCATCTTCCCCATGTGACTCATCTTCATCATCACCATAAAACTCCACAACTTCAGGATCTTCCTCTGTTGTGTTGGTGTGCTCATGCTCAACTTCTTTTGCGGGAGAGCTCACTTCCTCCTCTTCTTCGGCTGGTTCTCTCGGTGGCTCCTTGTGGGGCCTAAACTTGCTTTCAAGAGGTGGTAGACGAGCTTTCTTGCGGGCTGTCATTTTTGTGTGATCCATCTATAGAGAAAACATGCGAATATTAGAGGAAAGTGTAAATGCAAGTTCTAAAATTGCAGCAGTCATAAAACAAGGTAAGAGGATGTGCAATACCCCAAAAAGATGGAAAAGGGGTAAAAATTGCAGCAGCTGTAAAACACAAGTTTTTCCACACTATATAGGTGGTGGAAGGCAAAATAGTGTGAAACAGATAAATGTTTGAGAGAGGAGAAGACCTAAGGGGTTTGTGGTGTCCATTCTACCTAGGCTTGCATCCTACAGTCAAACATGGCTCTGATACCAATTTGTGACACCCGGTTCTGAAAAACGAACCAAGTGTAGTGTATGTATGCCAAGAATGTTCATCACACATACACGACAACTTCACAAATGATAATAAGAAATAACCATGTCAGAAATAGTAAATAAGTACCTTATTACAATAACTCAATGGTTCTCGAATTATGAATCTCTAATTATTGCAGTGGAAAAATAAACTAAGCAGTGCGACTCCATTCCACAGGCCATTGACGATAGCACGCAACCTAGTACTCCACGTGACCTTGTGGTACTCCCAAACATCACCTGCAGCTATTTTAGTGGGGGAATAGCAAGGGTGAGTACATGTCATACTAGACAAGTGTGGGATAGTATGACATGTAGCTAAAAACAAGGATGATAATAAATAGATAATTGCATAAAAGTACATTTCGTAAACATGTAAAAGCATCCTACAATGTCTATGTGAGTTGAAATCCCATCATAACCCAAGTAATTGTCGTTCCACATAATGACATCCTCATTTACCATCATAATACAATTATAAGCAGCCAAAAATTAATATCATCACCATATGACAATTCCATAACTCCATAACCAACCATGCTCATATAACATAACCCAATTCATAACCATATCTAAACCATGTAAAATCCCAAGTTACCTCTAATCATGTAGGTCATACAGGTGCTCTTAACCAGGAGAACGGCTATCGTGATAGTTTTTAACACTCTGAAGAGGTTTTACCACTTTACCCACATGTTCGTGATTTTCACCTTTCGGTGACTAAGGAACCTCCATTATGCCTTATCACTTATCACACTTCCTTGGGTGTGTGGCCAAGAGATCACATAATTTCCTTTCAAAAGGGACTACTAGTATGTACGGACCCACCAACGTATCATCGACAGGCTTGAATCCTCATTCTCAAACCCACGGGCCCCCTCGTGTGCCATGCAGATCCCAGGGTAGCCCTCCTCGACTTCCATTCCACGCACCATCCAATGGTCCATAAAATACCAGCAGCACATCTAATTATTAAGCTACACCGCACCAATACTTGGCCTTGTGGTGGCACTGTTGTCCTGTCATATTCCCGCATGAACTGGTCCTTAGATCTATGGCAAGCGAAACCACCATATCATCCAACCCAGTCCACAACCCATGCTTGCTTAGATCACCACAGTTCCATGTTACTTAAGTCATCATTATCATGAATTCACATAGTCCACGTGTATATGAATCCCAATTAAGAAAAGCGAAGCAAAACTAGAAAATACCCTTCTTGACTCTGTACAATATATTACAAGCGACAAGGGTGGTCATACAAGTACAGTAAACACCTATCATGGGATTGCCATCAATTTGACTTAAGCATGCTATTTTACAAACAAAACATTTTAAAACAGGATCAAAATGGTCAAGGACACTTGTCTTGCTCCTGCGGCTGGTTTGGATCAGAAGCATCGAAGTTTTGGTGCTGAAGGTCCTCATAAACACCTCTAGAGAGTTACCTTCTTTCCAGCGCAGCAAACTTGCGAAACAAACATTACAATCAATAAATGCTCATATAGTACTCAATATGCCATGATATGCATGAATAGTGCAATTATGTGGTAATACATGTTATTAGGTTGCTATTAATGCTTACTAACTAGTTACAATTGAGTTTTACATGTTTGAGCAAGTTTTGAGTCATTCCGTAGAAAACTGCAATTGTTTTAGAAATTTCAGAATTCAGAGGTCGGACTAGTTCGCACAGTGGGCTAGACATGTCAGCACTGGACCAGAAAGTACAACGGAATAGTCTGCATTGGACTGGATAAGTCCGCTATGCTCAGGGTTTTGCAAACCTCCCATCTAAAGCATGATTTCAATCAAGATTGGAGTCAAATTTGACGTGGAAAGTTGGATCTAGAGTAGTTACTAGGAATCTATTGGTTCAATGATCGAGGATTAGGTGTAACGCGAGATCTCGACGTCTAGATCCGAAGAAGACAAAGAATTGGCGAAGAACAATGTTAACGCAGAAGAATTGGTGAAGAAGATTGCAGCAGCGATGACGATCTTACTTGATTCCTTTCTCTCCTTCTTCTTCCTTCTCTTCCCTTCCATCTTCTCCTTTCGAGAGCAGCTGCTATGAAGAGAGCAAGCGCTATGGGCAAAGGGGTAAAGGGTGGGTGGTGGGGGGTTTATATAGGAGGAGAGGTGGTAGGGTTGGGGTAGAATACAAGTAGGATGCGGTGGGACAAGTAGGGGCCTTGGTGGGGTCCCACTTGGGCTCCTCTGGAGTGAGGCACGACGTTCTTGGGCCCAATTAATGCAATTACCCAATAACTTGTCATGGATAAAAAAATAGAATCCGAGTTGAAACCCTAAAAACCGGACTAGTCCAAAGGATGTCGGACAAGTCCGTTAAAAGTACAAAGAGCTGATCGGACAAGGCCAGTCTCTTATCGGACAAGTCCGTCGAAGGAACAGAGAGTTGAACAAACAAGTCCGGTGCTATGCCAGACAAGTCCGAGGGTTGTATAGTTTCAAAAACCGCATTAAGTTTTGGGATTTACCGGACAACTCCGAAGAGTTCCAGTAGCGATTTTCGGAATAGTCCATATATGGTAACAAACAAGTTCGGAAGAGAACAGAAATAGAACCGGATTAATCATTAACTAACAAACAGGTCTGGGGGATAGCAGTAGCAAAACCGGACTAGTCCAGGGTCCAATCCGGACAAGTTCGTACCAAAGATTGATTTTAACTGCTGGTTTGCCTCTAATTCATTTTAATCTTGTCCCTTTTTGAGTTGCATTATGTTAGACATGTATAAGAATGAATGGAATGAATGATGGGTGAAAATGAGGGTGTTACAGTACTCCTACCACATACATGGAATCCACAATCAAACAAGAAATGCTTCATCCCAATATATGAATAAAAAAAGACTAAAGGTAACATCATTATTAAGAACAAAGTCATAAATACAAAGAGCAATATATGAGCCATACCTTTCCCAATTTAGAATTGGGAAGAGACAGACTCCTTCTACTCCTTCCTAACTTGGACTATGGACTAGAGGCTCTCCTCTCTAAACCCTAAACTCCTCTAAACCTATGGAGAATAGTTGATACAATATAATGAATACTCAAGTGGTGTGCGTGTGAAGTGAGGGTTAGGGGTCCTATTTATAGCTGGAGAAGAGTCGGTTCCCACCACCAAAAGCGCACAAATCAGTATTCATCATGATCAGGGCACCACAGGGAGTCGCCACGTAGAAGTTGACCGTGTTTGGCAACAGGAACTAGTCGGCCGAACAGGTGGTTCGGGTGACCTAGTCATTGCACTGTTGGGGTTGTGCTTTATCCAGGTCACTTACATGTGGGTCCCATTGATTGATAAGGGTGATACACCGTTGGATGGCCTCAGATACTTCTGTCTGTGTGCCATTTGATCCATGTGATGTCACATGTTAACGCTTGATTGGCTAGGATGATATTTTATAGGATTGTTCCCCCTCTTTTACCTCATTTCCTGCATAAAATGTTTGCATGCACTATTCTTCCAAAGACAAGTGGAAATAGGTTAAATAGAAAGGTGATGTGTGCAAGAAATGGTATTTTCTTCACATAATTAAGTTATATTTACTGGTGAAATTTGCATATAACAGTCGTCAACACTTGGTTGGCTTGGAGGTTTGTGAAGCCTCTTTTCTATCATTTCTATTCTTGGACCTCTTCTCTAGTTGAGAGTCACCTACCATAATGCCTTGAGGAGAGAGGAAACTTGAGGAAATTTGATCAAAAACGGAGGGAATCAAGCAAGGGCTTGATCCTTCGGCTTGGGAAGTGATTTCCTCCGACAATCCTTCAAGATTCGCATAAAGGGTCAAGGAATCGCCTTAGGGGTTCAGTGAGGAAGTTTAGATATTGATATTATGAGAGGGGAGGAAGGAGAGTGGGGAACCATCAGGCCCTGTTAAAGTCTTCAGATTTCCCACGTTGAACATGTCCGAACATGACAGACATATCCAACGCTTAACTTTAAGCCCTAAGACCCGGACATCTGACATGTCCGAACTCTTGGATTGGACTTGTCCGACTCCCCCTAAGTAGATTTCAATGTGAATTCTAGGGAGAAACTATATATATGTACAAATATATATGAGATATTGTGGACAAGTTTTCACAAAATCTTTGCCTCATAAGGTCAACCTACAATCAACAATCACACAATGACTATATGTGACCTCTAGTAGGCTAGGAGAGGTCAAAACATAGATTTAAAAGCAAAATATTGAGTTTCTTTAAACAATTTCATTTTGAAAGCTTTTTTCGTTATAGATATGCACTACTTCAAGTCACAATTCAAGGATCTAGGATATTGAGCTTATTTCTAAGTTCACAAAAATGCTTTTCATCTAGTGGTTTGCTAAATATATCGATAAGATGTTTTTTCGTTCTAAAATGGAAAATGACTATGTCCCCATTGATTGAATGCTCCCTTAAGAAGTGATGCTATATATATATATATATATATATATATATATATATATATATATATATATATATATATATATATATATATATATATATATATATATATATATATATATATATATATATATATATAGGTCCTAGAGTATTCAACATGATTATGGGCAATCTTTATGGCACTCTCATTGTGGCATAAGAGCGGAATATGGTTCATGTTGTAGCATAATCCCTTAGAGTTTGTCGCATCTAAAGAAGTTGTGCACAACAACTTCTAGCTGCGACATACTCCGCTTCAGCTGTAGATAAGGCAATCAAATTTTTTTTCTTGGATACCATGACCCTTGGGACCTATCCAAGAATTAGCAAGTCCCCAAGGTACTTTTTCTATCTAACTTACACCCTGCGTAATCCGTATCGAAATATCCGATGAAATTAAACTTAGACCCTTTTGGATACCATACTTCAATGTTTGGTGTCTGAAGTAAATAGCACAAGATTCTATTAATGATGACCAAATGACACTCATTAGGTGCGGCTTCAAATCTTGCACACAAACATACACTAAGAATGATATCAGGCCTAGATGCACAAAGGTAAAGCAATGAGCATATCATAGAACAATGTACCTTTTGATCCACGCTTGGTCCATCTTCGTTGAGGTCGAGGTGTCCATTTGTCCTATTGGTGTCTTGATGGGTTTGACCTTGTCCATGTCAAACTTCTTGATTATGTCTTGCGTGTACTTAGTTTGACTTATGAACGTGTTGTTGAGTTGCTTGACTTGGAAACCTAGGAAAAACATCAACTTCCCGATCTTGGACATCTTAAACCTTTCCATCATAATCTTGCTAAACTGATCACAAAAGGATTTGTTAGTTGAACCAGATATAATGTTATCAACATATATTTGGCACACAACGAGATCATCATCAAATTTCTTGGTCAAAAGAGTGTAATCCACTTTTTCTATCCTAAAACTATTTTGTTACTGCCAATGAGTAGATCATATTTGTTACTGCCAATGCTTATATAAGCAATTGGATCAAAGAGGTCCATCTGAAGCATTTCAAGGGGTCTTGTTGCTGCCATCACATTCTCGATAGGATGTGATGCTCCAATTTGCTTCCCAGCTTGACATGCGCTACAATCTTATCTTTCTCAAACACAACATTCTTTTGTCCACGAATGTGATCCCTCTTTAGAAGTTTTTGCAAGTTCCTCATACCAACATCGACTAGCCTTCTATGCCAAAACCATCGCTTGTTGGTCTTTGCCATCAAGCATGCATCAAATTAGTCTTTATCCATGGTTAATTCCATTTGATAAAGCTTTCCCTTTAAAACACCCTTAAAGGCAATTGAGTCATCACTTCTTCTAACGATGGACACACCATCGTTAGTGAATAAACAATTTAACCCTTCTTACATAGTATTGATATGGACAAGAGGTTATAATCAAGTGAATTGACATGCAAAACATGAGAAAGAAGTTGTGTTCACGTTGAGCCTAGCTGGGTGAGCGCCGTAGCCAGACACGCCACATCGTCACCCACAAAGGCGACTGTACCCACGCCTGCGCCCGCATGGCGTGTAAGGCGAGACGGAGCGAGGGCAGCACACACGTAGTGGGGAGGAGCAAGACGGTGAAAAAGGCACCCACGCTTGGGCGGCACACGAGGCTAGACGGAGCGGTGGCGGCATGCCCGTAGCGGGGAAGTGTGATGCAGCATAAAGGGAGATCGATGATCGACACAACACGGTGCAGAGGGGGGCGGGTGCATGGAAGCACACGAGGACAGGGCACAGCGGCTTCACGCGAGGATGAGGCGATGAGGTGGCGGGCGCAACGCAGTGAGGTGACGGACGCGTGCAGCGGGAGGCGGGCTGCAGGCGCGTGAAGCAAAGAGGAGGGCTGTGGGGAGGTGCTCGTCGAGTAGGAGGAAGGGCATTCTTGGTGGGGAGGCTGGGTGTAGCCTGGTGCGATGAGGCGTGTGACGAAGAGGCGAGCAGGCGCAACACACACTAGCGAGGAAGTCGAGTGTAGCCCGGTGCATTGAGGCAGGGGTCAAGTGGCCAGGAGGCGGTGGTGGCGACACCGGAGAAGGGAGGAGTGAGATGGCATCGGAAGGCAAGACGGGGACAGGAGGAGCAATGCGAGGAGAAGAGGAGCGAGAAAGAAGAAAGTGTGATGGGAGCGTCTGTGCGCCTCTATTTTCAGGACTCGAAGACACCGAAGCAAAAACGAGGTTCAAGGATAGAGAACCAGTTGGAGATGAAAAATTGACTTGAGGGAATTTATTTTGAGGATAGGTTGCCTTTTGGCTATTCTGCTGGAGACAGTCTTAGGCACGTCACGCCTCATCAGTTCACGCCAATTCAGAGTTGCAACAACATTCTTAACCTCATTCGTCTTTCATTCTAGCCGTGTCCTTTATAACGGAAAAAAATATTTCTGGTTGTGTACGCAGCTCCAGAAACTACATAAAATATGACACCACAATATTTGTCAAAATAAAATGCACTCAAAACTGAAGATAAATCATCTATGAGATGATAAAGCACAACAAGCTTAGCATTGTCATCGTCAATGTATAGATCTGTAGGTTGACGGTCTTGTCTTGGCTTTAGTGATAGTGACCCTTGAGGTCTCAATGGCATGAGTCCTCACGTGGAGGATCTGCCGCCTGTAGGATCGAAGAGCACGTGAAAAGCTACCAGAGGGGGGGTGAATGGTAGATTTAAAAATCTTACGCAGCGGAAACAATAAAACCCTAATCTCTTCAGTAGAAAAACGATCTGTTAAAGAAATCGTGTATGAGACTAATCTAAACGTTTTTCACCGTTAAAAAATGATATATATCAGAGAGAATTAAGTCACGAAGACAACACAAAAAGAATTACTCAAATCCGTCGAGAACAACTCAAGTTATGATCAAAAGATCAAACAGTGGTCAATCTGACCTACCCGAGAAAAACAGTTTCTGGAGTGCTGCAAAGAAACTCGTGTAGATCAAAAACCACAAATCCAATGACCGTGAAATTTTGACAGATGATAGACAATCAAGTTGTGAAGACAACCCAAAAAGAATCACGTCAATTGGATCAGAAAAACTTGAGTTATGATAAAACCACCGACAAAAGGTAGTGCTGTCCAGAAACTCGACGAGTAAAACTTGTCTGGAACAAGTCGGACGAACAAGGCACAAAAGTTACTTCAAACTATGAATTTTTTTCAATAGAACACAAGAGGAACAGCCCCAAAGTCGTGCCGTCGAGCTTTGGCCTTCCCTTGCTTATATAACCAGCCCTTAGGCCAACCCAATAAAACTAGGACTCCAATCCTACTCAGATCACGAATCCTAACTTTCCATAACTGCTCAAGATTCTTCTATACGCAGATAGAAGCAATCTTAAGACTTCCAAACATCTTAGGAACGTATCCCACATTCCTAAACAACTCAAATTCGTGACACACACGAAATCCTAACATAACCAACTCGATATTTCCATACCGAGCCATAACCGACTCAGCTAGCAGCCTAAGTCTTCAACCGATACGATCTGATCCTTCCGATCAGATCTTCCTTCCATAATCCGTCTCTAGAAGCATATTGCCACGTCATGCACCTCATGCATACGTGCGAACACCTTCCTTCGACCTTCATATGCACTGCCCTTGATTCAATCATCCTGCGCGACCTCCTGACCCGCTCAACCACAGTTCCTCCCGAACTTGGTTGTTGGAACCTCATCTCCTCCTGAGACTAGTCCAATGGATCCCGTCACCAGCCATGACTTGAACTCAAGCAACACCTGCACATGAACAAACAAACAATCCATACGAGCCCAAGTCCTCGACTTGACTCAAGTTAGTTCCGAACACAACACCTTACGTGAGAACCTCACATAAGCATGTTGCAAAAACACAGTAGAAACGATATCATCCATATCATCCAAAACGCACCAAAAACTTAGCAAATGAATACTAAGCAATCTTTCCAACAATGTAAAGCAAGTACGAAACATTGGAAATGAAAAGCAGAAGCACTGCGGTCAAGTTCCGGACCTTGCCAGAGCAACTCGGAGCTTGAGCCGGAGCTAACAAGAGCTAGTAGAACCTAGCGCCGGAGCTTACCAAAACTAGTAGATCCTGGATCCGGAGCTTATCAAAACTAGTCGGAACTAGTCAACCCAAAACCGGAGCTAGACAAAGTACGTCGGAGCTTAGCAAAAGCATGTCGGAGCTATCAACTATATGCCGGAGCTATGAAAGACACACAGGAGCTAAAGATAAAGCTCACCGGAGCTAACCAAAGCTAGTCGGACCTTACCAAGAAGCCAGACCTAGCATCTAACGTAGCCGGAGCTACCCAAAACAAGCCGGACCTACCGTCGGACCTTGCTGTAGCTCGGAGCTAGAGTCGGACCTTGATAAAAAAGTATTTTGGTGATATTAAAAACTTTTATCATCAAAGCCAAGTGTATTCACTACAAGCCAATGTATTCAGCACACATAGGTCTTACAATCTCCCCCTTGATGAATGCATTGGCAACACCATTTAAAATTCCGAACATTGGCTTATTCAAATAAAAGTTTTGAAAACAATTTCTCCCCTTTTTGTTTAAATAAAAAATAAAATGAGAAGGAAAAAAATATCCCATATTATCTCTCCCCCTTTATTAACTTTCCTTATGCACATATTCTCTTCATGCTTATCTCTTCCTTTTTGAATGTGTGATTAATCTCTCCCCCTTTGACAATGTATTCAGCAAGGTAAAAGAGAAATTTTAATTGTTATGAGATATAAACAAATTATCTCTCCTTCTTTAGTTGTTATGAGCATATTATAACATATACATATAAACAAAGCTCACCCAAGTCATACTATCAAGTAACTTACACTATCACATCAATGAGATACATAATGTAGTGTAAGCCATGCTAGAAAGCAAGTGTGATTTTCAATTTTAGCAGATCATGATCTCACAAACTCAACTATTTCAAAACCTGAAAGCATGACATTTGTTGCTGCATTTTATTATTTTTCAAAGCATAAATTTAGATAATATGATATTTGCAAGAGATTATATGCTCATCTGCCTTATTCTAACCAACCAAGCCAAGCCTATGTCATTTGACAATTAGAAGCTTAAGGACATGGTTTTAGTCATACACAACTTCTTCCAAGTTCATATCTAAGTGCAATGACAAGCCATCTCGAAAGAAGAAGTATGATGCATGCATATTCTCTTGATCTTTTCTCAATTTATATTTGTTCATAAAAACTCAACATGTGAGTTGATTACTTGATAAATTCTTAATGATTAAAAGCATTTGTGAGCATGCAACAGGTTCAAAACAACAAGAAAGTTCGACCATGACCAGATTTAGTGTAAGTAATTATTCCAATTACTAGACATGGCAAAAACTACAGAAAGTATAACACGAGTAATGTAGTAAGAACTTTCAGCATGTAAAAGAAATCACAAAGTCATATATGTATGAAACAATATGCTCATATTATTTTAATTTCAGATTCACACATAGACTTCCTAAGTTTCAAAAACTCCCCCTCAATTTAAGCCATGAGGATGAATAACCCCTATTTCACTACGGATGTAACAAAAACGAGTGAAATCCAAAGGTTTTGTAAAAATGTCAGCCAATTGTTGTTCGGTATCTACATGGTGAAGCACAATGTTTCCATTTTCAACATTATCACGGAGAAAGTGATACCTAATGTCAATGTGCTTAGTTCTAGAATGTTGCATGGGGTTTTTAGCAATGCAAATAGCACTAGTGTTATCACAGAACAGTGGAACACTATCTAGATCAACCCCATATTCCTTAAGTGTTTGAACAATCCAAAGAATTTGTGAACAAGCACTAGCAGCAGCTACATACTCAGATTCGGCTGTGGATTGTGCAACTGAACTTTGTTTTCTAGAAGACCAAGCAACAAGAGAATTACCAAGAAAATGACAAGCACTGGAAGTACTTTTCCTATCAATCCTACAACCCCCAAAATCAGCATCCGAAAAAGCTTTCAAAGAAACGATTGAGGAAGAAGGAAGGAAAATGCCAAATTCTTGAGTTCCATGTAAGTACCTGAGAATCCTTTTGACGGCTTGACGATGTGAAACACGTGGGGAAGCTTGAAACCGTGCACAAAGACATACGCTGAATTGTATGTCCGGTCTTGATGTCGTAAGGTACAAAAGTGATCCGATCATACTTCTATATTCTTTTTGATCCACGGATTCACCATCTTCATCAAGTTCAAGTGTTGTTGCTGTTCCCATTGGTGTCCGAAGAGGCTTGCTTTTGTCCATGTTGAAGCGCCTTAGGAGATCTTTGGTATACTTTGTTTGATGCACAAAGGTACCCTCCTTGGTTTGCTTGATTTGCAGCCCCAAAAAGTAAGTGAGTTCACCCATCATACTCATTTCAAATTCGGAACTCATCATTGCTGAAAACTTGGACACAAGATCATGAGAAGCACAACCAAAGATAATATCATCCACATACACTTGAACGAATAATGAGTCATTGTCATGTTTAAGCACAAAAAGAGTTTTATCAACCTTTCCCATTGTAAACCCCTTTTCAAGTAAGAATGTTTTTAACCTATCATACCATGCTCTAGGGGCTTGTTTGAGACCATATAAGGCTTTGGACAGTTTGTAAACATGATTAGGAAAATCTGGATTTTCAAAACCTGGTGGTTGTTTGACATAAACCTCCTCATCTATGTAGCCATTAAGAAAAGCACTTTTAACATCCATTTGATATAGCTTAAAACCTTTAGATGCTGCGAAAGCTAACAAAATTCTTATGGCTTCTAATCTAGCGACAGGAGCAAAAGTTTCATCAAAATCTAGACCTTCAACTTGAGTGAAACCTTGAGCAACCAACCTAGCCTTATTCCAAATCACAACCCCATCCTCACTTTGTTTATTTTTATATACCCATTTAGTTCCAATTAACGTGTGGCCTTGAGGTGGAGGTACAAGTTTCCAAACATTATTTCTTTCAAAATTTTCTAACTCTTCTTGCATGGCAATAATCCAAGATTCATTAGTGAGTGCGTGTGATATATCTTTGGGTTCAAAAGAAGCAACAAAAGCAGAATGAGCATGAGAGTTTGGATCGCAAAACCTGGACCGTGTGACTCATTCATGCAAGCTTCCAATCATCTGTTGTGGGGGATGATCTTTGTAAAAACGTAGGGGAACAGATGTCTCACAAGCTTCTTTTTCATTAGGTTCATTGTAGATTGATGAGCTTGTGATTTGTGGACGATCAGGACCAGCAGAGGTGACAGCCGGAGCTTGTTCAATGTCCGGAGCTGGACACGTGTCAACTTCGGAACTACCAGGCAGTATCACCGGCTCTTCTTCATCTTCGAAAATACCCTCCCCCTGAGAATATGAATCTGGTCCTGCAACACCGGAGCTAGTACCTGGGCTAGCTTCATCAAAAGACACTTCACAAGTCTCCACAATTTTGTTAGTGTCAAGTAAAAGCACACGGTAGCCTCTAGTATGAGATGGATAACCAAGAAACATGCCATCATTGGATCTAGGTTCAAATTTGTCAAGATTACCATGTTTCTTAACAAAGCATTTGCAACCAAAGACCCGAAAGTGTGTAACACTAGGCCTATGTCCAAACCGGACCTCATATGGTGTTTTACCTAGCTTAGCACGCAAGAAAACACGATTTGAGACATAACAAGCGGTTGCTAACGCATCAGCCCAAAATTTCCTAGGGGTTTGATATTCATCAAGCATAGTCCTAGCCATCTCAACTAGGGTTCTGTTCTTTCTTTCTACAACACCGTTTTGTTGAGGTACATATGGTGAAGAAAATTGATGATCTATTCTATTTTCAGCACAAAAGTGATCAAAGAATTGATTTTTAAATTCAGTTCCATTATCACTTCTAATTGCTTTTAATGATCCTGGTGATCAATTGATAATCTAAGAAATAAAGTTCTAAAGTGACTAAAGACTTCATTCTTAGACGCCATAAAATACACCCAAGAATATCTAGAATAATCATCAACAATAACAAGAGCATACCATTTACCTCCGAAGGATTGAACACGTGAAGGTCCTACGGTGTCAAGATGCAAAAGTTGACATGGTTCAGTTGTCATGATCATTGTGAGTGGAGTATGTGAACCTGCAACCATCTTAGCATGTCTACAAGAAGAGCACACAATTTCTTTGTCCCCTTTAAGCTTAGGCAGCCCACGTATGCGATCAAGAGCACTAACACGCGTTAGGTGATCAAAGCCTACGTGACCAAGTCTACGATGCCAAAAATATAAGTCCTTTGAATCATTAGCAACTAGACACCTATGCTTAGAAGAAGACATATCAAAATCAGCTTTAAAAACTCTTCCAAACCGGGACATGTTAAAAATAAGCTCACTATTTGAATCTACAACTTTGCAGCAGTTTTTATTGAAAGTAATTTCTAGATTTTCATCTAGCAATTGTGAAACAGAAAGCAAGTTATATTTCAAATTTTTGAGAAGTGCCACATCCTTCAAAGTGTAGTGATCATTTACTCTAACCGAACCCTTAGCAATTATAGGAGTTGATGAATTATCGGCAAAAGTAACATTCTCTACACGTGATACAAAGGTGAGGGAGGAGAACCAATCTTTGTTACCGGTCATGTGGCGTGAGCAACCTGAATCCACAATCCAAATATTCTCCTTCCTCAAGCGTGTAACCTACATAGAAGCACAATACGCCGATGACTCAATACTGGGTTAGTCAAAAGGCATTTAGGAATCCAGTACTGAGTCACGCGACGTGCACCAGGAAAAACACGCGAATGCTGAGATAAAACAGCAGGTTTATGAGTCAAAGATTGAGGTTTTCTATTCTTAACAGTTGATTTAGAAGTTGTTACTTGTTTAGAGTGAAAACCGGTAGCTCCAGAGGTAAAAGCAGAAGGTCCGGAGGCAAAAACTGAAGCTCCAGATGGAACAATAGAAGATCCGGTAGCTCTCGGAGCTATCGGAACTATCGAAGCTGCTTTTGCGGATTTCTTACCAGAAGGTCTGGAAGCTACCTTCTCAAATTTCTGACTCACTAAAGCAGGTTGTGTTTTTCTAATTGCATGAAAGTTATAAGATCTAGCAATTTTTCTTTCCTTTTTCTGTTGTTTAGCTAGTCTATAACAAAAATCTATGACATGACCATCTCTACCACAGAAGGTACAATGAAATTTAACTTTGTGTTCATGTCTAGATGAGCAAGCAATATTTTTATTTGAAACCGAATGAGGCAACACTCCTGCAGATTTGAAAACCACTTCTTTTTGTTTAGGAACTGTTTGAATCAAACCACTTCCTAATGACCTTACAATTTTAGGTGGATGTGCCTTAGCATGAACATGAGAATCAAAACCTAAACCAGTTTTATCTTTGCTAGACTTGGAAGAATTCAGCAGCAAGTTTAGATTCTTATCCCCATTACAAAACCGACCTAGTGTCCTATTCATGTCATCAAGTTTCTTGGACAAGTCTAGGCAGTTTTCACATGAAGTTTTTCCTTTTAGTTTGCAATTGGAACAAAATTTAACTTCATGAGAACATAAAGCATTGTTCAACATAGAAATTTCATTCATAGCATCTTGCAGTTTCTTATCAAGATTTTCACATGCAGAACAATGCAAGTCAATTGTAGAACAGCTAGCATCTTTCAAGTTTTTATCATTAAGTGCAGCAAGCTCTTTGTTCTTTTTAATTTCTTCATCAAGTTTATCTAGAGTGGAGGAGTGTGCACTTTTTAATGTGGACAATTGTTCATAGATTAAGTCACATGAGGGACATGCATCATCACTAGGAATCAAAGTTTTTAAACGGTTAATTTCAGATTCTAGTGATTCAATTTTAGCAGCACTATCCCTAAGCTTTTTGTCCTTTTTCTTGACAATAATAGTTGCACGAGAAATAGCATCACACATTTCATTGCAGGTAGAACATACCTCATCATCGTCATTGTTGTGTTCTGCTTCCTCCTGACTTGATCTTGATCTTGCTTTGCCCGTCATGAAGCATAAGTTGGCCAGATCATCATTATCTTCATCACTTTCAAAGTCTACATCACTTGAACTGAGCTCTTGAAGTGCGGTGATGAAGCTGTTGATCATCTTGCGTCCTATGGTACCTTTCTTCTTCTTGTTGGAATTTCCAGAGGAGGTCCGGATCTTGCTTTGTTTTTCTTCCCGGGTGGTCGGACCTGAAAGGTTAGGGCATTCTGTACGAAAGTGTCCTGTTTTACCACATTCAAAACAGCGTTGAGGTCCGGAGCTTCCTCTCCTTCTAGTTCTCACATTTTGCAATGCTTTTGAGAATCTAGTAGAGATGAGTGCCAACTCCTCTTCTGGAATTTCTTCGATCTGCTCCAGGGTTAGTGAGGACAACAAAGCAAGAGTATTGTAGGATGATGATTGGCCGGAGCTAGACATATCACGTTGTGAGACAAATGCAATAGACTTGTTTGGGTTCTTACGTGCTAGGATGTCAATTTCATGAGTTTTTAGTTTAGAATAAAGTACATCTAATGTAAGAGAACTCATGACAGTTGATTCACGAATAGATGTTACTTTCATCTCCCAAATTGTCATGTCTAATGCACTAAGAAGTTGTCTAGCATTCTCAGCATCAGAAAAATTTACATTGACACTACGTAAGTTGCTGAGAATTTTATTGAAACGAGCAAAGAGGTCATCGATCGACTCACCTGGTTGCATCTCAAAACGCATATATTCTTTCTTGAACATATCTTGTTTTACCTCCTTGATTGTGTTGGAGCCTTCATGATAATCACAGAGAGCTCTCCAAACGTCGTATGCTGACCGGAGGTGCGCGACACGATCAAAGTCGCTTTGAGTGAGTCCTTGGATGATCAAGTTTCGGGCTTTGTTGTTGTTGTCGACGTCCCGGAGGTTCATGGCCGTGACTTGATCATTGGGTGGCACTTCATAAGGCTTATACACCTTCTCCCATATTGCAAAGCCTTGTGCCTGGATAAAAGCCTCCATGCGTGCCTTTCAAACCTGAAAATCAATACCAACAAACACACAAGGTTTGACGGAGTACTTCTCCATGATGATTAGTTAAAAACACGTGCAAATCACAAAGATTAGAGCACCGTGGCTCTGATACCAATTGTAGGATCGAAGAGCACGTGAAAAGCTACCAGAGGGGGGGTGAATGGTAGATTTAAAAATCTTACGCAGCGGAAACAATAAAACCCTAATCCCTTCAGTAGAAAAACGATCTGTTAAAGAAATCGTGTATGAGACTAATATAAACGTTTTTCACCGTTAAAAAATGATATATATCAGAGAGAATTAAGTCACGAAGACAACACAAAAAGAATTACTCAAATCCGTCGAGAACAACTCAAGTTATGATCAAAAGATCAAACAGTGGTCAATCTGACCTACCCGAGAAAAACAGTTTCTGGAGTGCTGCAAAGAAACTCGTGTAGATCAAAAACCACAAATCCAATGACCGTGAAATTTTGACAGATGATAGACAATCAAGTTGTGAAGACAACCCAAAAATAATCACGTCAATTGGATCAGAAAAACTTGAGTTATGATAAAACCACCGACAAAAGGTAGTGCTGTCCAGAAACTCGACGAGTAAAACTTGTCTGGAACAAGTCGGACGAACAAGGCACAAAAGTTACTTCAAACTATGAATTTTTTTCAATAGAACACAAGAGGAACAGCCCCAAAGTCGTGCCGTCGAGCTTTGGCGTTCCCTTGCTTATATAACCAGCCCTTAGGCCAACCCAATAAAACTAGGACTCCAATCCTACTCAGATCACGAATCCTAACTTTCCATAACTGCTCAAGATTCTTCTATACGCAGATAGAAGCAATCTTAAGACTTCCAAACATCTTAGGAACGTATCTCACATTCCTAAACAACTCAAATTCGTGACACACACGAAATCCTAACATAACCAACTCGATATTTCCATACCGAGCCATAACCGACTCAGCTAGCAGCCTAAGTCTTCAACCGATACGATCTGATCCTTCCGATCAGATCTTCCTTCCATAATCCGTCTCTAGAAGCATATTGCCACGTCATGCACCTCATGCATACGTGCGAACACCTTCCTTCGACCTTCATATGCACTGCCCTTGATTCAATCATCCTGCGCGACCTCCTGACCCGCTCAACCACAGTTCCTCCCGAACTTGATTGTTGGAACCTCATCTCCTCCTGAGACTAGTCCAATGGATCCCGTCACCAGCCATGACTTGAACTCAAGCAACACCTGCACATGAACAAACAAACAATCCATACGAGCCCAAGTCCTCGACTTGACTCAAGTTAGTTCCGAACACAACACCTTACGTGAGAACCTCACATAAGCATGTTGCAAAAACACAGTAGAAACGATATCATCCATATCATCCAAAACGCACCAAAAACTTAGCAAATGAATACTAAGCAATCTTTCCAAAAATGTAAAGCAAGTACGAAACATTGGAAATGAAAAGCAGAAGCACTGTGGTCAAGTTCCGGACCATGCCAGAGCAACCCAGAGCTTGAGCCAGAGCTAACAAGAGCTAGTAGAACCTAGCGCCGGAGCTTACCAAAACTAGTAGATCCTGGATCCGGAGCTTATCAAAACTAGTCGGAACTAGTCAACCCAAAACCGGAGCTAGACAAAGTACGTCGGAGCTTAGCAAAAGCATGTCGGAGCTATCAACTATATGCCGGAGCTATCAAAGACACGCCGGAGCTAAAGATAAAGCTCACCGGAGCTAACCAAAGCTAGTCGGACCTTACCAAGAAGCCGGACCTAGCATCTAACGTAGCCGGAGCTACCCAAAACAAGCCGGACCTACCGTCGGACCTTGCTGTAGCTCGAAGCTAGAGTCGGACCTTGATAAAAAAGTGTTTTGGTGATATTAAAAACTTTTATCATCAAAGCCAAGTGTATTCACTACAAGCCAATGTATTCAGCACACATAGGTCTTACACCGCCGATGATTCAGCCTCTATCCCTCAGAACACAAGAACCTCCAGTACAAATATGGAAGGGGAGGAGGATGACAAAGAGAGGTAACACTACAGGAAACTAACAACCTTACGATGGCCAAAGTAATTTACATGGGCGTGTGTTGACGGCTGTTATATACCAATTTCACCCATCAATATAACTCAATTATGTAAAGGAATTGTCATTTCTTGCACACATCACCTTTCTATTTAACCTATTTCCACTTGTCCTTGGAGAAATAGTGCATGCAAGGAATTATTGCAGGCAATGAGGTAAAAGAGGGAGGGCAATCCTATAAAATATCATCCCAACCAATCAAGCGACAACATGTGGCACCACATGGATCAAATGGCCCACAAAAAACAGTATATGAGTCTATCCAATGATCTATGACCCATATCATTCAATGGAACCCACTAGGAAGTGACCCCGAGAAATCATACTGGAATTGGTCCAAGTTTCTCTTCAGCTGACTAGGGGGTTCGACCGACCCCTTCCTGGTGCCAAACTCGGTTAGCTTCCGCGTGTCCACTCCCTGTGGTGCCCTGATCACGATGAAGGCTGATTCGCGTGATCTTGGTGGCGGGAACCGACCCTTCTCCACCTATAAATAGGACCCCCTACCCTCACTTCACACACACACCACTTGAGTATTCATCCATTGTATACACTATTCTCCATAGGTTTAGAGGAGTATAGGCTGTAGAGAGTAGAGCTTCTAGTCCATAGTCCAAGTATGAGAGGAATAGAAGGAGTCTCTTCCTAATTCCTAGTCGGGAAAGGTATGGATCTCATATTCCTATTTGTATTTGTGACTTTGCTCTTAATAAATATGCTATCCTTAATCTTCTAATGTTCATATACTTGGATGAAGCGTTTCTTGTTTGATTGTGGATACCATATATGTGGTAGGAGTGGTATTTATGA
The DNA here is from genome assembly GCA_036927565.1 of Tuctoria greenei. Taxonomy (NCBI): domain Eukaryota; kingdom Viridiplantae; phylum Streptophyta; class Magnoliopsida; order Poales; family Poaceae; genus Tuctoria; species Tuctoria greenei. The sequence continues at coordinate 90,305,670 of JAYESD010000006.1, read as the reverse complement.
TTATGCTATACCATTCTCATTATATCATCATAAACACTACAAACCCCCACTATAGTCTAATTAGCTATGACATGATTATGTTAATATAACTCACTTATGCTATGTATTAACACTGGTTCACCGATGATTTAGTTCATTGACTTAAGACGGCTTGTGCCTAGGCTCTTAAGGTAATTACTTAATATGCTAGCATGGTGATAGGATAGAGAAGTAGTGTTTAATGTCTCGTAGACCCACAGATTGAAGAGGTAGGCAATAGGTGGTGACAGCCCTATTTGTCCTTTGTAATCCTCCACATTCGGCTATGCCATAGGCTCTTGGTAGGAGTCATCCTAGTGTTGCTAGGGGTAAACCCGTGCCCGATGTGTTAATCCACTTAGCATGAGAATTCCTAATTAATATGATCATTAGTAACTAAAGTAGGCTATGTATATGTAAATTAGAAGCATAGTAGTAGTATCTACCTAACTCTTAGAGTAGTCCCTCTTTACCTCATTTACCCCTTTAGGATAGAATGCTCTTGTGTGTGTCACACTACCTCCAATTATCCTTTATCCATCCTTGCTAGAACCTAACCTAGACCAACCTTGCCTCTCCATTTGATGATTGCTTTGCTTCAACCTAGCCTTCCTCTGGGAGAATATAAATGACACCCTTTGGGAATACTCTAAAAGGGGAAATGCTACATAGATAGATTCCATGCGCTTGCGTATTTACATCTACGATTTAAGAACTATCAACAAACATTTCTGGCACCACTGCTAGAGATGATTTGTTAGTAGTGCATAGGAAATATCAAAAAGCATTTCTAGCGCCACTGTCGGGGAAGGCAGCCGAAGTATTGCATGATTGAATGAATATGATAGGACACTGGGTAGGTTTTTGTAGGATAACCTTTCTTTGTTTTTGCATTTTATGTGAAAACAGGGTAGTGTTTGTCTGGTTTCCGCTTGCCGGAAAACTTTGTTGAAGATCTCGAATCCCTTCTGAGAGGTCGACCTCGTGTCGTTACTCCTAAAGAGCTTCAAGCGGCAAAGCAAGCCAACACAATTGCACCAACAACCGAAACACTAATGGCCCAGAAGACCCTTCATGAGTTTTCGGCTCCCTCTACTAACAATGCGCCTGTTGGGCCCACTTTTAACACGAGAGACATGAACTTCAAAATCAAGACTGGTCTGATCACTATGGTGCAAGCCAACCCATTTTGTGGGAAGGCAAATGAGGATGTAAGTGCTCACCTACAACAAATCATTGAGATCTGCAACACTTTTAAGATCAAGTATGTATCTCCTGATGTTGTCCGCCTTAGGCTGTTTCTGTTCTCTCTTCTTTGGAGAGCGAAACAATGGTTCTATGCACTTTTAAGATCAAGGATGATTAGCTAATTATCCAAAACTTCTACAACGGTTTGATCCCTTCCTCCCGTGACCATGTTGATGTTGCTGCTGGAGGTGCCTTCTTCTCATTGACGGTGCCCAAAGCTAAAGATTTGATTGAGAAGATGGTGTCGAGCATGGGTTGGAGCAATGAGCGTCTCCATACCCGCCAGCGAGGCATGCACACCTTGAAGGAGGTAGACATGATCGCTACCAAATTGGACCTCCTTATGAAGAAGATTGATGGACAAGACAATGGTGAGTGGCAATGTCTATGCCCTAGACTCTCAAATCACTTGTGAAGTCTATGGCAACACGGGCCATTTGGGCAATGACTGCCCAGAAACCCATGAGGATGCCTTGTACATAGCCAACAATGGAAACAACAATGGCTATCGTCCAGGAGGTTAAGGGTGGGGCCAACCATGCCCATTCTTTCAAGGAGGGTACAACAACAATGGCAACAACAGAAGTCAACCCAACTTGAGAGAGCTTGCAATTAGCCAGCTGAAGATCTATGATGCTCTATCCAAGAAGTTGTCGAGTAATGAAAAGACCCTAGAGAGCATTAATGCCAAGATTGAAGGACTATCCCCAGCCTTCAAGAATCAATTGAGCTTCAACAAGATGTTGGAAACTCACTTGGCTCAACTTGCTGCAGTTGTTCCTCCAAAAGAAAAATTGAGTTCAGTGGCTACGAGAGGTCGCAAGACCACTCGTGACCTACCGCATCCCACACAAGAGAAGAGGAGAACTAAAAAAGAGAAGGAGGATGTCCCAATTGGCATAAGTGAACCACTTAGTGAGAGGATGGCCAGACAATTTAAAAACACCAACTTATTGCCATTCCGTCACAGGCAAAGGAAGCCAACAGTGGATGAGCAATTCAACTGCTTTATTGAGATTATCTAGAAAATCTACATCAATGTACCCTTGATTGATGCGATGCAAGTACCCACTTATGCTCACTATCTCAAGGACATATTGAATAACGAGCGGCCATTGCCCACCACTGAGATTGTCAAGCTTACGGAAGACTACAGTGCAGCCATCCTTAACAGGCTTTGGAAAAAGAAGAAGGACCCTGGATGTCCTCGATATCATCCTCAATCGGGGCTCACCACTTTGACAAGGCCTATTGTGACCTTGGAGCAAGTGTGAGTGTGATGCCTAAGCTGGTTTTTGACCAGCTGAACTTCACGGAACTTACTCCAACACCAATGAAGCTCTAACTAGGTGATTCTTCAGTCTGTTTTCCGACAAAAGTCGCTAAAGATGTCCCGGTGAAAATTCAGAATTGCTTCATACCCATGGATTTCGTGGTGCTCGATATGGAGGTCGAGAAGGATATGACGCTCATCCTTGGGCGACCATTCTTAGCACCACGAAGGCTCGCATAGATGTTGGAGGTCGAAATCACACCTCCAAAGGTGGACCTGCTCATTGCATTCATGGGAAAATTGATTTATGCGGAGAACCCATCTTATCATCCACGCCAACACCCCAAGAAGACGAAGAAATACGGGCCTCCCCAAAGGCGCAAGACCACCAAGCCGCCAAAAAAGGAATGGCAAAAGAAGCAAGACAAGCCATCCAAGTCCATCCCTCCGGGCCCGAATGTCAAGAAATGAAGAAGGAGGAATGTCCATCTCATTGGACGGTGGTGAGACCTAGCTAATAGGTTAATTTGGTAGTTATCATTTTCTTTGATTTTTCTTTTCACTTCATTTGGTTTTCCCCATTTAGTTTGATTTTTCCCCACCGCATATTTGGTTTTTCTTAGCATGTTGAGAATCTTCAATTCTCAACTGTCATTTTTGTTTCTTTATTTTCCATAAAAAGAAAGTTATTGGGTTTTGAAAAAGAGTTTTTATTGGGAAACCAATTTTTTTGAGCTGCAAAAGTGGTAATTCACCAACGTGCTAAGTTCATAGCCATTGGGGAGGCACATGCCAAAATGGAGAACAGGGGGCCCACTTGTTAGTGCAGCCCACCACCCTATTCGGCCGACATGGGGGGAGGGCCATTTTGGCTCTCTCTCTCCTCCAACGGCTGGCTACATTTGGTTCCCTAGTGACTGTTGGGGAGTGTACACTATAAATGGTAGCCGTGAGGAGCATTCCATCTCACACTTAACCTCATTTCACACCTCCCCAAAATATCTCTTGCTCAGATTGTTTTTTCTTGCTCTTCATTGAAGTACTCTTGCTAAAAATCCAACTCAAAAAGATTTGCTTTTGTTTGCATTTGCAATTTGCTCTCAAGTTCTTCAAGGGAAAATTTGTCGGGGGTTTTGCTTTTACTAACATCACCTATTTTGAGTTTTTGCTTTGTTGTGTTCTTGCTTGTTGTGGCCATGAAAGGAATTAAGAGGTTGTTTCGAAAGAGGAAGGAGGTTGCAAGCTCGAGCCATGGTGGAGATTCAAGTGCACGACCCTCTTCCATTGCTACACCAAGTTCACAGAGGAGGAGTGTAGGAGAGGACACTCCCATGGGTGAGAGGAGCAACCTGCACCAACTGCTTCACGATGATGACCTCGATATACAAAGTGAGGTTGAAGAACAAGCACGCAAGCTCCTCCAAGATCGTGAGTTTTCTCATATGAAAGCTTATGATCTGGATTTGATCTCCAAAATAGGTATGGATTCTGGTTTCTTTTTCATTTGGCATGCACTAGGATGGGAAAACATTGCTCACATAGAGTAGAGAGGGTCACGCCTTCTCTCCACGCCATTCCTTTGCACACTCCAAATAGGATTTGATGGTATTTCTTTTAGATTATTTCAAAAATAATACAACATCCTATGGAAAAAATTAAGTGAAATCCTAGGCTTTCATAAACGTTGTTTGCTAGATTTAGACTGTTTGCCTAAGTTTAAATACAAAGTTATTGGCAAGATTTAACTTGTGAGGTCAGATGTAGTGCACCTAGAGATAGCCACTTGCACAACCCTACTTTACGCTTCATGCATAGATTGGTGGCTATGACTATGTTCCCTAGAGGAGATGTAAAAGAGGAAATGCTACATCGATAGATTCTGTGCGCTTGCGGATTTACATATGTGATTTAAGAACTATCAACAAGCATTTCTGCCACCACTACTAGGGATGATTTGTTACTAGTGCGTAGGAAATATCAACAGCGTGTCGACGTAAGTTAAGTAACTTACATCGGCACGCTGAAGCAGATGTAAGTTAGGTAACTTACATCGGCCTTGGACCCGCAGACGTCGTAAGTAAGGGAACCGACGGTCTTTAATGCATTAAGTACGCTGGCCCAATAATAGGCCAACATAAGTAAGTGGACTGATATAATTTAATGCACTAGAAACGTCAGCCTAACCCTAGGCCAATGTAATTTATCAGGCCGTCATATGTAAAGTAACTAACCCTAGACCCGCGGGCTGCACGCTAGGGCCACACCATGCAAGAGTTTCTCCCGTAGACACTGCCTCCCCGAGCCTTTGCCATCACCTCCCCAAGCGCACCACTACCGCCTCCCCAAGCGCAGTCGTCGCCTCTCCAATTGCTGCCGCCGCCTCCCAGAGCTGCTGTTGCTGCCATCTCCACGAGTGCGTGGCTGCCAACACCGCCTCCTCCCCTAGCCATCTAGGGCTGCCTCCTCGAGCTATTAGCCCAGCTTCCTTGAGATGATTCCACGCCGGGGCGCCCCTCCCTGAGTTGTGGTCCCGTGACCTCGTCCCTGAACCAATGCCACGTCGGGCTACTGCCTCCCCAAGTGTGCTGCCACCGGCTCCTCCTCGACACCGTGGGTGTTGCCTCCTCCCCGAGCATATGGCGCCACTTCCTCCCCAACACCTTCGCTGCGCCACCTTCTTCCTGACGCCGTCACCACGCCACCACGTCAACGCCATTGTCGTGCTGCCTCCAAGGTCCACCTCCCTCTCCCACCTCTGTCTCTCCCGGTTACGCCTGGCGATATGCATGTGTATGTTGAAATGGATACGTATGTGAAATGGATGCGTATGTTAAATGGATGCGTATATTAATTGGATGCGTATGTTGATGACATGGATATGTATTGTTGAATTTATAAGTATGCTGAAGTGATGCGTATGTTGAATTGATGCGTATGTTTAATTGATGCGTATTGTTAAATTGATGCGCAATTTTGACATATGCTGGTAACATGCATATGCATATGTTCCACCATTATTGTTCATTAGTTGTTAATTGTTAATTTAGTAGTTGATTATTTCTTGAGTCATTGATTATTTGATTTATAAAATAATTAGTTGTTGAAATTGTTTAATTACTTGATTACATGTTTAATTTGATGCTTAGTTGAGTAATTGATTAATTATTGTTGTAATTGATTATTCTTTAGTTATTTTGTTAATTGATCAAGTGCTTAATTACTATATTTAAATAAATGGGCTGCAGCTCGGTGTAGCCCGACACGGCCCATTTAGGGCCCGTCATGGCCCATTTAGATGTAACGTATTCATCAAGATGGGCACGGAGAAAAAAAGAGATGGTGATGAAAACAAGCTCCCGCGTGTGGACAGCGAGATCCGACGGAGTATAATCTATGACGGCTATCTCGTAAAGCCGTTCAGATGTTATGTCGACCCAGGGCAACTTACGTCGGCCATGGCATTGCCATCGTAAATTAGCCCAGGGCAACTTATGTCAGCCAGCCGACGCTGACGTAAGTAAGCCCAAGCTACTTACATCGGCGTCGGCTGATCGACGTAATTTAAGCATCTTACTTATGACTGCTAAAGCAAGCTGTCGTAAGTAATCTGGCCCAGCCCACAGCCCAGCCCGAGCACATACTTATGTCGGTTGTGTGTTGTCGTCATAAGTTACTATCTTATGCCAGCGGCCATCCTAAGTTAGTTAATTTATAACTAAACCATTACATCATCCAATAACCTTCGTAATTAAGCAAAAACATCATAAATTAGCTAATTACAATGGTTTAGGCCTTACTTAAGATGGCTTAGGCCGTCGTAAGTCAGTCGCATTCCTGTAGTCTAAAGGCGATGTAAATTCACCACCTTAAGAACGTGAGGATGCCAAATGATATTGTTGGTGCTACTCGACAGCCAAAGAAGAGCCCCCACGTCCCCTTCACGAACCTGGTGAGCAGTGCGACGAAGAAGGCTCGATCCAAGACGTACGAAGGAGATCCCCATGAATATAATGACCCAATCTAGCATGGGCGGAGAAGAAGTTTGATTTGGGGCAGCCGAAGGAGAACCCCTCCTGCCTCATGGCGGCGATATGGTGTAGCCTAAGAGGACCCCGTCAATCTACGTGCGCAATCTGGGGTGCGCTAGAGGTGGGTAATTTGGGACACACGCTGAGAGAAGCCCACACAACAGCTGATCTTCTTGCCGTTGTAGGGGAGCACCGAGCAATGTCCGAGAGTGATGCAGATCCCGCACGATCCCTACAAATGCATGTGTCGGAGAGGTAGCCCAAATCCCTTCCTCGCAAATAAATCCGGCACAGAGGATAGGAACATAGATGCGGATCTTTGAAGAGGAGCACCGATAAATTGGTGCGGATCTTGCCCCAATTGAAGGCCTGATTCTCGCAAACGGATCTGGCAGAGAGGAGGCTAGATGTGGAGACATCATTGGATGCGAAGCCCCTCACCCGCATATCTACCGAAACGAAGGAGGACACCACTGCAGGTAGTCTCAGAGGAGGTCGATCTGGAGGCATCGCTGGGCACGGAGGTGCCCTGTCGCCATACCGGAAGGAGGCCACAACAGGCCGATCTGGAGGCGCATCACAGGAAGTCATTTCAATAGCCATATCGAGAGGAAGGAGGCCCCCCTACTCGGCTCCCGTGAATAAATCTGGCGGGGGAGGAGGAGGCTCCAATAGAGAAAGGAAATAAGAGATGAAAAAAGGAAAAGGGAAAAAAAAGAAAATGATGGTCTAATTGTTGAAAATATTTTTTCTCATCGTTTATTTATTTTGGTCCCCGACCCCTGTGTGCATGGCATCAGCTATTGCATTGTTTTTTTGGATTTATACAGTTTTGGTTTAGCCTAGTCGTACTGGTGTGGTGGACTGACTACTTGACTTTTTATGTTCAGAGTACTCTCTCCATTCCCATTTGTTTGATGTTGGAAGAATTAAAATTAATTCCACTAACTTCAAGTAAATGGGGACGGAGGAAGTACGTTTAGAGAGCAGTACGTGAGCACGTGGTGAAAAATATAAAATCTTATTTTAATATATTAAAAATGGATGATAATATTTTTTAGGAAAAAGTTTTAAAATATATAAGTGTGAGTAGCCTTAGTCATAAGATGGTAGTGAAAAAGTTGGAGCCGAGATGAGCTAGAGTAGCTGGTGCTTGGCGTTCTGCGAGGAGGAAGGGCAACGGGCCAAAGCTTCTGCTACTCGGCTCGGGAGCCCACCCTTCAGCCCTTCCCGATCTCGTCCTATGTTCCCTTTACTATCCCCCATGCTGAGCCTAGTCCTTGCCGTCCAACTCATCCTGGTCTCGCTCTTGCCCTCCTCCATCCACCAGGAACAAGCCTCAATTGCACCCACACCGCTGGAACACGCAACATGGCTGGAGGGGATGAACTTGACAGAGGTGAAGGACGCTGAGCAGTTCATCAGCACAAGGTGCGGCTCCGTGCTCGGGAAGAAAGTCGTCCTCAAGAGCGACCACTTCCCTAGATGCCAGAACAAGTGACTCTCGCTGCAAATCGATAGAGCGCCGAACTACCGTCAGGTACGCAAGCATCCTCCTCTCCTATATCCTCCCTGGCTCGCTCCTTTCGCTCCCTCGACCCGATCAATCCAGCCTCTGCTATTTGCCTTGCCATGCTAATAGTCCAGCTTCTGCACGGTCAGTATTCCATTTCCTGCTTTTGTAGGATCGACGAGCACGTGAAAAGTTACCAGAGAGGGTGAATGATAAATTAAAACTTTTCAGCGGAAGCTACAAAAAACCCTCGGTAGAAAAGCAACAATGTGTGCTACGGATCTAAACATGTTAAACTGTGACAAAAGTAGTATAGATTACAGAAAATCAAGTCATAGAAACACCACAACAAGAATCATGGAAAATCGTCGAGTAAAACTCAAGTTATGATCAAAACCCTATGCAAAGGTCAATCTGTTTTTGACAAACAAAAAACAGATCTACTATGCTGCAAAGAAACTCGTGTAACTAAAAAACAAAAAAACCAATGACCGTGAAATTTTCACAGCTGATAGATAATTCAGTTGTGAAGTAATCACGACAATTGGATCTGTAAGACGTGAGTAATTGTCGAAACACCGAAGTAACTTTTGGCTGTTAGAAACTTGATGAGAAAAGTTGTCAAAAACAAGTTGGACAAAAAAGGCACAAAAGCTCCTCACAAACTAGGAATTTTATTGATCAAACCACAAGAGAACAGCCACCAGTCGTCTACCCACGAGCACTGGCCTCACTTGTTTATATAACCAGCCCTAAGGCAACTCCAATCCAATTAGGACTTCCTACTCCTACTAGGATTCAAACAAAACTTTCCATAACTACTCAAGACTCTTCCATACGCAGATAGAAGCAATATTTAGACTTCCAAACACTATAGGAACATCCTACATATTCCTAAAACAACTCAACTTCATGACCAATATGAAACTTATACAAAACAAGCTCAAAACTTTCCATATTCGAACCATAATGGCCTCAGTCATAGCCTAAGCGCATAAGCCAACTGGTTGGACCGTTCCGGCCACATCTTCAGTCCACAACTCTTCACCACAACTTGGAACAATGTTGCCACATCCATGCACACCTTGCACACGTGCAAACACTTTCCAAAACGTACACAAAACCTTCATATGCATTGTTCTTGACCCAAACATGCTCCATGACTTTCTGATCAACTCAACCACAATTTCTCTGAAACTTGGTTGTTGAACCCCATCTTCTCCCTAAGACTTGTTCAATGGATCACCGTCACCAACCATGTTTTGACCTCAAGCAACACCTGCACATGAACAGACAACCAATTCTTTTGAGCACAAGTCCTCTACTTGACTCACATTAGTCCGAAAACCACAACACCTTACGTGAGCACCTCACATAAGCATATTGCTCAACATAGAAAGATAATATCCACCAGGATTAGCCAAAATGCATCAAAACTTAGTAAATTAATACTAATAAAAGTTCTCATAAGCCAAAAGGCAAGTTTGAAACATAGCAGTCGCACAATTATTTCAGCGCATAGAATGTTCGGACAGTCCTAACATCCGCTCTGCATTATAAAAGGTAAAGGTCAGAGAGTCCAAAAGCATTGACTCACATGCTGCAAAGTTCGGACAATCCAAACAAAAACATGTGCACCTCACGTGTGTGACTAGTTCCCGCATGTTCGGACAATATGAAGTTGGCTTCTCAGGTATACTCAAAACTTTTCATGTACACCCTCACTTTTAGCCTAATTGCCAGTGTATTCAGCACCTAGATCTCACAATCTTCCCCTTGATGAATGCATTGGCAACACCACTACGAAACCAAGCATTAACTCATTCACGTTTCATGAAAAGTTTTGACAAAAAGAAAATTTCATCCCCTTCTTGAAAATCATAAATCGAATAAGAAGAAACAACTCCATTAAAAATTATCCCCCTAAGGATGTAAACTCCCCCTCAGAATAAAATGTAAATCAAAACACTTGTGAATGTGCAATGTGCGACATATTTCTCCCTCTTTGACAATGTATTCATCAAGGTTCAAAAAAGAAATTTTAATTATTGTTAGCATAATATGACATATACATATAAAATAAAGCTCATCCAAGCCATACTATCAAGTAACTTATAATACCACATCAATGAAATACATAAAGTAGTGTAAGCCATGCTAGAGATCAAGTTTTATTCAGTTTAAGCAAGTCATTGTAACACCCTCATTTTCATACATCATGCATTTCATACCTTATTATACATGTTTAACGTTAAGCAACATAAAAAGGAAAAATATCAAAATGAATTTAGGACTAATCAGCAATTTATTTCTGTCAGGGTGCGGGCTTGTCCGGCCTCAACCCCGGACTAGTCCTGATATCCCTCTGCTGTTTCAGAAGGTTCAGATTTTTAGAACTCAGACTTATCCAGCACAATGCACGGACTAGTACTATTTAGGTTCTGATCTTTTTCGAACTTGTCCGACTTCTCTATGGACTAGTTTGATCTTGACGAAATTCCAGTCCAGAAACCCTCTACTTTTGCAACCCCGAACTTGTATGGCCCCGACTGGACTTGTCCATTTTCCTTTCTGATCATTATTGGACTTATCCGTACTCCCACCTGTAGGATCGAAGAGCACGTGAAAAGCTACCAGAGGGGGGGTGAATGGTAGATTTAAAAATCTTACGCAGCGGAAACAATCAAACCCCGACCCCTTTGGCAGAAAAACGATCTGTTAAAGAAATCGTGTATTAGACTAATATAAACGTGTTTCACCGTGACAAAAGTGATAGATATCAGAGAGAATCAAGTCACGAAGACAACACAAAAAGAATGACTCAAATCCGACGAGAAAAACTAAAGTTATGATCGAAAGATCAAACAATGGTCAATCTGTCCTACCCGAGAAAAAACAGTTCTGGAATGCTGCAAAGAAACTCGTGTAGATCGTAAACCACAAATCTAATGACCGTGAAATTTTGATATATGATAGATAATCAAGTGATGAAGACAACCAAAAAAGAATCACGTCAATTGGATCTGTAAAACTCGAGTTATGATAAAACCACCGACGAAAGGTAGTGCTGTCCAGAAACTCGACGAGTAAAACTTCTCTGAAACAAGTCGGACGAACAAGGCACAAAAGTTCCTTCAAGCTATGAATTTTATTCAATAGAACACAAGAGGAACAGCCCCAAAGTCGTACACCACGAGCTCTGGGCTCCCTTGCTTATATAACCAGCCCTTAGGCCAACCCAATATCAACTAGGACTCCAATCCTACTCAAATTACGAATCGTAACTTTCCATAACTGCTCAAGATTATTCTATACGCAGATAGAAGCAATCTTAAGACTTCCAAACACCTTAGGAACGTATCCCACATTCCTAAAAAACTCAAATTCGTGACCCACAAGAAATCCTATCATAACCAACTCAAATCTTTCCATATTTGAGTCAAACCCGACTCAGCCGCAGCCTGAGTCCATAACCTAGTCGGTTGGACCTTTCCGACCAATTCTTTACGTCCACATCTCTTCATCACATCTCGGAACCATGTAGACACGTCCATGCACTCCTTGCACACGTGCAAACATCTTCCTACGACGTCCATGATACCTTCATATGCATTGTTCTTGATTCAATCATGCTGCGCAACCTCCTGATCAGCTCAACCACAATTCCTCCTGAATTTGGTTGTTGGAACCTCATCTCCTCCCTGAGACTATTCCAATGGATCCCGTCACCAGCCATGACTTGAACTCAAGCAACACCTTCACATGAATAAACAACCAATCCATACGAGCCCAAGTCCTCGACTTGACTCACGTCAGTTCCGAACACAACACCCTATGTGAGAACCTCACATAAGCATGTTGCAAAAACACAGTAACACGATATCATCCATATCAACCAAAACGCACCAAAAACATAGCAAATGAATACTAAGCAATCTTTCCAACAATGTAAAGCAAGTACGAAACATTACAAATGAAAAGCAGAAGCACTGCGGTCAAGTTCCGGACCATCCCACAACAAGCCGGAGCTTGAGGTGGAGCTTACCAAAACTAGTACAATGAAGCACCTGCCGGAGCATACCAAAACTAGTAGATCCTAGCACCGGAGCTTACCAAAAACTAGTCAAAACTAGTCAACCCAAAACTGGAGCTAGACAAAGTACGTCGGAGCTTAGCAAAAGCATTCCGGAGCTATCAAATATATGCCAGAGCTATCAAAGACATGCCGGAGCTAAAGATAAAACTCACCGGAGCTAACCAAAGCTAGTCGGACCTAGCATCAAATGTAACCAGAGCTACCCAAAACAAGCCGAACCTACCGTCAGACCTTGCTGTAGCTCAGAGCTAGAGTCGGACCTTGATAAAAAGGTGTTTTGGTGATATTCAAAACTTTTATCATCAAAGCCAAGTGTATTCACTACAAGCCAATGTATTCAGCACACATAGGTCTTACAATCTCCCCCTTGATGAATGCATTGGCAACACCATCTAAAATCCGAACATTGGCTTATTCACATAAAAGTTTGGAAGGCAATTTCTCCCCTTTTGTAAATCAAAAGTAAAATGAGAAGAAAATCTCTACCCCTTTATTATCTCTCCTTATGCACATATTCTCTTTCTCTTCATGCTTATCTCTCCCCCTTTGACAATGTATTCAGCAAGTCATGAGCATATAAACAAATTATCTCTCCCTCTTTAGTTGTTATGAGCATATTATAACATATACATATAAACAAAGCTCATCCAAGTCATACTATCAAGTACCTTACATTATCACATCAATGAAATACATAAGGTAGTGTAAGCCATGCTAGAGATCAAATGTAATTTTCAATTTAAGCAAGTCATGATCTCACAAACTTAACTATTTCAAAACCTGAAAGCATGACACTAGTTGCTGCATTTTATTATTTTTCAAAGCACAAATTTAGATCATATGATATTTGCAAGAGATTATATGCGCATCTGCCTTATTCTAACCAACCAAGCCAAGCCTATGTCATTTGACAATCAGAAGCTTAAGGACATGGTTTTAGTCATACACAACTTCTTCCAAGTTCATATCTAAGTCCAATGACAAGCCATCTCAAAAGAAGAAGTGCGATGCATGAATATTCTCTTGATCTTTTCTCAATTTATATTTGTTCATAAAAACTCAACATGTGAGTTGATTACTTGATGAATTCTTAATGATTAAAAGCACTTGTGAACATGTAACAAGTTCAAAACAGCAAGAAAGTTCGACCATGACCAGTTTTAGTGTAAGTTATTATTCCAATTACTAGACATGGCAAAAACTACAAAATGTATAACACGAGTAATGTAGTAAGAACTTTCAACATGTAAAAGGAATCATAAAGTCATATATGTATGAAATACTATGCTTATATTATTTTAATTTCAGATTCACACATAGACTTCCCAAGTGTCAAAAACTCCCCCTCAATTTAAGCCATGAGGATGCATAACCCCTATTTCACTACGAATGTAACAAAAACGAGTGAAATCCAAAGGTTTTATAAAAATGTCAGCCAATTGTTGTTCGGTATCTACATGGTGAAGCACAATGTTTCCTTTTTCAACATTATCTTGGAGAAAGTGATACCTAATATCAATGTGCTTAGTTCTAGAATGTTGCACGGGGTTTTTGGCAATGCAAATAGCACTAGTGTTATCACAAAACAGTGGAACACTATCTAGATCAACCCCATAGTCCTTAAGTGTTTGAACAATCCAAAGAATTTGTGAGCAAGCACTAGCAGCAGCTACATATTCAGATTCGGCTGTGGATTGTGCAACTGAATTTTGTTTTCTAGAGGACCAAGCAACAAGAGAATTACCAAGAAAATGACAAGCACCGGAAGTACTTTTCCTATCAATCCTACAACCCCCAAAATCAGCTTCCGAAAAAGCTTTCAAAGTAACGGTTGAGGAAGAAGGAAGAAAAATGCCAAATTCTTGGGTTCCATGTAAGTACCTGAGAATCCTTTTGACGGCTTGACAATGTGAAACACGTGGGGAAGCTTGAAACCGTGCACAAAGACATACGCTGAATTGTATGTCCGGTCTTGATGTCATGAGGCACAAAAGTGATCTGATCATGCTTCTATATTCTTTTTGATCCACGGATTCACCATCTTCATCAAGTTCAAGTGTTGTTGCTGTTCCCATTGGTGTCCGAAGAGGCTTGCTTTTGTCCATATTGAAGCGTCTTAGGAGGTCTTTGGTATACTTCGTTTGATGCACAAAAGTACCCTCCTTGGTTTGCTTGATTTGCAGCCCCAAAAAGTAAGTGAGTTCACCCATCATACTCATTTCAAATTCGGAACTCATCATTGCTGAAAACTTAGACACAAGATCATGAGAAGCACAACCAAAGATAATATCATCCACATACACTTGAACGAATAATGATTCATTGCCACGCTTAAGCACAAAAAGAGTTTTATCAACCTTGCCCATGGTAAACCCCTGTTTAAGTAAGAATGTTTTTAACCTATCATACCATGCTCTAGGGGCTTGTTTGAGACCGTATAAGGCTTTGGACAGTTTGTAAACATGATTAGGAAAATCCGGATTTTCAAAACCCGGTGGTTGTTTGACATACACCTCCTCATCTATGTAGTCATTAAGAAAAGAACTTTTAACATCCATTTGATATAGCTTAAAAACTTTAGATGCTGCAAAAGCTAACAAAGTTCTTATGGCTTCTAATCTAGCGACAGGAGCAAAAGTTTCATCAAAATCTAGACCTTCAACTTGAGTGAAACTTTGAGCAACCAACCTAGCCTTATTCCTAACCACAACCCCATCCTCACTTTGTTTATTTTTATATACCCATTTAGTTCCAATTAAAGTGTGACCTTGAGGTGGAGGTACAAGTTTCCAAACATTATTTCTTTCAAAATTTTCTAACTCTTCTTACATGGCAATAATCCAAGATTCATTAGTGAGTGCGTGTGATATATCTTTGGGTTCAAAAGAAGCAATAAAAGCAGAATGAGCATGAGAGTTTGGATCGCAAAACCTGGACTGTGTGACTCGTTCGTGCAAGCTTCCAATCATCTGTTGTGGGGGATGATCTTTGTAAAAACGTAGGGGAACAGATGTCTCACAAGCTTCTTCTTCATTAGGTTCATCGTAGATTGATGAGCTTGTGACTTGTGGACAATCAGGACCAGCATAGGTGATAGCCGGAGCTTGTTCAATGTCCGGAGCTGGACACGTGTCAAATTCGGAACTACCAGGCGGTATCACCGGCTCTTCTTCATCTTCGAAAATACCCTCCCCCTGAGGATACGGATCTGGTCCTGCAACACCGGAGCTAGTACCTGGGCTAGATTCATCAAAAGACACTTCACAAGTCTCCACAATTTTGTTACTGTCAAGTAAAAGCACACGGTAGCCTCTAGTATTAGATGGATAACCAAGAAACATGCAATCAATGGATCTATGTTCAAATTTATCAAGATTACCATGTTTCTTAACAAAGCATTTGCAACCAAAGACCCGAAGGTGTGTAACACTAGGCCTATGTCCAAACCGGAGCTCATATGGAGTTTTACCTAGCTTAGCACGCAAGAAAACACGATTTGAGACATAACAAGCGGTTGCTAACGCATCAACCCAAAATTTCCTAGGAGTTTGATATTCATCAATCATAGTCCTAGCCATCTCAACTAAGGTTCTGTTCTTTCTTTCTACAACACCATTTTGTTGAGGTACATATGGTGAAGAGAATTGATGATCTATTCTATTTTCAGCACAAAAGTGATCAAAAGATTGATTTTTAAATTCAGTTCCGTTATCACTTCTAATTGCCTTTAAAGATCCTGGGTGATCAATTGATAATTTAAGAAATAAAGTCCTAAAGTGACTAAAAGCTTCATTCTTAGATGCCATAAAGTAAACCCAAGAGTATCTATAATAATCATCAACAATAACAAGAATATACCATTTACCTCCGAAGGATTGAACATGTGAAGGTCCTACGGTGTCAAGATGCAAAAGTTGACATGGTTCAGTTGTCATGATCATTGTGAGAGGTGTATGTGAACTTGCAACCATCTTAGCATGTCTACAAGAAGAGCACACAATTTCTTTGTCCCCTTTAAGCTTAGGCAGCCCACGTATGCGATCAAGAGCACTAACACGTGTTAGGTGATCAAAGCCTACGTGACCAAGTCTACGATGCCAAAAATATAAGTCCTTTGAATCATTAGCAACTAGACACCTATGCTTAGAGGAAGACATATCAAAATCAGCTTTAAAAACTCTTCCAAACCGAGACATTTTGAAAATAAGCTCACTATTCGAACTTACAACTTTGCAGTAGTTTTTATTGAAAATAATTTCCAGATTTTCATCTAGCAATTGTGAAACAGAAAGCAAGTTGTATTTCAAATTTTTGACAAGTGCCACATCCTTCAAAGTGTAGTGATCATTTACTCTAACTGAACCCTTAGCAATTATAGGAGTTGAAGAATTATCGGCAAAAGTAACATTCTCTACACGTGACACAAAAGAAAGGGAGGAGAACCAATCTTTGTTACCGGACATGTGGCGTGAGCAACCTGAATCCACAATCCAAATGTTCTCCTTCCTCAAACGTGTAACCTACATAGAAGCACAATACGTCGATGACTCAATACTGGGGTTAGTCAAAAGGCATTTAGGAATCCAGTACTGAGTCACGCGACGTGCAGCAGGAAAAACACGCGAAAGCTGGGACAAAACATCAGGTTTATGAGTCAAAGTTTGAGATTTTTTATTCTTAACTACTGACCTATAAGGTGTTACTTGTGTAGCACAAAAATCAGTAGCTCCGGAGGCAAAAACAGAAGGTCTGGAGGTAAACTTTGAATGTTTTTGACTCAAAACAGCAGGTTGTACATTCGGTTTAATGTGAGCAGCAAATTTTGCATGAAAGTTATGAGATCTAGCAACCATTCTTTCCCTTTTTTGTTGTTTAGCTAGTCTATAACAAAAATCTATGACATGACCATCTCTACCACAGAAGGTACAATGAAATTTAACTTTGTGTTCATGTCTAGATGAGCAAGCAATATTTTTATTTGAAACCGAATGAGACAGCACTCCTGCAGATTTGAAAACCACTCCTTTTTGTTTAGGAACTGTTTGAATCAAACCACTTCCTAATGACTTCACAATTTTAGGTGGATGTGCCTTAGCATGAGCATGAGAATCAAAACCTAAACCAGTTTTAGCATTGCATGACTTGGAAGAATTCAGCAGTAAGTTTAGGTTCTTATTCCCATTACAAAACTGATCTAATGTCCTATGCATGTCATCAAGTTTATTGGACAGATCAAGGCAATTTTCACATGAATTTTTTCCTTTTAGTTTGCAATTTGAACAAAATTTAACTTCATGAGAACATAAAGCATTGTTCAATATAGAAATTTCATTCATAGCATCCTGTAGTTTCTTATCAAGATCATCACAAGTAGAACAATGCAAATAAATTGTAGAACAGCTAGCATCTTTCAAGTTTTTATCATTAAGTACAGCAAGCTTTTTGTTCTTTTCAATTTCTTCATCAAGTCTATCTAGAGTGGAGGAGTGTGCACTTCTTAATGTGGACAATTGTTCATAGATTAAGTCACATGAGGGACATGCATCATCACTAGGAATCAAAGTTTTTAAACGGTTAATTTCAGATTCTAGTGATTCAATTTTAACAGCATTATCCCTAAGCTTTTTGTCCTTTTTCTTAACAATAATAGTTGCACGAGAAATAGCATCACACATTTCATTGCAGGTAGAACATACCTCATCGTCTTCACTGTTGTGTTCTGCATCCTCCTGACTTGATCTTGATCTTGTTTTGCCCGCCATGAAGCATAAGTTGGCCAGATCGTCATCATCTTCATCACTTTCAAAGTCTGCATCACTTGAACTAAGTTCTTGAAGCGCGGTGATGAAACTGTTGATCATCTTGCGTCCTATGGTACCTTTCTTCTTCTTGTTGGAATTTCCAGAGGAGGTCCGGACCTTGCTTTGTTTTTCTTCCTGGGTGGTCGGACCTGAAAGTTTAGGGCATTCTGTACGAAAGTGTCCTGTTTTACCACATTCAAAACAGCGTTGAGGTCCGGAGCTTCCTCTACTTCTAGTTCTCACATTTTGCAATGCTTTTGAGAATCTAGTAGAGATGAGTGTCAACTCCTCTTCTGGAAATTCTTCGATCTGCTCTAGGGTTAGTGAGGACAATAAAGCAAGAGTATTGCAAGATGATGATTGGCCAGAGCTAGACATAACACGTTGTGAAACAAATGCAATAGACTTATTTGGGTTCTTACGTGCTAGGATGTCAATTTCATGAGTTTTTAGTTTAGAATAAAGTACATCTAATGTAAGAGAACTCATGACAGTTGATTCATGAATAGATGTTACTTTCATCTCCCAAATTGACATGTCTAATGCATAAGAAGTTGCCTAGCATTCTCAGCATCAGAAAAATTAACATTGACACTATGTAAGTTGCTGAGAATTTTATTGAAACGAGCAAAGATGTCATCGATAGACTCACCTGGTTGCATCTCAAAACGCATATATTACTTTTTGAACATATCTTGTTTTACCTCCTTGATTGTGTTGGAGCCTTCATGATAATCACAGAGAGCTCTCCAAACATCGTATGCTGATCAGAGGTGCGCGACACGATCAAAGTCGCTTTGAGTGAGTCCTTGGATGATCAAGTTTCGGGCTTTGTTGTTGTTGTCGACGTCCCGTAGGTTTGTGGCCGTGACTTGATCATTAGGTGGCACTTCATAAGGCTTATACACCTTCTCCCATATTGCAAAGCCTTGTGCCTGGATGAAAGCATCCATGCGTGCCTTTCAAACCTGAAAATCAATACCAGCGAACACACAAGGTTTGGCGGAGTACTTCTCCATGATGATTAGTCAAAAACATGTGCAAATCTCAAAGATTAGAGCACTGTGGCTCTGATACCAATTGTAGGATCGAAGAGCACGTGAAAAGCTACCAGAGGGGGGGTGAATGGTAGATTTAAAAATCTTACGCAGCGGAAACAATCAAACCCCGACCCCTTTGGCAGAAAAACAATCTGTTAAAGAAATCGTGTATGAGACTAATCTAAACGTGTTTCACCGTGACAAAAGTGATAGATATAAGAGATAATCAAGTCACGAAGACAACACAAAAAGAATCACTCAAATCCGACGAGAAAAACTCAAGTTATGATCGAAAGATCAAACAATGGTCAATCTGTCCTACCCGAGAAAAAACAGGTCTGGAACGCTGCAAAGAAACTCATGTATATCATAAACAACAAATCCAATGACCGTGAAATTTTGATATATGATAGATAATCAAGTTGTGAAGACAATCCAAAAAGAATCACGTAAATTGGATCTGTAAAACTCGAGTTATGATAAAACCACCGACGAAAGGTAGTGCTGTCCAGAAACTCGACGAGTAAAACTTGTCTGAAACAAGTCGGACGAACAAGGCACAAAAGTTCCTTCAAACTATGAATTTTATTCAATAGAACACAAGAGGAACAGCCCCAAAGTCGTACACCACGAGCTCTGGGCTCCCTTGCTTATATAACCGGCCCTTAGGCCAACCCAATATCAACTAGGACTCCAATCCTACTCAGATCACGAATCGTAACTTTCCATAACTGCTCAAGATTCTTCTATACGCAGATAGAAGAAATCTTAAGACTTCCAAACACCTTAGGAACGTATCCCACATTCCTAAACAACTCAAATTCGTGACCCACACGAAATCCTATCATAACCAACTCAAATCTTTCCATATTTGAGTCAAACCCGACTCAGTCGTAGCCTGAGTCCATAACCTAGTCGGTTGGACCTTTCCGACCAATTCTTTACGTCCACATCTCTTCATCACGTCTCGTAACCATGTAGCCACGTCCATGCACTCCTTGCACACGTGCAAACATCTTCCAACGACGTCCATGATACCTTCATATGCATTGTTCTTGATTCAATCATGTTGCGCAACCTCCTGATCAGCTCAACCACAATTCCTCCTGAATTTGGTTGTTGGAACCTCATCTCCTCCCTGAGACTAGTCCAATGGATCCCGTCACCAGCCATGACTTGAACTCAAGCAACACCTGCACATGAATAAACAACCAATCCATACGAGCCCAAGTCCTCGACTTGACTCACGTCAGTTTTGAACACAACACCCTAAGCATGTTGCAAAAACACAGTAACACGATATCATCCATATCAACCAAAACGCAGCAAAAACTTAGCAAATGAATACTAAGCAATCTTTCCAACAATGTAAAGCAAGTACGAAACATTGCAAATGAAAAGCAGAAGCACTACAGTCAAGTTCCAGACCATCCCACAGCAAGCCGGAGCTTGAGCCGGAGCTTACCAAAACTAGTACAATGAAGCACCTGCCGGAGCTTACCAAAACTAGTAGATCCTAGCACCGGAGCTTACCAAAAACTAGTCAAAACTAGTCAACCCAAAACCGGAGCTAGAAAAAGTACGTTGGAGCTTAGCAAAAGCATTCCGGAGCTATCAAATATATGCCAGAGCTATCAAAGACATGCCGGAGCTAAAGATAAAACTCACCGGAGCTAACCAAAGCTAGTCGGACCTAGCATCAAACGTAACTGGAGCTACCCAAAACAAGCCGGACCTACCGTCGGACCTTGCTGTAGCTCAGAGCTAGAGTCGGACCTTGATAAAAAGGTGTTTTGGTGATATTCAAAACTTTTATCATCAAAGCCAAGTGTATTCACTACAAGCCAATGTATTCCGCACACATAGGTCTTACACCACCGGACTTGTCCGTTCAAGCCTCTTTTTCTGATCGGACTTGTTCGGCCCCTAGCAGACTTGTGTGGTGTGCCCGACTTGGATTCAATTTTTTTCTCCACGACATGTTATTTAGTTTTTGCCTTAATTGGGCCCAAGAACGTGGTGTCCAACCTTAGTGGAGCCCATGTGGGACCCCACCCCAGCCTCCACCTCTATATAAACACCCCACCCCAGCCTCCACCGCCTTAAACTCAAGATCCATCAAACCCTACCACCTCCACCTCTATATAAACACCCCAACACCCACCTTTCATCCCTTTGTCGCAACTGAAGGAAGCCCCTAACCCTAGTTCGTGAGCGCCGCCATCAAGGAGCCTCCATCGTAGGGAGAAGAAGGAAAAGAGATGAAGGAGGAGGATCAAGCAAGCGCAATCTTCGTCAACATCTCAACATCAGCATTCTTCATCGCCAATTCGTCATCGACACCCATCACTAAGCCCTAATCGTCCAGATTCAAGTTTCACACCCAAATCTCGTCCCTTGGACCGCTAAACTCACGGTATACCCTCTACATCCAATTTTCCACGTGAGTTTGGCCCTTGATCTCACTGTCCAGAAAAACCATAAGTCGCAGTTTCTGGACAAGGCGGACTAGTCTGCCCCTGAAACTGGACTTGTTCGATCTCTGAATCTGTTATTGCTAAATTGAATCCAATTTGACTCAAATCAACTCGAGACCTGTTTGAACTTGTTAAAAACCATTGTAGCTAGTTAGTAAACATTAATAGCAACTCATTAACAAGTTTTATCTCACATTTGCATTAATCATACATATCATGGTATATTGAGTAATATATGAGCATTTATTGATTGTAATGTTTGTTTTGTATGTTTGTCTCGCAGAATAGGAGGTATCGCTGTAGAGAGTACTTTCGAGGACCTTCAACACTAAACTTCGAAGCTTTCGACCCTAATCAATCTCAAGAGCAAGGCAAGTGTCCTTGATCATTTTGATACTGTTTTTAAATGTTTTGTTTGCAAAACTGCATGCTCGTGTCAAATTTATGGGAAACCCAAAATAGGTGTTTACTAGACTTGTTTGACCATGCTTGTCGCTTGGAATATGTTGTGGAGAGTTGGGAAGGGCATTTTACCTTTTTTTCTTTGCTCTAATTAATTGGGATGGGAAAACAAACAAATGGCTTAACTATGAATTAATGAATTTATGGATGATATGAATTGATGAACATGATTAATTGGTAATATGGGACTTGGAAGATCTAAGAAAGCATGGTTTGTGGCATGGGTTGGATGATATGGTGGTTTTCTTGCCTTGGATCTAAGGATTTGTTCATGCGAGAATATGCCAGGACAACAGTGCCACCAAAAGGCCAAGTATGGGTGCGCCTTAGCCAATTATTTAGGTGTATTGCCAGCATTGTTCGAATCATTTGGGGGAGCGGGGAACGGGAGTCAGTTGGGTTTGCAATAGTGGCGGGACTGCCCTGGGATCCGAATGGCACAAGAGGGAGCCCTTGGTTGTATGTGCTCAGTTGGAGGCATCACCACCGGTGAAACCTTAGTGGGTCATAATATGCTGGTAGTCCCTTTGTAAATGCTATTTTGTGATCTTTTGGCCATACACCTAAAGAAGTGTAATTGGCAAAAGGGGGGTTTCTTTATTCGCCGACGGGTGAAGAAATCATGAACCTGTGGGTAAAGTGGTACAACCTCTACAGAGTGTTCAAAACTATCATGATAGTCGTGCTCCCGGTTATGAGCACCTAGACAACTTCCATGATTAGGGTGAAACTGGATTTTTGGGATAGCTTGGTATTGGTTATGGTTTGAGTTCTGGTAAATGAACCTGGTTGATGATGATGGTAATAATATAGTGTATGTATGGATAATTGATGATGGATTCATAATATGTTAATTATTTGTGATATGATGAGATTATGTCACATAGACATTGTAGGATGCTTTTCATATGTTTTCAATGTACTTTTCAGCAATAGCCATTAATTATTATCATTCCTTATTTAAGCTACATGTCATTATTTTCCCAAGCTTGCTGAGTACGACATGTGCTCACCCTTGCAATTCTCCCACCAATAGTTTCGGGTGATGTTTGGGAGTATCCTGAGGATAATACAGAGTATTAGGTTGTGTGCTGCCGTCGACTTGCATGTGGTCATGCTTGGAGCCGTGCTATATCCCCTATGATTAGTTTGCTCAGTTTAGATTATTTCCGCTGCATTAGTTTCAGATTTATTAATAATGATCATTAGAGTTTGCAATTTGAGCATTAATATTGTAATAAAAGTACTTGTTTAATAATTTGTGCTGTGGTAATTTCTATATATAATTTGTGATGCACTCGTGTATGTGTGATCAACGTCCTAGAAACACATATGCGTTCTCTTGGTTCATTTTCAGAACAAGGTGTCACAGTCATGATCTCCTTGTCTCAATTATTTCAAAACTTCAAAGCATGACACATGTTGCTGTTTTTTTTTATATTTTAAAGCACGAATTTGAATCATATAAACTTTGCAAGGGATTATTTACAACATCCACCTTATTGTAACCAACCAAGCCAAGCCTATGTCATTTGACAATCAGAAGCTTAAGGACATGATTTTAGTCAAACACAACTCCTTCCAAGTTCATATCAAAGTGCAACAATAAGCAATCTCAAAAGAAGAAGTGGGATGCATGCATATTCTCTTGGTGTTTTCTTTATTTTTCATTTGATCATAAAATCTCAACAGGTGGGCTATTGATTGATTAATTTTTCATGATTAAAAGCACTTTTGTGCATGCAGTAAGTTCAAAATAGCAAGAAAATTCAATCATGACCAGATTTACTGTAAGTAATTATTCCAATTACTAGTCATGGAAAAAAACTACAAATTGTGTAACACGAATAATGTAGTAAGAACTTTTAGCATGTAAAAGGAATCACAAAGTCATATAGTATGAGACACTTATGCTCATATTGTCTTTTAATTTTAGATTCATGCATAGCCTTCCTAGGTTGCAACCTCCCCCCCCTCAATTTAAGCCATGAGGATGTATAACCCCTATTTCACTATGAATGAAAGAAAAACAAGTGAAATCCAAATGTTTTGTAAAAATGTCAGCCAATTGTTGTTCGGTATCTACATGGTGAAGCACAATGGTTCCTTTTTCAACAGTATCACGGAGTAAGTGATACCTAACTTCAATGTGCTTTGTAATAGATTGTTGCACGGGGTTTTAGCAATGCACATGGCACTAGTGTTGTCACAAAATAGTGAAACACTATCTAGATCTACCCCATAGTTCTTAAGTTGTTGAACAATCCAAAGAATTTGTGAGCAAGCGCTAGCAGCAGCTACATATTCAGATTCGGCCGTGGATTATGCAACTGAACTTTGTTTGCTAGAGGACCAAACAACTAGTGAGTTACGGAGAAAATGACAAGCACCTTAAGTACTTTTACTATGAATCCTACAACCCCAAAATTAGCATTTTAAAAAGCTTCTAAAGCAACAGTTGAGGAAAACAGAAGAAAAATGCCAAATTCTTGAGTTCCATGTAAATATGTGATAATCCTTTTGACAGCTTGATGATGTGAAGTGTGTGGAGAGGCTTGGAATCATGCACAAAGACATACCCTGATTTGTTTGTGCGGTCTTGATGCTGTAAGGTACAAAAGTGAGTCGATCATGCTTCAATATTCTTTTTTATCAACGGGTTCACCATCTTCATCAAGTTCAAGTGTTGTAGTTGTTTCTTTTGGTGTCTGAATGGACTTGCTTTTATCCATGTTAAAGCACATAAGGAGATCTTTCGTATACTTTGTTTGATGTACAAAAGTTCCCTCCTTAGTTTGCTTGATTTTCAGCCCTAAAAAGTACGTGAGTTCTCTCATTGTACTCATCTCAAATTCTGAACTCATCATAGCTGAAAACTTGGACATAAGATCATGAGAAGGACAATCAAAGATAATATCATCCACATACACTTGAACGAATAGTGAGTCATTGCCATGCTTAAGCACAAAAAGATTTTTATCTACTTTGCCCATGGTAAACCCATTTTCAAGTAAGAATGTTTTTAACCTATCATACCATGCTCTTGGGGCTTGTTTGATACCATACTAAACTTTGGACAGTTTGTAAACATGATTAGAAAAATCTGGATTTTCAAACCCTAGTGGTTGCTTAACATAAACCGCTTCATCTATGTAGCCATTAAGAAAAGTACGTTTAACATCCATTTGATATAACTTGAAACTTTTGATGCAGCAAGTGTTAACAAAATTCTAATGACTTCTATAATAGCAACAGGAAAAATTGTCTCATCAAAATTTAGACCTTCAACTGGTGTGAAACCTTGAGCAACCAACCTAGCTTTGTTCCTAACCACAACCCCATCCTCACTTTTTTTTTGTTTTTAAACACCCATTTAGTTCCTATTAAAGTGTGACCTTGAGGTGGAGGTACAAGTTTTCAAACATTATTTCTTTCAAAATTTTCTAACTCTTCTTGCATGGCAATGATTCAAGATTCATTAGTGAGTGCGTGTGATATATCTTTGGGTTCAAAAGAAACAATAAAAGCAGAATGAGCATGAGAGTTTGGATGGAAAAACCTGGACCGTGTGACTCGTTCGTACAAGCTTCCAATAATCTGTTGTGGAGGGTGACTTTTAAGAATGCGGTGGGGAGTGGACACTTCACAAGCTCCTTGTTCTTCATGTTCATCATCAACCGAAGAGCTTTTGGCTGGAGGATGATCCGAATCAGCAATGGTAGTCGTCGGTGTTGGTTGTGGATAAAAATCAGCAGCAAGAATGATATTATTAGCTTCTGAATTTTCGGGCAGCAGCACCACTTCTTCCTCATCTTCAACAAAAATCCACTCCCTTTGCGGATATGCATCTTGACCTGCAATGTTTGAGCTAGTACCTGAGCTAGTATCAATTAAAGAAACCTCACAAGTCTCCACAATTTTGTTAGTGTCAAGTAAAAGCACACGATAGCCTTTAGTATGAGATGGATAACCAAGAAACATGTCATGAACAGATCTAGCTTCAAATTTATCAAGATTATCATGTTTCTTAACAAAGCATTTGCAACCAAAGACCCTAAAGTGTGTGACACTAGGCCTATGTCTAAATTGAATCTCACATGGGGTTTTTCCTAGCTTAGCACGGAAGAAAAGTGGATTTGAGACATAACAAGTTGTTGCAATTACATCTGTCCAAAACTTCCTAGGAGTTTGATATGCATCGAGCATAGTCCTAGCCATCTCAACTAAGGTCCTGTTATTTCACTCTACAACGCCATTTTGTTGAGGTACATATGGTGAAGAAATTGATGATCTATGCCTTTTTCAACACAAAAGTGATCAAATGATTGGTTTTTAAATCCGGTTCCATTATCACTTCTAGTTGCTTTTAAAGTTACTGGGTGATCAAGTGAAAGTCTAAGAACTAAACTTATAAAGTGACTAGAAGCTTCATTCTTAGATGCCATAAAGTAAACCCAAGAATATCTAGAATAATCATCAACAATCACAAGAACATACCATTTACCTCTAAAAGATTGAATACGCGAGGGACCTACGGTGTCAAGGTGTAAAAGTTGTGTCGTGCTGTTGTTATGGTCATTGTGAGCGGAGCATGTGAACCTACAACCATCTTAGCATGTCTATAAGAAGAGCACACAATATTTTTGTCTCCTTTATGCTTGGGTAACCCATGTATGCGATCAAGACCAGTAACATATGTTAGGTGACCAAAGCCTAAAAGACCAAGTTTACGATGCCAAAAATATAATTCCTTTGATTCATTAGCATCTAGACACCTATGCTTAGCGGGTGACATGTCAAAATCAGCTTTAAAATTTCCTTCAAACCGAGACATATTAAACATAAGCTCACCTTTTGAATATGCAACCTTGCAACAATTTTAATTGAAACTAAGTTCATGATTTTCATCTAGCAATTGTGAAACAGAAAGAAAGTTGTATTTAAAATTTTTAACAAGTGCCACATCCTTCAAAGTGTAGTGATTATTAACTCTAACTAAACTCGTAGCAATTATAGTAGTTGAAGAATTATTGGTAAAAGTAACATTTTCTACACGTGACACAAAAGAGAGGGAGGAGAACCATTCTTTGTTACCAGTCATGTTGCGTGATCATTCTGAATCCACAAGCCAAATGTTCTACTTCCTCAAGCGTGTAACCTACACAGAAGCAAAATACATCGATGACTCAATACTGGGGTTACTCAAAAAGGCATTTAGAAATCCAATACTGAGTCATACAACATCCAATAGGAATAACATGCGAAAGATGAGAAAGTACAGTAGGTTTATGAGTCAAAGTTTGAGAATTCTTGCACCAACTACTGACCTACATGATGTGATTTGTGTAGCACATAAAATAGTAGATTTGGGAGCAATATTTGCATGTTTTTAACTCATTACAACAGGTTGCAACTTTCTAACACTCGATTTATTGGCTATGGCTATAAAAGTTTTGAATACTACCGAAACATCTTTATCATCAAGGTCTGACTTTAGGTCAGAGCTCCTGCAAGGTCTGACGCTAGGTCCGACTAGCTTTGGTTAGCTCTGACGCTAGGTCCGACTAGCTTTGGTAAGCTTCGGCTCAAGGTCCGTTAGCTTTGGCTAGGTCTGGAGCTTGAATTTAGTGGTTCTGCTTTTTTACCTTGCAATGTTTCAAACTTGCTTTACCTTGATGGAAAGTTTGCTTAGTAATCTTTTACTAAGTTTTTGGTGTGTTTTGGTGGTTATGGCTGATATCGTTTTTGCTATGGTTTGCAACATGCTTATGTGAAATGCTCACATAAGGTGTTGTGGTTTCGGAACTAACATGAGTCAAGTTGAGGACTTGTGCTCAGAAGTATTGGTTGTTTATTCATGTGCAGGTGTTGCTTGAGTTCAAGACATGGCTGGTGACGGGATCCATTGAACTAGTCTTAGGGAGAAGATGAGGTTCAACAACCAAGTTCAGGAGGAATTGTGGTTGAGTTGATCGGGAGGTCGTGCAGCATGTATGAATAAAAAACAATCCATATGAAGGTATCGTTGACATCGTTGGAAGGTGTTTGCATGTGTGCAAGGAGTGCATGGACGTGGCTACATCATTCTGAGGCGTGATGAAGAGATGTGGACGTAAAATATTTGTCAGAAAGGTCCAACCGACTAGGTTATGGACTCAGGGTGTGGTTGAGTCGTGTTTGACTCAAATATGGAAAGTTTTGAGTTGGTTATGATAGGATTTCGTGTGGGTCACGAATTTGAGTTGTTTTAGGAATGTGTGATACGTTCCTAAGGTGTTTGGAATTCTTAAGATTGCTTCTATCTACGTATAGAAGAGTCTTGAGCAGTTATGGAAAGATTCGATTCGTGAATTGAGTAGGATTTGAGTCCTAGTTAGTTTTGGGATGGCCTAAGGGATAGTTATATAAGCAAGGGAGGCCAGAGCTCGTGGTAGACGACTTTTGGGTTGTTCCTCTTGTATTCTATTGAATAAAATTCGTAGTTGAAAAGAACTTTTGTGCCTTTTCATCCCACTTGTTTTCTTCAAGTCTTTCTTGTTGAGTTTCGGCATAGCATTACCTTGCTTCGGTGGTTTTAACATAACTCAAGCTTTACAGATCCGATTGACGTGATGTTTTTTCGGTTGTCTTCACAACTTGAAGACGAAGTTGAGGCACGCTGATGGGAGCTCCATCAGATCGGCTCCAACTTCAACAGCCCCTTCTCCCCGAGCCGAGCCAGTCCTCCACGGTCTCGTCGGAGGATGTCACGGTGGTGGTGATCACGTCTTCCTCGAACGTCACATTGTACACCTGAGTCCCTGCCATTGGGTCCTCTCTCCTTGTCGTACCTATGGTTGCCATCTGCGGTGGTGCGGTGCAACGTTCTTTTGTGCAAACCTTCGTCTACACCTTTAGTTTGGATTTTAATTGGAGATGGGCATGGATATATAACTGATACAGTTACTATATGAGCGGAGGAGTTTTCGAATTTGACGGGCCTGAGCCTAAAGTAAAGAGAGTAATGAAGATTTTTGAGTCTGATATACTCTTTCTAATTTTTCATTCTTTTCGTTGTGACCACAAGTTGCATTGTCTCAACCAAACACCACGTACAAAAACAACAATATTTCTCACGGGCCCACCCACTGGGTATGCCGGGTGGGCCACGGGATACCCTGGGTTCAGCCACCAGAGAGTAGCTAGTGTGAATGCATGCGGGAGAGATTAGCGGAATCAGGAACTGGCCAATGAAGATGGAAGTCAGCAGTCTCACGGTTCTTGTATCAAAACACGCGCCATCCTTTTTCATCTTCCCTTTTTTCTTATATGTATTATTTTTCCACCAATCTTCTAGCCCTCCTTTATTTGAAGTTGTACGGTTGGATCAGGATATGTGGTCGGCGTGAGGGAGAGTCGTGTGTGCAACACCAGGCAGAACGTCGTGGAGAGACGTTGCTCCCCTTGTTGAATTTGATGATGTTAAGGATCGGATGTGACGTACGTGTTTTCACAAGTGTGTTCATTTGTTCCTAAAATCTGAACACGTAAGCGGCTAGCGCCTACAGCTGTCATTTATTCGAAAGGACGAGTACAACATGGTTGGAAATTATATTGTACTGTGCAAGGAATGCGATTAATTTGATGAACTGCGTACGTAGTGAGCTGTTCCTAGATGGTATTCTATCCTTGAACCCTCGAAGGAACATTCTTCATGTCAAACAAGCACGACGAGAGTGAGGACAGAGCTCGGTCATGGATGGCGCTTTGTTAATCTGGGCTAAAGTTTTTTTTAGATAATGGAAATAATTAAACCGGGGCAACGACTGTTGTGCAATCTGGACTCTTTTGCAAGCGTGCAATCCGCATCTAAAGATGGCTACCATTTTACACATAGGTCCTTCCTTTTACACAAGCAGGTGGAAGGATTTATGTGTAAAATGTCAGCCACTCTTGGATGTCCGTCAAATGTCTCAGATTTGCAGATTGCACGCTTGCACAAGAGTCTAGATTGCATAGCAGTCGTTGCCATTAAACCGACCTTTTCCTCAGTACAGAGTACGGCCACACTAATACACCAAGTTCTAAAGATCAACAACAAAAGACTCAACCTGACACACTAGTGAAAGTAAAACACCCGATACATTTTATGACACACTAGTTAAAGTAAAACACCCGATACATTTTATTACTATGGAAGTCTATAACTAAGACTCAATCCAAATCGGGCAAAAACTTCGATGACCCAGACTTCTAGTATGTCTTTGCAAGCCATCCGAATCAAGTCTTTTTGTCTTCACCCTTTTGCAATGACGCCCACGAGCATTTAATCTAGCCTAAAGTTGATATTCCAGAAACCGTTGTTACATTTTTGTGATTTACTACGTACTACGTACTTTGCTATTTGATTGCTCATTATGTTGGATCTGTGTTGGTATTGAACATAGAGAGTGGGCTTCTCCTTGCTGGTGCTGTCAGATAAACTAGGTGGTAGTCACTTTCTGGATCTCCCGCTCAGTAGAGTTGGAAGTGGAAATATATTCCATTCTAAAAAATAAAAGATATAAATAGTCCACTAGTTTATCATTAGAACAAAAACAATAGAACTATTTTTGTGCACCAAGGAACAGCAAAATAAAGTTCATTACCTTAAGACGATACATTGCAAACAAGAAAAAAGAAAAACACAAACTACAAACAAGAAAAGAAAAACATCACAACTAAGAACAAGAAAAAAAACTACTTCTCCTCCACCTCCATCTACTCCTCCTTCTCCTCCTCCTCCTTGGGCTCCTGGCAGGCCGGGGGCGCCTCTTGCGGCGGAGACTGGAAGCCCAGTTTTCTGGACATCGCCGCCACTAGGTTGTCGTGGCCGGTGACGCCGAGCTTGTCCGCCAGCGTCTCCCAGAGGACGTCGAGGCGACCGGCCAAGTGCGTCAAGCCAAAGATGTAGTGGTATGTGGTCCCCATTGCAACATACTCTGGAAGGGGACCAAGCCCAAGGTGACACATGGAGCACGATATATTCTCAAATACATCGTGTGCCATCTTCCGAAGAGCCCACTCCTTGTTCGAGGGGAGGGGGGTCCGGTCGTGGACGCTTCCCCTTGGCGTCCTTCGGCAGGCTTAGCGCCGGCGTTTTCTTGTTAGGCATGGTGTTCTTGGTGCGGTTTTGGGAAGAGAGGAAGAGTAGATGTGCGGAGAAGACGATGGCATACCCGGGTGATCTTATAGCGTAGTAGTAGCCTGGTTGTTCGTCTCTTGACGCGCACAGTAGTGGTGATGGGACGTGGAGTGGTTCCAATTGAATTCAAAGATGTGCATGCGATGCACGCATTTAAGGCGCCTCGGTAACTGGCGCGCACGTAAGCTCGGTGCGCCTGGTCGCATTAGCTGCCTGTACAAATGGCTACGGCTTCAAGGACCAAACCTTATGTGGCAAACAGCAATGTATAATACTTCCTCCGCCCCAACTCAACTCTATTTCTGTTTTGGTCAAACTTACCTTTGACCAATGATTTATATGGAATTTATTAACTTCTATAACATGTAGTACTAGATTGTATATTATGGAAATATTTTCATGGTGAATCCAAAAGTACAATTCTTGTATTGTTAAAGCAGATAAAAAATACATAAATCATTGGTTAATGATAGATTTGATGAAACCTATGGCTCCCTTTGGAAAAGGAATTAAAAAAACAGGAATAGGATAAATATAGGAATAAACTAGAGTTGACATGGGACGCACGGCAGATGGGAGGTTATGGTGCACTGGCACACCCGGACCGTACGTGTACCTGGCCAGCCGTCTAGCTTCGTTTTATATTTTATTCCATAGGCTTAAAAGTTTCCTCATCCTCCCTGTTTGCCCTGTTTGCTCTTCCCTAGGCTTAAAAGTTTTATATTTTACAATATTTTTACATATGTAATATGAACATAGGATATATCACTTGATAGTTTTGCAGAAAAATGGAGGAGAAATATGTATATCCCATGCTACTACGTAAATCCACCTGAATTAATTAGCTAGTTACTTTTTAAGATGATAAAAACTTATTATCTTTTTATAAGTGAGGTGGTCGTGGTAGATGATGTGGCATAATAGCTTATGTGGCATGCCACGGTTGTGTGAAGTCGAGGGACTAAATAATTGACCCATTTGAAAGTTCAAGGACCAAAACCTGAGTTTTGATTGATAGTTTGAGGATGAAGTTGAGCTTGCGAGCTTGATGAGCACCATCATTGTTTTGAGCAGCGATTAGTTTATGGCATCATCAAATCTGGAGTAATTTTTCTAGATCATTTGGGGCCGAAAAATTAGTTTACACGCTATATATGAGGAGAAATATTAGGATATGCTACCTTTTGCTTGTGTTGAATAACCCTGCGTCGTGGACAATATATCCGACACTTCATTTTGGTTGCCAGGATCATTATTCTGCCCCAAGTCATCTGGGGCAGCAAGCGGAGGACATTGATCATCAGGATAAGGACTAGGCAAGAAATCATTGGTCAAACTTAAGTTTGACCAAAGCTAAAAATAGTGTTGAGTTCGGACGGAGGGAGGAGTACTTTTTACAGACCGCTTTGCATGCCCCGCTGCGGGCGATCTCCTGCCTCCTGACAACTCCAGCGGCTAATGTAGCGTACAGCTGTACTTTAGAAGCCATAACTCCAACGCACGTCTTTTGTTTAGCCCAGTTTGCATCAAAGGAAACTCACGAGACAGTTTAAAGGAATGGAGTCCTCCAGAAAGGAAAGACGTTCATACGAGTCTCGTAAGTAGCATTCCAAACGGTGCACTTTAGAAGCCATAACTATCACTGCGCGTGTCTGCGCGCGTCTCATCGTCTTCGCCGCGCGTACTAATAAAGACACACCATCCTCTTCTCTGCAACACACACAGGCCATCCTCTTCTCCGAGCGTACTCTTCCTCTTCGTCTCCATCGCGCGCGTCCTAATTGGTTCCCTTCAAAGCCCATGGAGTTCCCCTTGCCGCATAATATTGTGGTCCTGATCGAGGGGTGGGTCGCCGCAACCTCCATGCATCCCATGGACGACCTCTCCAGTCTGCGTGCCACCTGCAAGGCCATGCATCCGGCATGTCGGGATCGCGCCGTGGGCATGCACGTGGTGCTGGAGCGGGAGAGCATCTGAAGCTTAACGGGAGCTACGACACCCTCGTGGAGCACCCGACAACCGTCAGCATCCCTCATGCATGCTACGTCACCGGGTTCGACCTCGTCTTCCTGGACGGTCGCGCGCATCCGGGCACCCAGTTCCTTGCCCGGGCAGCCGCGAACAGCCTCATGGTGGCGGCCTATGTCCTCGCCATGCTCCGCTATGACGCCGACCGGGGCCTGTGACCCTTTGAGTATATCCAGCAGGTCGAAAGTGAGACTCACATCGGTTACAACACGGCCGGGTCTGTTGCGATGAAGTGGACCAACAAGGAGTGCTGCCGGTGTCGGCATGAAGTTATGAAAAGTATCGATCGTGTCGTCTGGAGGTTCCTGGGCAGGCCTCATCCAGAAGCGCCACCGGTGGCGGTGCCCAACATTGACGATGACGCTTGCGGCTGCTCAACAGGGGGGAACCAGGGAACTGCCCGCTGCAATAGGCAAGGTACGTTGGAGCAGTGGAGAGTCTTCTGTACTGAGAACTATAGGATTAAGCATGAGCATGACCTGTTCTGCCGTCAGGCGTTGTACTCTATTGGTTATATTCCCTCCATTCCCTTTTAGATGCACCCCTAGTTCTCCAAACGCCAATTAAAAGAGAACAAAGGGAGTATATAAAATAGACGTGTATGTGTTTCCCCTATGCCCGCTCGTCTCTGGTGAGTGTTGCACTTGTTGTGTTTTCCCTATGCGTGCTCGTCTTTTGTTTACCCCGTTTGCATTAAAGGAAACTCACGGGACATTTTAAAGAAATGGATTCTTCCGGAAATGAAATATATTCAATCATACAGTAGTTTGGAACAAAGGAAATTAGTGTTCCATTACGAAGGAAATACATTTGACGTGGGAATTTGCTCGGACTAAAGCATCTCTCTCCAGTTTATTTCTTAACTCATACTACATGCCAATCCCATGGGTCCATAAATTCATTGGAGTTAGTACCTCATTTGTGACCGCAACCGCATATCCCTCATTTTTCTTCGCGATTTCACCAGATATGTGGCACAGCGAACCACCATCTCCTGGGATCATCAGTTGCGGACAAAACCAACGGGAGTCGATGGAGAAGTTTGCCATTAATCAGCGATGAGCCGTGAAGAAACAAATCTACCTAATAAGAACAAAGGGTGTAGTACTACTTTAGTATGGAGTATTTGGAGGTTGCGGTTTCTTCGGAGTCTCCGAAGTATTAGATGGGGATCACGCACAGTGATGGTTCAGCTTCCAGCGATGGCCGATTCCACATCCTCTGCAGTACTGCAGGTGCATTAAGGGTGGCTAACATGTGAACTCACGGCCTATGGGACGCGCGATGTAATGGAACCGCTCTGTTTTCAACATCAGCACAAGAATAATATCCTGTCATCAATAGAGATAACATACTATGTTTGATAGTAATCTGCGCTAAACATTTCTTGTTTTACAGTACTACCTATCTTTTTCTAACATTTTTCTAACCGCATATCTTTTCTCTCTGTTCATTGTCTCCACTTTTCATTCTAGTCGTCGCTAATCGACAGAACTACCTGTTACATAGTCATCAATAAAGCCAAAATAAACTAATCAGCACATCAAGTCCACAACACTTCCCTTGAAGCAGTGGTAATAACTTCTAGCCACGTATAGGAGTAGTGCTAATGATTACACCGCGTATAGGGGCATAGGGCCAGTGGTACGTTGGAGTTCTACCTATCTTTTTCTAACATTTTTCTTGTCCTTTCTTTTCTTTTCTCTCTGTTGATTGTCTCCACTTTTCTTTCCAGTCGTCGCTACCTGTTAGTATTGTATACTACTTTACAGACCGCTTTGCAGGCCCCGCTGCGAGCGATCTCCTGGCACCTCCAGCGGCTAAAGTATCGTACAAGCCACTTTAGAGGCCACCGGCGGTGTGGAGGGTCGTTCATTAACATAGAATACAGATAGAACAGATAGTTCACTAAATAGCAGATAGAAAACAAAATAACAGATAGAACAGACGAACAACATTGAGTTCATTATCATAAAATATTACTTCCTCCTTCCTATATTAATTGTCCTTAGAACAAGATTTTTAGTTCATATTTGAACTAGAAAACTTGTCCTAATTATTAACGACATGTAATATGGGAAGGAGGAAGTACAAAACATGAAAAACAGCATCACGAAACAAGAAAAAATAAAACATCACAAAAACAAGAAGAGAAAAACATCACGACTAGATTAATCAGTGTCAAAAGATTTCCTATTTTAAAGTTGGGTTCAACTAGAATGTAATCAGATGTTTGGTGCAATCGTGCAATCAACCATCTTCAACTGTAGGATCGATCTACATTACGGTCGTTGAATCTTTTTATTTAACCCCCTCTACCAGGTGGAGGGGTGGTGGTGGTGGTGGAAGGGGTTAAATGAGAAGATGTAATAACCGTAAGATGTAGATCCAACGGATGAAAATCTTTGATTACACGATTCCACCAAAACTTTAATTGCGTGTAGGGCTGTCAACGAGTCAAACTTGAGCGAGTTTGTTTCTATCATATATAAAAATTGTATCCTATAGAACATTTTTAATAGAATTATATAGTTTAATTAATCATACGTACATATCTTAGATGACAACAACAAATGATCTTACTCGAGCTTTTCGAGCTTGAGCTCATCAAGTTGGCAATACTCAACTTCATCCTCAAACTTTCATTCAAAACTAAGTTTGGTAATTGAACTTTCAAATGGGTCAATTATTTAGTCCGTCAACTCAAATAACCGTTTCACTTTCATCCTTAGTCTGAGTTGGACATCCACATTGGCATGCCACAGAAGCTATTATGCCATGTACATCTTCTACCCCGGCCACCTCACATAGAAAAAGATAATAACTTTTTATCATCTTAAAAAATAACTAGCTAATTAATTGGGGTGGATTTACATAGTTGCATGGGATATACATAGTTCTCCTCCATATTTTTTGTAAAACCATCAAGTGATATATCCTATGTCATATTACATATGTAAATATATTGTACAATATAAAACTTTTAAGCCTAGGGAAGAGCAAACAGAGCAAAAACATAGAGGAAGAGCAAACTTTTAAGCCTAGGGAATAAAATATAAAATGAAGCTACCACTGCAAGGATTCCGGTTTATTGCAATGAAAAAATTCGTCGCAATAGGTTGTTTTTCGTCGCAATAGGTCGTTGTTGCAACGAAAAAGAGCGTGGCGATAGTTTTTATGAATCGTCGTAATAATTCCCGTGGCGATAGGTTATTGCGACACATTGTCATCCGTGGCGAATAGTATGGTATTGCAACGATTTCACATCGGTGGCCAATAGAACGCTATTGCAATGTTTTCATGTATTGTGACGATTTAACATATCGCAACGAATAGTACGGTATTGCAACGGGTTCACGATCGTGGCAAATAGTACGAAATTGAAACAATTTCATATTCGTGGCAAATAGTATGTTGTTACAATGATGTAGCGTGTTGTGACGATTTAACGTATTGCAACAAATAGCATGGTATTGCAACGATTTCACATTCGTAGTAATTGTATGTGGTTGCAACGATTTCATAGGCGTGGCAATAGTACGGTATTGTAACAATATCACATTCGTGGCAAATAGTATGTTATTGCAACAGTTTAGCGTATTGCGATGATTTACCGTATTGCAACGAATAGCATTGTATTGCAACGATTTTGAGTTCGTGGTAATAGTATGTGGTTGCAACGATTTCACAATAGGTTGCAACGAAAAAATTCGTCGCAATAGGTTGTTTTTTGTCGCAATAGGTCGCTGTTGCAACGAAAAAGAGCGTGGCGATAGTTTTTACGAATCATCGTAATAATTCCCGTGGTGATAGGTTATTGCAACGCCTTTTCATCCATGGTGAATAGTATGGTATTACAACGATTTCACATCGGTGGCAAATAGAACGCTTTTGCAACATTTTCATGTATTGCGACGATTTAACGTATCATAACGAATAGTACGGTATTGCAATGGGTTCACGATCGTGGCAAATAGTACGGTATTGCAACGATTTCATATTCGTGGCAAATAGTATGTTGTTACAATGATTTAGCGTATTGCGACGATTTAATGTATTGCAACAAATAGCATGGTATTGCAATGATTTCACATTCGTGGTAATTGTATGTGGTTGCAATGATTTCACAGGCATGGCAATAGTACGCTATTGTAACGAAATCACATTCATGGCAAATAGTATGTTACTGCAACGGTTTAGCGTATTGCAACGATTTAACTTATTGCAACGATTTCGAGTTTGTGGTAATAGTATGTGGTTGCAACGATTTCACAGGAGTGGCAATAGTACGGTATTGTAATGATATCACATTCGTGGCAAATACTATGTTATTGCAACGGTTGAGCGTATTGAGACGCTTTAACGTATTGCAATGAATAGCATTGTATTGCAACGATTTCGAGTTCGTGGTAATAGTATGTGATTGCAACGATTTTCACATTCGTGGCAAATACTACAGTATTGCAATGATTTTCACAGCCGTGGCAAATAGTACCATATTGCAATGAGTTATGGTGTTGCGACGATTTACCATATTGCAACGAATATCACGGTATTGCAACAATGTCACAGCCGTGGCAAATAGTATGGTACTGCGATGGTTTAACGTCCGTGGCAAATAGTATGTTATTGCAATCAGTCAACAAACATGGCGAATAGTACCGTATTGCAATGATTTTAGATCTGTGGGAACTAGTCTGGTACTGCAACGATTTCGCATCCGTAGCGAATAGTTTGGTATTGCAACGAGTCCACAAACGTGGTGAATAGTATCGTATTGCAACGATTCAGATCCGTGGGAACTAGTATGGTACTGCAATGATTTCGCATCCGGGGCGAATAGTTTGGTATTGCAACGATTTCTTATCTATGGCAATAGTTTTTTAATGCAACATTTTCTGCGTGGTGGCAATAGTAGTCTAGTGCAACGTTTTTGGAGTCGTTGCCAAATGTTTATACTGCAACATTTTGTAATTCCTGGCAATAGCTTCCTATTGCAACAATTTATCATTTGTGACAAGAAATTCGTAATGCCGCATTTTATAATTAGCGGCAGTAGAACCCAAATGCACCAGGCTTGAAAATTAGTGGCAACAGAATCACGTGTTTAACAATAGACATCCATCAATTGATATTACAACACGCATAACAACACTCAAGTATTACTAAAGCGACGTTTTTGCATACTAAGAGTTTTCCTAAGCTGACCGGGACTAATTGTTGAAGCGGGTGGCTTTTGGCGGTTAATTTGGTGGACCTTTTGTGGAGTGGTCTCCATCATCATTTTGTGCATTTCAGCCATTGAGGCGTGCATGTCTTGCATTTTCCTAGCCGTCTGTTCACGATCAGCTGCTATCTGACTTTGTAACTTCTGGACTTGAACGTTTAACTCTTCATTCTTTTGGTCTATGCAGTCCATCTGGGTGTTTAAGCTATCATTTCTTCCTTCCAACTCCTGCACTATTTGATTGAGGCCTGCATTTCTATCTTCTAAGTTTTGAACTTGGTCGTTGAGGTGTTTAGACATCTGGATACGCATGTGTTCACGTTCGGAACCAGTTGGGTTAGCCATATAACCACGCCCCCGAACCTCTGATCCTGCACAACCGATTGAGGATCTATAACAACGCTGGAATATGTGGTTTCTCTCCTCATTTGGAATTGGGCCTCCCTGCTCAGCTTCCATGTCTTTCACTTGGGCACGTGCCTGGATCTATATACGAAAAGAAAAGTCACAGGTAATTTGCAATATTTATTTAATTGGGGATTGTTTGAAGTGTTACTCACATGTACAACTTCTGCCAGCTTGTTTGCCCAGTTACCGTTCTCCAACAAATGGCTTGCCTCCCACAGTTGTATGCCATCGGGTTCTTCTCCGGTCTCTGGGTCTCGCTACATAAAATACAAGTAAACTTCAACATGTCGGTATACATATTGTTTGCAGCGCAAAGTAAAAGCGTGATTTATTTTTTCATACCTTCTCGTAACTAAGTTGGCCGTAGGATTTGGAGCCAAGCAAGTGACTCGCCTTTTGTCTACTTCGATCTTGGGAATTGGTCCTGCTTATTGACTACAATAATTTTAAAAATTAATTCCACGAATGAACGTAAATGAAATATTTTTTGTATGATGCGAAGCTATTAAAAAGTTAGCTGACCTTGAATCGCTCAGACCCAAAATATTCTATTAGGTGCAACCACTCGGGCGCCGTTACGTCAGCAGGCTTGTTTCGTATACGTTCTTCATCGGTAGAATAACTCTTATAGGTGGCATGCCAAGTCGAGCGCCACCCCTTGTAGCGCTCACCAGCAATTTTCAAAATTTTTCTTGCGCTCTCCGGTGTGTCCTCCATGTCCCAGAAATCCTGTACATTGTATTACAAGTTGCTATAAACATACAGGATGGAGATTGCAAGAAAAAAAATACTTGTGTGGGGGTGTGACAACACTAACCAGAATGTCTCGTACTATATCTCTCTTGTTACTATGGCCAACCTCTGCCAACTTCCTTGCACCGCTGAGGGATGCATGTCTTTTTGTAAACATAACCTCATCATCGACAAAGTGTCGCTGATTAATACCAACCGCAGCACCCAACCTAGCGGAGAACTGAATTGGTAGCTTCACATGCTCCGTTCTACTGACTTGTGATGCATAGCGTATTCTGGCAACCTTAAGTCCTTTAGCCACACTTCTTCCTAGCTTCCTTCCTTCTGTTACATTGATTCAAACAGTAAACGATTAAAGCAAATTACCGTCAAAACAAGTTTAGTATCATGTACAAATATTGTGAAAAGAAGAAAAGTCTGATGTTCATACCATCTTCAGGACGAGTGCGGCAAATACGAGCGCGTCGTCCCAGCACCATTTTGTTCTGTAGTACTCCCTCCTTGTTTATATTAATTGTCGTATCAGACCAACAAATGATTTAAAAATGAACTACTAGTTAGGACTGTTTGAACGACAACTATTTTGATCGGGGGGGGGGGGGTACATTGTTGACTTCTTTGTTGTTGTTCATACCCTAAAATGAGCCATCAGGTACACATGTAAGTGGCGGTACGCACTCGTAGTACTGCAGAGGATTTCCAGTCCATGAACGAAGCAGGCAAGCCGTGAGGGGGAATGCAGCTGGCAACGCTAGACTAGACAAGGATATGGTTCACCGGTTCGGTCTGACTGACATCAGCCGGAGCGCGTCTCGAAGAGAATTATTAGTTGAAGGGCAAGTAATGAACACCAGCGGTAGCAGGTGGCGAATGCAAGATAGATAAGGCAGGCAGCTTGAGGATTGAAATCCTCCACAGTACTGCACCTGCATTAGCTGCCACTGACATGTGGGCCCATGAGACATCAGGTCCACTTGTCAGTGGGGACTACTGCAGGTGCAGTATGCATAGTGCCAGCTTGCGACGCTCAACAAAGAGAGGGTTCGGTCTCACCGAAACTCTCGAGGAGGATTGGTGGCAGGGCAAGTAATAGTCAGGGATTTGCGGGCGGCAGGGTAATCATAGCACGCAAAGGATGGGACGTGGCGATGGGCGAGGGAGACGCGTCGGGGAGGACACTGAAGTGACCAGCAGCAGGGCGTGGGCACCAGTGCCGGCCGGAGTGACTGACGGCGAGATAGCACAGCGTAGAGGCATAAAAAAATCACGCCATCACATAGGCTGATGAACTGTTAACAATAAAGACTAAGTACTAAGAAAGTAGAATCGCAAGGCATGCTAAAACAATTAGTAGAGCCTAGGAAAGAATGCAAATGACCATGATACACCCATCATCAATACATATAAAGGACAGAACGTAGTCTCTCAAAATGCTCCAAATTCAATGCCAAAGGAGTAAAAAACTAACACGCTCTGCCAAAACAAATGGCACGGTAGAGAGGCAGGTAGTAATGTGATGTGATATGGGTAGTTGGAAGCTACCGATAGAGTTGGAGTGGGACATTTTTTAAGCTCCAAAAGTAAAGTTACGCTGGGGCGGAAGGAGTATTTCTGATTGTATAGCTATACCTGCTTTTGGTTCATGCATCGTAGTATCAGGGAGTGAAGAACCTCGGGGTTCCTGAACATCATGTGCTGCAATATTCTCTACGTACCATGCAAAGGATTTAATGTTGTCTAAATTTGTTTAATTTTAATAGTAAACACATTTATAGTTTTACCAGGTTCTTGTTGGCCACCATGAATGCTTGTAGACGACATCACGGTTTGATGTCTTGTTCCTAATGTAAAGAGCATTGTAAGTAGTAATTTCAAATAACAGTGATAACGTCAAATTACATGACCGACGTAGATTTTGGATCAGACGGTGTGCTTTCTATAAACTGCAATGTTTGTTATGAACGGAGGAATTAGAAAAGAAAGAATAGAAAAATATGTACGATCCGAGAAAGCCACATGAAAAAAAGTGTAAAAACCATGGAAACTAAAAATCTTAGGAATACAAATTTGTAAAACAGGAATGAGAGTACAACATTTGGAGTGGTTGATCAGATAACATGTGCGCCACTTACTTCTAAATCCAGAAATTACATACTACTACCTCTGGTTTTTAGTATTTGTCGTTCCCGGCCAGGAACTCAACTAGAAATACACTACCGTAATAAGCTGTCGGAGCGACATTTATTTAGGGACACATGTAGTATATTATATATATATATATATATATATATATATATATATATATATATATATATATATATATATATATAACTAAATTCGTGAAACAGAAGACCACATTTCTTCTTTGTTAATTTATTTAATCTTCGTATATCAGGATGGATCGTGTATAACTTAACTAGCCCAAAACTGCATGGATCGTGTAGAACCAAGCCAATATAGCTCTATAAAAAGACGGCATGGATTGTGTAGTTTACCTAGCACAAAACTGGTGTCCGGGATTCGATGTCGCAGGGAGGTGTCGGCGACGAAGAGGTTCGGTAGAGCCCGTCAAAGTTGGTCGCCCGGCGTTGTACCCAGGAGTCAACACCACCAAGAGCATTGATGCGTCACTGCGAGATCCATGGGGGAAAAATTGTAAAAACCGTGAGAAATGAAAACACAGAAATGTCTTAGGAATACAAGTATGGAACACAGGATAGAGAGACCGCACATTTGCAGTACTGCGAGATCACCAGAAGGGTGGGGCAGCGGTGTGTCGAGAACGGAGGCCTGTGTTTCCATTTATAGTCATCGTGACTGGAATAGGGTTACAATAATAGGCGGGACTGAAATTGGAGGCGTAGGTAGTGAAAATTGAATTGTCAGAATCTCAAATATGGCGTGCCAAGTAGAACGAAAAAAATTTCGCGGGGGTGGAGAATTTGACACAAGCCTTGCCCTTGTGCATGCATGCAATCGTGATTAATTACATGCCATGTCGTGTCGATTCCTGCACATGGTGCGTGTAGCTAGAGGGGTAGACTTCGTCTTTGGACAACTTGCTCGCTTCTTAATTCATCTTTGTTGCCATGCATGGAGATCAAAATAAAAAAAAGCAGTCATATGCTAGCTAGTGGGACATTCCAAAAAAATACGAAAAAAAATGAATCGCCAAATGTATATGTGCTAATGCAAACGATATGCAAATACAGAACACCCAAGTCCACGAAAGGACGATAGCAAACAAACAACATTTTGTAACATTAATCACAATGAAATAATGACATGTAGTATATACTACTACTAAAAATACATTTTCCCATGCGCCGACTACAAATGAAAAAATTGAGTGAAAGAACACAAAAGAGGAGAAACGCAGCCTCAACCACGATCTCAATGGAGTTTCAACCAAGAGTCGTTGATTGTCGCAACATAACAAATTCTTGGCTAGACATTGAACAACAGTTATCTCGCCCCTTTTTCAGAAGGGAGTTGTTTTTCGATACTGCATAGGACGCATTGTTCATGAACAGAAAAGACATTTTTCATTAACATAAAAACAACACATATATTACAAACAAGAACTACGAAAGCACATAGAAAACAAGAAAAAGAAAAACTACAAATACTACTCTACTCGGAGTCGGAGGAGATCTCCTCCACCTCCTTCTCCGCCACCGCCTCCTCCTCCGCCACCGCTGCCGCCGCCGCCTCCTCCGCCGCTGCCGACGCCTCCTCCGCTGCCGCCGCTGCTGCCGCCTCCTCCGGCAATGGACTCTGAAGCTTCCGGGCGACGGTCCGCAGAAGATGCTGGCGGCCCTCCACCCCAGCCACCTCCCCGATCGTCTCCTAGAGGATGTTGAGACGACTGGCCACAAACTCTAACCTGAAGCAGTAGTGGCCGGCGGTGTTCATGCTGGTGCAGACGGGAAGTTTCCCAAGACCCAGACAGTCACACGAGCAAGATGTATCAGAAAATACATCCCGCGCTAATTTGTTGAGGTTTTTTGCGCGCCCGGTGGTGGCAGAAAGGTGCTCGATGGCCTCCTTCAGGCGCCGATCGAGTTCATTGAAGTGGTGTTCGACGAGGCGGGCAGTCTCCTAAACCCAAATGGGATGAGGAGGTGCGGGCTCCATAGGCGGAGAAGGGGACGAAGGAGGTGCAGGCGCCGCCTCCAGTTCCACCAGCATTGGCTGCAACAGAAATGGAGAAGAAGGAGGTTCGGAGGACACCGACGGCTTGGAGCGCTTCAGTGCTGGGCTACCCATTTGTGCGGTGACGGAGGTGCAAAGAAAGAGCGAGAGGTGGTCGGCGATGGTGCGGCGGTGAAGCAATAGAAGTTTGGAGGCTATGATCGATCGAGATGGAGTGGTGCGGCGGAGATGCAAGAGGATGGGTGTGCCTTTATAGCGGGTCCTTGTCTAAGCGGACTGTTGTGCAATCTGGACTCCTGTGCAAGTGTGCAATCCACGAATCTCAGTCATTGGACGGACATCCAATGGTTGCTGACATTTTACACATAAATATTTCCACCTGTCTTTGTAAAGGGAAGGATCTATGTGTAAAATGTCAGCCACCCATGGATATCCGTCGAATGGCTGAGATTCGCGGATTACATGCTTGCACAGGAATTCAGATTGCATAGCGGTCATTGCCGTCTAAGCGCGCGAGTCAAGATGATCAGACACTTCGAAAGCTGCGCTTTCCAATTAATCCAAACCGCGGTTGGCTTCCCATAAGTTGTCGCAACGGCTCGACGCGTCCCATCTCCGCTTCACAGACAGTTTTTTAATTTGACACACCAATGGTCCAGGGTATGTAGTGGCCCACCTAGCATACTTTGTAGGTCCGTCTGGCGATGCTTCAGTTTTTTAGTTCCAGTTTTTAAGTTTGACACACAAAGGGCCCACCGGCCCAAGGTATATGCAATGTTCCAGTTTTTTTCAGTTTGTCACGCAAAAGATCTCGATCATGTTTCATGACGTTACATGATTTTTTTGAAAGATCGTCATATATATATATATATATATATATATATATATATATATATATATATATATATATATATATATATATATATATATATCACAAACCCTCGTCCA
Organism: Tuctoria greenei; assembly: GCA_036927565.1. Classification (NCBI taxonomy): domain Eukaryota; kingdom Viridiplantae; phylum Streptophyta; class Magnoliopsida; order Poales; family Poaceae; genus Tuctoria; species Tuctoria greenei. The sequence continues at coordinate 90,261,032 of JAYESD010000006.1, read as the reverse complement.
TGTTTTCTCAGTTCGACATGCAAAAGACCTCGATCATGCATGTTTGATGACATTAGGTGTTTTCTAATTTTGTTGAAAGATCGTCATATTTGAGACTCGTTGATCATGTTTGGGGCGTAGCAAGCATGCCTGGACAAGTTACATATACACTTGAAAACCTCGCGACGATCATGTTTGATGACAACATTATTACGTGTTTTCCCAATTTTTTATTGAAACATCTTCATATATAGTTTGAGGCTCGTTGATCATGTTTGGGGCGTGACAACTAACATGTTATATATATATATACATGTTATATATATATATATATAGTTTGGCTCGTTGATCATATGTTTGGGGTGTAGGGTAGCATGCATGGACAACTATAACATGCATGTGAGAGAGACGTCGATGATCATATATACTCCCCCCGTCTCCATGAACTTGTCTCTTTGTAGTTCATTTTTTAACTACAAAGCCGCATCAGAAGACCTTGTGTATTGGCTCATGGACAAGGAAAATTCTTTGTACGTAGTACAAAAAGTATAAGTTGGTCGGCGTTGCCGTTCGTACACGAAGGATGTGGCCAGGTAGTTGCTCTTGCAGGTGTATGCTAATTACATGAGTGTTTCGTCGGTTCATGTGGTTAGTCCCCACGATGCACCCTAAACCCGGTGTTGAGGCCGTGTATTTGTCATTTGTGCGTACACTCTAGTGACATGTGACAAAGTGCTCAGTCATCAATTGCATTTGGTTTGACGTCGAAGTTGGATTGGAGATATAGGATCACATCCATTTCTTTATGTCTTGGATGATCCAAATTAACGTTTGGTTGGATGGACTGGACGATCCAATATTTTGTTGGTGGGTTGGATGAAACTTGATTGGATTATTGAATCATCTAAGTTGATAATTTCATAATATTAATTGTATATATACTAATTATCACATTAGTAGCAAATATTAATGTTAATATCATAACTGTAATTATTAATCAACAATAAACAAGGTAATTATCAGTAATTACATTACTAAGAAGCATAATTAGATAAGGTGGATGGACTCACATCCAACAAAATATCGTGGACCATCTCATCCAGCATCTGCGAGGAATATTTTATATTCCTCAAACCTGGATCACCTGTCTGACTGCGAAACAAATAACACATGATTGGACCATCCAAGTCAATTCAATCCAAGACAAGCAACCAAACACCCCTTTTTGGCCGCGTCGTACGTGCTCGTGTGCATGATGATGGATCGTGCATGCCGAGCGCCGAGTTATTTGGATCACTGAGCAAATTTCAGACGTGGAGTTCGTGTGCTCGTGCGCACTGCAAGATTCGGTGCATTCACGTGCATGGCAATCATCAGGGTAGGGTGGCACAGTCGTGGTAACCTTGGAGTGCACCCTAGGCTATAAGATTTGGAGCGTGAACGTACGGGGCAACCATCTGGGCAGGGTCGTACAGAGACGGTTGTGCGGAAGGGCCGCAGAGAATTCGATTTCCGCACCAAGGGGTTATGAGATAAGACCATCTGATTCGCAGGCCGCAGTCCAGTAATGGTGTTTGGGAACACGGTATTTTTGGAGTTTTAGAGCAATACTGTGGTATTTGAGATTACTATGGTATTTTTTATAGAATGGTGTTTGTCAACCAAACAGTCCTATGTATTGCAAAATTGTGGTATTACAAAACTGTGTTATTGAAATACTTTGGTATTGCCATGTCATTTTAAAAACTATGGTTTCCAAAACTTTAGTATTGAAAAACTGTGCTCCCAAACATAGCCTAAGCTTTTACCGTGAACCACTGCGGATGGTCTTAAAGGCGGGCCCGACTCTGGGCCTAGGCAGGAGGGGCTACTGCCTAGGGCCAGGCCGGTGGGTGGGGGTGGTGGGGCGGGCACGATGACAGCTGGTAAAGAGAAAAGAAATAAAATTAATTAGTGTGTAGCTTTTTATTTTTGTAATTTTCTAAAATATAATTCTACTACATAGGTCGTACTAATGTGTTTAATACTCCCTCCTTATCTTTTTAATTATCGTTCAGATAGCAAGTTCTAGTTCATATATAGTTCAATGATTTGTCCAAAACGTCAAATAAAAGAATAAGGAGGGAGTATTTATTAGATACAGTATAATATTACTAATGTATTAATTTTCCATATGTGGTGTTTTTCGATAAAAGGAGGAGTTTTTCGTTAGTGCATGTACTGTAGGACACATTTTTCATGAACATAAAATAAAAGACATTTTTCATTATCATAAAAATAACACATATATTACAAACAAGAAAAAACACATAGAAAACAAGAGAAAAAACTACTACTAATCCTACTCTACTCGGAGGAGGACTTGTCCACCTCCGTCACCGCCGCCTCCGCACCCGCCGGCGGCACCTCCACCTCTGCATCCGCTGTCAGCGCCTCCGCCGCAACCGCCAGCGGAGCATCCTCCAACACCGGATCGAACTTCTTCCAGCTGACGGCGTTCACGAGTTGCTCGCGAAACTCCACCCCAGCCTCCTCACCGATCATCTCGTAGAGGCAATCGAGACGAGCGGTAACAAAGCCTAACCCGAAGATGTAGTAGCCGGCGGAGTCCATGCTGGTGTGGTGGGGACGGATACCAAGTCCCAATCGGTGACAAGAGTGAGATGTATTGTTAAATACATCATGCGCCATTTTGTTGAGCGCTTTTGCTTGCACGTCGGTGGCGAATAGGCTGCCGGTGACCTCATTAAGCTTCCCGTCGTGTTTGTCGATGCTTTCCTCGATGAGGCGGGCAGTCTCCTCATAGTCGGCCTGAAGCAGTGCAGGTGCTGCGGGTGGAGACGGGAGTGGAGGAGGTGCGGGCGCCGCCTCCAGTTCCACCGGCCTTGGCGGTGACGGAAATGGAGAAGGAGGTTCGGAGGACGTCGATGACCTGGAGCACTTCGGTGCGGGGCTACCCATTTGTGCGGCGACGGCGGTGCGAACAAAGAGAGAGAGGTGGTCGACGGTGTGCGGTGGCGAAGCAACCGGAGAAGTTTGGAGGCTAAAATCGATCGAGAGGTGCGGCGGAGAAGAAGAGGATGGTCTGCCTTTATAGGAGGTCGTCGACTAAGCGCGTGAATGGAGATGATCGAACGCTTCAAAAATTGTACTTTTGAATTGACGGCCAGAGTTACTCCAAACCGCGGTTCGCCTCCTCTTGGTTATCGCAACGGCTCCACACGTCCCATTGGCCAGTTTTTTAATTTGACACACAAAGGGCCCAGGATATGAAATGGCCCACCTGGCATACTTTGTAGGTCCGTCGCGGTGTTTGTAACATTTCGTGTGAATGATTTCAACGAGGTGCGGAGATGGACGTGAACGTTCATGGCAATCGACCGAGAGTCCATATCTTTTTTTAAGGATCTGACTGTTGCCGTTCGAGAGTCCATATAATTGTCGTGATCATGGAAGATGGTGGACATGAATGTAATGCATGTGAAAGAGACTCGTGATCAAGCATGTTTGGTCACGTGTTGAGGATTTTTGTGCCCCCTTGTTGAGGAACATGTTAATTGGATGATGTTGAGGATCGGATGTGGCGTACGTGTTTTTACAAGTGTGTTCATTTGTTCCTAAAATCAGAACACATAGCGGCTAGCGCCTACGCCTGTCGTTTCTTCAAAAGACGAGTACAGCGATACATAATGGCAACATGCGATCGATTAATTTGATGAACCATGTACGTATGTAGTGAGAGCTGTGTGCTTATTAGACGATGGTAGTCCACAGTCTATCCTCGTACCGTCGAGGGAACATCCTTGTGTCAAATTTGTTATCTCTATTGATGACAACATAATATTCTTCATTAGTGTGGTAGATAAACTGCCATATAGGTTGAGAGCATACACACATGCATGGTAGAAAATATGATAACTATAGAAATATATACATGGTAGGAAATATTATTCTATTCTTGGAATACATGTTTGGGATGTAGCATGCATATGTACGTCTAACATCCATGTGAAAGACCTCGATCATGTTTGCTGATGTTACGTGTTCTCTTTTTTGCTGAGACATCGTCATGTTTGAGGCTCGTTGATCATGTTTGGGGCGTAGCATGCATGGACAACTAACATGGATGTGAAAGACCTCGATGCATGTGAAATAACATGCATGTTTTTAAAAGCAAGATATAGTGTTTCCTCAAGAAAAAATAATTTTATGAGAGATTGGGCGCACAAGCACAAAAGCTAGAACTTGAGCGATGCACCTACGAATTCCATATGCCAGAATAATTGACGACAGCCGATCCGCAAACTCGGTGGTAAGATCAGTAGTCACCGGAGAGCTGCTTGCGGCTGACCTCGAAGGAGACGAAGGCGTCGATGCACGCATAGCTGATCTACTCGCCGGAGAGATTGTACACGTCCCAGTTGCTCGTCCTCACCCCGTAAGGCTTCTCCATATTGACGGCTATCACGGTGCTCGCGATGTCCTTCAGCCCCATGCGGCGGAGGCTTGGGCGATCCATCTCCTCCGCCGCGAGCTCGGCCAGGTCCATCGTTTTGGCCACCTTCAGCTATCAGTCCTTCCAAAGTCTGTCGGCATCACCCTCCACACCCACGCTGACGAAGCGGTAGTCGGAATCACCGAGGAAATATTCCAGCTCATCGGGGAAGTAGTTAGCGTGGATGACCTGGAAGATGAGGCAGCGGCGGTCAACGCAGAGCTGCAGAACGGCGATGGGGTTCTGGTCGGTGGAGTAGCTGGGGCACAACTCGACGTCGAGGCCGACGACGAGCTTGTGAAAGCGCCGACGGTGGACGGAGAGGACCTCATCGAGCCAGTCCTCCACGGCCTCGCCAGAGGACATCACAATGGTGGTGATCACGTCTTCCTCGAATGTCACACTGTACACCTGAGTCCCCACCATTGGGTCTCTCTCCTTGTCGTCCCTACGGTTGTCATCTGCGGCAGCGCGGCGCAACTTCTCTCTTGTGCAAAACCTTCGTCTACACCTTTAGTTTGGATTTTAATTGGAAACGGGCCCTGATATATAACTGATGCAGTTACAATATGAGTGGAAGAGTTTCCAAATTTGATGGGCCCGAGCCCGGAGTAAAGAGAGTAATGAAGATTTTTGAATCTGATATACTCTTTCTAATTTTTAATTCTTATCGTTATGACCACAAGGTGCATTGTCTCAACCTAACACCACGTACAACAACAACAACATTTCTCAGGGGCCCACCCACTGGGATACACTGGGTCCAATCACCAGAGAGTAGGTAGTGTGAATGCATGCTGGAGAGATCAGCGAAATCGGGATCTAGCCAATGAAGATGGATGTCAACAGTGTCATGGTTCATGTATCTAAACGCGCACCATCCTTTTTCTTCTTCCCGTTTTTCTTATAAGTTCGTATTATTTTACACCAATCTTGTAGCCCTCCTTTATTTGAAGTTGTATCGTTGGATCAGGATACATGGCCGGCGTGAGGCGAGAGTCGTGTGTGCAACACCAGGTGGAACATCGTGGAGAGACGTTGCTCCCCTTGTTGAATTTGATGATGTTGAGGATCGGATGTGGCATATGTGTTTTCATAAGTGTGTTCATTTGTTCCTGAAAGCGGCTAGCGCATACGGCTGTCGTTTCTTCGAATGGAGGAGTACATCATGCAGCATGGTTTGAAATTATATTCTACTTTACTGTGCAAGGCATGCAATTATATTGTATAGTACGGCCACACTGATACACCAAGTTGTAAAGATCAACAACAAAAGACTCAACCCGACACACTAGTGAATGTAAAACACCCGATACATTTTATGACACACTGGTGAAAGTAAAATACATACATTTTATTATTATGGAAGTCTATAACTAAGACTCAATCCAAATCGGGCAAAAATTTTGATGACCCTGACTTCTAGTTTGTTTTTGCAAGCCATCTGAATCAAGTCTTTTTGTCTTCACCCTTTTTCAATGATGCCCACGAGCATTTAATCTGGGCTAAAGTTGATACTGTTGTTGCATTTTTTGTGATTTACTACGTGCTTTGCTCTTTGATTGTTCATTATGTTGGATCCGTGTTGGGTTTTAACATAGAGAGTGGGCTTCTCCCTGCTGGTCCTGTCAGCTAAACTAGGTGTTAGTCACTTTCTGGATCTCCAACTTAGTAGAGTTGGAAGTGTGGAAAAATATTCCATTCTAAAAGATAAAAGAGATAAATAGTCCACTAGTTTATCGTTAGAACAACAACATTAGAACTATTTTCGTGCACCAATGAACAGAAAAATAAAGTTCATTACCTTAAGACGATACATTACAAACAAGAAAAAAGAAAAACACAAACTACAAACAAGAAAAGAAAAACAACACAACTAAGAACAATAAAAAAACTACTTCTCCTCCACCTCGCTCCACCTACTTCTCCTTCTCCTTCTCCTCTTCCTTCTCCTTGGGCTCCTGGCTGGGCGAGGCGCCTCCCGCGGTGGAGACGGGAAGCCCAGTTTCCTTGACGTCGCCGCCACCAGGTTGTCGCGGCCGGAGACGCCAAGCTCGTCCGCCAGCGTCTCCCAGAGGATGTCGAGGCGACCGGCCAAGTGCGTCATGCCAGAGATGTAGTGGCCTGTGGTCCCCATTGCAGCATACTCTGGAAGGGGACCAAGCCCAAGGCGACGCATGGAGCGTGATGTATTGTCAATTACATCGCGCACCATCTTTCGGAGAGCCCACTCCTTGTCCAAGGGGGAGTCCGGTCAGGGACGCTTCCCCTTGGCATACTTCGGCAGGCTTGGCGGTGGCATTTTCTTGTAAGCCATGGTGTTCTTGGCGCAGTTTTGGGAAGAGAGGAAGAGTGGATGTGCGGAGAAGACGATTGCGTGCCCGGGTGATCTTATAGCATAGTAGCAGCCTTGCTGTTCGTCTCTCGGCGCGCATAGTAGTGGTGATGGGACGCAGAACAGTTCCAATTGAATTCAAAGACGCGCATGCGCTACGCGCGTTTAAGGCACCTCGGTGATTGGCGCGCACGTAAGCTCAGTGTGCCCGGTTGCATCAGCTGCCTGTACAAATGGCTACGGCTTCAAGGACCAAACCTTGGAGCATCTCCAACCCATTAGCTATATGATGTGCTATCCTATTATTTAGCAAATCTAGAGCAAAAATCATCTCCAACCAGTTTGCTATTAGGATTGCTACTTTTAGCCATTTGCTATATGGAGCTCTCAGTGTGCTACTGGTAGCAAATGCTATCCGGTTTGCTATTTCCGATTTCCGGTACATTATCACCGTTCCATTGCAAAATAGTCGCTAAAAATTAGCCGTTGGAAATACATCCGTTGAAAAATAGTCGTTATAAATATAACCATTGAAAAATAGCCATTATAAATACAACCATTACAATATAGCCATTGCAACAATGTTATTTGAATTTTAAAATAATTATTATATACTAATAAAATATGAAAGAAAAAATTAATATAGCACATCATATAGCAAACGGGTTGGAGATGCTCATGGAATGAGATGCTAAATGTGGATAGCATATTTATCATTTGAAAGAATAGCAAACAAAAAATAACAAAGGTGTTGGAGATGCTCTTATGCGGCAAACAGCAACGTACTTCCTCCGCCCCAACTAAACTCTATTTCTGTTTTGGTCGAACTTACCTTTGAGCAATGATTTATATGGAATTTATTAACTTTAATAACATGTAGTACAAGATTGTATATTATGGAAATATTTTCATGGCGAAACTAAAAGTACAATTCTTGTATTGTTAAAACAGATCAAAATTGCGTAAATCATTGATCAAAGATAGATTTGACGAAACCTAAGACTTCCCTTTGAAAAAGTTTTATATTTTACATTATTTTACATATGTAATATGCACATAGGATATATCACTTGATAGTTTTGCAAAAAACATGGAGGAGAAATATGTATATCCCATATGCTACTACGTAAATTAGGGGAGGGCAAGAAAACGAGACCGAAAAACCGAAACCAAAAAAATCGAGACCGGAATCGAAAAGACCGAAATATCAGGTATCGGGTACTTTTCGGGTAGCAAATATAAATAACCAAAAAATAAATGTCGGGTGCGGGTACCACTCTCGGGTAACTGAAATAACCGAATAGTCGATCCATCAAATATTAAGTTAAATTATGCGTGGTAAACTATTTACAATTCAAATTTAGATATTTTTTTCAAGTTGTGATGTGTGAAGTTGTTGGATTTAAACGTTTATTTTTGATTTTTCATTTGTCAATTTGTAATAAATTACCTCATGGGATCAAATTTATCAATCATACTAAATTTGTGCAAACATGACATGGGTATAATGTATAATTCGGATATATCGGGTAGGACCGAATACCGAACCGGAATTTCGGTACCCGAAATGTTCGGGTACCTAATATTATTACAACAATTCGGGTAGTGATTTAAAGAAACTGAATTTTGAAAAAGACAAAAATATCCGAACCGAAATATCGGGTAGACCGAATGCACACCCCTAACATAAATCCAACCGAATTAATTAGCCAGTTTGAGGATGAATGAAGTTGAGCTTGCGAGCTTGATGAGCACCGTCATTGTTTTGAGCAGCGATTAGTTTATGGCATCATCAAATCTGGAGTAATTTTTCTAGATCAGTTGTGTAACACACTGATTTTCGAGTTTTGGCAAATTAAAAATTTAAATGGAGAATTAGAGTTAATATTAGGAAGAAATTGTTTTTATAAAGAAAATTATAAAATATATGCATCTCATATTGCATTTTGCATTCATCCTTAAGCATTGAAACTTAGTTACCAAAATAAATATGCTAAAGGTAATTAATTTGTCATAACAAATATGACATAAAAAAAGAAAGGAAAGGAAGAAATAATAAATAACAATTAATTAAGGAAAATACATAAATAATAAACCAATATTGTGAAAAGAAATAAAACCATAAGAAAGAATAAAAACAAAAGAAAGTCAACTCTCAAATTTACAACCTTAGCTGCACCACCAGGGAAAATAATAAAAAAGGAAATAAAGATAACCAATATAAGTATATATATTAAAAAATAAACAAATGAATGAAAGAAGAAATAAGAGAAACCAAAAACAAAAGTCACTGTGGCTATCTATGGCCCCACACACAGGCCACACGTAGGAAGCTAGCACCACCAAAGAAAAAAAAGAGATAAAAGAAATAAAATAAGAAAAGAAAAAGAAAAAAAAGAAGGAAGTCAACCTTGCTAAGCTATGACCGCACCTAAGAAACTGAACGCACCGAAAAGAAAAAAAAGAGCACCGCCTTTAGTCAGTCAGATTTCCATCGAGACTCCAGCCTAAAGCACCGCCAGCCAAATAAATAATTGAAAGAAAAAAAACAAAGTCAACCATGCACCCAGGCCAGAGTGGCTGGTCACGCACGCTCACAATCGAGAGGCACAAGAGTGCCACCGACTCGGTTCGAGCGGGCCTCTCAGCCGCGCGTGACCCCACGGGGACCGAGCCAGCGCCCGCGCACGCCGCGAGACCGTGTCGATCCGCGCGTCTGCGCCTGTGCCGCGCGTACCAGGGGCCGTGCGCCTGCGATACTGAGTCGGACTCTCGGTCCTCGCTGCCTATAAAAAGCGGCCGTAGGCATTCCTATTTTTCTCGACACCAGAAGCGCTGCAGCCTCAAAAACCTAGCCGCCGATAGAGAAAAAAAAATAGAGAAGAACAGAGGCACTGTCAGGAAAGAAAAAGAGGAGGGTGCTGTCGTCCGCCGGAGATCGTTGCGTCGTCGTCGTCGTGCTACCGGAGGACCGCTGCGCCATCCACTTCGTCTACGCGTCGCCATCATCCTGCAATCTTCGAAGTTGTCGCATCTACGGTAGGACTTGTTTTTTGGTGCGAATTTTTGCGAACGTATTAGATCTAATAGCCGTGATTTAATTTTAGTTGCATCGTCTTTTTATTTTCAGCAGCATTAATTCTCGCTAAAACCCCCGTAAACTCGTATGAACACGTATGAACTAGTTACATCTAATCAATAAACAACCATAGTTAATTAATAATTGAACTTTGCATGCATGCATGTCATCGCATGTTGATTAATATGTGTGTGTCATGGTGATTTGTATGTATTTTCTTGTATGTGTGATCACGAGTAGAGAGAAGTGCTCAAGAGGTCGTGTACGAGGATTTCCAGAACCAAGATTTCGAAGCGCTTGAGCAACCCTATCCGTCGGAGCAAGGAAAGTGTCCTTGAAGCATATTGATCCTGTTTTAAAATAAATGTTTTGTTTGCAAACTGCATGCTTGTGTTAATTTGATGGGAATCCTATGGTAGGAAGTTTACTAGCGTTGTTTGACCACTTTTGTCGCCTGAAATTTATGGTAGAGAGTCGGGAAGGGTTTTTTACCTTTTTACTTCGCTTAATTAATTGGTATGAGAAAACAACACTGCACATTTAATTATACATTAATGGTATTCTGGTTAATGAGAACTGGTCAATATGATATGGTAATGGTGATCTAAGCAAGCCTGATATGTGGATGAGTTGGATGTCATGGTGGTTTGCTTGCTTTATATCTAAGGACCGGTTCATGCGAGAATAAACCAGGACTACAGTGCCACCACGAGGCCAAGTATGGGTGCGGTGTAGCTGATTAATCAGGGCTTTGCTAGTGTTGTTTGGACCATTAAGGATGCTCGGGGAAGGGGCAGTCGGATTGGGTTTGTTGGTGATTGGTGGGACTACCCTGGGAGTCGAATGGCTCAAGAGGGGGCCCTTGGTTGAAGATGTGCTCTGTAGGAGACATCGCCACCAGTGAAACCTCAGTGGGTCTAAATAGGCTAGTAATCCCTTTGTAAAGGCTATTTTGTGATCTCTTGGCCACACACCAACGGAAGAATGTAATGTGACCGACGGGTCATGGGCATAAGGGAGGTTCTTAGTCACCGAAGGTGATGAAATCACAAACACGTGGGTAAAGTGGTACAACCTCTGCAGAGTGTCTAATAAACTATCATGATAGCCGTGCTCCTGGTTATGAGCACCTAGACAACTTCCATGATTAGAGGGAAAATGAGATTTGGTTATAGTTTCTGGGATGGTTATGGTTTGGTAATGTATATGGCTGGTTATGAACTAAATTTTGGTATTGAGTATGGTTATTGGTATATGGATGATGAATGTGGAATATGGACTGGTATTATGATAATTACATGGTTTATGATGAGTTTACTTCACATACATAATACATATTGCTTTTTAAATGTTTTAATGTACTTTTCACCACTTAGCCATTATCATTGTCGTCATTTGTATCAGCTACATGTCATACTTTCCACACTTGCTGAGTACAACATGTACTCACCCTTGCAATCCCCCTACCAACAGTTGCAGGTCAGGATTGGGAGTACACGTTAATAATGCGGAGTTCTAGGCCATGTCTACCGTCAGCTTTGCCTGTGGTGTTATTGGAGTTGCGCTATCCCCTTTGCTTAGTTTGCTCAGTTTAGTTTATTTCCGCTGCATTAGTTGAACTTGTCATTAATATTCATTAGATCTTGTATTCGAGGATATTTTGAATTGTGTCATAGAAGTAATTATTTATTAACTTGTGCTGTGGTAATTATCTGTATATCGTTTGTGATGCACTTGTATATGTATGTTAAACATCCTGGGCAACATATACTGCACTTGGTTCATTTTTGGAACTAGGTGTCACAATTTGGGGCCAAAAAATTAGTTAACACGCTATATATGAGGAGAAAGATTAGGATATGCTACCTATTGCTTGTGTTGAATAACCCTGCGCGGTGGACAACATATCCAACACTTCATTCTGGTCGCCAAGATCATTCTGCCCCAAGTCATCTGGGGTAGCAGGCGGAGGACCTTAATCATCAGGATAATGACCAGGCAAGAAATCATTGGTCAAAGGTAAGTTTGACCAAAGCAAGAAATAGAATTGAGTTGGGACAGAGGGAGGAGTACTTTTTACAGACCGCTTTGCAGGCCCCGCTGCGGGCGATCTCCTGCCTGCTGACAACTCCAACAGCTAAAGTAGCGTACAGCTGCACTTTAGAAGCCATAACCCCAGTCTGCATCAAAGGAAACTCACGGGATAGTTTAAAGGAATTGAATCCTTGGAAGGGAAAGACATTCATACGAGTTTCGCGAGTAGGATTACAAACGGTGCACTTTAGAAGCCATAACCATCACTGCGCGCGTCTCATCGTCTTCTCCGCGCGTACTAATAAAGACACACCATCCTCTTCTCCGCAATGCACACAATCCATCCTCTTCTCTGCGCAAACTCTTCCTCTTCATATCCGTCGCGCACATCCTCATTGGTTCCCTTCGAAGCCCATGGAGTTCCCCTTGCCGCATGATATTGCGGTCCTGATCGCCGGGTTGGTCGCCGCAACCTCCCCACAGCCCATGGACGACCTCTCTAGTCTGCGCTCCACCTGCAAGGCCATGCACGCGGCGTGCCGGAATCGCGCCGTGGGCAGGCGCATGGTGCTAGAGCGGGAGAGCATCTGGAAGCTTAACTGGAGCTATGATCGCCTCGTGGAGCACCTGGCAATCATTAGCAACCCTCATGCGTGCTACGTCACTGGGTTGACCTCGTCTTCCTGCACGGTCGCGCGCAGCTGAGCACCCAGTTCCTTGCCCGGGCGGCCGCGAAGGCCACATGGTTGCGGCCTACATCCTCGCCATGATCCGCTACGACGCCGACTGCGGGGTCTGCAACACCTTCGAGTATATCCAGCAGGTCGAAGGTGAGGCCCACGTTGGCTACAACGCGGCCAGGTCCGTTGCGATGAAGTGGACCAACAAGGACTGTTGCCAGTATCGACATGAAGCCATGAATAGAATCGATGGTGTCGTCTAGAGGTTCTTGGGCAGGCCTCGTCCGGAAGCGCCGCCAGTGGCGATGCCCAACATTGATGTTGACGCTTGGGGCTGCTCAATAGGGGGGAACCAGGGAGCTGCCCGCTGCGGCAGGCCTACGTGGGAGGAGTGGAGAGTCTTCTGTACTCAGAACTGTAGGATTAAGTACGAGCATGACCTGTTCTGCCGTCAGGCGTTGTACTCTATGGGTTATATTTCCTCCATTCCCATTTGGATGAACCCCTAGTTCTCCCAACGCCAATTAAAAGAGAACAAAGGGAGTATATAAAATATACTTGTAGTATATGTGTTTCCCCTATGCCTGCTCGTCTCTGATGAATGTTGCACTTGTTGTGTTTTCCCTATGCGTGCTCGTCTTTTGTTTAGCCCCGTTTGCATCAAAGGAAACTCACGAGATAGTTTAAAGAAATGGATTCTTCCGGAAATGAATACATTCAATCATACAATAGTTTAGAACAAAGGAAATCAGTGTTCCCTTCTCTCTGTTCATTGTCTCCACTTTTCATTCCAGTCGTTGCTAATCGACAGAACTAGTTGTTACATAATCCCCAATAAACACAAAATAAATTAATCGGCACATCTAGTCCACAGCACTTCTCTTGAAGCAGTGGTAATAACTTCTGGCCGCGTATAGGAGTAGTGGTAATGATTACACCGCGTATAGGGGCATAGGGCCAGTGGTATGTTGGAGTTCTACCTATCTTTTTCTAACATTTTTCTCGTCCTTTCTTTTCTTTTCTCTCTGTTGATTGTCTCCACTTTTATTTCTAGTCGTCGCAGTACTGTATACTACTACTTTACAGACCGCTTTGCAGGCCCCACTGCGAGCGATCTCCTGGCACCTCGAGCGGCTAAAGTATCGTACATGCAACTTTACAAGCCACCGGCGGTGTGGAGGGTTGTTCATTAACAGAGAATACATAGAACAGATAGTTCACTAAGCAGCAGATAGAAAACAAAATAACAGATGGAACAGACGAACAACATTGAGTTCATTATCATAAAACATTATAGCCTTGTACCTATATTACTTGTTGTTAGAACAAGTTTTTTAGTTCATATTTGAACTAGAAAACTTGTCCTAATTATTAACGACAAGTAATACGAGAAGGAGGAAGTACAAAACATGAAAATCAGCATCACGAAACAAGAAAAAAAATAAAACATCACAAAAACAAGAAGAGAAAAACATCACGACTGGATTAATCAGTGTCAAAAGATTTCCTGTTTTAAAGTTGGGTTGAACTAGAATGTAATCAGATGTTTGGTGCAATCATGCAATCAACCATCTTCAACCGTTGGATCGATCTACATTACGGTCGTTGAATATTTTTATTTAACCCCCTCCACTAGGTGGAAGGGTGGTGGTGGTGGTGGAAGGGGTTAAATGAAAAGATGTAATAACCGTAGTATGTATAGATCCAACGGATGAAAATATTTGAGCCTAGGGAATAAAATATAAAAGAAGCTACGCGGCTGGCCGGGTACACGTACAGTCTGGCCCAGTGTGCCGGTCCACCTTAACCCCTATCGTGCATCGTCCCCGGTGGTTGTTGGGAAGACCCTTGCAGGCAGACCAGGATCACCTGACGTAGTGAATTTTACTACATCCTATTTTCAGGAGTCTTTTTAAATACGGCATTTTCTCATTAATTATTGCGGTCGATTTATACGACACTTCATGCTCTAGGAAAAAAGAAACAAGATTGTACTTCATGCTGATGCAAACAAGAGGCAATGAAAATAAAAACTCTTGAGTTCTTGTCAAGTTTACAAAATGAAAGCATCGGAACCCTCCTTAATGTCCTCGATAGTAAAATGGTGGATGCAGTCTTTACTGCACGCATGAAGTAAAATGTCGCTACGTCAGGCGATCCTGGTCCAGGCAGGTATGCTCTGATTCCTGTCCTCCAACTCCATCTAGGCTTTCGATGACGCAGGCGGTTCACCACCAGACTGTAGAAAGGATAAGCACGCACACATGTAACAGTCATTGTTGATTGCGTTGGTCTAACGTCATTGTTTGACTACGTTGGCCTACATTAAGTCATTAATGCTAGCTTTTGAATCTGTGCAGTGCGAAAGGGTTTAGTTCTGGTTTCACACTACACTAGCTAGCCTATATAAAGTGAATTTGTGTTCCCTGATGAATACACAACAAACATTCTCCATACAGAATAGTCTCGAGACCAGTAATCTTTCCCTGCATGCTTCTGCTTTCTTCAGCTGGAAGTTCGAAGGAAACTAGTACACGACTTGCCAGTACACGTACGGTACGTGTGTGCCAGTGTACCTTAACCCCGCGTTGTTCGTCCCCGGTGGTTGTTGGGAAGAGCCTTACGGGTATGCTCTGATTCCTGTCCTTCTACTCCATCTCTAGGTTTCTGATGACGCAGACGGTTCACCACCAGACAAACCAACAAAGCCTCAGTGTTGAGCGGCATGCAAGTTTTTTGATGAAAAACCAACAAAGCCCCGCAGTCAATTTTTCAACAAAAAACTTGCATGCCGCCCGGTTGCCTCCTCCCATTTGTACTCCCATCCGTGCTTCCACTGACGTGTCATCATCTTATTTGTTGTGAAGGTATGGTAGTTAAGCTAAGCATCAATAAAAGACCAATAAAATTTTGATACATCAGCTGGATGACGCAAGGGAGGACAGAATGGGAGGCCCCCGCAGTCAGTTTTTCATCAACAAACTTGCATGCCGCTCATCACCGAGGCTTTGCAAGTTTGTCTGGTGGTGAACCGCATGCGTCATCAGAAACCTAGATGGTGTTGGAGGACAGGAATCCGAACATACCTGCAGGGGTCTTCCAACCACCACCGGGGACCCACGACGGGGTTTAAGGTACACCGGCACACCTGGACCGTACATATGTGCCGGTGAAGATGGAACTCAACTGTATCACGATTATGGATAGAAAAAAGGAAGAATAAAAAGTATGGCGCACGTTTCGATCTATGAACCGTGAGTTCCCGATTCCGCTGAGTCATTGTTGTTGTACGTGGTGTTTGGTTGAGACAATGCAACTTGTGGTCATAATGATAAGAATTAAAAAGAGGAGTATATCAGATTTAAAAATCTTCATTACGCCATGTCGTATGATGGTCGAACACTCTCCAACCCACTTAGATTGAAGTGGATCCACTCCTACCCAAATGAGGAAAAACCTTTATGGATACGGTATGCATATCCAAGGATGTGCATACCGTTCCACATTTGTGACATATGTCCACATGAACGGACGGATCAAGCAGTTGCATGACTGTGACATGTGTGCACATGAACGAACAAGGTCGTATGATGGCCGGACATGACTGGGATAATGCCAGGATTAATTCCAGGAATCGTATCCTCGTCACTTGCAATCTATGCACCACCTGGGCCCAGGTTGTGCACTGGACACCTGGCATATTCCTTATGTCTGCCCCCGCGCGCGGTGTCCGTAACGAATTCGTGCGAGTGATTTTGACAACATGTGGAACATTTGTCCTACCTCATAAAGTTGAGCTCGTTGCAATGAGAATATAAGGCAACACGCGCTATTGTAGTTAGACATCTGATTGAAAAAATATGTCATACAAGACTTTTGCACGCTCCGTTCAACATCGTCCACTCGCCCGATCGTTGCCTGGTTGAAGTCAAAAGGAATGTGTAGGAGGCGTGTACGGGGCAGATGTATTTTAGATAAAGCCATGGGCCCTTTTCCGTGTCAAATTAAAAAACTGCCATGCAAACCGCGGTTTTTTATAAGCATAATTTTTCCCAGCATATGTTGGGCCCTTCGCGTGTCAAAATAAAAATTTCTCCTTTTGTCGAAAAACATCTCCTTTAATGACGCACCAGAGAGCAAGTGCATACCATTCTCAGATGGTGTCATACGTACTTCCTTCTCGTGTCTTCAATCGTCGTTCCCATATCGTGGCACCATCTATATAGCACTGGCCCCAACGTAACACTGGCCCAATGCCCCTATACGAGGTGTAATCATTACCACTACTCCTATACCCAGTGTCTGTAATGAATTCGTGCGAGCAATTTTGACAAGCTGTGAATGATTTATCCCACCTCGGAAAGTTGAGCTCGTTGCAACGAGAATATAAGGCAACGCGTGCTATTGTAGTCAGACATTTGATTGAAAAAAGATGTCGTACAAGACTCCTGCACGCTCCATTTGATTTCGACCTGGCAAGCTCCGTTTGACATCGTCCGTTCACCCGGTCAAAATCAAAAGGGACATGTAGGAGGCGTGTACGGGGTGGATTTTTTTTAGATAAAGCCCTGGGCCATTTCCGTGTCAAATTAAAAAACTGCCAGTGAAGCTGATGGGACACGTCGAGCTGTTGCGATAACCGAGAGGGATGCAAACTGCGGTTTTTATAAGCATAATTTTTCCCCGCATACGCTGGGCCCTTTGCATGTCAAATTATAAATTTCTCCTTTTATCGAAAAACATCTCCTTTAACGACGCACCGCAGAGCAAGTGCATACCATTCTCAGATGGTGCAACACGTACTTCCTTCTCATGTATTCAATCGGCGTTCCCTAATCGTGGCACCATCTATATACAACTGGCCCCAACGTAACACTGGCCCAATGCCCCTATACGCGGTGTCATCATTACCACTACTCCTATACCCGGTGTCTGTAACGAATTCGTGCAAGTGATTTTGACAAGCTATGAATGATTTGTCCCACCTCGGAAAGTTGAGCTCGTTGCAACGAGAATATAAGGCAACATGCGCTATTGTAGTCAGACATTCGATTGAAAAAAGATGTCGTACAAGACTCCTGCACGCTCCGTTCGATTTCGACCTGGCGAGCTCCGTTTAACATCGTCCGCTCGCCCGATCGAAATCAAAAGGGACGTGTAGGAGGTGTGTACGCGGTGGATGTTTTTTAAATAAAGCCCCGGGCCATTTCCGTGTCAAATTAAAAAACTGCTAGTAAAGCCGATGGGACACGTCGAGCCGTTGCGATAACCGAGAGGGATGCAAACCGCGGTTTTTTATAAGCATGATTTTTCCCCGCATATGTTGGGCCCTTTGCGTGTCAAATTAAAAATTTCTCCTTTTATCGAAAAACATCTCCTTTAACGACACACCGGAGAGCAAGTGCATACCGTTCTCAGATGGTGCAACACATACTTCCTTCTCGTGTCTTCAATCGTCGTTCCCTGATCGTGGCACCATCTACATACAACTGGCCCCAACGTAACACTGGCACAATGCCCTATACACGTTGTCATCATTACCACTACTCCTATACCCGGTGTCCGTAACAAATTTGTGCGAGTGACTTTGACAAGCTGTGAACGATTTGTCCCACCTCGGAAAGTTGAGCTCGTTGCAACGAGAAGATAAGGCAACACACGCTATTGTAGTCAGAAATTCGATTGAAAAAACATGTCGTACAAGACTTATGCATGCTCCGTTCGATTTCGACCAGTCGCCCGGTCGAAATCAATCAGAACGTGTAGGAGGCATGTACGGGGCGGATGTTTTTTATATAAAACCCAGGGCCATTTACGCGTCAAATTAAAAAACTGCGAGTGAAGTCGATGGGACACATCGAGCCGTTGCATTAAACGAGAGGGATGCAAACCGCGATATTTTATAAGTATAATTTTTCCCTGCATACGTTGGGCCCTTTGCGTGTCAAATTAAAAATTTCTCCTTTTATCGAAAAACATCTCCTTTAACGACGCACCGGAGAGCAAGTGCATACCGTTCTCAGATGGTGCAACACGTACTTCCTTCTCGTGTCTTCAATCGTCATTCCCTGATAGTGGCACCATCTATATACCACTGGCCCCAACGTAACACTGGCCCAATGCCCCTATACACCGTGTCATCATTATCTCTACTCCTATACCCAGTGTCCGTAACGAATTCGTGCGAGTGACTTTGACAAGCTGTGAATGATTTGTCCCACCTCGGAAAGTTGAGCTCGTTGCAACGAGAATATAAGGCAACGCGCACTACTGTAGTCAGAAATTCGATTGAGAAAACATGTCGTACAAGACTTCTACATGCTCCGTTCGATTTCGACCGGTCGCCCGGTCGAAATCAATCAAAACGTGTAGGAGGCATGTACGGGGCGGATGTTTTCTATATAAAACCCTGGGCCATTTCCGCGTCAAATTAAAAAACTGCGAGTGAAGCCGATGGGACACATCGAGCCGTTGCGTTAAACGAGAGGGATGCAAACCGCACTATTTTATAAGCATAAATTTTCCCCGCATACGTTGGGCCCTTTGCGTGTCAAATTAAAAATTTCTCCTTTTATCGAAAACATCTCCTTTAACGACGCACCGGAGAGCAAGTGCATACCGTTCTCAGATGGTGCCACATGTACTTTCTTCTCGTGTCTTCAATCGTCATTCCGTGATAGTGGCACCATCTATATACCACTGGCCCCAACGTAACACTGGCCCAATGCCCCTATACACCGTGTCATCACTATCTCTACTCCTATACCCAGTGTCCGTAACGAATTCGTGCGAGTGACTTTGACAAGCTGTGAATGATTTGTCCCACCTCGGAAAGTTGAGCTCGTTGCAATGAGAATATAAGGCAACGCGCGCTATTGTAGTCAGAAATTCGATTGAGAAAACATGTCGTACAAGACTTCTGCATGCTCCTTTCGATTTTGACCGGTCACCCGGTCGAAATCAATCGAAACTTGTAGGAGGCATGTACGGGGCGGATGTTTTCTATATAAAACTCTGGGCCATTTCCGCGTCAAATTAAAAAACTGCGAGTGAAGATGATGGGACACATCGAGCCATTGCGTTAAACGAGAGGGATGCAAACCGCAATATTTTATAAGCATAATTTTTCCCCGCATACGTTGGGCCCTTTGCGTGTCAAATTAAAAATTTCTCCTTTTATCGAAAACATATCCTTTAGCGACGCACCGGAGAGCAAGTGCATACCGTTCTCAGATGATGCCACACGTACTTTCTTCTCGTGTCTTCAATCGTCATTCCCTGATCGTGGCACCATCTATATACCACTGGCCCCAACATAACACTGGCCCAATGCCCATATACGCGGTGTCATCCTTATCTCTACTCCTATACCCGGTGTCCGTAACGAATTCGTGCGACTGACTTTGACAAGCTGTGAACGATTTGTCCCACCTCAGAAAGTTGAGCTCGTTGCAACGAGAATATAAGGCAATGCGCGCTATAGTATTCAGAAATTCGATTGAAAAAACACGTCATACAAGACTTCTGCATGCTCCGTTCGATTTCGACCGGTCGCCCGGTCGAAATCAATCGAAACGCGTAGGAGGCGTGTACGGGGCGGATGTTTTTTATATAAAACCATGGGCCATTTCCGCGTCAAATTAAAAAAACTATGAGTGAAGTCGATGGGACACGTCGAGCCGTTGTGATAACCGAGAGAGATGCAAACCGCGGTATTTTATAAGCATAATTTTTTCCCGCATACGCTGGGCCCTCTGCGTGTCAAATTAAAAATTTCTCCTTTTATCGAAAACATCTCCTTTAACAACGCACCGGAGAGCAAGTGCATACCGTTCTCAGATGGTGCCACACGTACTTCCTTCTCGTGTCTTTAATCGCCGTTCCCTTATCGTGGCACCATCTATATACCACTGGCCCCAACGTAACACTGCCCCAAAGCCCCTATGCGTGGTGTAATCATTACTACTACTCCTATATCCGGTGTCCGTAACGAATTCGTGCGAGCGATTTTGACAAGCTGTGAATGATTTGTCCCACCTCGGAAAGTTGAGCTCGTTGCAACGACAACATAAGGCAATGTGCGCTAGTGTAGTCAAACATTCGATAGAAAAAATATGTCGTTCAAGACTCAGCCACGTTCCTTTTGACATTGTTCGCTCGCCCGTTGAAGTTAAATGGAACGTGTATGAGGCGTGTACCGGGTGGATGTGTTTTTATATAAGCTCTGGGCCCTTTCCGTGTCAAATTAAAAAACTGCCAGTGAAGCCGATAGGACACATCGAGCCGTTGCGATAACCAAGAGGGATGCAAACCACAGTTTTTTATAAGCATGATTTTTCCCCGCATACGCTGGGCCCTTTCCGTGTCAAATTAAAATTTTCTCCTTTTATCAAAAAACGTCTCCTTTAACGACGCCAAATTTTCCACTTTGACCGGAATACCAGCCCTATTGCTACATTAACTTATTTAGATTACAAATTGCTAGAGCCAGAGACGCACGCCCGTACATGGGCTCACGCGTCATGGGGACGAACACCAAACGTCCCAGCGCAGTTTCAGCCCAGAAATACAAAGTGACTCAGTGTAGTTTCAGCCCACGAATAACAAGCGGCCCAGCGCGTGTTGGGCCTACTCTGATAGCTTCACGTACGCTTTGTCCTGGCTGCCTCCCCGTCGGACCCTTCGATCCACAATGGCCCCTCTCCCGATTGCATGAAACGCGCCTGTAGGAGCATCCGTCGGCCGCCACGCTCTTGGAGAAGCATCCGCCAGCTGCCACGCTCTTGGAGGAGCATCCGCTGGCCGCCACACCGTTCTCAGATGGTGCCACACGTACTTCATTCTCGTCTCTTCAATCGATGTTCCCTGATCGTGGCACCATCTATATACCATTGGCCCAATGCCCCTATACTCGGTGTAATCATTACCACTACTGCTATACCCGATGTCCGTAACGAATTCGTGCGAGCGATTTTGACAAGTTGTGAACGATTTGTCTGACCTCGAAAAGTTGAGCTCGTTGCAATGAGAATATAAGGCAACACGCGATATTGTAGTCAGACATTCGATTGAAAAAAGATGTCGTACAAGACTCTGGCACGCTCCGTTCGATTTCGACCTGGCGAGCTCCGTTTAACATCATCTGCTCGCCCAGTCAAAATCAAACGGGACGTGTATGAGGCACGTACGGGCAGATGTTTGTTTTTTATATAAAACCCTGGGCCATTTCTGCGTCAAATTAAAAAACTGCTAGTGAATCCAATGGGACACGTCGAGCCGTTGCGATAACCGAGAGGGATGCAAACCATGATTTTTTATAAGCATAATTTTTCCTCGCATATGTTGGGCCCTTTGCATGTCAAATTAAATTTCTCCTTTTATCGAAAAACATCTCCTTTCACGATGCACCGGAGAGAAAGTGCATACCGTTCTCACATGGTGCGACACGTACTTCCTTCTCGTGTCTTCAATCGTCGTTCCCTGATCGTGGCACCATCTATATACCACCGGCCCCAACATAACACTGGCCCAATGCCCCTATGCACAGTGTAATCATTACCACTACTCCTATACCCGGTGTCCGTAACGAATTCGTGCGAGTGATTTTGACAAGCTGTGAACGATTTGTCCCACCTCAGAAAGTTGAGCTCGTTGCAACAAGAATATAAGGCAACGCGTGCTATTGTCGTTACACATCCGATTGAAAAAAGATGGCGTACAAGACTCAGCCACGTTCGTTTCGACATCGTCCTCTCGCCCGGTCGAAGTCGAACGGGACGTGAATGAGGCGTGTACGGCGCGGATGTTTTTTTTATATAAGTTCTGGGCCCTTTCAGTGTCAAAATAAAAACTACCAGGGAAGCCGATGGGACACGTCGAGCCGTTGCGATAACCGAGAGGGATGCAAACCGCGATTTTTTATAAGCATAATTTTTCCCCGCATACGCTGGGCCCTTTCCTTGTCAAATTAAAATTTTCTCCTTTTATCGAAAAACATCTCCTTTAATGATGCCAAATTTTCCCCTTTGGTCGGAATACCACCCCCATTGCTACATCAACTTATTTAGATTACAAATTGCCAGAGCCAGAGATGCGCGCCCGTACATGGGCTCACGCGTCATGGGGACGAACACCAAGCGTCCCAGCACAGTTTCGGCCCAAGAATACAAAGTGACTCAGTGCAGTTTCAGCCCACGAATAACAAGCGGCCCAACGCAGTGTTGGGCCTACTCTGATAGCTTCACGTATGCTTTTTCCTGGCTGCCTCCCCGCCATACCCTTCAATCCACAACGGCCCCTCTCCCGGTTGCACGAAATGCGCCTGGAGGAGCATCCACCGGCAGCCAGACTCTTGGAAGAGCATCCGCCGTCCACCGGCGTGGAGGAGCATCAGCCAGCCGCCGCACGTGGAGGAGCAACAGCGCTAGGTACAATTGCTCACATAATGTTATTGTAGTTCAATCCTCCTACGGATATGTTGATTGAATTGTAGGAAGCGATGTCAGAAGATAAGACATGGATGGGAAAAGACAGGCGTGCGAAGGAGTGGCAGGATGGAATGAAGTCATTTTTAAATTTAGCATTCTAGGGCACTCGTGAAGAAGAAACTAAGCCTTGTCCTTGCACGAAATGTTGTAATATTTGCCACAGGACACGCAAGGAAGTTCATCTTCACTTGCTTCGTAATGGGATGTCATTTGATTATACTTGTTGGGTACACCATGGAGAAAAACGAGTTGATAAAAATATTGTTGAGCAATCAACAAATAATGAGGAGATAATTTCTGATGATGCTGCTATGGAAAATATGTTGTCCAGTCTTCTTGGAGGCACTGATCATGGTGGTACTTCAACAGATGTTGATGATCCAGAAAATGCTATAAACCAGCAGGAGCCAACTAGGTGTGCAAAGGCATTCTATGACTTATTAAATGATGCCAAAAAGGAGTTGTATCCAGGGTGTGAGAAGGTGTTCCAATTATCCTTCATTGTCAGGTTGTACCAGATATAGTGTTTAAATGAATTGAGCAAAAAAGCATGTGAGTTGATTCTTGAACTATTCTCATATGTGCTTCCAGAGGGCCATTGCATTCCTAATACACTTGATAAAGTTTAGAAGGTTGTTCGTGACCTCAGTATGAGCTACGAAAAGATCGATGCATGTGTCAATGACTTTGTGTTATTCTGGAAGGACTATTCTCTGCTGGATCGATGCCCAAAATGTGGTGAATTAAGATGGAAAAATAGTACTGGTGGGAATGCAAGAGAGGCTTTACCTTGTGGAAAAGCCAAGAAGCTTGTAGCACACAAGATACTACGATACTTACCTCTTATTCCCCATCTTCAAAGGTTTTATATGGCAGAATCAATGGCATCAAACATGCGCTGGCACAAAGAAGAACGTATTGATGATGGAATATTACGCCATCCCGCAGATTCGAAAGCATGGAAGCATTTTGATAGCATTCACCCAAATTTCTCATTTGATCATCGCAACATAAGACTTGGGCTAGCATCTGATGGTTTCAATCCTTTTGGAGTAATGAATGTTTCTTACAGTACATGGCCTGTGATTCTAATCCCTTATAATCTACCACTTTGGTTGTACATGAAGTAGCCTTATTGATTGATGTCAATGAGAATTCCTTGGCCAAAGTCACCTGGAAACAACATTGATGTGTATCTGCAGCCTTTGATTGATGGGCTACTGAAATTATGATCTGATGGTCTTGAAACATACGACAGTTCATAGAAAGAGACATTTCTCATGCGAGCTTCTATATTGTGGACAATAAATGATTTTCCAGCATATGCAATGCTACGTGGATGGAGCACAAAACGTAGGCTAGCATGTCCATACTGCCATGTAAACACTGACGCCTTGTGGTTGAAACGTGGACGAAAGTATTGCTACATGGGTCATCGTCGTTTCCTACCTCAGGATCACCGGTGGCGTCGAGACAAAGCTTCTTTCAACAACAAAATAGAGAATAGAGAGGCTCTAACATCACTCTCTGCTCATGAAGTACTCCAACAATACGAGATTTTTGATCAAGTGAGTTTTTGACAAATGAATAATACGAGAAAGCACACTGAGGAAGATAGGTGGCATAGTTGGAAGAAGAAAAGTATATTTTTTCAGCTCCCGTATTGGAAGACATTGCTAATAAGGCATAACTTGGATGTCATGCACATTGAGAAAAACATTTGTGATAGCATATTGGGGATATTGCTTAATATGGATGGTAAAACAAAAGATAGTCTACAAGCTCGTTTTGATATGCAGGAAATTGGTATACGGCCAAAGCAACATCCGGTGGGTATGAAAGGGAAGTATGATTGTCCATCAGCATCATATACTTTGCAAAAAGATCAGAAGACAACCTTGTACAAGATTTTTGCGGATGTGAAGATGCCCGATGGTTATGCCTCAAACATCAAGAGAAGTGTGGTAACAACACGTAAGGTATCAGGTCTAAAAACTCATGACTGCCATATTATATTTCAGAAGATCCTTCCTATTGCAATACGTGACATATTGCCTGAAAAGGTTGTTGAACCTTTAATTGAGTTTAGCATATTCTTTTCTAGAATTTGTTCTAAAGAATTGGTGGAACCAGATTTGGATAAGATGATTGAACAATTTCCTGAAACAACTTGTAAGATTGAGATGTTGCTTCCTCCCGCTTTCTTTGTTATCATGGTACATCTTCCAATCCATCTTGGCAATGAAGCTCGCTTGGGTGGACCTGTTTCTTACATATGGATGTATCCAATTGAGAGGTACCTTGGTACATGGAAGAGGTATGTACGTAACAGAGCTCACCCAGAGGGTTCTATAGCTGAGGGATATATTATGGAAGAGTGTATGTCTTCTTGTAGTCAGTTTTTGGATAACATCAGCACCAAGCTTAATATGCCAGAACATCATGAAGCTGCAGTTAGGAATGAACCTTCTCTCAAGTCTAATATATTTACAGAAGTTGATAATTCTAAAAAGGGTTTAAATGGGGCCAATTTACTATGGTGGAACTACATAACATCAAACATTATATTATTTCTAATGTTGAAGAGGCCACTCCATGGATCAAGTACGTATAACTCAGATGTTCTATACAATATTGGATCATGCTTATTGTAGATGGCTAATTTAATTTTGTACCCTTTTCAGTGAGCATTTTGAAGAGCTGAAAAGATTCATTCTCGTGATGTTGAAAAACGCCATAGAGATGAGTTTGTTTATTGGTTTCAGAAACGAGTAAGTACATGCAAGTTTTTACTTTGATGAAATATTGAAGAAATATCTGATCTGAATTTGGTTTATCAATGAACCCTTTTATACTAATTAATGTGTACAGATTACGACATTACACAAAGAAGGCAAAGTAACCGATTATTTGGATGCATTATCTAGAGGACCTGATCGTCGGGCACATTTTTTAGTCGATCATTCATAAATGGCTTCTTCTTTCGAACAGCAGAGGTCGAAAAAGATTTATGGATGCAAAACAGTGGTGTTGTTGTTCGGGATGGTGATCATGAGTGGTATGGAGTTATCAAGAAAATGATTTCTTTCGATCTTGAAAAAAATCAAGAGGTTCTGTTATTTGAATGTGAATGGTTTGATCGGCCTCGTTCCGGTCAGAGCCAAAGCAGAGGCTACAAAATGGATCAATACGGAATGATAGATGTTGACACTACCCTTTCTCAATTTAAGTATGAGCCTTACATTCTAACCACCCAAGGAGAACATGTTTTTTACGTTAGAAGTGTGAAGCAACCTAAATGGGCTACAGTTGTTAAAATGAAGCCACAAAACCTTTTTGCCATGCCCCTGGAGACAGTGAAAATAATGTCACTGAGACGATGGAGGCTGAGACATTTGATGATCGACGACTTACTGATATAAATGAGGATATGACCGCATGGGATAGGAATAACATTGAGGGAGCAACCCGTGATGCTTCCACTCTTTCAAATGAAGATGACGACGACGGCGATGATGATGATACATATATCAATGATGGTATTGTACCTCCAATATTGGGGGAGGACAGCGAAGATGATGATTTTTTTATATAAGTACTGTGTGAGCTAGCTGTACGTGAACTACTTGATTTTCTTTTTTTGAAAAGATAAAAGCCGCTATTCTATTTAGCAACAAGCTTAGAAGCAAGCCACGAACTGATAAATCGTGGCAAAAGTTTGTAATGTAACATTTGTATTCCGTGGCGATAGATCTTAATGCCACCACCCGGTGTTTCGTGGCAACAGATCCTAATACACCGATAGTGTTGCATGGCGACAGATACTATCGCCACAAACTTGTGAATCGTGGCATAAGTTCCTAACGCGATGTTTGTGTTTCGTGGCGATAGATCGTAACGCCACGAACTGGTGAATCATGGCAAAAGTTCCTAATGCAACGATTATGTTCTGTGGCGATAGACCCTAACGCCATGAACCGGTATTTCGTGGCGTTATATCCTAATGCAACGATTGTGTTTCGTGGCGATAGATCCTAACGCCACGAACCGGTATTTTGTGGCAACGGATCCTAATGCAACGATTGTGTTTTGTGGCGATAGATCCTATCACCATGAACTGATGATGCGTGGAAAAGTTTCTAATGCAACGATTGTGTTATGTGGCAATAGATGCTAATGCCATGAACTAGTGAATCGTGGTAACAGATCCTAATGCAATGATTGTGTTCCGTGGCGATAGATGCTAACGCCACAAACTATTGAATCGTAGCAACAGATCCTAATGCAACGATCGGGTTCCATGGCGATAGATGCTAATGCCACAAACTAGTTAATCGTGGCAACAGATTCTAATGCAATGGTCGGGTTCCGTGGCGATAGATGCTAATGGCACGAACTAGTGAATCGTGGCAACAGATCCTAATGCAGTGATCGGGTTCCATGGTGATAGATGCTAATGCCACGAACTAGTGAATTGTGGAAACATATCCGTGGCGATAGATCCTAATGCCACGAACTAGTGAATCATGGCAACAGATCCTAATGCAACGATCGGGTTCTGTGGCGATAGATGCTAATGCCACGAACTAGTGAATCGTGGAAACAGATTCGTGGCGATAGATCCTAATGCCACTAACTAGTGAATCGTGGCAACAGATCCTAATGCAACGATCGGGTTCCGTGGCGATAGATGCTAATGCCACGAACTAATGAATCGTGGCAACAGATTCGTGGCGATAGATCCTAATGCCACGAACTAGTGAATCGTGGCAACAGATCCTAATGCAACAATCATGTTCCGTGGCGAGAGATGCTAATGCCACGAACTAGTGAATCGTGGCAAAAGACCAAGCTTACTACAACGATTTAGTATTTGTTGCAATACAATCATTGCATCAGGGCAGAATCCTTGTAGTGTACGCGGCTGGTCGGGTACATGTACAGTCCGGGCCGGTGTGCCGGTGCACCTTACACCCCGTCATGCATCCCCGGTGGTTGTAGGGAAGACCCTTGCAGGCAGACCAGGATCGCCTGGCGTAGTGAATTTTATTGCGTCCTATTTTCAGGAGTCTTTCTAAGTATGGCATTTTCTCATTAATTATTGCGGTCGATCTAGACGACACTTCATGCTCTAGGCAAAAAAGAAAAAAGATTGTACTTCATGCTGATGCAAACAAGGGGCAATTAAAATAAAAACTCTTGAGTTCTTGTCAAGTTTACAAAATGAAAGCATCGGAACCCTCCCCAATGTCCTCGATAGTTAATGTGTTTTTAATCCTGTTAATTTGTTATAGAAGTTTGTTTTATTTAGATGTTTGAAGTATGCATTGTTACATGCATGTAAACGCTTTCTCATGTTGAAGCAAGCAGACAAGAGTTTAAAAAACGATTTGAATGGACCCCTTAGTTGGATAGCTGGGAAGTACAACCGTCGGATCCAAACAAACGGTGGATGCAGTCTTTATTGCATGCATGTTGTAAGAAGTTGCTACATCAGGTGATCCTGGTCCAGGCAGGTATGCTTCGATTCCTTTCCTCCAACTCCATCTAGGCTTCTGATGACGCAGGCAGTTCACCACCAGACTGTAGAAAGGATAAGCACGCACACATGTAACAGTAATTGTTGACTGCATTGGTCTAACATCATTGTTTGACCGTGTTGGCCTACGTTCAGTCATTAATGCTAGCTTTTGAATCTGTGTAGTGCGAAAGGGTTTAGTTTTTGTATCACACTACACTAGCTAGCCTATATAAAGTGTATTTGTGTTCCTTGATTAATACACAACAAACATTCGCCATACAGAATCGTCTCGAGACCAGTAATTTTTCCCTGCATGCTTCCACTTTTTTCTGCCATGACGTCGAGTCCGAAACCAGCAAAGCCTCGGTGATAAGCGGCATGCTAGTTTCTAGATGAGAAATTGACTGCAGGAGCGGGCCTCGGCCATGCTTGTTTCACAGGAAGGATGTTCCCTTGAGGGTTTGAGGAAAAAATGAACTAAAAATCTTGTCCAATACGACAATGTTATGGGAAGGAGGGAGTATACCATCTAGGCAGCCAGCCGGTGGTTCGAAGGAAACTAGTACACGGCTGGCTGGGTACACGTACGGTACGGGTGTGCCGGTGTACCTTAACCCCCCGTCGTCCGTCCCCGGTGGTTGTTGGGAAGAGCCTTGCAGGTATGCTCTGATTCTTGTCCGCCAACTCCATCTCTAGGTTTCTGATGACACAACCGGTTCACCACCAGACAAACCAACAAAGCCTCGTTGTTGAGCGGCATGCAAGTTTTTTTATGAAAAACTGACTGCGGCCCCCGCAGTCACTTTTTCAACAAAAAACTTGCATGTCGCCCACTTGCCTCCACCCATTTGTACTCCCATGCGTACTCCCACTGAGGTGTCGTCATCTTATTTGTTGTGAAAGTATGGTAGTTAAACTATTAATAAAGGGACCAATAACATTTTGACATATCAGCGGGAGGACGCATAGGAGGACAGAACGGGAGGCCCCCGCAGTCAGCTTTTCATCAAGAAACTTGCACCACTCATCATCGAGGCTTTGCTGGTTTGTCTAGTGGTGAACTGCATGCGTCATCAGAAACCTAGATGGAGTTGGAGGACAGGAATCAGAACATACCTGCAAAGGTCTTTGAACCACCACCGGGGACACGCGATGGGGGTTAAGGTACACTGGCACACCCGAACCGTACATGTGTCGGCGAAGATGGAACTCATCAGTCTCACAGTTATGGATAGAAAAAAGGAAGAAGAAAAAGGATGGTGATCGTTTTGATCCATGAACCGTGAGACTGCTGACTTCCATTTTAATTGGCCAGTTCCCAATTCTGCTGAGTCATTGTTGTTGTACGTGGTGTTTGGTTGAGACAATGCAACTTGTGGTCATAATGATAAGAATTAAAAAATAGGAGTATATCATATTCAAAAATCTTCATTACGCCAGGTCGTATGATGGCCGGACACTCTCCAATCCACTTGGATTGAAGTGGATCCACTCCTACCCAAACGAGAAAATTTTTTTATGGATACCGTATGCATATCCAAGGATGTGCATATCGTTCGAGATTTGTGACATGTGTCCACATGAACGGACGGTTGAAGCAATTGCATGACTGTGACATATGTCTACATGAACGAACGAGGTTGTATGATGGACGAACATGACAGGGACAACGCCAGGATTAATTCCAGGAATCGTATCCTCGTCACTTGCAATCTATGCACCACCTAGGCCCAGGTTGTGCACTTGTCACCTTGCATTCCCTACATCTGCCCCTGCGCGCGGTGTCTGTAACAAATTCGTGCGAGCGATATTGACAAGCTGTGAACAATTTGTCCCACCTCGGAAAGTTGAGCTCGTTGCAACGAGAATATAAGGCAACGTGTGCTACTGTAGTCAGACATCCGATTGAAAAAAAATGTCGTACAAGACTTCTGCACGCTCCGTTCGACATCGTCCGCTCGCCCGATCAAAGTCAAACGGAACGTGTAGGAGGCGTGTGCGGGGCGGATATTTTTTATATAAGCTTTGGGACCTTTCTGTGTCAAAATAAAAACTGCCAGTGAAGCCAATGGGACACGTCGAGCCGTTGCAATAATCGAGAGGGATGCAAACCGCAGTTTTTTGTAAGCATAATTTTTCCCCGCATATGCTGGGCCCTTTGCGTGTCAAATTAAAAATTTCTCCTTTCATCGAAAAACATCTCCTTTAACGACGCCAAATTTTCCTCTTTAACCCACTTCGTGCATGAATCAAATTGTGTGACCCTCCACATCGGGGGCCTCTAGAGTGGAGACAATGAACTCCAGAAAAGAAAAGAAAAGTGGAGTCAATGAACTCCAGAAAAGAAAAGAAAAGAAAGGAAGAGAAAAATGTTAGAAAAAAATAGGTGCTACGTACGAGATTTAAGGTGAAAGAGCCTGAAGAACAAAACTGTAAAACCGGAAATCAATTGACGCAAATTAATCCAAGTCGTGATGTTGTGCTTCTGTTCTTGTTTTTTTGATGTTTTTTCTTTTCACATATAGTCATGTTGTTTTCATGCCAAAATCTGAACAGTCGCGATGTTATTATTGCAAGGACTGGAACGATTACCAAAAAAGAGGAGTATATCAAATTCAAAAAACTCCAGGTCGTATGGTTGTCGGACACTCTCCAATCCACTTAGATTGAAGTGGATCCACTCCTACCCAAACAAGGTCGTATGATGGCCGGACATGACATGGATAATGCCAGGATTAACTCCAAAAATCGTATCCTCGTCACTTGCAATCAATGCACCACATGGGCCCAGGTTGTGCACTGGTCACCTGGCATATTCCCTACGTCTGCCCCCGCGCGCAGTGTTCGTAACGAATTTGTGCGAGCGATATTGACAAGCTGTGAACGATTTGTCCCACCTCGGAAAATTGAGCTCGTTTCAATGAGAATATAAGGCAACGCACGCTATTGTCATTACACATCCGATTGAAAAAAGATGTCGTACAAGACTTGGCCATGCTTCGTTCGACATCGTCCGCTTGCCCGGTCGAAATCGAACGGGGCATGTATGAGTCATGTATGGGGTGGATGTTTTTTATATAAGCCCTGGGCCCTTTCCGTGTCAAATTAAAAAACTGCCAGTGAAGCCGATGGGACACGTTGAGCCATTGTGATAACCGAGAGGGATGCAAACCACGGTTTTTTATAAGCATAATTTTTCCCCGCATACGCTGGGCCCTTTCCGTGTCAAATTAAAAATTTCTCCTTTTATCGAAAAACATCTCCTTTAACAACGGCAAATTTTCCCATTTAATCCACTTTGCGTGAATCGAATTGTGTGACCCTCCACACCGGGGGCCTCTAGAGTGGAGACAATGAACTCCAGAAAAGAAAAGAAAATAAAATAAAAGTGGAGACAATGAACTCTAGAAAAGAAAAGAAAAGAAAAGAAAGGAAGAGAAAATGTTAGAAAAAATAGGTACTACGTATGAGATTTAAGGTCAAATAGCCTAGAGAACGAAACTCTAAAATAGGAAATCGATTGGCGCAGATTAATCCAAGTCGTGATGCTGTGCTTCTGTTCTTGTTTTTTTTATTTTTTTTCTTTCCACATTTTGTCATGTTGTTTTCCTGCCAAAATCTGAACAGTCGCAATGTTATTATTGCAAGGACTGGAACAGTCGCATATGCTTTATTTTGATCAAAATACCACCCCCATTGCTACATTACTTATTTAGATAACAAACTTCCAGAGCCCGACGCGCGCCCGTAGATGGGCTCACGTGTCATGGGGACAAACACCAAGCGTCCCAGCGTAGTTTCAGCCTAGGAATACAAAGTGACTCAGCACAGTTTCAGCCCACGAATAACAAGCGGCCCAGCACAATGTTGGGTCTACTCTGATAGCTTCACATACGCTTTGTCCTGGCTGCCTCCTCGCCGGACCCTTCGATCCACAACGGTCCCTCTCCCGATTGCATGAAACGCGCCTGGAGGAGCATCCGTCGGCCGCCACGCTCTTGCAGGAGCATCCGCCGGTCGGTACGCTCTTAGAGGAGCATCCGTCAGCCACCATGCTCTTGGAAGAGCATCCGTCGTCCAACGATGTGGAGGAGCATCCGCCGGCCGCCGCACGTGGAGGAGCAACAACGCTAGGTACAATTGCTCACATAATGTTATTGTAGTTCAATCCTCTTACGGATACGTTGATTGAATTGTAGGAAGCAATGTCAGAAGATAAGACATGGATGGGAAAAGACAGGCGTCAAAGGAGTGGCAGGATGGAATGAAGTCATTTTTAAATTTAGCATTCCAGGGCACTCGTGAAGAAGAAATTAAGCCTTGTCCTTGCACGAAATGTCATAATATTTGCCATGAGACACACAAGGAAGTTCATCATCACTTGCTTTGTAATGGGATGTCATTTGATTATACTTGTTGGATACACCATGGAGAAAAACGAGTTGAGAAAAATATTGTTGAGCAATCAGCCAATAATGAGGAGATAATTTCTGATGATGCTGCTATGGAAAATATGTTGTCCAGTCTACTTAGAGGCTCTGATCATGGTGGTACTTTAGCAGATGTTGATGATCCAGAAAATGCTATAAACCAACAGGAGCCAACTGGGTGTGCAAAGGCATTCTATGACTTATTAAATGATGCCAAAAAGGAGTTGTATCCAGGTTGTGAGAAGGTGACCCAATTATTCTTCATTGTCAGGTTGTACCAGATAAACAGTTTAACTGGTTTGAGCAAAAACGCGTGTGTCTTGATCCTTGAACTATTCTCATATGTGCTTCTAGAGGGCCATGGCATTCCTAATACACTTGATAAGTTAAAAAGGTTGTTCGTGACCTTGGGCTGAGCTACGAAAAGATCGATGCATGTGTCAATGACTGTGTGTTATTCAGGAAGGGCTATTCTCTGCTAGATTGATGCCCAGAATATGGTGAATTAAGATGGAAAAATAGTGCTGGTGGGGATGCAAGAGAGGCTTTACATTGTGGAAAAGCCAAGAAGCTTGTAGCACGCAAGATTCTATGATACTTCCCTCTTATTCCCCGTCTTCAATGGTTTTATATGGCATAATCAATGACATCAAACATGCGTTGGCACAAAGAAGAACGTATTGATAATGGAATATTACGCCATCCTTCAGATTCGAAAGCATGGAAGCATTTTGATAGCATTAACCCAAATTTCTCATCTGATCCTCGCGACATAAGACTTGGGCTAGCATCTGATGGTTTCAATCCTTTTTGAGTAATGAATGTTTCTTACAGTACATGGCATATGATTCTAATCCCTTATAATCTACCACCTTGGTTGTGTATGAAGCGGCCTTATTGGTTGATGTCAATGATAATTCCTGGGCCAAAGTCACCTAGAAACAACATGGATGTGTATCTGTAGCCTTTGATTGATGAGCTACTGAAATTATGGTCTAATGGTGTTGAAACATACGACAGTTCAAAGAAAGAGACATTTCTCATGTGAGCTTCTATATTGTGGGCAATAAATGATTTTCCAGCATATGCAATGCTATGTGGATGGAGCACAAAAGGTAGGCTAGCATTTCCATACTGCCATTTAAACACTGACGCCTTGTGGTTGAAACATGGATGAAAGTATTGCTCCATGGGTCATCGTCGTTTCCTACCTCAGGATCACCAGTCATGTCGAGACAAAGCTTCTTTCAACAACAAGATAGAGAATAGAGAGGCTCCAACATCACTCCCTGGTCACGAAGTACTCCAACAATACGAGACTTTTGATCAAGTGAGTTTTGTACAGACGAATAATAAGAGAAAGCGCACTGAGGAAGATAGGTGGCATAGTTGGAAGAAGAAAAGTATATTTTTTCAGCTCCCGTATTGGAAGACATTGCTAATAAGGCATAACTTGGATGTCATGCACATTGAGAAAAATATTTGTGATAGCATATTGGGGACATTGCTTAATATGGATGGTAAAACAAAAGATAGTATACAAGCTCGTTTTGATATGCAGGAAATGGGTATACTGTGAAAGCAACATCCGGTCGGTATGAAAGGGAAGTATGATTGTCCATCAGCATCATATACTTTGCAAAAAGATCAGAAGACCACCTTGTGCAAGTTTTTGGTGGATGTGAAGATGCCCGATGGTTATGCTTCAAACATCAAGAGATGTGTGGACATAACAGCACGTAAGGTATCAGGTCTAAAAACTCATGATTTCCATATTATATTTCAGAAGCTCCTTCCTATTGCAATACGTGACATATTGCCTGAAAAGGTTGTTGAACCTTTAATTAAGTTTAGCAGATTCTTTTCTGGAATTTGTTTTAAAGAATTGGCAGAACCATATTTGGATAAGATGATTGAACAAATTCTTGAAACAATTTGTAAGTTTGAGATGTTGCTTCCTCCTGCTTTCTTTGATATCATGGTACATCTTCCAATCCATCTTGCCGAAGAAGCTCGCTTGGGTGGACCTGTTTCTTACAGATGGATGTATCCAATTGAGAGGTACCTTGGTACATTGAAGAGGTATGTACGTAACAGAGCTCACCTGGAGGGTTCTATAGCTGAGGGATATATTATGGAAGAGTGTATGACATTTTGTAGTTAGTTTTTGGATAACATCAGCACCAAGCTTAATAGGCCAGAACGTCATGAAGCTGCAGCTAGGAATGTACCTTCTCTCGAGTCTAATATATTCACAGAAGTTGGTAATTCGAAAAAAGGGTTTAAATGGGGCCAACTCACTATGGTGGAACTACATAACATCAGGCACTATATTATTTCTAATGCTGAAGAGGTCGCTCCATGGATCAAGTACGTATAACTCAGATGTTCTATACTATAATGGATAATGCTTATTGTAGATGCCTAATTTAATTTTGTACCCTTTTCAGTGAGCATTTTGAAGAGCTGAAAAAGATTCATTCTCGTGGTGTTGAAAAATGCCATAGATATGAGTTTGTTTATTGGTTTCAGAAACGAGTAAGTACATGCAAGTTTTTACTTTGATGAAATATTGAACAAATATGTGTTCTGAAGTTGGTTTATCGATGAACCTTTTTATACTAATTAATGTGTACAGATTACGACATTACACAAAGAAGGCAAAGTAACCGATAATTTGTATGTATTATCTAAAGGACCTGATCGTCGGGCACATTTTTTCAGTCGATCATTCATAAATGGCTTCTTCTTTCGAACAGCAGAGGTGGAAATAATTTACAGACGCAAAACAGTGGTGTTGTTGTTCGGGATGGTGATCATGAGTGGTATGGAGTAATCAAGAACATGATTTCTGTTGATTCTGAAAAAAAATCAAGAGGTTCTGTTATTTGAATGTGACTGATTTGATTGGCCTCGTTCTGGTTAGAGCCAAAGCAGAGGCTACAAAATGGATCGATACGGAATGATAGATGTTGACACTACCCTTTCTCAATTTAAGAATGAGCCTTACTTTCTAGCCACTCAAAAAGGACAAGTGTTTTACGTTCGAAGTGTGAAGAAACCTAAATGGGCTACAGTTGTTAAAACGAAGCCATGAAACCTTTTTGCCATGCCCCCTGGAGACAGTGAAAATAATATCACTGAGACGATGGGGGCTGAGACATTTGATGATTGACAACTTACAGATATAAATGAGGATAGGACCGCATGGGATAGGAATGCCATTGAGGGAGCAAACGGTGATGCTTCCGCTCTTTCAAATGAAGATGATGACGACAACGACGACGATGATGATACATATATTAATGATGGTATTGTACCTCCAATATTGGGGGAGGACAGTTGAGATGATGATTTTTTATATAAGTAATGTGTGATCTAGATGTATGTGAACTATTTGATTTTTTTTGAAAATATAGAAGCCGCTATTCTATTTAGGAGCAAGCTTAGAAGCAAGCCAATATTGAATCGTGGTGGGTCGTGGAAAAAGTCCATAATGCAACGATTGTGTTTCGTGACAATAGACCCTAATGCCACGAACTGGTGAATCATGGCAAAAGTTTGTAATACAATGATTGTGTTCCGTGGTGATAGATCCTAACACCGTGAACTGGTGAATCGTGGCGAAAGTTCCTAATGCAATGATTGTGTTCTATGATGTTGTATCCTATCGCCACAAACTGGTGAATCGTGGCAAAAGTTCCAAATGCAACGATTGTGTATTCCTGGCGATAGATCCTAATGCCACGAACTGGTGAATCGTGGCAACAGATCCTAATGCAATGATTCTGTTCTGTGGCGATAGATCCAAACGTCACGAACTGGTGAAGCGTGGCAAAAGTTCCTAATGCAACGATCGTGTTTTGTGGCGAAAGATCCTAACGCCATGAACTGGTGAATCGTGGCAAAAGTTCCTAATGCAACAATTCTATTCCGTGGTGATAGATCCTAACGCCACGAACTGGTAATTCGTGGCAACAGATCCTAATACAACGATAGTGCTTCGTGGCGATAGATCCTCTCACCACCACTGGTGAATCCTGGCAAAAGTTTCTAATGCAACGTTTGTGTTCATGGTGAGAGATCGTAACGCCACGAACTGGTGAATCGTGGCAAAAGTTCCTAATGCAACATTTTTGTTTCGTGGCGATAGATCCTAACACCACGAAGTGGCGAATCGTGGCAAAAGTTCCTAATGCAATGATTCTGTTCCATGGTGATAGATCCTAACGCCACGAACTGGTATTTCATGGCAACAGATCCTAATGCAACAATTGAGTTTCGTGGTGATAGATACTATCACCACGAACTGGTGAAGCGTGGCAAAAGTTCCTAATGCAACGATTGTGTTCCGTGGCGATAGATGTTAACGCCACGAACTAGTGAATCATGGCAACAGATCCTAATGCAACGATCGTGTTCCGTGGCGATAGATGATAATGCCACGAACTAGTGAATTGTGGCAACATATCCTAATGCAACGATCGTGTTCTGTGGCGATAGATGATAATGCCACGAACTAGTTGTAAGACCTATGTGTGCTGAATACATTGGCTTGTAATGAATACCCTTGCTTTGATGATAAAAGTTTTGAATATCACCAAAACACCTTTTTATTAAGGTCATTCTAGTTTTGTAAGCTCCGGCTCAAGGTTCGGGTTGCTCTGGCAAGGTCCGGAACTTGACCGCAATGCTTCTGTTTTTCATTTGCAATGTTTCGTACTTGTTTTACATCTCTGGAAAGATTGCTTATTATTCATTTGCTAAGTCTTTGGTGCATTTTTGGTTGATATGGATGATATCGTGTTACTGTGGCTTTGCAACATGCTTATGTGAGGTTCTCACGTAAGGTGTTGTGTTCGGAACAAACTTGAGTCAAGTCGAGGACTTGGGCTCGTATAGATTGGTTGTTTATTGATGTGCAGGTGTTGCTTGAGTTCAAGACATGGCTGGTGATGGGGTCCATTGGACTAGTCTCAGGGAGGAGATGAGGTTCCAACAACCAAATTCAGGAGGAATTGTGGTTGAGCTGATCAGGAGGTTGCGCAGCATGATTGAATCAAGAACAATGCATGTGAAGGTATCGTGGACGTCATTGGAAGATGTTTGCACATGTGCAAGGAGTGCATGGACGTGGCTACATGGTTCTGAGATGTGATGAAGAGATGTGGATGTAAAGAGTTGGTCGGAAAGGTCCAACCGACTAGGTTATGGACTCAGGTTGCGGCTGAGTCGGGTTTGACTCAAATATGGAAAGATTTGAGTTGGTTATGATAGGATTTCGTGTGGGTCACGAATTTGAGTTGTTTAGGAATGTGGTATACGTTCTTAAGGTGTTTGGAAGTCTTAAGATTGCTTCTATCTACGTATAGAAGAATCCTAAGCAGTTATGGAAAGTTACGATTCGTGAACAGGGTAGGATTAGGTTCCTGATTTGAGTTGAGTTGGCTTTCGAGCTGGTTATATAAGCAAGGGAGCCCAGAGATCGTGGTGTACGACTTTGGGGCTGTTCCTCTTGTGTTCTATTGAATAAAATTCGTAGTTTGAAGGAACTTTTGTGCCTTGTTCGTCCGATTTGTTTCGGACAAGTTTTACTCGTTGAGTTTCTGGACAGCACTACATTTCGTCGGTGGTTTTATCATAACTCGAGTTTTACAGATCCAATTGACGTTATTGTTTTTTAATTTTCTTTACAACTTGATTATCTATCATCTGTAAAAATTTCAAGGTCATTAGATTTGTGGTTTTTGATGTACACGAGTCTCTTTGCAGCATTCCAGAAACTGTTTTTCTCGGATAGGTCAGATTGACCTTTGTTCGATCTTTCGATCATAACTTGAGTTTTTCTTGACTGATTTGAGTGATTCTTGTTGTGTTGTCTTTGTGACTTGATTCTCTCTGATATCTATCACTTTTGTCATGGTGAAACACGTTTAGATTAGTCTCACATACGATTTCTTTAACAGATCATTTTTCTGCCGAAGGGATTGGGGTTTATTTGTTTCCGCCGCGTAAGATTTTTAATCTACCATTCACCCCTCCCCCCTGTTAGCTTTTCACATGCTCTTCGATCCTAGATGAGCAAACAACATTTTTAAGTCTATTGCTTTTGTTTCTCAACGTGAAATTTAACTTTGTGTTCATGTCTAGATGTTGTTTGCTCATCTAGACATGAACACAAAGTTAAATTTCATTGTACCTACTGTGGTAGAGATGGTCATGTCATAGATTTTTGTTATAGACTAGCTAAACGACAGAAAAGGGAAAGAATGGTTGCTAGATCTCATAACTTTCATGCAAAATTTGCTGCACATATTGAACCGAATGTACAACTTGCTGTTTTGAGTCAAAAACATTCAAAGTTTATCTCCGGACCTTCTGTTTTTGCCTCCGGAGCTACTGATTTGTGCTACACAAGTAACACCTTATAGGTCAGTAGTTAAGAATAAAAAATCTCAAACTTTGACTCATAAACTTGCTGTTTTGTCTCAGCTTTCGCGTGTTTTTCCTGCTGCACGTCGCGTGACTCAGTACTGGATTCCTAAATGCCTTTTGACTAACCCCAGTATTGAGTCATCGACGTATTGTGCTTCTATGTAGGTTACACATTTGAGGAAGGAGAACATTTGGACTGTGGATTCAGGTTGCTCACGCCACATGACCGGTAACAAAGATTGGTTCTCCTCCCTCTCTTTTGTGTCATGTGTAGAGAATGTTACTTTTGCCGATAATTCTTCAACTCCTATAATTGCTAAGGGTTCAGTTAGAGTAAATGATCACTACACTTTGAAGGATGTGGCACTTGTCAAAAATTTGAAATACAACTTGCTTTCAGTTTCACAATTGCTAGATGAAAATCTGGAAATTATTTTCAATAAAAACTGCTGCAAGGTTGTAAGTTCAAATAGTGAGCTTATTTTTAACATGTCTCAGTTTGGAAGAGTTTTTAAAGCTGATTTTGATATATCTTCTTCTAAGCATAGGTGTCTAGTTGCTAATGATTCAAAGGACCTATATTTTTGGCATCGTAGACTTGGTCACGTAGGCTTTGATCACCTAACGCGTGTTAGTGCTTTTGATCACATACGTGGGTTGCCTAAGCTTAAAGGGGACAAAGAAATTGTGTGCTCTTCTTGTAGACAAGCTAAGATGGTTGCAGGTTCACATACTCCTCTCACAATGATCATGACAACTGAACCATGTCAGCTTTTGCACCTTGACACCGTAGGACCTTCACATGTTCAATCCTTCAGAGGTAAATGGTATGTACTTGTGATTGTTGACGATTATTCTAGATACTCTTGGGTTTACTTTATGGCGTTTAAGAATGAAGTTTTTAGTCACTTTAGAACTTTATTTCTTAGATTATCCATTGATTACTCAGGATCTTTAAAAGCAATTAGAAGTGATAATAGAACTGAATTTAAAAATCAATCTTTTGATCACTTTTGTGCTGAAAATAGAATAGATCATCAATTTTCTTCACCATATGTACCTAAACAAAATGGTGTTGTAGAAAGAAAGAACAGAACCTTAGTTGAGATGGCTAGGACTATGCTTGATGAATATCAAACTCCTAGGAAATTTTGGGCTGATGCGTTAGCAACCGCTTGTTATGTCTCAAACCGTGTTTTCTTGTGTGCTAAGCTAGGTAAAACACCATATGAGCTCTAGTTTGGACATAGGCCTAGTGTTACACACTTTTGGGTCTTTGGTTGCAAATGCTTTGTTTAGAAACATGGTAATCTTGATAAATTTGAACCTAGATCCATTGATGGCATGTTTCTTGGTTATCCATCTCATACTAGAGGCTACCGTGTGCTTTTACTTGACACTAACAAAATTGTGGAGACTTGTGAAGTGTCTTTTGATAAAGCTAGCCCAGGTACTAGCTCAAACATTGTAGGTTCAGATCCATATCCGCAGGGGGGAGCATTTTCGTTGAAGATGAGGAAGAATTGGAACTGCTGCCCGAAAATTCAGCAGCTAAAGACTTTGGTTCAGCTCCGGATGTTAATTCTCAACCAGCACCGACAACCATCAATGCTAATTCAAACCGTCCTCAAGTCACAAGCTCATCAATTTGTGATGAACATGAAGAAGAAGCTTGTGAGACATCTGTTCCCCTACGATTTTACAAAGAGCATCCCCCACAACAGATGATTGGAAGCGTACACGAACGAGTCACACGGTCTAGCAAACCAAGGAGGGTACCTTTGTGCGTCAGACAAAGTATACCAAAGACCTCCTAAGGCGCTTCAACATGGACAAAAGAAAGCCTCCTCGGACACCAATGGGAACAACAACAACACTTGGACTTGATGAAGATGGTGAACCTGTGGATCAAAAAGAATATAGAAGCATGATCGGATCACTTTTGTACCTCACGGCATCAAGACCAGACATACAATTCAGCATATGTCTTTGTGCACAGTTTCAAGCTTCCCCACGTGCTTCACATCGTCAAGCCATCAAAATGATTCTCAGGTACTTACATGGAACTCAAGAATTTGGCATTTTTCTTCCTTCTTCCTCAACCATTAATTTGAAAGCTTTTTCCGATGTTGATTTTGGGGGTTGTAGGATTGATAGGAAAAGTACTTACGGTGCTTGTCATTTTCTTGGTAATTCTCTTGTTGCTTGGTCCTCTAGAAAACAAAATTCAGTTGCACAATCCACAGTCGAATCTGAATATGTAGCTGCTGCTAGTGCTTGTTCACAAATTCTTTGGATTGTTCAAACACTTAAGGACTATGGGGTTGATCTAGATAGTGTTCCACTGTTCTGTGATAACACTAGTGCCATTTGCTTTGCTAAAAACCCCATGCAACATTCTAGAACTAAGCACATTGACATTATGTATCACTTTCTCCGAGATAATATTGAAAAAGGAAACATTGTGCTTCACCATGTAGATACCGAACAACAATTGGCTGACATTTTTACAAAACCTTTGGATTTCACTCATTTTTGTTACATTCATAGTGAAATAGGGGTTATGCACCCTCATGGCCTAAATTGAGTGGGAGTTTTGAAACTTGGGATGTCTA
This sequence comes from Tuctoria greenei, assembly GCA_036927565.1. Lineage (NCBI taxonomy): Eukaryota > Viridiplantae > Streptophyta > Magnoliopsida > Poales > Poaceae > Tuctoria > Tuctoria greenei. Next base: position 90,218,942 of record JAYESD010000006.1, on the reverse strand, counting down.
TGTGTGAATCTGAAATTAAAATAATATGAGCATAGTATTTCATATATATATGACTTTGTGATTCCTTTTACATGCTGAAATTTCTTACTACATTACTCGTGTTATACATTTTGTAGTTTTTGCCATGTCTAGTAATTGGAATAATTACTTACACTAAAACTGGTCATGGTCGAACTTTCTTGCTGTTTTGAACTTGTTACATGTTCACAAGTGCTTTTAATCATTAAGAATTAATCAAGTAATCAACTCACATGTTGAGTTTTTATAAACAAATATAAATTGAGAAAAGATCAAGAGAATATGCATGCATCACACTTCTTCTTTTGAGATGGCTTATCATTGCACTTAGATATGAACTTGGAAGAAGTTGTGTATGACTAAAACCATGTCCTTAAGCTTCTGATTGTCAAATGAGATAGGCTTGGCTTGGTTGGTTAAAATAAGGCAGATGCACATATAATCTCTTGCAAATATCATATGATCTAAATTTATGCTTTGAAAAATAATAAAATGCAGCAACTAGTGTCATGCTTTCAGGTTTTGAAATAGTTGAGTTTGTGAGATCATGACTTGCTTAAATTGAAAATTACATTTGATCTCTAGCATGACTTACACTACTTTATGTATCTCATTGATGTGATAATGTAAGGTACTTGATATTATGACTTGGATGAGATTTGTTTATATGTATATGTCATAATATGCTCATAACAACTAAAGTTGCAGAGATAATTTGTTTATATGCTCATGACTTGCTGAATACATTGTCAAAGAAGGAGAGATAACCATGAAGAGAACGAGAATATGTGCATAAAGAGAGATAATAAAGGGGGAGAGATAATATGGGATAATTTTTGGATTTTCTTCTTATTTTATTTTTTATTTACAAAGGGGGAGAAATTGCCTTCAAAACTTTTATGTGAATAAGCCAATGTTTGGATTTTAAATGGTGTTGCCAATGCATTCATCAAGGGGGAGATTGTAAGACCTATGTGTGCTGAATACATTGGCTTGTAATGAATACACTTGCTTTGATGATAAAAGTTTTGAATATCACCAAAACACCTTTTTATTAAGGTCCTGCTAGTTTTGTAAGCTCCGGCTCAAGGTCCGGGTTGCTCTGGCAAGGTCCGGAACTTGACCGCAATGCTTCTGTTTTTCATTTGCAATGTTTCGTACTTGCTTTACATCTCTGGAAAGATTGCTTATTATTCATTTGTGAAGTCTTTGGTGCGTTTTTGGTTGATATGGATGATATCGTGTTACTGTGGTTTCGCAACATGCTTATGTGAGGTTCTCACGTAAGGTGTTGTGTTCGGAACTAACTTGAGTCAAGTCGAGGACTTGGGCTCGTATGGATTGGTTGTTTATTCATGTGCAGGTGTTGCTTGAGTTCAAGACATGGCTGGTGATGGGATCCATTGGACTAGTCTCAGGGAGGAGATGAGGTTTTAACAACCAAATTCAGGAGGAATTGTGGTTGAGCTGATCAGGAGGTTGCGCAGCATGATTGAATCAAGAACAATGCATGTGAAGGTATCGTGGACGTCATTGGAAGATGTTTGCATGTGTGCAAGGAGTGCATGGACGTGCTACATGGTTCCGAGACGTGATGAAGAGATGTGGACGTAAAGAGTTGGTCGGAAAGGTCTGACCGACTAGGTTATGGACTCAGGTTGTGGCTGAGTCGGGTTTGACTCAAATATGGAAAGATTTGAGTTGGTTATGATAGGATTTCGTGTGGGTCACTAATTTGAGTTGTTTAGGAATGTGGGATACGTTCCTAAGGTGTTTGGAAATCTTAATATTGCTTCTATCTGCGTATAGAAGAATCCTAAGCAGTTATGGAAAGTTACGATTCGTGAATAGAGTAGGATTAGGTTCCTGATTTGAGTTGAGTTGGCTTTCGAGCTGGTTATATAAGCAAGGGAGCCCAGAGCTCATGGTCTACGACTTTGGGGCTGTTCCTCTTGTGTTCTATTGAATAAAATTCGTAGTTTGAAGGAACTTTTGTGCCTTGTTCATCCGACTTGTTTCAGACAAGTTTTACTCGTCGAGTTTCTGGACAGCACTAGCTTTCGTCGGTGGTTTTATCATAATTCGAGTTTTACAGATCCAATTGACGTGATTCTTTTTCAATTGTCTTCACAGCTTGATTATCTATCATCTGTAAAAATTTCACGGTCATTGAATTTGTGGTTTTCGATCTACACGAGTTTCTTTGCAGCATTCTTGAAACTGTTTTTCTCGGGTAGGTCAGATTGACCATTGTTCGATCTTTCGATCATAACTTGAGTTTTTCTCGACGGATTTGAGTGATTCTTGTTGTTTTGTCTTCATGACTTGATTCTCTATGATATCTGTCACTTTTGTCACGGTGAAACATGTTTAGATTAGTCTCACACATGATTCCTTTAACAGATCGTTTTTCTGCCGAAGGGGTTGGGGTTTATTTGTTTCTGCTGCGTAAAATTTTTAAATCTACCATTCACACCCCCTCTGGTAGCTTTTCACGTGCTCTTCAATCCTACACTAGTAAATCGTGGCAACAATTTCGTGTCGATAGATCCTAATGCCACTAACTATTGAATCGTAGCAATATATCCTAATGCAACGATCGTGTTCCGTGGCGATAGATGCTAATGCAACGAACTAGTGAATCGTGGCAAAAGACCAAGCTTACTGCAACGATTTAGTATACGTTGCAGTACAATCGTTGCAACAGGGTGGAATCCTCGTAGTGTATGTAGCACGTGTAGCCTTTGGAGGTATTCAACTCGGACGGGTGGAACTCCTCGGTGTTTCTTGCGGTATTATGGGGTACCCGTATGCAGGGTACCGACAGTGGCCCCCGGGCCCACCTCTAGGTGAAACCTTGGGGTTAAGTTATTCTACCAGAGGTGGGGCCATCTTTGATTCCTGTGCTATGGCTTCAAAGGTCTTCTGATGTGGCATTGAGGTGATGGTTCACTGTTAAACCATCGCCGCGTGGCTTCTTTTGAATGCAGCAGGTGAGATCCTCGCGTGCATATCTCATGCATTTGAAGGTCGTCGGTTCCCAATGCAAAAACCTTATCGGTTCCGTGCTCCTTGTCAGGCTGCCGCCCTCGGGCTTCCAACTTCCTATCATGACAATGGTTCACCTGGGGTAATAACTTCGACTTTTCCGCCGGAGTGGACTCGGGTCCAATCGTCATTGACAAGGTAGAATTTTGAGGATGTGGTCTCGTTCCCATTGTGTTTCCATCCAAGCGTTGTGAAGGCTTACTTAAAAAGGAAAGCCCGCACAATTTGAGGACTCTTTATGCTTTCAATCAAACTTGCGCTCAGAGCCTCCCAACCTTCGCATAGCCTGCCAACTTTTGCTCCACTTTGTCGCGATGGAGTTGGGTCTTCCCCGCAGCAGGGTCAAGACCAACAAAGAGATGGCGAGTGTCCGGACAAACATGGGGTGGTCTAGCGACTCCTGCAACAAGGACATCCGCTTCGGCAAGCTCCCCTTCGAGAAGCAGCGCACCAGAGAGATGGTGTACTTCTCAGCGTACGCCATGGTGGGTCCGATCCCACCTTTTTCAAGCTTTCTCTTGATGCTACTAGATTTCTATGGCCTCCGGATTTATCATCGCGGCCCCCCACTCCCTCTTGCTAGTGGCGACTTTCATCCACTTCTGCGAGATGTGGGTCGGCGTGCCTCCTTGCATTGAGTTGTTCTGGACCTTCTTCATTGTCCACACCACCGGGAAGGGGACGGAGTTGATAGGCTTCTACTACTTCGTGAAGCGGAAGAACTGCCTCTTCCAGTACTTGAAGACCTTCCCCTAAGGCAAATGGGACAATTGGAAGAAGTATTGGGTGATCATCACAGTGGAGGAGCACAAGAGGCTGGAGTTGCCAAAGGGCCTTCCCAATGTCGACACCGACGCCTGGAATGTAGTTCCGGAGCTGTCAAATGCATACAAGCCCATCCTGGAAAGGATCCAAGAATGCGTAGAGGGAGGAGTGACCCCCCAAATGGTCTTCGACAATTTCTTGGTGAACAGGTGGGCTCCGCTGAAGACCAGGGAGTGGCCTGCATGGGCTTTCAATAGTGAAATGGACCACAACCGAATTGAAGTCGGTTTGAACACCAACTTGGAGGATGAAGCTTTGAAGATGCCGAGAAGGTTGCCTCATTCTTCCACAGGACTTAGAGCCTCCAGTAGCTAGGACCTTTCACTTTTGCCTTTTACTGTAATCCTCATTTTGCAGTACTTCTAATGAATGAAATCCACTCTTTGAATGAATGAATTCCATTTTATATTTGTCTTCAATGCATTGTCCTTTATCTTATTGGCCCCCTAATAGATGTACACAATTTGAATGCGAACATGTACCAAAAGGTTTTGACAATGTGTTGATGACTTGAAAGCTTCGAACTTACAGCCAACACGTTTAGCTTTTAGGTCCGAAGTTTATCTCTGGCACCTTCAGGGACCCTTTGTTGCATCAGCGGCAGACCCCCTGGGAGTTGTCGGAGTTGGGTACATCCGACAGCGCCCATTGTCAACGCGTAAAGTGTCAATGGCAGGCCCCTGGGGTTGTTGGAGCTTGGTAGGTTCGACAGCATCCACTGTCAATGCGTAAAACGTCGACAACGGGCCCCCTGGGATTGTTGGAGCTTGGTAGGTCCGACGGCACCCACTGTCAACACGTAAAACGTCGACGGCGGGCCCCCTGGGGTTGTCAGATCTTGGCAAGTCTGAGGGCGCCCACTATCAACACATAGAACATCGACGGCGGGCCCCCTGGGATCAACGATGCTTCTCAGCTTTGACGATATCCACCATCAACATAGAATATGTCAATGGTGAATACCCTCAGGGTGACTTCTTCACCATCTTCGCTTGAATTGTCATTCTTCACGTCGACGGCTGGCCCCCATGGGAGTTGTCAGAGCTTGTTAGCTCCGAGGATGCCCACTTTCAACGTTAGAAACGTTGACGGCGGGCCCCCTTGGGGATGTCGGAGCTTAGTAGCTCCGGCATCGTCCACCATCGTCAGGATTTTTCATTTTTCCTACGCATCGAAGAAAAGAAATACAATAAAATTCGTCCTCTCGTCTAACTCCTTTGTGTCTTACTATTCTTATTTGAGTTTCAGATCTGAAAGAATATAATATGATGACAAGTACATTGTTGCAATCTCTCCAGGTCTGAATGCCTTCAGGACCCGCCTTACTGAGGCCTGCCAGAATTTAGGTAGAGTGGCGTACTTAGGGTGCTTGACCAGGCTAAGTCGATAGCGCACTCTGAACCTGACAATAGCTTTGGCGTCTAGGCGAGTAGACCGTCTATCAATGTTAAGATCCGAAAAAATTGACAACATAACTCGTAGAACATATGAAAACTTTGGATTAAAGCTCAAAAAGAATTGCACAACTTCATTATAGACAAGAAGGAAAAGTATAATAAAATAAAATAAGCCTGTACAAATTAATGCACGTTGAGTCTGCTTTTGCACAACAATGTCTTTCATTATAGGTCTGGATTACAGGGGAGACAAGGACACACTTAGGTTACAGAACCAGGCTAAGTGTGCTATACATCTTGTTCTAACCCAGGGTAGGTAAGCCACACTTTCAGTATAGGGACCGAGTTAACTGTTGCTTTAACTGCTCGGAGCCTCCCGAAGGGGTCCGAATGTTCTTCCGGAGGACCTACCCGACTCTGTGTATAGACTCTATAACTTATATTGAGTGTAATTACAAACTCACCTCCGTGTAACTAAGCATAAAACTTACGGAGGTTCTCGATGTTCCAAGGATTGGGAAGCGGAGTCCCATCCTCTATAGCCAAGCGAACGCATCGAGGACGGGATACTTTGATCACTCGGAAGGGACCTTCCTAGCTGGGGGAACGTTTGTTCATCCCTTCACGAGTTAGTATTCTCCGCAGCACCAAATCGCCTTCCTCGAGTTGTCGGTTTTGCACATGCCTTTGATGATAGCGCCAGAGCGCCTGGGGATAATGTGCATTCTGAACAGCTGCTTGGCACCTTCCCTCGTCGAAGAGGTCAAGGTCTTCATGCCGAAGCTGGTCCTTCGTAGATTTGTCGAAGGTCTGGACCAAGAGCGACCCCATAGTGATATCTGGAGGAAGGACTGCTTCAGCTCCGTACACTAGGAAGAAGGGGGTTTCTCCAGTTGACCGGCTAGGTGTTGTCCTGCTCGCCCACAGTGCGGGCGGAAGCTCCTCAATCCAGTTGGCTCCATGTTTCTTCAGACGCTCATATGTGTGTGTCTTGAGTCCTTTTAATATTTCTACATTTGCTCTCTCATCTTGGCCATTACTTGCCGGGTGAGCTACTGATGCGTAGATAACTTGAATGTTGAGGTCTTCGCAATACTCTTTGAATGCTGCAATTGTGAATTGGGTTCTGTTATTAGTGATGACTCTGTTCAGAACTCCAAATCTGCAGACTATGGACTTCAAGAATTTGATAGCACACTGCTTGTTTATTGTACAATTGGAGTTGCTTCCGGCCACTTGGTGAACTTGTCGATGGCGATGTACAGGAACCTGTAACCTCCGATGGCTTTTGGGAAAGGTCCCAAAATGTCTATCCCCCACACAGCGAATGGCCATGTAGGAGGTATCATTTGTAGTGACTGAGCCGGAGTGTGAATTTGTTTTGCGTGGAACTGGCACGCTTCACACTTTTCACCAACTTGACTGCATCCTAGAGTGTTGTAGGCCAGTAGAAACCATGCCGAAAAGCTTTACCAACCAGTGTGCGGGAAGACGCATGGTTCCCACACTCATCTCCATGGATCTCTGCGAGGAGCTCGAGGCCTTCTTCCCTTGCAATGCATCGCATTAGGACACTATTGGCATCAGGCCGATAGAGATCCCCTTCTACTGTGTATCTTTTAGCCAATCTGACGATCTGGTCAGCGGATACACCATCTTCAAGAAGGATATTGTCTTTCAAGTAGCTCCATATCTCCGAGATCCATGCATCGGAGCTAACTTGATCTTCTGAGTCTTGCATGTTGGGTTGCTCGGACCTTCCTACAGCACCTATGACCCTTGGTGGACGCCATGGTAACAGGGCCACTGGGACCGCCAGCTTCAAAGTGCTGGTCTCGCCCCCTTCGATAAGTTCGGCTGGCTGAGCGGTTCGTCTTGACATTCTTCGTACAAAAACTTCGTCGGGAGCCGGAGCTCCGGTTGAAGCCTTCATCGAGAGTTTGTCAGCTTCAGCGTTGTTGAGACGCTAGACATGGCAGAGTTCCAGGACGTGGAAGTCTTTCTGGAGCTTCTGGACTTCAAGGAGATAAGCAGCGAGTTGAGGGTTGTTGCAGCTACATTCACCTTTGACTTGCTTGATGATGAGCTGCGAGTCACCCTTCACCAGCATTTGCTTGACGACGTATGAAAGTGCCACCTTGAACTCGTGGATGAGAGCTTCATACTCCGCTATGTTGTTGGTCACCTTGAAATCAAGGTGCACCATGTATTTGACCTTCTCCACGGTCAGAGCAAGGAGAAGTATTCCAGCTCTGGCCCCCTGCTTCTCCACAGAGCCGTCGAAGTAGAGGGTCCATTGAGGCTCGATGAAGACTGGTACCTTGGGTTCTGGCTTTTGCTCACTGAGGCCCCCAGGATTTGACGGAGAAGGTGTCCACAACGACACGAAATCGGCCAAGGCTTGACTCTTGATAGCTTGTTGTGGCAGGAATTCGAGATTGAATTCTGCCAGCTCTGCTGCCTACTTGGCGATGTTCCCACTAGAGTTGGGATTGTGCAGCATGGCACGCAGTGGGTAGGAGGTTACCACTAATATCTTGTGGGCTTGGAAGTAATGACGAAGCTTCCTTGAGGCACTAAGAACTGCGTAGAGCAACTTATGCACCTCAATGTATCGAGTCTTGATGTCGTGTAGTACTTCACTGATGAAGTACAGTAGGCGCTGGACGGTCTGGACCCTCCCAGAGGGGCTCGGAGCTTCTTCTTCATCAACAAGACCCTCCCAGAGGGGTCCAAACCTTCTTGCTGAGCTTCTCGGACCGTTCCGGAGGGGTTTGGAACTTCTTCTTGTTCAACACGAACCCTCCCTGAGGGGTCCGGATCTTCTTGATCAGCTGTGTAAACTCCCTCAGATGAGAGAGGTTGATCCTTTAGAATTTTGCCTTGAAGATTCGTGCTTGGGGGCTGGGACCCAGACTCGCCTTCAGGTAGCTCCAGACCTTCCCGGAGGGGACTGGGCTCCTGAACTAGAGATGGCTCCGGTCTTCGCAACCAGGACCATGCCAACAACCTCCGTAGTTGCAGAAATGTAAAGCAATAGAGGCTCACCAGGGTTCGGAGCTACCAAGATTGGTAGTGTGGTAAGGAGAGTCTTGAGCTCTTGGAACGCCTTTTATGCTTTTTCAGACCACTGGAAAGGCCCAAACTTCCTCAAGAGCTTGAAGAAGGGAAGTGCCCGCTCTGCTAGTCTTTAGATGAACCGGGTGAGCACAGCTAGACATCCAGTTAGCTTCTAGACGTCCTTGATGTGGGCTGGGGGCCGCATATCTTCTATAGCCTTGATCTTCGCCGGGTTTCCCTCAATTCCTCGGTGAGTCACCAAGAATCCAAGGAGCTTCCCGGAGCTAACCCCGAAGACACATTTGTCTGGGTTCAGCTTGGTGCGCATGATGCGCCGCTTGTCGAAGACAGCTTATAAGTTTTCAAGGAGTGAATCCTTGTTCTTCACCTTGACGATGATGTCATCAACGCACAACTCCACCAAATCCCTCATTAGATCTCCAAATTTTTTGTGCATAGCTCGCACAAAAGTTGATGCAGCATTTTTGAGACCGAAAGGCATGGCAGTGTAACAATACAATCCATCTACTGTTATGATGGCAATACTATCTTCATCTTCCCTAGATATTTCGATCTAATGGTATCTTTAATATGCATCTAGGAAACACAGTAGCTCACACCCGGAGATGGAGTCCACTATCTGATCTATTCTAGGTAGTGGAAATGGATCTTTTGGACATGCCTTATTTAAGGTGGTGTAGTCGATACACATCTGAAGCTTCCCACTGGCCTTGGGTACAACGACTGGGTTTGCTAGCCATTTTGGATGATGAACCTCCCGGATGAAACCAACTTCGAGCAGCTTCTTTATTTCTTTTCGAATGAAGTTCTGTCGCTTGACTGATTGCTTCCGGGGCTTTTGGTGGATTAGCCGTGCGTCGCGATAAATCTTTAGGATGTGCTCAATCACCTCCCTAGGGATCCCAGGCATTTGTGACGGTTGCGAGGCAAAAACGTCAACATTCGCCTGGAGGAAAGTGATGAGCATGATTTCCTATTTGTTGTCCAGACCTCTCGATATACGGGTAGTCTGGGCAGCATCAGAACCAATTTGGACGACTTTGTGGGAATGTCGATGTCGTCGCTTGGCTGCACATGTGGTGCAGAGGTTGAGCCTCAGTGATGAGTGCTCAGAGGTTGAGCAGCTAGCTCATTGCCGGATGTTCCTTCCTGCGCTATAGCAAGCACGTGGAGTTCTTCCAGTGCAGTGACTCCTACAGTGCGATCTCCACGGATCCGGAGAACGCCCGAAGGTGTCGGCATCTTCAACACCAAATAGCCGTAGTGAGATGCGGCCATGAACCTATACATGGCAGGCTTGCCTAGGATGGCGTTGAAGGGTAAGCTAATGTGTGCGACATTGAAGACCAGCTTTTTGGTCCGGTACTTCTCCTCGGTCCCGAAGGTCACTGGAAGTGTAATGGATCCGAGAGAGCTGATGGCTCTCAGACCTACCCAGAGAATTGACGTCAGGAGCGAAGGTCTGAGAATCGGAGCTGGATCTTTATGAATGCCTCGTAGCTTAAGAGGTTGAGCGCCGCTCCTCCATCTACCAAGACGTGGTAGAGCTAGATGTTGTTGATGGTTGGAGACACCATCAATGGCAGTTGGCCAGCTCCGATCATGTTCCTAGGGCAGTCTGTAGCATCGAAAGTGATGGGAGTGTCCATCCACTTCTAGTGCAGTTCTGCCTTGGCAGTAGGAGCTGCGGCAGCCATTTCCCGCCACATAGTCTTGAGGACACGGCGAGAGATAATGTCCCAGGACCCCCCATATATGGTGTTAAGGGTTTTTTGATGCTCGTTGTCGGAGACGTTAGAATCATCGTCGATTATGTTGTACTTAGCCTTCAGGACCTTCTTGGGGTCCTGAAAGCCTAACTCCGTATCAGTCGGAGCTTTGTCAACTTTTTGTTTTCCTTCCCGTTGGCGGAAAGGAGCTTCTTCGCGGCACTTGTTGTAGCACTTGAAAAGTTTCTGGACCTCACGGCAGTCTTCCAGACCGTGTTTGTCCGTTTTGTGGATCAGACACCACATCTTTGGACTTCTGCCATCTTCTGACGAAGGTCGAGGTAAATTTTCAGGGTGTGGCCCCCGACCACCCGGAGCTGCATCAGCCGCAGTATTAGGTGTGCCGGCCGATGGCTTCTTCTTGCCGTTGAACTTTTTTCTTCTTCTTTCCACTACTGAAGGTAGTGGCTTCATCTTGAAGGACTTTTTGTTAGCCTCCGGAGCTGGCTTGGAGTGCATTTCACGGCCCTTCGCGGCTTGGGCGCACTTGTCGGCCAAGCTGAAGAGTTCTGTGATGCTGGTGACTTCTTTCGTCGCCGGCTTCTCCAACATCTTCTTACCTCTGACACCCTGTATGAATGTCACAATGACTAAAGCATTGGAGATGGAAGGGGTGGTGTTTTGTACCAGAGAAAATTGTTGGATGAAGGGACGCAGCGACTCTCCTGACTTTTGCTGTACAGCAAAAAGGTCAAGTTCTGTGCTAGGTCGGGTGTAAGAGCTCCCAAAGTTTGCAGTGAACTGTTGGCATAGCTACGCCCAACTGTTGATAGAGTCAGGCGGGCGACTCATGAACCAGGACCTAGTTGTCCTAGTCAGAGCCACCGGAAGGTAGTTGGCCATCATAGCCTCATTGCCACCTGCCGCAAGAATGGCAGTGGAGTATATCTGGATAAACTCGGCAGGGTTGACAGTCCCATCGAATTTTTCCGGCAGATGAGGCCGAAACTTCTGTGGCCAGCGGACCATGCGTAGGTGCATGGCCAGGGCTGAGCAGCCACTACCTACTCCCATGGGAGGAGGATTTTCTCGAGCCTCTTTTCTTTCGCAAGCACGCTCGATGTGGACACAATCGTCCTACTGTTTGTAACGACGGTTGAGCTCCAACCGTAGATCATGCATCGAGAGTCTCAACACAGTGTGAGTGTGTCGCGCCCCGGAGGGCAGCGATGTCGCTTGCTAAGACACAACGCGTCTCCACTGTTGTGAAGCTTGCGGACCAAATCTTCCAAACAAGATCCAACACTGAGAAGGTGACTGCCCTGAAGGGGGAGGACCTTGGTTGCTGAGGCCATCGGTTGCAGCTACAACCATATGTTCCACATCAGCACGCCACTGCTCCATGGCACAGCGTTGGAGAAGAGTACGTGCAGCAATTAACGCGTTCTCAGGGTTGTTGTGCGTCGATGCAGTGACAGACGTCGAGACCCCATCCCGTTGTCCGACATTGTTAGCCATAGCAGATGGTGGTGGCGGTGGTACGACACCCGCCGGGACAACAGCACCTGCTGTCTGTTGCACATTGGAGGGAATGCCTCCAGCATGTTACTCAGCATTGTCGTTGGATGATCCTGCGGCGGAGTTCACAATCTTGAAATCTCAAGGGGCCCCTACCTGGCACGCCAAATGTCGAAGTGTGTGATTGATACTTCCTCCGGTACTACTAGATCGTAGCCCGCGGAGATTCTTGATGGGTTGGGGCGCGCGTGAGATTACGAACGAGACGGTGACACGAGGGATTTTACGTGGTTCGGGCCGCCTGAGCATAACATCCTACTCCACGTGATGTGTTGTATGTATGAATGTCTGGCGCTTGTGAGTGTGTGAGCTTCGTTCGTCATGTATCGTGCAGCGAACCCTTTTATAGTCTAAGGACTGGTCGTTACATCAGCCTGGCCCAACATGCGGCCCTGGCAGTAGTGAATTGCCTAATACACGCTCTGTTAATATTAAGCACAATTAACAGCGTGATAACACGCCTTAATGGCAGCGTTGCCGTTGTTAAGAGTCCTCTGATCGTGTGTCATTAATATGGCATTAATGACATGCAACTAGGTCTTGTAAATGTAGGTTTAACTGTCCCTTGAATGTCCGTGCCATTAGAGATCCGCCAGTCTCTTCGTTATTATCTCAAGTCTGGAGGTTCAACACATGGCGGCTCTGGAGGTTACCGTCGTGGGGAGGTAGGTATGGAGCCACTATACATGTGGCAGCACTAGATCTTCTCTCTACCGGGGTCACTGGACACGTGGAAAGATCGGAGCTTCCCTATAGGCGGAGTTAGCTCCGGGCTTGTGTTACACATGGCAGTGTTGGAGCTACCCAAATGAGGGAGGCGGGTCTAGTGCTATGTAGCACGTGTATCCTTCAGAGGTCTTCCACTCCGACGGGTAGAACTCCTCGGTGTTTCTTGTGGTATCATGGGGTACCCAGTACGCAGGGTACCGACAGGCTCCTTGGCATCTTGCTGGAAGCTGGAAATCTTTCCACGTCGGGCATTAGTCTTGCCCAACGGGAAGAACATGGTGAGGAACGTCGTAGGACATTTCTCCCAAGTGTCTACAACACTTCGGTTCTTGTAGAACTACTGCTACGCCCTCCCATGAAGGGAGAACGGAAACAGCCTAAGACGATCGACATCAGAAGATACGTCCTTGATCTTAAAAGTGTTGCATATCTCAAGGAACTTTTGCAGGTGAGCACTTGCATCCTTGTTAGACTTCCCACAAAATGGGTTGGCTTGCACCATAGTGATCAGACTAGTCTTTATTTTGAAGTTCACGTCTCCAATGTAAACAATGGGCCCAACAAGTACATTGTTAGCACAGAAAGCCGAGAACTCACGGAGGGTCTTCTGGGCCATTGGCATTTTGATTGTTGGTGCAGTTATGCTGGCTTGCTTTGTCGCATGAAGCTTCTGAGGATTAACGATATGAGGACGATCTCTCAGAAGTGATTCAGAATCTTCAACAAAGTTTTCTAACAAGCGGAAACCAGAAATACACTACCCTATTTTCACATAAAATGCAAAAACAAAAAAGGTTTATCCTACTAAAACCTACATTGGGTCCTATCCTATTCACTCAATCATGCAATACTTCAACTGCCTTCTTGGGCAATGGCACTAGAAATGCTTGTTGATGGCTCCTAAGAAACACTAACAAATCATTCTCGTCAATGGCGCCAGAGATGCTTGTTGATGTTTCTTACGTCACAGATAAAAATCCGCAAGGGCATGGAAACTATCGAAGTAGCATTTCTCCTTAAAGTGTATTCCCAAAGGGTATCATTTATATTTTTCCAATGGAAGGATAAGTGGAAGTAAAGCAATCATCAAATGAAGAGGGTAGATTGGTCTAGGTAGGGTTCTAGTGAGGATGGGTAATAGATATGTGCAGGTAGTGTGACACACACAAGAGCATCCTATTATAAGGGGGATAAATGGGTCAAAGAGGGATTAGGCTAAGAGGTAGGGAGTTACTCCTACAATGCTTTTAGTATACATATAATAGCCTAAGTTAGATACTAATGAACATGTCAAAGGTGAATTCCTATGCTAAGTTGTTCAACACATCGGGCATGGGTTTACCCCTAGCAATACTAGGACGACTCCCGCAAAGAGCCTGTGGCATAGACGAACGTGGAGGATTACAAGGACGGATAGGGATGTCACCAACTATTGCCTACCTCTTCAATTCGTGGGTCTACGAGACATCCAACGCTACTTAACTGTACTAGAAGAATGCTAGCATATTAAGTAAATACCTTAGGAGCCATGGCAGAAGCCATCCTAAGGCAATGACTAACCTAAACATCGTTGAACCAATGTTGAGACATAGCATAGTAATTCATATTAACAAGATCATATCATAACTAATTAGACTATAGTGGGGGTTTATAGTGTTTATAATGATGGTATAATGACATTAAAGCATGATCATAAAGACTATTCCTACCACATACATGAAATCCACAATCAAACAAGAAATGCTTCATCCAAGTATATGAACAAAAGAAGACTAAAGATAACAACTTTATTAAGAACAAAGTCACAAATACAAATAGGAATATGAGAGTCATACCTTTCCCAATTTGGAATTTGGAAGAGAGAGAATCCTTCTACTCCTTCCTAACTTGCACTATGGACTAGAGGCTCTCCTCTCTACAGCCTAAACTCCTCTAAAGCTATAGAGAGTAGCGGACACAATAGAACAAATACTCAAGTGGTGTGTGTGAACTAAGGGTAGGGGGTCCTATTTATAAGTGGAGAAGGGTTGGTTCTTCCCACCAAATGCACTCTAATTAGTCATAATCATCTTCAAGAATTCAGGAGGAGCCAACACGTGTCGATTGACTGAGTTTGGCGCCAGGACCAAGTCGGCCGACTAGGGGGGTCGATCATCCTGGTTAGTGCTCCGTTGGGGTTGTGTTTTCTCCAGTCATTGACAGGTGGGTCCCCTTTACTGATATAGGTGATACACCGTTGGATGGCCTCGAATACTTCTGTTTGTGGGCCATTTGATCCATGTGTGGCGCCACCGGTCGGCACTTGATTGGCTGGGATGATATTTTATAGGACTCCTCCCCCTCTTTTACCTCAATTCCTGCATAAAATGCCTGCATGCACTATTTCCCCAAGGACAAATGGAAATAGGTTAAACAGTAAAGTGATGTGTGCAAGAAATCATATTTCCTTCACATAATTGAGTTATATTGACGGGTGAAATTGGTATATAGAAGCCACCAACAAACACTTTTATACCAGACGCACACATGGTTGCTTTATCGAGATTATTTTCTACCGAGGGGTTTTTGTTGCTTCCGCATAAAAGTTTTCAATCTATCATTCAGCCCCCTCTGGTTGTATTTCACGTGCTCTTCGATCCTACAATTGGTATCCAAGCCATGGTGCTCTAATATTTCTGATTTGCACTTTTTTGCAAATCATCATGAAGAGATACTATGCAAAACCTTTTGTGTTCGATAGCGTTGATTTCAGCTTTGGAAAGCGCGTATGGAGGCATACATACAAGCATAGGGCTTCACCATCTTGGAAAAAATCTTCAAGTACTTCATCATGCCATCAAACAATAAAGTTACGGCTGCAAAAATGAACGACGTCAACAACAACAACAAGGCGTGAAACTTGATAATACAAGGATTGACTCCAAGTGACTTTGATCGTGTTGCACACCTCCAATCTCCATATGATGTACTGAAAGCACTATGCGACTATCACGAAGGCTGCAACATAATCAAAGAGGTACGCCAAGATATGTTCAAAAAGGAATACATGCGTTTTTATATGCATCCCGATGAGTCGATTGATGATTTCTTTGCTCTCTTTAATAAAATTCTCAGCAACTTTCGATGTTTCAATGCTAATATTTTGATGCTGAAAATGCTAGACAATTGTTAGGTGCATTAGACATGTAGATTCGCTAGATGAAAGTAACATCTATTACTGAATCTACTATCATGAGTACACTTACTTTAGATGTGCTATATTCTAAGTTAAAAAGTCATGAACCTTACATAATATCACGTAGATATCCCAACAAGTCTCTTGCATTTGTTTCACAACGTGGCATGCCTAGTTCTAGCAAATCTTCATCATGTGATACACTTGCTTTGTTGTCCTCTCTAACCCTTGAAGAGAGGAGGAGCTAGCTTTTCTCTGTACTCAGTTCCCAAAAGCATTGCACAATGTGAGTACTAGAAGGAGGGAAAGTTGTGGTCCTCAATGATGCTTCAAATGTGGTGAGTTTGGTCATATTTGTACAAATTGCCCTAACCTTTCAGGTTCTACTCCACGTGTTGAGAAGCAATAATGTTCAAGTCCTCCTCTGCCAACAAGAAGAAGAAGGGTTTTACATGTCACCAACTAATTAACAATTTTGTCACTACACTTCAAGAATTTAACTCGACCGATGTGGACACCGGAAGTGATGAAGATGAAGAAACTTTGGCAAATATGTGTTTCATAGCGAGCAACTCAAGTTCAAGCATGGAGGAGGCCTAACAAATTAGCTACAATGATGAGGTATCTCCATCATGTGAAGAAATGTGTGATGCTATTTCTCGTGCCACTACTGTACTTAAGAAAAAGGGCATAAAACATAGGAACAATGCTGTTAAAATTGAATTACTAGAATCTAAAATTGATTGACTAAAATATTTGATTCCTAGTGATGGTTCTTATACTTTCATGTGAACTGATATGTGGACAATTGTCCTCTTTAATAACTATGCATACCTCCATACTTGATAAACTTGAACTTGAAATTGAAAAAAAAAATAGAAAGCTTGCTACATTTAATGATAAAAACATTAAAGATGCTAGATGTTCTACAAGTGGTTTGCATTGTTATATCTGTGATGATCTTAACAAGAAACTACATGATGCTAGGAATAAGATTTATTTTTGAACAATGCTTTACATTCTCGTGAAGTTAATTTTTGTTCTAATTGCAAACTAAAAGGAAAATTTCATGTGGAAACTGCCTAAACATGTCCAATAAACTTGATGATATGCATAAGGCACTATAGCGGTTTTGTAGTGAGAATAAGAATCAAATTTGCTTTCTGAATTCTTCTAAGTCTTGCAATGATAAAACATGTTTATATTTTTATTCTCATGCTAAGGCACATCCACCTAAGGTTGTAAAGTCGCTAGGAAGTGGTTATATTCAAACAGTTTCTAAACAAAAAGAGGTGGTTTTTAGGTCAGCAGGGGTGTTGTCTCATTTGGTTGTTAACACACACATTGCTTACTCTTCTAGACATGAACATAAGGTTAACTTTTGTTATAGACTAGCTAAACAAAATAGAAAGGAAAGAATGCAAGCTAGATCTCATAACACTCATAGTTCAATCTTTTCGAGGTAAATAGTATGTTTTTGTGATTTTTGATGATTAGGGTTTAATTTATAGCATCAAAGAATGAAGCTTTTAGTTATTTTGGAAGTTGGGTTCTTAGTCTTTCACGTAGCCACCCAGGATCTTTAAAAGCAATTAGAAGTGATAATAGAACCGAATTTAAAAACCAATCATTTGTTCACTTTTGTGCTTAAAAAGTAATTGATAATCAATTTTCTTCATCATATGTACCTAACAAAATAGTGTTGTAAAAAGAAAGAACAGGACCTTAGTTGTGATGGATAGGACTATGGTTGATGAATATCAAACTCCTAGAAAATTTTGGGCACATGCAATTGCAACAACTTGTTATGTCTCAAATCAAGTTTTCTTGCAAGCTAAGTTATGAGCTACGGTTTGGAAATAGGCCTAGTGTAACACACTTTAGTGTCTTTGGCTGCAAGTACTTTGTTAAGAAACATGGTAGTCTTGATAAATTTGAAGATTGATTTGTTGATGTCATGTTTCTTGGTTATCCATCTCATACTAGAGGCTACCGTGTGCTTTTACTTGACAATAACAAAATTGTGGAAACTTGTGTGGTTTCTTTTGATGAGGTTAGCCTAGATACTAGCTCAAACATTACAGGTCAGGATGCATATCCACAGGGGCAGAGTATTTTTATTGAAGATGATGAAGTAGTGGAGCTTCCACCCGAAGTTTCAGAACTGAACAATGTTTTTCATGCTCCTAATTTCGATCAACAACCATCACCAACGACTACTACTACTGGTCCTAATCATCCTCAAGCTACGAGGTCTTCAGTTGAAGATTGTTGACGGTCGTTAAGTACCACTTTAGACTGTCAATATAACTCATAATCATAGAGTACTAAACATTTCTTACACGCATGTCCTTTAGAAATAATGTATTTCCACTTGTACTTGGAGAAAATGGTGCATGCAGGTATTTTATACAAAATAAAGGTGAATTCAAGGGAAGGATCTTGAAATATACATTCCAGCCAGTTAGACGCTGACATGTGGCAGCACACGTATCAAATGGCCCACGTATAGGAGTATCCTGTAAAAGTCCTAATTTCCTTAATGCAAACTTCAGTTTGGACTAAAAATTTTGAATGATAAAAGGAATTAAAAAGGAATTGAGAAACAAATTTATTCAAACTCCAAACGAGGGAATTCAAAAAAAACTTAACTAATGTTCAAATGAATTTAACATGAAGATTTGAGTTCACCCAGTGTTTCCCAATATTCCAAATACTCTCTCTGCAAAGTTTCAAGATTTTTGAACTTCATTTGCTATTTTATTTGAGACGCATAGCAAATTCAAGCCATATTTAAATTCAAATTTTGAATTCTGTTCAAACTTATTTGAACATAAGATTTGAACACATCATCTGGATATTACTTGCTTGACTTATCCCAAAAGTTTCACAATTTTTAGAGCTCAATTACTATTTTAAATTGAATTTACAAATGAGCTATACATTGAGGTGGCTGGTGGGACCCACTGGTCAGCTTCTGCCCACGTGCAGCCGCAAAACAGAAGCCCCTGCATGCGCCAGTGCGAGCGCTGCATGCTCCAGCGCGACAGCGTGCAGGCGACCGCCTCTAGCTGCATACAACCTCCCCACGGCTCCTCCTTATCGTCTCCTCAGTCCCCAAGTCGAGTCCCTCATCCTTGTTTCATCCCTAGCGCAGAAACTCCACTCCCGGCGAGTTTTTCCCCACCCTCTCTATTCTTCGGTTTTGCCGGCGATTGAGCCCGTGTTGCACCGAGGTACAGACAGAGAATAGTGGCATATTAATAATATTATTATTAGTCTCTCTTTATTCATATACTTGGGCAAAGCATTTCTTGTTTGATTGTGGAGTCCATCTATGTGATAGGTATAGGTGTCATTATGATCTGATCATCATGTTCATATTATGTTATCATAAACACCATTATCCTCCACTATAGTCTAATTAGGTAATAACATGTGTATGTTGATATGAATATGCTAGTGCTTGGTTCCAACATTGGTTCAACGATTTTAGGTTAGTCGTTGCCTTAGAGAGGTACTTGTACTTGAGCCTCTATGGTTTTCATTTAATATGTAAGTGTGGTGCTTAGATAGTTAAGAAGCATTGGATGTCTCGTAGACCCACGGGTTGTAAGGATAGGCGACAGTCATATCCGTCCTTTGTACTCCCCCACATTCAGCTACACTACAAGCTCTTAGCTGGAATTATCCTATGTTGTCAGGGATAAACCTGTGCCCGATGTGTTGGACTACTAAGCCCTAGTATTCACCATTAATATATTCATGTGTACATTATTAGGCTATGTATACGAGTAATTAGAGCACAGTAGGATCAGCCCCTTCTCGTACCTTAACCCTAACTAGGGAAACTTTATCTATTAGACTAGATTGCTTAGGTGTGTGTCACACTGCCCATATTATCAACTTACCTCTGTCGTGATAATTACTTAGTACCCTATACCATGATCATAAAAATAGTGTTTACTTTACTTCACCGCCTTCCTTTGTGATAAATATGATACCCTTGGGAATACTCATGGGTGAACTGCTACAACGGTATCTTCTGTGCATTTGCAGATCTCATCTCTTACTAGAGATGATATGTGGTGTTAAGAAATACCAACAAGTATCTCTGGCATCATTGCCGGGGAAGGCAAACGAAGTAAAGGATAGCTATCACTTATGATTAAACTATAGGTACTAGTAGTTGTTAGACAGGTTTACCCTTACTTTGTTTTCTCCTTTTGTGTGAAAATGTGATAGTGTTTGGCTAACCTATTTCATGGAAAGCCAATGAGGACGCAAGTGCTCAACAGCAAAAGCATTTCAAGGCATTCCTCAACAAATTCTTTCCATTGGGCAACACCATAATCCACAACGGGACTATTCTCCAGCTTCCAGCAGGAGCCAAAGGCATCTATCCCCGAAGCTTTGGGGAGGCTCCAAGGTTATATCTTGGTTTCCCTTCACCATGGAGGTGGATAGGTGGCTCATCGTCCAACACTCCTACAACGGGTTGACTTCATCTACCCGTGATCACATTCATGCTGAAGTTGGGCGTGACTTTTTCTCATTCATCATGACAAAGATGAAGATTTGATTGAGAAGATGGTCACCATTCAAGGGGTGGATAAATGAATGCTCTAGTTCTGTTAGAATGGCATGTACACCTTTGACAAGGTGTACATGTTAGACACGAAACTTGTTCTTCTATTGAAAGATCAAGAAGGTCAAGCCAATGGAGAAGTGTTTAGATGATCCTAGCCATGGATATTCACATGATTTGTGAAATTCCATGTCATGGGATACTTGGGGATTTATTTCTCTAAGACCTGTGAGGAGCCTTCATTTCCAATCAACAACTCCAAAGGCCACCACCAACGAGGAGGTCAATAGTGAAATCAATACCATCAAGGAGGCTATGGGAATTTGAATTCCAATGGATTAACTTCAACTAGTCTACCTTGAAATATCTTGTCCATGGCCAAGGAGAAATCAATGACAACATACCCATTAAGCAATTGGCAAAGGACACACTTTGAAAGGCATTCAAGATCCAAAGGTTCCACAATCACTTGTTGGACCCTACACTTCGACCGACCCCGTTCAACTTTGGGCCAAGCAACATTGTGGATGAAGCGTTTCTTGTTTGATTGTGGAGTCCACCTGTCGTCATTCCCAAAGAAGCCTTCGATCCAAGATCAAGAATGGGTTGAATCAAATGGACATCTTGAAGGTCGAAGCGACACCCCCACAAGTGGACAACCTCATTGCCTCTATAAGAAAATCAAGTTATGAGAGGACTCCATCATCTCGATGGCATTCTAGGAATACGGAGGAGCAATGGCCATCCAAATGGCCCAAGTCCACTAAAGCACCAAAGAGAATGGTGGAAGAAGGACAAGCCTCACCAAGTTCATGAAAGAATATCTTCAAGAAGGAAATGTCGTCACAATATATAGAAGTCTTCATCAAGGCGATGAAGAGGTCGGAGCCACCACGTGCTGCACTTCTCCAAATGACAGCCAAAGGAGGTTTGGCATGTGAACAAGAGAAGTCATCCACTCCTTCATCTCTAGGTATGGATGACACACAGTCACGCGAAACAGGACGAAGGTAAGTCCCGCTCATCAGACTTCAAAAAAATTACGAGTCCTTGCTAATAGGTTAATTGGTTGTTATCCCATATTTGATCTCCCAATTGCATATCTTAAATTCGTATCAAACCTTGCATTTGCATTTAGCATGTTTGAATTCTCACACTTGCATGTTGGAAAGTAAAATTCCAACCAACACAAAATAAAATTTTGTATTACAAAAGAAAATAATTTTCATATGAACTTATGGCATAACTACTTCAATTTAATTTCCTAACTCAAACCAAAAATATTTCATTTGTTCCAAATTGCAATGGCAAGTTGTTTCAAGTTGGAAAGGACAATTTGAAAAGGGGTTTTATTTTCTTTTTGCTAACGTAACCCATTTTGAGTTGTTTTGTTTGTTCTTAATTGCAGTCAGGAGGAAACGTGTGAAAAGGTTGTTCAAAAAGACTAAGACAAGCCTCATCAATATCAAAAAACCATCGAGAGGATTCAAGTGCATATCCCTTCACCAATCTTGTTTCGAGTTTATGGTGGAGGAATGCTCAAAATGATGGCTTGATGTAGGAGCAAGATGAAGATTCATTCCTCTTCAATTCCAACCTCATCTTGGCAATAGACATCGAACATGAAGGCTACAAAAAAATCTATGGTCATGAATTTCTCACACAATGACCCTCGACCCTGAAATGTTCTTCAAATGAGGTACAAGTTTAGAATATAACGTCGTCTAGATTGCATTACGATTTAATGATTTTTTCTTGCATTTGTGAGGAAGGTTTACACCTCCTCATCATTCAATTCTTTTTCAAAAGGAATGTCACCTTAATTGGGAGAAATTTAAACAAGTACCAAGAATCTCATAAGTATTATTTAATTAACTTAGTCATTCTCTGTCTAGGTTTAGTAAACAAATCTTATGGAATAACTTAATAGTTGAATTGGCATGTAGCAACCTAGCTAGGAATAGTGATGTCCATAATTTTATTTGAATCCCATTCATAAATGAATCACTAGATTTCAAATTCCTAGGCAAGGCATTAGAAATCTTCAGGAAGAAAAAATTGAGAATCTTGTTTGGCATGATCCAAATGATAAACAATTTCTCTTGTAAAAAATAAAGATGGTTAGAAAATTCAAGATGAAGCAATCCATAGAATGTACATCTATCTCTTGCATTGCTATGAATAGGAGTTTTAGAAAAAGTGCAAATTGATTAATTTATAAGGCTCCACTCTTATATCAATGAATAATACATTGTTTATGGATGCATTGGAAATTGGACCCGATGGATCTTTGTTGTTTTTCTTCCATGGACGTACAAATGGTATTCAGTCACCAAACTGAAGTTTCAGCTGTACAAGTACTCGGAGCTAACCATCCTTCTCAATCCAAAGAGGAAACTTGCAGGAGTAATATTTCTATGCAGGCACACAAGAAGTCGATCGTCGAGTGGAGGCCTTAGGGGTACCATTTCAACATCTCCTGGCCAATGAGTAAACAATCATGGTTGAAACCTATTGGAATTTAAACCCGAAGGACAATCATAGTTATACGAGGCCGAAGATTTGATATAGAAATCCTCCATGAGCGATCAATGGGTTACTATGAATGAGTGGGATCACTATGCTCCCAACTATTCTAAGTACCCATTCAAGCTCAAGGAAGTTGCCTCCATTGTTGGGTGCTCCTGTTTCTTTATGGCTAGAGGTTATCATGACCTGAGTCTAGGAATGAAGGATGACACCCAACGCATGGGATAATTTGAGGTTCGGACGAGCGGCATCTACAACACTCTCTTTGACCACACTCATGACACCCATGGAGGCAACAGAACATTGACACTCAACCCTCCAATATCAAAGCCACACTGCATCAAGGTTAGGCTGACCTCATGGTCCTCTGCCATTAGGGTTTCGAACCCTGTCGCGGACCTTGACCAAGAACAAGCTTGGGGGAGGACCCCCACTTTAGGTAACATGTATCAAATCCCGCCTGCGTTTCATTTTTCCTTCTTCCACATCATTGCATCTAAAAAAATGAACACCCGGGATAGGATAAAATAAAATAAAATATGTGCGGTAAGAATGTTTTCATTCATTCATAAGCTTAAATGGTGAATAGTTTTTATGTTCTATTCTCCTTTAGTACTTAAATAACAATTTAATATTCTCCAACTATGAGTTTATTGGCTTTAAATATTTCACCTTGAACTTAGAAACTATGGGTAGCATAAGCATGATGAAATTCTAGGTTGTTGTGAGATATGATACAAAACATAGGGCTGCTAGTTCCTAATCAAAGTGAAACTTGATCTCCAAAGAAACTTCCAAATTCATTTAAAATGAAGTTCCTCATTTGATTTGAATTTCCTACTGAAGCCATATGATATTTTATTTTGAAAAACCCCATGCATATGCTATTTATTTTCACATTAGTCAAACTAGTATAGACCTATGTGAGAATATTTTCATACTCCCATGATCTAGATTACAAACATACACGTGCTAAACTTCTACATTGGAAGTTAGCAAATTTTCCATCATCCTATTTTCCACCTCCAAAAAGATACTCCATATATTCAATGCAAAAAAAAAACTCTCTTCAATTTTATTTGAAAAGAAAGAGAGTAGAAGGCATGGATAAAAAAAAGAATAAAGCAAGCTCCCAAGAAATGAGCATGAAAAAATAAGGAAAGAGAGAAAAGTAGCCAAGCTTCATCCCTACAACAATGGGAGTGCAATAAAAAGGAGGCATATATCCTCCACCACCACAAATATTCCGCTACACTTGCACAATCTTGATCTAGAGGTATGGTTTCTTTTCTCCTAAGGTTTACTCTTTTGACTTAGCAATATATGTGTTGCAAATATGACACTCTTGTTCCCTACCAAGATCCACAAAAAGCCTTATTTAGATGTAGGACAAGAAAGGCATTGCCTTGGAGAGGAAAAATTTCCGCTTACACAAAGAAGTGATTAAGAGTCGCATTTGATGAACTTAACGCCAATTATGAAAATGATTTGAAATTCTCTAGGATTTGAGTGGAACTTATACACTAGAATAATTCATGCCTTGTGAGCTGTTCTATCTTTCAACCACCCAAATAGTGGAGAAGGCAAAAGCCCCATGATGAATAAGATAAAGGGTGAGTACCATTGCCAATTTATACAATATAAGGTAGAATGTTTAATTGTGCATTTGGTACGATTGAAGCATAGAACATAGCAGCAACTCCTAATCAACAACCTAAGTCTTGAACTTTGCTTTGGGACAAGCAAAGGATAAGCCTGGGGGAGTTTGTTGACAGTCTTTAAGTACCACTTTAGACCGATAATACAACTCATAATCATAGAGGACTAAACATTCTTACATGCATTTCATTTACATATTTCCACTTGTACTTGGAAAAAATGGTGCACGTAGGTATTTTATACAGAACTGAGGTGAATTCAAGGGAAGGACCCTGAAATATACATTCCAATCCAATCAGACACCAACACGTGGCAGCACACGGATCAAATGGCCCACCTACACGTGTATCCAGGGGAATCTAACGGCGTATCACCCAGAAGTGGTCATAGGGCCCACCTACTAGCCACTTGGGGAAAGCACACTGCGAACGATGGAAATCATAGGTTAGCGAACCATGGGTTCGGCCAATCTGGTCCTAGCGCCAAACGCGGTAAGCTTCCACGTGTCGACTCCCTATGATGCCCTGAAGTCGGTGGTGACTAATTCGCGCGCTAAAGATGGCCAAAATCGACCTCAACACTGGTATAAGTAGGACCCCTCACCCCTCGCTTCAACAAACACCAATTGAGTATTCACTCCATTGTGTACACTAGTTCTCTTAGTCCTTAGTGGAGGTTAGGCTATAGAGAGGAGCCTTTAGTCCCAAGTCCAAATTGGGAAAGATATGGCTCATGTATCTTTCTTTCCTTCTGTTCCTTTATGCATATTAATAATAATATTATTAGTCTTTCTCTATTCATATACTTGGGCAAAGTGTTTCTTTTTTGATTGAGGAGTCCATGTATGTGATAGGTATAGGTGTCATTATGATCTGATCATCCTATTCATATTATGTTATCATAAACACCATATGCCTCCACTATAGTTTAATTTGATAATAGCATGTGTCTGTTTATATGAATATGTTAGTGCTTGGTTCCAACATTGGTTCAACAATGTTTAGGTTGGTCATCGTTGCCCTAGAGAGGTACTTGTACTCAAGCCTCTAAGGTATTTATTTAACATGTAAGTGTGGTGCTTAGAAAGTCAAGTAGCGTTGGATGTCTCATAGACCCATGGGTTGTAGGGGTAGGCGGCAGGTAGTGATAGCCCTATTCATCCTTTGTACTCCTCCACGTTCGGCTATCGCATGCTCTTAGAGGGAATCATCTTGATGTTGTCAGGGATAAACTCGTGTTCAATGTGTTGGACCACTAAGCCCTAGTATTCACATTAACATATTCATGTGTACATTATTAGCCTATGTACGAGTAATTAGAGAACAGTAGGAGCAGCCCCTTCTCATAGCTTAACTCTCACTAGGACAACTTTATCCTTTAGAGTAAATTTCTTAGGTGTGTGTCATACTATCCATATTATCAACTTACCCTAGTCGGGATAATTATTCAGTACCCTATACCTTGATCATAAGAATAGTGTTTACGTTACTTCGCCGCCTTCCTTTGGAATAAATATGATACCCTTGGGAATACTGATGGGTGAAATGCTACAACGATATCTTTGTGCGCTTGCAAATCTCATCTATTACTGGACATGATCTGTGGTATTAAGAAATACCAACAATGATAAACATGAAGAACAAGGAGCTTGTGAAGTATCTACTCCCCTGCGCATTGTCAAAGCTCATCCTCCATAATAGATTATTGTAAGCTTGCACGAACGAGTCACACAATCCAGGTTTTACGATCCAAACTCTCATGATCATTTTGCTTTTGTTGCTTCTTTTGAACCAAAAGATATATCACACCTTTCAATAATGAATCTTGGATCATTGCCATGCAAGAAGAGTTAGAAAATTTTGAAAGAAATGAAGTTTGGAAACTAGTACCTCCACCTCATGATCATACTTTAATAAGAACTAAATGGGTATTTAGAAACAAGCAAAGTGAGGATGGAGTAGTGGTTAGGAACAAAGAAAGGCTGATTGCTCAAGATTTCACACAAGTTGAAGGTCTAGATTTTGATGAAGCTTTTGCTCTTGTTGCTAGATTAGAAGCCATAAGAATTTTTTTAGCATTTGCTACATCTAAATGTTTCAAGTTATATCAAATGGACATTGAAAGAGCTTTTCTTAATGGCTACATAGATGACGAGGTTTATGTTAAGCAACCACCAGGTTATGGAAATCCAGATTTTCCTAATCATATTTACAAACTGTCCAAAGCTTTGTATGGTCTCCAACAAGCTCCTAGAGCATAGTATGATAGGTTAAAAACATTCTTACTTGAAAAGGGTTTTACCATGGGCAAGGCAGATAAAACTCTTTTTTATTCTTAAGCTTGGTAATGACTTACTATTCTTTTAAGTGTATCTGGATGATACTATCTTGGGTTGTGCTTCTCATGATCTTATGTCCAAGTTGTCAGCTATGATGAGTTTAGAATTTGAGATGAGTATGATAGGAGAACTCACATACTTTTTGAGGCTGCAAATCAAGCAAACTAAGGAGAGAACCTTTGTGCATCAAACGAAGTATATGAAAGATCTCCTTAGGAATTTTAACATGTGAAAGAGAAAGCATATTCGGACACCAATAGGAATAATGACAACACTCGAACTTGATGAAGATGGTGAACACGTTGATCAAATAGAATATAAAAGCATGATCGGGTCCCTTTTGTACCTCATGGCATCAAGACCGAAGAAACAATTCAGCGTATATATTTGTGTATGATTTCAAGCTTTCCCACGTGCTTCACATTGTCAAACTGTCAAAAGGATACTCAGGTACTTATATGGAACTCAAGAATTTGGAATTTTTTTCCTTCCTCCTCAACCGTTACTTTGAAAGCTTTTTCGTATGCTGATTTTTGGGGTTGTAGGACTGATAGAAAAAGTACTTTGGGTGCTTGTCAGTTTCTTCGTAACTCACTTAATTTTCTCGGTAACTCACTAGTTGGTTGGTCCTCTAGCAAACAAAGTTCAGTTGCACAATCTACGGCCGAATCTGAATATGTAGTTGCTGCTAGCGCTTGCTCAAAAATTTTATAGATTGTTCAAACACTTAAGGACTATGGGGTTGATCTAGATAGTGTTCCACTATTTTGTGATAATACTAGTCGATTTCCATTGCTAAAAACCTCCGTGCATTACTCTAGAACAATACACATTGACATTATGTATCACTTTTTACATGATAATGTTGAAAAAAAAACATTGTGTTTCACCATGTAGATACCGAACAACAATTGGCTGACATTTTTACAAAACCTTTGGATTTCACTCGTTTTTCATTCATTCGTAGTGAACTTGGGGTTATGTGTCCTCATGGTTTAAACTGAGGGAGAGTTTTGCAACTTAGGAAGTCTATGTGTGAATCTAAAATTAAAAGATAATATGAGCATAAGTGTTTCATACATATATGACTTTGTCATTCCTTTTACATGCTGAAAGTAATTACTACATTACTCATGTTATACATTTTGTAGTTTTAATTTAAATAATTACTTACACTAAATCTGATCATGATTGAATTTTCTTGCAGTTTTGAACTTGTAATATGCTCACAAGTACTTTTAATCATGAAAAATTAATCAATCAACATCCCACTTGTTGAGCTGTTATGATCAAATGAAAAATAAAGAAAAGATAAAGAGAATATGCATGCATTGCACTTCTTATTTTGAGATTTCTTATCATTGCACTTAGATATGAACTTGGAAGAAGTTGTGTATAACTAAAATCATGTCCTTAAACTTCTGATTGTCAAATGGCATAGGGTTGGCTTGGTTGTTAGAATAAGGCTGAAGTTGCATGTAACCTCTTGCAAATTTTATATGATTTAAATTTGTGCTCTAAAAGATTATAAAAACAGAAATATGTGTCATGCTTTCAAGTTTGAAGTAGTTGAGTTAGAGAGATCATGACTTGCTTAAATTGAAATTACACTTGATCTCTAGCATGGCTTACACTACTTTATGTATCTCATTGATGTGATAGTGTAAGTTATTTGATAGTATGGCTTGGATAAGCTTTGTTTTATATTTATATGTCATATTATGCTAATAAACAATTAAAATTTCTGTTGTACCTTGCTGAATACATTGTGAAACGGAGGGAAATATGTCACATATTGCACATTCACAAGTGTTTTGATTTACACGTTCTTCTCATGGGAAGTGTACATCCTTAGGGGGAGATTTTTTAAAGAGAGATGTTTTTCTCATTTGATTTTTTTATATTCAGAAAGGGGGGAATTTTTCAATTTGTCAAACTATTTCATGAAACGTGAATGAGCCAATGTTCGGTTTCAAAGTGCTGTTGCAATGCATTATCAACGGGGGGATTGTGAGACCTATATGTGCTGAATACAATGGCAATTATGTTAAAAGTGAGGTTTTACATGCAAAGTTTTGAATATACCTGAGAAACTCGTTTTTGATTGTCTGGTCTTTTCAAATGTGCATTCAAAAGTTACAATTACCTACAATTTGTACTGCACAACATACTTCGAATTGTCCGAACTTTTCACTGAGTATCGAGAGTAACTGTTAACTTTTAACAAGTTCGCTTTGTCCGAACTTTCCCAATGCTTTTCGGGAATAACAGTTACTGCTCTGCGCATTTCAGACTGTCCAATCTTTTCATTTTTGTTCGGCAATGCTTCAAAACTTGCTTTACACTTATGGGAATGTTTGCTTAGTATTCATTTACTAAGTTTTTGATTGATTATGGTGGTTAATATTTCCTATGTTTGCAACGTTCTTATGTGAGGTGGTCACACAAGGTGTTGTAGTTTTTGAACTAACGTGAGTCAAGTCGAGGACTCGTGCTCGGAGAAGTTGCTTGTTTTTTCATGTGCAGGTGTTGCTTGAGGTCAAGACAAGGATGGTGATGATGATCCATTGAACTAGTATTAGAGAGAAGATGAGGTTCAACAACGATGTTCAGGAGGAATTGTGGTTGAGTTGATCGGAAGGTCACGCAGCATGTTTGGGTCAAGAACAATGCATATGAAGGTATTGTGTACGTTTTGGAAAGTGTTTGCACGTGTGCAAGGGGTGCATGGACATGGCAATATTGTTCCAAGACGTGGTGAAGAGTTGTGGACGTGAATATATGGTCGGAATGGGTGAACCGGCAGGATTATGTGCTCCGATTGCGACTAAGATGGTTATGGTTCATTTACGGAAAGTTTTGAGTTTGTTTTGGTTAGATTTCATGTTGTGCCCAAAGTTGAGTTATTTTATGTGTGGGACATTCCTAAGGTGTTTGGAAGTCTTAAGATTGCTTCTATCTGCGTATGGAAGAGTCTTAAGCAGTTATAGAAAGTTTTGATTGAATCCAAGTAGCAGTATGAAGTCCTAGTTGGATTGGAGTTACCTTAGACCTGGTTATATAAGCAAGGGACTAGGGCTCATGGTGAGCATGACTTGTAGCTGTTTCTCTTCTATTTTTCTCAATAAAATTTGTAGTGTCCAACTTGTTTTCGTCAAGTCTTTCTCGTCGAGTTTCTACGTAGCCCGATGTTGCTTTGGAGTTTTGATCATAACTCGAGTTTTACAGATCCAATTGCCATAATTCATTTTGTGTTGTCTTCATAACTAAATTGTCTATCATATGTGAAAATTTCATGGTCATTGGTTTTATGGTTCATGAGTTACACGAGTTTCTTTGCACCATAACAGATATGTTTTTCTTCTGTTAGAACAGACTAACCTTTGCGTAGGGTTTTTTCTATAACTTGAGTTTTACTCAACAATTTTGCATGATTCTTCTTGTGCTGTCTTTCTGACTTGATTCTCTACAATCTATACTAGTTTTCTCACAGTTGAACACGTTTAGACTAGTTGCATACACAGTTTCATTATCGTGTTGATTTTCTGCTGAGGGGTTTTTATTGCTTTCGCATAAAAGTTTTTAATCTACCATTCACCCCCTACCTTTGGTAGCTTTTCACGTGCTCTTCAATCCTACAACTGAAATTTCCACCCTCCAAGATTTATATTGAGGTTGCCTTTTGAGTGTACTTTCATGAGTAATTCCTTCATGGGGATCCCAATTATTACATCAAAGTCACAAACTTCGAACACATGAAAATCTAGGAAAGCCTCAATATTTTCGTGCCATATTGAAACGTGTTGCAAAACCCCATATCCTTCCACAATGGTTCCAAATGGGGGGCAATACTCCAAATTGGGGTGGATAGCATATATGCTTGGGCGGAGACAGGGAAGAATGGGGAGCGGCATGCACGCGCGAGAATACAGGGGACAAAGTTGTTTTATAGCCTTGGCGAGGCGATGGGCCATTGGCGGTTTGATAGGGATGTAATAGGTGTGATGCATGTGTTGCTTGGTGAGCACGACATTGTAGGCAATGTTATGGAAAGGCTAGCAAAGCTATAGGGGAGGAAATGATGTTGAGATGTTGTGTGCCATCCTCGAGCTTTCCGATTTGAGCTGTTCGTGTCAGGGGTTCTCTTCGGTCATCACCACAATAATGCTGCAGGGCGAGGGTGGCTGATTAACAATGGTGGTGCGGTAGGGTGCCAGTGGCATAGGGCAGCACAACGAGAGACATCCCGTAGTGGATTTCCCGAGTGTCGTGTCAGGTCGGCTGTCATCAGGAGGAAAGGGAAGGCGGTACAGTGATGAGTATTGGTATTTCCTACGACTACAGACAAAATGCGCAAGCGCACCAAATGTTTTTGCAACACTTCCTCTTCAGAGTATTCCCAAGAGTATCAAATCACAAGGAATGTGTGCGTCAATCTTCTGGCTGGCTCACCTAAGGACACTAAGTTTGTTGGGTAGACTTGGGATAGAGAGGAATTCCAAAGGATTTTCTTCAACCTAGATAATCCAAAGTGGTTGTTTGCTTTGGGCACGAGCTTACTCCTGGTATGTCAGGTGATTCTTGCTAAGAGCCTATGACATAGCCAGACACGGAGGTTTACAAAGAACAGATAGAGTTGTCATCACCTACCACCTACTCTTCAATCCATGGGTCTACAAGCTATCCATTGATGGTTTCTAACCTAAGAACCTCGCCTACGTTATAAACCACAACTCTAATATTTTCAAATTTAAAGCTAAGAATAGAGCCCCTAACTAGTAGAGAAATGAACCCACAAACTACTACTTGACTATAATACTATAAATCAAAGGACAAAACTTGAGTTGAAATTCTTGAAAGCTTACTCAAAAAAGATGACTTCCGTAGAGGTACAAGTGTGAGAGGTTCTTGAACAAGGCTCAATCTTCCCTCTTTCCTTCCCCTCACTCACCTCTTATCTTGGCCAGTTCCTAGGGCAGCACTAAGTCTATGGGGTGGTGTAAGAACTCAAACTTGTGGTGTGTATGAACAAGTGAGTGAGCAGTCCTATTTATCCTAGTTTTTGACGCGGTTTGTGTCATAATTCGTGCGTGAATCAGTCACCACCGTCTTAAGGGCACCACAAGGAGTCAACATATGTCGGCTAATCAAGTTTCGTGCCAGGAATAGGTCATTTCGCGGTGTATTTCCCCTAGAGACTGGTAGGTGGTCCCTTTGACTATTCCTAAATGATTGGTCGTTGGATTCCCTCGAATACTCCTGTAAATGGATCTATGAAACCATGTGCTACCACATGTCGGCCTTTGATTGTCTGGAAAATTCTTTTCAAGATTTGTCCTTGCAATTCTCTGTACATTTGGGGTATAATAAACCTGCTTGCAAATATACACCAACACTTGTGGCAATGGTGTCGACATTCATACCACCGACGAGTATCAATTTTTTCACGCGTTCCATATTCGAGGCGGCCTAGCTACAAATGGGGTTTTATACTAGTTCAGACAAGACGCCCTAAGTCCAGTATCGTTCTCCTCCTCTTTATTGATCGAGAGAGGAGAATGGTGTTACAGGGGGTGTGTAGGATTGATGTCTGTGTGCTTAGTCATGTGAGCATAAGTGTGAGAGAGCTGTCGGGGGCTCCCCCTTTGGGTCGATCAATTGGTTTGATCTCCTGAGGGCGATCTTTTCATGAGAGTCTATATCTCGAGCATCCCTCAGCCTTCGAAAGTCTCTTTTTTTGTGGCCTTCGAGGCCTTTTATAGACAGCTCAGGCGTGCCTTGTTCAATAATTTATCTACCTCTGAGTCTCCTCATAAGTGGGGAGGGAGTTACAATGTTCCTTATCTCTTGGCGTATCCTCCTACGTGCCTTGGGGCAAGGCCGGGTCGCAAAAGTCATCGATGCACCCGCTTCTTGTTTCGCCTGCTCCATGATGAGCCCGCTCCAGTCTCATAGCCTATCGAGGAGTGTTGCAGTATGGCGTGTTGCTGTATGAATCTGTTGTCGTGCTAGATTGGGCAGGGGAAGGTAGATGTCGGTAGGGATCTGTGACCCATGTCAAGATAAGCTCAACCACGGTTATCCTTCCGCTGTTGATGTCGTTTGTGAAGCTCGTGCCGCTCTGAATGTCGATATCTATCACATTCTTGAGCTCGGGCAAGGGAGGGGTCATCTCGACCTCGATAGTCGGTGGTTGGATAGGCTCATTGTCGTCCTCGGGGGTCAGGTGGCAAAGTTAGTAGCCGGGTACAACTGCGCACCATACCTTGTTGGACCCAAGCTCGGGCTTGGGAAAGCTCGCTCCGACCTCAGCGGGCGGATCTTGGTTTGCTGATCCATGCCCTCTAGTAGCCGGGTATAGAACCCCATCAAGTAGTTAGTAAATAACCCCTACAACTATGTTGTGTTCTCATTTTTACACATTTTATGAGGTTAATTGCCGGTCAAATATGGCACTTAAGGACCATCAACACCGGTCCAGGCTGCTCGCATGCAAGAGGGGAGGAGGGAGTGGGCCGCGGGTAGAGGAAAAGAACTCGGCCACATGTGGAAGGAAAGGCTAGTCAGCTAAGCTGCCTATGAAGGAAGCAGAGGGAAAGAAGGGTTGATGGTGGGGAGAAGAGAGGAAGAGGAGGGCATCCGGCCGAGCAGAATTGGTGAAGGAGAACATAAATGGGTTGAGACCAAGAGAGGGGAAGGTTTATGGATTCTCTTAAGGTTTGGAGGCATTCATTTAAATTCAAAAAATTTAATACAGTTTGACGTGTTTTTAAATTCTGTTCTATTGTTGAATTTGTCTTGCACTATGTTAATTTGCTGGTTGTGTGATCTAGTGGGTGTGCTCTTGGTTTACCTGCCCAAAATAATTTTAAATTTATTTTTGCACACACAAATACATATATGCCACTATTTGTAGATCACATTTCATTTACTTATTTCTAATTCAAGATCTTAATATATGTTAGTTTAATATATAACTCGACTCAACCATTCTTCAAACACTCGGTTGATTACTTCTACACATTTTTTATTCATTATGAATTGATTTTGTAGTTGAGACGTGTGTATACCTATATATACATGTCTGCTATATTTACTTTTGTCTTTATTGTTGTAGGTAGGTTTTCAGGGTCTGAGTTGACCTTTATATTGGTTTTCATTTTAGAGTTTGATTCAGCTTGAGATTTTATAACACATAATCAGTTGTGTGCTCTCCTTTATTTATTTATTAGTGTTGTTTATATTAAAGCTTGTCACATACATTTATGTCTATATTTACACTGTAGACTAACTTATTTCTCTTTAGTATTTGGTTATTGTCGAAGTGTGGACTAGGATACTTCCCCTGGTATTACTAAGGTGTAGTCCGTGAAGGTTCGTATTTGGTTGGGGTGCGAGTCAAGATCGAGACAAGAGGTGAACACCGAGAGTTTTGCGTGGTTCGGACCGCCTCAGCGTAATACCCTACTCCATGGGGGATTTGTGTATTGTATGAGTGTATGTGAACCTGAGCTTGGGTGCGTATGAGATTAGTTGAGATCAGTTCTTTCTACCGTGCAGTGTGGCCCTTTTATATGCCAAGGACGGGCTGTTATAGTTTGTACCTGGCCCAACAGGTGGCCCCGTCTATAATCACTGCCCTATACATGTTCTATGGTGTTAAGGGTAGTTAATAGCATGATAAGGCGCCTTAATAGCAGCGTTACCAGCCTTCTGATCGTGTGTCATTAATATAGCATCAATGACAGATTAACCAGGTCTTGTAACAGCCAATTGATGGCTCTTGAATGTCCGTATGGTTGGAGATCCAGCTGTCTTCCCGTTGCAGACTTAGGTCCAGGTGTTGATACGTTGCAGCTCTGGAGCTTCCCCTCTACTGGGGTATAGGTCCGGTGCTATTGGACACGTGGCAGTGCCGGAGCCTTCCTGAGGAGGGGGGCAAGGTTCGGCTCTGTAAGCCACGTGGCAGCACCGGAGCGACCCAACCGAGGGAGGCAGGTCTGGCTCTTCTGGACACGTGGCAGTACCGGAGCCACCCTATGGAGGGAGGAATATCCGATACTGCAAGACGTGTATTCCCTCCAGGCGTCCGCCACCTAGACATAGGAACTCCATGACTTATTTTATGGTACCAAGGGATACCCGGTACACAGGATACCGACAGTTATTATAAATGGGTTATGTGATCTGAATTGTACATTGTTTATATGTTGCCAACATTCAAAAATTGTAAAGGTAAAGACCATGACAGTTTAAAACTGATGCATACCTCAAGGCATATTCAGGATTTCCTCCAATGGTAAAAATCCGACTCTTATCATAATTTATTCTCAAACCAGATATTTGTTCATATAGAGCTAAAAGTAGTTTCAAGTTGTATGTTTTCTGAATGTTATCTTTAATGCACAAAATTGTATCATCAGCATATTGTAAAATAGGTACACCTTTATGGACTACATTATCAGCTAACCCCAAAATCAAGTCATTCCTTTGTGCATTATGAATCATACTAGTTAAACAATCAACAGCAAGATTGAAGAGAAGAGGAGACTATGGATCACCCTGTCCAACCCCCATATAGCTCATAAAATATGATCCAACATTGTTATGCATTTTAACAAAGTTCCATTAATTAGTCAGCACCTTGCTAATCCAATTGCACCATACAGCACAGAAGCCCCTCAGTTCTAGACACATCAACAAAATTTTCCAATTTACTTTGTCATATGCCTTTTCAAAATGAAGTTTAAATATAATTCCAATTTCTTTTCTTTGTTTCATGCAATATTTCATATACTGAGAGAAATCCCATCATTATAATTCTTCCTGGATTAAAAGCAGTTTGTACTTGATGAATCAAATTATTAGCTACAGGCTCAAGTCTTATAGCCACTTGTATAGACAGTTTAGCAAGCATATTGGCTTGTATTGTTGAATTCTTACAATTTCTGTAACGTTTGGTAATAAAATGATTATACCGTAGTTAATTCTCTGAATATTCACCCTATCTGCATGGAAGTCCCTAAATAATTCCATAATGTCTTCATTGATTATATTCCAACTTTTCTGATAATTCTATAGGTATGGAATCAGGACCTGGGGCTTTTCCATCTGAAAAAGAGCAAGTTTTACTTCTTCCTCTTCAGATGGTTTTGTTAGCATCTCATTTTCCAAATCTGTAACTATTTCTCTAAAACACCAGACATTATTATCTATATTTAATACCTCATTCTCTGGTTTGCCAAATAACTTTTTGTAGAAGTCAGTGGCATGTTTAGTAGGTTTCCAATTCCTTGAATTGTGCCATCCACAGTCTCTAGAGCATAAATTATGATTTTCTCCTCCGTCCATTAGCAATCTTATGATAATAGTATGTGTTATTATCACCTTTTAATAGCCAATTCTCATGACTTCTATTATACCAGTATAATTCTTCTTCATATAAAATGTTCACTGGTTCAGTATGTTAATTTGCCTTTTCTATTCTTTCTTCATCATTGGTGTTATGTTCTTCTTTTTTTATAGCTCACCAATCCTTTCTTGAATATATTTCTTTGTTTCTTTGTTTGTCCCAAACAAATTAAAATTTCACCCCTTAAAGTATTTCTTATCTTCTCCAATTTGAATTTTATTCTACTCAGGGGGTCCTTATATCTTCATATCATATTTCTTCTACTTTAGAGAGGAATTCATTATGTTTAAACCAGAACAGCTCAAAGTGAAAAATAAAACTTCTTTTTCTGTGAACTGGTATGTGTTTTCAATATCAGATGTTATGGTCAGAGAGATCTCAGGCTTCTTAACCAGTGAAATTGTTGGGAACATGACCTCCCATTCCCCATTCATTAACACTCTATCCAAAGCTTCTAGCATCGGATTATGTTGATTGTTGGACCATGTGAAACAGCCTCCAGCCATATCTATCACTCTTAGTTCATTTATACTTATAATTGCATTGGATAAGTCTGAAAATTTATTAGGTATGAACTTCTTGTTTTTTCCTTAGCATCCCTAATTATATTAAAGCCTCCCCCCCCCCCCCCCCCCCCCATTATATAAGGAAGGGGTATAGATTGACACCAAGCTGCCATTTCATTTAGAAACAACTCCTTGTCATCACGGGCTGCCCCAAAGACATTAAGTAAGCCCCACTTAACACTTAACAACTTATCCCACATAATTATTTGGTAGATGAATTCTCGATCTTTAATACTATCTACATAAAATCTATCCAAATTAATAGCAGTCAGAATGCCCCAGGTTTCCGGACAGAAAGGATGGCATGCCAATAAAATGCATTATAACAATATATCTGCCTAATAAAGGAATCTTTCAACTCAGATAACATGGTTTCTTGAAAACACATAAAATTAAAATTATGATCTTTTATTAACTGCCTTATCAAATCAACCATTCATTTTTCCTAATTCCTCTACAGTTCCAAAACAAACCCCTCAATGTGATTGTTATTAGTTGGAAACATCTTATTTTTTCTTTTTGGTCTGCCCTACCTCCCCTCCCTTATTTATACATACTGAGGGTACGCTTCTCTTACTCCTAGGAGTGCAGACAGTGTTATTTCTACTCTTACTCTTTAGCTTTTACTTTTTCTATCCTCCAACATAGTATAACTTTCCTCTACCGGAGGGTACCTCAGGACAGTGGGGAAGCCACGTTGAACTATCCTGGTGCATGGGCACCAGGGTAGACAGGGTAGAATAACAATTAGCACTAAGAAGTTCTATTTGATAAGTTACAAATTGACAGTTATGCTAGGAAATTAAACATGTTTTTATACGGTGCACCACCACCAATTCCAGCTTAGCATAGCCACTGCCTCAGGATCCTCTCTATACCATTCTATCAAAGGAACATCATCAGATGCATTACTATTGTTTTCTTCTTGTTGTTTTTTCCTCCTCCTGCTTCCTATTTTCTATAAACAAATTAGATATAGCTGATTCTAAATCCTTCATAATATTCACTATACCAAAATCTTTTTCACTAATGTTGACTCCCATTTTCTTAGCCACTCCTAAAATAGTATATAAATCCACAATAAAAAAGATGTATTCAGTTTGTCATAGTTACCTTCAAAAGCCCTTTTCTTTGTCTTTACTACTTCGAGTTCAAAGATCTTGTTCATCATCTTTGCTTGAATCCTGTCACTCTGTCTGGTCATGGTGATTTGCTGTTCATCAGTCACATTCTGCATCTCCTTGTTCAGTGGAGCCTGCAAGACAACAAAGTATGTTTTTTGTTCTTTTGATATCTTGTCCATCCTCATGTCTCCCCTATCAGATTGTTTTGCAATCCTAGGTTGGGAAACCACACATTTGGACATCATTATCAGATGAGCATATCTTTTCTTAGCTTTAAGTTCTTCCAACGTCAAATCATCTTCATCTGGATACCAGTTTGAGTTATCTAATTCTTTTCCCTTACTGCTCTTATCATTTTTAGCTTTTGACTGCATTGTTTCCTTGATCATAATGCCTACACTTCCCTTGTCCAATTCTGCTTCACTTGTTTTCATCCTAGCAGGTGCTGAGTCACTTGTAGTGCCTCTGCTCTGCCACATTTTGGAAGAAGAGCCTCCCACTTCATTACCAGACATGTGTTTTGGTTTTTTGGGATTCCTGTGTGGGGTTACCAGTATCAGGGACCTTTATAGCTAACTCTAGTTTTTTGCCTTCATTTTTGTCTCCCTTTCAAACAAAAAATCCCTCATCCATGGTCCATGGCCACCAAAATCTCCACTCCGCCAACCTTGTTTTCACTGCTTGCTTGTACGATGAGCGCTCTACCCAGAAGTGGCCAAAGTATCTTTGTTGAGTGGAGCTGTGAATGGTTGGAGGCGGCCGTGGGAGATGGATGTGAAACTCTAGCTTCCGACCCTTATCGATGAATCCAGATGTGCTCTCCCCGGGATTGTGCCACGATAGCTTCCCATCAGCGATCTGCGTCCGTGTCGAGTGCCCCCGCCCACCATTGATTTTCTCCGAATAACATGGCATGCTTCGCCATTACTCTCTATGAGTAATGATGAGAGTACCTGTCGGTGGTTTTGATCCGGCAGATCTCCCGACACTACTAAAAGTGTTTGCGGAGTTTGAAGTTTGGTGTGGGCGCGCAGAGATTCAAGAAGGTGAAATGTAAAATGACACAGGAGACACAAAGATTTACGTGGTTCGGGCCGCCTGAGTGTAATACCCTACCCCACGGGGTGTGTTGGTGTTGTATTGGATGTATGAACTCAACTCAGGTGACGTGAGTTGAGAGCGTGTATGAGCCGATCAGACCAGATGTTCTCTATGTATCGTCGGCCTGTCCTTTTATAGTACAAGGACAGACCGTTACAAGTTGGCCTGGCCCGACATGTGGCCCCGGCGGCTACTAA
The DNA here is from genome assembly GCA_036927565.1 of Tuctoria greenei. Taxonomy (NCBI): domain Eukaryota; kingdom Viridiplantae; phylum Streptophyta; class Magnoliopsida; order Poales; family Poaceae; genus Tuctoria; species Tuctoria greenei. The sequence goes on along the minus strand of JAYESD010000006.1, from coordinate 90,179,868 downwards.
TATTGATACACATTTGATGCGCTTAATTACCCTTAATGACCGAGTTACGGGCTTTGACAGCGCCGTTACTGGTAATAAGGGTCGTCCGATCGTGTGTCATTAACATAGTATTAATGACACTTAATCGGGTCTTGAAGTCCTTGATTCCGCTTTAAAGATCCAGAGCCGTTGTGGATTCTACCAGAGGTTTGAGGCTGAAGATCCGACGATTGGACAAGTGGCAGCTCCGGAGCATACTGTGGGGAACAGATAGGTCCGGTGCCACCAGACACGTGTCAGTTCCGGAGCTTCCCTCAGTCTGGGGTTAGGTCCGGGGGTGCCGTTATGGTACATAGCCCGGAGCTTCCCCCTTGTGGGTGGTAGCTCCGGTTTGATGGTACACGTGGCGACCCTGGGGACTAACCATGTTGGGGAAGCGGGTCCGGTTATGTCAGACATGTGGGCCTCCAAAGGTCTTCAAATCAAGTAGATGACATTTCCTTGAGATCTTTGCAATCTCAAGGGGTATACGGTACTCAAGGTACCGACAGTGGCCCCCTGGGCCCACCTCTGGGGAAGACCCCTTGGGTGAAGTCATTCTGCCGGAGGTGGGTCCATCCTTCGACTTTTGAGCCGAGTCTTCAAAGGTCTTCAGATGTGCCGTTGGCGATAGTTTTGGAGTTAAATCCTCGCCGCGTGGCATATCCCGGGTGCGGCAAATGAGATCTTTGGCGTGCGGATCTCACGCAATTAAAGGTCGTCGGTTCCCGATACGAAAATCGTATCGGTTCCGCGCGCCTTGTCAGGCCGCCGCCTTCGGGATTCCCGCCTTTCATGATGACAACCGTTCGCCTGGGTAAGAACCTCGACTTGATCGTCGGGGTGGTCCCGGGCCCTCTTGTCATCGGCAGGGTGAAATTTTTGAATAGTATCTTCGGCTTCCCTGCGGTTTCCATCCAAGCGTTGCGGGGGCTTACTTAAGAAGGAAAGCGCGCACCATCTGGGGTCTTTACGCCTCTCATCTGAACTTGCGCTCGAACTCCCAAACTTGTGCTTGCTTTTCCTCCCTTGCCTCGTTGTGCTGCGATGGAGTTGGGTCTCCGCGAGAGCCGCTTGAAGACCGAAAGTGACCTGAAGAAGGTTCGGGCCCTCATGGGGTGTCGGAGCTTAGTAGCTCCGGCAGTGACCTTTGCCAACGCGTAGCTTGTCGGCAGCAGACTCCACTTGTGGGGTCTTCTCACCATCTTTTATTCTGCGTCGACGGCTGGCCCCCCTAGCTTTGCCGGAGCTTGGCTGCTCCGGTAATGCTTGTTTTCAATGTTTAACATCGATCACAAGCCACCTAGGGGGAATCGGAGCTTTGTTAGCTCCGGCTTTTCTCCATGAATGTGGATTCTTTATTTTTCCTGCACACTGAAGCCAAGAAAAATAGTAAAATTCGCTCCTTGCCTATAACTTCATCGCGGCTTACGATTCCCAAGAAAGTTTTAGGTCAAACACAATTCTGAATACAACTGAATGTGTTGCCTTCTTTCTTCCAGATCCAATTGTACTTGGACCCGCCTTACTTCGGCCTGCCGGGGTGTAGGTAGAGTGGCGTACTTAGGGTGCTTGACCAGGCTAAGTCGATAGCACACTCCGGCCCTAGAATGGCTTGGCGGCATTCAGGCGAGTTGGCCATGAACAATATCTGAATCCAAAAGAATTGACAATACAGCTCGAATTGTACATGAACTGGTCAAACTAAAATTTCTTAAGAATTGCACAACTTTGTTATAGACAAGAAAGAGAAAAATAAAAAATGTTGAGCCTGTACAAAATAAATGCACGTGGAGTCTGTTTCACATGAAGATGTCTTTCATTATAGGTCCGGGGTACAGGGGAAACAAGTACACTCTTATGGTACGGAACCAAGCTAAGCGTGTTTCATTTCTCGTTTGACCCAGGGTAGCTAGCCACACTTTTAGTTCTGAGACTGTGACAAGTGTTGCACGAACTTTGCGGACCTTCCGGGAAAGGTCCGGCTGTTCTCCCGGAGGAACTACCCGACTCTGTACAATGACTCTATAACATACACCTCAAGTTACTACAGACTCACCTCCGTGATATTAAGTGTAGAACTTACGGAGGTGCTCAATATTCCAAGGATTTGGGAGAGGTGTCCCATCCTCGGTAGCCAAGCGAACGCTTCCAGGACGGGATACTTTAATCACTCAGAAGGGTCCCTCCCAGTTGGGGGAGAGTTTGTTTAACCCTTCTCTAGATTGTATTCTCCGTAGCACCAGATCGCCTTCCTCGAGCTGTCAGTTGTGTACATGCCGCTGATGATAGCGCCGAAGGGCTTGGCGGCATCGGGCATTCCAAACAGCTGCTTGGCACCTTCCCTCCTCAAGGAGGTCTAGGACTTCACGCCGGAGCTGGTCCTGCGTGGCTTCGTCGAAGGTCCGGACCCGGAGTGACCCCAAGGTGATTTCCGGAGGAAGGATTGCTTCATCTCCGTACACCAGGAAGAAGGGTGTCTCTCCAGTTGACCGGTTTGGAGTTGTCCTGTTGGCCGATAGAGTGGGCGGAAGAGTTGCTTCCGGCCACTTGGTGAACTTGTCAATGGTGACATACAGGAACTTGTAACCTCCGACGACTCTTGGGAAAGGTCCCAAGATGTCCATCCCCCACACAGCGAAGGGCCATGTAGGAGGTATCATTTGTAGAGGCTGAGCCGTGTGTGAATTTGCTTTGCATGAAATTGGCATGCTTCGCATTTCTTCACCAGCTCAGTTGCATCCTGAAGTGTTGTAGGCCAGTAGAAGCCATGCCGGAAGGCTTTACCGACCAGCGTTCGGGAAGACGCGTGGTTCCCACACTCGCCTCCATGGATTTCTGCGAGGAGCTCGCAGCCTTCTTCCCTTGTGATGCACCGCATTAGGACTCTATTGGCACCGCGCCAGTAGAGATCCCCTTCTACCAACGTGTATCTTTTAGCCAATCTGACTATCCGGTCAGCGGATACATCATCGTCGGGGAGGATGTTGTCTTTCAAGTAGCTCCGGATCTCTGAGATCCATGCATTGGAGCTAACTTGAGCATTTGAGTCTTGCGTGCTGGGTTGCTCGGAGCTTCCGGCAGCACATACGACCCTTTATGGCTGCCATGGTAACAGGGCCATCGAGACCGTCAGCTTCGGGATGCTGATCTCGCCCCCTTCGCTCAGTTTGACGGGCTGAGCTGTGGGTTTTGACAACCTCCGGACAAAAGTTCCGTCAGGAGCTAGAGCTCCGGTTGACGCTTTCGTCAAGAGTTCGTCGGCTTCAGAGTTGTGGACACGCTGGACGTGGTGGAGGTCTAGGACTTCAAAGTCCTTCTGAAGCCTCTGGACTTCAAGGAGGTAAGCAGCTAGCTGGAGATTGTTGCAGGAGCATTCACCCTTCACTTGTTTAATGATGAGCTGTGAATCTCCCTTGACCAGCAGCTGCTTGACACCGTATGACAGTGCCACCTTTAGTCCATAGATGAGTGCTTCGTACTCCGCCGTGTTGTTGGTCGCCTTGAAGTCAAGGTGTACCATGTATTTTACCTTCTCCCCAGTTGGTGCGAGGAGAAGGATTCCAGCTCCGGCCCCCTGCTTTTGCATGGAGCCTTCGAAGTAGAGGGTCCAGTGAGGCTCGGTGAAGACCGGAGCCTTGTGTTTTGGCTTCTGCTCACTGGGGCCCCCAGGGTTTGATGTAGAGGGAGTCCATTCCGCTACAAAGTCTGCCAATGCTTGACACTTGATTGCTTGTCTTGGAATGAATTCGAGATCGAATTCGGACAATTCCGCTGCCCACTTTGCAATATTCCTAGTTAAATTGGGATTATGCAAGATTGCTCGAAGTGGGTAAGAAGTCACCAATGAAATCTTGTGAGCTTGGAAGTAATGGCGAAGCTTCCTGGAGGCGATAAGAACTGCATAGAGCAGCTTATGCACCTCTAGGTATCAAGTCTTGGCGTCATGAAGTACTTCACTGATGAAGTACACTGGGCGCTGGATGGTCCGGACCCTCCCGGAGGGGCCCGGAGCTTCCTCTTCATTGACCCGGATCCTCCCGGAGGGATCCGGACCTTCTTCGGGGACCTCCGGGTCCTTGCTGGAGGGACCCGGAGCTTCTTCAGAAGCGTCCTGGACCTTCCCGATGGGGTCTAGGTCTTCTGAAGTAACTTCTTGTGGACTCAAGTCTGGGAACTGGGACCCAGACTCGCTTTCAGGAACCTCCAGACCCTCCCGGTGGCGTCTGGATTCCTGAGGATGGGATGGTTCTGGTCTCTCCGCAACCAGGACCATACTGACAACTTCGTCAGTTGTTGAAATGTAAAGCAGCAAAGGCTCACCAGGGTTCGGAGCTACCAGAGTTGGTAGGGTGGTGAGGAGCTGTTTTAGCTCCTGGAACGCCTTTTCTGCTTCTTCAGACCATTGGAATGGTCCGAACTTCCTCAATAACTTTAAGAAGGGAAGTGCCCATTCCGTCAGTCTTGAAATGAACCGGCTGAGGGCTGCTAGACATCCAGTCAGCTTTTGGACATCCTTAATGCGGGCTGGTGGCCGCATGTCTTCAATGGCTTTGATCTTCGCCGGATTAGCCTCTATGCCCCGGTGATTTACCAGAAAACCAAGAAGTTTTCCGGATCTAACCCCGAAGACACACTTGTCTGGGTTTAGCTTTGTGCGGGTGACCCGCAGCTTGTCGAAGACAGCCTGTAAGGTGTCATGGAGTGACTCCTTGTTCTTGACCTTGACCACGATGTCATCGACGTACACTTCCACTATGTCTCTAATGAGTTCTTCAAAAGTTTTGTACATAGCTCGTACAAAGGTTGAAGCTGCATTCTTGAGACCAAATGGCATGTCTGTATAACAGTACAATCCATCTACTGTGATGAAAGAGGTATGCTCTTCATCTTCCCTAGACATTCTGATTTGATGATACTCAGAATATGCATCTAGGAAACACAGTAATTCACACCCGGAGGTGGAATCCACTATCTGATCTATTCTAGGTAGTGGGAATGGATCTTTTGGACACGCCTTATTTAGTGTTGTGTAGTCAATACACATCCGAAGCTTTACGCCGGCCTTGGGCACAACGACTGGATTTGCCAGCCATTTTGGATGGAAGACTTCTCGGATGAATCCAGCTTCGAGCAACTTCTTCACTTCTTGTTGAATGATGTTCTGTCGCTCCACGGATTGCTTCCGAGGCTTCTGATGCACGGGACGGGCGTCAGGGTAGATCTTCAGATTGTGCTCAATCACTTCCATGGGGATCCCAGGCATTTGTGATGGTTGCCAGGCAAACACGTCAACATTAGCCCGGAGGAAAGTGATGAGCGCGAGTTCCTATTTGTCATTCAGTCCCCCCGATATACGGGTGGTCTGAGCGGCATCGGAACCGATTTGGACGACTTTGACAGGAATGTCGGTGTCGCCGCTTGGCTGCACACGAGGTGCAGATGTCGAGCCTCGTTGACGAATGCTCGGGGATTTTGGAGCTTGCTCTTGCCTGGAGTCCTCCTCTCGCGCTGTAGTAAGCGCATGAAGTTCCTCCAGAGCGGTTACTCGAGCATTGCGATCTCCGCTGATTCGGATAACGCCTACTGGTGTTGGCATCTTTAACACCAGGTAGCCATAATGAGCAGCTGCCATGAATTTGTACAAGGCAGGCCTACCCAAGATGGCATTGAAAGGTAAGTTGATCTGAGCAACATCAAAGACCAACTTCTTAGTGCGATACATCTCTCGGGTCCCAAAGGTAACGGGGAGAGTAATAGCACCGAGTGGGGTAATGGCTCCCGGACCTACTCCGGAGAAAGTTCGGGGGGGGTGAAGATCCGAAGGTCGGAGTTGAAGCTTGGTAAAAGCTTCGAAGCTTATGAGGTTCAGCCCCGAACCTCCGTCTACCATAACATGGTGGAGCTGAATGTTATTGATTGTAGGAGATACCATCAAAGGTAACTGGTCTGCTCCAACCATGCTTCGAGGGCAGTCCGAAGCATCAAAAGTGATGGTTGTGTCCATCCACTTCCGATGAGGCTCTGCCCTGGCTGTAGGAGCTATAGCGGCCATGTCCCGACGCATTGTCTTGAGGACGTGGCGGGAGATGATGTCCCATGATCCACCAAAAATGGTGTTCATGGTCTTCCGACGCTTGTTGTCAGAGACGTCAGAATCGTCGTCGACGGAGGTGTAGACGGCCTTCAGGACCTTTTTAGGATCCCGAAAACCTAACTCCTCTTCAGCCGGAGCTTCGTCAACTTTTTGTTTTCCTTCCCTCTGTCGGAAAGGAACTTCTTCCCGGCGCTTGTTGTAGCGCTCGGCAAGGTTTTGGACCTCCCGGCAGTCTTCCAAACTATGGATGTCCGTCTTATGAATTGGACACCACACCTTGGGTTTGCCACCGTCTTCAGAAGACGGTCGAGGTCGCTTCTCGGGGCGTGCCCCCCGGCCACCCGGAGCTGCAACACCTACAACATTAGATGCGCCGACCGACGGCTTCTTCTTACCGTTGGTCTTTTTCTTCTTTTTGCCACTCCCGGAGGTAGTGGCTTCACCTTTGGAGGATTTGTTGCAATCCTCCGGAGGTGGTTTGGAGTGCATTTCACGATCCTCCGCAGCTCTGGCACATTTGTCGGCCAAGCTGAAGAGTTCTGTGACACTGGTGATCTCCTTGATCGCCAGTTTCTCCGACATCTTCTTATCCCGTACGCCCTGTCTAAATGCCACAATGACAGAGGCGCTAGAGATAGAATGGATAGTGTTTCGTACCTGAGAGAATCTTTGGATGAATGACCGCAGGGATTCTCCCCTTTTTGCACGACTGCAAAAAGGTCTAGTTCGGTGCCTGGTCGGGTGTATGAACTCCCGAAGTTGGCGGTGAACTGTTGGCACAACTCCTCCCAACTGTTGATGGAGTTGGGTGGAAGGCTCATAAACCAGGACCGGGCGGTCCCAGTTAAAGCCACTGGAAAATAGTTGGCCATTACGACCTCATTTCCTCCAGCTGCCAGGATAGCAGTGGAGTAAATCTGAAGAAATTCGACGGGATTAACGGTCCCGTCAAACTTCTCCGGCGGGTGAGGCCGGAATTTCTGTGGCCACCTGACCATACGCAGATGCATGGCCAGGGCTGAACAGCCTCCTCCTACTCCTTCAGGAGCAGGAATGTCCTGAGCTTCTCGTCTTTCGCGAGCACGCTCGATATGGACTCGGCCGTCTTGTTGACGGTATCGGCGATCAAGCTCCGCCCGGAGGTCATGAGTTGAAAGCCTTGATACCGTGTGAGTGTGTCGCGCCCCGGAGGGCAACGACGTCACTTGCTGTGACGCATCACGTCTCCTGTTGTGGGAAACGTGCGGACCAAGTCTGCCAGACAAGGTCCGTCGCTGCGACGGGGCCCGTCCGGAAGGAGGACCCTGGTTACTGATGCGGTCAGCTGCTGCTGCAACCAAGTGTTCCACATCGGCCCTCCACTGCTCCATTGCATCCCGGGATGCATCCGGAGGTGGTGGGCGTTGAAGGAGAGCACGTGCTGCATGGAGCGCGTGTTTCGGGTTGTCATGATTCGCCAACGCATTGGCTGACGCCGGTGCACCATCGCGCTGCCCAGCTTGATTTGCTGGTGGAGGCGGCGGTGGTGGAAGTGTGACTCCTGCTGGAACCGAGGTTCCTACTGGTGGCTGCATATTGGAGGGATTGCCCCCAGCAGCTTGAACAGCGGGATGACCATTGGATGATTTAGCAGCTGAGTTCACCATTCTTGAAATCTCAGGCTCCCCTACCTGGCACGCCAACTGTCGGTGGTTTTGATCTGGCAGATCTCCTGACACTACTAAAAGTGTTTGCGGAGTTTGAAGTTCGGTGTGGGCGCACGGAGATTCAAGAAGGTGAAATGTAAAATGACACAGGAGACACAAAGATTTACGTGGTTCGGGCCGCCTGAGCGTAATACCCTACTCCACGGGGTGTGTTGGTGTTGTATTGGATGTATGAACTCAACTCAGGTGACGTGAGTTGAGAGCGCGTATGAGCCGATCAGACCAGATGTTCTCTAGTTATCATCGGCATGTCCTTTTATAGTACAAGGATAGGCCGTTATAAGTTGGCCTGGCCCGACATGTGACCCCAGCGGCTACTAATATTGATACACATTTGATGCGCTTAATTACCCTTAATGATCGAGTTACGGGCTTTGACAGCGCCGTTATTGGTAATAAGGGTCGTCCGATCGTGTGTCATTAACATAGTATTAATGACACTTAATCGGGTCTTGATATCCTTGATTCCCCTTTGAAGATCCAGAGCCGTTGTGGATTCTACTGGAGGTTTGAGGCTGAAGATCCGACGGTTGGACACGTGGCAGCTCCGGAGCATACTGTGGGGAACAGATAGGTCCGGTGCCACCAGACACGTGTCAGTTCTGGAGCTACCCTCAGTCTGGGGTTAGGTCCGGGGTGCCGTTATGGTACATAGCCCGGAGCTTCCCCCTTGTGGGTGGTAGCTCCGGTTTGATGGTACACGTGGCAACCCTGGGACTAACCATGTTGGGGAAGCGGGTCCTGTTATGTTAGACATGTGGGCCTCTGAAGGTCTTCAAATCAAGTAGATGACATTTTGAAAGCATCTAGGCCCCCATGAGGTACGGTTTCGGTGATTAATGACAACCATTGGATTTTACTAATGAATTTGTGAATGCAAGGTCCCCATAGTCACTCAATCAAATGAAAAACTATATGTCATTGGAGACCCATATACAATCACTTTATGAGATCAAATCAATGATATAAAGACAAGAAGTGAAAGCTCTTATGTCAAAGTCACTCAACCACAATTGATGACACTTAATGCTTGACAACCATCAGAAGTACAATTCCAACAAAGTCTAAGAGGTCATTTGAGCAAGACACAAAAGAATCACTTAGAAACAACTCGAAGCAAACAAAATCAACTCACCGGATCAACCGATGATTTCTGAGAACAACACATCGGTCGAGTTGGTTCAGCAGAAGAAGAAGACCTCAGAACAAAGCACTCACCGGATCATCCGATGTTAAGGGCTCAACTACATCGGTCCATTAGTACAGTTTGCAATATCCTTGGACCAAGTGTAGCACCAGATCATCCGATGTACAGAAATACACACATCGGTCAATCACTCCAGTAAGCATCAAGTTTGAGTCAATTCTGGAGGAAGAGCCACCGGATCATCCGATGAGAAGACAAGTGCAACATCGGTCTAACAACGGTCATATCTGACACAATGACATCAGCTAAAGCAAACTTGACCGATGATAACTAAAGGGGAGACATCGGATCATCTGATGTTCGCAGTAAAGTTCTGTCAGCCTACTTTTCCAACGGCTATTTCGTGGAGGCTGGCTATAAATACCCCCTAAACCGGTCATTTCGACAAGTCTTGATCACAAAACATTCTCAACACATCCACAAGCATTCAAGACCAAGATCCATCACTTCTACATCATTTTCGACCACCTACACACCAAGAGATAGGCTAGAACTAGCTAGAGAGAGAGCTTGTGTGCCTCCATTCTGGGTGAGTGGAATCTCTAGGTTAGTGAGAGCCTCAAGGGAGTGCCCTTGGTGTTTGTAACTGTGAGAAGACTTCCGGAGCTTGCCAAGGCATTTGTGGAAGCCTGGAGGGTCGAAGTTGTACAAGGCTTGAGCTCCACCTTGCCAAGGTTGGCAAACGGAGAAGAATAGTGGAGATCCCTCGCCTCGGTGACTTGGGTGTGGCTAAACCTTTTGGTGGGTGCCACAACGTGGATGTAGGAAGATCTTGACGATCTTGCCGAACCACGGGATAAATCCTCGTGTCTCCTCGGGAGTTTGCATCCTCTTCCTCTCCCTTACGTTTATGCATTTTATATTCCGCGAAGTTGCTATTTACCTCAATGCATAGATAGTTTGCATAGGGAATTGGGCTCTTAGGAATTAAGTTTTATTGTTTAGATTTTTGAAAAGAAGCCCAATTCACCCCCCCTCTTGGGCATTCGATCCTTACAATTGGTATCAGAGCAAGGTTGCTCATAGGATCATTCTAGCTTCACCGCTAGAGAGCTAAAATGGCCAAGGTTGGGGGTTCGGTTCCTATCTTCGAGGGCATGAACTTTGCCTATTGGAAAGCACGCATGCGCGCTTATCTAGAGGCTATTGCTCCCGAAGTATGGGAAGCGACCCACGCGGTGTTTGGAGAACATAACTATGTTGGTGATCAAATTAAATGGGATGCTAAAGCTAGGAATGCAATCTATGAGTGCATTAGTCAAAATGTTTTTTCTAGGATTGCTAGCAAAGAAAAGGCATGTGAAATTTGGGCTTGCTTGATAGAAATTCATGAGGGTTCTTCTCGTGTGAAGGAACTTAAATATCACATGCTTAAAGCAAAATATGATGAATTTAAGATGCTACCTCATGAAAATTTTAATGAGATGTTCTCTCGCTTGAATGTACTTATTGAAGAAATTAATGCTCTTGACATTGCTTCTCTTGGCAAGGGACTCATCAACCGCAAGATCCTCATGCTCCTTCCCAAGCCAAAGTACAACATCATCAACTCCATGCTCCAAAAAGAGTCACTTGACCACATTGAAGTTTCGGAGCTCATTGGAGAAATTCACGCTCATGAGATGAGTGTGCTTGGGATGATGGAGCAATCATCCTCAAAAACAATTGCTCTAAAGGCCTCCACCAAGAAAACAAGCCTCAAGAAGAAGAAGGTGGTTGAGCCTAGCTCAACTGAAGAAGAGCAAGTATCAAGTGAAGATGATGATGATGAGCTTGCATTGATGATGAGAAAGTTCTCACGCTTGAACTCCAAGATTACCAAGAAGGGATACACCTTTGATCCCAAGAAGAAAGCGTTTCTACCAAGGAGAGATGGTCACAAGACTTGCTACAATTGTGGTGATCAAGGCCACATCTCCTATGATTGTCCAAAACCGGACAAAAGAAGAGAGAACTACAAGAGCAAGCATCGCAAGCTTGAAGATAGTGATGATGATGAAGAAGAGGCCAAACCCAAACCAAGATCCTTTGGGAAGAAGAAACATGACAAGGGCAAGAAGGCAAGACTCTTCCCAAAGAAGAGAAAATGCCCACAAAAGGTGTTCATGTGTGAGGCAAATGAATGGGTCACCAACGAAGAAACAAGTGATGAATAGAGTGAAGCGGAAGAAGAAAGCTTGGCCGGCCTCGCCATTGCCAACAATGATGACTCACCTCTTCATCCACTGCCCATGTGCCTCATGGCAAAAGGTAACACCAAGGTATGTGATGACTCTAGTGATGATGAGCTTTCCCCCAATGATTTAACTTCCTTGATAAATGAATATCATGCTATCATTAAGAGGGAAAAGAGTAAGGTTAAAGCTCTTGAAGAAACTCGTGCTAGACTTGAGAGTGCTAACCTTGATTTGCTTGACAAGTATGAAAGCATACTCAAAGAGCATGACACGCTCAAATCTCATGTCAAGCAAATTGAGGAAGAAAAGGCTAAAATCAAGTTAGATAATCATGAGCTTAACTTAGCACACCAAACACTCTTGGAAGAGCACAACAAGCTAATACAAGAACATCAAACACTTAACCTTGCTCATGACGTGCTTGATCAAGAGTTGAAAAATGCAAAGAAACAAACTCTTAATGATCGGATATCCATTACTTCTCATGTCACTAATGTCTTGAACAAGTCTTTGCCTTTGAAAGCAAATGCTAGGTAGAAGGACTTGTTGGAAGAAATTGAGAGTCTCCACACTAGTGTGGCTAGACATTCAAAAGGGGAAGTCAAACACAAGGAAATACTCTTCCAACAAGCAAAGGCCTTCAACAAGAGAGGACTTGGATCCTCCCGGTGCCTAGCAAAGGAAAGGTGCCCTCACTGGAGCTTAGAACAAGCTTCATCAAGGAAGTTGGTTCTTATTGCCAACATTGTGAGGTCACCGGTCACCACACAAGGGAGTGTCCTCTTCCTAACAGACCTTCTCCAAAGTTGCCTATTTATTACAAATCTACTTTCAATGATCGCTATTATCTCTTAAGTAAAGTAGATGGCAAGGTGAAGGCTAGGTTCATCGGCAAAGACATGAAGGACATGAACGGGAAGCTCCCCAAGCAACTTTGGGTCCCAAAGACACTTGTATCACACATACAAGGACCTAAGTTGGCTTGGGTGCCTAAAGTTAAAAATTGAATTCATGTATGTAGGTGAACTACAAAGCCGGAGGAAAGCATTGGGTACTCGATAGCGGGTGCACCCAACATATGACCGGCAATGATGGTATGTTCACCACCATAGAAAACCCCGGCAATCATGAACAAGTCACCTTTGGTGATAACTCTAAGGGAAAGGTAATTGGGTTAGGTAAAATTGCTATTTCAAATGATTTATCCATTTCCAATGTTTTGTATGTCAAGTCACTTAGTTTTAATTTACTTTCCATTGCACAACTATGTGATCTTGGACTAACATGCACATTTATCAAAAATGATGTTGTTGTGAGTAGTGAAACAAGCCAAGACATAGTCTTCAAAGGATTTCGGCATGGACATCTCTACCTAGTAGACTTCTCCAACAAGAATGCTAGCTTGACCACTTGCCTTTTCACTAAGACAAGCTTGGGATGGCTATGGCACCGACGCATAGCGCACATTGGGATGAGCAAACTCAAGAAGTCATTCAAGCTTGGGATGGTGACCGGCGTGAAGGATGTCACATTTGAGAAGAACAAGCTTTGTAGCGCTTGTCAAGCCGGGAAGCAAGTTGCTTCACACCACCCAATGAAGACAATGGTGTCAACCTCCAAGCCACTTGAGCTACTCCACATGGACCTCTTCGGACCGTCCACATATCAAAGCCTTGGTGGTAATCTCTATTTTCTTGTTATAGTTGATGACTACTCTTGCTATGCTTGGACTCTATTTCTAGGTGACAAGAATGAAACTCCGGAAGTGTTTAAGACCTTCGCCAACCGAGCTCAAAGGGAATTTCAACTTCCCATCATCAAGGTCTGGAGTGACAACGGCACCGAATTCAAAAACTACAACATTGGAGAGTGGTGTGACCGTGAAGGCGTGAAACATGAGTTTTCAGCCACATACACTCCTCAACAAAACGGTGTCGTTGAAAGGAAGAACAAGACACTCATCACTCTTGCAAGAGCAATGCTTGATGACTACGGCACGTCGGAGAAGTTTTGGGCCGAAGCAATCAACACGGCGTGCCATGCCGCAAATAGGGTCTATCTCCATCGACTACTTCAAAAGACCCCGTACGAGCTTCTCATTGGGAGCAAGCCCAACATCTCCTACTTTCGAGTCTTTGGATGCAAGTGCTACATCTACCGCAAGAAAAGGCTCAGTAAGTTTGAAAGAAGATGTGATGTTGGTATATTTCTTGGTTATGCATCAAACTCAAAAGCATATCGAGTATTCAACCAAACCTTCGGTTTAGTTGAGGAAAGTTGTGATGTTGAGTTTGATGAATCTAATGGCTCCCAAGAGGAGAGTTTTGGTCATGATGAAATAGATGATGAACCTCTACGAGAAGCCATGAAGAACATGACCATTGGAGACATCAAGCCTGAAGTTGAGGAGAGCCATGATCAAGGGGGGGCTTCAAGTTCCAACAACAACACCTCCATGGCGCCTCAAGTTGGCGAAGAAGAGAAGGATGATCCATTGCCTACTCAAGACTCACAAGCACAACAACATCAAGAAGAAGAAGAAGAAGAAGTCCATGATCAAGTCCAACCACAAGAGGAGCAACACGCATCACCTTCGCCAAGTGCTTCACAACCACTTATGAGGCATGAACGCATCTCCAAGGCGCATCCGATGGACCAAATCATTGGAAGTCCGTCAAGGGGTGTAAGTACACGTTCTCGCCATTTCGCTTCATTTTGTGAGCACTACTCGTTTGTTTCGTTTGTAGAACACACTCACATTGAGGAAGCACTCCAAAACCCAAATTGGGTGATGGCCATGCAAGAAGAACTCAACAACTTCATCCGCGATGAAGTTTGGGTGTTGGAGGAGCGACCCAAGGATAAGAACGTCATCGGAACAAAGTGGGTGTACCGCAACAAACAAGACGAGAATGGCGTTGTGGTCCGCAACAAGGCAAGACTTGTGGCCAAGGGGTTCTCGCAAGTTGAAGGACTAGACTTTGGGGAGACATTTGCCCCGGTCGCCCGGCTAGAAGCCATCCGTATACTTCTTGCCTTTGCATCACATCATAGTATTAGACTTTATCAAATGGATGTGAAAAGTGCCTTTCTTAATGGTTACATTAACGAGCTTGTTTATGTTGAACAACCTCCCAGGTTTGAAGATCCGAGGAATCCTAATCATGTGTATAGGTTGCACAAGGCGCTCTACGGGCTCAAGCAAGCACCTAGGGCGTGGTATGAATGACTACGGGATTTCCTTATCATGCAAGGATTCAAGATCGGGTGGGTGGAAACCACACTCTTCACCAAAGACATCAACGGAGATTTGTTCATTTGTCAAATTTATGTTGATGATATTATTTTTGGTTCAACTAACGAAGCTCTTAGCCATGAGTTTGGCAAAATGATGTCTAGGGAATTCGAGATGTCAATGATTGGAGAGCTCAACTTCTTCCTTGGATTTCAAATCAAGAAACTTCAAGAGGGAACCTTCGTCTATCAAGAGAAGTACACCAAGGACCTCTTGAAGAAATTTGAGATGGGAGATTGTAGCTCAAGAAGCACTCCAATGGCAACAAATTATCATCTCGACGCGGATAAGGACGGTAAACCTATTGACCAATCTAACTACCGTTCTATGATTGGTTCATTGCTTTATCTTACCGCATCTAGGCCCGATATCATGTTTAGTGTATGCTTGTGTGCTCGCTTTCAAGCGGCACCTAAAGAATCGCATAGGAAGGCGGTCTTTAGGATACTTAGGTATCTTAAGCATACCCCTAGTGTGGGTTTGTGGTACCCTAAAGGTGCAAAATTCCATCTCTTGGGATACTCGGATTCGAACTTTGCCGGATGCCGCGTGGATCATAAGAGTACCTCCAGTGGGTGCCACTTGCTTGGGCGTTCCCTAGTATCATGGTCTAGCAAGAAGCAAAATTCCGTCGCCTTGTCCACGGTGGAAGCGGAATATATAGCGGCCGGTGCATGTTGTGCCCAAATTCTTTATATGAAACAAACCCTTTTGGACTTTGGTATTAAACTTGGTTGTGTGCCTTTCCTTTGTGACAATGAAAGTGCGGTTAAGATAGCTAAAAACCCCGTTCAACACTCCCGCACTAAGCACATTGATGTTCGCCATCATTTCTTGAGGGACCATGAATCTAAGGGAGACATCTCATTGCGAGGTGTTAGGTCCGAAGAACAATTGGCGGATATCTTCACTAAACCACTTGATGAGAAAACTTTTTCTAGGCTAAGAAGTGAGTTAAATGTGCTAGATGCAACAAATGTCATGTAAGAATGCACTTCATATAGGTCTTTCCTAACTCTCAAAGGATAGGGGTGAGCAAGGGTTAGCTTGGGATGAAGGTTCTTTTGGGTTTCCCCAAGGTTTGGAGAGTGGCTCTCCCTGAAGAAGCCTTTGAAAGGTTCAAATTTGGCAAGATAGATTTATTTTATGCCTTGCATGATGCCTGCCATATAGACTTGTAATTTCTTGCATTATAAAATGTTTGGCATTGCATACGGTAGATTGTCACAAAGGGGAACCCACCTCATGAGAAAGAGACTTGTTTGAAATGCAATATCTCAACTCATATAAGGTGGAAAGAACAAAATGTTAGGTGCGTTAATGCCTAGAGGAACATGCTCTTAAGAGATAGAAGTCTTCATACTCTACCTCACAAAGCATGGGCCTTACATTTTATTTGGATAATTTCCTTCCCATTTCCTTCGGTGTTCTATTCGTTTTAAGGCCTAGCCAAGTTATTGGCATATTAGTATTGTTGAGGGCTAAGGGGTTGCCCAAAAAGTCCTAAGACATGTGTTTCTCATTGATTGTTTGTTTGGTCAAGGACATATATGGGATGTTGTTGTTTTGTAGTCATCGGATTATTCGATGCTTAGGTCAAACCATCATCGGATTAGTTGGTGTTCAAAAAGGCAAGGGCCAGTTCAGTCAGTATCTCAAATCATCCGACGAGTTCATTTTGAAAAACATCGGTTCATCCGATGTGCACAATTCTGGAACCTTGATGAATTCCACCGATGATATTCCCTTCCACGTCGGTCCATCCAATGTCAACGGTATCTTTTTGAATACCTATACTGTGACATTCGATCGATGCTATCACTTTGCACGTCGGACCATCCGGTGTCAACGGCACTCTTTTGAATACCCTTACTGTGCCATTCGACCGATGCTTCTAACGACCAACGTCGGTCCATCCGGTGTTAAAGTTTTGGCTAGGGTTTGGGATCCACTATTTAAACGCCGTTTCGCCTCCGTCGTTTCTCTCTCGCGATCTCGTCGCCAAATCACACTGCCGTCGTTCCTCTCACTTGCGCCGCTGCCGACTGTCGCTGCCGTCGCCGCCCTCCGGTCGCCGCCGCCGCCCTCCGGCCGCCGCTGCACCACACCGCCACCGTCCAGAGCAGCCGCCGCCGCCACCCGCTCCCATCAGCCGTGCCGCCGCCGCCATCCGCAGAACCACCGCCACCCAAGCGCCGCTGCCGCCTCTCTCCACCACCACAGCTGCCCCACGCACACACCGCCCTCTCCACCATCAACGTGTGCCACCCTCTATGGTCGTCGTCCCCTCGTCGCCGTTAGGGTTTCCCGGCCGCGTCAACCTTCGTGTCGCTGTTCCGTGCATTGTTGACTTCGTTCACGCGCATTGCCTCATTGCAATGGCTCGTGACAAGAAGAACAAGGTCAAGGCCATTGCAGAGCCGGCCGCGAAGAAGCAGAAGATCTCGAAGGAGGAGAAGAAGGCGTTGATGGCCGCTCGCGCCGCCGAGGAGCGAGAGCGTGGCCGAGGAGGATCTTTGAGGATCCGCGAGGCTCGTCCGAGGCAGCCTCCCGTGATCGATGAGTCCGAGGCCGAAGAAGAGCCGAAAGAGCCACTCGTCCGCGGCGCTCAGCCCGGACCCGTGGGGCATCCCCCGGCAGCACCACGTCCGAGACCGACGGCTGCCGATCGTCGTGAGGAAAGGGAGGCCCAGAGAGCCATCTACGAGATGGACACCACCGTCCGTGTCGGTGAAGGTGTTCGTTTGGATTATTACCGGAAGATGAAGGCCAAGCAACTCCGAAGACTCAGATGGAGTATCTTGCTTGAGGAGTGGTACCCGCAGCCCAGAGAGGCTCTTGTGGATAGTCGCTTCTGGACCGTGACACAGGCGTCGCTCTACGAGACCTACAGACGCCGAGGCCACAAGTTATTCCAGCACAACTTTCTGGACTGGGATCAGCTCGCCCTCGCAGCAGAGACAGAGATTCGCCCATACTTTGAGAGGTATTGAGGGCTGGTGCACCTGATGTCCTATGAGAGGAGTGCTTATGTGGAGGATTGGGTACGCGTGTTCTATGCTACCCTATACGTCTCTGAGGGCCACAGGTCGGTTGACTTCATGTTCATGGGCCAGCACTATCACTTGATGAGGCAGACACTGGCACAGCTGCTAGGAGTGGAGCTGCACGACACTTGCGTGCATGAGAGGGTGTATGGTCAGGCAGACCCGCCGAGGAGGCCGCTCACTGGAGGAGTGGCACCAGCACTAGAGGAGATACGTTCTTTGTTTGGCCCGACCTTCTCTCCAGACCAGCCGAGGGTACCGGCTCTGTTGACTCCAGCTGCACGCACAGTGCACCTCGCCTTGCGCTGCACGCTCTTGCCGAGGTCAGGATATCTAGAGGGGTTCACTAGTCTGCAGCAGACCCTCCTGTTCTACATCATGAACGGGATGGAGTTTGATATAGTGGACGTCCTCATATGCGAGATGGAGGATGTGATCACTGACGGAGTGGGCATGATGAGGCAGCTCGTGTATGGACACTAGATCAGCTACCTGCTCTCCATGATGGTCCCTGAGGAGTCCGCCATGCATGACCGTTTCACTGACGAGAGTGTCACACGGTTCGGTCACTACCGTGCCCCAGCTCCTGGAGACCGCCGCCTTGGCCGTCCAGTCGAGCGTCAGGTCAGGGCTCGTCTATCTGAGGAGGACTGGTCGGATTTGGAGAAGGAGGATGAGAGGCTGGCTGAGGCAGAGGCTCAGGGTGAGGACTTGCAGCACATATGGTCCGAGAGCGACACGGATGACAGTGTCGAGGAGTACTTCCCACCTCCTCCCTCACCCAGGCAGCACGACGCGGAGGCTAGAGGCTCTACAGTGCCACCCCCTTCTCCACCTCCTGTCTCAGAGCCACAGGTTTCTCAGCCGTCCGAGCTCACATCTCTCCTACAGCAGATGGTTGAGCAGCAGCGCTTGGACCGGCTTGCAGCTGAGTAGGCCCGAGCGGAGCATGCCGCACGACTTCTGGAGCTCCAGCAGCAGCAGCAGGAGATGCAGCGCCAGATCGCCCGTGAGAGGCGTGAGGACACTGACTGGCTGACTGGGCTGATCGACCAGATGCACCAGCGCTCCCTCGACCAGCAGCAGCAGACGCAGCAGGCGATGATGGGCATCCTGGGGTTGATCACCAACCTCTACACCCAGACCGGGATTGCCCTCCCGTCGCAGCTGCCAGGATTTGCTCCACCGCCACCTGTCCTCGCTCCAGCTGCCGCTCCGGTGCCGACTACGCCGATTCCTTCTATCAACATGTCTCCACTGCTGGCTTCAGGCGCACCGATTCACTCTCCGATGCCGGCCACAACACTGTTCCAGCAGACGCCAGCATCCGTCGCCAGTGCCCCTGTTCCAGCAGCACCTACCCAGCAGGCACCTCCTACGGCTCCTACGGCTCCGACAGCTCCTTCCACTACTCCAGGCAGCAGCTCCGACGACAGCGACGGTGACCAGTTCGTCATCGCGCCTAGTACTCAGGGTCCTTAGGCACTCGGATCCCTTTTTGGTGTCTTGATGCCAAAGGGGGAGAAGAGTTAGAGGAGTCAGGGGGAGGATAGCTTAGTCTCAGGGGGAGTGTCCTAGCCTTAGGGGGAATTTATTGAGTACTTTTGCCATCTTTGTAATTCGATATTATCAACTTTTGTAATTCGATACTTTTGCTACTCATTTGGTGTTTATTGAGTACTCTTAAGTTATTAATCGATTGAGCTTATTTGGTGCCTATCTTATGATCACTTATTCACTTGAGTTATTCTTTGATTGAGATTTCAAATTTTAAGTGTAATAATCTTGTATTCATTGCATATCCTCTTAAGCTTCGTACGATCAAATTCATTACTATTGTGCTTTAAATTTTTGTGTTGTCATCAATCACCAAAAAGGGGGAGATTGAAATCATCTAGGCCCCCATGGGGTACGGTTTCGGTGATTAATGACAACCATTGGATTTTACTAATGAATTTGTGAATGCAAGGTCCCCATAATCACTCAATCAAATGAAAAACTATATGTCATTGGAGACCCATATACAATCACTTTATGAGATCAAATCAATGATATAAAGACAAGAAGTGAAAGCTCTTCTGTCAAAGTCACTCAACCACAATTGATGACACTTAATGCTTGACAACCATCAGAAGTACAATTCCAACAAAGTCTAAGAGGTCATTTGAGCAAGACACAAAAGAATCACTTAAAAACAACTTGAAGCAAACAAAATCAACTCACCAGATCAACCGATGATTTCTGAGAACAACACATCGGTCGAGTTGGTTCAGCAGAAGAAGAAGACCTCAGAACAAAGCACTCACCGGATCATCCGATGTTAAGGGCTCAACTACATCGGTCCATCAGTACAGTTTGCAATATCCTTGGACCAAGTGTAGCACCGGATCATCCGATGTACAGAAATACACACATCGGTCAATCACTCCAGTAAGCATCAAGTTTGAGTCAATTCTGGAGGAAGAGCCACCGGATCATCCGATGAGAAGACAAGTGCAACATCGGTCTAACAACGGTCATATCTGACACAATGACGTCAGCTAAAGCAAACTTGACCGACGATAACTAAAGGGGAGACATCGGATCATCCGATGTTCGCAGTAAAGTTCTGTCAGCCTACTTTTCCAACGGTTATTTCGTGGAGGCTGGCTATAAATACCCCCTAAACCGGTCATTTCGACAAGTCTTGATCACAAAACATTCTCAACACATCCACAAGCATTCAAGACCAAGAGCCATCACTTCTACATCATTTTCGACCACCTACACACCAAATGATAGGCTAGAACTAGCTAGAGAGAGAGCTTGTGTGCCTCCATTCTGGGTGAGTGGAATCTCTAGGTTAGTGAGAGCCTCAAGGGAGTGCCCTTGGTGTTTGTAACTGTGAGAAGACTTCCAGAGCTTGCCAAGGCGTTTGTGGAAGCCCGGAGGGTTGAAGTTGTACAAGGCTTGAGCTCCACCTTGCCAAGGTTGGCAAACGGAGAAGAATAGTGGAGATCCCTCGTCTCGGTGACTTGGGTGTGGCTAAACCCTTTGGTGGGTGCCACAACGTGGATGTAGGAAGATCTTGACGATCTTGCCGAACCACAGGATAAATCCTCGTGTCTCCTCGGGAGTTTGCATCCTCTTCCTCTCCCTTACATTTATGCATTTTATATTCCGCAAAGTTGCTATTTACCTCAATGCATAGATAGTTTGCGTAGGGAATTGGGCTCTTAGGAATTAAGTTTTATTGTTTAGATTTTTGAAAAGAAGCCCAATTCACCCACCTCTTGGGCATTCGAGTCTTACACATTTCCTTGAGATCTTTGCAATCTCAAGGGGTATACGGTACTCAAGGTACCGACAGTACCCTTTTTTCTTCCCGGGTGATCAATGGTGGAGCGTCCATGCTACTACACAGTAGCATTGCGCCCTGCACTTTCCACGATCCACATGGGAAGGTCCGTTGTGAACCACGTCTGTCGGTACCCTGCAAATCGGGTACCCCTGCGTACAAGTTAGAAGAAGCTCTAGACCTAGCCTCTCCACTGAGGCGGACTCCAGAGCTGCCTCGCATCCTTCGGCTCCGGGCCCTTGCTCCCACCGAGGAGGGCTCTGGAGCTGCCACACGCCCTCCGGCTCCGAGCCCTTGCTCCCACCGAGGAGGGCTCCGGAGCTGCCACGTGTCCTCTGGCTCCGGGCCCTTGCTCCCACCGAGAAGGGCTACAAAGCTGCTACGCGTACTCCGGCTCTGAGCCCTTGCTCCCACTGAGGAGGGCTCCAGAGCTGCCACGCGTCCTCCAGCTCCGGGCCCTTGCTCCCATCGAAGAGGGCTTTGGAGCTGCCATGTGTCCTCTAGCTCTGGGCCCTTGCTCCCACCGAGCAGGGCTCCAGGATTGCCACGTGTCCTACGACTTGCAATGGGCTGTGGGCCCCAATATGTAAAGGGTGGCGCGTCCTATCCAGTCATGCATTGAAGGCACACGCCTTACCTAGGCGCACAGGTGCGGCGCACGCCCCTGTCAGGTACTGGTGTGTCCAGTCACATCACAGAGAAGACGCCGCAGGGCTACTCCACACTGCAAGTGGGTAGCTTACGACAACAAGACAGATGGGGAATTCCCTGTCATCATCAACGACAACGCATGGGCCACTGACGTCCAAGGTAGCAAGACAGCGAGTCTTCAGATCGCGGTCGGAGGCAACGTAGAAGAGAAGCCTTAGATCTTGTACAGGATAAGATCACTTCGAGGCCACCTATCGGGCCCCGAACCCCACTTGTAAGTTGTCCGACCATGACTATAAATGGACTGAGCAACACCCATTACTATACATCCTCTCTGGTCCGCTCAGACTAGGACAGACGCGCACTTGAACTCTCAGACCCAAGAGAACGCACTCTCAAGCAATACAACACAAACCATGGAGTAGGGTATTACTCTTCGGTGGACGGAACCATGTAAAATCATAGTCTCACCCATCTTTCATATGCGTAGCCTCAGTTGAGGACTAAGCCTCCACCAATTAAGAACTTTAGCGGGCTGCTCCCAAAGCAGGTCAAGGGGAAGTGTTGCAGAAACACTTTGACATTTGGCACGCCGGGCAGGGGCCCTTTTCTCTCTTAAGATGTTGCACCTTCACCATAATAGGGCATGTTGTCGATGTTTCTTAGCATTGATGGTGGGCGTTGTTGGAGCATCTAGCTCCGACACCGCCCAAGAGGCATGTCGTCGACATTCCATAGCGATTGATGGTGGGCGCTGCCGGAGCATCCAGCTCCGGCACCGCCCAGGAGGCCTGTCGTCAACGTTTCTTAGCATTGATGGTGGGCGCTACCATAGCATCCAGCTCCAGCACCACCCAGTAGGCCCGCCGTTGATGTTTCTTAGCGTTGATGGAGGGCGTCGCCAAAGCATCCAGCTCTGGCACCGCCAAGGAGGCTTGCCGTGAACGTTTCTTAGCGTTGATGGAGGGCGCTACTGGAGCATCCAGCTCCGGCACCACCCAAGGGGCCCGCCATTGAAGTTCTTCTCGTTGATGATGGGCGGCGCCATAGCATCCAACTCCGGCACCTCCCAGAGGGCTCGCCGTTGATGTTTCACACGTTGAGGGTGGGCGCCGCCTCGGATCGACAGCTACCTTGTCGCCATCACCGTTGGAGACTTCTCCGACGACAACCACGCATCTCAATTCAAGTCCGTCACTCTTGAGGAGGACCACTGGCATCAACATAGCCAAGCTCCCGCACTCTACTGGGGGCCCGCCGACGACATCCTACGACTAAGTGGTAGGTGTGTCCAACCAGTTTGCCACACCTATCAGGGGGCCTCTAAGGTGTCCAATGGGCAGGACGTCAAGCGGTTTCCTGCCACCACCACGACAAAGACGTCATGAAGGTGTTATAGTAAGGTCCACCCATGACGGCACGAGAGGTCCATAGTGTACAACATGCTTAGCCTGGTCCTACATCCTAAGCGTGTACACTTTGCTTACCCGGCATTACCGCTATAAGTTTTATTCTTGGCATGGTGGGAGGTCCAGAGTATGCAGTCTGTTTAGTTTGGTCCTACACCCTAAGCATGAACATTTTGTCTCCCCAGCGCCACTTCGGTAAGCTTCACCCTTGGCGCAAGAGTAGGATAGTTTTTCTTTTTTCTGAAAAGGGTTTCATAGCATCTAGGAGCAGTGCTCCAAGCAACTAAACTTCGGGGCGTCCGGTCCAGAGTGTTCATCCTGCTTAGCCTGGTCCCGTACCCTAAGCCGGTACACTTTGCCTCCCTTGTCATCCAAAGCGGGTTGTTGCCTTTTTGTAAAGCATGCCTCCTCCTATGATTACCAAGTTAGAAGAACCACTATCTAGCTCTATGCTCTGTTTATGTTCATTTAATTACGCATTAATTTTATGATTATCAAATCATCCTCATTTTTGCATATTCTCTGTCATATGCTCGGTCACTCTCTCCTTGTCTCGTGCCTAGTGGAGTTATGCAATTCTGCTGCAGGCGGGCCTGCTTGAGGTACCTACAACGTGTCTGGGGTCCGTCGGCCGCCCCCTTGTTTGGGGTCCTGTGTCGCCAGACGGTCTCCTCCACGAAAGACCTACGCCAAGCCGGAGGTCCAGGGTGTGTAGCCTGCTTAGCCTGGTTCTGTACCCTAAGCGTGCACTCTCTGCCTCCCAGCACTACGGCTAAGTACTAGGGGCCAGACAACTCACATCCCAAGTAAGGCGGGAACCGGGCCCCAGATGCTAGCGCACTGAATTATCCAAGCCCCGCTCCTTAGTTTAGGACCGCAGTGCATAGCAAAACTAAAGAGCAGGAATGGAGGGATCGACAAGCAAAATTAATTACATTATGCTTTAATTTTTTATGTAATTTCGCATATCGTCTGCCATATGATCGGTTACATTTCTCCTGTCTCGTTCCTAATTGGAGTTGTGCTATCCTACTACATGCGGGTATGCTTGAGTTTCCTGTGATGTATTTCAGTTCCTTGGTTGTTTTCCTGCTCGGGGGCCCTTGGCATTGAATGGTCACTCCCCTGAAAAGCTAATGCCCATCGGAGGTCCAGAGTGTACAGCCTGCTTAACCTAGTCCTGCACCCTGTTGACA
Organism: Tuctoria greenei; assembly: GCA_036927565.1. Lineage (NCBI taxonomy): Eukaryota > Viridiplantae > Streptophyta > Magnoliopsida > Poales > Poaceae > Tuctoria > Tuctoria greenei. The sequence continues at coordinate 90,155,728 of JAYESD010000006.1, read as the reverse complement.
GTTCTTAACACCACAGATCATCTCTAGTAAGAGATGAGGTCCGCAAGCGCATGGAAGATACCGTTGTAGCATTTTACCCATGAGTATTCTCAAGGGTATTGTATTTATCCCAAAGAAACGCAATGGAGTAAAGTAAACACTTCTCTTATGATCAAGCTATGGGATACTATTCAATTACCAAGACAGGGTTGTGTGACACACACCTAAGAAATCTATTTTAGAGGGTAGATGAGTCGTAACGGAGATTAGACTAAGAGTTGGGGAGTTGCTCCTACAATGCTTCTAATATACATATGCATAGCCTAGGTTAGATACTAATGAGCATGTCAATAGTGAATCCTTATGCTAAATTGTTCAACATATCGAGCACAGGCTTACCCCTAGCAATACTAGAGCGACTCCTGCCAAGAGTCAGTGGCATAGCCGAACGTGGAGGATTACAAAGGACAGATAGGGCTATCACCACCTACTGTCTACCTCTTCAATCTGTGGGTCTACGAGACATCCATTGCTACATAACTATCCTAGCACCATGCTAGCATATTAAGTAAATACCTTAGGAGACCGGGCACAAGCAATCCTAAGGCAATGACTAACCTAAACATCATTGAACCAATGTTGAGACATAGCATAAGTTATTCATATTAACATGATCATATCATAAATGATTAGACTATAGTGGGGGGTTTGTAGTGTTTATGATGATAGATTAAGATTGTTATGGCATAATCATAAAGACTACTCCTACCACATACATGGAATTCACAATCAAACAAGAAATGCTTCATCCAAGTATATGAATAAAAGAAGACAAAAGATAATATTTTTATTATGCATAAAGTCACAAATATAAGAAAAGATACATGAGCCATACATTTCCCAATTTAGACTTGGAACTAGAGGCTCCTCTCTACAGCCTAACCTCCACTGAGGAACTAGGAGAACTATTGTATACAATAGAATGTTGCTCAAGTGGTGTGTGTTGAAGTGAGGGGTGAGGGGTCCTATTTATACTAGTGTTGAGGTTGGTTCTCGCCACCAAAAGTGCGTGAATCGATCATCAACGACTTTAGAAAGTCGGGAGGAGCCAACATGTGGAAGCTGACCAGGTTTGGAGGAGCTACCAGGTTGGCTGAACCACCTGTTCAACCGACCTGGTAAACCCTCCAAACGAGTTGTACTTTCTCAAGGTGGCTGACAGGTGGGTCCCTTGGCTGTTTCTGGGTGCTATGTCATTGGATCTCCTCAGATACTCCTGTAAGTGTACCATTTGATCCATGTGCTGCCACATGTCGATGTCTGATTGGCTGGGAAGGTATTCTTTAGGATCCATCTCCTTGTTTTACTTCAATTCTGTATAAAATACCTGCATGCACTAATTTCGCCATGTACAAGTGGAACTAGGTTATTTCTAACTATGATGTGTGTAAGAAATATTAATTCCTTCACATAATTGTGTTATATTGATGGTCGAAATTGGTATATAATGATTGTCAACAAACTCCCCCAAGCTTACCCTTTGCTCGTTCTGAAACAAAGATAAAGACTTATGTTCTTGAACAGGAGTTGCTCCAATGTCCTATTTTGCAAAAGTACCAAGTGCATAACAAAGTATTCTACCTTGCAAAAGTACCTCACCCTTTTTCTTAGTCTTTATGGGGCTTATGCCTCATCCTTTTCTTGGGTGGTTGAAGGACATAACAGAAAAATGAGCATGCATCCCCTAATGTTTAAGTTCCACTCAAATTTCTGGAGAATTTCAAATGGCGTTTGGATTTAAGTTCCTCAAATGATGCACTCAATCACTCCTATGTGGGAAGTGGTATTTGTATCCTCACCAAGGCAATGCCTTTCTTGTCCTCCATCTAAATAAGGCTTGTATGTGGAGCTTGGTAGGGATCAAGAGTAGACATATTTGCAACACATATATTGCTAAGTCAAAAGGGTAAGGCTTAGGAGAAAACAAATCATACTTTTGGTCAAGATTTTTGCAAGTGTGATGGAATATTTGTGGAGTGGAAATATGAAGATGACTCCTTTGTATGCACTCTCTTCCTTTGAGGATGAAACATGGCTACTTATTCTCTCTTTTTTTCTCACGCTCTTGTACATGAGCATGCATTTTCTTTTTCTTGTAGCCATGTCTTCTACTCCTCTCTTTTTTCTTTCAAATAATTTTGAGAGAGTATTATGCATGAAAATCATGAAGTATCTTTTTGGTGGTGGAATGGTATGATAAAATTTTGCTAACTTCTAGTGTAGAAGTTTACATTGCCCGTGTAATCTTTATCTTCAAAGCATGAAAAGATTCTCTCATAGGTCTATACTAGTTTGACCAGGCTCAACGTGAAGGCAAATAGCATATGCATAAGGTTTATCTAATTCAAATCACCATATGGCTTTGGTAGGAATTTCTATCAAATGAACTCCCATTTTAAATTTTCTCCGAGAAATTAAGTTTCACTTTCAACTAGGATATTAGCAGCTTCTATCACTATATCATATCCCACATCAACCTAGAATTGGACTTAGCTTTTGCTACCCACAATTTCCAAGTTTCAGGCAAGAATATTCTAGGCCAATAAACCTAATACTTGAAGAATACTAAGTTGTATGCAAGGGATTGGAGAAAATAAAACAGATCAACTATTCATCATTTCAACTTATGCAAAGTAAAAATATTCTTACCGCACATCTTTTATTTTATTAACCTAACTTATACTACATATTTATTTATTTATTTATTTAGATGCAAATGTGGTGGAAATAAAGAAATAAAATCAAGGAATGCAAATGGGGTGTGATACAAGTTACGTCAAGTGGGGGTCCTCCCCCAAGCTTGTTATTGGTCAAGGTCCGCGATAGGGGTTGAAACTCTAACAACGGATGTAGGCCATGAGGTTGGCCTAACCTTGTTGCAGCATGGCTTTGGCATTAGAGAGTTGAGTGTCGATGTTGGATTGCCTTTCATGAGTTCCATGAGTGTGGTCGAGGAGAGTGTTGTCGATGTTGCTCGTCCGCACCTCAAGGTTTCCAAAGGTTGGATGTACTTTGTTATTCCTTGGATAAGGAAATGATAACCCTTGGCTACAAAGGAATGACGTGCACTCAACATGTGTTGAGTGTGTTCCATCATTATTTGGCTAAGGTGTATCATACCTTCTTGCCATAAAGGAATAACTTGTACCCCTCATGCATTGGGTGTGATCTGTCATTCCTTGACTAAGCTAATGATAACCTTTAGCCGCAAAGGAGTGACATGTACCCAACATGTGTTGGGTATGATCTGTTGTTCCTTGGCTAAGGTAAAACATACCTACAACCACAAAGGGATGACGTGCACTCAATACGGGTTGAGTGTGATCCGTTGTTCCTTGGCTAAGGTATAAAATACCTTCTAGCCACATAGGAACAACTTGCATCCAATATACATTGGAATTGATCTTGTCATTCCTTGGTTAAAGTACATCATACCTTTTAGCCACAAAGGTATAACTTACACCCAATGATGTGGCAATTCCCTAGAGCTTGAATGAGTGCTTAGAATAGTTGAGAGCATAATGCTCTCACATATTTGTAGCAGCACATTGGTTGCTCATGGAGGGTTTCCATGTCAAATATCCATCCTTGTATATTTATGGTTGACCTTCGGGCTTAATTTCCGATAGGTAGCAACCATCCTAATTTACTCCTTGGCCAGGAGATGTTGAAATGGAATCCTCTTAGGATTTCCAACAATCGGATCTTTGAATGCCTACAAAGTAATATTACTCCTGCAAACTTCCCCTCTATGATAAAGAGGGATGGTTAGCTCCCGATACTTGTACAAAAAAAATTTTTGGTTAGGTAACCGAATCTACATTTGTACGTACGGGGAAGAACAAAATCAAAGATGCATTGGGTCCAATTTCAAGTGTATCTATGACCAATGTATGAATCATTGATAGGAGTGGGGCTTTATGAATAAATCAATTTGTACATTTTCTAAAGATCATACTCATAGCAATGAAAGTGATATAAATACACTATATGGATCCCTTCGTCCTGTAAAATTTCTAACCATCATAGCTTTTTACAAGAGCAAATATTTATCATGTGGATTATGACAAAAAGGATTCTCAATTTTATCCTTCTGAACATTTTTATTTTCTTGCCTATGAATTTGAAATTTAGTGATCCATGCATGAATGAGTTTCAAATTAAAATTATGGATATTTCTGTTCCTAGGTTGCTACATACCAATTCAACCATTAAGTCACTCTATAAGCATTGCCTGGTAGAAAATGTCGTCAATTTTAGCAATGCTTATGAAATTCTAGGTACTTGTTTAAATTTATTCCTAAGTAGGGTGACATTCCTTTTTGAAGAATCAAAAGAGCAATGTCAGCACTTACTCTCGTGAGGATGCATAAGAATCGAATGATGAGAAGGTGTAAACCTTCCTTACCAATGTAATAAAAAATAATTCAACCCTAATGCAATTCAAACGATGAAAAAAATAAACTTGTACCTCAATCGAAGAGCAGTCCAGGTTGAAGGTTGTTGTGTGAGAAACTCGCGACCATGAATTTTGGTGTAGCCTTCATGTTCAATGCCAAGTTGAGATTGGAGTTAAATGAGCTTCATCTTGCTCCTTCATTGGGCCACCATCTTGAGCATTCCTCTATCATGAACTCAAAATGAGATTGATGGAGGGATATGTGCTTGATGAGGTCTTCCAACCGCTTTACAAGTTTTATCCTGATTGCATTAAAATCAAGAACAAACAAAACAACTCGAAAACGGGTTACGTTAGCTCAATAGCATGTTGTACTCTCTGTCAAATTGTTTTGCCAACTTGGAAAAACATGCAAATGAAATGAATATTGAGGTAAATATTTTTTGTTTGAATTAGGAAGATGAATTCAAGTGGTTACGCCCAAGGTTCATATCCAAATAAATTTATTTTCTCATTCAAAATTTTAGTTTTATGATGGTTGGAAATTTTACTTTGAACACGCAAGTGTGGAAATTCAAACATGCTAAATGCAAATGCAAGATTCTATGGGAAATTCAAACATGCAATTGAGATAACAAATATGAGATAACTACCAATTAACCTACTGGCAAGGATTCACTGATTTTTTGCAATCCGATGAGTCAGACTTACCTCATTCCTGTTTAGTGTGATGATTCGTTGTCCAATCCAGGAGTTGAAGATGTAGACAACTTCTCCTGGTTGACATGCCAAAATTACTTTGGCTGTCATTCGGACATGTGGGCCACATGATGGCCCTAGCCTCTCTGTCATCTTGATGAACACTAGTTGATGTAGTGATGGCTTCTCCCTCTTGAAGATATTCTTTCATGAGCATGGTGAGGCTTGTCCTTCTTTTGAGATGCCACTTCGACCATCTTGATGTTCCTTTAAGTTACCCATACTTTGATCATAGGTCAAAGGTTTCCTTGGGCATGATGACATGTGGATTCCACAATTAAACAAGAAATGCTTCATCCACAATGTCACTTGCCCTAGGTTGCACGGGTTTGGTCAGAGTGTAGGAATCCCAACAAATGATTGTGGGATATCTTGGATCTTGAATGCTCTTATGTTTCTTTTCCTTGGTCAGGGGCTTCATGTCAATGTTGTCGTGATTTTTTGCTTCGCCATGGACAAGATACTTCAAAATAGGCTAGTTGAACTTGAGTCCTTTGGAATTCCATAGCCTCCTAGATTATAAGGGTGGTGTTGACTCCACCCTTAACCTCCTTGTGGGTGATAGCCATTGCAGTTGTTGTTTGAAAGATCGTCATGGGTCTTAGGGAAATAATTCCCAAGTGTCCCATGTTGACATGTATTTTCACAAATTATGTGAATATCTTGACTTGGATCATCCCAAACAACTCTCCATTGGCTTGATCATCTTGATACTTCAATGGGAGGCATAGTTCCAAAACTAGCATGTCCACCTTGTCGAATGGTGTGCATGCCAAGCTAAGAGAACTAGAGCATACTTCAATCCACCCCTTGAGTAGAGACCATCTTCTCGTCCGTGATAAATGAGAATAGGACTCCTTCAGCTCCAGCACGAGTGTGGTCATAGATTGGTGAAGCCAACCCATGACATGGATGAAAGGCCACCTATCCACCCCATGATGGAGGAAAACCAAGAAGGGCTCTTGGAGCCTCCTCGAAGCTTGTGGATGGATGACTTTGGCTCCTACTAGAAGCTGAAATTTTTTCGCGAAAGGCAATGGTGTTGCCTATCGGACATTTGTTGAGGAACGTCTTGAATCATCTTGTAGTTGAGCACTTGCGTCCTCGTTGGCTATCCCATAAAATTGGTTAGCCAACACTATCCTATTTTCACACAAAAGGAGAAAACAAACACGGGTAATCTTGTCTAATAACTATTAGTACCTATAGCTTAATCACAAGTGATAGCTATCCTTCACTTCCTTTGCCTTCCCCAGCAACAGCGCCAGAAATGCTTATTGACGATTCTTAACACCATAGATCATCTCTAGTAAGAGATGAGATCCGCAAGCGTGCGGAACATACCGTTGTAGCGTTTCATCCATGAGTATTCCCAAGGGTATTGTATTTATCCCAAGGGAAGGCAATTGAGTAAAGTAAACACTTCTCTTATGATCAAGCTATGGGATACTAATCAATTACCAAGATAGGGGTAAGTGGATCATATGGGTAGTGTAACACACACCTAAGCAATCTATTCTAGAGGGTAGATGGGCCCTAATGGAGATTAGACTAAGAGTTGAGGAGTTGCTCCTACAATGCTTCTAAGATACATATACATAGCCTAGGTTAGATACTAATGAGAATGTCAATGGTGAATCCTTATGCTACATGTTGAACACATCGGGCACGGGCTTACCCTAGCAATACTAGGGCGACTCCCGCCAAGTGCATGTGGCATAGCCGAACGTGGAGGATTACAAAGGACAGATAGAACTCTCACCACTTACTGCCTCCCCTTCAATCTGTGGGTCTACGAGACATCCAATGCTACTTAACTATCCTAGCACCATGCTAGCATATTAAGTAAATATCTTAGGAGCCCGGGCACAAGCCATCCTAAGGCAATGACTAACCTAAACATCGTTGAACGAATGTTGAGACATAGCATGAGTTATTCATATGAACATGATTATATCATAACTAATTAGACTATAGTGGTTATTTGTAGTATTTATGTTGATAGATTAAGATTGTTATGCCATAATCATAAAGACTACTCCTACCACATACATGGAATCAACGATCAAACAAGAAACAATTCATCCAAGTATATGAATAAAATAAGACTAAAGATAATATCTTTATTATGCATAAAGTCACAAATATAAGAAAAGATGCATGAGCCATACCTTTCCCAATTTGGACTTGGGACTAGAGGCTCTTCTCTATAGCCTAAGCTCCACTAGGAACTAGGATAACTAGTGTATACAATAGATTGATGCTCAAGTGGTCTATGTTGAAGTGAGGGGTGAGGGGTCCTATTTATACTAGTGTTAAGGTCGGTTCCCGCCACCAAAAGTATGTGAATCAGTCATAAACAACCTTAGGAAGCTTGGAGGAGCCAACACATGGAAGCTGACCAGGTTTGGAGGAGCTACCAGGTCGGCTGAACCACCTATTCAACCGACCTGGTAAACCCTCCAAACGGGTTGTGCTTTCTCCGGGTGGCTGACAGGTGGGTCCCTTGACTGTTTTTGGGCGCTACGCTGTTGGATCTTTTCGTATACTCCTGTAAGTGGGCCATTTGATCCATGTGCTGCCCACATGTCGGCGTCGGATTGGCTGGAAAGGTATTCTTTAGGATCTATTCCCTTGTTTCACTTCAATTCTGTATAAAATATCTACATGCACTAATTTCTCCATGTACAAGTGGATCTAGGTTATTTCTAACTATGATGTGTGTAAGAAATATTCATTCCTTCATATAATTGAGTTATATTGATGGTCCAAATTGGTATATAACGATCGTCAACACCCTAAGCATGTACACTTTGCCTCTCCAACGCTAACGGCTGAGTACAGGAAGTCAGGCGACACACGCTCTTGAGCAGGGCAATAACATAACCCGGATACCGTCGTATTGAATCACTGATACACCGTAAGCCCAACTCATAACCGTAAGACATAACGAGACTAAGAGCAGGGAAAATGTGACCAATAAGTGCAATTACTTTCTTGTCTATGAAGCCTATGCAGGTACCAACCAGGTACAAGTTCAAAACAGCTACGCGGGATGCTATGATGGTGGCCCCACCTGTAGGATCGTAACCTCTCTTGAGGTGGGCCTGGGGGCCACTATCGGTACCCTTCAGACCGAGTGCCCCCGCGTACAAGCTAGAAGAAGCTCCAAACCCAACCTCCCTGCTGAGGTGGACTCTAGCGCTACCTTGCGTCCTCCGGCTCCGGGCCCTTGCTCCCACCGAGGCGGGCTCCTGAGCTGCCACACGCCCTTCGGCCCTGAGCCCTTGCTCCCATTGAGGAGGGCTCTAGAGCTGACACGTGTCATCCTGCTCCGAGCCCTTGCTCCCACCGAGGAGGGATCCAGAGCTGGCATGTGTCCTCCAGCTCCGGGCCCTTGCTCCCACCGAGGAGGACTCCAGAGCTGACACGCGTCCTCTGGCTCTGGGCCCTTTCTCCCACCAAGGTGGGCTTCGGAGCTTCCATGCGTCCTCTGGCTTTGGGCCCTTGCTTCGACCAAGGAGGGCTCCAGGGCTTCCACGTGTCCTACGATCTGCAATGGGTCATGGGCCCCGAAGAGTAAAGGGTGGCACGTCATGTCCAGTCGCGCAGTGAAGGAACATGCCTTCCCCAGGCACACAGGTGTGGCACACGCCCCTATCAGGTACCGCTGTGTCCAGTCATATTGCGGTGAAGGCGCCGGAGGGCTACTCCACACTACAAGTGGGTAGCTTACCGCAACAAGACGGATGTGACATTCCCTGTCATCATCAACAACTATGCATGGGCCACTAACGTCCAAGGCAGCAAGACGGCGAGTCTTCAGACCGCGGTCAAAGCCAGCGTAGAAGAGAAGCCTTAGATCTTGTACAGGATAAGATCACCCCAGGGCCACCTGTAGGGCCCCGGACCCCACTTATAAGGTGACCGGCCCTGACTAAAATAAGAATCGGACAGCACGCATTACTAGTCCTCCTCTCTGGTCCGCTCGGACTAGGACAGACGCACACTTGAACTCTCATACCCAAAAGAACACACTCTCAAGCAATACAATACACACTGTGGAGTAGAGTATTACGCTCCGGCGACCTGAATCACGTAAAACTACCGTCTCACCCATCTTTTATATGCGTAGCCTCACCTGAGGACTAAGCCCCCGCTGATCAAGAACCACTGTGGGCTGCTCCCAAAGAAGGTCCAGGGGAAGTGTTGCAGAAACAATTCGAGAATGTCGATGGCGAACTTCCCCATGTAATGTCGCCTGATCCTCATCGGAGGGCACTCGGGAGAGGGTATGAGCCAAGCGGTAATCCTCTAATGCCCCCACCGTGCAAGTTGGTTCTTATATTCATGTTCGTGTAAGTGTTAGCTCACTTGTTCGGCTTTACCGGAAAAATCTAAGGATGTATTAAAGTTTTTTCCATTTTAGATTGAAATCACAATTTATATGTTCTTCAATTGAGATTCTATTTATAGCTTGGTCCATTTGAGTTGTTTTCATTGTTCTTTAGCTCCGCTATGTTTACTGATTATTTTTACTCACTCTTGTGTTTATTTGATTTTAGGTACTCGTTTAATGAAGCATACATGAGAAGAGGGTAGCATCTACATCTGAACACTCATTTCATACAAAAACTTAAATTACAAATTATCTAAATTATTTGCCATGTTATTGTGTTAATAAGCACTGTTGTGAGGTCGTTTGAATGTTTTCTTCAGTTATGGTGGTAGAATAATGTTTATTATTGCTTATTTATGTTAATGAGTCTTATATTTGTATTATGTTTGCCCGTGAGTGATAGAGTTTATAGAGGAGGGTCTGCTGAAATTTCTAATAACTTTATACATAGTAGAAAAGTGTACATGTTTGTAGTAAGGGGTATCAATACCTGGGATGTTACAGTACACAAATGAGATTTCCGTGCCAAAATGTGAAGCAATGTATGCACTATAAAAAATCTCAAATACTTAGGTGATCTATGTATTATTGCAATAAAGAAAACAAAAATTACCAAACTAGCCAGATACAAACAACACCGAAGACTATGCGACTAGAACGACCTTACATGACCCAACACAAAACAAAGACCAACCAACCACCTTACACAATCTCAACAAGAAAAAGACAATGTGACACCAAACACGGCCAAAAACAGACCACATACAACCAAAAAATGACAAGCACCACCGATAGACGACTAACACAACCTAATCCATCTCCAAATAGACAATCTTCACAAACCAAGACTACAAGCAACAAGCATAGATGAAAGCGATGCATGTAGCATACATGTATGTTTCAAGAATTATCATATCCCATCCATCAGTATTGCAATCCACGATCATTGGATTTAATCTCTAAGCATCAACGACATCAATATGAGTCCACAAATCCATCACACTTGTATTTCTAGAGGACTTCCAACCTTAAACCTTGTCAAGGTAGATAATAAATCATTGCACCTAAGAGCTGGAGGTAGCAACCATGGAGGCCACAACCTGTGAGAGAGGACAGTCACACCCTACTGATCCAGAGCTTGGGGTGACATATATAAACTAACCTCTCAAACACTTGAAGAAGATACATGGGTGAACAATAATGGTGGGATGCCCTCCGGTCGAGCTTCAAGATTGGGCGCTCAAGCACTGGTGCACTTTGTGGCCATCTTTCTTACAACAGAATCACCAAAAAGAATTCTTGCCACTTGCAACAACATGGTTGATGGAAAACAATTGAAACAACCAAACAAATTGATAAGCTTCATCAAGGAATACCTACTCTGACTGGTTGTTGCAATCACCAGTGGGATTATCTGTGGGTGCATGGATAACGACCAGGAGGCAACCAGCCTTTCTCATGATGACCAGACGAGAGGGACATCGGAGGATCAGCATACCAGATCTAAGGGCCGACCGGGTAGGGGATACCAACAAAGACGGGAACGACTAAGGAGGTGATGATATTGATCTCCAGGACAACAGAAGAAAGGCCAATAGTTAGGAAGACAAACAAGGAGAAGTGCAGGACTGGATGTGGGCAAGGACGATCAAGGGTTGGTAGTGATTGGATGAAAGAAGGCACAAGGGCAGTCTTCAACAACGCGGAGGCAAGCAAAGGTGCAGTCACCAGGGTTGGTGCTGATAATGCTTGATGATACCCTAGTTAGATCACCCACCATGTTGTCCTTTTGTACCATGCGACCATTAAACAAGACGGATCTTCCCCCGTAGAATAACATTCAAGGGATCGGGTGCATCATAAAAAAGGAGACTAATCTTCAATCGGAAGAAAATAAGGATCCTTTCACTCAATGTTCACATCACTTAGATCTAAATCTACCAAATATAACTAATAGTATATATAGTTAATGTATCAATATTTTTTATAGCCAGTACATAATATAAACAAGAAAAACAAGTAATAACAAATACAGAAATCTTAATATATATATATATATATATATATATATATATATATATATCGGATGTCTCATGCATTGAGTGAAAGAATCCTAAATTTTTCCGACTGGAAATTAGTGTCCCCATATAGGAATCATGAAAAATTATTGAAAACTACTTAGGCCACATTTAGAATAGAGGAATTTCAAAGGAAAATCATAGTAACTGAAAACGAAGGAAAGGAAGTTCCTCGACCCGTTTGGAACGAAGGACCTTTTTCACGCTAGGGCTGTCAACGAGCCGAGATCGAGAGAGCTTACCCTCCGAGGCTCGAGCTCATTAAGAATTCGAGCTAAGCTCGAGCCCAGCCTGAAATCCGGTCGATCCTGCACTCAAGCTCAATCCCGACTCGATAAGGCTCGTTTAAATAGTTAGGCTCAGTTGAAGCTCGTAAAAGCTCGAGTTCGAGCTCGGGAAGCTCGATTAAACAATATTTATAAAACATAGTTTATCTAAACAAGCCTTATCGAGCTTAACGAGCTCGAGCTTGTCAGGCTCGGGAGCTTGAGATGAAGCTCGAGTTCGGCTCGTTTATCTGTTGAACCGAGTTCAAAATCGAGCTTTTAACGAGCCGGGTAGCACACGAGCCTCGGGCTTCATTGATAGCCCTATTTCTCTCTGGTTGAGCTTTCTTCAAAAAAATTATGCGAGAGTGTATTCTCTTATCTAAGCTTCCACCCTTCGCTTCCCCCATCGTAGATGGTTCAGCCACACTCGGTGCCACAAAATGATTGAGAACTACGACGGATCAAAATGAATTTTGTTATTTGTATTAAAAAGTATTGCATGACCGAATATTGCAAGGAGGGGCGCACAGCGGAGAGAGTCCTTTTTAGTGGATGACTCGTCGGGTCAGCGCTCGCTCATTGAGGGAGCTCTGTTGGAGAACAGTTGGACTAGAAAGATGGAATACCCATGTCAGGCCCACTACGTAAGAACCGCAAATAGGAGACAAAGATCAGAGATGAGTGCAAAGGTGATTTTCACTGATATAGGTAAATGAGACGAGCCCGCCTCAGCGATGATGCTAGCTCATGAAAGAAAGGTGTGGCTAAGCGTAAAAGGAGACGAGGTACTATAAGGCACATCTCACTTAACGAAATATCCGAGATGAGCCCGATCCTCTAACAAACGGGATATGAGCGACTAACAGAGCACGTCTCCTATTTGCAAAAGAAATTATACGAACTTTACAAAAAGCACGTCTCCTTTGCCTTCGGTTACAAACAGACATGAACACATCGCTGAACGAATGTAGAGCACATTCACTTGATAACTAATTAATCATTCCAATGTAGAGTACCTTCACTATAGTATTTTAAATCCAAAATATAATCAAATCCTTCCTTAAGAATTGACATTCCTGGGGAGCACGATGAACACACCATTCATTCATTCACAGTTGAACACACAAGATAATATTCATTCTCACAGATGAACACAGATAACACATTCATTCGTTAACAATATATTACAAAACACAATAAACAAGTACAAGACACAAGAAAAGAAAAACAACATCAACTAAAAAAACAAAAGAAAACCTAAATCCTACTCCTCCTCCTCCTTCAGCGGCGACTCCGGTGCCGGTGCAACGGGAGTCCTGGCGGGTTGCTCTAGCTGGTCCGATGGTGCAACCTCGCAACCGAGGTTCCTCGCCATTGCTACCACCAGGTTCCTACGACCATCGGCGCCAAGCACCTCAGCCTCGTCTCGAACAGCCTCTCGAACAGTCTCTCGAGCATTTGGGCCATCATCTCGAGCAACTCGTTGTTGAGCCTCTCGAGGGAGCCGCGACACTGTTTCTTGCAGGGTGGCTCCCTCGGTGGGCTTGGCAGCAAAATGTTGGCCATGGTGGGTTGTCTACGCAGAGAAGACGACCGAAGAAGAGAAGAAGAGAGACTGATACAAAATGATAGATGCGCTTGTGGAGGACTGATGGCGCGTCTTATATAAGGTCTGTGCAGAGTATACGATGCAAAATGGAGACGAGCTTAATGATGAAGCGTGTCTCCTATTTTTGACGTCTCCCTCTCCTCTGCCAAAAGGGAGACGATCTTAACGGCAAAGTGCATCTCCTATTCCCCACGTCTCCTTTAGCTTTGTGATTTTCTCCATTTTGCTTTAGTTCACTATTGATATCACAAAGACAACACATCACTAAACTTAGAGCACATTCACTTGATAACCAAATCATTCATTTTTCCAAACAATAATTAAATCCTTCCTTATCATTCATGAGGAACACGATGAACACACCACACGTTCATTCATTCACACAGTTGAACACACAAGATAATATTCATTCACACAAATGAACACAGATAAATTTCATTCATTAACACAATATATGACAAAAAACAAGAAAAAGTACAAAAAGGCACAAGAAAGTAAAACATCAACTAAAGACAACAAAGAAAAACTAAATCCTACTCCTCCTCCTCCTTTGGCGGTGACTCTGGTGCTTGTGCAACAGGAGCCTAGGCCGGTTGCTCCGGTTGCGTCGCTTGCTCCGGCTGCACCGGTGGTGCAATCCTGCGATCAAGGTCCCTCTCCGTCGCCGCCACCAGGTTACTACGGCCCTCGGTGCCGAGCACCTGGGCCATCGTCTCGAACAGAATGTCGAGACGATCTGCCACTCCCATGAAGGCGTAGAGGTAGTGGTCGGTGGTACCCAGTCCAGTAAACTCTGGAAGGGTACCCAGACCCAAGAAAGTCATGGCGCAAGACGTACTGTTGTACGCCTCGCGCGCCATAATGAGGTGTCACTCGTTGTTGAGCCTGTCGGGGGAGCTGCAACACTGATTCTTGCAGGGTGGCTCCCTCCGCGGGCTTGGCGGCAGAACATTGGCCACGGTGGTGGTGGGTAGTCGATGCGGAAAATACGAAGAAGGAGAAATGGATGCAAAAGGAGAGACGGGCTTGTGGAGAAGTGATGGGTGATGGTGCGTCTTATATAAGGTATGTGCGAAGTAGACGAGGGAGTGGTTGGTTTCGCATGCATTGATGGGACGATGGCATGCATCAAAACCACCTCTGGGTAACTAAAGGTCGCGCACGATGGTTGCACGCATCTCTGCACCACTGTCACCGAAATTGAGTTCTTTGCAGTCCTCATGTCGCGTGTCTCTCTTCGTCGACAATGGAAGATGCACTTTTATATATTGCTCGTCTCACTTCAGTCTCGCTCATCATGCTTTAATCTCTTGCGTCTCTTCGCCATCGCTGCTCCTTTATTGATCGACCAACTCCAATGGGATCGCCACCTCTATTCAATCAACTCCAGTGCGACTGCCGCCTCTGTTCGACCAACTCCAGTCGTCATTTTTGCCATCCTCATCGTCGTCACTGTTCATGGTTGGGTTTGATATCGACTTGGCGGGTAACAGACTGAAGGAGGAGCGCTTGGCGTGGCGCAAGAACCATCTCCATGTATGTACATATGGCACACCGGTCGTATGGTTGTATGTACATGCAATGGACTGATGAACTTAACTGAAGTTTTATTTTTTCGTCTTGTTTGTTTTTGGTATTTGCAATTTCATGGCTCGCTGCCATTTGTGTCACTTGTTTGTCCAATTTCTCTGTGTAGGGTTTCTCTGCGAAGCTTGAGTTGGGAAATTTATTGAAGTGGCAGTGCATCGTCCCCGGTAAAAAAGGGGTAAGTCATGAAGAACAAGCACAATCATATCCAGTATAACATCATCCCCTTATTAATGAATTTCCTTTGTAGATTGACAGGGAAGGTGGTTACTACCCCCTGACAATCTCCTTCTCAGAGGATTATCCTTTGGTGCCTCCTGAAGGTGCATCTAGGCATCCCCGTGGGTTTTGGATCATTAATGACAACAATTAAGAAGTCTAATGAGCTAAGTTGATATTAAGCACAGGTACAATGATTGAAATGAGATGAAACCCTCCAAAAAGGAAAAGGATGCAACGGGCGTCAAAGGCTCAAGAGTAGAAATTAGTGCTTCTATGAAGTTGAGCTTACATGAGCCGTGTCATGTGAAAGGGAGGATGTATCATGTGCATTGAGATCATACCAAGGGGCTCAAAGTGGTGGTTTATTGAAACACCTAAGTGAGAAGCCAAAAATGAAAGAAACCCTAGGAGGTCGAACTAGTCCGGTCCTCAAGGTCGGACTAGTCTGGCCAGGCAGACAAGTCCGTTTTGAGACGGACCAAATGTCTCTGGAGTGAATCTGGGTGAATTTGGAGCTAAGTCCGAGAAGTCCGAACTTGTCCGTTTTTGGACAGACCAAAGCTCTCTGGAAAAGTTCGGACTTGTCCTTTTGGGTACGGACCAGTCCGTTTGAGACCTAGTGAGTTCATCCGAGAGAAACCCTAGTGGGGCAGACTAGTTTGCCCCCTATGGCCGAACTAGTCCGTGCCAGTCTAGTTGAGTCCATTTTGGGACGGACTAAACCTTTTTGTCCTACTTCGGACTAGTCCATTTTGGACCGGACTAGTCCGTTATCTAGTGACCGTTTGAATTTGGAAATTTGGTGGGTAGCGTGACAATCGCCGTGCAGTGTTGCAGTTTTCAGGAACTGACCAGAGGTCAGTGGCCCCATAAGGCCGTACTAGTCCGGGTCCAGAGGCCGGACTAGTCCACCCTTCTGCTGAGGTCAGTAGAAGGGGCTCGAGACCCCTATAACAAGGGGACCCCCGACCTTATTTGAACAAGTCTTGAACCCTAGCGCCGCCACAAGCATCCTAGAGCCTTACAAAGCCTTCCACTCGTCCTACTAACCCACTAAGAGCAAATCTTGAAGAGATTAGGGTTTTGGGAGGAGAGTAAAGGAAGATCATCGTGCTTTGGCTCTCGGTTTGATCTCTTTGCACATTGTGATTGTGTTTCGTGGCTTGCGTGAGTTGAGCTTCGTGTGCTCCTCATTGTATTGATTTGTGGGAGCCTCAACTTGTGAGCAGCCCCATCAAACTTGGTGATTACCCATTGATATAGTGGAAACCAAGCCGGCCATCGTGGTGGCTTGGTGAGAGAAGGGTCAAGTGAGACCCGGTCCTTGTGTGGACTTCTCAACATGGATGTAGGCTTCTTTGTGGAGCTGAACCACGGGATAAATCTTGTCTCACTTGCCTTTTACTTCTTGTGATCACTGGCATTGCTATTAGGGTTCATATTGTTCCTATTGCTTTTCACTTTGATCATTGTTGAAAACTTGTCATCTAAGAACTTTAACTTCACAATCTGAATTTTATTAGTTTACCACATATTGTCTATCTCTTTGGTGAACTTAAATTCCACAAATAACTTGTAGAAACCAAGTTTTGAGGTTTTTACCCTGTGCTAAGTGGACTAGTTCGGCCCTGTCTAGACAAGTCCAGCATCAAGAATTTAATCTCGTTTGATCAAGTCATTTCAGGGATTATTGCCTATTCACCCCCCCCTCTAGGCGACTTTCACCTCCAAGATGTGCATTTCCACGTGGTTTCTTCCACCCGAATGTCCATTTCTCAAGAGCGCTCTGCCTTGGGGTTCTTGATCAAGAGACTGTAAGATAGACTTATTTTGCTCAAGTAATTCGTAATTGTTGTCGAAGTTATTTGAACTAGTTTCTTATGTTGCTTAAATTGATATTTCATAGGGATGGTGGTCTGGTTTTACAATCAAAACTATACTACTTGAAGTTCAGCGTTTGCTTCATCAGCCAAATGCACCCAATGTTGAACATGATTGCTATAATCTACTTATCAAGGTTAGTAACTTTGTGCTAGTGACCAACATAGGATATATATCATTCCTCATTTGACATTTGTTAATTTAAAGAATGTTAATACTTTCAGGATCCAGGGGAATATAAGAGACGTATTCGGGAGCAAGCTGGACGGTACAGTTTAGATTGATCGATGGGAGCTTCATAAGAATAAGTTTAGAAATGTATAGTTTAGAGGGCACGCAATGTGTATGAACTATGAAATTCATTGAGTTGCAAATTATCTCTGAATTGCAATGTCATTGCGTTTGTTTATCCTTGAATTCCAATTATAAATCTGAATTGCAATGTCATTGCGTTTATTTATCCCTGAATTCCAATTATATCCCTGAATTGCAATGTCATTGCGTTTGTTTATCCTTGCAATGGATGCTCATGATGTTAACTCTGTGCGCGAGTGGCAACGGACGCTCACGATGTCGTGCATCTGGCAAAAGGGAACATTAAACAGGCGCATCTCTGATTTTTGACCTCCGGCAAAAGGTAGACAGGCGAATGAGAGACATGCTTTATTAAGGCCTGAAGAAACCAAGTTTTTAGGTTTTTACCTTGTGCTGAGCGGACTAGTCCGGCCCTGTCCAGACAAGTCCGGCCTCAGGAATTTAATCTTGTTTGATTAAGTCATTTCAGGGATTATTGCCTATTCAACCCCCCCCCTTCTAGGCGACTTTCAATTGGTATCAGAGCAAGCTTCTCCAAAAGAGTCTAACAACTCGGAGAAGAAATGGCCAGAAGGGGTGACAACGAAGTTTCGGTGGTCGTCGATGACACCAAGACGAAGAACATCGATGTTCTTCAAGATGATCCAAGCGACGACGAAGAAGTTTGAATGCTCAAGGCACGGCTTCGTGAGAAGCTCAACGTGCCCAAGAAGGAGATCAAGCCAATTGTCACGACCAACATCGACAATGAGAGTAGTTCACAAGACTACTCCTGGTATCCTTATAATTATGAGCAACTAACCGTGAGCAACCATTATTTATAAATTCCCATTGGCAAACCTCCTCAGTTTGATGGAAATAATTACTCCATGTGGAAGCATAATATGAAGATGCACCTCATTTCCTTAAACCCTAGCTTGTGGCAAATTGTTCTGACAGGTGTTCATCTTCCGAAGAATGAGGAAGACATCACTCTGGAACAAGCCGTTCTCCTCCATCGCAATGCTCAAGCCGTTGGAGTGATTACCTCCTCATTGACTCGAGAGGAGTTCCACCGCATTGAAGGGTTGGAGGTTGCCAAGAAGATATGGGATACCCTCAAGATGGCGCACGAAGGCAACCACGTCATTAGGGAGGCAAAGATTGAGATGATTGAAGGAGAGCTTGGGAGATTCACCATCATGTAGGGTGAGTCTCCCCAAGATATGTATGACCGCCTCAAGACTCTCATCAACAAGAGTCGGTCATGTGGAAGCACCTGGTGGACCGACCTTGAGGTGGTAAAGAGGATGATTCGAGCATTCATGTCTCGAAACGTCACTCTTTGCTCACTAATTCGTGAAAGTCCGGGCTTACACAAGATGACTCCTGAAGAAGTGCTAGGGAGGGTCATCAACCATGAAATGATGGAGCAAGAAGCTATGTTCTGCAATGATCTACAAAAGCTTTCCTCCTCCAAGAAAATAGATGTTGCATTCAAGGCAACATCCTCAAGATCACAAGGAAAGGAAGAGAGTGATGAAGAGAGTCCTGATACCGATGAGGAAGAGGCTCTTTTCATCAACAACTTTAAGAGGATGTTTAGAAGGAGGAGGGGGAACTATCAAAGTGA
This sequence comes from Tuctoria greenei, assembly GCA_036927565.1. Classification (NCBI taxonomy): domain Eukaryota; kingdom Viridiplantae; phylum Streptophyta; class Magnoliopsida; order Poales; family Poaceae; genus Tuctoria; species Tuctoria greenei. Next base: position 90,136,559 of record JAYESD010000006.1, on the reverse strand, counting down.
AAGGAGAAGCAAAGACAAGCCCAAAACAAGATCAAAGAGGGCTTGCTACAATTGTGGAGAGTATGGCCACTTTATTGTGGATTGTCCACATGAAGAAAACACTACAGGAATCTGTAAATAGGGCGTCGGCCATAGAAGTGTCGGTTGTCTACATAAACTGACACTCATTTATTAAAAGTGTCGGTTAACCGACGCTCTTAGCCGACGAAATATTTTGGACGCATTTAACTTATAAATGTGTCGGGGCGGACACCTTTAATCATTATGAGTGTCGGTTTTTAAAACCGACACACTTAAAGTTATAGGTGTCGGCCTCTGAAACTGACGCTTTTAAAGCATTATGAGTGTCGGTTGGAAAAGAACCGACGCACATACGTCTGACACAAAAAAAAATTCAGCTCCCATCTGCGCACAGCAGTTATTTCCCCATCCCATCAGACCTCTCCATCATCTTCGCACTATATTGAATATCATTGCACATTGAACAACAAATTGAACAACTTTTCAATGAACATGTTAAGTAAATTACAGTTCACAAATTGAGATATACAACTCATCCTCAATATAATTCCCTTAAATTTTTACAAACAAAAATCATCACAAAACATTCTATTGAGTAATATCTGCTAAAAAAATATTAACACGAAAGAGGAAGAATGGGGAATATTTGCGGGAGGTTGCCGGAGCCTCGACGCCGGTATCCGCATCTGCTCCGGGAGGCCGCACCCGACGCGCGTTGGGACCCACCTCGGCGCCGGGAGGCCGAGGCCGCGCTGCGACCGGAGACCGCGCCCAGCTCGCGTCGGGACCCACCTCAGCGCCGGGAGGCGGAGGCCACACCCCCGACGGGAGGCCACACCCGCGCGCGTCGGGACCCATGCCGCCTTGCCACCGAGTCGTGGGCGTGGGGGGCCGCTCATCCATGGCACCCACTTGCTACATGGAGGCGCTGGGCCGCTAGGGCGGAGGCGGCGAGCTTGGCGTCGCCGAGGTGGCGCCGGCACCACGCGCGGAGTCTCCATTCCGGCAGTCTTCAGAGGCGGCGGAGGCAGAGGCCTTGGGGTGGCGGCAGAGGGCGGGTCGGGCGTCCCCGAGGTGGCGCCGGCACAGCGTGCTGGGTCGGCAGCCTTGAGGCGGTGGAGGCAGAGGCGTTGGGGGCGGCGGGAGAGGGCGGATTGGGGCGCGCGTGCTGCTAGTGGCGGCTAGGGTTGGAGGTGGGGTGGGGGCTCTCGGGAAGTGGAGGTGGCCAGGCGCGTGGGCTCTAGGGAATTAAATGGGAGGTGGGCAGAGGGTTAAAAGTATTTTAAAAGTCGAAGGCGGCGAAAATTTGGGGAGATCGGTGGGAGGCATGCGCGGAAATTTTGGGAGGAGGAACGCGCGCGAGTGGCCCGCTCTTAGAAGCGTCGGTTGAGCCGACGCATTTAGTAGGTGCGTCGATGGACCCGACGTATTTATTAAGTGCGTCGGTTTTTTAAATTTGGCCGACGCATTTAATTTACAGATGTCGGTTTTTTTAAACCGACACTCTTAGTTGATTTATATGTGTCGGGGCCGACGCCTCTAATTAAACCGACACCTTATTTATATTTTCCTGTAGTGAAACAAGAATAAGAAGGAGGGCAAGTCCAAAGAGAAGAAGTATTTCAAGAAGAAGAAGCAATCCGGACATGCCCACCTCGGAAAGGAGTGGGATTCAAATGAGGAATCCTCTTCCGATGAAGAAGAGAATATAGCAACCATTTCTATGAAGAAGACAACTACGGAAAACAAGCTCTTCCCCAACTTGGAGACTTCAAGGCCAACTTGTCTCATGGCCAAGGAGGTAAGAAAGAAGGTTAAATCTAAATCCTCTTCTTCAATTTCTTCTCATGATAATTTTGATAGTAGTAGTGAAAATGAACATATGCTTAAAGACATGAGTAAAAGTACCTTGAAGAGATTGATTATTAACGGATGAAATATTTGAGAAGGAAGAACTCATCAACCGTCAAGAGGACATGCTCATCCAACAAAAGGAGAGATGTCAAGAGGTTGAGGAGCTCTTGGAGCTTGAAAGAGAAAGAAGCAAGGCACTTGAGCGTGAACTCGCTTTGAGCAAGGGAGCTTGCTCAAACCTTGAGAACACTACAATTGTGATCAAGGCTGAACTTGTTAGTTTGACACAATCTAACAAGATCCTTGAGACGCAAGTGAAGTCTCTCAAGGTCAATGCACCTTCTTCCTCTACAAGCTCATTTTCCACAAATATTAAATCTGAAACATCTCAACCATGTAAATGCTCAAACTTGATCATAAAGCTTAAAGATGAGCTTAAGTTGGCACAAACCAATCAAGCACCAAAGGGTGGCATCTTTGACAAGGAGAAGGTGGCATATGCACGTAGTGCATATACCAACACAAGACATCCCCTTGTCAAAGATGGTCTTGGTTATTCTAGGGAGATGAGGCAAAATGCCAAAACTTCCAAGAATGGCAAAGACTTGATTGTTTTTGTCAAAGGAGGCTCATACAACCACAAAGGGAAGAACATTGCTATTTCACCCAAAATGCCTAAGAAAGAACCTCATCCGTTGTTCCATGACTTTGATGCATCATATGTTTTATTAAGGAACAAGTTTGGAAAGGCCTATGCTAGGTATGTTGGGCCACACTGCAAAAGTCCCAAACCATGCGTGTGGGTGCCCAAGTGCCTATTTACTAACATCAAAGGACCCAACACCGTTTGGGTACCTAAAGCCAAGGCTTAAATATTTCTTGTAGGAATACTCCTCCGGTGGAACCAAATGGGTTCTTGATAGTGGGTGCACTAATCATATGACCGGAGAGAGGAAGATGTTTATGGAGTATGAACTAAATGAATATCCAAGTGAAGGAATCTATTTTAGGGACAATAGCCAAGGAAAAATCATTGGCACTGGTAAAATTGCTATATCCCCTAATCATACACTTTCAAATGTTTTACATGTCTTCACTTGATTATAACCTCTTGTCCATATCACAACTATGTGACAAAGGTCATAATTGTTTATTCACTAATGAGGGTGTGACCGTCACAAGGAGAAGCAATGGCTCAATTGCCTTTAAGGGTGTACTCAAGGGAAAGCTCTATCTTGTGGATTTCTCCGCTGATAAAGCCCGATTTGATACATGATTAGTTGCAAAAACTAACATGGGATGGCTGTGGCATAGGAGGCTAGCCCATGTTGGGATGATAAATTTGCAAAAACTCCTTAAGGGCGAGCACATCCGCGGTTTAAAGAATGTTGTGTTTGAAAAAGATAGGCCATGTAGCGCATGCCAAGCCGGAAAGCAAGTTGGAGCACCACATCCATCCAAGAACATTATGACAACGTCAAGACCATTGGAGCTTCTACACATGGATCTCTTCGGTCCAATCGCCTACATTAGTATTGGTGGTAACAAATATGGTCTTGTCATTGTTGATGACTTTAACGTTTCACTTGGGTATTCTTTTTGCATGACAAGAGCAAGACTCAAGGTGTTCTCAACAGATACTTGAAGAGAGCTCAAAATGAGTTCTCCTTGAGTATCAAGACCATAAGGAGTGACAACGTCACCGAATTCAAGAATACTCAAGTTGAAGATTTTTTGGATGAAGAAGGTATCAAGCATGAGTTATCGGCCCCCTACTCCCCTCAACCAAATGGGGTGGCCAATTGGAAGAATAGGACTCTAATTGAGATGTCAAGAACCATGCTCGATGAGTACAAGACGTCGGACCGGTTTTGGGCGGAGGCGGTCAACACCGCTTGCCATGCCATAAACCGGTTTTATCTTCACCGCATACTTTAGAAGACATCGTATGAGCTCCTAACCGGTAACAAGCCCAACATCTCTCACTTTCGTGTTTTTTGGGAGCAAATGCTACATTCTTAGCAAGAAGCCTAGGACTTCGAAGTTCTCTTTTAAGTCCGATGAAGGTTTCTTACTTGGTTATGACTCAAACACTTACGCTTATCGTGTCTTTAACAAATCCTCTAGAATTGTTGAAGTAGCACGTGACGTAGTGTTTGATGAGACTAATGGCTCCCAAGTGGAGCAAGTTGATCATCATGTGCTAGATCAAGAAGAAGCTCCACAAGTGGTGATAGGAAGGATGGCACTTGGAGATATACGACCACAAGAACAACCTCAAGATGCAAGTGACCATCCTACACATCAAGCAAGCTCTTCCTCAAATGATCAAGATCAAGTTCCCCAAGATGCGCTCCAAGAAGATGAAAATGGAGGCATCAATCAAGGGGAAGACAATGAGCATGAGGAAGTCCATGATGATGAATCAAGACTTCAAGTGCCTCACCCAAGAGTGCATCAAAGCGTCCAACGGGACCATCCCGTTGACAATATACTTGGAGACATCTCCAGGGGGGTAACTACTCGATATCGTGTAGCAAACTTTTGTGAATATTACTCTTTTGTTTCTTCCTTGGAGCCCCAAAAGGTTGAAGAAGCACTTCGAGATCCGGATTGGTGATGGCCATGCAAGAAGAGCTCAACAACTTCAAAAGAAATCAAGTATGGGAGCTTGTGAAGAAGCCTAATGCGAATGTTGTAGGCACCAAATGGGTGTTCTGCAACAAACAAGATGAACACAGAGTGGTTACAAGGAACAAGGCATGACTTGTGGCCAAAGGGTATTCACAAGTCGAAGGTTTGGATTTCGAAGAAACCTTTGCTCCCGTAGCTAGGCTTGAATCAATTCGTATATTACTTGCCTTTGCTACTCACCATGATTTTAAGCTATATCAAATGGACATCAAGAGCACATTCCTCAATGGTCCAATCAAGGAAGAGGTATATGTGGAGCAACCCCCCGGATTTGAAGATGAAGAATTCCCAAACCATGTGCACAAATTGCGTAAGGCTTTCTATGGACTCAAACAAGCTCCTAGAGCTTGGTATGAGTGTCTTAGAGACTTTCTAACTCAAAATGGTTTCAAAATTGGGAAGGCGGACTATATTTTATTCACTAAGCATTTTAATGACGATTTGTTTGTTTGCCAAATATATGTCGATGACATTATATTTGGTTCTACTAACAAAGCTTTTTGTGATGAGTTTTCCAAGATAATGACCGAGAGATTTTAGATGTCCATGATGGGGGAATTGAAGTTCTTCCTAGGATTTCAAGTGAAGCAACTCAAGGAAGGCACATTTATTAGTCAAACTAAGTACACACAAGATATACTCAAAAAGTTTGACATGGACAAGGCCAAACCCATCAAGACTCCTATGGCAACCAATGGGCATCTCGATCTCAATGAAGATGGTCCAAGTGTGGACCAAAAGGTATATCGTTTCATGATAGGCTCATTGCTTTATTTATATACATCTAGGCCCGATATCATGCTTAGTGTGTGTATATGTACTAGATTTCAAGCTGATCCTAAGGTGTGTCATTTGACAGCCGTTAAGAGAATTCTTAGATATTTGGTTCACACACCAAGCCTAGGACTTTGGTACCCCAAAGGCTCCAAGTTCAACCTCATTGGATATTCCGATGCAGACTATGCGGGGTGCAAAGTTGATAGGAAGAGTACATCGGGAACTGGCCATATCCTTGGTAGATCTCTAGTGTCTTGGTACTCAAAGAAACAAAACTATATTGCTCTTTCCATAGCCGAAGCGGAGTATGTCACCGCCGAAAGTTGTTGTCCACAACTTATTTGGATGCGCCAAACTCTTAGGGACTATGGCATAAACTTGCGCCATATCCCTCTCCTATGTGACAATGAGAGTGCCATCAAAATAGCCCACAATCCAGTTGAACACTCAAGGACCAAGCACATTGATATTCGCCACCATTTCTTGAGAGATCACTCCATTAAAGGAGACATTGCAATTTCCCATGTGAGAACCGAAAAACAATTGGTCGATATCTTTACCAAGTCCCTAGATGAGAAAAGATTTTTTGAACTTAGGAGGGAGCTGAATATCCTAGATTCTAGAAATGTGGCTTAAGTCTTGCACATCTGATTGTTATATTCAAAATTCACACATGCTTGCAAAAAACTCATCCTCCTCGATTTTTCTACAAATTATTTTGAAATCATTGAATCCTTGTGAATCATGGTCATAGTTTGATTGTTGATTGCTTACTGACCATGTTTACAAAGATCTTTTGTGAAATCTGTCCAAAAGGATCAAATCTCCACTGAAAACTCAATATATAGGAGTTTTCAGCCTTAGGACCGGACTAGTCTGCCCCTGGACCGGACTAGTCCAGTGGCTCAGAACAGTTCGGCCCTGGTCCAATAGCTGGACTAGTCCGGCCCTTGGGAACTTAACCTCCCCAGGGAGCCCCCGACCTCTTCAATTCACCTCGAGCTCTCTCTCTCTCTCTCTCTCTCTCTCTCTCTCTCTCTCTCTCCAAAAATGCTCGAAAACCGCCCCCTCGTCGGCGATTTTTGATTCCAACCACAAAATCTTGATTCCAATCAGTGGATTGAAGCCCTAAGGTGTGTGGGACTCTTCCCCAAGCATCGGAGACCGATTCCTCACTCACATTTCGTCGAATCAAAGATTTGAAGAGGTATTCTTGACCTAACCCAAAATCTCCAAAATTCAATTCCTTTATGTCTATTGATAGAAACCTCTTCACAAATGTTGTTGTGCACATCATTGTGATCATGTATCTCCATTTTTGTGGTAGGATCCGTAGTTTTCACAAAATTTCTCTAGATTAGGGTTCTTGCTGTGTGAACCGGACTAGTCCAGCTTTAGGGCGGACAAGTCCGATTGGATACGGATTAGTCCAGCCCCTCGGCGGACAAGTCCGGATTACACAGCTAAAACCCTAGCCTTGATCAATTCTGTGAATTATATCACTTTGTCTTGACTCCGTGGACTCATACACAATCCCTTGCTTCTTTTATTAGCAACCATGTCGGATAACGAGTATGTTCCACCTTCCGACTTTGTGGCCGAAGCGGAGAAGCAAGCTCTTTATCGTCGGAGGCAACACAAGGATCAAGAAATGGCTACTGCCTACTTTGCATCAAAAAGAGCAAAGAAGACACAGCAAGAAGCACACAACTCTGCAGCAGCCGAGGCATCCCCAAGGAAAAAGAGACTTGTGACATTGGGGGATCAGGCTAGAGCCCAAGAGGCGAGGTCCTCCAAGGATAAGGGAAAGCCCCGGTCGATGCTGCACCCAAGAAGAGGGTGATAGTGGCCAAGAAGGCTGCTAGCAAGGTTAAGACGGGTGCCTCTCAACCCATAGGCCACTTGAGGATGTCTTCTCCTGCAAAAAACCCAAACCGTGCAGCTGCTTTCGACGCTAACATCTTCAAGGGCAAAGGGGCTGAGAAGGCACGCAAGCTAAGGAAGATCAATGTCTATCAGTGAGACAAGAGCACAGTGGATCTCCGTTTCTGGTGTGACTTCCACTGTGACTATTAGAGGACGGTCTACATGACCAAGCAGACTCCAGTCACCGATGCTCAGTGGATTGACTGGGACTATATGGCTCAAAAGGATCACGTGGCCTTCAATGCCGTGATTGAGGTCGTCGAGCGGCACGGTTTGAAGAAGTTCATGGCTTTCCAGTATGACTGGAATGTGGAAGTCATCACTCAGTTCTATTCCACTATCTACTTCCACACCGATGGGGACAGGAGGATTACCTGGATGACCCATAGAGAGCAATACTCCACCACCTACTAGGAGTTTGCTCAGCTGCTTGACCTAGAGGATCAACTGGACAATGAAGTCATTATCTCCAACTTGAGGCCAGTTGATCGCGATACCCTAGAGTACATGTATCCTAGCCATGTACCCTTTGAGGCGGGGCACATAAGGAACATCAAGCCCTTCTACAGTGTCCTCAACAGGGTACTCAGGAAGACTATTGCCCCAAAGGATGGAGATGCGGGGATAATTCAAGGGAATTTGAGGCACTTGATGGTCCTCATTGATGGAGATGTCCGCTTCAACGTGGTTGACTACATCTTCGACGACATCTTCACATCTCCCATACTCCCAACCGATCATGTGGATACGCTACGTACGTCATGTAGATGATCGAGAATATCTTCAAACTCACCTTCAAGAAAGACATAATTCATCGGAGACTTTGGCCTCAACTCTCTCCTCCAGAGCCGACTGCTCCTAGGAGGAAGAATGTGGATCCTCCCGCTTCTTCCTCTCGCTTTGTGCCATCTCCTCCACCACCTCCGCCTTCATCACAATGCGGGAGTGGCTTTATCAAATGCTTCAAGGGACATTTTCTCTTCTTGCCAGAAGGCGGAAGTTCGACAATGTCGCATGGAGCGTGGCCAAGAGAGGTATCTCAAAAAGGTGTGCGATAAGTTGGGCATTCCCATGTCTCTCGCAGAGGAAAGTGATGGGGAGGTCACTCCATTCTCGGAGTTCACCGCCGAGAAACTCGCTCAATTTAGTGAAGATGGTACTTCCACCGCGGCCCCAACCGACGATGATGATGCAACTGTTGATCCGGAGGCCCGGAGAGCGATAGCGGGCGCCAAGGCAGAGATGATGATGATGTCTCCGATGATGAGTAGACCTAAGGGCTCTTCCTCTCTTCTTTTCCTTTTCGGTCTTGATGCAAAGGGGGAGAGATTAGTGGATGGGGCACTTAGATAGGGGGAGAGATTGAGTGGGAGAGTTTGATTGAGTTTACTTGATCAAGATTGGACTTATGTTTGTATGTTTAAACTTAAATTGTTGTAAGACTTAATTTATATCAATTGTGACGTTATGCTTGAGTTACATGCTTGTCTTGCATATTTGTTGCTTTATCACAACCCATGAGCACATCACTTAGGCACCCCACCATAACATGTATATGCATGAGAACTCTCTCAAATCTCTCTTACTAATGATGCATACATTGAGGGGGAGTCACTCATACAAATACATGTTATGAAAAACTAATTATTATCCTTTTTGTCGAAGTCTTAATGTGTTGTCATAATTCAACAAAAAGGGGGAGATTGAAAGTGCATCTAGGCATCCCCATGGGTTTTGGATGATTAATGACAACAATTAAGAATTTTAATGAGCTAAGTTGATCTTAAGAACAGGTACAATGATTGAAATGAGATGAAACCCTCCAAAAGGAAAAGGATGCAACGGGCGTCAAAGGCTCAAGAGTAGAAATTAGGGCTTCTATGAAGTTGAGCTTACATGAGCCGTGTCATGTAAAAGGGAGGATGTATCATGTGCATTGAGATCATACCAAGGGGCTCAAAGTGGTGGTTTAGTGAACACCTAAGTGAGAAGCCAAAAACGAAAGAAACCCTAGGAGGCCAGACTAGTCCGGCCAGGCGTACAAGTCCGTTTTGAGACAGACCAAACGTCTCTGGAGTGAATCTGAGTGAATTTGGAGCTAAGTCCGAGAATTCTGGACTTGTCCATTATTGGACGGGCCAAAGCTCTCTGGAAAAGTTCGGACTTGTCCATTTGGGTACGGACCAGTCCGTTTGAGACTTAGTGAGATCATCCGAGAGAAACCCTAGTGCGGTGGACTAGTCTGCCCCCTATGGCCGGACTATTCCGTGCTAGTCCAGTTGAGTCCGTTTTGGGACGGACTAAACCTTTCTGTCCTACTTCGGGCTAGTCCGTTTTGGAATGGACTAGTCTGTTGTCTAGTGACCGTTTGAATTTGGAAACTTGGCGGGTAGCGTGACGATCGCCGCACAGTGCGGCGGTTGTCAGGAACTGACTAGAGGTCAGTGGTCCCATAAGGCCGAACTAGTCCGGGTCCAGAGGCAGGACTCGTCTGCCCTTCTGCTGAGATCAGCAGAAGGGGCTCGGGACCCCTATAAAAAGGGGACCCCCAGCCTTATTTAAACAAGTCTTGAACCCTAGCGCCGCCACAAGCATCCTAGAGCCTTACAAATCCTTCCACTCGTCTTACTAACCCTCTAAGAGCAAATCTTGAAGAGATTAGGATTTGGGAAGGAGAGTAAAGGAAGATCATTGCGTTTTGGCTCTCGGTTTGATCTCTTTGCACATTGTGATTGTGTTTCGTGGCTTGCGTGAGTTGAGCTTCGTGTGCTCCTCATTGTATTGATTTGTGGGAGCCTCAACTTGTGAGCAGCCCCATCAAACTTGGTGATTACCCATTGATATAGTGGAGACAAAGCCGACCATCGTGGTGGCTTGGTGAGAGAAAGGTCAAGTGAGACCCGATCCTTGTGTGGACTTCTCAACGTGGATGTAGGCTTCTTCGTGGAGCTGAACCACGGGAAAAATCTTGTCTCACTGCCTTTTACTTCTTGTGATAACTAGCATTGCTATTAGGGTTCGTATTGTTCGTATTGATTTTCACTTTGATCATTGTTGAAAACTTGTGATCTAAGCGCTTTAACTTCACAATCTGAATTGTATTAGTTTACCACATATTGTCTATCTCTTTGGTGAACTTAAATTCCACAAATAACTTGTAGAAACCAAGTTTTTAGGTTTTTACCCCGTGCTGAATGGACTAGTCCGGCCCACAAGTCTGGCCTCAGGAATTTAATCTCGTTTTATTAAGTCATTTCAGAGATTATTGCCTATTCACCCCCCTCTAGGCGACTTTCACCTCCAAGATGTGCATTTCCACGTGGTTTCTTCCACCCGAATGTCCATCTCTAAGGAGCGCTCTGCCTTGGGGTTCTTGATCAAGAGACTGTAAGATAGACTTATTTTTCTCAGTAATTCGTAATTGTTGTCGAAGTTATTTGAACTAGTTTCTTATGTTGCTTAAATTGATATTTTATAGGGATGGTGGTGTGGTTTTACAATCAAAACTATACTACTTGAAGTTCAGCGTTTGCTTCATCAGCCAAATGCGCCCAATGTTGAACATGATTGCTATAATCTACTTATCAAGGTTAGTAACTTTTTGTTAGTGACCAACATAGGTTATATATCATTCCTCATTTGACATTTGTTAATTTAAAGAATTTTAATATTTTCAGGATCCAGGGGGAATATAAGAGACGTATTCGGGAGCAAGCTGGACGGTACAGTTTAGATTGATCGATGGGAGCTTCATAAGAATAAGTTTAGAAATGTATAGTTTAGAGGGCACACAATGTGTATGAACTATGAAATTCATTGAGTTGCAAATTATTTTTGAATTGCAATGTCATTGCGTTTGTTTATCCTTGAATTCCAATTATAAATCCGAATTGCAATGTCATTGCGTTTGTTTATCCCTAAATTTCTAATTATATCCCTGAATTGCAATGTCATTGCGTTTGTTTATCCTTGCAACGGATGCTCATGATGTTAACTCTGTGCGCGAGTGGCAACGGACGCTCACGATGTCGTGCAACTAGGCAAAAGGGAGATGAGCTCATGAGAGACAAACATTAAACAGGCGCATCTCTGATTTTTGACCTCCGGCAAAAGGTAGACAGGCGAATGAGAGACATGCTTTATTAAGTTCTGTCGCCGATTTTTGACCTTTGGTAAATGGTAGACGGGCATTATACAGGCTCGGCTTTGATTTTTGACCTATTTTCAGCTCTCGCGCGCACTCTGACGAAAATTTTCGCTCAAAACTTACTCACGCTCTCTCGACCTAAGGGAGACACTCAAATGAGAGATGGGTGTTATAGAGGCTCGTCTCTGAGTTTTGCTATTTTTATCTCTTGCACGCTCTCTCCCAACACTTGGCGAAAAATTTTAGCTCTCGCGCGCTCTCTCTCGATCTAGAAATCGCAGCTCTTGAGCATGCCGCTATCGTCCCTCTTCCTCAACTCCCTCTTCATCATTGTCACGTTCTCGTCGTCGACCCCGACCTTCGTCATCAGATAGTTGAGCACGCTGGAGCACGCCGCCTCGTCCCCTGTCCCTGGAGCACGTCGCCGCCTTGACCCCGACCTCGGTAATCGGTATGAGCACGCCGCTACCTTCACATAAATAATGTATTTATTTTGACTATTAATGTATATTACGAATTCTGATTCGTAAACCCTTGAAACTGCAAGAACTGTGGTTGACACTAGCATTTGCCATCCCAGTGAGTCTGATTTCTACCCTTGCAGCCATGCTGGAATCAAGGTACATATGTGATAATTGATGTTTCTCTCATGAGTTTTTGATATCAGGCTATTAATACATCAATGGAATGTAAATTATTTGTTTTTTCAGGGGACAAGCACACCAACTCACTACCATGTCCTTTATGATGAGAAAAATTTCTTTGCTGATGCTTTGCAGATGCTCACCAACTGTCTGTGCTATAGGTAAGCTTGGTTCTTCATTCACTAACAATTCCCGTGTTTATTACAATTGTATACCAATTTGTTCCTAAGCCTTCAGATATTTGCTCCCTTAGGTGACTGTTTAAGCGAATATGACTGCAATTTGATAATATTTTATATGATTTTAATGATTTTATTGAATTTCATGATGTCTTTGTCGGAGCATTAGAGGATATGAAGGCTCATCGTTAATGAAGTCATTGATCGGGAGAATTTTTATTACGGTATTCAGGATTAGATGATGACATTTATGATGTGTATAATTAGTTACATTGTAATCAGAATAAACGGGGGGGGGGCATTCTTTGTGTAATTAGTATACTTGATAACCACTATTGACACTTTGTTAATATTTGATTGGTCAATATAATTTAAGGTGTGATCTTTTGGTTATACTTATGTTCAATTATGTGTATGTTGCTGATACTGGTAATGCGTCTGTCAAATCCTGGCTAGCCCCATGATGCAGCCAGCAATTAGGATAATCAGGAGTGGAGGACACCTAATAGGAGACTCTGCTTGTAAACAATTTGCGACGATTTGTAACAAAGATCGTCCCGGATTACCTAAATAAATGAGACCAGCTTCCTTAAAGTCTGTCTCAGATCAGTCAACAAATTTGTGATGCGCTACCATAAAGCTCGTTTCCGATCAACCAATAAATATGCAACACGCTGTATTGGAGCTTGTCTCGCATGTATGCTGATGGCGATGAGCTAGTTGCTCGTCTCCGATGACTCCGTGAAGCATGTCTGGTATGACTCAAAGAAAGGAGACGCGCTATCTTTGAACTTGTCTCGCACTTATGCTGATCAGCAATGCGCCTGGCACCCGTCTCTGATGACTGCGTAATACGAGATGCGATGACGGATACGCACTATTTGTTCGTCTCTGTTTTTCGATCGGGCTCGTCTCGGATGAGCCGTTCTCATGTAGTGGCCATGTAAGGCCAACAGTTGAGGTACCTGGATCCGGACAATACTCCAAACATGTAAGAATCTTCCTTGAAGCAAGGTTTCTGCTGGTCTGCCAACATGAACGAAATCGAATTTTATTGCAGGAAATTTGGATTTCATCAGGGAGGAAAAGGTGAGGCAGAGGGTGGAGAGTCGTACAATGCATTGGTGGGATGAAGGTGCTAGCTTGGCTGAGATAGGAAGTTTTGATGTGTATGTAGATTTGGTTTTAGTGCCCCCACCCTTTTCGAGATCTGTCAGGATTAGCAAGATGTTCTGGTGTAAACCATAGAGAAATGTAATGAATGTCCCGCAGAGCCATTCTGCTGGAATGCCGGGATGATCTGCTCCTTTCCTTACTAGTGGCTGAGCTAGAACCAACATTTCTTTTTGGAGCGGTAGAACAAAAGAGGATTTTTACTGATTAGCAGAAGATTCTCGGGCTGATTCCGCACCTTCTTCTCCTCTGGTCAGCTCACGCCAGATAAAGGGCGAAGGCTGGTGTGCAATCTATAAGGGAAAACAAGGCCTGAAGAGAAGTCCATGCGTGATGACCAATATTCATCAGAACCCTCCTTCGGTCAGCGTAGTGCCAGCAAAGAATAAATCAGAAGGACAATCAAGTTTCAATCATTTGTTTTTAGCATATAAACTATAAAGAGTAGAGAAAAAGAAGCCTTTCGCATCTAGAAAGAGGACACCCACTAGATCTTATTATCTTAGGAGTTTGCTTCTTGTGAAGAACTAAGGCAGCTCAAATGAATGTCCGCTTACTCTTGTAGCTGTCTCTTCTTATTTTATTGTGTAATATGAATTTGTAAATGATGAAAAAATCTCTCTAAAAACTAAAAAAGAAGAGTTGTCAATTCGGTAAACTAAAAAAAGAAATGAACAAAGTCTCAATAGGGTGGGCTAGGGAACCTCCGATCCCGGTTGAATCTAGAACCGCAACTGAGCTGTGCGTACATCCGTGCAGATCCCCAGCGGCCTCGGCGCCTTCTTCGGCCTGGTTTAGGGAACTTCCTGCAGGAGTATCGGACGCACTGACACCAGAACAAGTAAATGCAAATTTGCAGCACCATAGTAGAATCATTACCAACGGCACGCTGTGCCCTAACTGCGAAAAGACAGTGCAAGCTTTCCGCTGTTTTCCTTTCATTGTCGCTTGATCATGTCAGCTTTCGCTTCCTTGATCTAGTCTTCAATGTTCCATACACTAGTCCAAGAAACTCCTCCATTCCTTTCCAGAGGAACAAAATCAACCGCTAGTTCTTGTTTCCCTCACGTAGGCCCGAGGCATTGTGTGTGAAGGAGAGAAAAAAAAGCATCATGCTAGAGAAGAAGATGGCTCACTTCACTGATATTGTTGGTGAAGAGAGATGAAGCAGAACTGGGCTATGCCTCTCCATTCCACACCACCACCATATCCATTCCACACCACTGCCATCAAGGATGCATAGACGGGTCACTCTCACTGCAGAATTCTCCTGCACTGGTGTGTTAATGCCTATTACTGGCTTCTCTCCTAAATGGCTAGATGAGAACAACGGAGAGAAGAGAACCGAGAGCACAAGCTGATAAAAGGGATAAGAATGTGAATAAATAGTTAAGCTCTTTGTTTTCCATTGAAGGTGGGACCCAGCTTGTAGAGTCAACATGTCATGAGATGTGAGAACATGCAATGGTGTATGACTGCCAGTTTTTTGTCTGATTAGAAGACAAGTTGACATGTTTTTAAATTCATTTATTGCTGTTATTGAGCGATTCCTTTGTTACAAATTCTTGTAATCCAAACAAAAAAAAATCCAATTTCTTTAATTTTGATTCCTAAGTTTTCTTGCTTTCTCTATTTATGTGTTCTTTCGTGTTCCCGCATTTTACATTTCTCTATTGTAAACAGTCCCTTAGCCATTGCATTCTGTGGCATGTGCTATAGTTGAGCTTCAACCTTGGGCGCTCCAAGGGCGAAAGGAGCATTGGTTCACTTTGTGGCCTTCCTTCTAACAAAGAAAGCACCCAAAAGCAGTTTTTGCAATTTGTAGCAATATGGTTGACAGAGAAACAATTGAAACATCAGTCAATCAAATCGATAAGCTCCGGCCAGGTACCTTAACGTCAATGAAAACCTTAGGCTCTTAAAACCGACTCTGGCTGGTTAGTGCAATCATCAGAGGCATCCATGCGTGGGCGAATTGGGCATGACAACCAGGACAATGTCGACCTTTCCCACGATGACCATGACGAGGGGGACAACTGAAGGGTCAGCATAGCAGATCTCTGGGCCAATCGCGGAGGGAATATCAGCCAGGACGCAAATGACTGATAGGGGTGATGATATGGATCTTGAGGACCACAGGAACAAGGGCGGATAGGTGGCGGTGGAGGACTGGAAGTAGGCAACAATAATGGACGGTTGGAAGTGGTAGGGGTAACGACTAACGAGATTAGAGGAAGAGGGGTTGGTGAGAGTCAAGGGATAAAAGAAGGCACAGGGGTAGTCTCCAGCAATGAGGAGATGACTGAAGGTGCCGTCACCATGTTTGGCGGTGCTTGGAGAGATACTAGCTAGCTCGCTCACTGTGTCGTCCTTCTGCACCACGTGACCATTGGTTAGAAATGAGAAAGCTTGAGGGATCTTCCTCCGTATATCATTCAAGTAGGGGTGAAAATAGATCAGATATTTTTCCAGTCTATCCGGTGTCGTTTCCAAAAATCCGCTTTTGTTGGATTATTCAGATATTGACCGGATGTCGGATATTTAGTTTTATATATCGGGTCGGAAAGGTATAGGTTAATATCTGTCTAAATGGTCGGATATCCATATAATATTAGAAATATCAATAAAATTCGAAAATTATCTAAACATATATTTGGCCTGTTAACACATTAGTCTGGCCTGGCCCAAGTACCCACAAACTCTAAGTTCTCTAATCCCTTCAGCCTTCCTGCTCCCGCAGCCGGCCGAGGCCCCGCCCCGACTCCTCGGCAGCGCGGACACCTACGTTGGGATAGAGCCTGAGAACCCGTTCATGTACTAGTCAAGAGATACGAGGTTGGTCGGGCCTGACAGGCCATCGAAGATGCTATCGAGGGTGCCCTGCATCGCGTTGGTGGCGACGGAGAAGTAGCGGAGGGTAGGTGGGAGTGGTAGGTGGGAGCGGTGGGAGTGTGCTTGTGATGGCGTTCCTTTTGAGGTTGACGTGGAAGAGCTGGAAGGTGGAGACTCCGGCGGGGATCTCCCGAAAGAGGCCGCCATTGTTGGCAAGGTTGAGCACTTTTAGGCTCGGCGATGACGGAAGCAGCAGGTCGGTGGGGATGGCGCCTTCAAGGCGGTTGTTACCGAGGTCAAGCGTGTGCAGATCTGGAAGGCCACCCGCATCCTCGATTACTGCCAACGCGTCCCCTGTTGCCGGCTCCCCACCACCGATATCGGGATTATAGAATAAAATGACAGGGTGCTCTTGTCTTCTTGTTACTGTACTATTAAATTGAACCACAAAATACTTCTATTTCTTTCTAGGATAAAATTGTTTTCTTTATAATGTTCTTGTTCCGTTTGTTTGACCACAGGTATATTTCAGCATTACTAGATGATGGTAAGCAGACAATTAGCACAAAGTTATTAATCGTGATTGGCTAGCCTCCCTGCACTTGATAGAAAAGGTTTGTTTTAAAATTCATACTCTTCATTGCTACTTGTAGAAAAATCTGTATTTTCTCGCATGGATCATGTGCACTATCCTATGTGTTGGAGTTCTGTGCTCGGTGTACCAAACATACGGGACCCTATTGTACGTGACCACTATGCGGTACAAACAGTAGCTACCCTTCGTCTCGAGGAGGAGCCTGCCACCAACGCCTCGACCTGTCGAGGTCGAGGTATCCAGCCTACCCAAATCCTGACCCGAGAGGTTGGGGGGGACGATTCCTCCCGAGTTCAAGTCCGGGAGAGGCGAATAGTTGGGGGCATTTATGGTGGATGGTGGACGCAGTAACTTCGATAGAAGGGATAAACACGCGATTTGATCTGTTGTAAGATAAGCTTGCCATCAGTCCCAACCGCTGCAAAGAATGATTATCCCTCACACAAGACGGTGCCTTGAAGACAATAAGATGTCAAGACTGAAGCTTTCACACTCGGGACAGTCCGGGTGCTTAGAACGAACACTGTAAATCCGGCTGCACTATAAAGAATGCCGGTTATACAGGACTGCCTCGTCTCCCTAAAAAAGGACCCCCAACACTACAGGAAAAGCGATCATTTGCGACGGCTGTATTTATTTGCGACGGCCGGCCGTCGCAAATAGAGTAAATTGCGACGGCCCGCCTCTGGCCGTCGCAAATAAGTGGACCGTCGCAAATAAGGACTTATTTGCGACGGCCTTTGGACTGGCCGTCGCAAATAAGAACTTATTTGCGACGGCCAACCCTAAGACCGTCGCAAATAAATGCGCCGTCGCAAATAGATATTTATTTGCGACGGCCGTCGTACGGGCCGTCGCAAATAGGCTTTAATTGCGACGGCCGTAACTTGAGGCCGTCGCAATTAAGGAAGCCGTCGCAAATTAAGTCCTATACCGGGACAATCCGGCCCCGACTCTTTCATTCTCCCTTCTACCCCGCCGCCTACCGCGTCGCCGCCGCCCTGCCGCGCCCCCGCCGCCGCGCCCCCGCCGCCGCGCCCCCCGCCGCCACGCCCCCGCCGCCGCGCCTCCGGCCCGCCGCCCCCGGCCCGCCGCCCCCGGCCCGCCGTCGCCACCGGCGTCGTCGCCCGTCGCGCCGCCCGGCAGCCGCGACCGCGAAGGCCCGACCGGACCGCCGGCCCCCGGCCTTCGACGCCTCCGCCGGCCCGCCGCGCCACCGGCGTCGCCGCCGCCGGCCCGGACCGCCACGCCCCCGCCCCGACGCCTTCGGTTCACTGCGCCCCCGACCCCTCAGTATGATTCCCCCTATTTTTGTCTATTTTTTTTCGATATTGCAAGCAATTTTGTTAATTGGATGATTAGCTAGCAATTGCAATCACGTGGATCATTGCAATTTCGTTAATTGGATGTCCGGTTTGAGATGAGAATTGAATGGGCGCCGCTCCAATGAGACGGTTCAGCCGTTCAGCTTCCTACCGCGATTGGGCGTCGATAGATGCATGTGGATCCCTCCTGCCGTGACGAATGCCTACCGTGTTGTGATGCGCTTATGCTGCACGCGCGCGGGAGTAGGCGCAAAGATCGAGAGTTGAACTCCGGATCGAAGCGCAGATCACGTACATGGCGATCGAGAGATTTCCATTTTTTGGACTTTCGGTTCCCAACAGCAGAATTGAAGTCGTCGTCCCTTCGGTTCCCATGCAATATTTAAAGTTCCCTTCATTCCCAACGCAGAGCACGGCGTGCAGTGACGGCATGCATGCAAACAGCACTCCAACAAAACATCGACCCCGACCCCCTCCCCCTAGCTCCCCCGGCCCTCACCGCCGGCGGCCCGACCCCGAGGAGCGCCGCCACACGGCTTCCTGGCCGACGGCACCGCCGCCTCCCCCTCCCCCTCCCCCCTCCCCTCCACGGCGAGCGCCGCCCCGGCCCCTTCCCCTCCCCTCCCCGACCCCCTCCCCTGGCCCTCACCCTCCCTGACCGCCGGCCCGCCGCCGCTTCCCGGCCGACGCCACCGCCGCCTTCCCGGCCGACGCCACCGCCGGCTCCCCTCCACGGTGAGTGCCGCCCCGCCCCGGCCCCTTCCCCTCCCCTACTCCCCGACCGTCCCCTCCTCCCCTAGCTCCCCGACCCGGCCTCCCCTCCTCCCCGACCCCCTCCCCCTAGCTCCCCCTAGCTCCTCCCCGACCCCCTCACCCTCCCTGACCGCCGGCCCGGCGCCGATCGTCTCCCTCAGCAACGTAGACGACTAGATGACATGACATAGATATCTTGCAGCCCTTCCCGGCCGATGCCACCACCGCACCGCTGCCTCCCCCTCCCCCTCCCCTCCACGGCGAGCGCCGCCCCCCTTCCCCTCCCCTCCCCAACCCTCCCCGACCCCCTCCCCCTCACCCTCCCTGACCGCCGGCCCGGACCCGGAGCGCCGCCCCGCCATTCCCGGCCGGCCCCGGAGCTTAATTTGCTTATTTTTGCTTAATTTACTTAAATATGCATGAGTGGTTTATTTTATTATGATTAATTAGCTTCATTATGCTTAATTTCCTTATTTTTCCTTAATTTGCTTAAATATGCATTAGTGGTTTATTTTATTATGATTAATTTGCTTAGTTATGCATAATTATGCTTAATTTCCTTATTTTTGCTTAATTTGCTTAAATATGCTTAAGTGGTTTATTTTATTATGATTAATTTGATTAATTATGCATAATTATGCTTAATTTCCTTGTTTTTACTTAATTTGCTTAATTACGCTTAGGTGGTGTATTTAATTATGTTTAATTATGCTTAAATTGCTTAAATTATAGTTACAATTTTAATTTTGATTGCTTGAGTGTTCTAGTACTATATATACATAAATGGGCTTCGGACAGGATTGACAAGGCCCGACAAGGCCCATTTAGTGGTAAGGTAAAGTATGCGAACGACGACGGTGAGGATGGCAAGCACCTGGAGGACCGTCGCTGGAGTAGGGGTATCGAGGAGAGGAGAAGGGGATCGTCGCGGCTGCCGTATCTGGACTCTGGAGCGATGGAATCGTGGAGAAGAGAAAGGAAAATGAGTAGGGTTAGGTCGGGGAGGACTGAAGTGTGGACCGTCGGATATTATCTGACGGCTCACTCGCCTCAGTCCTCCGCCTCCCCCGATGGCTTAGTCCTCCGCCTCCTTCTCTAAGACCAACTTTCCTCTCAATCTTTCTCTAGTTCTTTCCTCTCTCTTAAATGACCTCAAAATGAAAATGAGCAACGTAACCTATAGCAATGTATTACCCGTTTCGGATCGGCACGTCTCACATGCCATTGGCATGTGAGACGTGCAGGTTCGGAATTGTCCCTTTTTGGACAGCCTCGGAGTGACCGAGGGGGCGTGGCTTGTGACGAGACGCGGGTCCGGATTTGGACGAGATTTCGGTGGCGTAACCCTGTTGTTCTCTGCTGCACCATTTTCGGGCGTGCAGTGGAGAACAGCGGGGTTATGCTGCCGAAATTTCGTTCGAATCCGGATCACGCGTCTCGTCATGAGCACGCTCCGCTCGGTCACTCTTGGGTGGGTTTAGGATCTATCTGCCTAGGTTGTAGGGCCGTGACACATAACATAACAATACATTAACGACAATTTCTTTCGCGTTAAACTGCAGAGTCAAACATGGGCGAAGACCGTAGTTGGATGTATACTGGCTGGAAGAGTAGAACTGGTGGTCACTCCGATGAGTGGTTTATCAAGTTAGATCAATTTTTGGATCGAGCATTTTCGTTGTCAACGGAAGATATGGTGCGGTGCCCATGTACAAAATGCCGGAACTCCAAGTGTTTGAGAAGATTGGAGCTTTCGTTTCACTTATGTCGAAACGGTTTCACTCCACATTATGAAGTGTGGACCTTTCACGGCGAGACTAATTCTCGAGTCATAGCAGAAGTGGATGAGGATGATGATATAACAGAGGTTGATAGGATGGATGAGATGCTAGAAGCTCTAGAAGCGGAGGATCCTCTTACAAATGAGGCAGAGAAATTCTTCGAGGAGCTGAAGAAATCACAAGAGCCGTTGCATGAACACACGGCTGTGACCGTACTTGCTTTCTTGACCAGATTTATGGCAATTAAGTCCAAGTACTTTTTTTCTATCAACTGCTACAATGATCTCATGAAATTGATCTGCGATATCCTTCCACAACCTCACAAAGCGCCACCAGATATGTATCACTCAAAGATCAAGATATCTGGTCTCGGCATGAAGTATGAGAAAATCGATGTGTGCCCAGACAACTGCATGCTATTCTGGAAAGAGCACGCCAATGAGAAGATGTGCTTGAAATGTGGTAAATCGAGGTATGTCGAAGTTGTTAATGACGATGGCGATAATGTGATGACAGATGTCGCACATAAGCAGCTTCGTTACTTGCCTGTGACACCTCGGTTGAAGCGGATGTTTCTTTCAAAAAGAACCGCAAGACACATGAGATGGCACAAAGAAGGTAAACGTGAGAACAAAGAATTCTTGACGCATCCGTCCGACGGTGATGCATGGAAGGCGCTAGACCGTTTCGATCTAGACTTTTCTCGTGATGCGAGGAATGTTCGCATCGGATTAGCGACAGACGGATTTTCACCGTTCAGTACGAATGCCGCGCCATACTCATGTTGGCCTGTCTTTGTCATTCCGTACAACCTGCCACCTGCTTTTTGTACGAGGAACGAGTTCATGTTTCTCAGCCTCATTGTACCTGGACCTGATCATCCCGGGTCACGTCTCAACGTGATGTTAAAACCGCTGATCGAAGAATTGAAAGTCTTGTGGACAGGAGTCGAAGCGTACGACAGTTACAAGAAGCAGAAATTCAACCTTCGAGCTGCTTATTTGTGGTCCGTCCATGATTTGCCGGCATACGGCATGTTTTCCGGATGGAGCACTCACGGTCGTCTGACGTGTCCGATATGTGCTTCAGACACGGATTGCTTTCGACTAACTCATGGAGGCAAAATATCTTATTTCGATTGTCACAGACGTTGGCTGCCCTCGAATCATATATTTAGGCAGCAGAGGCATGTCTTTCGAAAGAACACTGTTGTCACTAAAGGACCACCGAAGCGTCTCAACGGGTCAGAAATTTCTGATATGTTGGACAAACTGGTGCCTGATGAAGGTCGTCCTGGATATTTCGTAGGTTATGGAGAGGAACACAATTGGACTCACATATGTGGACTTTGGGAGCTACCATATGTGAAGTCGTTGATTCTAATGCACAACATTGATGTCATGCATCAGGAGCGTAATATGAGCGAAAGTATCATAAGCACTTGCATGGATATGCCTGGCAAAACGAAAGACAATTATAAAGCTAGACTAGATTTGGCAGACATTTGTCACCGTCCAACTCTTGAAATCTCTGAAAGTGGTGGAAAGCCACGTGCTTCTTTCTGTCTTCGATCGAAAGAAAAGAAAGAAGTTATGAAATGGATGAAAACTTTGAAATTCCCAGATGGTTACGCAGCTAGCCTGAAACGAGCCGTAAATGTTAACACAGGAAACCTCACTGGGTTGAAGAGTCATGATTATCACATTATAATGGAAAGACTCCTACCTGTTATGTTCCGAGGCTATCTAGATGATGCGGTGTGGAAGGTTTTAGCCGAGCTCAGCTATTTCTATAGACAGCTTTGTGCTAAAGAAATCAAGATCGGGATGATGGATAAGTTAGAGAAGGAGATACCCATACTTTTATGTAAGATGGAAAAAATTTTTCCACCGGGTTTCTTCAATCCAATGCAACATCTGCTTATCCATCTTCCATTCGAAGCTAAAGTTGGCGGTCCTGTGCAATATAGGTGGATGTATCACATTGAAAGAGCGCTACGATATCTGAAACCAATGGTTGGCAACAGGGCAAGGGTGGAAGGGTGCATCGCTGAAGCATATGCTCTTAAAGAAGTTGGATACTTTTCAAGTGTCTACTTTGCGGAAGAAAACAATATCAATACTTCGGCTATGCGGTACAATGTGGACGAAACACCCCCTCTAAGCGACCTTTCCATTTTTCAAACGAGAGGCACCACCGTTGGTAGCTACACGACCTACGTGCTATCCGAACAGGAAAGGACTGTTGCTTTACTCTACATGTACGCAAATATAGAAGGCATGCAGGAATACTTCGAGTAAGTGTTTCTCCTATGTTTATGCTAATCTACATATTTTGCTACACATGTACTCTAAAAGATGTTTTTTCATGTTCAGCGAGTTCCACAGACAATATTGGCCACATAGGCATCAACCTACGGCCAAACAAGTAGAAGCGATGCGAAAGGAAGGAATAAATGGGGGACAGAGTTTTCTATCTTGGTTTCGAGAATATGTAATATTCTCTCGTCTTCTATGTATTATAAATTACTATTATTAAAGAAGTATTATATAATATTCTCTCGTCTTTTATAACAGTGTCGGACTCACAGTGTCCATGAAGATTTGCGGCAGCTATCTTATGGATTGGTGAATGTTAGAAGCTATGGTCGATATGACGTAAATGGCTTCCGATTCCGTACAACTCATTTTGAAGCTCATCGTCCTCTTGCGGCAACATCAAATTCCGGTGTTGTGACGAGAGCAATGGACACTCAAGGGAATTTAACCGATTATTATGGTATCATTAATAAAATCCTTGAATTTACTTTTACCGGAAATAAGACCCTTCGAGTTGTCTTCTTTGACTGTGACTGGTTTGATCGTACTCATGGAACTCGAGAAAACCAATTTGGAATGGTGGAAGTGAAACATAAGGACCGACTACGGGGTTACGATACATTTGTTCTTGCGCATCAAGTTGAACAAGTGTATTATCTACCTTATCCATGCACGAAGCTCAGTGCTTGGTGGGTGGTATATAAGGTGAATCCTCGTGAGCGGCTATATACTCCTGGGGATGATGGTTACCATGATAGCGAAGACGTTGAAGAAGTGTACCAAGAAGAAGAGTTGCCAGACACTTTTATCGTCGAGCTTGGTGCAGGACTCGATCAATTAGTTGGAGATGTTGAAGACGTTGAAGATGTAGAGGCAGATGATACACGAAAACGAAAATTAGAACAGGCCACGATGGAAGATCGTTGGGCTGGTTTAAGGAGTAGGGCACAGACACATGACAATGATGTTGATGAATTTTGAAAGTGACTACAAGTAATGTTTTCTTGAAGATAGTAACATGAATTTTATATATTTTATTTGCATATTTACTAATTATCTAATTACAATAGGATGGCGTCAAAGAAGGGTAAGAAGGTGCCGCCGACGAGGGGGTTCTACCCCTCTAGACCTGAGGACGCTTTCGTTGGTGCCTCGTCGACTGGCAGCAGACGCTCTCAGCTGCTGGGGCACGTTCAGACCAGCTCTAGAGCTTCGTCACAGGTAAATGTCACTCGTTTTTGACAAATTCTTTAAATTCAAATTCACATTAAACTTACTTATGAATCATTTGAATGTTGTAGTCCTCACCGGCTGACTCAGAGGCTGCGGCGCCTTCGGTGAGCCAGCCTTCGGCGAGGCAGCCCTCGGCCAGCCAGCACTCGGCGAGGCAGCCCTCGGCGAGTCAGCCCTCGGCCAGCCAGCTCCCGGCTGGCGATGACTTTGTTCCTGAGGCCTTTGACTCGGCTGGTGAGGAGCCGTCTGGGTCACCTGACGTGGCGCCCCAGCAGACGCGGAGGACGAGGAGGACTCACTTTGTCAGTCCTCCCGCCCACCCCTGCTGAGGTTTGGAAGAGAGGTCACAGGGACCCTTCTCAGCCGACGGGGTGCAGTCAGGCTGCAGCCGAGCGGTTGGTAAGTTTAGAAACCATTCATATTACATATAACTATATAGATTGTTGAACTTACACGATTTTATTGTTTTGCAGGCTAAGTACGGGGAGGAGGCTAGGAAGATACACGGCCAGGATTTCGATTGGGAACGTCAACCGATCGATCCTCAAGCCGCGTATGCAACCGGTGGTGGAAAAGCACACGGAAGGTGAGTTTGCAAGTCATTTTATCGTTTTCAATTCAAAGTATTCAAGATATTTTAATTTCATATTACTGACTCTCTTTTTTATAGGCTCGCCATATTCGACGGAGTTGTCGACTCGAGGGCGGGTAGACCTGCGAGAGGCAGCTCCACGCAGGCTTCGGGTACGGGAGGTCGCCGCTCGCAGAGGGACATTGAGATGCAGTCCCTCCGAGAAACTGTAGAAGAAAATGAAAGGCGACATGAGGAGGAAAGGAGGGCGATGGAGGCCACGATCCAAACCCAGGCAGCAGCGTTGGCGCAGATGCGGGAAGCAATGGAGGTAACAATCTAAAAATTAAAATTCTTATTAATTCAGCTTAAATGACTTACTAATAGGTAGCATTTAATGTTTGCAATGACAGGCCATCGCTCGGGCGCAGGGTCTGGGAATCCAGCTACCGGTACTACCACCGGTCCTCCCAGGCGATCCTTCTTCAGCGGGTCAGGTAAGTCTCTATGTAATCCTTCTTCTCCAGCGTAATAAGATTGAGATAGATGAAAGAGAGAGATAGTTAGATAGAAGAAAATGATTGAGATAGAAGAAAGAAAGAGATAGAAGAAAGGGAGACAGAAGAAAGAGTGAAAGATAGATAGAGTAGGATGGGAATGAAGAGAGAGTAAGATGTAGATGGAGATAGAGAGAGGGGAAGATAGAGGGAGGGAGATGTAGATGGAGATAGAGGGAGGAAGATAGAGGGAAAAGGATAGCAATAGAGAGATAGAGTGAGCAAGAAAGATAGAGTGAGAGACAAATAGAGAAATGAAAAGAGAGAGGAAGAGAGGGTGATCTAGATGAAGATAGAGGGAGAGGGAGGGAGAGAGATGTTGATGCATATATTCTAACTCTAAGTTTTATTAATTGCAGGGATCCGCGACGGCTGCACAAACGCCGTCGCCTTCGCTACCGCCGCCTGGATTGAGGCGCGACGACGACGACTTCGACTTCGGAGGTGGCTTCGGAGGTTAGATGGGCGAGTGAGCCCTTTTATTTACTTTGTTGATGACGATGTGACATGTATCGGAATTTGAGTTTGTGATTGTGATGATCTTTGTGTATATATTGTGTATGCTGTGTATGCTGTGTATATTGTGTTGTGAATCTGGCCATCGAGCCGGTTAGAGTTTTCTGTTTTTAAAAAAAAATAAAAAACCTTATTTGCGACGGCTTTTTATACAGTACCGTCGCAAATAAGGTACCTAGCCGTCGCAATTAAGCCACTGCTATTTGCGACGGCCTGGCCGTCGCAAGTAAGCTTTAATTGCGACGGCCTGGCCGTCGCAAATAGTGTCGTGGGCCCGGAAGAGGACACGTGGGCCCTGCCCTCTAAACTTTAATTGCGACGGCCCAGCCGTCGCAAATAACAGAACTTAATTGCGACGGCTCGGCCGTCGCAAATAAGCTTTAATTGCGACGGCACGGCCGTCGCAAATAAGGCCGCGGGTCCCACCAGCCCGCAGCAACAACTTGCGACGGCCTCACCTAGCCGTCGCAAATAAGTTTATTTGCGACGGTGGCCGTCGCAAATAAGCTTATTTGCGACGACATATTTGCGACGGCCGGAGGCCGTCGCAAATAGATTATTTGCGACGGCATCTGGCTTATTTGCGACGGCTTCGGCCGTCGCAAATCGTCGGGATTCCTGTAGTGCAAGGCCTTCCGCGAGGGGGGCAAATTTATTTTGTATTCGCTTTACTTATGCATTTTACCTTACGCATTTACTTTACGCACTTTTCATTTGATGCACTTACGTTCGTACCTTACTTTTATACGCCTGTGCCCGTTTCGTTTATGCATTACTTTTCTAGAGTTCTTCTTACTTTCTTAGAGCTCGTGTTCTCGAGCAAGGCTCACTTGTAATCTATTCTCTCACTTTTTGAGCTAACAAAGATCACAGATAGACTTTGTAGGGCCCTTTTTGCCCAAACCAGGGTAAATATCTTATCTTTTGCAGCTAGTCATACGAAGACAAACGTGATTCAATACAAATTTACTAGTTGGCTTTCGAAACGCAGACACTATGTATGAATTATGTGCATGAATTATTTGCGAGTTTGATGTATGAAATATGTGATATGTATGGATTTGATGTGGATGTATGAACTACGAACCATGTGTTAGTTTTTAAAATTTTAATTACATGAATAATTTGTGATCATGTGGATGTATAAATATTACGTGTTGATTTGCATATATTCGATTGTCTATTATTTAATATAGTAAATTTTAATATTATGTACTAATATGATGTAATATACGAAAAGTTATTTCTGATATCGACAAGTTCTCTATCTGATGCATCTGTTTTCGATATATCCGATATATCCCATGTGAATCCATTTTCTACAATATTCGATACTGAATCTGTTTCCGATATTACTATATGGATATGGATATGGATATGGATACAGTATAGGCTTTTATCCGTCCATATCCATCTCTTTTCATCCCTAATTCCAAGAATCGAGACGCACTATAAAAGAGATGCTTGAGAAATAGGATCCTTTCACTCAACGTTCACAACACTTAGATCTAGATCTAACATATATAACTTATAAGTTTTATCTTTGATTGATGGCAAAAACTAGAATGCAATATGACTTATGATACAATCGTGCGATCAACCATTCTTATCTCGATTAGCCATTCTTATCTGTTGGATTTGTATCCTACGGTTGTTGTATTTTTATACGTAACATTCTCCATCTGATGCACTCGGATGAAAGAGGTTAATTAAAAAAATACAACAACCATAAGATGCATATCCAATAAATGAGGATATCTAATTGCAGGATTGCATCGTAACACAGATTGCATTCTACTTGTTGCCCTGACTAATATATAACTAATTTATATAGTCAATACATAATCCTAGAAAAACAAGAAAAATATCTAACAACAAATACACACATCTTAATATAGATTCAACATCTCACACATTGAGTGAAGGGAGCCTAAACTTTCATCTAACTAAAAAATAGGAAGCCCTTATAAAAATCATGGAAATTTATTAAAGACTACTTGGGCCACATTTGGAATATAGGAATTTCAAAGAAAAATCATAGGAACTGAGTTTTGAATGAAGGCATTGTCCATTCCTTTCCTGAAGAATACTATTGCAAGGAAGTCATGTTACAAAAAGTAAGAGCATCCACTCAACCTCTAGTTTTGGTTTGCTTCGCATAAGCCCAAGGCATCGTATGTGAAGATAGAGAGAAAAGGAGCATCATACTTGAGAAGAAGATGGCTCGCATCATCACTGTTGTAGGCGACGAGATGAAGCAGAACTGCATATGTTACTACATTCCACACCACCACCATCAACAACGCAGACAAGCCACCCTCGATACAGAGTTCTGCTTCTGCAGGTGCACGTCTAGGTGCGTTGATGCCTACTACTAGCTGCGCTCCTGAATGGCTAGATGAGGACGACAGAGATAAGAGAACATGAGGAAATACGGAAACAGATAAGAATGTGAATGAACAGTTTAGCTCTTTGCTTTGCCATTAAGGTGTGACCAATACTTGTAGGCTCAACATGTCACGAGATGTGAGAACATGGAAAGGTTCATGACTACCAGTTTTTCATCTGATTTGGAGACAAGTTGGCATGTTTTTTAATTGATTTGGTGCTACTATTTAACGATTCTTGTGTTATAAATTTATATAATCCAAACAACAAAAGACGGTAATTCCTTTTATTTCAATTTTTTCTCACTTTCTCCATTCATATGGTTTATTTGTGTTTTTTCCCTGCGTTTTACATTCCTCTATTCCGAACAGTCCCCGAGTCATTGCATTTTGTGCCTCATCGTTCTACAGCCTTTAGATGTTGAAGCACGTCTTTGGCTGCCAGCTTCTTTGCCACAAACTTAGCCATACCCGTCCTGGTTGCCGCGAATGTCATCCCTTCGGCCTGCACTTCAGCAACCACTGACGACACTCCATTCTCATGAGTTTCTGTGTAAGATATGCCGTAAGATTTGCGATCACACAGCTCCTGCAGTTCTTTCACAGGATCATGTTCAACAGTCTCAGGGGTTGCCAGAGGTTCCAAGAGTCGTTTCATGCTTCTCCACACAGCCTCTTTGTTGTGCATGCTGTCAATATAAATTGCCCCGGCGATAGATTCTATTACATCACCGAGAACCTGCATATTTGCAAACAAGAAAAGGTGAAACTATTTGTGGAACTGAAAAGGAGTCAGAAATTGGAATGTTGTTATTCTTTTGTAAGGATATCAAGTAATGGGAGAAGTTCTCCCCTTTCACAATCTGTATGGGACTGCAGTTGCACTGACATCTAAAATATTCTATTGTTGTTATGAATTTCCTTCTTTTGATAAGTCCTACCACACGCTATGACTGCCTATTTACAGATAATAGGCGCCTTATCTCTTCTAGCAAATCAAATTTTATCTCAATTCTCTAACAAACCAAATTTTATTGTCGGTATTCGTATTTGTACTACCGATGAATATCGATTTCCCGTGCATTCGTCCTTGAGGTGACCTAACTACACAGACACAATGGTTTATACTGGTTCGGGCAAGTGTCATACGCCCAGTGTCACTCTCCTGCTCTTTGTTGATTGAAGAGGAAGATGGTGTTACAGAGATCGTGAACGATTGGTGTCTGCGTGCTAAATCATGTGTGCGTGAGTGTTCGTCGTCATGAGTCGTCTAGGTTCATCCGCCAGACGCTTCCTCTGGCAAAGGTGCCCTTCGGGCCCTTTTATAGACAACTCAGGTGTGTCTTGTCTTTTCGTCCTATCTATCATGTTCTCCTCATAAATGGGACGGAGGTTGCAATGCTCCTTATCTCTATTGGCATATCTTCTGGTGCGCCTTGGGCCGAGGTGGGGTCAGGGAAGTCACTGTTGCGCCTACCGCAGTCTTGTCGTTTGTAAGTGTCATCTTGCAGCGCATGCCTGCCGTTGTGCCAGATGGGACGGGGCATGGAAGGCGTTGGCAAGGTTTGTGACCCATGTCACAAGAGGCATCTGCGTGGCTCGTGCTGTATTGAATCTCGTTGCCTACCCCGCTCCTAAGCTTGGACTCACGCGGAATCGCCCCAACTTCGATGGTTGGGGTTCAGGCAAGTTTGTTGTTGACCTCGACGGTCGGATGTCGGGTCGATTGTCACCGACCTCGGCAGTCGGGGTCTGAGCTGGTAGTCGAATATGGCCGCGCACTGTATCTTGTCAGAGCTCGATTGTTGCTCCATGCTCTTTGGTAGTCGGATTATAGAACCCCGTCAATAGCCCTCGAGCCTCTGGCGGAGAAGTCAAATGCATGAGTTTGTGGTTTGCTTACGATTGCTATGAGGTTCGGGGTCAAAATGGTAGGGCGTCGACCCTGGTCACGACTCCCAAGCTCTGCGACGAGCCCCCATGCCCTGTCACGAGTGTCGGGTTATCATTTTTTGTGAATCCGCCTCGTGCCAAATCCACGAGTCGTTCGTGGCTCGGAGGGGGTGAGCTAGTTAAGAATTTTCCTCGTTGGCCTAATTCCCAAGCTCTGTGAGTTGCCTATCGGGTTGATTCGACTGGAACCCGACTATCCTGTTACATGAGGACGAGCGGAACCGATCGTCCCATTTCGTGGGGGTGAGTCGGTCAAGCTCGGTGCCTGCATTCCTCAAATATCGATCGAGACACTCGCATAGTTCCCGAACCGTTCAGAGGCCCGAGAGGCTCAATGCAGACCCTTCGAGGAACAACTGTCTAGTCGCCGAGCCAAGACTCGTACATGGAGTGTCGATGACATTCCTTACCCCGAAGTTGCCATTCACGGGCCATCTCACGTTGTCTATCCCTCACTTTGGTTCGTTCCAAGTGGCCTCGGGACCCCGTGGGCCAACCTTCGAACCCGGTGCTCGATCGGGCCCCGAAAGTAGGCTAAAAACTTACCCTCATTACCTCGACCTGGTGCGTCGGCATTGAACTGGGGCAGAAGTAGCTCCGGAAGTGGCAGTTCTTGTCAAGAAGCCAGATACATATGAAGTGGCAAGCGCCTAGAGGATCCCCATGGGGGACAACGTTGGAGTTGATAAGGGCGAGGTGACTTCACTGGTGCCGTGGTGGAAGCGGCGAGCATGAGGCAAGGTTGTGGCTGCATCAGCCGACACTCCAATTGAGCACCACAAGTACGAGGTAGACACGAGTGCTCAAGCAGACTGGCGTCATGTAAGAAGTGATGATAAGGTGGTGGTCGTACGCGGCACCGATGGAGCTAGAGTGCGCGATAGAGAAGGGCAGCGCAACCCCTCAATGGCGTGCGACGGATGGATCGGGTAGTCCACCTCAATGCCTCCATCGCATGAGCTTCTCGCTAGGCTACCTCAGCGACACCCTACTCCTTCGCATTCCGCATTGACCCGCCAGTACTAGAGCCTCCTCTCATCGTGGTTGTTGCACGCTGTTGCGCACCTGACAACACAAGATCTCCGTGAATCTCCTAACCCGCGCCGAATTAGCGTCAAAGGCGACCAAGATTCAACCGCGTCGGTGTTCATCCATCTCAATCCGCGCTAACCCGTCGAGATCCACTCCAACTGGTTGAGATCCACGCCTGATTCGCCTTGCGTCAATCCTCACCACAGATAATAGTGTAGGCGCGTCCAAATTAGGCAAGAGTTAGAGTTTGAGTTTAAGTATTTAGAGAGAATCCTAAATAGATCTAAAGCTGTTTTCGGATTTATAAGGGGCTATATAAGCTGGTATCCCAGGCAATCAGATTATGAAATTAGAAAAAAAAATTGTGCCAGAATTCCAGCATGTACGTGTGTCCGGCTTCCTCTCGACAAGAACTGCCACTTCTGGAGTCACTTCGGCCCTAGCTCTCTACATGCACCTCCAACCTCTTTGAGGTCTCACCCAACCGGGCCACATGGATCTCTGCGTACCGTCACCTAGATGGAGACCCTGGAGACAACTTATGGACGAGCTGTTTGTCGAAGAGGCAGAAAATGTTGTGGACTCCCTTGTGAACCGCCAGAGGGAAAGGGATTACATCAAATTTGTCTTTTGTAATCAGATAAGGAAGTTTGTTGAATAAAGAGAAAGATAAGTTGTTAGAGTTTTGTTTAGTCAGGAGGGATGGCATCGCCCATCAATGCACAACCATAGTTTGTACTAGGGGCATGGAAGAATATAGTTCTTGTTGGGTGCAACTTTCCTTCAGTCACCGAAGTTGGACTCAGTCCAGCACCGGCCTCCCTGTTCAGTTCTACACTCACCTCTCCACAGTCCTGGAAGCAGGATTCATAACAGATGTCATTTTCAAACGATAATGATAAAAGATCAATTTGTACTGTTCTACCTTCTAATCCTTAATCATCAAATGTAACATAAACCAACCCCACATCCTTTTTTGGGACTATCAGAATGTCCCAAGGCAGGTGCCAACACGTGCACGAGGGCAAGTACCAGAAGGCAGCATGGCATCCTCTTCACTCTTACCCGGGACAACTCCATTCTATGACTCCATTTACTCTCCATAAATCCCATGATGCACAACCCATGTAACCAGTTACATACCAATCATCACCAGCGTGGCCAGTATTCCAAATTCTAGGAATCTAGACAAACAAGACTAGGTAATTCAGAAATAAACAAAA
The DNA here is from genome assembly GCA_036927565.1 of Tuctoria greenei. Classification (NCBI taxonomy): domain Eukaryota; kingdom Viridiplantae; phylum Streptophyta; class Magnoliopsida; order Poales; family Poaceae; genus Tuctoria; species Tuctoria greenei. Next base: position 90,104,068 of record JAYESD010000006.1, on the reverse strand, counting down.
GTAGGCCGCTACTATAGGCATATTTCTGAACCTGGAAAAGTATGCTCTGTGAATAAAGTAAACGGAACCAATATCCAACTCAATATAGTCAGCTAGAAGGAAAAAACAGTGCAGAAGATGAACCTTGGGTAGACCAATGCCAGCTTCCCAACCATGTGACGGACCTGAAAATGTCTGCTCGAAATTCTCAAGGTAGTAAGTCATCTTTTGGTGCAATTCTGACGATGAGTGCAGAATATTCTTATGTAATCCTGCCTTAACCGCTGCATGAGCATAGCAATTGTTGTTCACAGATGCAGATCTCAAATCTGTTAACAATCCTGGAGTACATTCAGGGTATTGATTGAAGAAATAATGAGTAAAGATATGATCCAGTACAGCATCTCCAAGAAACTCAAGCCGCTGCACAGGTGAATCAAGACATAAGTGCATCATTCAGTGAAATCATTAGACATTTCTCACTATCTGATACTTCCACTCAGTTGCAGCGAAATGCTTCAAGAGATTTCCTTCTATTTGGCACATTTCTCAAAGATGTGATGTGCAGACTCCTCAATCAGTTGCATGATTACAATGATTTATAATGACAAAATGAACATTCAACATCACATATTACGCATTCTTTATAGCCATAGAAAAGGTTACAGCCTCAATACATAACCGAGAAAAGGGTCAATTTAATATCATTTCAAGAAATTTTATTAGGGAGAAAACCAGTATAGTATTTACTTCAAGTGAAACCTAATTTTACGTTTTACAAAGCATTAACATTCAATAAAATGTTTTCCAACAAGCACATTTGTATGTTCAAACTTCATTTTTGGTCTAAATATGCAAAATAAAAAAAAAACATGTTTGTTACAGAATTTACAATATCATTGTGAGGCTATGAACCATCTTTGTAGCCTATATTCACACTAAGGGCTCATTTTAATACAGCTAATCCACGTGGATTGGAGTGGAATGGAGTCAAAAACGAACTAATTTTGTTAGGTGCAGCTGCTATTTGTGGGAAATTTGACATTGCAGGAATGATATTGTGTTTGAAAGAGAAAATGACATTCTTTTTGCAGGTTATTTTTATGGCTACTCACTGGCTCCACTGCTGGGTTGTTCTTCAGAAGCCTACATCCCAGGATATGGTACTGGCTATATGCAGACCGTTGTATTAGAGAGCTAGAATGATTGCTTAATCAACCAAGGGACAGAGCACATATTTATAGATACATAGACGGGCCGGTACATAGGCCAGGCCTAAACACATAACTCAACACAGTCCAACACCCCCCCGCAGTCCCAACATCTAGCCACAACAGATGTCGAGACTGGACCGAAACTCAGAAAATAATGACGTCGGGAGTCCCTTCGTGAAGATGTCGGCAAACTGTGACGTCGTCGGCACATGGAGAACTCGAACCTCACCGCGTGCAACCCGCTCACGAACAAAATGAAGATCAATCTCCACATGTTTTGTGCGCTGGTGCTGGACGGGGTTGGTGGAGAGGTAAATGGCGATGACATTATCACAGTAGACCAACGTGCTCCGGGCGACGGGGGAGTGGAGCTCTTGAAGTAACTGCTAGAGCCAAGACGCCTCTGCCACGCCGTTAGCCACGGCGCGGTACTCCGCCTCAGCTCTGGAGCGAGAAACCACAGGTTGCCGCTTCGAGGACCAGGAGACAAGATTCCCCCCAGGAAGACGGCGTAGCCAGAGGTGGAGCGGCGGGTATCAGGGCACCACGCCCAATCAGCGTCGGTGTAGACCACCAACTCAGAAGGCGAGTCACGTCGAAGTAGAAGGCCGTAGTCGAGGGAGCCGCGCAGGTACCGAAGAATCTGCTTCACAGCGGTGAGGTGCGGCTCCCGCGGGTCGTGCATGTGCAAGCACACCTGCTGGACCGCGTAGGAGATGTCCGTCCTGGTGAAGGTGAGGTACTTTAGTGCACCTGCAAGGCTCCTGTAAGCAGTTGGGTCGCTGACAGGAGTCCCATCAGCAGAAGAGGTCTTTGCCTGGGTATCCACCGGTGTGGAACATGGCTTACACTCAGCCATACCCGCACGCTCGAGGATGTCCAAACAATACTGCCGCTGGTGAAGAAACAGACCAGCTAGTTTGTCCTCGACTGCAATCCCTAGGAAGTGGTGAAGCAGGCCCAAGTCCTTCATAGCGAACTCCTGCTGAAGAGCAGAAACAATCCGCTGAAGGAGCGTCGGGCTGGAGGCTATCAACACAATGTCGTCGACGTAGAGAAGAAGGTAGGCAGTGTATCCTCCCGTCGATAAACAAAGAGTGACGTGTCCGATTTGGCTTCAACAAAACCCAAGAAGACTAGGAAGGAGGCGAATCTACTGTACCAGGCTCGAGGTGCCTGCTTCAGACCGTACAAGGACTTGTTCAGCTTGCAGACCATGGTTGGGCGAGCTGAATCCACAAATCCTGTCGGCTGAGAGCAATATACCGTCTCCGTCAGAGTACTATGAAGAAAGACATTCTTGACGTCCAGCTGGTGGACTGGCCAAGAACGCGAGAGAGCCAACGACAGGACAGTCCGCACTGTCGCTGGCTTAGCCACCGGACTGAAGGTCTCGTCGTAGTCCACTCCAGGGCGCTGAGTGAAGCCCCGAAGTACCCAACGAGCCTTATATCTCTCCAGAGATCCATCCGCCTTCCTCTTATGCATGAAAACCCACTTGCCTATGACAACGTTGCCATGAGGAGGACGAGAAACAAGGTCCCAAGTCCGGTTGGCAAGTAGGGCCGCATACTCTTCCTCCATAGCGCTGCGCCAGTGAGGGTCAGCGAGAGCGCTACAGACGGAAGTCGGTATAGGTGATACCGAAGAGGAAGTGGATGGTGTCGGCGTCGTCGAAGAGAGTACCACTCCAGAGAACTGCTCAAGAGGCCGGAGAACCCCAGTGGCACGTCTAGTCACCATCGGGTGAACGTGTCCCGGGTCCCGGTGGAGCAACGGTGGGTGGTACACCGAGGGCTCAGGACAAGCAGGCGCAGAGTCACCAACCCGCTCTCGTCGCTGGTAGACAAGAGCAGGATCGGCGAACCGTGGAACCGGGGCCGCGCGTGGCGCAGTGCGTGACGAGGCCGGAGACGCTGGAGCTGCGCGTGACGCGGGAGTCGGAGTAGACGCCGGGTCCGCGCATGGCGCGGGAGTCGAGGCCGGAGACGCCGGGGCCGCGCGTGGCGCAGCTGTAGGGGACGCTGGGGCCTTGTGCGGCGCAGGAGTCGAGGCCGGATACGGCGGGGCCGCGCGTGGCGCAGCCGTAGGAGACGCTGGGGCCTCGTGTGGCGCAGGAGTCGAGGCCGGAGACGCCGGGGCCGCGCGTGGCGCAACCGTAGGAGACGTCGGGACCTCGCATGGCGCAGCCGTAGGAGACACCGGGGCGACGCGTGGCGCAGCCGAGGGAGACGTCGGGGCTGCACGTGGCGCACAGGACGTCGGTGCCACGCGTGGCGCACAGGACGTCGGTGCCACGCGTGGCGCAACAGTCGTCCCCAGGGTCGTCGGAGCATGGGCACCAACCCGCACTCGTCGCTGGTAGACGAGAGCAGGGTCAGTGAACCGCCGTGTTGTGGCTGTAGTAGGCACTGCCGGAGTCGCCACAGGTGGCGGCGCTGCGTAAGGTGCAACGGTCGACGTCGTGGGAGCCACCTGTGAGCCGGTGGGTGATGTACCTGCAGAAAAAGGCCAAGGCAGCTGTGGTGGAGCAGCCTCGGTGTCAGTAGAAAAAAGGGAGTCCAGCTCTGCAGCTGAACCAGAGGTGGAGGAAGAAAAGGGGAAGGACTCGTCGAAGACGACGTGCCAAGAGATCACAATGCGGTGGGTAGAGAGGTCGAGGCACCGATACCCCTTATGCTCAAGGGAGTACCCAAGAAAGACACACCTAGTAGAGCGAGGCGCAAGCTTATGTGGAGCTGTTGCGGAAAGATTAGGGTAGCAGGCGCACCCGAAGACACGAAGGTGGTCGTAGAGAGTGGTAGTGCCATATAGGGCAAAGAAAGGGGTCGGTGCTTGAATCGCCTTGGTGGGAAGGCGATTAAGGAGGAAGGTGGAAGTGTAGAGTGCCTCTACCCAGTATCGAGCGGGGATAGAGGCCTGAAAAATCAAGGAACGCATGACATCATTAATGGTGCAAAGCATGCGCTCAGCCTTGCCATTCTAGGGGGATGTGTATGGACAAGACATGCGTAACTGGGTGCCATGTGTAAGAAGAAAGTCACAGAGTCGCAAGTTGTCAAACTCGCGTCTGTTGTCACACTGGAGAGCACGAACAATACGTCCAAACTGTGTGGAAACCCAAGTAAAGAAGTGAGAAGGAGTATCAAATGTCTCAGATTTCAAACGTAAGGGAAGTGTCCAAGAGAAATGTGAGAAATCATCAAGTACCACCAAATAATATTTAAAACCCGAGACACTGATAACAGGAGATGTCCACAAATCGCAGTGAATAAGATCAAAAATGTGTTGCACATGAGACACAGAATTGGGAAAGGGAAGCCGAACATGGCGACCAAGCTTACAAGCGTAACATAACGACTCATGTGTGCCCCTAGTACACGAGATAACTGAACTACTAGACAACTTCGACATAGCATCAGCGCCAGGGTGACCAAGCCGGCGGTGCCAAGTAGCAGACGAAGCTGTCGTAGCCTGAGCAAATGATGGAGATGCAGCGGAAGTAGGAAGTCGAAGAGTGTACAGGGGCCCCGGACTATCACATCAAAGAAGAAGAAGACGCCGGGTGAAAAGATCCTTCACAGAGAAACCAAAAGGATCAAACTCAACAGAAATATTGTTATGAGTGGTGAAACGACGAATGGAAAGCAAATTTTGAATAATGTCTGGAGCAACGAGAACATTGTTAAGATGGAACAAACCCGGAGAACCTGAGTCACCTACTGAGGTGACTGAAAGAACAAATCCATTTCCAACAACGATCGATGAAAGAAACAAGGGATGAGGTGGGTGGGTAGAAGAGAGAATACCAACATCTAGGGTGGTGTGGTAGGAGGCGCCAGAATCAGCCACCCAATCAATAGCCGGCGGTGTGAGGTGCATGGTGCTGAATGAAGACGCCAAGTCCTGACGATCCCACCCCAGGGGCGGCTCCTGGAGGGGTGCTGGCGGCTCCGAGTACCCAGCGAGGTAGGCAGCACCGTCGTAGGCCGGAGTTGGTGATCCAGCCGCAGGGCGACCAAGTCCGCCATAGCCCGGGTGGGCTACGTACGCCGCCTGAGGACGTGGGTGGCGCATAGTAGAAGAAGTCGGTGGCGCCCCAAGAATACCCGGAGACGGTCCAGGCCACATAGAGATCTGGCCAGTCCACGGGTTGTAAGGTGTGGGCCAGGGCGCACCTCCCCGGCCAGTGCCACCAGTACCATTACCAGTAGGAGCAGTGGACATAGAGGTGCCGCCAGCACCTCGTCCTGTGCGCCTCCCGCCGCGACGTCGACGAGTACCACTCCCAGAGCCAGCAGAGGCACCCGGGGCGGTAGACGTAGTAGGTGGTCGCGGTAGTGGTCCTCCAAAAGATGGTGGACGTGAGGGCTGCCCAGATCCATAGAAGGCTGTGGCAGGCCCAGAGGTAGCAGATCCACCAGTCGTGATCTCCTCAAGCTCGAGATCGGACCAGACCTTCTCGAAGGTCGGTAGTGGCTCCATACGAAGAAGCCAGAAGCGAAGATGGCTGAAGCGCTCGTTCAGACCGTGAAGGAACCGAAGTACTAGTGTGCTGTCGGCGACCGGCTTGCCAAGGTCGCGCAAGGAGTCAGCCATGCTCTTCATCTCTCCACAGTAGGCAGAGATGGAGCGGTCACCCTGCACTGTAGTCTGGAACTGTGCGTTAATGTGAAGAGTCTGAGTCATACGGTTCCTCAAGAAGTGGTGCTCCAGTATCTGCCAGGCCCGGCGCGCGGTGCCCCCGCCCCGCTGTCCGACCAGCTCGTGTAGATCGTCGGCGAGAGAGCCAAGGATCTAGGCAAGGATCATATTGTCCATGCTGATCCAAGAGTCATCCCACGGGGTGTCATCCCGCTGGACGTGGTCCTCAAGCTGATACCGCCTCAACGTGAGGAGGAACAAGTTAGGCCAGCGGGCGTAGGCGGTGGAGTTAGAGCTCAGGACAGTCGGCACTAGTGTCCGAATGTTCTGAACTCCAGCCGCCTAGGCGTGTAGAGCGGCAACGAGAGACGCCGAGTATGCGGAGTTCGAGGTGGGCTCGTGCGTCGCGCTTAGCAGTCGGTGAGCGCTCTCCTGGATCTGGTGCGAGAGAGCAGCCGCTGAAGCACGCTCCTGCTCCAAGGCAAGAGCGAGTGCCCGCTCGCGCTCGCGAGAGGCAACCAGAGCCGCGAAGACACCAGAGGTGTCCGCGGCCGTCGTAGTGGTGCTGGCGACACCGTAAAGACGATCAGTGGACGCGCTAGGAGCAGCAGCGGCACCAACAGTAGATCTAGAGTCCGTCAAGAAGGCGACGGCAGTTGGGCCGCCGAGTGATCCGCCGACTGTCGGATTAGTCGTTGCGCCGGGCGCGTGCCAAGCCATAGAGACGAGTGGTGCGCCGGCTGCCGACCAGTAGCAGGTACACCCACAGGATGGGACGCACCGGCCAGTGGCAGGGCGCCGATCTGGGTCCCGATGGCGCTGTCCAGGAAGGGGCCGCCGGTCAGGCCGCCGGCCGGGCGCCGTCCAGGGGGGTGCCGGCCAGGCCGCCTGTTAGGGGGGCGCCGGCCAGGGGGGCGATGGCCAGGGAGGGGGCGCCGGCGGCGGCCAGGCAGGGGGCGCCGGCGGGGGCCAGGGAGCGGGCGCCGGCGGCGGCCAGGGAGGGAGCGCCGGCGGTGGCCAGGGAGGGGGCGCAGGCGGCAGCTAGAGAGGGGGCGCTGGTGGCGGCCAGGGGGGTGGCGCCGGCGGCGGCCAGGGAGGGGGCGCCGGCGGCGGCCAGGGAGGGAGCACCGGCGGCCAGGGTGGGGGCGCAGCCGACGGCCAGGGAGGGGGCGCCGGTGGCGTCCAGGAGGGGGCGCCGGCGGCGGCCAGGGAGGTGGCACCGACAGCGGCCAGGGAGGTGGCGCCAGCAACGGCCAGGGAAACAGAGTCGCCGACCATGGGGGGGGGGGGGGGGGGGGTCGGCGGCTGGGGTGGTGGGGATTAGGGTTAGAGTTAGGCTAATGATACCATATTAGAGAGCTAGAATGATTGCTTAATTAACCAAGGGACAGAGTACATATTTATAGATACATAGACGAGCCGGTACATAGGTCAGGCCCAAACACATAACTCAACACAGTCCAACACGTTGGAGCAGGTGGTTATGGTTATTTTTTCCCAAGCACATGGTTGGCGATCAAGTCTTAGGATTGATCACCACTAAACTAGTTCGAATTGTATTTTATTTTATCTTATTTTACTTTTAGGCTTTGTGTACTGTATGGTTAAGAAGTCGGGAGTGAAGTTTCATGTATGAGATATCATCTTGATGTAACTGACATGAAAAATACTAAAATTCCCTTCTCCAGAAAGGAAGAAAAAGACATCAGTCCCTCCCAGTCTATCCAAACAAGTCCTAACGGTGTGAGAGTTATTTTCTAGACCTAATGCACTAGGCATTCTGATTCAAACTTTTCACCCAAGTACACCTTGACTGCATAAGTGAACTGCAAAAGCATAACTACGTAAACAAAAAAACCCACTTGTTATAGTCTCTCAGTAAACAGGAATAAATTTTGAAAATAAGTACCAAATAATGCATATCGAATACAGGGTTATTTCAAAGGGTTTCAGGTTAACCTGATAGCATGCAGTAGAGCCTGCAATCTGATACGAACCATGTGTCAGTGCTTCCAACAAAAGTGAAGGATCACTAAAATCATAACCAAGCATTGTTTCCAAGCTTCTCACATTAATAAACTCTTCACATTTTGTTGTAATCCTTCTTTCACCTGTCATTTCATTGTGGAATTCTATATCCATTCCTAACGATGTCAAGAAAAGAAATGCTGCCTCCTCACCAGCACCACTAAGATAGGCCCCAATTAACGCCTCAACTGAATCTGCGATTCTTTTACTTTTGATTGAAATATTACTCACGCTGTACATATTGCCGCTAACACAAAATATTTTGCTGTTACCACATGAGTCATAACCAAGTCCAGGAATGATCCAAGCTTCTGGGCTGAAAGCTTTACCTCGTATGAACCCCTGTAAACCAAGCAGAAAGGGCAACCAATGTCACAGAATAGTATATAGCACATCATGAAAAGGAAGGAGTCAACAGGGATAAGTTTTAACAATGCCAAACTTTGTATTAGTAAAAAATAAATATAAAATACTGGGTCTGTGGTAAGCAGTCAATTAAGCAGCTTGCTAATATATTAAAAAGGTAGTCCGGCACACGTAGCTCCTACTTGCGAAGGGTCTGAGAAATGGTCCAACCCACTTTGGGTCTTTGATGTTAGAGATATGTGTGTTAGCTTGTATTTCCCCATTGTATAAGAGGTTTTGTGCATATTTGTAATCTCTTTTACCTTTATATATTCAGCCTTCTACCCCATAACACAGACAAATGTTATCCATAACATGGTATCAGAGCCAAAAACTATGATTAGTTTTTCTCTACTCTCCTAGTAGGTTTAGACGCTTCTCTCTACGTCGCAGTCGGTCTTGGCGTTTTGCTCTGCATCAGGCCACGCTCATCTGCCGCCGCACCAGAACCTCGATCTGGGCTCGCTCGGTGCCCTCGCGCCTCAATCCGGACTCCACCGCGTCAGTCAATCCCGACGCTCCACCTCCGACTCCTATCCGCCGCTGCCTCCCCTACCTCGGTGCTTCTCCCGACGTGCGGATCCCGCCGCTGCCTTCATTGAGGCCAGTCGATCTACGGTCTGTCACCGTTGTGTCGATCTGCCACAATCAATGCTTCTCCCGACGGGAACCGGGGTCCATCGATCTACCGCCGTCGCTCGGCTCAATTGAGCCTGTGGAGTGAGCGACACAGGGGATAATTCTAAAAATGAAATTGTAGTTCGTGCTGCTTCCTCTGTTGCGCTCTCGTCGTCGCCCTTCACTGTTTTATTTCACGCTCTAACCATCGCATGTTGTCTTGTCAGGATGACTTCTTCGTCTGACGGTGTTCCATTCTCACTATGTCCGATGCTTTCCAATGAAACCAATTGCCGCGATTGGTTTCTCCACATACGCCTACACTTGTGTAGTCTGTCTCTAGAAGTTCCTCATGAGTGATCTCAAATGTTCATCTTGTCTTGCTGCTCCTAGCCCGTCATTCCAAAGAAGGTCACTGATGATGAAAAGCAGGAGTTGCTTGCAGATGGAGCTCAATATTCAACTTCAAGCTACTGATGGTGAGCCTCTCGATGATCCTATTCGTTATCGTCATATTGTATGAAGTCTAGTTTATCTTGGTGTCACTCGTCCTGACATTTTATATTTTATTTATATTCCGAGTCAGTTTGTTTCTGCTCCAACCCAGGCCCACCCACTCCCACCCAGACCCACTATAGTCACTTGCTTTTTTAGTTGCGTTATCTTCGCAAGACTATTTCTATACGCTTGTTCTTTCCACGCTCTAGCTCCTTACAGCGAAAGACATATTGTGATGCTATTTGGACTAGTGACTCCTCTAATCGTCGATCCGTTTCTGCTTATTGTTTTTTCTTGGTGGTTTTCTCATTGTTTGAAAGACCATGAAGCAGGTAGCAGTTTCTCGTTCGAGTGTTGAAGCTAAGTTGCGTGCTATGACTCTTGTGACTGCAGAGGTAACTTGGTTATGATGGTATCTTGAGGATTTTAATGTCTGCTTCTATGTCGACTAAGCATTGCTCGTGATCCGATCAAACATGAGCTTACTAAGCATATTGATGTTGATATTCATTATACACGAGCATAAGTACAGGATGATGTTGATCTTCACTATGTGGCTTCAGAGCTTCAGTTGGCTGATTTTTTCACAAAGGCACAAATTCGAGCTCAATATAGATTTTATTCTCCAAACTCAATGTTCTATATCCATCTTGAGTTTGAATGGGTGTTAGAGATATGTGTTAGGTTATATTTCCCCATTGAATAAGGGGTTTTACACATATTTATAATCTTTTGTACCTCTATATATTCGGGACTTCTGGTCCCATAATACAGACAAGTGTTATTCATAACATTTGGTACGTAGTCTTTTCCTGTATTTTCGCAAGAGGTTGTTTCCAGGAACTCATGGTCACAAGGCAACAATTTAGCTATTGTGCCATCGAATAATGTTAAGGCAACGCCTAGGCATCCAGTCGGTCTCTGACACCATGAAGTCTCACCTCGCTTGGGCCAAGCAAGGCACCCGCCCAGGACGGCTAGGTGTCGCCTCTGTGCGACCTGCCCAGGCAGACGCCCAAGGCGCCAACCGTTGGAACGAGCCAGGTAGAGGCTCGATGGGGGTGGGGGGGGGGGGGGGGGGCGAGGTGCTGCAGTGTTGGGACACAAAGCTATTGGAAGGTATTAAAATGATATTAGTGTTTCCAAAATAGATGGTCAATGGTACACCGGAGGCTCGGGTCGGGAGGAGGCCGGTGCACCAACCCGCGCTCGTTGTTGATAGACAAGAGCGGGTTCGGCGTACCGGGACGCTGGGGCCGCGCGTGGCGCAGCGGGCGACGCCGGGGACGCAAGGGCCGCACGTGGCGCGGCGGGCGACGCCGGGGACGCAAGGGCCGCGCGTGGCGCAGCGGGCGACGCCGGGGACACACGTGGCACAACGGGCGACGTCGAGGCCGCGCGTGGCGCAGCCTGCGACGTCAGGGACACCGGGGCCGCGTTTGGCGCAGCGGGCGACGTCGGGGACGTTGGGGCCGCACGTGGCGCAGCGGGCGACATCGGGGCCGCGTGTGGCGTATGTTAGTAGCTGAATTTTTACTCTCATTGAAGAGAGGATGACACTAGAGAGTTGGGGCAATTTTCTTGTCTATTCCTCACACAATGTCGTACCCTCCAAGGGGTTGGGGATACATATTTATAGCAGCCAAGGTGCTGCTGCCCTAGCTGCTCTAAAAGCAGTCCAAGATGCCATGCAAGCTGCTGTCCTAGAGATGCTAACAGCTATCCTAAAAGCAGTCAAGATGCTGCTGTCCTAAAGATGCTAACAGCTGTCTAAGATGTTGTCCTCTAGTCTAAGAGGAGTACAACAAGGACCAAAGACCAAGGACTAAGGTACAACAAACTAAGGACAAGGGTACAAGGGACTAGGGGACTAAGGACCAAAGGACTACAAGACTTATTCCATCATTCTCCCCCTAAGTCCTGTACGTCGTCTTCTGGGAGGGTTGGACCATCCCGATCCTGGAGCAAAGTTCAATGAACTTGAGCCTCTCAAGGGGCTTGGTGAGCGGATCCGCAAGCTGGTCCTTAGTATTGATGTAGGTCGCCTTGATGCTGCCTTCCTCCAAGCAGCCTCGGATGAAGTGGTACCTCACCCGGATGTGCTTGCTCCGTTCATGGAAAACGGCGTTCTTTGACAGGGCCAGCGCAGACACGTTGTTCACCCTGAGTTCCACCGCTCCAGTGTCTCTGCCGAGTAGATCACCAAGCAGTCGAACAAGCCAGAGCGCCTGAGTCGAAGCGGTGGAGGCTGCAATGTACTCGGCCTCGCAACTGGACATGGCCACCACCTGCTGCTTGATCGACTGCCAGCTAACGAGGCACTTGCCGAAGAAGAAGAGGATCCCGCTCGTGCTCTTGCTGGTGTCGATGTCACTGGCGTGGTCGCTGTCGCTGTACTCGACAAGGTGTGCCTCCCCAGGACACCTCGAGTAGTGGAGGTCGTGATCGAGAGTACCCGCAACATAGCGGATGATCCTCTTCACAGCCTGCTAGTGCTCCGTCGTCGGTCGCTGCAGGAACCGACTAACGTAGCCGACGGAGAATGCCAAGTCCAGCCGTGTGTGGGCGAGGTAGCGAAGGCTCCCCACAAGACACCGGTACTGTGTAGCGTCCACCTCCTCCGCCGTGCTGCCGCGGCTCCACTTCAGCCTCTCCATCGGAGTGAGGGCTGGATTGCAGTTTGTGAGCCCAGCTAGCTCAACAATGCGCCTGGCGTAGGCGGTCTGTCGAAGTGTGATCCCGAAATCGGCCTGGTGCACCTCAATCCCTAGGTAGAAGGAGAGGGATCCCAGGTCACTCATCTGGAAGGTGGCTTTCATCTCTTCCTTGAACGTTGCCACCTCCGCATCCTTGGTGTCGGTGATCACCAAGTCGTCGACGTAGACATCCACCAGTAGGTTGTTTCCTCCATTGCCCCGCCAGTAGATGGCCGCCTCGTGCGGGCATTGCCCGAAGCCCATCCTCTTGAGCGTGGAATCCAACTTGGCATTCCACACTCGTGGTGCCTGCCGCAAGCCATAGAGGGCCTTGCGCAGGCGCAACACCTTGCCCTCCTTGCCAGGGAGCGCAAACCCCGGCGGCTGGTGTACGTAGACCTCCTCCTTCAAGTCGTCGTTGAGGAACGCCGACTTGACATCCATGTGCTGGACACGCCAGCCTTCTTGTGCAGCCAGCGCAAGAAGGAGTCGCACGGATTCTATCCGTGCCACGGGGGCAAAGGCATCATCGAAGTCGATCCCCTCCTGCTACACGAAGTCGCGTGCCATCAAGCGAGCCTTGTGCTTGACGATGGCGCCGGCTTCATCCCTCTTCAGCTTGAACACCCACTTAAGGGTGATCGCACGGTGACCGCGAGGGAGGTCAGCAAGCTCCCAAGTGCGGTTCATCTCAACCGCATCCATCTCCGACTGCATCGCGACACGCCATGCCGCGTGATTCTCGGCCTCCACGAAAGATCGAGGCTCGCCGTCGTCGCACGCAACGTGCAACTGCGCCTCAGGATCTTGATCATCAAGGTCGTGAGCGGCCAGTCCCGGCACCGGCTGGTCGCCAAGAATGTTCTCCATCTTGTGATACCACAACTGCTCACCGTCGTAGCACCCGTCGAGGCGCTCCTCGTCGTGGGAGAGCGGAGTGACAAACTCCACTGGGTCGTGCTCGACACGAGCTGGCGACGGAGTGGACGTGGCCGGAGGAGTGGCCATCAGTGCTGGAGTGCGTGGGGTCACCGGCTGAGGTGGAGGTGGACGCTCGGGGGCTAGAGTGGACACGCTCGGTGGAGAAGAGCTGCCTACTCCCCTAGCTCCCTTGAAGTGGATGTAGTCGACGATGAAGTCGTCGTACGTCGAGGTCGAACCGTCATCCACCGCCTTGTCCCATGCCCATCCTCGCCCTTCGTTGAACACAACATCGCGTGTCATGCACACACGCTGTGTCTCTGGGTCGAGAATGCGGTAGGCCTTCGAGCCCTTCGCGTAGCCGATGAACACCCCGGGGGTGCTCCTGTCGTCGAGCATGCTGATCTGGCCAAGCTCTTTGGCGAACGCGAGGCAGCCGAAAACCCGTAGGTGAGAGACCGCCGGCTTGCGCCCATACCAAGCCTCGTACGGCGTCCTGCCGTGGAGGGCCTTGGTGGGCGAGCGGTTGAGGATGTAGACGGCGGTCACCACCGCCTCTTCCCAGAAGACAGACGGCATTCCCCTCTGCTTGATGAGGGCCCGAGTCATCACCACAACCGTCTGATTGCGCCGCTCGACGACGCCGTTTTGTTGCGGGCTGTAGGGCGCGGAGTAGTGGCGTTGAACACCCTCATCCGCGCAATACGACGCAAATTCAGCCACCGTGAATTCGCCGCAGTTGTCGGTGCGCAGCACGCGCAACTTGCGGCCGCACTCCGCCTCCGCAGTGGCCTGCGCGCGCCTGATGGCGTTCGCAACCTCTCCCTTGCTGCCAAGGACCACCACCCACATGTAGCGGGAGAGGTCGTCGACGAGCAGTAGGAAGTGGCGTCTTCCTCCTGGTGTAGTCAGTGTCACCGGGCCACACAAGTCCCCGTGAACGAGATCGAGCCGCTCCTTGGCTCGAAAGCTCGACTGCTGGGGAAAAGGAAGCCGCCTCTGTTTCGTCGCCACGCAGACGTCCCAGAGCTGCTCCACGTGGTCAAGGCATGGCATGCCTACACCATCTCCTTAGCATTGAGCTGTTTCAGGGCCTCAAAGTGAAGGTGCCCAAAGCGCTCGTGCCACTGCCATGCCTCGTCCTCCCGACGAGTGGCAAGACAGACAGGTTGTGCTACCTGCACGTGAAGGACATAGAGTCGATTGGTGCCTCTAGTTACCTTGGCAAGAAGGCGACAATGGCGATCCCAAATCCACATGACTCCGTCCTTGATCTCCACGTGCGAACCACCCTCATCCAGTTATCCCAAGCTGATGATGGAGTTCCTCAACGCGGGGATGTAGTAGACTCCGACGAGCAGCTTGTGCTCACCGGACTCGGCGCTGAGGATGACGGAGCCAACACCCTTGATCTCCACGCCGGAGGCGTCACCAAACTTGACGGAGCCTCGAACATTGGGATCAAGCTCGGCGAAGAACTCCCGTCGACCGGTCATGTGATGGGTGGCGCCAGTGTCGAGCCACCATCCGTCAGTCTTGTCGTTGCTGGAGTCGTCGCCGAGGAAAGCGTGTGCTCTCGGCTCATCAAGATGGAAGAGAGCCGCTGCGGTCGATGCCACTAGAGGTGGCTTGATGCTTCCGTGTGCCATGAGCAAAGCTGGCTCCTCCACCTGTGCAACGTGGGCCTCCTCCTCCACGTGTGCGACGTGGGCCTAGCCTCGTCGTGGCTGTCGACACTCCCTGGCCCAATGACCAAGCTTGCCATAGTTGGGGCAGGTGTCGTCTCGTGCCGGCTTGTGGTTGTCGGCGGTACCACCCTGGGCGCCTCCGCGGGCATGTCCTTACGCCCCGGTCTGGGCACCTCCGCGCCCCTTGCGCGGCTTGCCGCGCTTGCGGCCGCCTGTCGAGGAAGAGAACTCCCCCTTCTTCCGGTCACCCTGGCCAGCCTCCCACTGCTCGCGAGTGAGATGAAGCTTCCCGCCAATGGTGATAGGCCCCGAGAGAGGTTGTGGTTCGTCGCTGTCGACAACCTTGAGGCGACCTATCGCCTCTTCGATCGACATCGTGGAGAGGTCCAGCAGAGACTCGATCGAGCGAGCAATCTGCTTATACTTCTCGGGGATGCAACGGAAGAGCTTCTCCACAGCTCTCTCCTCGTCGTAGGTGTCGTCGCCGAACTGCTCCAACTTCTACAACAAAGTGTTGAGACAGAGAGCAAAGTCATTGACGTCCTCACCTGGCTTAAAGGTCAGGGTCTCCCACTCCTTCCGAAGCGCTTGCAGTGTGGTCTTGCGGGCGCGGTCGCTGCCGATGCGTGCCGCAACGATGGCGTCCCAAGCCTCCTTAGCAGTCCGCTTCTTGGAAAGCGAGAACTGCATCTCGGGCGAGACCGCAGCAATGAGGGCATCCAACGCTCGTCGATCCTCGTAGTAGTCGACGTCGCCGTACCGAACTGCTTCCCACATGTGTCGCACCTGGAGCCGTACCCTCATCACTGTGGCCCACTCGACGTAGTTGGTCTTGGTGAGGATAGGCCACCCACCGTCGAAACCGACGTCCCTGACAATGGCCTGGACCCCGTGGTGTGAAAGTTGCCTAGAGGGGGGGGGGTGAATAGGCTAATCGACCTGCAAATGACTTAATAAAACGAGATTAAATTACAGGGGGCGGACTAGTCCGGTCTGGGGGCGGACTAGTCCGGTCAGCCTGCGTGAAGATCCCTAAAAAGTGTTTCTATCAAGTTTTAAGGCGATTTTCTCGAGGCTACAGGTGAGGATATGGTTATGTCAAGTTTAGCAACTACCAACACAAGTATATGACTAAGAGGAACAAGTTTATAGCAATATGAAGCACGAGACAAAACTAACAACCCTAGAACGAAATATTTGATAAACAAAATGCGAAGAACACGAAGACACTAGGATTTTATCCCGAGGTTCGATCCCACACAAGGAATCTACGTCCCCGTTGAGGAGTCCACAAAGGATCGGATTCAACAACCCTTCCCTCACCAAGTTTACCGCACGGGCCTAACTTGGTTCTCCACTATCACAAAGAATGAATACAAGATTCGTTGGGGCTTCTCACAATCTGAGGCTCCCACCACAATTACAATTGCAAATCACAAATATTAACTCAAGCCACAGATCACAAAGATTCACAAAGTGCAAAAGATCAAACCGGGAGCCTAAGCGCGATGTTCTTCCTCTTCTCCACCTCACTAAACCCTTATCCACTCAAGAATTAGTTTTAGAAGGAAAATAGGCAAGAAAGAGGCTCAAGAATGCTCCAAGTTTTGCTGTGGCGGCGCTAGGGTTACAGGTGATTCAAAGTGAAGTCGGGGGTCCCCTTTTTATAGGGGTCCCGAGCCCAAACTGTTGATATCAGCAAAAGGGCGGACTAGTCCGGCCTCAGGCCCGGACTAGTCCGGCCTAGGGGACCACTGACCTCTGTCAGGTCACGACAACTGTCGCGACGATCGTCACGCTACCCGCCAAATCTTCAAATTCAAACGGTCACATAGAAATGGACTAGTCCGCCCTACAGCGGACTAGTCCGTTCTCACACAGAACCTTTTGTTCCGTGGAAAAACGGACTAGTCTGGAGGTGCGGACTAGTCCGGCCACCCAGGCGGACTAGTCCGGCCTCCCAGACTTAGTCGCAAAACCTCTCTGCACTTAGCAACACGGACTAGTCCGGCCCATGGACGGACTAGTCCGATCTCACTCAGAACCTTTTGGTCCGCCCCAAAACGGACAAGTCCGCTCTCCTGGACTTAGTCCCGAATCTTCACCCTAGGGGTACCACGGACTAGTCCGTCCCACTACGGACTAGTCCAAAGTCACACAGGACCTTTTGGTCCGTGCCAAAACGGACTAGTTTGCCCACGAGCGGACTAGTCCGGCCACTCAGGCGGACTAGTCCGGCCCTCCTGCCCGACTACTCTAACTTCAACTCTCAAAGGGGTTTCTACCTAAACCACCACTCTTGGGCTCCTAACTTGATCTCTTTGCACTTTACGCACACACCCTCCTATTTCTACGGCTAGTCCAACTCAACACGCTAGAAACCCTAGTTTCTACGCTTCGAGTCGACTCTGTTTCCTTCCTTTTCCTTTTTGAGGGTTTGCGTCTCCGATCGAGTCCACACCTGTGCTAAGGATCACTTGAGCTCATTAGCGACTTAATTGTCGTCATCAATCATCCAAAACCCACGGGGAACCTAGATGCACTTTCAATCTCCCCCTTTTTGGTGATTGATGACAACACATCAAGTCCTTCACAATTAAGAGTATAAATTTTGTTTTCATAACATGTGTGCGTATGATAGACTCCCCCTCAATGTATGCAACATGTAAAAGAGGTGGAGGAGATCTTTCATACCCACACACGTTATGGTGGGGTGCCTACGTGATGTGCTCAACAATTGTGACAAAATATAAAGAACATCAATATTATCACAAGATAGACAATGAGAGCATCATATTGAAATTAAGCAATAGTAACATGACTTGCACAAAAGTAAACATCCAACATCCAAGTAGCATAAATATATTACAAGACAAGTCCAAAGGCACAACACAAAAGACTAACTCCCCCTAACTCTCCCCCTTTGGCATCAAGGCACCAAAAAGGAAAAGAAGGGGAACTAGGACCTAAAAGCTAGTCCTCGTCCTCGTAACTGCCACTCTCCGTGGCCTCGGGGTCCGTGACATCCTCATCATCATCGGCATTGTCGTCGTCGTCGTCGGAGGTCGGTGCGGAGGTACCCTCCGTCTCACCCAAGAGTGTCAACTCGTCGGGGGTGAGAAGCGGGTACGGAGTGAGCTCGTGGTCGGAGGCCTCAGGGCTCATCGGGATCTCGAGCTTGTCGCAGATCTTCCTCACGTACCGCTCAGTCCTCTGAGCTCGCATCTCGGCTTTGCGGCACGAGGTGAAGATGGACCGAAGAAACTTGAGGACTCCGCTGCTAGAGGAGCCCGCCGAGTGCTGAGACGGAGGTGCAACGGAAGGAGGCACCTCGGAGCGGAAGGATGACTCCGCATTCTTCCTCCGGGCAGGAGTCGGGACAGCAGGTGGCATCTGGGGTCGGAGAGGCTGGTGAGTGGTGTCCTTCACAAACACGAGCCCGAACACCTTCTCTATCAGGCACATTATGTAAGGGGCATAGCCACAAGCACGGTTGGGTGTGTGTGAGATGTTGTAGATATCATCGAAGATGTAATCCACAAGGTTGAACATCTCATGTCCATCAATGAGAACCAACAGGTGCCTAAGGTGACCCTGGATGATCCCTGCATCCCCTTCTTTAGGAGCCACCGTCCTCCTAAGAATCCTATTAAGGATGCAGTAGAAGGGAAGGATGTTTCTGGCCAATCCAGCTTCATAGCGGACGTGAGGAGGGTATATGTAGCTCATGTCATCTCTGTCCATAGCCTTGAGATTGGAGATAATGATCTCATGGTCCAGGTGACTCTCCAGTCCAAGTGCCTGAGCAAAGACCTCGAAGGTGGCATAGTACTGCTCACCGTTGGTCATCCAAGTGATGGCTCGGTCGCCATGAGTGTGGAAGTGAACTGTGGTATAAAACTGTACGATAACCTCCTCATTCCAGTCATACTTGAATCCAAGAATGTCTTTGATCCCGTGGCGCTCAGCTGCCTCAATCACTGCGTCAAATGCCTCGTGTTTCTTCTTAGCCATATATGCCCAGTCCACCCATTGAGCCTGGATCACTAGCTTCTTCATTGCCTGATAGACTGTGCGATAGTAATCGCAATGGAAGTCACACCAAAACCGAGGGTCAGCGGTGGACCTCTCATACCTATAGACATTCTTATCTCTGAGCCTCCTGGCCTTCTCAGCTCCCTTTCCTTCGAACACATTTGCAGCCAAGGCGGGCTGCCTATTGGGGTTTCGCGCTGGACTGTGCATCTTGAGAGGGCCAATGGCCTTGGCCTTCCCTTTCTCTCGGATCACTACCCCTCCAGCTGCCTTCTTGGCTGGCACCTTGACACCTGGCTTTTTCTTCTTCGGCTCGACTGGAGCCGGAGCCTTTCCCATCTTGGGGTCACGCTCGACCCTAGGCTCAGCTGCCCCTTGGGCTTGCTCCTTGCCCTTAGCCTTCTCGCCAATGGTGACGAGCTTCTTCCTCTTGGGGGCATTGGCCTCTGCGGCCCTGGAATTGTGAGCCTCTCTTTCTTCTCTCTTCTTCTTCCGTGCCTCACGGAGAGAGTCTTCAGTAGCACGAGCAATGGCTTCGTCCTCGTTGTAGACAGTTGCAGCTACTCTGTAAGCTTCAAGTGTCTTCAGCCGCCGTTCTTCCTTTGCTTTCTGCGCCTCGATGAGGGCAGCCTTAGTTCTTGCCTCGATGATTTGGGCTTTGGTGCGTGCCTCCCGGGGATCTCTGGGAGGGGGAGGCACTTCAGCACCCCTCTCCTCGGTGCGGTGCCGATAAGTCTCAACTCGATCCTCCTCGCCCGCAGGGTTGGAACTCGGAAGATTGCGCTCGAAATCCGACATCGTGCTGAAAACACAATGAGAAGAGGACATAAGAGACCAAGGGTGTGAAATATTGCGGAAGGAATCTCAAGCAATAGCTAATATTAGGGTTTGCCCTGTGCAAAACGGACTTGTCCGCCAGGGCCGGACTAGTCCGGGTTGCACAGGATGAACCCTAACCCTAACGATTTTTAGAAGAAATCTTCAAATCAACGTGCAATACTTCTAGAATATGATCGCAAGAATGTATGGAGCAACATCAATGAAGGTACTCCTATCAAAAACTCCAAGAATCAAAAATGAGAGGAATTTTTGAAAAGAGGGAAATACCTCCTCAAATCCGAAGAAATCGACGAGATCGGAGTAGGAAAGCGTCGAAGAAGTGTGGGGAAACGATCCCACACTCCTAAAGGCTTCAATGCGAGTTTTGGTGGTTGGAACGAAAACTCGCCGACGGGACGGTTGCTTGCGCGCGGGAGAGAGAGAGGCGAGTGTGAGAGGAGAGAAGAGGGGTCTGGGCCGCCCCCTGGGGGTTTAAGTCCCCAAGGGCCGGACTAGTCCGGTACCAGGGCGGACTAGTCCGGTGTGCGGACCAGCCGCGGACTAGTCTTGCCTCCGGACTTGTCCGGCCTTAGGGCGGACTAGTCCGGTCCTACTGTGCTGAAGTCAATATATATGAGTTTATGCCCACAACTATAGGTCCTTTTGGACAAATATGCATGAAAAACATTATACACACAATCATAAGATAATATACAATAAACCATGACCATGTTCTATAAGAAAATAGTTTTTCAAGTATTTTTCAAGAGAATCAAGATAGAGAAGAGTTTTTTTGAAATATAGCTCAAAATATATAAGGAATATGGTTTAAGCCACATTCCTAGAATCAAAAATGTTGAGCTCACTTCTTAGCTCACAGAAACGCTTCTCATCAAGAGGCTTGGTGAAAATATTCGCAAGTTGATGTTCTGTCCTCACATGAGAAATCACAATATCTCCCTTCATTGAGTGATCTCTCAAGAAATGGTGTCGTATGTCTATGTGTTTGGTCCTAGAATGCTCCACCGGATTATGGGCTATCTTGATAGCACTCTCGTTGTCACACAAGAGTGGAATGTTGCGCAAGTTTATCCCATAATCCCTAAGTGTTTGTCGCATCCAAAAAAGTTGCGCACAACAACTTCCGGCTGCAACATATTCCGCTACGGCGGTGGATAGAGCAATAGAGTTTTGCTTCTTAGAGGACCAAGACACTAGAGATCGACCCAAGAATTGACATGTACCCGATGTGCTCTTCCTATCAACTTTGCACCCCGCATAGTCCGCATCGGAATATCCAATGAGGTTAAACTTAGATCCTTTGGGGTACCAAAGTCCTAGGGTTGGTGTGTGTACTAGATATCTTACGATCCTCTTAACGGCGGTCAAATGACACGCCTTAGGTGCCGCTTGAAAGCGTGCACACATACACACACTTAGCATGATATCGGGCCTAGATGCACAAAGATATAACAAGGAGCCAATCATGTAACGATATACCTTTTGATCCACACTTGGACCATCTTCGTTGAGGTCTAGGTGTCCATTCGTTGCCATAGGAGTCTTAATAGGTTTGGCCTTGTCCATATCAAACTTCTTCAATATGTCTTGAGTGTACTTTGGTTGACTTATGAACGTGCCTTCTTTGAGTTGCTTGACTTGGAAACCTAAAAAGAACTTCAACTCCCCCATCATGGACATCTCAAATCTTTCCGTCATAATCTTTGAAAACTCATCACAAAACACTTTGTTAGTAGAACCAAATATAATGTCATCGATATATATTTGGCACACAAAAAGATCATCATTGAACTGCTTTGTAAATAGAGTGTAATCAGCTTTTCCTATCTTAAAACCATTTTCAATTAGAAAGTCTCTAAGACACTCATACCAAGCTCTGGGAGCTTGTTTGAGGCCATAGAGAGCCTTACGCAATTTGAAGACATAGTTTGTGAATTCTTGATCTTCAAAGCCCGGTGGTTGCTCCACATATACTTCCTCCTTGATTGGGCCATTTAGGAACGCACTCTTGACGTTCATTTGATAGAGCTTAAAATCATGGTGAGTAGCAAAGGCAAGTAATATTCGAATTGACTCTAACCTAGCTACTGGAGCAAGGGTTTCATCAAAATCCAAACCTTCGACTTGTGAGTACCCCTTGGCCACAAGTCGTGCTTTGTTCCTTGTCACAACACCATGTTCATCTTGCTTGTTGCGGAATACCTACTTGGTGCCCACAACATTCGCTTGTGGACGCTTGACAAGTTCCCAAACTTTGTTCCTCTCGAAGTTGTTAAGCTCCTCTTGCATGGCCACCACCCAATCCGGATCTCTCAAGGCATCTTCAACCCTATGGGGCTCCAAAGAAGAGACAAAGGAGTAATGTTCACAAAAGTTTGCAACACGAGAGCGAGTGATTACCCCTTTAGTAATGTCTCCTAGTATGTTGTCAACAGGGTGATCCCGTTGAACACTTTGATGAACACGAGGATGCGGAGGTTGAGCTCTTGAATCATTTGCTTCATCTTCTTCACTTTTGGTCTCCCCCTTGATCCATGCCTCCCCCTTGATCTTCATTCCCATTATCACTTTGGGGAGCATCTAGTGGATCTTCAACTTGTCCAATAAGGGTTTGACCTACTCCATGGTGTGGACGGTCACTTGGGCTTTGAGATGGTTCTTGTGGGCGAACATCAAGTGTCATTCTCCTTAGAGCTTCTAGTGGAGGTTCCTCTTGATCAAGGGCATGTTGATCAACTTGCTCCACTTGAGAGCCATTAGTTTCATTAAACACCACGTCACGTGCTATTTCAACAATTCTGGAGGATTTGTTGAATACACGGTACGCATGAGTGTTTGAGTCATATCCAAGCAAGAAACCCTCATCGGACTTTGAAGCAAACTTCGAAGTCCTAGACTTCTGTTGAGGATATAACACTTGCTACCAAAGACACGAAAATAAGAAACATTGGGTTTCTTACCAACGAGAAGCTCATAAGGAGTCTTCTTGAGGAGGCGATGAATGTACAATCGGTTTACGGCATGGCAAGCGGTGTTAACCGCTTCCGCCCAAAACCGGTCCGATGTTTTGTACTCATCAAGCATCGTCCTTGACATCTCAATAAGTGTCCTATTCTTTCTTTAGGCAATTCCATTTTGTTGAGGAGAATAGGGAGTGGAAAACTCATGCTTGATGCCCTCCTCATCTAGGAACTCTTCTACTTGCATGTTCTTGAATTCGGTGCCATTATCACTCCTTATAGCCTTTATCCTTAAGGTGAACTCATTTTGAGCTCTCCTTAGGAATTTCTTGAGGACACTGTGGGTTTCACTCTTATCATGCAAGAAGAACACCCATGTATATCTAGAGAAGTCATTAACGATGACTAGACCATACTTGTTGCCACCAATGCTAATATAAGCAATGGGGCCAAAAAGATCCATGTAGAGCAACTCCAAAGGTCTAGTTGTCGTCATGACATTCTTAGAGGGGTGTTGAGCTCCTACTTGCTTTCCGGCTTGGCACGCACTACATGGCCTATCCTTTTCGAACACCACATCCTTTAGGCCACGAACGTGCTCTCCCTTAAGGAGCTTTTGAAGGTTCCTCATTCCAACATGGGCTAGCCTCCTATGCCAAAGTCATCCCATGTTGGTTTTAGCCATTAAGCATGTGTCAAGTTGAGCTTTATCCGTGGTAAAGTCCACAAGATAGAGCTTTCCCTTGAGCACTCCCTTAAAGGCTATCGAGTCATTACCTTCTCTAAGGGCGCTCACACCCTCACTAGTAAATATACACTTATATCCCTTATCACATAGTTGTGATATGGATAGGAGGTTATAGTCTAGGGAATCGAAATGCAAAACATTGGATAGAGTATGCGAAGAGGAAATAGCAATTTTACCCGAGCCAAGGATTTTCCCTTGGCTATTGTCCCCAAAGAAAATTCCTTCACTTGGGTCCTCGTTCTCCTCATACTCCATGAACATGCTCCTCTTTCCGGTCATGTGGTTAGTGCACCCACTATCGAGCACCCATTTGGATCCATCGGGGGAGTATGCCTACAAAACAAGATTATTCCTTCCTTTTAGTTACCCAAGCGGAGTTGGGTCCTTTGACGTTAGTAGTGAGGCATTTGGGCACCCACACGCAAGGCTTGGGGCTCTTGCGGAGTGGCCCAACATATCTAGCAAACACCTTGCCATATTTGTTCCTCATAAGCACATAAGAAGCATCAAAATCATGAAATAGAGGATGCGGTACAGATTTAGGCATTTTGTTGCTAGTGGATGTGTTCTTCTCAATTTTAGTTGTAGATGAACTTCCCTTAACAAAGACAATCATGTATTTGCCATACTTGGAGGTTTTGGCGTTGTGCCTACCACTTCTAGTATAGCCAAGACCATCCTTGACATGGGGAGGTCTTGTGTTGGTGTATGCACTTCGTGCATACGCCACCTTCTCCTTGTCAAAGATGGCACCCTTAGGTGCTTGCTTGCCTTGCGCTAAGTTTAGTTCATCCTTAAGTTTAAGGATTAAGTTAGAACACTTGCAAGGCGTGGTTGCATTGGATGAGGCCTTTGAGGAGGTTGAGCTCTTGGAGGAAGAGGCTATATTGTTCTTAAGGGACCCAACTTGAGGCTCAAGGATCTTGTTAACTTTTGTCAAGTTCCCAAGTTCATCCTTGAGCTCAATTGATTTCTCCTCAAGACTTGAACACGTTTTCTTGCTTAGAGCAAGTTCGTGTTCTAATGCCTTGCTCTTCTCTCTTTCAAGCTCAAGGAGCTCATTAAGCTCTTGACATATCTCCTTTTCAAGGATGAGCATGTCCTCTTGTCTGTTGATGAGCTCCTTCTCAAAGATCTCATCCATAAGCAACTTCATCCTACACAAGGTGCTTTTGCTTATGTCCTTAAACATGTGCTCATTTTCACTAGTGCTATCAAATTCATCATGAGAGGAAATGGAGGAGGAGGAGTGAGATGTTACCTTTCTCCTTCCCTCCTTTGCCATAAGGCAAGTTGGTTTGTAGTCGTTGTTGAGGTTGGGGAAGAGCTTGCTTCCCTTGGAGCTCCTCCCGATGGCTATGGTGGCCATCTTCTCCTCTTCTTCTTCGGAGGAGGACTCATCGTTAGAGTCCCACTCCTTGCCCAAGTGTGCTTGTCCGGAGGGCCTCTTCTTCTTGAAGAACTTCTTCTCTTGAGGCTTGCCCTCCTTTTTCTTCTTCACTTCTTCATGGGGGCAATCAACTATGAAGTGGCCATACTCGCCACAATTGTAGCAAGCCCTCTTGTTTTTGGGCCTTGCCTTTTCTTTGCCTTTTCCTTCATGCTTGTATCCTCATTTTCTTCTCCTCATCATCCTCTTGAAGTTTTTGATGAAGAAGGCATCTTCCTCATCGGTGTCAAGGCTCTCCTCATCATCTTCCGTTTGCTCTTTTGGGGAGGATGTTGCTTTGAGCGCAACATTCTTCATCTTCGAGGCGGTGAATCTTTGAAGGTCGTTGTAGAAGAGCGCCTCCTTTTCTATGATCTCGTGATTGATGATCCTTCCAAGGACCTCTTCCGGGGTCATTTTGGCAAACCCCGGACTTTCTCGGATCATGGAGCATAGAGAGACGTTCCTAGGCATGAATGCCCGAATCATTCTCTTCACCACCTCGTGGTCCGTCCACTTGGTACAGCCGTAAGATCTACTCTTGTTGATGAGTATCTTTAAGCGGTTGTACATCTCTTGGGGAGATTCACCATCCATAATGGCAAACCTCCCGAGCTCTCCTTCAGTGAGTTCAATCTTTGCTTCCTTGACGACTCGGTTGCCTTCATGAGCCGTCTTGAGAGTGTCCCAAATGTCTTTGGCCACCTCAAGTCCATCCACTCGGTTGAACTCATCTCTTGAGAGGGATGAGATGATCACTCCGGCCGCTTGAGCATTGCGGTGAAGGAGCACGGCTTGCTCCGGAGTGATATCTTCTTCATTCTTAGGGATGTGCACCCCGGTCAACACAATTTGCCATAGTGAGGGATTGAGTGACACAAGGTGGATCTTCATGTTGTGCTTCCACATCCCGTAGTCAGTTCCATCGAATTGGGGAGGTTTCCCCAATGGGATGGAAAGGTAGTGGTCGTTGGCGGCAAGGCGTTCATAGTTGAACCCTTGTCGGTTGTAGTTGACTCCGCCACCACCACTTGATGAGCTTGACGGATCAACCGCAGCAATCTTCAGCTTCTCCCGGAGCTTCGCCTTGAGCTGGCGAGTCTCCTCATCATCGGTTGGCTTGTCTTGATAAGCCATTGTCTCCTCACGTGTCGGTTGAGAATCATTGGCCGACACCTCTTCAAACACCACTCCGGCCATCTCTCCGAGTTGTTAGACTCTTTGTGGAGAGTCCCGCTCTGATACCAATTGAAAGTTGCCTAGAGGGGGGTGAATAGGCTAATCGACCTGCAAATGACTTAATAAAACGAGATTAAATTACAGGGGGTGGACTAGTCCGGTCTGGGGGCGCACTAGTCCGGTCAGCCTGCGTGAAGATCCCTAAAAAGTGTTTCTAGCAAGTTTTAAGGCGATTTTCTCGAGGCTACAGGTGAGGATTTGGTTATGTCAAGTTTAGCAACTACCAACACAAGTATATGACTAAGAGGAACAAGTTTATAGCAATATGAAGCACGAGACAAAACTAGCAACCCTAGAACAAAATATTCGATAAACGAAATGCGAAGAACA
The DNA here is from genome assembly GCA_036927565.1 of Tuctoria greenei. Lineage (NCBI taxonomy): Eukaryota > Viridiplantae > Streptophyta > Magnoliopsida > Poales > Poaceae > Tuctoria > Tuctoria greenei. Next base: position 90,077,796 of record JAYESD010000006.1, on the reverse strand, counting down.
CGGAGACACAAGGATTTTATCCCGAGGTTCGATCTCACACAAGGAATCTACATCCCCTTTGAGGAGTCCACAAAGGACCGAGTTCAACAACCCTTCTCTCACCAATTTTACCGCACGGGCCTAACTTGGTTCTCCACTATCACAAAGAATGAATACAAGATTCGTTGGGGCTTCTCACAATCTGAGGCTCCCACCACAATTACAATTGCAAATCACAAAGATTAACTCAAGCCACAGATCACAAAGATTCACAAAGTGCAAGAGATCAAACCGGGAGCCTAAGCGCGATGTTCTTCCTCTTCTCCACCTCACTAAACCCTAATCCACTCAAGAATTAGTTTTAAAGGGAAAGTAGGCAAGAAAGAGGCTCAAGAATGCTCCAAGTTTTGTTGTGGCGGCGCTAGGGTTACAGGTGATTCAAAGTGAAGCCGTGGGTCCCCTTTTTATAGGGGTCCCGAGCCCAAACTGCTGATAGCAAAAGGGCGGACTAGTCCGGCCTCAGGCCCGGACTAGTCCGGCCTAGGGGACCACTGACCTCTGTCAGGTCCCGACAACTGTCGCGACGATCGTCACGCTACCGGCCAAATCTTCAAATTAAAACGATCACATAGACACGGACTAGTCCGCCCTACAGCGGACTAGTCCGTTCTCACACAGAACCTTTTGTTCCGTGGAAAAACGGACTAGTCTGGAGGTGCGGACTAGTCCGGCCACCCAGGCGGACTAGTCCGGCCTCCCAGACTTAGTCGCAAAACCTCTCTGCACTTAGCAACACGGACTAGTCCGACCCATGGACGGACTAGTCCGATCTCACTCAGAACCTTTTGGTCCGCCCCAAAACGGACAAGTCCACTCTCCTGGACTTAGTCCCGAATCTTCACCCTAGGGGTACCACGGACTAGTCCGTCCCACTACGGACTAGTCCGAAGTCACACAGGACCTTTTGGTCCGTGCCAAAACGGACTAGTTTGCCCAGGAGCGGACTAGTCCAGCCACTCAGGCGGACTAGTCCGGCCCTCCTGCCCGACTGCTCTAACTTCAACTCTCAAAGGGGTTTCTACCTAAACCACCACTCTTGGGCTCCTAACTTGATCTTTTTGCACTTTACGCACACACCCTCCTATTTCTACGGCTAGAGCAACTCAACACGCTAGAAACCCTAGTTTCTACGCTTCGAGTCGACTCCGTTTCCTTCCTTTTCCTTTTTGAGGGTTTGCGTCTCCGATCGAGTCCACACCTGTGCTAAGGATCACTTGAGCTCATTAGCGACTTAATTGTCGTCATCAATCATCCAAAACCCACGGGGAACCTAGATGCACTTTCATGGTGTCCATGATACCTATCCGGGGAGGGAGAATCGCGCTGCCTGTAACGGTTGCGTTCTCCGTCGACTCCGCCGCCGCTGCAAGGAGAGCCACCGGCGCGTCCGCGCCGGTCTGGGCTGCGGCTGTCGCGCCCATGGGGCTGCGCGGCTGCTCGATGCACCTCCTGTGCTCGCGCTGCTCCCCTCGCCAGCCTGAGCTCATCGTCGACGCCACCGTCGACAGAGCCGCTGGAGCTACCGATGCGTAGAGCCTCCAGCTCCGCTGCCGCTGCACGCGCTGCAGACGCCGCCGCCGCTGCTTCCACTTCTGCCCTCGCTGCTGCCAGTTCCGCCGCCGCCAACCTTGCCGCCAGTTCCGCCGCCGCCGCAGACTCTGCCGCTGCTCGCTCGCGCTCCTCTGCCGCGGCGACCTCCGTATGCCGCGCGCTCGAGGCGACCGAACGCTGAGACTGTCCGTCGGACATCGCGCACTAGTGGGGAGCTGGTGTGTGGGGAAGAGGGATGAGTTCGGGCAGCCGGTGTTCCTGCTACCGGTTGCGGACAGAGAGAGACGCGGGAAGGAGATGAGCAAGAGATATTTAGGATACAGGATAGAACGGCTCTGATACCAAGTGTTAGTAGCTGAATTTTTACTCTCATTGAAGAGAGGATGACAATAGAGAGTTGGGGCAATTTTGGTATCAGAGTGTCATCCTCTGTTCAATGAGAGTAAAAATTCTGCTACTAACAGCGCACGGGGCGACGTCGGGGCCGCGCGTGGCGTAGCGGGCGACGTCGGGGCAGCGCAAGGCGCAACGGACGTCGTCGAGGGCGTCGGGGCAACCCAAGGCGAAGCCGTGCGTGGCGCAACGAGTGGGTAACCTGCAAGAGGTAACAGACAAGGTCGCTGTATAGGAGCAACCACAGGGTCAGGGTCAGTAGAGAAAAGGGTATCCAACTCGGTGGCAGAGTCAAGGGATGAGGTGGAAAAAAAGGAAGGAGGACTCATCGAAGACGACGTGTCCAGAGACTAAGATACGACAGGTGGCAAGGTCAAGGCACCAGTACCCTATATGATCAGGGGAGTACCCAAGAAAAACACACCGAGTCGAGCAAGGCGCAAGCTTATGAGGAGCTGTGGCGGAGAGGTTAGGATAGCAAGCGCACCCAAACACTCGAAGGTGGTCGTAGAGAGGAGTGGTGCCGAACAGGGCAAAGTGAGGAGTGGGAGCACTAATCGCCTTAGTAGGAAGGCGGTTAATGAAGAAAGTGGCGGTGTGACGAGCCTCTGCCCAGTACCGAGCAGGAACGGAGGCCTGAAACATCAAGGAACGCATGACATCGTTAGTGGTACGAATCATGCGTTCGGCCTTGACGTTCTGCGGGGAAGTATACGGGCCTGACATACGTAACTGAACACCGCGAGAGAGAAGAAAGTCACAGAACGAAGAGTTGTCAAACTCACGTCCGCTATCACACTGAACGGCTCGTATAGTGCGCCCAAACTGGGTGGACACCCACGCGAAGAAGTGAGAGAGGGTGACAAACGTATCGGACATCAGTCGCAGGGGAAAAGTCCACGAATAGTGAGAAAAATCATCAAGAATCACCAAGTAGTACTTATAACGCGAAACACTGATGGTAGGAGAAGTCCAAAGATCACAGTGAATCAGACCAACAATCCGCTCAACATGAGTAACAGAGTGCGGAAAAGAAAGCCGAACATGGCGACCAAGCTGACAACCATGACACACAGACTCATGAGTGCCCCGAGTACATGAAATCACTGAACTACTAGACAACTTAGACATGACATCAACACTAGGGTGGCCGAGCCGATGATGCCAAGTCGTGGATGAAGTCGTCGTAGCCAGAGCAAAAGGCGAAGACGAAACAGAAGCAGGAAGACGAAGCGTGTACAAGGCCCCGAACTCTCACAGCGGAGAAGAAGACGTCGGGTAGTAAGATCCTTCACAGACAAACCAAAAGGATCAAACTCAATAGAAACATGGTTATCAGGGGTAAAACGACGAACAGAAAGAAGGTTCTAAATAATGTGAGGCACAAGGAGAACATCTCTGAGCCGGAAAGAACCCAAAGAACCCAAATCACCTATTGAGGTGACAGGAAGGACAGACCCATTACCAACAACGATAGATGAAGGATAAGAAGGGTGGGAAGGGTGGGTAGAAGAGAGTATACCAGCGTCAGGAATGGTGTGGTACGAAGCACCTGAGTCAGCAACCCAGTCAGCACCAGATGGAGTGAGAGTCATCATGCTGAAGGAGGCACTCAGCGACTAATGGTCCCACCCGTCAGGAGTGGCGTGCTGCACCGAAGACTCGGGCTGGCGACCTAGTCCGTCCCAGCCCCAGTGAGTGGACGGGCCAGCAGTGGGATAGCTCAACCCACCAGAGGTCGGAGTCCACTGTCCTCTAGCCGGATACCCAGGCCCGTCGTGGGTAGGAGTGACCATGTAGGCCGCCTGAGGTCGCGACGGACGTGGTGGCGTGAGACCCGGGGATGGCCCAGGCCACATGGAAATCTGGCCAGTCCTCGAGTTGTAGGGTGTGGGCCAAGGCAAGCCACCCTGACCGGTGCCACCACCCTGAACGGTGCCAGTGCAACCACTGACGGCAAGACCGCCACGGCCACCACGATTATAACCACCACGGCGACGATTACCACCACCAGGGTCGGTAGGAGCCCCTGGGGTGGTATGGGGCGCGGTGGCTGTCCACGTGAAGGAGCGGCAGGGGGAGGAAGGCGGGAGGACTGCCCAGAGCCGTAGAAGGTTGTGGCAGCGGAGGAGACAGTAGGGCCGCCAGAAGTGATCTCCTCGAGCTCAAGGTCAGACCAGACCTTGTCGAAGGTCGGGAGCGGCTCCTCACGAAGAATCACCGTCCTGAGGTGAGAGTAGCGCTCATTCAGGCCCTGCAAGACCTGAAGAACAAGAAAGGTCTCCGAAACAGGGTCTCCAAGGTCATGAAGAGCATCCACCATACCCTTCATCTGACGACAGTAGGCGCAGACCGACAGTTCGCCCTGGACAGTGGCCGCGAACCGCGCACGGATGTGAAGAGCTCGGGTCGTGCGGTTCCCCTGGAAGTGCTGCTCGAGGATGAGCCACGCCAGACGGGCAGTGCCGCCACCACGCTGCCCGACAAGCTCCTTCAGCGCCTCAGGGAGAGAGCCATGGATCCAGGCAAGGACCAAGCTGTCCATGCCGATCCAGGAGTCGTCCAGAGGAGAGTTGTCCCGAAGTACGTGGTCGTCGAGGCGAAACCGCTTCAACGTGAGAAGCAGGTTACGCCACCTGGCGTACGAAGTGGAGTCGGTGTTGAGGACAACCAGGATGAGCGTCCGGATGTGTGGGACCGCAGCTACCTGAGCGTGGAGAGCGGCGACGAGGGAGGCCGCGTAGGTGCTGTAAGCCACTCCATTGCTTGGGGAGGTCTCGCGGGTGGCACTCCACGGCTGGTGGGTGGTGCCCTCGAGCTGGTGAGTGAGAGCCACCATAGACGCACGCTCCTGTTCCAAAGCACGAGCGAGAGTCCGCTCACGCTCAAGAGAGGCAGCGAGAGCCGCTGCGACGCCAGAGGCGGCCACAGAGGCAGGATCGCCCAGAGCATCGAGCAGTGGTGGCGAGGCATGCCACGGTGGCTGCATCGCCATAGTAGACATGTGCGGTGCACTAGGAAGGACGGGGGCGCCATGATGGGTGGCAGGAACCCAGGGTTCGGATCTGGCCACCCCGAGGTGTCCGGTGGCAGCGACGCTGCTGTCCGGGCTGAAAGTAGAAGTGTCGAAAAGGTGACGACCGTCGGCAGCGACTTCTGGCACCACACCAGCGGCGACTGCTCGAGGAAGGCCGGCAGCGGTCCCTGGCAGCAGGACGGCCGCGGTCCAAGGCGATAGACCGGCGACGGCGGATGGAGAGAGGGCAGCGGTGGTGTCTGATGGCTGGCCTGCGCCAGCCCCAGGCAGCAGACGGTCAGCGGCATCATGTGGAAGGGCGGCGACTGCACTGTGAGGCAGGGCCGCGGCTTAGCCGGCCGGTGCGGGGCGGGAGCGGCGTAGCCAGCCGGTACAGGGGCGGGGGCAGCGTGGCCGAGTCCGGCCGAGGCGTCGGCGGCGGAACCTAGCCCGGTCGAGGCGGCAGCGGCACTGGGGAGCCCGACCGGGCCGGCAGCGGCGGATCTGAGCCCGACCGGGCCGACGGCGGCGGCTGCGCCCGGCACAGAGGCCATGGCGGCGATGCGGGAGGAGGGGAGGAGGGGACGGCGGCGGCAGCGGCCCGGCCGGTGACGCTCCGGCCGGCGGCGGCGGCGGCTGTGCCATTGGGAAGAGAGGAGAGGATGGATAGGGTTAGCTCTGATACCATATTGGAAGGTATTAAAATGGTATTAGAGTTTCCAAATTAGAGGGTCAATGGTACATATAGGTACATATATGGGCCAGGCCAACCCCCACACACAACCAAATACACTCCAACAAAAGCAGGAAGGGAAGATGGGCACGTCAGCCTGTTGGATCAACACGAAGCAATATCGAGCCTGGGGAAGACGAAACGGACGGCTCGATCAGGGACATAAAAAATAGACGGCTGGATCAAGTTGATGTAAAAAAAACTAGGATTGACAAGTTATTGGGCTTGGCTGGGCCGTACAAATTTACCCCACGCCTCGATATGCCCCGTCAAAGCTCCAGCCCCCATCGCTCGTCACATCCTCCTCCCCTGCTCTAACGTCTGTCCCACCTCACCTTTGATGCCCTCCCCCTCCCCTGTTACGCCTCTGCCACCCTCGCCTGCACTCACTTATGCGCCAAGGCGTCCGGTTGAGGATTACACCCTTGGTGCAAATTCAGCTTGCTAATAGATTCTTGTATTATTATTTCTTGCTAATCTAGTTGACCACAAATATTATAGATAAGTTCACTCGCCCGCCTGCTGGTATGCTAGTCAATATTCCATTTCTACAAACTACTATGATACTCTATCAACATATTTGCATGCATGCAGACAAGTGTGTGTACTGCCACAAGGCGAAACGACACCACACGCATGATATGGGTAGTAGTGGGCTTTTACGGGCTTGCGTGCTACTGTGCAGCTAGCGTGGGTTCTGTAGAAGTTCGCTACAGTGAGGTGCCTACTGTAACGGTGGCTAGAGTTAGGGTGTAACGGTGGCTAGAGTTAGGGTTTTAGGTTAGTCTTCTATATATAAAGAGGGTCATTGTGTACTCTAGAAGGAAGCAAGAAAATATATCTAAAAACTACTCAAAGCATCCAAAAAAGTGTGAGCTAGTGAATCTATATTGCTGATTATCCCTCTCATAATCACAGCCATAACATCTTGATATTCAGAGTCAACCCATCAACGCCGCCGCTGCAATCAAACTCCAAATCCAACAAGTAGACAAAGGAGATTAGAGATCAGATCAAGGAGATTAGTGGCAACGTTCGGATCGCTCTGCAACACCATGCAGAAGATAAGTGCCAGCATGAAAGATCTCGCTGAGAAGGTGATCCTGGTTGTTGTTGGTTCCTCGATAGCGACAACTGAAGTTGAGACACCGACACCTGCAGCTGCGAGCCTAGGACAACAACGGTGCTTGCTGCGGTACCAGCACAGGCATTGCTCATGGTGCACCATCCATGTGGTGGCGCCAACAACAGGATACCACTGTTCTTCCCCCACTTGTCACTTCGTCCATCGCCGCCATGGCCGCTGCCTGAGAGGATGATGCGATGTGGGAGCACGCCATCATTGCCGCCTTAAAGGACTGCCACGCCATTACGCTTTTGCTTCGAGGCCTCGCTCACCCGAGCGTGCTACTTGCTGCACTTGTGCCCTGCTGCGGTGCAAGACCCACGCTGATGACCATCTGCTATGCCGAGATGCGAGGCCCTAATGTAGGGATGCAGCTGCCGCGGGGCTCCTGTCCGTCAATGCACCTGGGATCCAACATGAGCTTGAGTGCAAAGGGCGTCGGTGGAGAAGGCCTCCTGCGTGCTATCCTAAGGGAGTGGAGCCTCCTACGCATCCTAAGAGAGTGGAGTCTCCTGCACACACCTTGCAAGGGAACATCGTTTTTTGAAGCCTCCTGCACACATCATGTCCACCGCATCCCTCGACCCTCAGCGTTGATTCCTTCAACCCTCCGCATCTCTCACGCACAGGAGCTCCTCCATCCCGAAGGTACTTCTCCCGTGGATTCGTTTTTTGCTTCCACCTTGGTGGCTGGCTGTAGATTCTTTTTTTTTTTTGCTTCAATTGCTTCTACATGGCTGGTTGTAGATTTGTTTTTTTTATTCGATTGCTTCCCCTGTCTACCACCTCCTCTGATGATGTGTGTCTGATGATGGATGCTCGATCTTGCTATTGTTTCATGTATGAGTGTATTATGATGGTCTGATAGTCAGAAACAAAATAATTTACACATAGTTCATGATAGAATTGCAAACGTGGTGTAACTGAATGGAACTGTTATTTTTTCTTGTTGCCCTGAAGTGTAAACTGTTATTTACAGAATTTTTATAATAGAGTTCTATATGACATAAGTGCAACCTTGGTGTGTAACTGTATTTTTTGGAATACAATGTATCTGTATGATGCAAGCTGTATTTTACACTTTGTGCATAGTTAACTGATGCTTTATGTTTTGTACGTAATGACTGATGCATACTTGGCCTTGTTTTATGTTTGATGATATCAAAATTTTCTTATGAATTGTTTGTATAGCAACTGTATCACAATTCACAAAGCATTGAAGGTTGGACAGCTTGCTGAGAGCAAGGGCCATTTGACCCATGAAGCTCAAGGTGGTGTCTTCAGACATATCCTGTCACGAGCCATATTTAGAGTCAGTTTAGTAGATTGCTTGCCAAATCAGATTAGGAAAGGAGTCTTAGATTAGTATCAAATCAGGAAGATAATATTCGGTTGGCATTAGAGATAGAGTTAGTTTGTGTTAAGGAGAGAATCTGTTGAGATTATGTCAGGTGATCTGATCGGATCAGAAGAGTCCGGAATAAAAGATTACCTTATCTGTAATCCCGGACAGCTATATACCATAGTTCATTAATAAAGGCAAGCATAATTTGAGGGAGAAGAGATTTATCTCAGTTATCCCAGGGCCTTGATTATTGGCACCGTCATCACAACGACGCCGGCGATCAAGTGTCCTGTTCAGCGGATTCATAAGAAAGTCTGTGACAATTTGATATCAGATTCCATTACGATCCGATGGACGACGACAGATCTAAGATCGAGGTTCTCTCTTATCAACTCACAGAGATTCATGCTGGCATAAACAAGATCTTCAATCATCTGAAGCTTGAATACGCACGGTACAAGAGCACACTGGATCAATCACCTACAGAAAACATCGAGAAGAAGACTTATACCGATGTTGTTGATTTTTCCAAGATTGAAGATTCAGCATCACTGTTTTTCTTTCCCCAGCACAACGACAAGCGCAAGGGGACGGAAGACCAGAAGCCGCTTTTGCCCGCCGTCTTCCTAGCGCCAATCCGCGCTGGTGTTGCCGCAATCCCAGGAGCACCGAGCTGATTCGTGAGGGAGCTGCGCCCTCCGTGCCTGCCTTCACGCCGCTGCTACCGTGCCGCCGCAACGTCGCCCCTAACATTGTGCGCTTCGTCGTCACATGTGAAGTGTCCACCTACACGCCGTCTGCATCCTCTTCCCCGGCTTTTTACTTGGCTCTTCCTCCTCCGCCGCCGCCGGATCTGCCCTCCTCGCCGGCTTGAGAGCCAGATCCGCCGCCGCAGGTGCGCCTTTGGCCCAGGCACTCGACGTCGTGGGTTTCGTCTCCGACACCATCGCCAGCCCCGACGTCGAATTTGGGGGCCACAAAGCCCGCAACATCTGGAGCGCCCGCCTCTTCTTCAACTACGACTAGACCCAGGCGGAATTGAGTGGAAGCTTTGGGCTTGGTGTCATAGGCAGCACATCTCTGTTGCAGAGACAGCAGACGAACGGATGACCTCCTGTTCTGATCTGTTCAATAGACCAGGGTCACACGTGCCAGATATTGACCAACCAATCAGCATCTATTGCAGTGGAAAAAAATCTCACCAAGCTCGAGGAAGAGCTTTTCGTAAGAGAGGGAGAGATGTCACGAGTCATATTTAGAGTCAGTTCAGTAGATTGCTTGCGAAATCAGATTAGGAATGGAGTCTTAGATTAGTATCAAATTAGGAAGATAATATTCGGTTGGCATTAGAGATAGAGTTGGTTTGTGTTAAGGATAGAATCTGTTGAGATTATGTCAGGTGATCTGATCGGATCAGAAGAGTCCGGAATAAAAGATTACCTTATCTGTAATTCCGGACAGCTATATAATGCAGTCCATAGTTCACTAATAAAGACAAGCATAATTTGAGAGAGAAGAGATTTATCTCAGTTATCCCAGGGCCTTGATTATTGGCGCCGTCATCACGACGACGCCGGCGATCAAGGGTCCTGTTCATCGGATTCATAAGAAAGTTTGTGACATATCCACCGGCCATGGTACTAGCTAGCGACTGATGCAGCTGCTGCAGGCTCTGGAAGAGAGCTTCGTCTGCATGTTGCGATGACTGTTGAAGGTTGTATATGCCTAATACTTGCTGCTCAGTCAGGGAAAAGTGTGTGCAGCAGCAGGAAAAGTTTGTAATGCAACTGAAAGATAGAGATGTACTCACGAGGATGAGATCAGAACGATTGCGTTCATTTTCCTCTATCGATGGCTTCAAAACTGTTATTTTGTCATATGTAACAGACAAATGAGCTTTGTACCTGATGTATGAACCGTCTGTTAAAATAATCTTGATTTCTAGAATAAAATAGAGATTATGGGGTGTCCAGGTAGAACATGATTAGTTATTAGAGATAGAGTCTAAGTATTTTAGGGAGAGTCCTAAACAATTTTAGGAGTACTTTTTATCTTGGCTTTTATATATAGTCGTGTGCCCCCAGGCCAGATTAACCAGTTTTAGTATAATAATTTTTCTTTCGGATTTCCAACAATTAGGAGGTGCGTTAAAATAATCTTGTTTTCTAGAATAAACTAGATATTAGGGGGTGTCCAGGTAGAACACGATTAGTTATTATAGATAGAGTCTAAGTATTTTAGGGAGAGTCCTAAATAATTTTAAGAGTGTTTTTTATTTGTAAGGGGCTTTTATATATAGTTGTGTGTCCCCCAGCCAGATTAATCAGTTTTCGTATAACAATTTTTCTTCCGGATTTCCAACACCGTCACTCAGCTAATATATGTTGGATTATTGAATTATGTATGTACACTGCAGACAGTTAGATTTCGGATGTTAAAAAAATGGCGTTTCAATGTTTTTTTTAAATGCAAATGCTGATTCATTCTTTTATGAGGTTCTTGCCACACGTTTTAATTTTGCATTTACAATATTTGTGCTTATGCGTTTTTACATAATAATATAGTCATTGGAGAAGGCTAAACATTCTATAGCCTGCTGATGGAATAGGATTGAACCGTCACCTTTTCTCAACTTTGCTAGTATCATGAATATAATAATATATATATCTCAAAATTAGTAATAATATAATAATATATAGACAATTCTCACAAACACTTCTACATGAATCAATGTTGTGAATCTGGACTGGAGGCACACCTCCTGGTGCGCCGGGGAGTACGCAGCGGGGAGGACAGAGGAGGGCGGATTGACTGTTGGAACGCAGGAGGTATCGTGGTGGAGGAGGAAATATGTCACAGCGGCTAGGACTCTACTATGATTTCCTAAACTCTCATGAGTCCAATTCTGACTAAGACTCTTATTACAATCTGAGTTGAACGTTCATTACTTATTTCCTAAACTTATTTAAGTAGACTTCTATTAGAGTACAATTAATCAATCCTTAACCGATTGACTCTGGAAGGCTTTCCTTGCTACGGGGCCTACATTTCCTGCCAAAGAAAGCTTCCATAATAACTTAATTGTCAAACACTCCAATTCTTGGAAGCATGATAAGGTTGCAATTTTTTATTCATGAGTAACAACCCATATAAGCTAGGCTTATATTTGTGATTAGTGATTACCAATTGTTGGTGGAAACACACCATACATCACCTTGCCAAATTGATAGGGTACCAAGTACCATAAACATTTGTCTATTTCTATCAATAATGGCTGGTTTTTTGGTTAATGTAGTATATAAATATGTGATTGGTATAAGTTCAGCTATACTGACTTAAATAACAGAGGATTCAGATAAAATACAGAAAGTCATGAATTGCAATCATTTGTGTATGGATATGAAAGAATTTTAGGATACAATATTATTAATCAAGCATCTATAAGGGGGCAGCTTTTGTCTTTTCTCAGCAGGTTCCAGTTGTGCTCTTCTCAAAAAGCAATACCGTTGGGGCCGGTCTTTCCCTCACTGGCCGATTTTTTATTAATTACAACAACAACAACAACCAAACCTTTGTCCCAAACAAGTTGGGGTCGGCTAGAAATGAAACGAAAAGTAATAGAAAATAAGATGAAAGTAAAAAAAATCTACATTTTATTTATTCTAGAAATGGGTTAATAAGAAAGAAGATAAGAGTAACAAATTACGAATAAACTAAGATTATGGCACATGAATTGCTAATTTCCATGCAGTCCTATCATGAGCCAAATCTCTAGGTATGTCCCACTCCTTTAAATCTCGTTTCACCGCCTCCTGCCATGTCAACCTTGGTCGACCTCTACCCCTCCTAAAATTTTCTCCACTCTTTATAATCCCACTGTTAATCGGTGCGTCTGGAGGTCTCCGCTGAATATGCCCAAACCACCGTAGGCGATGTTGGACTAGCTTCTCCTCAATCAGTGCCACCCCTACCCTATCACGTATTACTTCGTTCCTAATTTTGTCTCTTCTTGTGTGATCGCACATCCACCGTAGCATGCGCATCTCCGCAACACTCATTTGTTGGACATGTTGCCTTTTAGTTGGCCAACATTCTGTTCCATACAGCATCGCAGGTCTGATCACCGTCCTATAGAATTTTCCTTTCAATTTTTGTGGAACTTTCTTATCACATAAGATTTCAGATGCTTGTCGCCACTTCATCCACCCGATCTTGATCCTGTGGCAAACATCTTCGTCAATATCACCATTGCTTTGTAACATTGATCCTAAATATCGAAATGTGTCCCTTCTAGGTACTACTTGTCCTTGTAAACTAACATTACCATCCTCGCACTCGACATCACTAAAGTCGCATCTCATATACTCGGTTTTGGTTCTACTAAGTCTAAACCCCTTAGACTCTAAGGTTTGCCTCCATATCTCCAATTTTCTATCAACACCATCCCTAGTTTCATCTACCAACACTACATCATCAGCAAAGAGCATACACCAAGAGATATCCCCTTGTATATCCTTCGACACATCATCCATCACTAAGGAAAAGATGTAAGGACTTAAGGCTGATCCTTGGTGTAACCCTATTGTGATAGGAAAAGTGTCGGTCTCACTATCTCTTACGCGCACACTTGTCACCACATTATCGTACATATCCTTGATAAGGTTAATGTACTTTGTTGGGACTTTGTGTTTCTCTAGTGCCCACCACATGACCGGTCTTGGTACCTTATCGTATGCCTTCTCCAAGTCAATGAACACTAAATGTAGATCCTTCTTTTGCTCCCTATACCTCTCCATAAGCTGACGGAGTAAGAAAATCGCCTCCATAGTGGACCTCCCAGGCATAAAACCAAACTGGGTTTTAGTGACATTGGTCACTTTCCTCAAGCGGTGTTCAATCACTCTTTCCTCAAGCGATTTTTTATTAATTAACAGAAGAAAAAAAACGTGTGAGAACTAGGATCATACGTACCACAAGCTTGTTATTGCAGGCCAGCTGGCATAAAGCTGCGTTTGAGATAAGGTTTTTCTTCATTTTGGTTAGCATGCCTTCATGGTGAAGCTTGTATTTTCCAAAAAGATGTTGAGTTGTAACATACTTAAGAAAAGAATCCCCAAGTGTTTCTAATAATTCCTGTGAGAATTCCTCCTGGCAATTTTTGGTTGTCAGAGCTTCCAGAATCTGCAGGTCACGAGAAAGTGGTAACTATAAAGAAAATACTTGTATGAGCAATGTGCAATGAGGGAGAATATTTCTGTTAGTGAAAAACAAAATCACACTATGACAGTCAGTACTGGAAACAGAGAGCAGAAGACATATTAATTCAAATTTAAATCTAGCATGTAAAGCAATGTTAAAATATCAATATATTGCAAAACCATCTTTGCAAATTCACCTAACGGTAGCACTCAAAGGAATATACCCTTGAAGTTGACTAAACGATTCTCAAATCTCAATTGTATATAGTTAACAGAGTAGCACAGCAAGATTTTGAAGAATAAATGACCTCCCTTCTCAGTTCTCACATCAAAAGATTACTAATCATAATCCAGTCTTGTACCCTAATGGCATTATGCATGCAAAAACCATTAAATCGTTCACAAGGAATCAGAAGTTAATTTGTTTGTACATGTGTAAGTGCTTTCTGTTGAGAATGATGAGATTGTATTATTGAGGAGGTCAGAGACCTCTATAAATAGATGTACAGGGATAACAATATGCGGAAAAGCCCTTATGCAAAAAAGAAAATACAAATATATCCCTACATCACTAACACCCCCCTCAAACTCAAGGTGCATCACGAACACTGAGTTTGGAGAGATAAAAACTATGCTAAGCTCGGGTCTGTGCCTTCGTGAAGAAATCTGCCAACTGAAGCTATGAAGGCGCATACTGAAGATCAACAACACCATCATGTATCTGTACTCGTGTATAAGAAGTATCAACACCAATATGCTTGGTAAGCTCATGCTTGACCGGATCACGAGCAATACTAATATCACATGTACTGTCAGCAGTGTTTTCAATCCTCGCCTGGACGCCTAGGCGCCCGCCGGTCGCCTCGACGCCTAGGCGCCTAGACGGGCGCCTAGGCGAGCTTCAGGCGGTGAAGGCACAACCGCAACAGGAGAGGGAAAGAGGTGCTGGAGCAGGGAAGATAGGGGGCGCCGGAGGGGAAGGAGAGGGGCGTCGGAGCAGGAGAGGAGGCGGGGGGCGCCGGAGCGGGGGGTGGCCGGAGCAGGAGAGAGAGGGAGCGACGGGCGCTGGGAGGACCGCAGCAGCAACCAGCAGCCATGGGCGATGGGGCAGGTGTGGCCGATGGGTGACGGTGCTGGGAACGGGGGTACCAGACAGTGGAGACGGTAGTGTTATAATTTTGTAAGGCCCAGAGGCCCAGTAACTCTAGGGTTTTTCACTCCAGCCCAACCAGTCTGATCTAACCGTCCATTTTTTGTCTGCCGATCCAACCGTTCCTCTGCTTCGTCTTCCCCGTGACTGGATTAGAGCCAGCCGCCGGGCTCTTTCTTTTCCCGTTGCTTCTTCCTCTCCCCTTCCTCCGGTGCTTTTCCTTCAAGCTGCAGCGCCTCTGCCTTGCGGATCGCCTCTCCTCGCCTCCTTTCCCCTCCTCGCGTGCCTCTGCCTGGCCCATACCGACAGGGGGCGCCTGTGCGGACGTCTTAACCGAACGCCTAGGCGCGTCCAGGGACGCCTTGTCGTCTCAGGCGGGCGCCTAGGTCACTCCAGGCGAGGCGAGCGAGTCTGGCGTCCCTACCGCAGCGACTGGACGCCTAGGCGGCGACTAGGCGTCGCCTAGGCGACGCCTCAAAAACGCTGACTGTCAGACAAAAGAGGAGTCGGCATACCAACAGAAACACCAAAGTCCTCAAGCAACCACCGTAACCAAGTAACTTCTGCACTCACAAAAGCCATAGCACGCAACTCAGCCTCTGCACTCAAACGAGAAATTGCTACTTGCTTCTTAGTCTTCCAAGCAATGAGGGAACCACCAAGAAAAACACAATACGCAGAAAGAGGTCGAGGATCAGAGGGAGCACTAGCCCAAATAGCATCAGAGTATGCTTTGAGCTGTAAAGAATTAGAGCGTGGAAAGAACAAGCGTCTAGAGATAGTCCCACGAAGATAACGCAAGACACAAAACAGGTGACTATAGTGGACCTGGGTGGGAGTCGAAACAAACTGACTAAGAATGTGAACAGAGTACGAGATATCAGGACGAGTGACACCAAGGTACACAAGACTCCCTACAATATGACGATAACGAGTAAGATCATCAAGAGGCTCACCATCAGTCGCTCGAAGACGGACATTGAGTTCCATGGGAGTCTCAACAGTCCGGTGATCAGTAAGAGAAGCTCGATCAAGATGATCTTGAATGTACTTCTCTTGAGATAGATAAATTCCCTCAGAGGAGGGGGAAACCTCAATCCTAAGAAAGTAGCGAAAAGGATCAAGATCAGACATCAAAAACTACTCACTGAGACGGGCTTTCACAAATGCTATGTAATCTGAATCATCTCCGGTGATGATCATGTCATCAACATAGAGAAGAAGAGTGCGGCCACGAGACGAAGTGTGCACAAAGAGTGCGGGATCATGAGCACCGGCACAGAAACCAGCAGTAGTGACCACAGACGCAAAACGTTGAAACCAAGCACGAGGAGCTTGCTTAAGGCCATAAAGAGATCGCCGAATTTAACAAACCATACCCTCAGGAACAGAATACCCAGGTGGTGGCTGCATATAAACCTCCTCACGCAGCTCACCATTAAGAAAGGCATTCTTCACATCAAGCTGAGAGATGGACCAGTCACGAACAGAGGCCACGACAAGCAGAGTGCGAACAGTGGTCATGTGAGCGACCAGAGCAAATGTCTCATCATAGTCACGACCATGTTCCTGTTGGAAACCACGAGCGACTAATCGAGCCTTATATCGCTCAAGTGAACCATCAGAGCGGGTCTTAATCTTATAGACCCACTTACAAGTGATCGGGCGAACACGTGGGGGACAAGGCACAAGTTCCCACTGTTAGGAATATAATAGTAATATTATATTAGATGATGTATTAGGGACTTATTCGCATATTGTCATCCATGTACATCTATTTATAGAAGCCCCTGGCCTCCTCAATTATACAAGATCAGAAGATCCAATATTCATAATATGGTATAAGAACTAGTTTATTTTTTCGACAGCAGCAGCTCTTCTTCGGATCTTGATTTAGCCGCCGTCGTCCTGCCCGTACCCGGTTTTTCTTCCGGCCAGTCGATCTCTCTCATCGCAGCGGCTCTGCGCTTCTCTCCCGCTCGTTCGTCAGTCTCCACCCGGAATCACGCCGTCTTCATCGATCCGTGAGACCTCGCGTCGTCGTCGTCGTCCTCGAGTTCGCTATTGAGATCCCGTCGCAAGCGGCTCGTTCGTGTAACTCCGCGTGGAGCTGGGCGACTTCATCACGTCCATCGCGGCGGGCAATATCCTGCTGGAGTACTGCATCAGTCGTCGCCGCTATTTTCCTCCTCTGCGGCGCGGCCCCGCGGGATTGACCGGCGGCACACGCGGCGGATGAACTCCCGCCGAAGGATCTCGCCGTGGAGCGGTTTGCATGACGCCTGGATCTCGTTCGTGGTCCCGCGCGATCATCGACGCTGATTACCGTGTTCGGGCCCCGATTGTCTGCCTGCGAGTCTCCGGGTGCTTGCGTTCTCTGCATGGCGCTAATTACCGTGCCTGAAGTCCTCATCTTCGATCTGGTTGTTTGACCCAGATCCAGGTATCAAGTGTTTGCTGGTGTTCTCCCGATAAGGCTCTGCAGCCAGCTCGTCGTAGGCTCTCCCAGTATGCCCAGACGAGGTGTGCATCCGTGGGGCTAACATCAGCATGACGTCAACATAACGTCATCTTTTCTTCAGTCGGGTAAAACCTTTTTTTAAAAAAAAATAGCAGCGTCAGCTCCTCTTCGGATTTTGGTTGGAATTGATGTCTTTTGGACGCCTTTGTTTTGGCTGCCTGTGACGTCTTGATCCATCGTTGATTCTGGAGCCCCGTCTGCGCCTCAAAAAAAAAAAACTTGCTGCTTGCGTCGCTTTTCTTTGCGCTCTCCCCGTCCTCTGCTGCTGCTTATTTTGCGCTCTTGCCGTTTTTGGTCATCTTTGTCATGATGATCTTTTCTTCTTCAGTCGGAATTCCAGTTGTGCGGTTTTCTGGTGCTTTTCAATGGCATCTTACCGTGACTGGTTCCTTGTATGCGTCTACATATGCTCGGTCTACGACTTTTGGAGTTGCTGACGGACGATCTTTGGTTGGTACTGTCCCTCGTCGTCGTGATTCACAACATCTTTGGGAGCTTGACTAGCTTCGTCTTCCGCTGCGCGTGCCAGTTTTGTCGGCTCCTGTTTTGCTGCTTCATCTACTTCGACGTTCTGCTTGGTGACACCAAAGATCATCTTTGTGGCTTCAGCATGTTTTTATCTCTTCAAACTCAATGTTCTTGATGCACCTTGAGTTTGAGGGGGAGTGTTAGGAATATAATAGTAATATTATATTAGATGATGTATTAGGGACTTGTTCGCATATTGTCGTCCCTGTATATCTATTTATAGAGGCCTCCGACCTCTTCAATAATAAAAGATAAGAAGATCCTATATTCATTGTTATGAATATAGGATCTTCTGATCTTTTATTATTAAAGAGGTCGGAGGCCTCTATAAATAGATATACAGGGATGACAATATGCGAACAAGTCCCTAATACATCATCTAATATAATATTACTATTATATTCCTAACACCCACGTGCCAGTGCGCTCGAGAGCAGCAATCTCCTCGGCCATCGCATGCTGCCATTCCGGATGAGCAATGGCATCACGATACGTAGCCGGCTCAGGAAGAGTAGTAGCAGCAAAGCTAGAAGGAGAGTAACGATCAGGAGGTTGGTGAGGACGATGACCACGTCCAAGAAGTTGCTCAGGAGAAGAATTATCGGAAGGAGATGATTCCTCAGGAGAAGGTGTATTCGGAGAGGCAGGCTGAGCTGGGGAAGTTGAAACATCAGAAGATAACTCAACAGGAGTAGATGGCTCATCAGAAGAAGATGAGCTCATGTGAAGGGAACAAGACTCGTCGAGTATAGACCTACGTCACCAGAGCCTTCAAGGTATAATCAGGAATCAAAGAAGAAGGTTCCGCGGAAGAGGGAACCATGAAATGAGGTACTGAGTGTGAAGAAGAAACACTCACAGTCGGAGAATCAGGAAGGAAAAGGAACGAAATAGGATCAGTCACAGATACAGAGGAAGTATCAGAAGATGGTCGGGGATAGAAAGGGCGTGTCTCATCAAAAACAACATCCCGTGAAATTCTCATCTGTCGACCAACCGGATCCCAACAACGATATCTCTTATGTTTTGAGTTGTGCCCTAAAAAGACACACTCAACAGACTAAGCAGTCAACTTAGTGCGCTCACGTGGTGCAAGCAACACATAGCACACGCAGCCAAAAAGACGAAGACTGGTGTAATCAGGTATCCTGCCCGTAAGGTGCTCAAAAGGAATCCCACCTTTAAGAGTAGACGAGGGTTGAATGTTGATTAAGTAAGTGGCGATCGAAATAGCCTCGGCCCAAAAATGAGGTGGAACAGAAGATGCGATCAAAAGAGTATGAGCTGTCTCAAGAAGATGTCAATGCTTACGCTCAACAACGCCATTCTGAGCATGAGCACCTGGACAAGAAAACTGAGCAAGAGTACCTTGCTCAGAAAGAAACTGACAAAGAGTATCAGAAAGATACTCTCCAGCAGAATCAGCTCGAAAAATATGAATAGAGGTGTCAAAATGAGTAGGAACCATACTCGAGAAGGATCTATAGATAGATAACGCCTCACTGCGATATTTCATAAAGTAAACCCATGTGTGACGAGAAAAATCATCTATAAAAATGATATAATATCGATGTCCTCTTTTCGAAGCAAAAGGAGCAGGACCCCATACATCAGAATAAACAAGATCAAAAGGATGCTCAGACACTAACTCGCTAGAAGGATAAGGAAGCTGAATCTGCTTCCCTAACCGACAACCCTGACACTGAGCTAAAGAATCAGAACTAGAAACCGATCCTAAAAGACCACAACGAACTAGAACGGAGAGACGAGAGCAACAAAGATGACCCAAGCGGTGATGCCACTGAGCAAACGTCGAAATGGACGAAGCAGCGAGACTGGAGCCGACTGAACTAGCACGTGTAGCGGAAGGAAGACGAAGCCAGTCAAGCTCCCAAAGACGCTGTGAATCACGACGACGAGGGCCAGTACCAACCAAGCAACCCGTGCGACGATCCTGAACATAACAAAGATCACGATCAATAATCACTCGACAATCATTATCAGTGAGTTGACCAACAGATATAAGTTGCATTGTAAGTCTAGGAACGAAGGAAACATCAGGAACAACAAAGGACTCAGATAAGAGTGTCCTGTCCAATAACTGAAAGAGGAGAACCATCGGCAATATGAACAGTAGAAGAACAATACAAATGACTCAAGGAAGACAAACTGGTATGATAAGGAGTCATATGGAACGAAGCACCAGAATCAAGAATCCATGGACAAGTACCTAGAGCAAAAGTAGAAGGTGGTCCCTCAGTGGAAGACGAAGAAGCAACAGCAGTACTCGAAGGTGCAGAAGACTAAGTCACGGAACCAGCAACTCCCGATGGTGCAGAAGTAGCGAGGCGACGAAGAAGCATGAGCAACTGTGCATCCGTAGTAGCAGAACTCGCCTGAGATCCTCCAGTACTAGCACCACCAACATCCTGTGAAGACCGACGAGCCTGAGCCTTCTTCTTTTTGAAACAAGACACCTCTACATGGCCATCTTTACCACAATAATCACAACAACGACCACCACGCCCCCTCGGCACAAAAGGAGGGGCAGCTGAAGCTGATACTGTCGACGAAGAGACAGTGTACACAGGTGTTGAAGAGCAGGCTGCCAACACTGAAGAAGGACGCAGCAACCCAGCAACCCGAAGACGAGTCTCCTCATTACGAACACTCGTCAGAGCATCCATAAGAGACACACAAGGGTGACGAGCAAGCAGCTGAGCACGAAGAGGCTCAAACTCGGCACGAAGACGAGTCAGAAAGTCATAGGTGCGTCGAAGCTCAAGTGCAGCCTTCTGACTCTGACAAGACGAACAAGTATCTGACAACCGTGGACCAAGAGCATCAAGCTGACGCCAAATAGCAGGCATCTGACCAAAGAAATCCTCCACTGAAGCATCTCCATGCTGCAAAAGCTGCTCTTGACGAATAGCAGCAAGATAGGTAGACTGTCCAGTAGGCTCGTATTGAGAGCGAAGAAAATCTCACATCTGATGTGCATACTCAAACTCAACTATGTCTGCAACAAGACGATCCTCCATACTGGCGGCAAGGATAGCAGCAGCGCGAGCATCATCATCCAACCAAGTCATGTATAAGCTAAAATGAGACTGATATGCAGAAAGACGTGCCTCATAATCCGCCAGCAGCTTCTTCTTATCATCATCAGTAGCCTTATCTGGAATAATAGGCTCAAAAGGAACTGCTGGACAAGACGGATATTTGATATCGCCCGTAAGATACTCCCAAAGTCGTAGACCACGCATGTGCAGACGCATGCGAGAAACCCAATCACGGTAATTAATACCATCGAAGAACACCGGATACCGCACAACTGGAAGCCCACCCGAAGAAGTCATCATGATGAAGATGAGACGATGACAATAGTGCAAAAGAAAAAAAATACCAATATTTTTTTCTTTTTTCTTTTTTTGCAAACTGGATAACCCTAACTCAGCAAATCAACTAGAAGAACGCGCCGCCCAAGCCGCTAGCCAGAGGACGACGGACGCGCTGAAGGAGTCGATTCGCAGACGCAGAAGCAGACGGTACTCACGTCGCCCCCACTTGACTCAACGGGAACAGGAAAGGTACCTACGTGCTACTGGCCAGCAAGAGGGAGCACCACCATGTGCTAGCTGCAGCATGCAACAGGAGGCAGGGCTCACAGATCGAGGCTCCAAGGCAGCACCCCCAAGAAAGAGATAGACACAACCACCAGAAGGCACACCCAAGTGACGGAGGCCAGGAGAAATCAATCTATCTCGAACAAGAGAGGCAGCAGGCAGGGAGCACGAACCGAAGAATAAATCTGACCAAAATGCTGCAGAAGAGGCAGCCGACGGCAGATCGAGCCGGCCGCAGGACAAGCGGCGGCGACTAAAAATCTAATCCTAATTTTGGCTCGGTACCATGTTGAGAATGATGAGATTGTATTATTGAGGAGGCTAGAGGCCTCTATAAATAGATGTACAGGGATAACTTATGCGGAAAAACCCTTATGCAAAAAGGAAAATACAAATATATCCCTACATCTCTAGCACATTCATCAGACTTAGCAGCTAGTGAACTCTTAATAGTTATCAATGAAGATAAAATAAATAATATCTTAACCTTCAAAGTTGGTATGTCAAACTGGTGCATTCTTGGACCCAATTGGATTTTCAATTTCACAGAAAGAAGCATACATTGGATGCGATGCATTATTGAAGGAATAAATAAAAAGCTGCACAATGTATTCTGTGAGATTGGTGACATCACAACTCTGCAGAGTTCTGGTGGCAATTCAACAGCACTCATACTGCTACATTCTGAGTAAACAAGACAATCCAGTGAGTAACATGACAAAGCCGATCAATTGGAAGAATCTCAGCATGCAGTTGTAAACAAAGACATGTCCATTCTAATGGTTATGCAAAAAAAATACAAGCCTACTAAAATTCTCAAACATGAGCATGGGCATCAGGCTAAATGAAGACATGTGCTTCTGATGCTACTATGTTTGACAGATTTAGGACTGATTTTCTACAAACCTGCCTCAGCTTTTCTAGGTTGCAAAACACTTTTGATAGCTATTACAGGATAATCCTTCCGGGCCATTACTACAAAAATCTGGTGATTGTAAAGATTCATAGCACACTTCTCTCTCAATATCAAGTCAATGCTGGTTAAGTATCAATACCTTCCCTAGACACCCTTATGTCCACATGGACTGTATTTTTTTCTCGGCTGTGCTTCATTATATTAAAAAGTGTTGGACTGTGTTGAGTTAAGTGTTTGGGTCTGACCTGTGTACCAGCCCATCTATGTATCTATAAATATGTATCATGTCCCTTGGTTAATGAATCAATAATTCTAGCCCTCTAATATGGTATCATTAGCCAAACCCTAACCCTAAACCCCACCACCCTAGCCGCCGACCCCCCCCCTATGGTCGGCGCCTCTGATCCCCTGGCAGCCGTCGGCGCCCCCTTCCTGGCCGCCGCCGGCGCCCCCTTCCTGGCCGCCGCCGGCGTGCCCCCTCTGGCTGCCGCCGGCGTGCCCCCTCTGGCCGCCGCCGGTGCCCCCTCCCTGGCCAGCGGCCCCCTGGCCGGCGCCGCCCCCCTGACCGGCGGCCGGACCGGTACCCCTCTGGCAGGCGCCCCCCTGGCCGGCGCCCCCCTAGCCGGCGCCCCCCTGCCGGTGCGCCCCATCCCACCGGTTACCTGCTACTGGTCCGGCAGCCGGCGCACCACTCGTCTCTATGGCTCGGCACGCGCCCACCGCAGCGACTAATCCGACAGTTGACGGATCACTTGGCGGCCCTACTGCCGTCACCTTGATGACGGGCTCCGGATCTGCTGTTGGCACTGCTACTGCTCCTCGTGCTGCCACTGATCCTCTCTACGGCGTCGCCAGCACCACCACGATGGCCGCGGACACCTCCGGTGTCTTCGCGGCTCTGGCTGCCTCTCGCGAGCGCGAGCGGGCACTCGCTCTTGCCTTGGAGCAGGAGCGCGCTTCAGCGGCTGTTCTCTCGCACCACATCCAGGAGAGCGCTCACCGACCGCTAGGCGCGACGTACGAGCCCACCTCGGACCAGTGTGCACTCCGCATACTCGGCGTCTCTCGTCGCCGCTCTACACGCCCAGGCGGCTGGAGTTCAGAACATTCGGACACTAGTGCCGACTGTCTTGAGTTGTAACTCCACCACCTACGCCCGCTGGCGTACCGAGTTCCTCCTCACGTTGAGGCGGTACCAGCTTGAGGACCACGTCCAGCGGGATGACGCCCTGTGGGATGACTCTTGGATCAGCATGGACAGTCTAGTCCTTGCCTGGATCCTTGGCACTCTCGCCGACGATTTGCACAAGCTGGTCGGATAGCGCGGCGGGGGCACCGCGCGCCAGGCCTGGCAGATACTGGAGCACCACTTCTTGGGGAACCGTGCGACTCGAGCTCTTCACATTAACGCACGGTTGCAGACTACAGTGCAGGATGACCGCTCCATCTCTGCCTACTGTGGAGAGATGAAGGGCATGGCTGACTCCTTGCGCGACCTTGGCGAGCCGGTTGCCGACAGCACACTAGTACTTCGGGTCCTTCACGGCCTGAATGAGCGCTTCAGCTATCTTTGCTTCTGGCTTCTTCATATGGAGCCGCCACCGACCTTCGAGAAGGTCTGGTCCGATCTCGAGCTTGAGGAGATCACGACTGGTGGATCTGCTACCTCTGGGCCTGCCACAGCCTTTTATGGCTCTGGGCAGCCCTCACGCCCACCGTTTTCTGGGGGACCACTACCGCGACCACCTACTCCGCCTACCGCCCCGGGTGCCTCTGCTGGCTCTGGGAGTGGTACTCGTCGACGTCGCGGCGGTAGCCACACAGGACGAGGTGCTGGCGGCACTTCTATGTCCACTGCTCCTACTGGTAGTGGTACCGGTGGCACTGGTCGGGGAGGTGCGCCCTGGCCCACACCGTACAACCCGTGGACTGGCCAGATCTCTATGTGGCCTGGACCGTCTTCGGTATTCTTGGGGTGCCACCGGCTTC
The DNA here is from genome assembly GCA_036927565.1 of Tuctoria greenei. Classification (NCBI taxonomy): domain Eukaryota; kingdom Viridiplantae; phylum Streptophyta; class Magnoliopsida; order Poales; family Poaceae; genus Tuctoria; species Tuctoria greenei. The sequence continues at coordinate 90,053,665 of JAYESD010000006.1, read as the reverse complement.
TTCTACTCCGCGCCAGCCACGTCCTCAGGCGGCGTACGTAGCCCACCCGGGCTATGGCGAACTCGGTCGCCCTGCGGCTGGATCGCCAACTCCGGCCTATGGCGGTGCTGCCTACCCCGCTGGATACTCGGAGCCTCCAGCACCCCTCCAGGAGCCGCCCCTGGGGTGGGATCGTCAGGACTTGGCGTCTTCATTCAGCACCATGCACCTCACACCGCCGACTACTGATTGGGTGGCTGATTCTGACGCCTCCTACCACACCACTCCAGATGCTAGTATTCTCTCTTCTACCCACCCACCTCATCCCTTGTTTCCTTCATCAATCGTTGTTGGAAATGGATTTGTTCTTCCAATCACCTCAGTAGGTGACTCGGTTTCTCCGGGTTCATTCCATCTTAACAATGTTCTCGTTGCTCCAGACATTATTCAAAATTTGCTTTCCATTCGTCGTTTCACCACTGATAACAATATTTCTGTTGAGTTTGATCCTTTTGGTTTGTCTGTGAAGGATCTTTCCACCCGGCGTCTTCTTCTTCGATGTGATAGTCCGGGGCCCCTTCGACTTCCTACTTCCGCTGCATCTCCATCATTTGCTCTGGCTACGACAGCTTCGTCCGCTACTTGGCACCGCCGGCTTGGTCACCCTGGCGCTGATGCTATGTCAAAGTTGTCTAGTAGTTCAGTTATCTCGTGTACTAGGGGCACACATGATGATGGAATAAGTCTTGTAGTCCTTTGGTCTTTGGTCCCCTAGTCCCTTGTACCCTTGTCCTTAGTTTGTTGTACATTAGTCCTTTGGTCTTTGGTCCTTGTTGTACTCATCTTAGACTAGAGGATAGCATCTTGACTGCTTTTAGGACAGCAGCATCTTGACGGCTTTTAGGACGGTTGTTAGCATCTTGATGCTGCTGTCCTAACTGCTGTCCTAAAAGCAGTCAAGATGTTGTCCTCTAGTCTAAGATGAGTACAACAAGGACCAAAGACCAAAGGACTAAGGTACAACAAACTAAGGACAAGGGTACAAGGGACTAGGGGACCAAAGACCAAAGGACTACAAGACTTATTCCATCATCGGTCGCCTCGAGCGCGCGGCAGACGGAGGTCGCCGCGGCGGAGGAGCGCGAGCGAGCGGCGGCAGAGGCTGCAGCGACGGCGGCACTAGCGGCAAAGTTGGCGGCGGCGGAATTGGCAGCAGCGAGGGCAGAAGTGGAAGCAGCGGCGGCGGCGGCTGTAGCGCGTGCAGCGGCAGCAGAGCTGGAGGCTCTTCGTGGCAGTAGCTCCAGCGGCTCTGTCGACGGCGGCGTCGACGATGAGCTCAGGTTGGCAAGGGAAGTGGCGCGAGCACAGGAGATGCATCGAGTAGCCGCGCGTCCCCATGGGCGCGATAGCCGCAGCCCAGGCCGGCGCGGACGTGCCGGTGGCGCTCCCGGCGGCGGCGGCGCAGTGGACGGAGAACGCGGCCGTTACAGGCAGCGCGGTTCTCCCTCCCCAGATCGGTACCATGGACACCATGGGGTCCAGGCCATTGTCAGGGATGTCGGTCCCGGCGGTGGGTGGCCTACCCTCACCAAGACCAACTACGTGGAGTGGGCCGCGGTGATGAGGGTGCGGCTCCAGGTGCGACACATGTGGGAAGCAGTTCGGTACGGCGACATCGACTACTACGAGGATCGACGCGCGCTGGATGCCCTCATTGTTGCAGTCCCGCCCGAGATGCAGTTCTCGCTTTCCAAGAAGCGGACTGCTAAGGAGGCTTGGGACGCCATCGCTGCGGCACGCATCGGCAGCGACCGCGCCCGCAAGACCACACTGCAGGCGCTTCGCAAGGAGTGGGAGAACCTGGCATTTAAGCCAGGTGAGGACGTCGATGACTTTGCTCTCCGTCTCAACACTTTGTTGCAGAAGTTGGAGCAGTTCGGCGACGACATCTACGATGAGGAGAGAGCTGTCGAGAAGCTCTTCCGTTGCATCCACGAGAAGTACAAGCAGATCGCTCGCTCGATCGAGTCTCTGCTGGACCTCTCCACGATGTCGATCGAAGAGGCGATAGGTCGCCTCAAGGTCGTCGACAGCGACGAACCACAGCCTCTCTCGGGGCCTATCACCATTGGCGGGAAGCTTCATCTCACTCGCGAGCAGTGGGAGGCTAGCCAGGGTGACCGGAAGAAGGGGGAGTCCTCTTCCTCGACAGGCGGCCGCAAGCGCGGCAAGCCGCGCAAGGGGTGCGGAGGCGCCCAGGCCGGGGCGCAAGGAAGTGCCCGCGGAGGTGCCCAGGGCGGTGTCGCTGGCAACCACAAGCCGGCACGAGACGACACCTGCCACAACTGTGGCAAGCTTGGTCATTGGGCCAGGGAGTGTCGACAGCCACGACGTGGTCAGGCCCACGTCGCACAAGTGGAGGAGGAGGCCCACGTCGCACAGGTGGAGGAGGAGCCAGCTTTGCTCATGGCACATGGAAGCATCAAGCCACCTCTAGCGGCATCGACTGCAGCGGCTCTCTTTCATCTTGATGAGCCGAGAGCACACGCTCTCCTCGACGACGGCTCCAGCAACGACAAGACTGACGGGTGGTGCCTCGACACCGGCGCCACCCATCACATGACCGGTCGACGGGAGTTCTTCGCCGAGCTTGATCCCAATGTTTGAGGCTCCGTCAAGTTTGGTGACGCCTCCGGTGTGGAGATCAGGGGTGTTGGCTGCGTCCTCCTCAGCGCCAAGTCCGGTGAGCACAAGCTGCTCGTCGGAGTCTACTACATCCCCGCGTTGCAAAACTCCATCATCAGCTTGGGACAGCTGGATGAGAGTGGTTCGCGCGTGGAGATCAAGGACGGAGTCATGAGGATTTGGGATCGCCATTGTCGCCTTCTTGCCAAGGTAACTAGAGGCACCAATCGACTCTATGTCCTTCACGTGCAGGTAGCACAGCCTGTATGTCATGCCACTCGTCGGGAGGACGAGGCATGGCAGTGGCACGAGCGCTTTGGGCACCTTCACTTCGAGGCCCTGAAGTAGCTCAGTGCCAAGGAGATGGTGCGAGGCATGCCATGCCTTGACCACGTGGAGCAGCTATGCGACGTCTGCGTGGTGACGAAGCAAAGGCGGCTTCCTTTTCCCCAGCAGTCGAGCCAAGGAGCGACTCGAGCTCGTTCACGGGGACTTGTGTGGCCCGGTGACACCGGGTACACTAGGAGGACGACGCTACTTCCTGCTGCTCGTCGACGACCTCTCCCGCTACATGTGGGTGGTGGTTCTTGGCAGCAAGGGAGAGGCTGCGAACACCATCAGGCGTGCGCAGGCCACTGCGGAGGCGGAGTGCGGTCGCAAGCTGCGCGTGCTGCGCACCGACAACGGCGGCGAATTCACGGCGGCTGAATTTGCGTCGTATTGTGCGGATGAGGGTGTTCAGCGCCACTACTCCGCGCCCTACAGCCCGCAGCAGAACGGCGTCGTCGAGCGGCGCAACCAGACGGTTGTGGGGATGACTCGGGCCCTCCTCAAGCAGAGGGAAATGCCGGCTATCTTTTGGGGAGAGGCGGTGGTGACTGCCGTCTACATCCTCAACCGTTCGCCCACCAAGGCCCTCCACAGCAGGACGCCGTACGAGGCTTGGTATGGGCGCAAGCCGGCGGTCTCTCACCTACGAGTCTTCGGGTGCCTCGCGTTAGCCAAGGAGTTTGGCCAGATCGGCAAGCTCGACGACAGGAGCACCCCTGGGGTGTTCATCGGCTACGCGGAGGGCTCGAAGGCCTACCGCATTCTCGACCCAGAGACACAGCGTGTGCGCACGACGCGCGACGTTGTGTTCAACGAAGGGCGAGGATGGGCATGGGACAAGGCGGTGGACGACGGTTCGACCTCGACGAACGACGACTTCTTCGTCGACTACGTCTACTTCAAGGGAGCTGGGGGAGTAGGCAGCTCCTCTTCACCGAGCGTGTCTACCCCAGCCCCAGAGCGTTCACCTCCACCTCAGTCGGCGACCCCACGCACTCCAGCACCGACAGCCACCCCTCCGGGCACGTCCACTCCCTCACCAGCTCGTGTCGAGCACGACCCAGTGGAGTTTGTCACTCCGCTCTCCCACGACGAGGAGCGCCTCGACGGGTGCTACGACGGCGAGCAGTTGTGGTATCGCAAGATGGAGAACATTCTCGGCGACCAGCCGGTGCAGGGACTGGCCCCTCACGATCTGGATGATCAAGATTCGGAGGCGCAGTTGCACCTTGCGTGCGACGATGGCGAGCCTCGGTCTTTCGAGGAGGCCGAGAAACATGCGGCGTGGCGTGCCGCGATGCAGTCGGAGATGGATGCGGTTGAGACGAACCGCACTTGGGAGCTTGCTGACCTCCCTCGCGGTCACCGTGTGATCACCCTTAAGTGGGTGTTCAAGCTGAAGAGGGATGAAGCTGGCGCCATCGTCAAGCACAAGGCTCGCTTGGTGGCACGCGGCTTCGTGCAGCAGGAGGGGGTCGACTTCGACGATGCCTTTGCCCCCGTGGCACGGATGGAATCCGTGCGACTCCTTCTTGCGCTAGCTGCTCAAGAAGGCTGGCGTGTCCAGCACATGGACGTCAAGTCGGCGTTCCTCAACGGCGACTTGAATGAGGAGGTCTACGTACACCAGCCGCCAAGGTTTGCGCTCCCTGGCAAGGAGGGCAAGGTGTTGCGCCTGCGCAATGCCCTCTATGGCTTGCGGCAGGCACCACAGGCGTGGAATGCCAAGTTGGATTCCACGCTCAAGAGGATGGGCTTCGGGCAATGCCCACACGAGGCAGCCATCTACCGGCGGGGCAATGGAGGAAACACCCTACTGGTGGGTGTCTACGTCGATGACTTGGTGATCACCGGCACCACGGAGGCGGAGGTGGCAGCGTTCAAGGAAGAGATGAAAGCCACTTTCCAGATGAGTGACCTGGGATCCCTCTCCTTCTACCTAGGAATTGAGGCGCACCAGGCCGACTCCGAGATCACACTTCGACAGACCGCCTACGCCAGGCGCATTGTTGAGCTAGCTGGGCTCACAAACTGCAACCCAGCCCTCACTCCGATGGAGGAGAGGCTGAAGCTGAGCCGCGACAGCACGGCGAAGGAGGTGGATGCTACATAGTACCGGCATCTTGTGGGGAGCCTTCGCTACCTCGCCCACACACGGCCGGACTTGGCATTCTCGGTCGGCTACGTTAGTCGGTTCCTGCAGCGACCGACGATGGAGCACCAGCAGGCTGTGAAGAGGATCATCCGCTACGTTGCGGGGACTCTTGATCACGGCCTCCACTACTCGAGGTGTCCAGGAGAGGCACACCTTGTCGGGTACAGCGACAGCGACCACGCCGGTGACATCGACACCAGCAAAAGCACGAGCGGGATCCTCTTCTTCTTCGGCAAGTGCCTCGTTAGCTGGCAGTCGGTCAAGCAGCAGGTGGTGGTCATGTCCAGCTGCGAGGCCGAGTACATAGCGGCCTCCACCGCTTCGACTCAGGCGCTCTGGCTTGTTCGACTGCTTGGTGATCTACTCGGCAGAGACACTGGAGCGGTGGAGCTCAGGGTGGACAACGTGTCTGCTCTGGCCCTGGCAAAGAACCCCGTTTTTCATGAACGGAGCAAGCACATCCGGGTGAGGTACCACTTCATCCGAGGCTGCTTGGAGGAAGGGAGCATCAAGGCGATCTACATCAACACCAAGGACCAGCTTGCGGATCTGCTCACCAAGCCCCTTGGAAGGCTCAAGTTCATTGAACTTTGCTCCAGGATCGGGATGGTCCAACCCTCCCAGAAGACGACGTACAAGACTTAGGGGGAGAATGATGGAATAAGTCTTGTAGTCCTTTGGTCTTTGGTCCCCTAGTCTCTTGTACCCTTGTCCTTAGTTTGTTGTACCTTAGTCCTTTGGTCTTTGGTCCTTGTTGTACTCATCTTAGACTAGAGGACAACATCTTGACTGCTTTTAGGACAGCAGTTAGGACAGCAGCATCTTGACTGCTTTTAGGACGGTTGTTAGCATCTTTAGGACAGCACCTTGCATGGCATCTTGGACTAGCAAGAAGGCATATGCTTGGCTGGTTGGCTGCCCTTGGGCTGCTATAAATATGTAGCCTCAACCCCTTGGGTTGGTATGGCATTGTGTGAGGAATAGACAAGAAAATTGCCCCAACTCTCTAGTGTCATCCTCTATTCAATGAGAGTAAAAATTCAGCTACTAACACTTGAGTCATTATGTCACGCTTGTCAGCTTGGTCGCCATGTTCGGCTTCCCTTTCCAATTCTGTGTCTCATGTGCAACACATTTTTGATCTTATTCACTGCGATTTGTGGACATCTCATGTTATCAGTGTCTCGGGTTTTAAATATTATTTGGTGGTATTTGATGATTTCTCACATTTCTCTTAGACTTTTCCCTTACGTTTGAAATCTGAGACATTTGATACTCTCTCACTTCTTTACTTGGGTTTCCACACAGTTTGGGCGTCCTGTTCGTGCTCTCCAGTGTGACAACGGACGCGAGTTTGATAACTCGCGACTTCGTGACTTTCTTCTTACACATGGCACACAGTTACGCATGTCCTGTCCATACACATCCCCCAGAATGGCAAGGCTGAGCGCATGCTTCGCACCATTAATGATGTCATGCGTTCCTTGATGTTTCAGGCCTCTATCCCCGCTCGATACTGGGTAGAGGCACTCCACACTTCCACCTTCCTCCTTAATCGCCTTCCCACCAAGGCGATTCAAGCACCGACCCCTTTCTTTGCCCTGTATGGCACTACCCCTCTCTACGATCACCTTCGTGTCTTCGGGTGCGCCTGCTACCCTAATCTTTCCGCCACAGCTCCACATAAGCTCGCGCCCCGCTCTACTAGGTGTGTCTTTCTTGGGTACTCCCTTGAGCATAAGGGGTACTGGTGCCTCGACATCTCTACCCATCGCATTTTGATCTCTCGGCACGTCGTCTTCGACGAGTCCTCCTTCCCCTTTTCTTCCTCCACCTCTGGTTCAGCTGCAGAGCTAGACTCCCTTTTTTCTACTGACACCGAGGCTGCTCCACCACAGCTGCCTTGGCCTTTTTCTGCAGGTACATCACCCACCGACTCACAGGTGGCTCCTACGACGTCGACCGCTGCACCTTACGCAGCGCCGGCACCTGTGGCGACTCCGGTTGTGCCTACTACAGCCACGACACGGCGGTTCACTGACCCTGCTCTCGTCTACCAGCGACGAGTGCGGGTTGGTGCCCAGGCTCCGTCAACCCTGGGGACGAGTGCTGCACCACGCGTGGCACCGACGTCTCCTGCTGCGCCACGTGCAGCCCCGGTGTCTCCTACGGCTGCACCACGCGAGGTCCCGGCACCTCCTACGGCTGCGCCACGTGCGGCCCTGGCGTCTCCGACCTCGACTCCTGCGCCACACGAGGCCCCGGCGTCTCCTACGGCTGCGCCACGCGCGGCCCCGGCGTCTCCGACCTCGACTCCTGCGCCCCACGAGGCCCCGGCGTCTCCTACGGCTGCGCCACGTGCGGCCCCAGCGTCTCCAGCCTCGACTCCTGCGCCACACGAGGCCCCAGCGTCCCCTACAGCTGCGCCACGCGCGGCCCCGGCGTCTCCGGCCTCGACTCCCGTGCCATGCGCGGACCCGGCGTCTACTCCGACTCCCGCGTCACGCGCAGCTCCAGCATCTCCGGCCTCGTCACGCGCTGCGCCACGCGCGGCCCCTGTTCCACGGTTCGCCGACCCTGCTCTTGTCTACCAGCGACGAGAGCGGGTTGGTGACTCCGCGCCTGCTCGTCCTGAGCCCTCGGTGTACCACCCACCGTTGCTCCACCGGGACCCAGGACACGTTCACCCGATGGTGACTAGACGTGTTGCTGGGGTTCTTCGGCCTCTTGAGCGGTTCTCCGGAGTGGTACTCTCTTCGACGATGCCGACACCATCCACTTCCTCTTCGGTATCACCTATACCGACCTCCGTCCGTAGCGCCCTCGCTGACCCTCACTGGCGCAGCGCTATGGAGGAGGAGTATGCGGCCCTACTTGCCAACCAGACATGGGACCTTGTTCCTCGTCCTCCTCGTGGCAACGTTGTCACAGGCAAGTGGGTTTTCACGCATAAGAGGAAGGCGGATGGATCCCTGGAGAGATATAAGGCTGGTTGGGTACTTCGGGGCTTCACTCAGCGCCCTAGAGTGGACTACGACGAGACCTTCAGTCCAGTGGTTAAGCCAGCGACAGTACGGACTGTTCTGTCGTTGGCTCTCTCCCGTTCTTGGCCAGTCCACCAGCTGGACGTCAAGAATGCCTTTCTTCACGGTACTCTGACAGAGACGGTGTATTGCTCTCAGCCAACAGGATTTGTGGATTCAGCTCGCTCAGCCATGGTTTGCAAGCTGAACAAGTCCTTGTACGGTCTGAAGCAGGCACCTCGAGCCTGGTACATCAGATTTGCCTCCTTCCTAGTCTCCTTGGGTTTCGTTGAAGCCAAGTCGGACACGTCACTCTTTGTTTATCGACGGGAAGATGACACTGCCTACCTTCTTCTCTACGTCGATGACATTGTGCTGACAGCGTCCAGCCCTACGCTCCTTCAGCGGATTATTTCTGCTCTCCAACAGGAGTTCGCTATGAAGGACTTGGGCCGGCTTCACCACTTCCTGGGGATTGCAGTCGAGGACAGACCAGTTGGCCTGTTTCTTCACCAGCGGCAGTATTGTCTGGACATCCTCGAGCGTGCGGGTATGGCTGAGTGTAAGCCATGCTCCACACCGGTGGATACCCAGGCAAAGACCTCTTCTGCTGATGGGACTCCTGTCAGCGACCCGACTGCTTACAGGAGTCTTGCAGGTGCACTACAGTACCTCACCTTCACCAGGTCGGACATCTCCTACGCGGTCCAGCAAGTGTGCTTGCACATGCACGACCCGCGGGAGCCGCACCTCACCGCTGTGAAGCGGATTCTTCAGTACCTGCGCGGCTCCCTCGACTACGGCCTTCTACTTCGACATGACTCGCCTTCTGAGTTGGTGGTCTACACCGACGCTGACTGGGCGGGGTGCCCTGATACCCGTCGCTCCACCTCTGGCTACTCCGTCTTCCTGGGGGGAATCTTGTCTCCTGGTCCTCGAAGCGGCAGCCCGTGGTTTCTCGCTCCAGTGCTGAGGCAGAGTACTGCGCCGTGGCTAACGGCGTGGCAGAGGCGTCTTGGCTCCAGCAGTTACTTCAGGAGCTCCACTCCCCCGTCGCCCGGAGCACGTTGGTCTACTGTGATAATGTCAGCGCCGTTTACCTCTCCACCAACCCCGTCCAGCACCAGCGCACGAAACATGTGGAGATTGATCTTCATTTTGTTCGTGAGCGGGTTGCACGCGGTGAGGTTCGAGTTCTCCATGTGCCGACGACGTCACAGTTTGCCGACATCTTCACGAAGGGACTCCTGACGTCTTTATTTTCTGAGTTTCGATCCAGTCTCAACATCTGTTGTGGCTAGATGTTGGGACTGCAGGGGGGGTGTTGGACTGTGTTGAGTTATGTGTTTGGGTCTGACCTGTGTACCGGCCCATCTATGTATCTATAAATATGTACCTTGTCTCTTGGTTAATGAATCAATAATTCTAGCCCTCTAACAAAAAGGAAAAAGGAAAGGGTTAAGAACCCAGTACAGACTTCAGATATTACAAGTTACAGAAACACAACCATAAAGACGACTGTAGCTATCACATTGTCATCTAATTGCCTAGGAGATGGCCAAACAAGAGTGATATCCCGCGAGCCACTGCCATACTCCACAGGCGTTGCTCTTCTACACAAAGAACTAAAATACTGGCAAGATTAGGAATTTGAGCTTCTATGCCTCAATCTCCAACGAGAATAGACCTTGGATATTTTCGCAAAACCTGATTGGCGTGTTGATATGATGGAGGAATCGACCGGAGAGACTAACAGATCAAACTCTGGCATAGGCGGGGATAGCGGAGTAGTAAGTAACTTCTGGTGCAAAAGCCAGAAGATGAAACAGTCTGTTCCTGAAAGGGGCTTTGGAAGCCAAAAATTATATTTTTACTAGAAAGCCTGAAGCAGATCTTAGAGACCTTCGGGTAGGATGCTATTTGCTCTAAGTGGGGATACATCTATTATCCATATTCTTTCAAAAGCCAATCTACAGAGACAGCTTTTTCTGCTTATCCAAGCAGCTTTTAAAAAATAGCTTTTGAAAACCAGAAGCTGAAACTAACAGGGCCTCAAAACTGTAGTGTCAGAAAGTGACGACTAGGGGAAGACATGGACACATGCACGTCAAGTCTTTTTCACTAACGTATTAACATAGTACACTCTGTAAATATCATAACAAAGGATAGCACAAGTAATATTATTTAATTTCGATGGCATCAATGAATAAAACAAAGGGTAGCAGGCGGCAGAAACTACAATTACTTAAGTCAGAAAGGAAACCTTTTTCTTTTTTGTAATGATACTTGCGGAGGAAGTTCCGTGCTTTCAAAAGCTTAGTGGCAAACAAGAGAGGTTGATCTTCATAAGTTAAGTTGAGGCCATGTCTGGTGAATGGAAAACGTAAATAAGATACATAGAAGTATGATTCTACAGCTTAACAGCACGTACAGGATCTCAAGAACACGTTTAAAAGGACAACTCATACCTAGTGTTAAAATGGGTTTTGTAGCTGACAACACTTCCATCATTTCGATTCAGAAGTGAATTAGCATTCAACTCAAGAAAACCACTAACCGCATAAAACATATTATTATGCGGGGTGCAAACAACAGAATTTTTAAGCATGCAACTGCAGAAAGGGCCATCTTTGGTCTGCAGCAAATTAACATTTTTACAAGAATGGTAGTGCCTCGTATCTTTATTAGTAGATTCACATATTGGTGAGGCTGAGAATTTTATACTACACCAATCAACTTTCCCGGAAACTAACGGTAGAAGTAGATAGACAACTCCAATGGATTCTTGCATTTCCCAGAAGTATTTATTGGAATCAGTGACCTCTGAGTGATCGTTACCAATAAGCAAAGAAAGGATGGTTGCTTGAAACCTTCTAGCAATAATCACCTGAACATAAAGATGTGGTCAATTCAACATGGAGGGCTCGACATACTCACATGATGGAAGAGGCAAAGAAAAGGTGGTATGATAATTATGGAACTACATAACCTTAAAATAGTTAAATCACAATGTACCTGTTCTTTTGTTAGATGAATGATATCCACGAAGTTTATGGTAACATTCACATCACCATGCATGCCCCACAATTTGAATGAATTATAGACAAAGTCAGACCCCATGTCACATTTGACAACTAAAACTATGTCAGCTGAAGAAATAGCTTTTCCTAAGCACCCTTCGAGAGAGATTTTGTAGCAATAATATAAGCCACGGTGAGAAAAGGAAAACCAACTGTCCACTAACTGTTCTGGAAAATAGTCAGGCTGCTCTTGTTTGTATGTCTCCATAACTACATGGTTGAAGTCAAACATATGTTATTACCAAATGTCAATGTGATTGATTGTGTGAATACTCTGTACTAATTAGCCAGTTCATAACATAAAGATGTGAGCGATCTTGTACTTTCATTCAGAGCCCTAGCATACAGCAAATCAATAATCATCAAGAGCAAAGTTGGTCAACATGTAGAACATGACTTGCCTCAGAAATGTTACATTTTGTAATTTACCATGAGTCAGCACTATTTTTGAACTATTAATTAGGTGATGAAATAAATATATTATGTTTCTGCGTGAACAGCATCTTGCATGCTGAACCTACCCATTGACATGAAAGTATCCAAACGATGCTTAATACTGCATCATAATTTCATGATAACATTACATCCTCTAAAATTTGTTACCATCAGATTATATTTCATTAAATTATTAACTCCCCAATCAATAATTATCATATGTTTCATTACCATATACTTTCTGTTAAAAAGGTGAAAGTTATTCGACTAGTTGTCATTGCTACCTGGAATCAGTTATTATCATACAGATTGGATCGATAACCACAACTATTGTGGATAAAATCCTCCCCAACATAGGCAGATATGAAAAATACAATAACTGGAAAAAAATCTTTGATCAAATCTAGTGAAACAATTAGTAATAAGCATACCAATATCAGGTTCATCTTCATATGGGACACCTAACTCTGGCAAGAGAGAATCTGTGAGAGCACCAACAGCATGTAACTCCCGGCAAGCCTTCAGACAAACAACCTGCTTGAGGACAGAACCTTGTCCTTCTGAATGAATAGTCTGCACAGGACTGCTCTTGGGAAGATGCAGGGTGCAGGTACCTGTTGCCTTGTCAGTAATGAATCTTGGTATAGGTTTAAAATATCTGGCAGATAGAAATTTGATCTGTTAGCATATTGCCAAAAGATCAATTTCATTATAAAGGAAACAAAAAATCTTATCTAAGAAAGAAAACAGACTCGTCTGATGGGAGCTTTGAGCAGAAAAAGTAAATCAATGGAACACTAGAGTTTAGAGTTACAACTGCTCCAGTAGATTCAACACGGTAATATTCTTCATCACATAAGGTGTTTTCAAGAGGTTGACAGATAGCATGTGCCAATCTGAGAGATTCTTCCCTCATAATCTGTCCACTAGACAGAAATTTTTCTGTTTTAGACAGAGCTTCTACGTCTCCTCTGATACCAGAGAAACAGAGATATTAGTATCACACTCATAGTATGAAATAGCCATATAAATCATTCAAATAAGTTGAACAGTAATGCTGAAAGAAAAGGCACAAACACTATAGTAATTCAATATTGAACTGGCACGATTTAAAAACTTCAGTAGTGTGTGATAGAAGACTAGAATGAATGCTTGATTATCCAAAGGTCTAGGTACATATTTATAGATACATAGATGGGCCGGTAAATAGGCTAGGCCCAAACACAGTCCAACACCCCCCCCGCAGTCCCAACATCTAGCCACAACAGATGTTGAGACTGGACCGAAACTCAGAAAACAAAGTCGACGGGAGTCCCTTCGTGAAGATGTCGGCAAACTGTGACGTCGTCGGCACATGGAGAACTCGAACCTCACCGCGTGCAACCCGCTCACGAACAAAGTGAAGATCAATCTCCACATGTTTCGTGCGCTGGTGCTGGACGGGGTTGGTGGAGAGGTAAACGGCGCTGACATTATCACAGTAGACCAACGTGCTCCGGGCGACAGGGGAGTGGAGCTCCTGGAGTAACTGCTGGAGCCAAGACGCCTCTGCTACGCCGTTAGCCACGGCGCGGTACTCCGCCTCAGCACTGGAGCGGGAAACCACGGGCTGCCGCTTCGAGGACCAGGAGACAAGATTCCCCCCAGGAAGACGGCGTAGCCAGAGGTGGAGCGGCGGGTATCAGGGCACCCCGCCCAGTCAGCGTCGGTGTAGACCACCAGCTCAGAAGGCGAGTCACGTCGAAGTAGAAGGCCGTAGTCGAGGGAGCCGCGCAGGTACCGAAGAATCCGCTTCATCGCCGTGAGATGCGTCTCCCGCGGATCATGCATGTGGAGACACACCTGCTGAACCGCGTAGGAGATGTCCGGCCTGGTGAAGGTGAGGTACTGCAGGGCACCTGCAAGACTCCTGTAAGAGGTGGGATCGGAGACCGAGGCGCCGTCGGCCGCAGGCAGCTTCGCCTGGGTGTCCACGGGAGTGGAGCACGGCTTGCAATCAGCCATGCCCGCTCGCTCGAGGATATCCAGACAGTACTGGCGCTGGTGGAGGAACAGAGCGCCCGGGCGGTGCTCGACCGCAACGCCCAGGAAGTGGTGGAGCTGGCCGAGATCCTTCATCGCGAACTCGCGCTGCAGGGCGGAGATCGTGCGCTGAAGAAGAGCCGGGCTAGACGCCGTGAGTACAATATCGTCCACGTACAGGAGGAGGTAGACAGTGTCACCCTCATGCCTGTAAACGAAGAGCGAGGTGTCCGACATGGCCTCGACGAAGCCGAGCGAGGCCAGGAAGGAGGCGAACCGGCTGTACCAAGCCCGAGGCGCCTGCTTCAGCCCGTATAGGGACTTGTTCAGCCGGCAAACCAAGTCTGGACGGGCTGAATCAACGAACCCTGTCGGCTGACTGCAGTACACCGTCTCCGTCAGCGTCCCGTGGAGGAAGGCGTTCTTGACGTCCAGCTGGTGGACAGGCCAAGAACGCGAGAGAGCCAACGACAGGACAGTCCGTACTGTCGCTGGCTTAACCACCGGACTGAAGGTCTCGTCGTAGTCCACTCCAGGGCGCTGAATGAAGCCCCGAAGTACCCAACGAGCCTTATATCTCTCCAGGGATCCATCCGCCTTCCTCTTATGCATGAAAACCCACTTGCCTGTGACAACGTTGCCACGAGGAGGACGGGGAACAAGGTCCCATGTCCGATTGGCAAGTAGGGCCGCATACTCCTCCTCTATAGCGCGGCGCCAGTGAGGGTCAGCGAGGGCGCTACGGACGGAGGTCGGTATAGGTGATACCGAAGAGGAAGTGGATGGTGTCGGTGTCGTCGATGAGAGTACCACTCCGGAGAACCTCTGAAGAGGCCGGAGAACCCCAGCGGCACGTCTAGTCACCATCGGGTGAACGTGTCCTGGGTCCCGGTGGAGCAACGGTGGATGGTACACCGAGGGCTCGGGACGAGCAGGCGCAGAGTCACCAACCCGCTCTCGTCGCTGGTAGACAAGAGCAGGGTCGGCGAACCGTGGAACAGGGGCCGCGCGTGGCGCAGCGCGTGACGCAAGAGCCGGAGTAGTCGTCGGGTCCCCGCACGGCGCGAGAGTCGAGGCCGGAGACGTCGAGGCCGCGCGTGGCGCAGCTGTAGGGGACGCCGGGGCCTCGTGTGGCGCAGGAGTCGAGGATGGAGACGCTGGGGCCGCGCGTGGCGCAGCCGTAGGAGACGCCGAGGCCTCGTGTGGCGCAGGAGTCGAGGTCGGAGACGCCGGGGTCGCGCGTAGCGCAGCCGTAGGAGACGTCGGGGCCTCGTGTGGTGCAGGAGGCGAGGTCGGAGACGCCGGGGCCGCGCGTGGCGCAGCCGTAGGGGACACTGGGGCTGCACCTGGCGCAACAGGAGACGTCGGTGCCACGCGTGGTGCAGCACTCGTCCCCAGGGTCGACGGAGCCTGGGCACCAACCCGCACTCGTCGCTGGTAGACGAGAGCAGGGTCAGTGAACCGCCATGTCGTGGCTGTAGTAGGCACAGCCGGAGTCGCCGCAGGTGCCGGTGCTGCGTAAGGTGCAGCGGTCGACATCGGGGCTGTCGGAGGAACAGCTAGTGGCGGCAAGAGCGCCGGAGCCGCGGGAGGCACGACAGGTGGTGTCTGAGACACGGTGGTCGTGTCCGGCGCAGCTAGAGGAAGACCTGCAAAAGGTAAAAAACAAGGTCGCTGGACAGGAGCGGCCTCAGGGTCAGTGGAAAAAAGGGAATCCAACTCGGAGACCGAATCAGAGGAGGACCCAGCGAAAGGGAAGGAGGACTCGTCGAACACGACGTGTCGGGAGATCAAGATGCGGCGAGTGGTAAGGTCGAGACAGCGGTACCCCTTATGATCAGGGGAGTACCCAAGGAAGACACACCGAGTCGAACGAGGCGCGAGCTTATGGGGGGCGGTGGCAGAGAGATTAGGGTAGCAAGCGCACCCGAAAACTCGAAGGTGGTCGTAAAGAGGAGGGGTGCCGAACAAAGCGAAATGAGGAGTGGGAGCACTAATCGCCTTAGTAGGAAGGCGATTAATGAGGTAGGTGGCGGTGTGAAGCGCCTCCGCCCAATAGCGAGCAGGAGTAGAAGCCTGAAACATCAGGGAGCGCATGACATCGTTGGTCGTCCGAATCATGCGCTCAGCCTTGCCGTTCTGGGGAGAGGTGTACGGGCAAGACATGCGCAACTGAACACCGTGAGAAAGAAGAAAGTCACGGAACGCTGAGTTGTCAAACTCGCGCCCGTTGTCGCACTGGACCGCCCTGATCGTGCAACCAAACTGGGTGGACACCCAAGCGAAGAAGTGAGAGAGAGTGCCAAAGGTATCAGACTTCTTCCGCAAGGAAAAAGTCCACGAATAGTGTGAGAAATCATCAATGACGACCAAGTAATACTTAAGGCCGGATACACTGAGAATAGGAGATGTCCAAAGATCACAGTGAATCAGATCAAAGATGTGCTCGACACGAGTGACAGAGTGCGAAAAAGAAAGACGAACGTGGCGGCCCAACTGGCAAGCATGGCAAAGAGACTCGTGAGTACCCCGAGTACACGAAATCACTGAACTACCAGACAACTTCGACATAGCATCAGTGCCGGGGTGACCAAGCCGACGATGCCAGATGGTCGAAGAGGCTGTCGTAGTCAGGGCAAGAGGCGGAGCGGAAGCTGGAAGACGCATCGTGTACAGAGGTCCCGAACTCTCACAGCGAAAAAGAACACGCCGAGTAGTAAGATCCTTCACAGATAAACCAAAAGGATCGAACTCGATGGAAACCCGATTGTCAGTAGTGAAACGGCGAACGGAAAGAAGGTGCTGAATGATGTCAGGAGCAACAAGAACATCACGGAGCTGAAAAGAACCTGACGAACCCAAGTCACCTACTGAGGTGACCGGAAGAACCGACCCATTCCCAACAACGATAGATGAAGGATGAGAGGGATGGGAAGGACGATTAGAAGAGAGGATACCGGCGTCAGGAGTGGTGTGGTACGAGGCGCCAGAGTCTACCACCCAGTCAGGTCCAGACGGCGGGAGACCCTGTACTGTCCACGCTGGCCAGAACTGCGGCACCAGTGCGGCGGCGCGCGCAGGGGATGCGGTGGGGTGGCGCAGAGGAGGCGCGCAGGGGGAGAGGCGCAAGGGGGCGCCGGCTAGGAGGGCGCTGGCCAGGGGGGCGCCGGCTAGGGTGCTGCCGGCCAGGGGGGCGCCGGCCAGGGGGCCTCCGGCCAGGGGGAGGGCGGCGGCGGCGACCATAGAGGGGGCGGCGGCGGCGGCCATAGGGGGGCGGCGGCGGCGGCCAGAGGGGGGGCGGCGGCGGCGGCCAGAGGGGGGCTGGCTGCGGCGGCGGCTAGAGGGGGGGCGCCGGCGGCGGCCATGGAGGGGGCGGCGGCGGCCAGAGGAGGGGCGGCGGCGGCGACCAGAGGGGGGGCGGCGGCGGCCAGAGGGGGGGGGGCGGCGGCGGCGGCCAGAGGGGGGGCGGCGGCGGCGGCCAGAGGGGGGCGGCGGCGGCGGCCAGAGGGGGGCGGCGGCGGCGGCCAGAGGGGGGCGGCGGCGGCGGCCAGAGGGAGGGCACCGGCGGCGGCCATGGAGGGGGCGCCGGCGGCGGCCAGGAAGGGGGCGCCGACGGCGGCGGCGGCCAGGGAGGGTAGGGGGGCGGCTGCGGCGGCCAGGGGGGCGCCGGCGGCGGCGGCCAGGGAGGGTAGGGGGGCGCCGGCGGCGGACAGAGAAGGGGGCGCCAGGGAGGGGCCGGCGGTGGGAGCAGGGGCGGCGGCCAGGGCGCCGGCCATGGGGGAGGGGGGGGGCGGCGGCTGGGTGGGTGGTGGGGATTAGGGTTAGGGTTTGGCTAATGATACCATGATAGAAGACTAGAATGAATGCTTGATTATCCAAAGGTCTAGGTACATATTTATAGATACATAGATGGGCCGGTAAATAGGCTAGGCCCAAACACAGTCCAACAGTGTGATTTATATAGTACAAAAACAATCCATGCTTTCTAGGTAAGGAGGGAAATTGTGGAACAATAACAGAGTGGCCAAGAAATACCCTCATCTAAAATTGTGATCAGAATAACTTAAAGATAACATCCCACTACAAACCAGTTAAAAGACCAAACTATATTATCAGTCAAACAACAGTTGTGTTAAAACCCAATTCCTAGGATCTTGTATCGGTAATGGTTTCCAGAGTTACATTCAGGAACAACAATCAATTGCCAGGGAACATTCTAAACCCTACTCCTTGCCATCAAGTATTACTACCACCACTGGCAAGTGGCAAGCAGATTAATATGGGGCTAGTAACTGAAACAAACATTTGGTCGCATAAATCAAGGAAGTAGGATGCTCTATACGCCTCACAGAGATAAAAAAAGGGGCCCTACAAACAAATACCATTAGTCCACTGTGACAAATTATTTTTCCTTTTTCATGTTTTGATGATGGGAAGTTTGGGTGTATGACACCGCAATCCAAATTTTAGTCCTCTTTAAAGAACAGAGCATAGATCAGTTGGTTAAGGATGTCGATATACAACCTAATCACCCAGGTTTAAGTCCTCTTCAACACAAATTTTGGGGCATATTTCATCTCTATTAAAAGCCACCTAGTTACTGCAAGGTTTGCCTTGTTTTTTTCAAGTCATGTGGGATCCTATTTCTTCTTGATGCAATGTGACATTGTTCTTCATGGGTTGGTCGAGCTTTTATTTTAGTATTTATTTTTTCCAGAACAAGCCATTTGAATTCATGAAACAGAAACTTCAATGAATAATGAACACTTCAAACGAAACAAACTCGGTCCTCAAAGGCTCATAGGTGAGTGGTTGTATTGAAAATTGAATGGGAAGCAAAGAATCAGAAGACATGCCTTCTAACAAGTAAAACATAGTCTGAGTTTTGCATTCTAGCTCGACCACGTGACTGTATAAAGCTGCATACAGTTGCTGAAGGATCAAAGCGAACTACCAAGTTACAACTTGGCACATCCAGACCCTCCTCCAAAATGTTTGTCGCAATAATTAGATGCACCTATAGCAACATAATTTTCTCAAAGTACTGTTATTGACAGATTGCCAAGAGAAAAGCATGACAAGATTAATGGCCAACCTTTCCGCTACGAAATGAATCAATAATTTCCATATGTTTGGTCCTGCTCTGAAAATGCAAACCATCCTTGTTTCCTGCCATGTATTTAACATTCCACCCAGACATGTGATTAATTGAGGAAAGAAGGGACTGCAATACAATGCTTGCAATGACTCTTTCAACAAATACAATGCATCTCAACTCTTGCATATGCCTGCAGTAGGGGCATACTGTTAGAGAACCAAGAATTAGTTATGACTGCACATATTATGCCATGAACAATTAGGCGGACAGCAGCAGTTGAGTGCTGACATTCAGAGAGGTCACACGAGAGGAGACTGTAAATTATACATGCATGAGTCGCTGCTCAGTCTATTAGAGATCAAACACCAGCAAGAAAATACAATCTTTCTCCACCTAAGCTAGCTGCCACCAGCAAGAAAACACAACCTTTCCTAATACATCTTTCAGCAGTTAGGAGACGTGGAGAAAAGCGACACTGTTTAGTCTTGGCATCTATCGAGCAGACCATCGCCAGAATTCGCTATTCTCAAGAAAATTAAACAGTGCTAATAGTTTCAGTTCACTTCATCTGACTTTTTAACAGATGTGTGTAGCACTTCGCAATTGATTTTTTTAAGAGAAGGTAATCCTTAAATGAGTTTCACATTGATAGCATTTAGTGTAGGAATCCTCTATTTGTGTTTCCACTTGCAACTTCAAAGGGGATGAATATCAAATACCTATCCAATCATTATTACCTGTATTCCAGAAGAGATATGATAAGAGAATGAACTTTGGACGTCAATAGGCCATCTCGCAAATCAGCTGCAAAATCCTCTCCAATATGATCTGCTAAAATAACGTCTGTGAAAAATCAAAGCAGAACTGTATTTCATAGATTTCACAAACTGTTATTACAAACGGCCCGTAACTCAATGCTTGGATCAAACTTTTATCTTATATTCTATTAATTAGAGGATAATGGGATTAGGGTTTCATTGATTGACAGTCCAGGGTACATATAGAGCCTCTATGGGCTAGTTACATGGGTCTAGCCCAATATACTCACACAATACAGTCCAACCCCAACCCCCCCCCCCCCCCCCCCCCCCCGCAGTCCCAACATCTAACCACGGCAGATGCTGAGACTGGACCGAAACTCAGAGAACAACAACGAAGGGAGACCCTTCGTGAAGATGTCGGCGAACTGCAACGTCGTCGAGACGTGGAGGACCCGGACCTTGCCACGGGCAACCCGCTCACAAACAAAGTGAAGATCAATCTCCACATGCTTCGTTCGCTGATGCTGGATGGGGTTGGTGGAGAGGTAGACGACGCTGACGTTGTCACAGTAGACCAGTGTGCTCCGGGCGACTGGGGAGTGGAGCTCCTGAAGCAGCTGCTGGAACCAGGAGGTCTCAGCCATACCGTTGGTCACTGCGTGGTACTCTGCCTCAGCACTCAAGCGTGACACCACAGGTTGCCGCTTTCGAGGACCAGAAGACGAGGTTGCCGCTCAGGAAGACAGCGTAGCCAGAGGTGGACCGACGGGTGTCCGGGCAGCCCGCCCAGTCAGCATCGGTGTAGACGTCTAGCTCAGAAGCTGAGTCACCCCGAAGGAGGAGGCCGTAGTCGAGGGTGTCGCGCAGGTATCGAAGTATCCGCTTCACAGCGGTGAGATGTGGCTCCTTTGGATCATGCATGTGGAGGCACACATGTTGAACTACGTAAGAGATATCTGGCCTGGTGAAGGTGAGGTACTGGAAAGCACCTGCACTCCTGTAAACAGTAGAGTCAGCAACAAGGGTGCCGTCAGCTAAGAGAACCTTCGCCTGGGTGTCCACCGGAGTGGAGCACGGCTTGCAGTTAGTCATGCCTGCTCGCTGAAGGACATCCAAGCAGTACTGTCGCTGGTGAAGGAACAAGTTGCCCGTCTGGTGCTCAACCGTCACGCCTAGGAAGTGGTGGAGCTAGCCCAGGTCCATCGCAAACTCCCACTGCAGGGCGGAGATCGTGCGCTGAAGGAGGGCCGGACTGGACGCTGTGAGGACGATGTCATCGACATACAGGAGGAGGTACATTGTGTCCCCCTCACGGCTGTAGACGAAGAGCGAGGTGTCCGACTTGGCCTCGATGAAGTCGAGCGAGGCCAGGAAAGAGGCAAACCGGTTGTACCAAACTTAGGGCACCTGCTTGAGGCCGTACAGGGACTTGTTCAGCCGGCAGACCATGTCTGGATGGGCTGAATCAACGAACCCTGTCGGCTGACAACAGTACACTGTCTCCGTCAGCGTGTCGTGGAGGAAGACATTCTTGACGTCCAACTGGTGGACAGGCCAAGAACGCGAGAGAGCCAGCAACAGAACGGTGCAAACCATCGCCGGCTTCACCACCAGGCTGAAGGTCTCGTCGTAGTCAACACCAGGGCGCTGAGTGAAGCCGCGAAGAACCCAGCGAGCCTTGTACCTCTCCAGAGACCCATCCGCCCTCCACTTATGCGTGAAGACCCACTTGCCCGTGACAACATTGCCACGACCAGGACGGGAAACCAAGTCCCAAGTCCGGTTGGCAAGTAGGGCTGCATACTCTTCTTCCATAGCCCGACGCTAGTAAGGATCAGCGAGAAGAGGGGATAGGAGAGACAGCCGAAGAAGCAGGCGGTGGGTGGGTCATCGAGGAGAGGACTACCCCGGAGAACCGCTCCACCGGTCTGAGAACCCCAGCCGCCCGTTGGGTCACCATCGGGTGGACGTGACGGGGGTCTCGATGGAGCAGTGGGGGGTGGTACACCTGAGGCTCCGGACGAGAAGAAGCTGGTGCACCAACCCGCACTCGTCGGTGATAGACAAGTGCAGGGTTGGCGTACCGCGACTTCGGGGTCGCGTGTGGCGCAGCAGTTGAAAACGGGGAAGTCGGGGCCGCGTGTGGCGCAGCTGGTGACGTCAGGGATGCTGGAGCCGCGCAGGGCACAGCTGGCAACGTCAGGGACGCCGGAGCCGCGCGGGGCACAGCTGGCGACGTCGGGGACGTCGGGGCTGCGAGTGGCGCAGTAGGCGACGTCGGGGCGGTGCGTGGCGCGACGGGCGACGTCGAGAACTCCAGGGCCGCGCATGATGCAGCGGGCGACGTCGGGGACGTCGGGGCCGCACAAGGCATAGCGGGCGACACCGGGGCCACGCGCGGCGTAGCACGGGGGTAACCTGCAGAGGGTAAAACACAAGGTCGCTATACAGGAGCTGCCTCAAGGTCAGTAGAAAAGAGAGAATCCAACTCATCAACAGAGTCAGAGGGCGAAGTAGCGAAGGGAAAGGTAGACTCATCGAAGACGACGTGACGAGAGATCAAGACACAATGGGTAGCAAGGTCAAGACACTGGTACCCCTTATGATCAGGGTAGTACCTAAGGAAGACACACCGATTGGAGCGCGGCGCAAGCTTATGAGGGGTGGTGGCGGAGAGGTTAGCGTAGCAGGTGCACCCGAACACTCGAAGATGGTCGTAGAGAGGTGTGGTGCCGAAAAGAGCGAAGTGAGGGGTGGGGGCACTAATCGCCTTAGTAGGAAGACGATTAATGAGAAAAGTGGCGGTGTGAAGTGTCTTTGCCCAATACCGAGCAGGAATGGAGGCCTGAAACATCAGGAAACGCATAACATCATTAGTGGTATGAACATGCGTTCGGCCTTGCCATTCGGAGGAGAAGTGTACGGGCAAGACATGCGTAACTGAACACCGCGAGAGAGAAGAAAGGCACGGAACGAGGAGTTGTCAAACTCGCGTCTGTTGTCGCATTGGATGGCTCAAATAGTGCGCCCAAACTGGGTGGACACCCAAGCGAAGAAGCGAGAAAGAGTGACGAACGTGTCGGACTTCTATCACAAGGGAAAAGTCTACAAATAGTGCGAAAAATCATCAAGTATAACCATGTAATATTTATAACCTGAAACACTGATAACAGGAGAGGTCCAAAGATCACAGTGAATCAGATCAAAAATCCACTCAACATGAGTAACAGAGTGCGGAAAGGGAAACCGAACATGGCGACCAAGCTGACAACCATGACACACAGACTCATGAGTACCCCTAGTACACAAAATCATTGAACTACTAGACAACTTAGACAGGACATCAACACCAGGATGGCCTAGCCGGCGATGCCTAGTCGTGGAAGAAGCTGTCGTAGCCAGAGCAAAAGGTGAAGTCGAAGTGAAAGCAGGAAGACGAAACATGTACAGGGGCCCCGAACTCTCACAGCGGAGAAGAAGACACCGGGTAGTAAGATCCTTCACAGACAAACCAATAGGATCAAACTCAATAGAAACATGATTGTCAATGGTAAATCGACGAACAGAAAGAAGATTATGAATGACGTCAGGAGCAACAAGAACATCTCTGAGTCGGAAAGAACCCGAAGAACCCAAGTCAGCTACTGAGGTGACTGGAAGAACAGACCCATTCCCAACAATGATAGATGAAGGATGAGAAGGGTGGGTAGAAGAGAGTATACCAGCATCAGGAGTGGTGCGGTACGAAGCGCCTAAATCAGCAACCCAATCTGCACCGAGTGGAGTGAGAGTCATCGTGCTGAAAGAGGAGGCCAGCGACTAACGGTCCCACCCGTCAGGAGTGGAGTGCGGCGCCAAGGACTCAGTGCCCAAGCCCCAGTAACTGGAAGGGTCCAGTGGCAGGGTAGCTCGGCCCACCAGTGGTTGGAGTCCACTGTCCACCACCGTATGTGGGAGTAGTCATGTAGGCTGCCTGAGGTCGCGCCGGGCGTGGTGGTGGGAGACCCGGAGATAGCCCAGGCCACATGGCGATCTGGCCAGTCCACGGGATGTAGGGTGTGGGCCAGGATGGCAGAGCACCGGGACCAGTACCACCCTGAACGGGGCCACCAGCCGAACTAGTGACACCTCCGCCACTGGTACCTCTGCTGGCAGAGGAACCACCTCCGCCAATGATGCCTTCGCCCGCCACCAGTGCTTTCACAGCCACCGCGCTTACGACCACCACGACGACGATTACCACCCCTGAGGTTGGCAGGGGCCCCTGCGATGGTAGGTGGACGCGAGAGCAGTCCTCCGAAGGCAGGACAAGAGGGCTGCCCAGAGCCGTAGAATGTTGTGGCAGTCGAGGGGACGACAGGGCCTGCAGAAGTGATATCCTCGAGCTTGAGAACAGACCAGACCTTGCCGAAGGTCAGGAGTGGCTCCTCACGAAGAATCACTGTCCGAAGGTGGGAGTAGCGCTCGTTCAGGCCCTGCAGGACCTAAAGAACGAGAGAGGTCTCCAGGACAGGGTCACCAAGGTTGTGAAGGGCATCCGCCATATCCTTCATCTGGCGACAGTAGGCGGAGACTGACAGGTCCCCCTAAACGGCAGCTGCGAACCGCGCCCGGATGTGGAGAGCTCAGGTCGCACGGTTCACTGGAAGTGTTGCTCGATGATGAGCCACGCCTGACGAGCCGTGCCACCACCACGTCGCCCCACAAGGTCCTACAGCTCATCGGAGAGAGAGCCGAGAACCCAGGCAAGAACCAAACTGTCCATGCCAATCCAGGAGTCATCCAGCGGAGAGTCATCACGGAGAACGTGAGCGTCAAGGCGAAAACGTCTCAACGTGAGGAGAAGTAAGTTACGCCATCGCGCATAGGTGGTGGAGTCGGAGCTGAGGACAACCGGGATGAGCGTCCGGATGTTTTGGACACCGGCAGATTGGGCATGGAGACCAGCAACAAGGGTCGTCGCGTAGGTACTGTAGACTACTCCATCACCTGGGGAGGGCTCGCGGGAGGTACTCCACGGTGGGTGTGTGGCATCCTCAAGCTGGTGAGTGAGAGCCGCCATCGACACTCACTCCTGCTCCAAGGCAAGAGCAAGAGTCCGCTCACGCTCACGCGAGGCCGCCAGAGCAGCAGCAACACTGGACGCAGCCGCGGAAGGCTTTCCAGACATACCCCGACGATCTGCCAGAGTCGCGAGATCAGTGAAGAGTACAACCGACGACGCAGAAGAGCTGCGCGGAACAGTCCCAGGTGGTGGTGGTGGTGCGTCGGATCCAGCGGCACCTACGGCAGGTGGGGACCACCACGGTGGATGTGATGGCACCGCTGGCAGTGGGGCCCGTGGGGGAGGAACAGTCCCGACAGGAACGGCCCAAGGCGGTGGCAGAGCGGCCCAGGACGACGGCGCGGCAATCCAGGTCGCCGGAGCAGACCAGGTCGTGGCAGGGGTGGTCGGCAGCAGGCCGACGGCGGTGGCCGGCACTGGGCCGGTGGCGACGGCAGCGAACAGCGCTGGGCCGTTGGCGGCACAGGGGGGCTCCAGGCCGACGGGGGGCGGCACTGGACCGGCGGCGGCGGCGGGCAGCAGTGCCAGGCCAGAGGGGGGGCGCGCCAGGGGTGGCGGCGGCAGATCCGGACCAGCGGCGCCAGATCCAAGTCCGGCAGTGGCAGCGGCGGCGGATCCGCGGCTGGGGGACGCGCCAGGGGCGGCGGCGGCGTGGGGAAATCCCAGAAGAGAGGGGGAAGGTGGTGGGGGCCAACCGGCAACGGCGGCGCGCCGGCGGACAGCGGCCAAAGGCAGCGGCACGCCAGCGGCCAGAGGCGGCGGTGGCCTATCCATCGGTGGGAGAGAGAGGGGTGTGAGAGGTAGCCTGATACCAAATTAGAGGATAATGGGATTAGAGTTTCATTGATTGACAGTCTAGGTACATATAGAGCCTCTATGGGCTAGTTACATGGACCTAACCCAATATACTCACACAATACAGTCCAACACTATTAACTAGGTTTTTGTCGGATGACCCTGGCTGCCGGCGCCCTCAACAGCACAGAGTCCGAATTGGACTCCCGGGGGCGCACGGGTCGGACTTCAGGGGGCGCACAGGGCTCCTGCAGAGGCCAGGTAGGACCCTTGCAAAGGTTTGGTAGCACCTATCAAAACAGAACCCGATTCCCCTCCAGAGATAATATTAGCGTTAGACTAGTTTACTTCTGCCACCATTGTAAAACTAGAACTCGTTACCCAGGCTATAAATAAAGCCTGCCCCCTGTACATCACCACCGCATCTCAATATCTCATCAATAGCAAGAGACAAAGACACAAAGTCCACCGCCAGTCTTGAATAAAGTATTCCACCAAGAAAGCCCTCACGGCAACTCATCTAAATTGAACTATTCTCTGCTCCCTTATGATCTCGGCGAGATCAACCATCGCAAGGGTGCAGATCTTCTCTTTCTCCTCTGATCAACTCGGCTACATCTCTGTTCTGTTCTGCACGCCCAGAACAGGAACAGAACGTTCCTCTCTCTCTACTCACGCACCACAAGTCCTCTGCTCTTCTCTCCAAAGTGCAAGGCTTCTGTTCTGCCAAAACAGAACAGCGCAGACCCTTTGTAGAGGCAGATCAGAGGTTCTAAAGGTCGGACTTCCAACAGTTTTTAGCTGTTTTATCACAAGTCTATTCTATTTTTTATTTGTAATGTTTTTCTGGTGTAATATTTTACCTGTATATGCAGTTAAAAATTCTCGCATGGATCAGTGGCTAAAGATATGTGGCTTTCAAAAAATATAGGTATCAATACATACAAATGAGTATGTCAGTAATAGAGTCTATAGTGAGGAATAGTTAACAGACAGCACACCACTAGTACAGTGATTCTCTATGCATTAATTACATTAAGTTGATATTAAATGAATGGATAAATGAAAAAAATGAATGATTCAACTTTGCTCTTTACCCCTCTTTGAAAAATGTTTGAGATCCTTGTGTACTTCTTCAGTGTAGTTTCTAACAAAGCCCTCAACTTGTTCATCTAGTTTTCCACCCCAAAAGGATAAGCAGCTTTTATTGCGTGACAACACCTCAGCAGCCTGAAAAGGATTGACCGCATTTCAGGACTAGACATCAATATATCAGAAATCGTGAAGAGCTATATTGTCGTACCTTAGCTGCCAACCATACTCCTAAATTAGCTATGCAATATGAGAATGTCTGATGTAATCTCGATATCCTTTGTTTTGCTTTCTCCAATGACGAACCATGTAATTTTGCCTCAAAGATTTCTAAATACTGAGAGAGAAATAAACAAAAATCTATAAAAATGTGTGCAACCTAAAACAACGGGACAGAGGGATTAAATGATAAGGCCAGAAAAGAATATTATAAGAATCAATTTAAAAATACTTCATAATTTATCAGTTAATCAGTTTGTCAATCTTTATAAGGTGTATTGTATTTTGTTAGGACGACAAGACAAGTCTTTCACCCACAATTACTCTATTAATACATAATTGTTTGATGTAAATTATAATCATAAGTATTCTTATGAATCCAATAACATCAATTTTGCATCACAAAAAACATGTATTGATAGAGTAATTTTTTAATGTCTGTAATATTCAATTCACCAACCTATATCTTATATTTCTGTTCATATTAGTTACTCTTCTTACTGTATTTTTCTGATAGAAAGTAAAAAAAGGTGCAATCATGCAAAGAAATTACACTTCTAGGCAAAAATTAAACTGATGCTGTAGTTTCAATGTTTCAAAAGGCACGAGGACTAGGCAGAATGCATTAAAAATGATCTTCTGTCACAAAGTGAGAGATGCAAATTAGTGTATAATCCACTGTCTGCCAAGTGCAACTAAACTACTGAAATAAATAGAAGCATCAAAGCAATGAGTAAGGTTATGACTAGAGATTAAAATAGTACCTTGGTTTTCATTCTGTTCAAACAAATGATAATATGGTCATGTAGTTCAGATGGTATGCTGGAATCATCATATTGGACTATCTTCGTAGCAGCAAATGGTATGTATTTTGATAGTGCTGATTCATTGTCAACAGTGTACACCTTCAACGAGAAATGCATCAAAATTTTTAACGAATATTATCTCAAATTAAGGTCTTGTGTGTGTTGTATAGTCTAACCTTTGAATTCATGAGATTCTCGAGCTCAGATATTTGTTTTGAATAGTCACCACGGTTCAAAACTATAGGATAATAGGTTTAGATGACCACTTAGAGCGAACACACATGTAAAGCCAATAGATTACTGCCTCATCTTCTTACCTTTTGAATAGACGAGCGAGGCAGTCATCCCAAAAATCCTTGGTAGAGGATCTGACGGTCTAGATTTCAGTTGGGGGTGATAAAACTCCTATTATGGATTTGTTCAATGGATGATTAGTTAGAAAAAGGGGCACATCCAAGACTATAACTGAAATGGTAAATTTGACAACAGAAAACATATATGGTTCCAACTAAATTGGCCCTACAAACGAACATTGGTGCTCCAGAAAAGTACAGGTGGCAGAAGTAACGCGAATTGGTGATTCGAAATCCAAATAAATAGATGGACACCCTCCAAACAAAACAAACAGGTGGGCGACACAATAGCAAAGAGAGATTGCAACTTTTTGAAGGCGAGGTGGACCTTAAGAATGCAGGCGTACGGGGAGTTTCCCTTGGCCTGATGGCACTCGTCGAAGATGAGGAGGACGATGTCCCGGAGTCGGAAGAAGCTATGCCTGAGGTTGTCGAGCAGGATCTGCGGCGTCATGACGAGCACCTCGGCTCCCTCCAGGATGAGGCGCCAGGCGTCGGCGCTCCATAAGTCAACCCCCATTTCGCCGTAGAACTGGTCGACGCGGAGGTCGGTGTGGGTCTCGATGACGCGCGCCTGTTGGCCGACGAGGATGACCGTGGGGACTAGGAAGACGGCGAAGGAGCGGGGGCGGTTGCGGACGCGGTGCGCGTAGGCGCGCAGTAGCAGCACCGCGATGAGCGTCTTTCCGGCCCCCGTCTCCAGGAACGCCAGCGTGTTGCCGCGCAACGCCCGCTCCAGCGCCTCCAGCTGGTACCTGCGAACCCCGAGCAAGGCACACAAACCAGCGTTAGTGCGGGGACGGGTTTCGCTAGCCCGGCGCGGCACGCGAGATCGCTCACCATCGCGCCAGCGTCTGCGGGTCACAGGGTGGTGGGTCCTCATTTCGAGCGTACGCCATGGCGGCGAGGTTTTGCGGAGGGATCGGGAGCCGCGGGGGTTGTATGGTGGGCAAGATGAGATGTGAGGTGCCGGCGCACGACTGTGCGTTGCACCCAGGTCGCAGGAGAATCTAGTAGTACTGCTTCCCTCTTCGGTGGGGAGGAGCAAGGCAGCGGGGAGGGCGACCGCGCCCGCGCGGCGCGCTTGAGGCAGGGAGGAGCGAGTGGCGGGGAGGCGACCGCGACCTCGCGTCGGCGACGTGCTCGAGGCTGGGAGGAGCGAGGTGGCGGGGAGGAGAGAGGTGGCGGGGAAGGCGACCACGCCCGCGAGGCAAGCCGGAGCGGCGACGGCGCGCCCGAGACGGTGAGGGGCGAGGCGGCGGGGAAGGCGGCCACGCCCGCGTCGCGTCGTGGCGGGAGGGAGGGAGAGCGAGGGAAACGGGAAATGGTCGGATGCCTCGCGCGCTGGACGTCTCCATATTTGCAGAACGGGACGGACCGGGGGGCGGAGGCAAAATCAGAAACTCTGTTGGAGGGTGGAAATTGAGTTGAGAAGATGCATTTTGCAGATGAATTTCCATTTAGCTACTCTGTTGGAGTTAACGTTACTCCTAGGTCAGTTGGTGGGAGAGCAAAGAGAGAACCGGATGGCTCTTGCGGCCATGGTCCGCCGCTTCGGGTTCGTAACTTAGTATGGTTTTGCTGTAGTGATAATTAAGACCATTAAATGTAACTAATGTTGTCATATTTAAATTTGTGCATGTCTAGGATTGTTCGACCTCACAAAAATCAGCTCCACCTCCAGTTATTCTCATTTGCATGTGCTACAAGAAAATATGGGTGCTAGTGATATTTACTGACGAAATGTGTACAAAGAAATTATTAGTAGAAAAATTATTGTACTTTGGTTCTTCATAATTTTATTCATCAGCACAAAGGTACTCCCTCCGGTGTACAAAAAATTGTCGTTCTACACTAAAACCAAGAGTGAACAAAAAATTGTCGTTTTACACTGCATGCCATGTAAAATGGTGTAAAAAAATGGGGTAACGTGTACTTAGGAATCGAACCTGCATCAGATTGGCCGGAAAAACGTGAAGAAAATCATTCGAACCACTAAGGAGAGTTGTATTATAAAAGAAAGAAATCTATTTAATACTTGCTTGGTATGCGAGAACATGTCCAAAACGACAATTTTTTGTACACCGAAGGAAGTAAACATCTAGACTATGTTGATTGTTTTAGTTTTGCAAGTACCGCGTGGCAATGCCATTGTAAGATGCGTAACAATTAAGACATTTAATTGTCACATTTAAACTTTGATATGTTTGGGACTGGTTCACTCCACCAAAAATCACCTTGCTAATTAACGAAATCACCAAGTCAAACACGTCTATATCCAAGGCACGGGCGCGTAGTAAAGACGAAAGAGGCCAGCCTGGGCGTTCAGATCACGGGAGTGCCAGCCTGTGGATGCGTCACCACGGCGTGGTAAGATGGTTTTCAATATGATGCATAAATCTCTAGTTGTTTAAATTCTATATTCTTCCAGTGTAATATTTTAACTATGTTCATCATTTGCAAATATATATATATATATATATATTATGTTGCTGATGTGGGATATTCTAATCGTATTGGATATTTAGCTCTTATAAGGGTGAGAGGTATCATATTTACCAATGTGTCTTAGAAAAGATGAACCGGATTCATGACCGACATTTGGAGTATGGAAAATAAAGTGGTAAACCGTTTACAAGATGTCCATCTACCAAATGCGCAAACCAAAATCATGATTTCATTCATTGATGCAACGGTAAATATGTATACTTTGGTCAGGTCAATTATGATCTTGATTATGTGTGTCGAAGTGTTAATACGACACTTCCCCCGGATCTGCTAAGGACTAGCCAGCGGATGTTCTTTGATCGGCACGACTTAGTTCTGAACCTAGTGATCGCGTGTAAGAGAGTATGAGACGGTGATTTTTACGTGGTTCAGGCCGCAAAAGCGTAACATTCTACTCCACGGTGAGGTTGTATTGTTGGTGTGTGTGTGTGTGTATGCGTAGATTGGGGATCGATTTTGCTGTCCTTTGTAAAGGTGGCGGTCTGATCCTTTTATAGACAATGTTTGACGCCTTACAAGTGGGGTCCGAGATCCGACAGGTGGCCCCGGGGCGATCTCATCCTAAAGATATATGGCTTCTGGTATAAGTTTTCTCTGGTCGCGGCTTGAAGACTCACCATCTTGCCGCTTCAGTCGTCAGTGGCCCCTGCGTAGTCGTTGATGGTGACAGTCAATATGTCCCTGACGCCGTAAGCTACCCACTTGGCGGAGTGGGGTAGGCCTGTTGTGCCTTCACTGCGATGCGATAGGGCGCAACGGTACCTAACAGTAGGCGTATGTCGCATCACGTGCCTGGAGAAGACGCGAGTTTTCAATGCCTGATCTGGACAAGGCGCACCACCCTCTTAACTCCCGCAATCCACTGCCCAGGACAAGTTGCAGGGTACGTGGCAGCTTGGGAGCTAGCTTCTTCTAGAGAGGTCGGGTCCCGACCCCTGACCACGTGGTAGCTCGGGAGCCTGCTCCTGAGTAGAGCTGGGGCTCCAAGGCCGCGAGACACGTGGCAGAGTCGGAGCCCGCCTCTTCGGGGAGGTGGCATGTCTGTTGTCTTGAGCCATGTGGCAGCTCCGGAGCCCACTCTCATGGGGAGAGCGGGATCCCGGGGTTGGACTCCTGAGATTCATGTGGCTACTTCGGATCCCGTATCTGAGGTAGAGGGGTTCGAGTCTTCTAGATACGTGGCGCTCTCGGACCCCGCCTTGGCATGAAGCAGAGTACCTAGGCGGCTTTAGCCTGTGCGCGAGGGTACACGGTATGTCAAGTACTGACAATGTGCCTATAGTAAAGTATAAGAAATATATGGTGTTGTCTGATGGGTCAACTTTAAAGTCTAATACGGTGACTATGGATGTTTACGTGATGAGTTTGTAATTGCTATTTCTCAATCTTGGAATCTTCAAACCCCTACCCACACCCGTACTCGGCTTGAAATTTGCTCCTACTGAAAACCGAATTTAGGATATGAGCAGTACTACTCATATTACTTAATCACTTATATTAACCTTCATTTCGCGTAGAATTGGTCTTTTGATGAGGACATCACTTCTATGGATACAAACAACACTCCATTGAACATAAAAGATGCAATCAATAGAGTTCATACACAATAATTAATTTCAGAGGTGAACTCGTTCTTATATATTTCCTTATATGTTTTTGAGCATAGATTGCTACTTAATGATTTATTCGTGATTAGGATCCATGGAGAGGTTCAAGGAGTACTTGTAGGGAGTATTAGGGACGTGGAAGACCAGAGAATTCGTTCAAAGAAGATGGAAACCGAACCAAACTCCAAATCGTATCCAACTCGGAGTCCCGGAGCAGTACGCACAAAAATGAATGCCCAGGACGCATACGAACTCCGTTTTGAATGTTCTACATATGCACGGAAAGGGGAGAGGATAACCTTTCCAATGGGGCCGGTCCCATGTCAAAATTCTTTCGGAGTCGACGGGAATCGTCGAAACAAAATTAAGTACAAAATCTATCAGGATGTTGCGTCACCATATTGGGCCATTGGGTCATGTATCAAGTCTAAGTCCATTATTTTCGTATATTAGGGTTAGGTCACGACCCCAACACCTCCTTGGACGTCCTCCCACCTATATATACTCCATAGTAGCCGCCATAAACAATTGGGTTTTGCATAGATCTATAATATCGCCGTTCTTCGGTTTGTGAGACCCCAACTTCGCGTTTTCAGATCGTGTCTACCTTGTTCTTGCTTGTGTTCTCGGTTGCACTTGCAGGGATTAGCCTTCTTGGCGAGGTCAATCGTGTGAAGCAAGGTTGATAACCAACGGAGCGGTGGTGTAGTGATTGCAGGGGCTGTTCGTATTCTACTCGAGAGCCTTGGATCATCAACGTCGAGATCTCCATCAATCAACTTACCCATTACCTTTCGGAAGATCGGGACTCATCTTTTCCAATCAATTGGTATCAGATTTCCAGGTTGCCTGTTAGGTAATTCATCTATCCATTACATTAGTTTTGTTTTTCATACCTAGAGTCCACAAAAAAGCCACAAAAAAAACTTGCAGTTTAATAGATATGTTCATTACTTTGTCCAAACCATATTGAGCCTTTGCAACTTTGTTATTCAGTTTGGTTTTGTTGAGTTTGTGTCCGTGGTTGAGTCATATTGCTGGTTTAGAAGTGTTTTTAGTCTTAGTTTGAGTTTTGCATTGTGTTGATTGATCCTTTTGAATCACGTCATCACGTCTAGATTAGATTCATCTCTGTCCATTTTGCTATTTTCATCATATCTCACTCATACGAACTCGGATTTTAGAGTTCTTGTACTTTCAGGAAAGCTTAAGAAGTTCTCTATAACTTTCTTATTTATCATTTTCCCAGAAAATATAGTTATCGATGTCGAAATTGCATTAGATCCGAATCTGTTATTGATCTAAAAATTTTGAACAGTCTGTATTTCGCGGGCAGTATCTCCTATTGTTCTTTTCCAAAATAGGTCTTCCATATATTGAAATTAAAGAGTAGAGATATATCTACAATCTTACTGTTTTAAGATTTCCAATTTAGAGCCTATAAGTGTGTCTATTCCTCCTTGGAAGATTGAGCAGAAAATCAGCAACAGACACACGAGATATCTTGGATTGATTTTCATTGTCTTCTTCCCTTGCAGCACATTCTGAAAAAAAAAAAGAAAAATGAAAAAGGCAAGTGCAAAATAAGAAACAAAAGCCGCACAAAAAAAGAGGAAAAAAACAACAACAAAAAACAAAAGTGCTTGCATTCTTTGTGTCATCTAGTTTTGTCTCATGTCTTGCTAGCTTGAACTACTAGGAACACATTTAGGCTAGCAACTTTGACAAGTACATTGGAAACTTACTCAACTTTACTATCTGATTTCATTGTTGCTAATCCTTGCTACATATAAAGTGTCATCCAAGCTACACTTTACTCTTGAGCAGAATCGATACACCTTTGCAATCATCCCATGCTTCATTGGTTTCTTCATACCATCCACCGTTTGCCACCTGCAGTGTCGGTAAGAACACTTGTAAGAGCGTGGTAAGACGCTTGAGAGTGTGTGATTCCACTTCCACTTTGCCATTATCCTTTGTAGTGTATAGGGATAACATATTTTTTGTGTTGTCTTCTGTTTGCTACTAACAATGTCAGGTAAAAGCAAGAATCATGCATTATATGCTGAGATGATTGACATGATGAAGACGACGATGGAGTTGCTTACTAAAAATCAAACATCAACCAAGGTTGCACATGACGTTCAGACTACATTTACAACTCCTTCAACAATAAGTAATTACATTCTCCCATCTTTTCCTTCTTTTGATGGTCTTGGTTATGATGAATATATTGCTTGGGAAATAGAGTTGAATAAAATTTTTGGAAAATGTCATATGTGTGAGAGGAGGAAGATTAGAAATATTGCAAGTGCATTAGTAGGTTGTGCATTAACTTGGTGGAACAATTTAAATGATTTAGAAAAACCTCGAACATGGAAAGATATGAAAATTCTTATGCGAGAAACATTTACTAGTGTATCCAATTGCAAAGATGAAATACATGAGCTTGAGAAGAATTTTCTTGTTGTACCTCCTCCTATGCCTAACCTTTTGCAGGAACAAGAACCAATAATTGTAGAAAATCCAAAAGCGAATGAGGTGTTCAACAACTCTGTGAAAATTCAGATCTATCAATTCATATTTCACCCATAATTACTGCTGAAAATGAGAATAAAGGTAACGAATATCACAACACACTTGTTGAAGGTGAGAAGTTTTTGGATGTTCTGAATTTTTTCACCAATCATGCTATTGTCGAGGAGCGACTAGTGGAATATTTTATTGATACACCATTGCCACATGTTGATTTTCCTGTTGATCCTTCTGTTAAAAATGAGTTGTGTGCTAATAATTATATTGTACCTATGCTAGAACAACTGAATGAATTTGATACTTTATCACCCACATGTGCTGAAATTAAGAATTTGATTCCAATTACTTGTGAAAGGGATGAGCTGAAATTGTTATCTTCTCTAAATACTTTGGGCTATATTGAATTTGACACTCTTTGTGATCTAGATATCGTAGAGAAGATAATATTTTCTCAATCTGAATTGCCTTTGTTAAGTAGAAATATTTTTCATGCTATAGGCAAATATGAACATAGTGGTATGTTTATGGTGCATAAAGTTACATATGTTCAAATGAGGAAGCTCCTTTTGTGCTGCAACAACATGGTCAAGTAAATGAATGTACTAACGCTAATAATATCTTGTCAAGTTTTTATAGTATTTTTTCCTTGCAGCAGGGACAACAAAAGCATTACTCACTGCGGTTGTGCAATATGGACAGTGCTCACTCTATCCCCAAAAGCCTCTTTGCTGGACATACAAGCAAGCCGAGGACGGCTTGCCATAAAGAAGAGGAGAATTATGAGATCATACACGTTATCATTGCACCTACAAACATGACACAATGTTTATTTTTTTGGGATCCTAGCTCAAGTGAATGTGCACTCTTATTTGATGGACAAGATCAAGATGGCACACTATGTCGTCCACCACCTTGGCCTCCTCCTTTGATGCACATAAAAAGATTTGATGGCGTTGCATATTTGGACCAACACATAAGAGAAGATGAACTTGAGTCGAGGATGACTCCAATTCAAGAAGGGGAGGATGATGAGGACATCACTTCTATGGATACAAACAACACTCCATTGAACATAAAAGATGCAATCAATAGAGTTCATACACAACAATTAATTTCAGAGGTGAACTCGTTCTTATATATTTCCTTATATGTTTTTGAGCATAGATTGCTACTTAATGATTTATTTGTGATTAGGATCCATAGAGAGGTTCAAGGAGTACTTGTAGGGAGTATTAGGGACGTGGAAGACCAGAGAATTCGTTCAAAGAAGATGGAAACCGAACCAAACTCCAAATCGTATCCAACTCGGAGTCCCGGAGCAGTACGCACTAAAACGAATGCCCAGGACGCATACAAACTCCGTTTTAGACGTTCTACATATGCACGGAAAGGGGAGAGGATAACCTTTCCAATGGTGCCGGTCCCATCTCAAATTTCCTTTGGAGTCGACAGGAATCGTCAAAACAAAATCAAGTACAGAATCTGTCAGGATGCTGCGCCACCATATTGGGCCATTGGGCCATGTATCAAGTCTAAGTCCATTATTTTCGTATATTAGGGTTAGGTCACGACCCCAACACCCCCTTGGACGTCCTCCCACCTATATATACTCCATAGTAGCCGCCATAAACAATTGGGTTTTGATTAAATCAATAATATCACCGTTCTTCGATTTGTGAGACCTCAACTTCGCGATTTCAGATCGTGTCTACCTTGTTCTTGCTTGTGTTCTCGGTTGCACTTGCAGGGATTAGCCTTCTTGGCGAGGTCAATCGTGTGAAGCACGGTTGATAACCAACGTAGCGGTGGTGTAGTGATTGCATGGGGCTGTTCGTGTTCTACTCGAGAGCCTCGGATCATCAACGTCGAGATCTCCATCAATCGACTTACCCATTACCTTTCGGAAGATCGGGACCATTAAATGTAACTAATGTTGTCATATTTAAATTTGTGCATGTCTAGGATTGTTCGACCTCACAAAAATCAGCTCCACCTCCAGTTATTCTCATTTGCATGTGCTACAAGAAAATATGGGTGCTAGTGATATTTACTGACGAAATGTGTACAAAGAAATTATTAGTAGAAAAATTATTGTACTTTGGTTCTTCATAATTTTATTCATCAGCACAAAGGTACTCCCTCCGGTGTACAAAAAATTGTCGTTCTACACTAAAACCAAGAGTGAACAAAAAATTGTCGTTTTACACTGCATGCCATGTAAAATGGTGTAAAAAAATGGGGTAACGTGTACTTAGGAATCGAACCTGCATCAGATTGGCCGGAAAAACGTGAAGAAAATCACTCGAACCACTAAGGAGAGTTGTATTATAAAAGAAAGAAATCTATTTAATACTTGCTTGGTATGCGAGAACATGTCCAAAACGACAATTTTTTGTACACCGAAGGAAGTAAACATCTAGACTATGTTGATTGTTTTAGTTTTGCAAGTACCGCGTGGCAATGCCATTGTAAGATGCGTAACAATTAAGACATTTAATTGTCACATTTAAACTTTGATATGTTTGGGACTGGTTCACTCCACCAAAAATCACCTTGCTAATTAACGAAATCACCAAGTCAAACACGTCTATATCCAAGGCACGGGCGCGTAGTAAAGACGAAAGAGGCCAGCCTGGGCGTTCAGATCACGGGAGTGCCAGCCTGTGGATGCGTCACCACGGCGTGGTAAGATGGTTTTCAATATGATGCATAAATCTCTAGTTGTTTAAATTCTATATTCTTCCAGTGTAATATTTTAACTATGTTCATCATTTGCAAATATATATATATATATATATATATATATATTATGTTGCTGATGTGGGATATTCTAATCGTATTGGATATTTAGCTCTTATAAGGGTGAGAGGTATCATATTTACCAATGTGTCTTAGAAAAGATGAACCGGATTCATGACCGACATTTGGAGTATGGAAAATAAAGTGGTAAACCGTTTACAAGATGTCCATCTACCAAATGCGCAAACCAAAATCATGATTTCATTCATTGATGCAACGGTAAATATGTATACTTTGGTCAGGTCAATTATGATCTTGATTATGTGTGTCGAAGTGTTAATACGATACTTCCCCCGGATCTGCTAAGGAGTAGCCAGCGGATGTTCTTTGATCGGCACGACTTAGTTCTGAACCTAGTGATCGCGTGTAAGAGAGTATGAGACGGTGATTTTTACGTGGTTCAGGCCGCAAAAGCGTAACATTCTACTCCACGGTGAGGTTGTATTGTTGGTGTGTGTGTGTGTATGCGTAGATTGAGGATCGATTTTGCTGTCCTTTGTAAAGGTGGCGGTCTGATCCTTTTATAGACAATGTTTGACGCCTTACAAGTGGGGTCCGAGATCCGACAGGTGGCCCCGGGGCGATCTCATCCTAAAGATATATGGCTTCTGGTATAAGTTTTCTCTGGTCGCGGCTTGAAGACTCACCATCTTGCCGCTTCAGTCGTCAGTGGCCCCTGCGTAGTCGTTGATGGTGACAGTCAATATGTCCCTGACGCCGTAAGCTACCCACTTGGCGGAGTGGGGTAGGCCTGTTGTGCCTTCACTGCGATGCGATAGGGCGCAACGGTACCTAACAGTAGGCGTATGTCGCATCACGTGCCTGGAGAAGACGCGAGTTTTCAATGCCTGATCTGGACAAGGCGCACCACCCTCTTAACTCCCGCAATCCACTGCCCAGGACAAGTTGCAGGGTACGTGGCAGCTTGGGAGCTAGCTTCTTCTAGAGAGGTCGGATCCCGACCCCTGACCACGTGGTAGCTCGGGAGCCTGCTCCTGAGTAGAGCTGGGGCTCCAAGGCCGCGAGACACGTGGCAGAGTCGGAGCCCGCCTCTTCGGGGAGGTGGCATGTCTGTTGTCTTGAGCCATGTGGCAGCTCCGGAGCCCACTCTCATGGGGAGAGCGGGATCCCGGGGTTGGACTTATGAGATTCATGTGGCTACTTCGGATCCCGTATCTGAGGTAGAGGGGTCCGAGTCTTCTAGATACGTGGCGCTCTCGGACCCCGCCTTGGCATGAAGCAGAGTACCTAGGCGGCTTTAGCCTGTGCGCGAGGGTACACGGTATGTCAAGTACTGACAATGTGCCTATAGTAAAGTATAATAAATATATGGTGTTGTCTGATGGGTCAACTTTAAAGTCTAATACGGTGACTATGGATGTTTACGTGATGAGTTTGTAATTGCTATTTCTCAATCTTGGAATCTTCAAACCCCTACCCACACCCGTACCCGGCTTGAAATTTGCTCCTACTGAAAACCGAATTTAGGATATGAGCAGTACTACTCATATTACTTAATCACTTATATTAACCTTCATTTCGCGTAGAATTGGTCTTTTGATGAGGACATCACTTCTATGGATACAAACAACACTCCATTGAACATAAAAGATGCAATCAATAGAGTTCATACACAATAATTAATTTCAGAGGTGAACTCGTTCTTATATATTTCCTTATATGTTTTTGAGCATAGATTGCTACTTAATGATTTATTCGTGATTAGGATCCATGGAGAGGTTCAAGGAGTACTTGTAGGGAGTATTAGGGACGTGGAAGACCAGAGAATTCGTTCAAAGAAGATGGAAACCGAACCAAACTCCAAATCGTATCCAACTCGGAGTCCCGGAGCAGTACGCACAAAAATGAATGCCCAGGACGCATACGAACTCCGTTTTGAATGTTCTACATATGCACGGAAAGGGGAGAGGATAACCTTTCCAATGGGGCCGGTCCCATGTCAAAATTCTTTCGGAGTCGACGGGAATCGTCGAAACAAAATTAAGTACAGAATCTATCAGGATGCTGCGTCACCATATTGGGCCATTGGGTCATGTATCAAGTCTAAGTCCATTATTTTCGTATATTAGGGTTAGGTCACGACCCCAACACCTCCTTGGACGTCCTCCCACCTATATATACTCCATAGTAGCCGCCATAAACAATTGGGTTTTGCATAGATCTATAATATCGCCGTTCTTCGGTTTGTGAGACCCCAACTTCGCGTTTTCAGATCGTGTCTACCTTGTTCTTGCTTGTGTTCTCGGTTGCACTTGCAGGAATTAGCCTTCTTGGCGAGGTCAATCGTGTGAAGCAAGGTTGATAACCAACGGAGCGGTGGTGTAGTGATTGCAGGGGCTGTTCGTATTCTACTCGAGAGCCTTGGATCATCAACGTCGAGATCTCCATCAATCGACTTACCCATTACCTTTCGGAAGATCGGGACTCATCTTTTCCTATCAATTGGTATCAGATTTCCAGGTTGCCTGTTAGGTAATTCATCTATCCATTACATTAGTTTTGTTTTTCATACCTAGAGTCCACAAAAAAGCCACAAAAAAAACTTGCAGTTTAATAGATCTGTTCATTACTTTGTCCAAACCATATTGAGCCTTTGCAACTTTGTTATTCAGTTTGGTTTTGTTGAGTTTGTGTCCGTGGTTGAGTCATATTGCTGGTTTAGAAGTGTTTTTAGTCTTAGTTTGAGTTTTGCATTGTGTTGATTGATCCTTTTGAATCACGTCATCACGTCTAGATTAGATTCATCTCTGTCCATTTTGCTATTTTCATCATGTCTCACTCATACGAACTCGGATTTTAGAGTTCTTGTACTTTCATGAAAGCTTAAGAAGTTCTCTATAACTTTCTTATTTATCATTTTCCCAGAAAATATAGTTATCGATGTCGAAATTGCATTAGATCCGAATCTGTTATTGATCTAAAAATTTTGAACAGTCTGTATTTCGCGGGCAGTATCTCCTATTGTTCTTTTCCAAAATAGGTCTTCCATATATTGAAATTAAAGAGTAGAGATATATCTACAATCTTACTGTTTTAAGATTTCCAATTTAGAGCCTATAAGTGTGCCTATTCCTCCTTGGAAGATTGAGCAGAAAATCAGCAACAGACACACGAGATATCTTGGATTGATTTTCATTGTCTTCTTCCCTTGCAGCACATTCTGAAAAAAAAAAGAAAAATGAAAAAGGCAAGTGCAAAATAAGAAACAAAAGCCGCACAAAAAAAGAGGAAAAAAACAACAACAAAAAACAAAAGTGCTTGCATTCTTTGTGTCATCTAGTTTTGTTTCATGTCTTGCTAGCTTGAACTACTAGGAACACATTTAGGCTAGCAACTTTGACAAGTACTTTGGAAACTTACTCAACTTTACTATATGATTTCATTGTTGCTAATCCTTGCTACATATAAAGTGTCATCCAAGCTACACTTTACTCTTGAGCAGAATCGATACACCTTTGCAATCATCCCACGCTTCATTGGTTTCTTCATACCATCCACCGTTTGCCACCTGCAGTGTCGGTAAGAACACTTGTAAGAGCGTGGTAAGACGCTTGAGAGTGTGTGATTCCACTTCCACTTTGCCATTATCCTTTGTAGTGTATAGGGATAACATATTTTTTGTGTTGTCTTCTGTTTGCTACTAACAATGTCAGGTAAAAGCAAGAATCATGCATTATATGCTGAGATGATTGACATGATGAAGACGACGATGGAGTTGCTTACTAAAAATCAAACATCAACCAAGGTTGCACATGACGTTCAGACCACATTTACAACTCCTTCAACAATAAGTAATTACATTCTCCCATCTTTTCCTTCTTTTGATGGTCTTGGTTATGATGAATATATTGCTTGGGAAATAGAGTTGAATAAAATTTTTGGAAAATGTCATATGTGTGAGAGGAGGAAGATTAGAAATATTGCAAGTGCATTAGTAGGTTGTGCATTAACTTGGTGGAACAATTTAAATGATTTAGAAAAACCTCGAACATGGAAATATATGAAAATTCTTATGCGAGAAACATTTACTAGTGTATCCAATTGCAAAGATGAAATACATGAGCTTGAGAAGAATTTTCTTGTTGTACCTCCTCCTATGCCTAACCTTTTGCAGGAACAAGAACCAATAATTGTAGAAAATCCAAAAGCGAATGAGGTGTTCAACAACTCTGTAAAAATTCAGATCTATCAATTCATATTTCACCCATAATTACTGCTTAAAATGAGAATAAAGGTAACGAATATCACAACACACTTGTTGAAGGTGAGAAGTTTTTGGATGTTCTGAATTTTTTCACCAATCATGCTATTGTCGAGGAGCGACTAGTGGAATATTTTATTGATACACCATTGCCACATGTTGATTTTCCTGTTGATCCTTCTGTTAAAAATGAGTTGTGTGCTAATAATTATATTGTACCTATGCTAGAACAACTGAATGAATTTGATACTTTATCACCCACATGTGCTGAAATTAAGAATTTGATTCCAATTACTTGTGAAAGGGATGAGCTGAAATTGTT
The DNA here is from genome assembly GCA_036927565.1 of Tuctoria greenei. NCBI lineage: Eukaryota > Viridiplantae > Streptophyta > Magnoliopsida > Poales > Poaceae > Tuctoria > Tuctoria greenei. Next base: position 90,011,774 of record JAYESD010000006.1, on the reverse strand, counting down.
ATCTTCTCTAAATACTTTGGGCTATATTGAATTTGACACTCTTTGTGATCTAGATATCGTAGAGAAGATAATATTTTCTCAATCTGAATTGCCTTTGTTAAGTAGAAATATTTTTCATGCTATAGGCAAATATGAACATAGTGGTATGTTTATGGTGCATAAAGTTACATATGTTCAAATGAGGAAGCTCCTTTTGTGCTGCAACAACATGGTCAAGTAAATGAATGTACTAACGCTAATAATATCTTGTCAAGTTTTTATAGTATTTTTTCCTTGCAGCAGGGACAACAAAAGCATTACTCACTGCGGTTGTGCAATATGGACAGTGCTCACTCTATCCCCAAAAGCCTCTTTGCTGGACATACAAGCAAGCCGAGGACGGCTTGCCATAAAGAAGAGGAGAATTATGAGATCATACACGTTATCATTGCACCTACAAACATGACACAATGTTTATTTTTTTGGGATCCTAGCTCAAGTGAATGTGCACTCTTATTTGATGGACAAGATCAAGATGGCACACTATGTCGTCCACCACCTTGGCCTCCTCCTTTGATGCACATAAAAAGATTTGATGGCGTTGCATATTTGGACCAACACATAAGAGAAGATGAACTTGAGTCGAGGACGACTCCAATTCAAGAAGGGGAGGATGATGAGGACATCACTTCTATGGATACAAACAACACTCCATTGAACATAAAAGATGCAATCAATAGAGTTCATACACAACAATTAATTTCAGAGGTGAACTCGTTCTTATATATTTCCTTATATGTTTTTGAGCATAGATTGCTACTTAATGATTTATTTGTGATTAGGATCCATGGAGAGGTTCAAGGAGTACTTGTAGGGAGTATTAGGGACGTGGAAGACCAGAGAATTCGTTCAAAGAAGATGGAAACCGAACCAAACTCCAAATCGTATCCAACTCGGAGTCCTGGAGCAGTACGCACTAAAACGAATGCCCAGGACGCATACAAACTCCGTTTTAGACGTTCTACATATGCACGGAAAGGGGAGAGGATAACCTTTCCAATGGTGCCGGCCCCATGTCAAAAGTCCTTTGGAGTCGACAGGAATCGTCAAAACAAAATCAAGTACAGAATCTGTCAGGATGCTGCGCCACCATATTGGGCCATTGGGCCATGTATCAAGTCTAAGTCCATTATTTTCGTATATTAGGGTTAGGTCACGACCCCAACACCCCCTTGGACGTCCTCCCACCTATATATACTCCATAGTAGCCGCCATAAACAATTGGGTTTTGATTAAATCAATAATATCACCGTTCTTCGATTTGTGAGACCTCAACTTCGCGATTTCAGATCGTGTCTACCTTGTTCTTGCTTGTGTTCTCGGTTGCACTTGCAGGGATTAGCCTTCTTGGCGAGGTCAATCGTGTGAAGCACGGTTGATAACCAACGTAGCGGTGGTGTAGTGATTGCATGGGGCTGTTCGTGTTCTACTCGAGAGCCTCGGATCATCAACGTCGAGATCTCCATCAATCGACTTACCCATTACCTTTCGGAAGATCGGGACCAATTTTCCTATCATCTTTGGGGCATAAAAAACTTTAAATGATTATCTACTATGGATGTTGATATTTGTACTCAAACATTATGACACCCGATTCCGAAAATGAACCAAGTGAACGCACATGTGTGCCCAGGACGTTCAACAAACATACACGAGTGCATTTACAAAAGGATATACAGAAAATTACCACAAAACAAGATTAATTAACCATTTTTTATTATACAGTTCATAATATTCTCGAATACGAGCTCTAATGAATAATAATGACAAGTTCAAACTGATGCAATGGAAATAAACTAAACTGAGCAAACTAAGCAACTAAGCAAAGAGGATAGTGCATCTCTAACACTCCACAGGCAAAGCTGACGGCAGACACAGAATAGAACTCCGCATTATCATCGTTATACTCCCAATCCTGACCTGCAACTGTTGGTGGAGGAATTGCAAGGGTGAGTACATGTCGCACTCAGCAAGTGTGGAAAGTATGACATGTAGCTGATTCAAATGACGAATATAATAATGACTAAGTGCTGAAAAGTACATTAAAATATTTAAAAAGCAACATAATATATGTATGTGAAATAAGCCCATTATAAACCATGTAATCATCATAATACCAGTCTATATTCATTACCATCATCCACATTTCACATTTCTCATTACCAATAACATAATCAATATCAGAATTTAATTCAAAATCAGCTATAATCATTACCAAACCATCACAATACCAAGTTTCCCCTAATCATGTGAGGGTTCAGGTTGCTCATAACCGGGAGCACGACTATTATGATAGTTTTTAGACACACTCTGTAGAGGTTGTACCACTTTACCAACGTGTTTGTGATTTCATCACCTTTCGATGACTACAGAATCTCAATTATGCCGTCTCACACTTCCTTAGGTGTGTGGCCAAAAGATCACGAAATTGCCTTTACAAAGGGATTACTAGCCTATTTAGACCCCACTGAGGTTTCACCGGTGGTGATGTCTCCAACTGAGCACATCTTCAACCAAGAGCTCCTTCTTGAGTCATTCAGATCCCGGTGTAGTCCCACCAATCATCAACAAACCCAATCCGACTACCCCTTCCCCAAGCATTCTTAATGGTCCAAATAGCACTAGCAAAGCCCTAATTAATCAGCTACGCCGCACCCTTACTTGGCCTCGTGGTGGCACTGTAAATCCTGGATGGTCACTCCACGAACTGGTCCTTAGATCTAAAGCAAGCAAACCACCATAACATCCAACTCATCCACATACCATACTTGCTTAGATAACCCCTTACCACACCATATTAACCTGTTCATGTTAATCATAATCTCATAAATGCACAATTAAGTTAAGTGGTATAGTTGTGTTTATATCCCAATTAATTAAGCGAAGCAAAAAGGGTAAACAGCTCATCCCGACTCTCTACCATAAATTCCAAATGGAAAGGGTGGTTAAACAAAGCTAGTAAACTTCCTACCATAGGATTTACATCAAATTGACACAAGCAAGCAGTTTGCAAACAAAACATTTATTTTCAAAATAGGATCAACGTGTTCAAGGACACTTGCCTTGCTCTTGGGATTGGTTCGGGTCAAAGCCTTCAAACTCTTGGTGCTCTAGATCCTTCGCGGCACTCTCTAGCGCAAATCCGTCTAATCTGCACAATAAACATACAAGACAATAAACACCATCAAAGAGTGCACACCTATTACTCAATATGACCTGACATGCATGATTAATGCAATTGCAAGGTGGAACTTGTTAATGAGTTGCTTTTAATGATCACTAACTAGTTATAATAGATTTTAACAAGTTTACACAAGTTTGGATTTGATTCGAAGCAAATTTAGAACAAATTCAACACAATTTAACCAGGAAAATCGGACTAGTCCGCTAGGGACCGGACAAGTCCGCACTTCGTGGAACTAGCGAACTAAGGTTTTCTAGATCGACGTGAATTTGGGGAAACGGGGTCGAATTCACGTAAGGAAAAGGAAGTAGAAGGTATACCATGTGTTTAGAACTCCAATGAATCAAAGATCTTGGAGGCAACACTTGGATCTTGACAATCTAGGGTTGATGAAGAACTTGATGGTGAATTGTTGACGAAGAACGCGAAGTTGATGGAGATCTTGATCCTCTTTCATTTCTTCCTCCTCTTCTTCTTGCTCTAGATCTCCTTCTCCCTCCTTGGTGGGAACTAATCACGAGCTAAGGTTTGGATGAGGTGAAAAAGTAGCAAATAGATGTCAAGCCAAGGGGTGGGGTTGTCTATATATAGGTGGAGGCTAGGATTGGATGGATTTCAAGTTTGGGGGTGAGTAGAGGTCGGTTTAGAGTCCCTCATGGGCTCTAAAAGAGTTAGGCACGACGTTCGTAGGCCCACTTAAGGTAAAACCCAAGAAACAAGTCGTGAAATAAAAGATCAACTCAGAGTCGCGATTTATCGAACAAGTCCGCAAAAGGGTCAGACTAGTCTGAAATTTGACACAGAGATATCGGACAAGTCCAGACTGGACATCGGACAAGTCCGATCCTATCCAGGGGAAAAACAGACAAGTCTGGCAAAAATCGGACAAGTCCGACTTTAGTCAAAGGGAAAAATAGACAAGTCCGCTGGAATACCGGACTAGTTCGGACGAGTCGAGAGACTTAGCAAAATTTCAAGCAATTTGGGATACCGGGCTAGTCCGCACTGGGCCGGACAAGTCCAAAAAGGTCCAGAGGAAAAACAGACTAGTCCGCAGCAAAACGGATAAGTCCGTTGGAAGTCAGAGAGAAATCGGACTAGTTCGCACCAAGACCGGACTAGTCCGCACTTCCCAGGATTCTTAAGTGCGGTTTTGTTTCTAATTTCATTTTAAACTTACTCCTTTTTATGTGGATTAATGTTAGGCATGTATATGAACTTATGAATGCATGATGCATGAAAATGAGGGTGTTACAAACCTACCCCCTTATAATGAATCTCGCACTCGAGATTTGACGCGGAAGAGAAGAGATAGGGAAATTCCTACTTGAGATCATCCTCCAACTCCCATGTTGCCTTTGATTCCGTATGATGCTTCCATTGAACTTTACACCATCTGATGACCTTGTTTCTTGTGACTCTTTTCTTGGTCTCCAAGATTTTGATCGGTTGCTCGGCATTAGTCAAGTCTTTCTCTAGTTCCAATTCTTCCATTGGCACTTGTTCCTCCAGTACTCTCAAGCACTTCTTGAGCTGGGAAACATGAAACACATCATGGACATCTAAAAGATGAGCTAGCATCTTCAACTTATATGCTACTTCTCCTCTTTTGTCCAAAATCTTGAGTGGCCCAATGTATCGAGGTGCTAGCTTGCCTCTTATGTTAAACCTCTTATGACCTCTCATTGGTGACACCTTGATGTAAATGAAGTCTCCCACTTCAAAGGCTAGTTTTCCCCGCCTATTATCTGCATAGTCTTTTTGCCTTGATTGAGCAGCCCTCAAGTTCTCGCGAATGACCTGAACTTTTTTCAGCTTTGTGCAACACATCGGGTCCAAATACTTGAGTTTATCCTGACTCATTCCAGAATAAAGGTGCCTACACTTCCTTCCATATAGTGCTTCATACGGTGAAATCTTCAAACTTGCTTGGTAACTATTGTTGTATGAAAATTCTGCATATGGCAAGCTTTTGTCCCAACTTTTCACATGCTTCAAAGCACAGCTCTTAACATGTCCTCTAAAATCTGGTTGGTTCTCTCAGTTTGTCCATCCGTTTGAGGGTGATATGCTGAGCTGAAATTCAACCTTGTTCTCAATGCTTCATGCAATTTCTACCAAAACCTGGAGGTAAATTGAGAACCTCTATCCGATACTTTCTTCTTTGGAACTCCATGCAAACACACTATCCTTCCCATATATAGTTCAACCAGTTTCTCTCCATTGAAGGTGGTATTGACAGGAATAAAGTGAGCTGACTTAGTTAACGGATCCACAATTACCCAAATTGAGTCATAACCGCACTGGGTACGCGGTAAACCAACTATGAAGTCCATTCCAATTTCTTCCCACTTCCATTCCAAAATCTTTAATGGCTGCAATAATCCAGCTGGCCTTTGATGTTCTGCCTTAACCCGTTGGCACACATCACACAAAGCTACATATTCAGCTATGTCCTTTTTCATGCTAGCCCACCAATAACAAGTCTTCAAGTCTTTGTACGTCTTGGTACAACCGGGGTGAATTGAGTATGGCGAGTCATGTGCCTCCTTTAGTATTGTCTCCCGAATATGCTTCACATTAGGCACGAAAATCCACTTACCAAGCCATAGAGTTCCATGTTCGTCCTCATCAAATCTGAATTCTCTCCATTCTTGGGTTCTTTCCTTGATCTATTTGATTTCCTCATCCTTTGGTTGGCCCTCTCGAATTTATTGCTCCAAGGTCGGATTTAACTCTATCATCCCCATCTCACTGATGAATCCAAGATTCAACCGTTCAAACTCCTTACATAAATCGGACGACAACTCTCGAACCGTGAGTTGGTGACTTACTCCTTACCGACTCAAAGCATCGTCCACTACATTAGCCTTACCCGGGTGATAGTTGATTCCCACATCATAATCCTTGATGAGATCCAACCATCTTCGTTGTCTAAATTTTAGATCCCTTTGTGTGAAAATATGCTTAAGACTCTTATGATCCGTATAAATTTCACACCTATGTCCAAGGATGTAATGTCTCCAAATCTTCAATGCATGTACCACGGCTGCAAGTTCCAAGTCATGTGTTGGGATTCTGCTCATGTTTCTTCAATTGCCTTGATACATAGGCGACCACTTGACCCTCTTGCATGAGCACACATCCAAATCCTTGTCTCGATGCATCACAATAAATATCGAAGCTCTTGCTCACATCCGGCAATACCAAAACTGGGGTTGTTGTTAAACTTTTCTTCAACTCCTCAAAACTTTCTTGACAAGCTTGGGTCCATTGAAACACTTTCCCCTTCATTAACAAGTCCGTCATTGGCTTGGCTATTTTGGAAAAGTCATTAATGAATTGACGGTAATATCCAGTCATCCCAAGAAAACTCTGGATTTCCTTTATGTTTTGCGGTGGATCCCACTTTAGCACATCCCTCACTTTTTTTGGGTCAACCGATACTCCTCCTCCCGAGATGATATGACCCAAAAACGACACCTCTTTCAACCAAAACTGGCACTTGCTGAATTTGCGCGTACAATTGGTGCCCCCTCAATTTCTGCAACGTGAGCCTCAAGTGTTCCTCATGTTCCTTCTCATCCTTCGAGTAGATCATAATGTCATCAATGAACACCACAACGAACTTATCCAAGTACTCCATGAAGACCTTATTCATGAGGTACATAAAGTAGCACTACCATGATTCCGGGTTATTGCGATGAAAAAAATCGTTGTAATAGGTCGAAATTCGTCGCGATAGGTTGTTGTCACAATGAAATAGAACGTCGCAATAGTTTTTTCGACTCGTGGCGATAACTGCCGTGGCAATAGGTTATTGCGACGACTTGACATCCGTGGCAAATAGTATGGTATTGCGACGACTCCACGTTGGTGGCAAATAGTATGGTATTGCAACGGTTTAACGTATTGCGACGATTTAACGTATTGCGACAAAAATATCGATGTTGCAATGATGTCACATTCGTGGCAAAAAGTATGGTACTGCAACGACTCCACGTTCATTGCAAATAGTATGGTATTGCAACGGTTTAACGTATTACGACGATTTAACGTATTGCAACGAAAAAAACGGTGTTGCAACGATGCCACATTCGTGGCAAAAAGTATGGTATTGCAACGACTCCACGTTCGTGGCAAATAGTATGGTATTGCAATGTTTTAACGTATTGCGACGATTTAACGTACTCCAACGAAAATAACGGTGTTGCAACGATGCCATGTTCATGGCAAAAAGTATGGTATTGCGACGACTCCACGTTCGTGGCAAATAGTATGGTATTACAACGGTTTAACGTATTGCGACGATTTAATGTATTGCAACGAAAATAATGGTGTTGCAACGATGCCACATTCGTGGCAAAAAGTATGGTATTGCAACGACTCCACGTTCGTGCCAAATAGTATGGTATTGCAACGGTTTAACGTATTGCGACAATTTAACATATTGCAACAAATAGTACGTTATTTGCAACGATTTCACATCTGTGGTGATAAGTACAGTATCGCGACGATTTCATACTCGTGGCGAATAGTATGGTATCGCGACGTTTTCACATTCGCGGGAATAGTACGGTGTTGCAACGATTTCACATCCGTAGCGAATAGTACAGTATGGCAACATTTTTACATTCGTGGCAAATAGTATGGTGCTGCAACGATTTCACATTCGTGGCGAATAGTAAGGTATCACGACGATTTCACACGCGTGGCGAATAATATGGTATCGCGACGTTTTCACATCCGTGACGAATAGTACGGTATCGCGACGATTTCACACTCGTGGCGAATAATATGGTATCGCGACGATTTCACAGCCGTGGCCAATAATACGGTAATGCAACGATTTCACGTTCATGGCGAATAGTACGGTATTGCAACGATTTTAAAACCGTGACAACAGTATTGTTTTGCAACGATTTCTGATGTGTGGCAATAGGTTCGTAATGCAACATATTCAAATCTGTTGCAACAAGGTCGTAATGCGACGTTCTCTGGGTGGTGGCAATAGCAGTCTAGTGCAATGCTTTTTTGGTCGTAGCCAAGTACTCCATGAAGACCTTATTCATGAGGTACATAAAGTAGCTAGGCATGCGCATTTGTCAATCCAAAAGGCATCACAGTGTACTCATAAGATCCATAACGTGTCCTGAAAGCTGTCTTGGGTATGTCCGATGGTCTAATCTTCATTTGAAAGTATTCCGACCTCAAATCAATCTTGGAAAAAACACAAGCACCCTTCATCTGATCAAACAAGTCTTCTATGCGTGGTAAGGTGTACTTGTTCTTGATGGCCACCTTGTTGAGAGCTCGGTAATCCACACACATCCTTTGCGACCCATCCTTCTTATCTACGAAAAGAACGGGCGCTCCCCAAGGTGAAGAACTAGGACGAATAAAACCCTTCTCTAGTTACTCTTGAGTTTGCTTCTTGAGCTCTGCTAGTTCTTTAGGAGGCATCCTATACGACCTCTTAGCTATAGGTGCAGTTCCAGGTATTAAATCAATAACAAACTCAATGTCTCGGTCAGACGACATATCTGGCAACTCATCCGGAAACACATCCAAAAATTCACACACCACTAGAATCTCCTCAATTGCGGCACCGTCCATGTGATTCTGTTCCAATTGCCTCGGTGTGTGTTGAGATGCTTCAAATTCCATGGTGATCCCTTCCTCATTGGTCAACGTCACCGTCTTTGTGGCACACTCAATAACTCCATTGTGCTTCCTCAACCAGTCCATACCAAATATAATGTCCAATCCTTGAGAATCCAAGACAATGAGGTTGGCAAAGAAGTCTACCCTCGTTATTCTAAGGCTTACTTTTGGAAATATTGTAGTTGTCCTCATCTCTCCTCCAGGAGACTTAACCAATAGAGTAAACTTCATATGAGAGATAGGCAAACTATACTTGGCAACATATTTCGATGCAATGAATGAATGTGATACTCCAGAATCAAATAACATAGTCGCTGGGTTTGAGTTTGCGAGAAACATACCAATGACCACGTCATCCGCTTGTCGAGCATCCTCCGTAGACATGGTTCATGTTGCCACGAGCGAAATTTTGCTATCCACGATTCCCTTGCGGCCGTCCTTCATTGGGTCTTGGATTTTGTCTTTGAGCATTGCTTTCTTGACCAAGGCCTGACTTTGGACATTGATGTGCAAAGTGTCTAGCTTCTCCACAAGTATAACACTTCTTTGCTGCACCAGAATTTGGACGGACTTGATTCTGAACATTTGCACTAGGAAAGTTGGCACGAGGTGCCTAAGGCATTGGAGGCCTAGGTGCTTGCATAACAGGGCGCTGCTGCACAAACTGAGTTGGGCGCGGTGCATAATCGGGGCGCTGTATAGGAGCAGAGGAGCTGTAATATGGCGCATCGGATGGTGCAAAGCGAGGGCGCACATTACTTCCTTGTTACTGTCCTTGATATGGCGCCTTCCTCTTGTTGTCTTGATCCATCTCACGGACCTTGTTCTCCACAACAATTGTTTGATCCACAAGCTTCTGGAAGTTGGATAGTCACAATTCAGCAATTGCACTTGGATCTCATTGTTCAAGCCTCTCATGAACAAGTATTGATTCCGGCTGTCCCGGCTCACATCCTCGAGCGCATACCTTGAGAGTTGAGTGAATTTATTAAGGTATTCACCCACACTCTATCTTCCTTACCTCAAGTTCTCAAATTCTTGCCTCTTCTAGATCATAACACCTTCATGCACATAATGAGAATAAAAGCTTTCCTTGAACTCGGCCCAAGAAATCCTCTCTTGGTTCTCATGAGCATTGCATATCGACTCGGTAGCTGCTCCAACTAGTTGATAAGACGCAAATAGCACCTTCTCCCGATCACTGCATTGGACAATAGCTAGCTTTTTCTCCACGGAATTGAGCCAATCATCGACATCCATAGGGTCAGCGGCTTGAGCAAAGGTCGGCGGCCTAGTCCTCATAAACTCTCCCAACCGGTTATGAGGGGGCGGGGTGGCGGTGGAGGCATGTGGGGCTGATTGTTGATGTTACTAGCCTGCAGCTGTCCCATAGTTTGTATCATGGTCTACATGAGCTCGTTCAGCATAGCCAATAGCCGCTCGATATTGGTAGCTCCATGAGCAGGTCCTTGTCCATTGTTATTCTGAGGTGCTCCATTGTTCTCCTCCTCATCATTGTCATCCCTCTGGTTGTGAGTCCTCACCATTAGAAGAAAAGCAAGAGATAAGAGTTTAGAAGACGTCCCCAACTATATGCGTCAAGGAATGTGAAACTAAACAACTACCTACACTAGCCTATATGGACATGGCAATGCTAAAGCATCCCAAAATCCTCTATTAAGCACAAAAGCAACCAATATATGGCAAACAACACACCAAACAAAAACACATCAATTCCTAAGTGCTCCTATATGATCTAAAGTGTCCATTCTATCTAGGCTGCGTCCTACGATCAACCTGTGGCTCTGATACCAATTTGTGACACCCGGTTCCGAAAATGAACCAAGTGAACGCATATGTGTGCCCAAGATGTTCAACACACATACACGTAGGGGTGGGCTAAAAAACCGAAAATCGAATATCGAATTAACCAGAACTGAAACCGAATTAACCGAAACCGATAAAACCAACACATATTTTGGTTCCTGTTCTGTGAAAACCGAATTTTTTTTTTCGGTTTCAGTTTTTTACCCGGTTAACCGAAAAACTGATCTAATCAAAATGAATACAGTTTAGCCCAATAATTCCATCGCCCAGCCCTGTACTGAACCCTAACAAACATAGCTCATGTCGCATGGCCCATTCGCCCCGCTCCTCCCCGCCGCCCAAGCTCCACTCTTCGAGCCCCACGGCATCCCCGTCGCCCTCGATCCGCTCCTCGAGCCCCGCCCGCCGCCCTGGCTCCGCTCCCGAGGCATTGCTCGCGGCCCCGCGCGCCCTGTCTCTGCTCCCTACCGACGCCGCCCTTGCTTCGCTCCCTGACGCCCTCTCTCTGCCCCCGGCGGAAGCCGCCCCCGCCCTTCCCGACGGTCATCTCCGTCCGTCGGACGTCGACACCGAGGCCCCTACGCCCCACTGCTCGTCGCACGGTGGCCGGCCGACGGCCACCTCCGTCCAACGATCGACCGGTGTCCCCGATCCCCCGACGACCACAACGTCGTGGCCAATCACGCGCTGCGGCAATGGACGGCCACAACGCGGTGGCCATGGACGAAGATTAGGGTTAGGGTTGAAGTTTGGTTTTTTTGGTTAATCGGAAACCGAACCGAATTTCACAGTTAACCGATGGACCGGTTTTTCATTTTCCATGTTAAATTTCGGTTTCCAATTTTGAAAAACCGAATTTTGAAAAAAAAACTGAAAAACCAAACTGAATTTCATCGGTTAACCGAATGCCCACCCCTACATACACGAGTGCATTCACAAAAGGATATACAGAAAATTACCACATAACAAGATTAATTAACCATTTTTTATTACACAGTTCATAATATTCTCGAATACGAGCTCTAATGAATAATAATGACATGTTCAAACTAATGCAGCGGAAATAAACTAAACTGAGCAAACTAAGCAACTAAGCAAAGGGGATAGTGCAGCTCCAACACTCCATAGGCAAAGCTGACGGCAAACACAACCTAGAACTTTGCATTATCATCATTATACTCCCAATCCTGACCTGCAACTGTTGGTGGGGGAATTGAAAGGGTGAGTACATGTCGTACTCAACAAGTGTGAAAAGTATGACATGTAGCTAATTCAAATGACAAATATAATAATGGCTAAGTGCCGAAAAGTACATTAAAACATTTGAAAAGCAACATAATATATATACGTGAAATAAGCCCATTATAAACCATGTAACCATTATAATACCAGTCCATATTCATTACCATCATCCACATTCTAGATTTCTCATTACCAGTAACCATAATCAATATAAGAATTTAATTCATAACCAACCATAACCATATTATTAACCATAACCATTACCAAACCATCTCAATACCAACTTTCCCCTAATCATGTGAGGGTCCAGGTTGCTCATAGCCGGGAGCACGACTATCATGATAGTTTTTAGACACACTCTGTAGAGGTTGTACCACTGTACCCACATGTTTGTGATTTCATCACCTTTCGATGACTACAGAATCTCAATTATGTCATCTCACACTTCCTTAGGTGTGCGGCCAAGAGATCACAAAATAGCCTTTACCAAGGGATTACTAGCCTATTTATACCCCACTGAGGTTTCACCAGTGGCGATGTCTCGAACTGAGCACATCTTCAACCAAGGGCCCCCTCTTGAGTCATTCGGATCCCAGGGTAGTCCCAACAATCATCAATAAACCCAATCCGACTACCTCTTCCCTAAGCATTCTTAATGGTCCAAATAGCACTGACAAAGCCCTAATTAATCAGCTATGACACACCCATACTTGGCCTCGTGGTGCCACTGTAAATTCTGGATGGTCGCACCACAAACTGGTCCTTAGATCTAAAGCAAGCGAATCATCATAACATCCAACCCATCCATATACCATGCTTGCTTAGATCACCCATTAGCACATCATATTAACCAGTTCATGTTAATCATAATCTCATAAATGCATAATTAAGTTAAGTGGTATAGTTGTGTTTCCATCCCAATTAATTAAGCGAAGCAAAAAAGGGTAAAAATACCATCCCGACTCTCTACCAAAAATTCCAGGTGATAAGGGTGGTTAAACAAAGCTAGTAAACTTCCTACCATAGGATTACCATCAAATTGACACATGCATGCTGTTTGCAAACAAAACATTTATTTCCAAAATAGGATCAATATGTTCAAGGACACTTGCCTTGCTCTTGGGATTGGTTCGGGTCAAAGCCTTCAAACTCTTGGTGCTGTAGATCCTTCATGGCATTTCTAGCGCAAATCCGTATAATCCGCACAATAAACATACAAGACAAGAAACACAATCAAATAGTGCATAACTATTACTCAATATGATCTGACATGCATGATTAATGCAATTGCAAGGTGGAACTTGTTAATGAGTTGCTTTTAATGATCACTAAGTAGTTCTAATAGATTTTAACAAGTTTGCATAGGTTTGGATTTGATTCGAAGCAATTTTAGAACAAATTCAACATAATTTAACAAGGAAAATTGGACTAGTCCGCTAGGGACCGGACAAGTCCGCACTTCGCGGAACTAGCGAACTAGGGTTTACTAGATTGACATGAATTTGGAGAAATAGGGTCGAATTCACGTAAAGAAAAGGAAGTAGAAGATATACCAGGTGTTTAGAACTCCAATGAATCAAGGATCTTGGAGGCAACACTTGGATCTTGACGATCTAGGGTTGATGAAGAACTTGATGGTGAATTGTTGACGAAAAACTCGAAGTTGATGGAGATCTTGATCCTCTTTCGTTTCCTCCTCCTCTTCTTCTTGCTCTAGATCTCCTTCTCCCTCCTTGGTGGTGACTAATCACGAGCTAGGGTTTGGATGAGGTGAAAAAGTGGCAAATAGATATCAAACCAAGGGGTGGGGTTGTCTATATATAGGTGGAGGCTAGAGTTGGATGGATTTCGAGTTTGGGGGTGAGTAGAGATCGGTTTAGAGTCCCTCATGGGCTCTAAAAGAGTTAAGCATGACGTTCCTAGACCCACTTAAGGTAAAACCCAAGAAGCAAGTCGTGAAACAAAAGATCAACTCAGAGTCGCAATTGATCGGACAAGTCCGCAAAAGGTCCGGACTAGTCCGAAGTTGGACAGAGAGATATCGGACAAGTTCGGACTGGACATCGGACAAGTCCAATCTTATCCAGGGGAAAATAGACAAGTCCGAATTTAGTTAGAGGAAAAAACGGACAAGTCCGCTAGAATACCAGACTAGTCCGGACGAGTCCAGTGACTTAGCAAAATTTCAAGCAATTTGGGATACCGGACTAGTCTGCACTGGGTCGGACAAGTCCGAAAAGGTCCAGAGGAAAAACAGACTAGTTCAGCAAAACGGACAAGTCCGATGGAAGTTAGAGAGAAATCGGACTAGTCCGCACTTCTCAGGATTCTTAAGTGCGGTTTTATTTCTAATTTCATTTTAAACTTACCCCTTTTATGTGGATTAATGTTAGACATGTATATGAACTTATGCAATGTACGGTGCACGAAAATGAGGGTGTTATAAACATCAATAGACATGTTTATTTCTTTGCATGTGCTACAAGAAAAAGATGTGTGCCAGCCATATTTGTTTACCAAATGTGTATAAGGAAATTATTTACAATGGTAATCAGTGAAAATATTATTCCAAATGTTAACAATATAAAAATATTTATCAATTATTATACACTATAACTGCAAAAGAAACAATCATACGCCATCATGAGGGAACGAGACAATTTCAATCAAAATCATCAATTACTAGATCTCTAGCTAAACTTATGCCAAACACTCTGAAGTGTATTTGCAATGCAGCTGTGGAGCTGATTTTAGTGGAGTCGAGTAGTCTTTTTTTTTTCCAAAGATCTAAGCTATGCCAATTTTCCATTATAAGAAAGAAGGCAGAGTTACATTTGCAATGAGTGGGTTATTCAGAAATGGAGTGAAGTAGTCTCAAATAGGCCTTTGGTTGGTTATAGTTTTTCATTCCTGTTCTCACATTAATTTTATGGTTTATAAGATCAATTGGTTAAATTATTTTCATAAAATTTCACTACATCATTTTTGTTGCAGAGATCCTAAGGTCATTCTTAATGGGCAGTTTTAAAAGATAATTGACTGAAATTAGTATATCTACTTAGCTTCTCTTTGTTTTGATAGTAAATTAATAATACTAAAATTAAGGTTGAAGTGAGATAAATTACTGTAGGATTCAAAGCACGTGAAAAGCAACCACAGAGAAATGAATGGTATATTATTTTTTATGTGGAAGTTAAAAAACTCATCGGCAGAAAATGAATCTAATAAAAAAACCGTGTGTGCGACTGTTTTTAACGTGTTCAACCGTGACAAAACTAGTATAGATTCTACAGAATCAAGTAACAGAACTAATGCAATAAGAATCACATGAAAACAATGAGTAGAATTCATTTATGAATAAAAGATTGAGCAAATATCAATTTGTAATATCCTAGTAAAAATAGATCTGCTACGCCAAAAGAAACTCATGTATCTCATAACCCGCAAAACCAATGACCGTGAAATTTTCATCAATGATATATAATTGAGTTGTGAAGACAAACAAGAAAATCACTGCAATTGGATATGTGAAACATCGAAGCAACAAGAGGCTGCACAAAAACTCGATAAGAAGACTTGACAAAAACAAGTCGAACAAACAAGACACAAAAGCTTCTCTAAAATTATAAAATTTATTCAATAAAACATAAGAGGAACAACCACAAGTCATGCTCTCCACGAGTCATGACCCCCTTGCTTATATAACCAGCTCTTAGACCAAACAATCTAAGGTAGGACTCCTACTCCTACTTAGATTCAACCGAAACTTTTCATAACTGCTCAAGACTCTTCTATACGCATATATAAGCAATCTTAAGACTTCCAAACATTTAAGAAAATTTCACACATTTTTAAAACATCATAACTTCATGCCCCACACAAAATCTAACCATAACCAACTCAAAACATTCCGTAAACAAATCATAACTGTCTTAACTTCAGTCTGAGCGCATAATCCAGCCGGTTGGACCATTCTGGCTACATTTTCTCGTCCATAAATCTTTTTTCATGCTTTGGAACAATTTTGCCATGTCCATGCATCCCTTGCACATGTACAAACACTTTCCAAACATCCACGATACCTTCATATCCATTGTTCTTGACCCAAACATGTTGTGTGACCTCTCGATTAGTTGTTGAACCTCATCTTCTCCCTAAGACTAGTTCAATGGGTCACCATCACCAAATATGTCTTGACCTCAAGCAACACCTGCACATGAACAAACAATCAATCTTTGCAAGCCCAAGTTCTCGACTTGACTCTCGTTAGTCCGAAAAGTACAACACCTTATGTGAGCACCTCACATAAGCATATTGCAAAAAATAGCAAGATATTGTCTAGCATTATTAGCAAAAACTCATCAAAAAGTTAATCCAAAAAGTGCTAGGCAAACTACCCATAAGACAAAAAACAAGTTTGAAACATTGCAAGTTAAAAACAGAGCAGCTGAAACTAAATAGTAAGATAGGACAATCCAAAGAGCCACGCTGCAGTATACAAGGAAAAGTTCGGACAGTCCAAAGCATCAACTCACATGTAACTCACGTGCCACTAAATTTGGACATTTCGAAATGAAAACATGTGCAACTCACGTCTGCTGAGCTCGGACAGTCCAAATTGTGTTCCGTAGTTCATTAAAAAAGCTCGGATAGTGCAAAGTGAATGTCTTGAGTATACTCCTTACTTTTAGCCTATTTGCTAATGTATTCAACATCTAGGTTTTACAATCTCCCCCTTGATGAATGCATTGGCAACACCATCTAGTATCCGAACATTGACTCATTTACATGAAAAGTTTTGAAAAAAATTCTTCCCCTTTTGAAAAATAAAAATCAAATGAGAAAGAAAGAAACCTCCCAACAAAAGAAGTCTCCCTGTAAGGATGAAAAAATGAACACCTCATAAAAAACGTGTAAATCAAAACACTTGTGAATATTAAATGTGTAACATATTTCTTTCCCTTTGACAATGTATTCAACAAAGTTCAAAAGAGAAATTTGAATTTGTTATGAGCATAATATGACATATTGAAAGTGCATCTAGGTCCATTGTGGATTTTGGATGATTAATGACAAACAATTAAATAGTAATGAATTTGGTTGAGTTCTCACAGAGAGTATGTACGAAATGAATTCGTTCCAAACACATTGAAAAAGGCGAAAAGACGCGAAAGGACTCATAGACTTAGGATTCCAATTTTCTTGAGTCATATAAAACACTGTACTATCAAGAGTGACACGACTGTTCTAAACAGGGGGAATCAAATGGGAACTCAGCCCCTTGGGGTATTTTTAGAAGAGTGATCAAGTTAAGGTCCGAACTTGTTCGAACCATGGGCTCAAATATGTCCGAGTCTCCCTGCACAGTTTTAGATTTGTCCAAGGTATGCAAACTTGCCTGACATACCAAGACTTAGAAAATTTCTAAGCCCCTCTGACCACTTGGACTTGTCCGAGTTTGGTCGAACATGTCCGAGAACCTCCTATTCAGTTTCGAATTTGTCCAAGGTATGTCGGACTTGTACGACATAGTAGGACTTAGAAAAATTCTAAGTCACTCTGGCCACTCGGACTTGTTTGAGTTTGCCAGACATATCCAAAAACTCCCTGCATAGATCTAGATATATCCAAGGCTTTTGAACTTGTCCGATGCGGACTTGTCCGAGGGTTGCAAAGCCGAAAAAGTCTGATAAAAACCCTACCTTGTCAATTTGGACTTGTCCGATGTATGTCAGACATGTTCGAAGCGGCTTTTGCACACTAATTCAAAATCAAACACTTAGACGTACAATCAATAGGTCAATTAGCTCAGGCATGTCCGAGATATTTCTTGACCTTGTCCGATGTGGATTGTTAACAACAGTCAAAAATTGTCTTTTGACTCTAAATAAGGAAGCAAATCCCCTCTTAGCCTAACCCTAACCATTCAAATACTCACTTGTGCCCAGGAAACCCTCAATAGCATTTCAACACCTAGCTTTCACCTTCTAGAGCCAAAATGTTGATTTTTGGGAAGAGTGAATGGTCGCAAGATTTGAGAAGATGTGGCTTAGGGATTGAGATTTGATTTGATTCGCTGAGTTTGCTAGAGTTTTTTTCGTGTTTGTTACTCTTGGGTGCATACCCAAGACGATTAGGCGTCGCGCGATGATTTCTCTTGTGATTTCGTTGTCTGATAAGTTTGTATTTACCCTTGTTGAGATAGTGGAAGACCAAGGCACGACCTTTGTGGTCTCTTGGTAAGGAAAGGGCTAGAGAAGGTCTCGACCCTTTGTGGACTCCTCAACGAGGATGTAGATTCTTTGAAAAATCTTGTGTTCATTGTCTCACTTAAAATTTCTGCAACATCTTCAACTTTTTAGTGATCATCTAGGAATATTATAGTTATCTATTTGTTTTAGCATGTTGTAGTTCATATTTCATCTACTATATTACTTCTAGAATTGCTAGAGTTCTATTTACATCATTTGAGTAGAGAAAAATCCCACCATTGGCTTATCATGCAGAGAAGTCAGAATTGTCCGACTTTCTACCATTGTCCGACTTTCTACCAGACTTGTCCGAACAGCTCACACAAGTCCAAAACCAGCTCGAACATATCCGAGATTTGAGATTAGGACATATTTTAATTTAGTGTATTTTAATTTTAATTGCCTATTCACCCCTTCTAGGCTACTTTCAATTGGTATCAGAGCAGGTATCTACGTCAAGATCTTAAATGCTCGGAGATAAGATGGGGGACAACTTGGGAAAAGAATACGCACTCAACAATGTCGGAAAGGAAGACACCACCAAGATTGACGAGACCAATCCGAAAGGAACTCAAGGATCAAACCCACCTCCTCCTAACACTAGTGGAAGCAAGCTACAAGGACCACCTCCACGGTTTGATGTCTCAAGTTCGGACGAAGATGATGATGAGGATCTAATCCGTCTCGCGGAGCTTCTAAGGAATAAGAAGGGTAAAGTCAAAAATAAGAAAAGACTTGAAAGAGGTAATAAGCTAAAGAGTAGTCAACAAGACTACTCTCGATATCCTTTCAACTATGAGCGTTTAAATTCCCATTCTAATTACTTGCCTATTAATTTGGGCAAACCACCTCACATTGATGGCACTAACTACACCATGTGGAAAAATAACATGAAATTGCATCTAATCTCACTCAATCCTAGACTTTGGCACATTGTATGCACAGGTATAGATATCCCCATGGATGATGAAAAGCTCACTTATGAGCAAGAACAACAAATCCACCGCAATGCTCAAGTGGCGGCCGTACCCAACTCATCCTTGATCTAAGAAGAGTTCAACAAGGTGGATGGGTTGGAGCTGGAGAAGGACACACTCAAGATTGCTCATGAGGGCAATCGATTCGTGCGAGAGGCCAAGATTGAGATGATTGAGGGGGAGCTTGGACGCTTTGCCATGGAAGATGGTGAAACACCACAAGAGATGTACAATCGTCTCAAGACTCTCATCAATAAGAGTCGGGCGTACGGATGTAAGAAGTGGACAGACCATGAAGTGATAAAGAGGTTGATAAGGGCGTTCATGCCCCGCAACGTCACCCTTTCTACCTTGATCCAGGAGAGCCCCAACTTCCACAAGATGACCTCGGATGAGGTGCTAGGGAAGATTATCAACCATGAGATGATGGAGATGGAAGCCTGACATGTCAAGGACCTTGCCAAAGTGACCTCATCAAGGAAGATAAGCATTGCTCTCAAGACCTCATCCCGTGATAATAGTACAGAAGGACAAAGAAGTATAAGAGCTAAGTGAAGATGAATATAGTGATGATGGAGAGAGCACAAACATGATGATGAGGAGATGGCCTTCTTCATCAAGAAATTCAAAAGAACCATGGGAGCAAGGGCAAGGAGAAGAGCAATACGAGGACAAATGGAGCATGCTACAACTGTGATGAGTATGGACATTTTATTGTGAATTGCCCATATGAGAAGGAGGAAGACAAGAAGAAGAAGAATGGAAAGCCTCAGGAGACGAAAATCTTCAAGAAGAAGATGCACGGTCAATCCCACATCGACAAGGAAGTGGACACAAAAAATGACTCCTCCTCCGAAGATGAAGAAGAGGTGACGACCATTGTCATCAAGAGGCCAACCATGAAGAAGTCACTCTTGTTCAACATGACAGATTGGAAGACTTCTAACCAGACTTGTCTTATGGCCAAACAAGGCAAGAGAAAGGCCAAATCTAAAACTCCTTCTTTGCATTCCTTTAAATATGATGATTTGATAGTGCTAGCGAGAATGAGTTCATGTTTAGAGGTTTAAATAAGAGTGTTGCTTATAGAATGAAAATGCTATCCAACGAAATATTTGATAAGGAAGAACTTCTCAACACTATTTGATAAAGGCTCGTTCGAGACGAGCCCGCACGAAGAACGGAGATGAGCAAAAAGTGCGTCTCTGTCGTCGTGTCTCGCATTATAGAGTAATCAGAGACGCGCAGCGGGCACGTCGCCGATAAGTATATATTGGAGACAAGATTCAAGAAGGATCGTCTCCTTTCTGTGTGAAATCCGAAACGGACTGAGTCAAGTCATCAGTGACACACTATTCTAGGCCCGTCATCGATGAGTAAACATGGGAGACGATCTTTAATTGCAATCGACATTAATGGAATTCAGAGATAAACATATAGAACTGCAATCACATTGCAATCCAGAGATAAATATTTGCAACTCAATGATATATATTTCAACTCGGATATATATATATATATATATATATATATATATATATATATATATATATGTATATATATATACACACACACACACACATTGCAATTTTAGACATATACATTTTGCAATTCATAATTTATACACATTACGTGCCCTCTAAACTATACATTTCAAACTAATATTTCTATGAAGCTCCCATTGATCGATCTAAATTGTACTATCGAGCTTGCTCCCAAACTTCAGGTAGTAACATTTTGACAGTAATATCAGGACACCACACCTATGAAATGTCAACTTAAGCAACATAAGAAACCACTTGAAAAGTTTGGCAACAATTACTAATTACTTGAGCAAAATTATTCTATTTTACAATCTCTTGATAAAGAACTCCAAGGTAGAGTGCTCCTGAGCGATGGACATTCGGGTGGAAGAAACCATGTGGAAAGGCGCATCTTGGAGTTACCATGGGATAGTCCTCCGAGAAGGAGATTGTCAGTGAGTAATAACCACCTTCCCAGTCAGTATACAGATGAAATTCATTAATAAGGGAACGATGGTTATGCTGGATTATGCAGAGAAATTGGACAACAAGTGACGCAAATGGCGAGCCATTAAATTGCAAACACCGAAAACAAACAAGACAGAACATAAATTGTAGCGCAAAAGCAAAACTATAGAGTGTGTCATTAAGTTCATCAGTCCATTGCAGAGCTACATACAACCATGCGACCGGTGTGTCATATGTACATACATCGGGGTGGTTCTTACGCCACGCCAAGCGCCAAGTCGATAACAAATTTCCCAGCCATGAACTACATAAAAGTGGAATATAAGTAGCTTATAATAGGAGGGAGTAGCAACGGCAAGGACGGTACAGTGAGGACGGCGACGACGGCGACGAGGACTGCGATGTTGAACAGTGGATGGTAGGTGGCGGTCACATTGGAGTTGGATTGTGATTTGTACTGAAACGGTCTTAAGGGTGAAAGAGTGAAAGATCGAAAATTTGCCAAAAACTTAGCTAAGTGCTCGAATAAGCGCCCGAGGGTTTAAATAGCAAGGTCAAAAGGGAGACGAGCTAGAAAAAGCGTGTCTCTGATGGTTGACAAAGGGAGAGAAGCTCGTCTCCCTTTTGCATACTTTCATTTCCCCGAGGCGAGTGGCGGATGGTGCAAAGAACTTAATTTACAGTGGGTGGTGCGGATACGTGCAACCGGTGTGCGACCATTCGTTTCCCCGAGGCGAGCGGTTTCAAAGCATCCCATCATTTCATCAATGCGCGCGAAACGAACCGCTCTATATTTCCCCATAGACCTTATATAAGACGCGCCATCGTTGACTACTCTATTGTTCTCCACAAGCGCGTCTCCCCTTTGCATCCTTTTGTTTCTCCTCTTCTTCGTCTTATATAAGGAGCCACCCACTATGGCCAACGTTCCATCGCCAAGCCCGCCGAGGGAGCCATCCTTCAAGAAACAGTACTGCGACTCCTCCAAGCAGCTCAAGAACGACTTGCAGCTTGTTATGGCGCTAGATGCGCACAACAGTATGTCTCGTGCCATGAGTTCCTTGGGTCTTGGTATCCTTCCAGAGTTTACTGGAATGGATACCACCGACCACTTCCTTGGGTGTGGCCGATCGTCCCGACACTCTGTTCGAGACAATGGCCCAGGAGCTCGACGTCGAGGGCCACAGGAACCTGGTGGCGGCAACAGCGAGGAACCTCGGTGTAGAGGTTGCACCGTCGGAGCAGCCGTCCAAGGCTCCTTATGCACAGGCTCCTGGGGAGCCTGCACCGAAGGAGGAGGGGGAGGAGGAGGAGGAGGAGGAGGAAGAGTAGGATTTAGTTTTTCTTTTGTTGTTTTTTCTTTTCCTGTATCTTCTTGTACTTTTTTTTTGTGTGTTTTGTAGTATATTGTGTTAATGAATGTGTGAGACCTATGTGCTTAATACATTGACAATTATGTTAAACGTGTAAGTTTACATGCAAAGTTTTGAATATACTTGAGAAACACACTTTGCACTGTCTGAACTTTTACTGGACACGAGCTGCACGTGTTTTGTGTTTCAGAATATCCGAACTTTTATTATACAACACATATCTGCTGTTTTGGACTATCCGATCGTTCTATGTGCTGAAATAATCATGTGGCTGCTATGTTTTTTATTTGCAATGTTTCAAACTTGCTTTACACTTATGGCAAGATTTGCTTAGTATTCTTTTATTAAGTTTTTGATGTGTTTTGGCTGATCATGGTGGACATTATCTTGCTATGTTTGCAACATACTTATGTGAGGTGCTCACATAAGGTGTTGTGGTTTTCGAACTAACGAGAGTCAAGTTGAGGAATTGCGCTCGGAAGAATTGGTTGTTTGTTCATGTGCAGGTGTTGCTTGAGGTCAAGACATGACTGGTGACGGGATCCATTGAACTAGTATTGGGGAGAAGATGAGGTTCAACAACCAAATTCGGGAGGAATTGTAGTTGAGTTGATTGGGAGGTCGCGCAACATGTTTGAGTCAAGAACAATGCATATGAAGGTATCGTGAACATTGTTGGAAAGTGTTTGCACGTGTGCAAGGGGTGCATGGATGTGGCAACATTGTTCCAATGCATGATGGAGAGAAGTGAATGTGAAGATATGGTTGGAAAGGTCTAACCGGGCTGGATTATGCCTCAGGCTGCGGCTGAGTTGGTTATGGTTCGTTTATGGAAAGTTTCAAGTTTGTTTTGGTTAGATTTCGTGTGGGTCATAAAGTTGAGTTGTTTTAGGAATGTTTGGTACGGTGTAAGTTGTTTGGAAGTCTTAAGATTGCTTCTATCTGCGTATGGAAGAGTCTTGAGCAATTATGGAAAGTTTTGGTTGAAACTGAGTAGGATTAGAGTCCTAGTTTGGATAGGATCGGCCTTAGGGCTGGTTATAAAAGCATAGGAGACCAAAACTCATGGTGATACGACTTTTGTCCTGTTCCTCTTGTGTTTTGATCAATAAAATTTGTAGTTTGGAACATTGTTCCTTGTTCGTTCGACTTGTTCCAAACATGTTTTCTCGTTGAGTTTCTACACAACACTATGTTGCTTTGGTGTTTTTATCTAACTCAAGATTTACAGATCTGATTGGCGTGATTCTTTTTGGTTGTCTTTGAAACTTGATTATCAATCATCTGTGAAATTTCACTATCATTGGATTTGTGGTTTCTGATCCACACGAGTTTCTTTGTAGTGTTGAAGATCTGATTTTTACTCGGGTAGAACAGATTGACTTTTGTTTGACCTTTTGTTCATAACTTGAGTTTTCTCGACAGTTTTTCTTGATTCTTCTTATCATGTCTTCGTGACTTGATTCTAAATAATATCTACCACTTTTGTCACAATTGAACACGTTTAGATCAGTTGCACACACGGTTTCTTAACAGATTGATTTTCCGCAGAGGGGTTTTCATTGCTTCCGCTGAAAAAGTTTTAAATCTATCATTCACCCCCTCTGGTAGCTTTTCAAGTGCTCTTAGATTTTGCAATTGGTATCAGAGCCAAAGTGCTCTAATCTTTATGATTTGCACGTGTTTTGACTAATCATCATGGAGAAATACTCTGCAAAACCTTGTATATTTAGTAGCATTGATTTTCAGGTTTTGAAGGCATGTATGAAGGCTTTCATCCAGGCGCAAGGCTTCGGAATATGGGAAATGTGTACAAGTCTTACGACATGCCGCCAAATGATCAAGTCACGACTACGAACATGAGAGATGTCGACAACAACAAAAAGGCGCAAAACTTGATCATACAAGGATTGACTCAAAGCGACTTTGATCTAGTTGCACACCTCCGATCTGCATGCGATGTTTGGAAAGCTCGGATCCAACACTATCAAGGAGTTAAGACAAGACATGTTCAAGAAAGAATACATGCGCTTCGAGATGCAACCTGGTGAGTCAATCGATGACCTCTTCGCTTGCTTTAACAAAATTCTCAACAACTTGCGTAGTGTCAACGTTAATTTTTCAGATGCTGAGAATGCTAGGCAATTACTAAGTGCATTAGACATGTCAATTTGGGAGATGAAAGTTACACCTATTCATGAATCTAGTGTCATTAGTACACTTACCTTGGATATGCTATATTCTAAGCTAAAAACTCATGAAATTGATATAATCTCACATAAGAATCCCAACAAGTCTCTTGCATTTGTTTCACAATGTGACACACCTAGCTCTAGCCAATCTTCATCAAGTGGTACACTTGCTTTGTTGTCCTCTCTAATCCTTGAACAGATTGAAGAGTTTCCACAGGAGGAGCTAGCACTTCTCTCTACTCGGTTCTCAAAAGCATTGCAAAATATGAGAACTAGAAGGAGAGGAAGTGCTGGTTCTCAATGATGTTTTGAATGTGGTAAGACAGGACATTTTCGTACGGATTGCCCTGACCTTTCAGGCCTACTTATCATAAAAGAAAAGCAAACACGGACGAGGCACTTCTATGCAAACGATAAGAAGAAGAAGAAGGGTTTTACATATCGCCAATTGGTAAACAGTTTTATCTCCGCACTTCAAGAACTTGGCTCGAGCGATGTGGACGTCGGAAGTGATGAAGATGAAGAGAATTCGGCAAATTTGTGCTTCATGGCAAGCAACACAATATGAAGTATGGAGGAGGCAGAACACAACATCGACGATGAAGAAGTATGTCCCATTTGCAAAGAAATGTGTGATGCTATTTCTCGTGCCACTGTTATACTTAATAAAAAGGACGAAACACTTAGGGACAATGGTGTCAAAATTGGATCACTAAAATCTGAAATTGATCGTTTGAAATCTTTGATTCCTAGCGATGATTCTCGTTCCCCATGTGAATTAATATATGAACAATTGTCCTCATTAAGAAGTGCGCACACCTCTACTCTTGATAAACTTAAACTTGAAATTGAAAAGAATGAAAAGCCTGCTGCACTTAATGATAAAAACATAAAAGATGCTAGTTGTTCTACGATTGATTTGCATTGTTCTACTTGTGATGATCTTGATAAGAAACTAAATGATGCTATGGATGAGATTTCCATTTTGAACAACGCTTTACGTTTCCATGAAGTTAAATATTGTTTTGCAAATTAAAAGGAAAAACTTCATGTGCAAACTGCCTAGACTTGTCTAATAAACTTGATGACATGCATAGGACACTAGATCGGTTTTAGTAATGCAAATAAGAACCTAAACTTGCTGTTGAATCCTTGCAAGTCTTGCAATGGTAAAATTGGTTTAGGTTCTGATTCTCATGCTCATGCTAAGGCACATCCACCTAAAATGTAAAGTCATTAGGAAGATGTTTGATTCAAACAGTTCTTAAACACAAAGAAGTAGTTTTCAAATCTGCAGGAGTGTTGTCTCATTCAATTTCTAATAAACATGTTGCTTGCTCATCTAGACATAAACACATAGTTAAATTTCATTGTAACTACTATTGTAGAGATGGTCATTTCATAGATTTTATCTAGACTAGTTAAACAATAGAAAAATGAAAGAATGCAAGCTAGATCTCATAACTCTTATGCAAAATTTGTTGCACATGCTGAATCGAAAGATAGAAACATACAACCTGCTGTAATGAGTCAAAAACATGCAAAGTTTGTTCGCAAACCTACTGTTTTTAGTGCTAAACATGTAACACCTCGTAGGTCAGTAGTTGGGTACAAAAACACTCAAACTTTGGCTCATAAACATGTTGTTTTATCTCAGCTTTCGCGTGTTATTCCTGCTAGACGTCGTGTGACTCAGTACTGGATTCCTAAATGCCTTTTGACTAACCCCAATATTGAGCCATCGATGCATTGTGCTTCTATGTAGGTTACACACTTGAGGAAGGAGAACATTTGGATTGTGGATTTAGGTTGCTCACGCCACATGACCGGTAACAAAGATTGGTTCTCCTCTCTCTTTTGTGTCACGTGTAGAGAATGTTACTTTTGCCAATAATGCTTTAAATCCTATAATTGCTAAGGGTTCGGTTAAAGTAAATAATCACTAAACTTTGAAAGATGTGGCACTTGTTAAAAAATTGAAATACAACTTGCTTTCTGTTTCCATTTGCTAGATGAAAATCTGGAAATTATTTTCACTAAAAATGGCTGCAAGGTTGTAGATTCAAATAGTGAGCTCATTTAACATGTCTCAGTTTGGAAGAGTTTTTAAATCTTATTTTGATATGTCATCCTCTAAGCATAGGTGTCTAGTTGCTAATGATTCGAGAGACCTATATTTATGGCATCGTAGATTTGGTCACGTAGGCTTTGATCATCTCACGCATGTTAGTGCTCTTGATCGCATATGTGGGTTGCCTCAGCTTATAGGAGACAAAGAAATTGTGTTTTCTTCTTGTAGACATGCTAAGATGGTTGCAGGTTCACATGCTCCTCGCACAATGACCATGACAACTGAACCGGGACAACTTTTGGACCTTTACATCGTAGGTCCTTCATGTGTTCAATCTTTTGGAGGTAAATGGTATGTTCTTGTGATTGTTGATGATTAGATAATCTTGGGTTTACTTTATTTCATCTAAGAATGAAGTTTTTAGTCACTTTAGAACTTTATTTTTTAGATTATCAATTGATCACCCAAGATCTTTAAAAGCAATAGAAGTGATAACAAAACCGAATTTAAAAATCAATTGTTTGATCACTTTTGTGCTGAAAGTGGAACATATCATCAATTTTCTTCACCCTATGCACCTCAAAAAAATGGTGTTGTAGAGAGAAAGAACAGAAACTTAGTTGAGATGGCTAGGACTATGTTTGATAAATATCAAACTCCTAGGAAAATTAGAGCTGATGCAATTGCAACCGCTTGTTATGTCTCAAATCGTGTTTTCTTGCGTGCTAAGCTAGGAAAAACACCATATGAACTTCGGTTTGGACATAGGACTAGTGTCACACACTTTCGGGTCTTTGGTTGTAAATGCTTTGTAAACATCGTAATCTTGATAAATTTGAACCTAGATCTGTTGATGGCATGTTTCTTGGTCATCCATCTCATACTAGAGGCTACCGTGTGCTTTTACTTGACACTAAAAAATTGTAGAGACTTGTGAGGTTTCTTTTGATGAAGCTATCCCAAGTACTAGCTCTAATATTGCAGGTCCAGATCTATATCCACAGGGAGAGAGTATTTTCATTGAAGAAGAAGTGGTGCTGCTGCCCAAAAATTCTGAAGCAAATGACATTGATCACGCTGCTGATTTTGCACCACAACGAGCACCAACAACTACTACAACTGGTACATATCGTCCTCAAGCCACAAGTTCTTCGATCTATGACGAACATGAAGAACAAGGAGCTTGTGAAGTGTCTACTCCCCTCCAAATCCTCAAAACACCCTCCACAATAGATTATTGGAAGCTTGCACGAACGAGTCACAAAGTCCAGGTTTTTCGACCCAAACTCTCACGCTCATTATGCTTTTGTTGCTTCTTTTGAACCCAAAGATATATCACACACACTCACTAATGAATCTTGGATTATTGCCATGCAAGAAGAGTTAGAAAATTTTGAAAGAAATAATGTTTGGAAACTTGTACCTCCACTTCAAGGTCACACTATAATTGGAAATAAATGGGTGTTTAAAAATAAACAAAGTGAGAATAGGGTTGTGGTTAGGAATAAGGCTAGGTTGGTTGCTCAAGGTTTCACACAAGTTGAAGGTCTAGATTTTGCTGAAACTTTTTCTCTTGTTGCTAGATTAGAAGCCATAAGAATTTTGTTAGCTTTTGCTGCATCTAAATGTTTCAAGTTATATCAAATAGATGTTAAAAGTGCTTTTCTTACTGGCTACATAGATGAGGAGGTTTATGTCAAGCAACCACCGGATTTTGAAAATCCAATTCTTCCTAATCATGTTTTCAAACAGTCCAAAGCCTTGTACAATCTCAAACAAGCCCCTAGAGCATGGTATGATAGGTTAAAACACATTCTTACTTGAAAAAGGTTTTTCCATGGGCAAGATTGACAAAACTCTTTTTGTGCTTAAGCATGGCAATGGCTCATTATTCTTTCAAGTGTATGTGGATGATATTATCTTTGGTTATGCTTCTCATGATCTCGTGTCCAAGTTTTCAGCTATGATAAATTCAGAATTTGAGATGAGTATGATGGGAGAACTCACATACTTTTTGGGACTGCAAATCAAGCAAACCAAGGAGGGTACTTTTGTGCATCAAACGAAGTATACAAGAGACCTTCTTAAGCGCTTCAACATGGACAAAATCAAGCCTCTTTGGACACCAATGGGTACAACAACGACACTTGAACTTGATGAAGATGATGAACCTGTGGATCAAAAAGAATATAGAAGCATGATTGGGTGACTTCTGTACCTCACGTCATCAAGATCGAACATACAATTCAGTCTATGTCTTTGTACACGATTTCAAGCTTCCCCACGTGCTTCACATAGTCAAGTCATCAAAATAATTCTCAGGTACTTACATAGAACTCAAGAATTTGGATTTTTTCTTCCTTTTTCCTCAACTGTTACTTTGAAAGCTTTTTCAGATGCTGATTTTGGGTATGTAAGATTGATAGGAAAAGTACTTCGGGTGCTTGTCATTTTCTTGGTAATTCACTTGTTGCTTGGTCCTTTAAAAAACAAAATTCAGTTGCACAATCCACGACCGAATCTGAATATGTAGCTGGTGCTAGCACTCGTTCACAAATTCTTTAGATTGTTCAAATGCTTAAGAACTATGAGGTTGATCTAGTTAGTGTTCCACTGTTTTGTCATAACACTGGTGCCATTTGCATTGCTAAAAAACCCGTGCAACATTCGAGAACAAAGCACATTGACATTAGGTATCACTTTCTCCGTGATAATATTGAAAAAGGAAACATTGTGCTTCACCATGTAGATACCGAACAACAATTGACTGACATTTTGACAAAAACTTTGAATTTTACTCGTTTTTGTTTCATTCGTAGTGAAATAGGGGTTATGCATCCTCATGGCTTAAATTGAGGGGGAGTTTTTGAAACCCAGAAAGTCTATGTGTGAATCTGAATTTAAAATAATATGAGCATAAGTATTTCATACATATATGACTTTGTGATTCCTTTTACATGCTGAAAGTTCTTACTATATTACTCGTGTTATACATTTTGTAGTTCTTCATGACTAGTAATTGGAATAATTACTTACACTAAATCAGGTCATGATCGAACTTACTTGCTGTTTTGGACTTGTTGCATGCTCACAAGTGCTTATAATAATGAAAAATTAATCAATCAACTATCCACATATTGATCTTTTATGATCAAATAAAAAAGGAGAAAAGATCAAGAGAATATGCATGCATCACACTTCTTCTTTTTGAGATGGCTTATCATTGCACTTAGATATGAACTTGGAAGAAGTTGTGTTTGACTAAAACCATGTCCTTAAGCTTCTGATGGTCAAATGACATAGGCTTGGCTTGGATGGTTAGAATAAGGATGATGTGGTATATAATCTCTTGCAAATGTCATATGATCAAAGTTTGTGCTTTAAATGATAATGGAAAATGCAGCAACAATTGTGATGCATTCAGATTTCGAAATAGTTAAGTTTGTAAGATAATGACTTGCTTAAATTGAAAATTCACTTGATCTCTAGGATGACTTACACTACTTTATGTATCTCATTGATGTGATAGTGTAAGTTACTTGATAGTATGACTTGGATGAGCTTTGTTTTATATGCATATGTTACAATATACTCATAACTATTGAAATTTCTCTTTTAAACCTTGCTAAATACATTGTCAAAGGGGGAGAAATATAGGGGGAGAAATAATTGTTTCTGAAATTTCTTTCTCATTTGATTTTTGATTTTCAGAAAGGGGGAGAAATTTGCTTTTATAAATTTTCATGTAATAAGCCAATGTTCGGATTTTAAGTGGTGTTGCCAATGCATTCATCAAGGGGGAGATTGTGAGAATATATGCTGAATACATTAGAATTATGTTAAACGTGTAAGTTTACATGCAAAATTTTGAATATACTTGAGAAACACACGTCGCACTGTCCGAACTTCTGCTGGACGTGAGGTGCACGTGTTTAGCGTTTCACAATGTCTGAACTTTTATTATACAATGCATAGCTGCTGTTTTGGACTGTGTCATCTTTCTATGTGCTGAAATAATCGTGTGGCTGCTATGTTATTTATTTGCAACGTTTCAAACTTGCTTTACACTTATGGGAAGATTTGCTTAGTATTCTTTTACTAAGTTTTGATGTGTTTTGGCTGATCATGGTGGACATTATCTTGCTATGTTTGCAACATGCTTATGTGAGGTGCTGACGTAAGGTGTTGTGGTTTTTGAACTAACGAGAGTCAAGTCGAGGACTTGTGCATGGAAGAATTGGTTGTTTGTTCATATGTAGGTGTTGCTTGAGGTAAAGACATGGATGGTGATGGGATCCATTGAACTAGTCTTAGGGAGAATATAAGGTTCAACAACCAAGTTTGGGGGGAATCGTGGTTGAGTTGATCGGAGGCCGCACAACATGTTTGAGTCAAGGACAATGCATATGAAGGTATCGTGGACGTTGTTGGGAAGTGCTTGCACATGTGCAAGGGGTGCATGGATGTGGCAATATTGTTTCAAGGCGTGATGGAGAGAAGTGGACATGAAGATATGGTTGGAAAGGTCCAACCGGGCTGAATTATGCCTCAGGCTACGGCTGAGGTGGTTATGTTTCATTTATAAAAAGTATCGAGTCTATTTTGGTTAGATTTCTTGTGGGTCACAAAGTTGAGTTGTTTTAGGAATGTTTAGGACATTCCTAAGGTGTTTGGAAGTCTTAAGATTGCTTCTCACTGTGTATGGAAGAGTCTTGAGCAGTTATGGAAAGTTTTGATTGAAACTGAGTAGGATTAGAGCCCTAGTTTGGATTGGGTTGGCCTTAGGGCTGGTTATAAAATCAAGGGAGGCTAGAGCTCGTGGTGAGATGACTTTTTGGCTGCTCCTCTTGTGTTTTGATCAATTAAATTCGTAGTTTAAAGGAACTTGTAAAGTGCCTTGTTCGTCCGACTTGTTTCATACAAGTTTTTCTCGTCGAGTTTGTGCACAACACTATGTTGCTTCGGTGTTTTTATCATAACACAAGTTTTACAGATCTGACTGACGTGATTCTTTTTGAGTTGTCTTCACAACGTGATTATCTATCATCTATGAAAATTTACGATCATTACGATGGATGATTTCTGATCTACACGAGTTTCTTTGCAGTGTTGCAGATCTAGTTTTTACTCGGGTAGAATAGATTGACCTTTGTTCAATCTTTTGTTCATAACTTGAGTTTTTCTCGACGGTTTTTTGTGATTGTTGTTGTCATGTCTTCGTGACTTGATTCTCTGTAATATATACCACTTTTTTCATAGTTAAACACGTTTAGATCAGTTGCATACATGGTTTCTTAATAGATTGATTTTTTGCCGAGGGGTTTTCATTGCTTCCGCTGAAAAAGTTTTAAATCTACCATTCGCCCTGTCGGTACCCTAAAAACCATAAACCCCCTGAGGTTACAAAGATCTTAAGGGAAGGACATCTACTCAAATTGAAGACCCTCGGGGGCCCACTCGCCAGACGTAACCGGACCCGCTTCTCCAACATGGTTAGCCCCTAGGTTGCCACGTGTACTGTCAGACCAGAGCTATTACCCGCAAGGGTGAAGCTCCGGGCTAGGTACTGAAACGGCACCTCCGGAGGTAACCCCTGACCGAGAGAAGCTCCGGACCTGACACGTGCCAGGCCACCCCGGAGCTTCCCGCTTCTCCCAAGCAAGCTCCGGAGCTGCCACGTGTCCATACGTCGGAGCTGGCCACTTCAAACCTCCGAAAGACGTTGTAACGGCACCGGATCTTCAAAAGACAACCGCGGACTTCAAGACCCGATTAATTATCATTAATTCCACATTAATGATACTTAATCAGGACGATCTTAACACCTGTAACGGCACTGTCGGAGCCGTTACAGGGTTATTAACAACAATTAATCTCGTGTATCAATACTAGTAACCGCCAGGGCCACATGTCGGGCCAGGCTGACTTGTAACGGTTTGTCCTTGTGCTATAAAAGGACAAACCGACAATACACGAGGGGAGAACTCTCGAACACTCTGAAGCTGACAAGTTAATACAACACACACACACCCGTGGAGTAGGGTATTACGCTCAGGCGGCCCGAACCACGTAAACTACTGTGTCACTCGTGTCCAATCGCGTTTCATCTTATTGAGTCTCCGCGCGCCCAAACCGAACCACAAACTCCTTCAACACTTTCGTAGTGTCAGGGGATCTGCCGACTCCAACAGTCGACAGTTGGCGCGCCAGGTAGGGGCGCCTGAGATCTTCAAGAATGGTGAATTCTGCGGCTGGATCATCCAACGGGCAACCTGCTGTTCAGGCTGTCGGAGGCAATCCCTCCAACATGCAGCCACCGGCAGGAGCCTCAGTTCCAGCAGGAGTCACACTCCCACCACCACCATCTTCTCCGGCAAGACATGCCGGACGACATGATGGTGCACCGGCGTCACATTCTGCGCCGGCAAGTCGTGACAACCCAGAACACGCGCTCCATGCAGCGCGTGCTCACCTCCAGCGACCACCACCTCCGGATGCATCTCAAGATGCCATGGAGCAATGGAGAGCTGATGTTGAGCATTTGGTCGCAGCAGCGGCCGAACGCCTCAACAACCAGGGTCCACCTCCTTCAGGGCGGGCCCCGTCACAGCGACGAACGTTGTCTGGAAGACTTGGTCCACATGTCTCCAACAACCAGAGAAGAGCTGCGTCACAGCAAGTGACGTCGTTGCCCTCTGGGGCACGATGTGCCCATACTGCATCTCGGCTTTCGACACACGACCTCCGGGCGGAGCTTGATCGCCGATACCGCCAACAGGATGGCCGTGTCCACATCGAGCGAGCTCGAGAAAGACGAGATGCTCAAGACCTTTCTACTCTGGAAGGAGTAGGAGGAGGCTGTTCCGCCCTAGCCATGCACCTGCGCATGGTTAGATGGCCACAGAAGTTCCGGCCACACTTGCCGGAAAAATTCGACGGGACTGTTAATCCCGTAGAATTTCTGCAGATATACTCCACTGCGATTCTAGCAGCTGGAGGAAACGAGGCCGTAATGGCCAATTACTTTCCAGTGGCCTTAACTGGGACCGCCAGGTCCTGGTTTATGAGCCTTCCACCCAACTCTATCGACAGTTGGGAGGAGCTGTGCCGTCAGTTCACCGCCAATTTCGGGAGTTCATACACCCGTCCGGGCACTGAACTGGACCTTTTTGCGGTCGTGCAAAAAGGAGGAGAATCTTTGCGGTCATTCATCCAGAGATTTTCTCAGGTACGTAACACAATCCCTTCTATCTCAAGCGCTTCTGTCATTGTGGCATTCAGACAGGGTGTACGAGACAAGAAGATGTTGGAGAAGCTGGCGATCAAAGAGATCACCAGCGTCACGGAGCTCTTCAGCCTGGCTGACAAATGTGCCAGAGCTGCGGAGGGCCGTGAAATGCACTCCAAACCAACCTTGGAGGATCATAAAAAATCCTCCAAAGAAGAAGCCGCTACCTCCGGGAGTGGCAAGAAGAAAAAGAAGACCAACGGCAAGAAGAAGCCGTCGGCCGGCACATCCAACGTTGCAGCCACTGCAACTCCTGGTGGCCGGGGGCCATGCCCCGAGAAGCGACCTCGACCGTCTTCTGAAGACGGTGGCAAATCCAAGATGTGGTGCCCCATTCACAAAACGAGCAGCCACAGACTGGAGGACTGCCGGGAGGTCCAAAACCTTGCCGAGCGCTACCACAAGCGCCGGGAAGGGTCTCCTTTCCGACAGAGGGAGGGAAAACAAAAGGTCGATGAAGCTCCAGCTGAAGAGGAGTTAGGGTTTCAGGACCCCAAAAAGGTCCTGAAAGCCGTCTACACCTCCGTCGACGATGACTCCGACGTCTCCGACAACGAGCGTCGAAAAACCATGAACACCATCTTTGGTGGATCATGGGACATCACTTCTCGTCGTGTCATCAAGACTATGCGACGGGATATGGCTGCTGTAGCTCCTATAGCTAGACCGGAGCCACATCGAAAGTGGATGGACACACCCATCACTTTTGATGCTTCGGACTGTCCTCAAAGCATGGTCGGAGCTGGCCAATTACCCTTGATGGTATCTCCCACCATCAACAACATCCAGCTCCATCATGTCCTAGTAGACGGAGGTTCAGGGCTTAACCTCATCAGCTTTGAAGCTTTCACTAAGCTTCAGCTCCGACCTTCGGACCTCCAACCCTCTCGACCTTTCTCCGGAGTAGGTCCGGGGGCCATCACTCCACTCGGAGCTATTACTCTCCCCGTTACCTTCGGGACCCGGGAGAAGTATCGCACCGAGAAGTTGATCTTCGACGTCGCTTAGATCAACTTACCATTCAACGCCATCTTGGGTAGACCTGCCTTGTACAAATTCATGGCAGCTGCTCATTATGGATACCTGGTGTTGAAGATGCCAACACCAGTAGGTGTTCTCCAGATCCGCGGAGATCGCACTGCCGGAGTAACTGCTCTGGAGGAACTTCACGCGCTCACCACAGCGCAAGAAGAGGACTCCAGACAGAAGCAAGCTCCACAACCTCCGAGCATTCGTCAACGAGGCTCGACCTCTGCACCTCGTGTGCAGCCAAGCGGCGACACCGACATTCCCGTCAAAGTCGTCCAAATTGGTTCCGATGTCACTCAAACTACCCGCATATCGGGTGGCTTGAACGACAAATAGGAACTCGCGCTCATCACTTTCCTCCGGGCTAACGTTGACGTGTTTGCTTGGCAACCGTCAGAAATGCCTGGGATCCCCAGGGAAGTGATTGAGCACAATCTGAAGATTTGCCCCGACGCTCGGCCTGTGCATCAGAAACCTCGGAAGCAATCTGTAGAGCGACAGAACTTCATCCGACAAGAAGTGAAGAAGTTGCTCGAAGCCGGATTCATCCGAGAAGTCTACCATCCAAAATGGCTGGCAAACCCAGTCGTTGTGCCTAAGGCCGGCGGGAAACTTCGGATGTGCATCGACTACACCACACTGAATAAGGCATGTCCAAAAGATCCATTCCCACTACCTAGAATAGACCATATAGTGGATTCCACCTCCGGGTGAGAGTTACTGTGTTTTCTAGACGCATATTCTGGATATCATCAAATCAGGATGTCTAGGGAAGATGAAGAACATACTTCATTCATCACAGTGGATGGATTGTATTGTTACACAGCCATGCCTTTTGGTCTTAAAAATGCAGCTTCAACTTTTGTACGAGCTATGTACAAAACTTTCGAAGAACTCATCAGAGACATAGTGGAAGTGTACATCGTTGACATCGTGGTTAAAGTCAAAAACAAGGAATCCCTCTTGGACACCTTGCAGGCTGTCTTCGATAAGCTGCGGGCCACCCGCACGAAGCTAAACCCAGACAAGTGCGTCTTCGGGGTTAGTTCCGGAAAGCTTCTTGGTTTCCTGGTAAGTCACCGGGGCATAGAGGCTAATCCGGCGAAGATAAAAGCCATTGAAGACATGCGGCCACCAACCCGCATCAAAGACGTCCAAAACTTAACTGGATGTCTAGCAGCCCTCAGCCGGTTCATTTCAAGACTGGCGGAAAGGGCACTTCCCTTCTTCAAGTTACTGAGGAAGTCCGGACCATTCCAATGGTCTGAAGAAGCAGAGAAGGCATTCTAGGAGCTGAAACAGTTCCTCACCACCCTACCAGTCTTGGTAGCTCCGAACCCTGGTGAGCCTTTATTGCTTTACATTTCAGCAGCTGACGAAGTCGTCAGTATGGTTCTGGTTGCGGAGAGACCGGAACTACCCAATACTCAGGAATCCAGATCCCTTCGGGAGGGTCCGGAGGTTCCTGAAAGCGGGTCTGGGTCCCAGCTCCCAGACTTGAACCCACAAGAAGCCACTTCAGAGGACCCGGATCCTTCCGAGAGGATCCAGGTCATTCCTGAAGAAGCTCCGGGTTCCTCCACCCAGAACCCGGAGGTCCCCGAAGATAGTCTGGACCCCTCCGACAGGGTCCGAATCAATGAAGAGGAAGCTCCGGACCCCTCCGGGAGGGTCCGGACCATTCAACGCCCAATATACTTCATCAGTGAAGTGTTACATGATGCCAAGACTCGATACCTAGAGGTGCATAAACTGCTCTATGCAGTTCTTATTGCCTCAAGGAAGCTTCGACATTATTTCCAAGCTCACAAAGTCTCAGTGGTGACTTCATATCCACTTCGAGCGATCCTGCATAATCCCAATTCAACTGGGAATATTGCAAAGTGGGCAGCGGAACTGGCTGAATTTGACCTTGAATTCATTCCAAGACAAGCAATCAAGAGTCAAGCGCTGGCAGATTTCGTGGCAGAATGGACTCCCTCTCCATTAAACCCTGGGGGCCCCAACGAGCAGAAGACGGAACCACAAGTTCCAGCCTTCACTAAGCCTCACTGGACCCTTTACTTCGACGGCTCCATGCAGAAGCAGGGAGCCGGAGCTGGAATCCTTCTCCTCGCACCAACCGGGGAGAAGGTGAAATACATGGTGCACCTTGACTTCAAGGCAACCAACAACATGGCGGAGTACGAAGCACTCATCTATGGATTAAAGGTGGCACTATCATATGGTGTCAAGCAGTTGCTGGTCAAAGGAGATTCACAACTTGTCATCAAACAGGTGAAGGGTGAATGCTCCTGCAATAATCTCCAGCTGACTGCTTATCTCCTTGAAGTCCAGAGGCTTCAGAAGGACTTCGAAGTCCTGGACCTTCACCATGTTCAGCGTGCTCACAACGCTGAAGCTGACGAACTCTCGACCAAGGCGTCAACCAGAGCTCCGGCTCCTGACGGAACCTTTGTCCGGAGATTGTCAAAACCCACAGTTCAGCCTGCCGAACTGAACGAAGGGGGCGAGATCAGCATCTCGAAGCTGACGGTCCCGATGGCCCTGTTACCATGGCAGCCATCAAGGGTCGTAGGTGCTGCCGGAAGCTCCGAGCAACCCAGCACGCAAGACTCAAATGCTCAAGTCAGTTCCGATGCATGGGTCTCGGAGATCCGGAACTACTTGAAAGACAACATCCTTCCTGACGATGATGTATCCGCTGACCGGGTAGTCAGATTGGCTAAAAGATACACGTTGGTAGAAGGGGATCTCTACCGGCGCGGTGCCAACGGCATCCTAATGCGGTGCATCACAAGGGAAGAAGGCTGCGAGCTCCTCGCAGAAATCCATGGAGGTGAGTGTGGGAACCACGCATCTTCCCGCACGCTGGTCGGAAAAGCCTTTCGGCACGGCTTCTACTGGCCTACATCGCTCCAGGATGCTACTGAGCTAGTGAAGAAATGCAAAGCATGCCAATTTCATGCAAAGAAAATTCATACACCTGCTCAGTCCTTACAAATGATACCTCCTACATGGCCTTTCGCTGTGTGGGGGATGGACATCTTGGGACCCTTCCCAAGAGCCGTCGGAGGTTACAAGTTCCTGTACGTCGCCATCGACAAGTTCACCAAGTGGCCGGAAGCTACTCCTGTTGTGACGATCAACAAACAATCTGCAATCAATTTTCTACAATCTATCGTGAGCAGATTCGGAGTCCCAAATAAGATCATCACTGATAATGGGACTCAGTTCACAAGCTCCGCATTTCAAGGATATTGCGAAGACCTCGGCATACAAGTTTGCTACGCTTCCGTAGCTCATCCTGCCAGCAATGGGCAAGCCGAGAGAGCAAACGCAGAGATCCTTAAAGGACTCAAAACGTGCACTTATGAGCGTTTGAAAAAGCACGGAGCTAATTGGATCGAAGAGCTTCCGCCCACTCCATGGGCTAACAGGACTTCTCCAAGTCGGGCAACCGGAGAAACACCCTTCTTCCTGGTGTACGGAGCTGAAGCGATCCTTCCTCCGGAAATCACCTTGGGTTCCCTCCGAGTCCAAACCTTCGACGAAGCCGCGCAGGACCAGCTCCGGCGTGAAGACCTAGACCTCCTCGAGGAGGGAAGGTGCCAAGCAGCTGTTCGGAATGCCCGATACCGCCAAGCTCTACGGCGTTATCACCAGCGGCATGTACACAACCGACAGCTCGAGGAAGGCGATCTGGTGCTACGGAGAATACTATCCAGAGAAGGGCAAAACAAACTTTCTCCCGGCTGGGAAGGGCCCTTCCGAGTGATCAAAGTATCCCGTCCCGGAAGCGTTCGCTTGGCTACCGAGGATGGGACACCTCTCCCAAATCCTTGGAACATCGAGCACCTCCGTAAGTTCTACACTTAATTCCACGGAGGTGAGTCTTAAGTAACTTGAAGTGTATGTTATAGAGTCATTGTACAGAGTCGGGTAGTTCCTCCGGGAGAGCAGCTGTACCTTTCCCGAAAGGTTTGAAGAGCTCATGCAACACTTGATACAGTCTCCGGACTAGAAGTGTGGCTAACTACCCAGGGTCAAACGAGAAACCAAACACACTTAGCCTGGTTCCATACCCTAAGAGTGTACTCGTTTCCAATGTACCCCGGACCTATAATGAAAGACATCTTCATGTGAAATAGACTCCACGTGCATTCATTTTTGCATAAGGCTTGACATTTTTATTTTTCTCTTTCTTGTCTATAACAGAAACGTGCAATTCTTAAGAAGTTCTAGTTTAACCGGTTTATGTACGATTTGAGTTGAATTGTCGGATTTTTTAGATTTAAATGTCGTCTGTGGCCAACTCGCCTGAAAGCCGCCAAGCCATTCTAGGGCCGGAGTGCGCTATCGACTTAGCCTGGTCAAGCACCCTAAGTACGCCACTCTACCTACATCCCGGCAGGCCAAAGTAAGGTGGGTCCATGGACAATTGGATCTAAAAGAAAAGACAATTCATCCAATTGTACTAAAAATCGTGTTCAACTTGAAATTCTCTTGAGAACCGTAAGCCGCGACGAAGTTATAGATAAGGAACGAATTTTACTGTTTTTCTTGGCTTAAGTGTGCAGGAAAAATGAACCCAAAGTTGAGGGAGAAAAACCGGAGCTAACCAAGTTCCGACTCCCACCAGGGTGTCAACCGTCGGCGTTGACTTAAAGATGGTGAGAAGACCCTACCACTAGAGTCTGTTGCCAACAAACCAGGCGTGGCAAGGGTCACTACCGGAGCTACTAAGCTCCGACACCTTGAAGTATTAACTATCGACGCTCAACGTGTTGGTAGAGGCTATTGCCGGAGCTACTAAGCTCCGACGATGGACAGTGCCGGAGCTTCTAAGCTCCGACGACTTCAAGGGACCTTCACTATCGAAAACTTTGGACCTAAATTATACGAGTTCGAAGCAAATTTGTCTTCAACAAAACTCAACGTCCTTTTGGTACATGTCCACAATCAAATTGTGCACATCTACCAGGGGGCCAAGTGAAGACAAAGATGCCGAAGACAAAAAAAAAAATGAAATTCGCAAAAAAGTGAGGATTTCATTTCATTTGAAGACCGGAGATTACATCTGGAGACAAGGGATTACAAAATTGAGGAAGAAGAGAAGATACAAGTAAAGGCTAAGAAAGACAGTCCTAGACCCTATGGAAGAATTCGGCGACCTTCTGGGCGACCTCCGACACGCTGGCTCGGGTAGCTTCGCCTTCTCCTTCGACGGGGCCTTCAAGCACCGGGTCCAGAGGGAATCGAGGGTTCCGGCTAGTGTAGCACGTCAACACATACTCTGTGATGTTCCTAGCCAGGGATTGCCCCTCGACCTCCAGCTGGTCCGCGATGACGTCGCCCACCTTGGAGAGCTTGCTGCCCGCAGCGCTCAACGCTTGCAACGCAAGGTCCGGCTCCGGCTCCGGATCATCCGGGAGCACGGGGCTGAAACCCATCGGCGCCAGCGCATCGTCGGCCTTGCTCAGGAACTCCCAAATTTGCAGGGAGTCCGTCTTCCTCAGGCCCTTCATCTCTTCCAAGGATCTCCGGGCCGCCGCCAGCTTCGAATTCTCGCGGGAGAGACGCTCAACTTCTTTGGCGTTTTGCTGAATCTTCGCAGCAACTCGCTTCTCAAGTCTTCCGAGCTCCTCCTCCCGGAGGTGGATCTTGTTCCGGCGGTCGACCAGGTCTTTCTCCCTAGCCTCTATTTTCTTCTCCCGGGCAACAAGGGCACACTCGTACTCGTAGAGTTCCTGCCCCCGCACCCAGGTCTTCTCCTCCTCCTCGAGGCAGCGCTCTTCCAATTTTTTAGTACGCTCCTCGAGGCCCTTGTCCGCCAGAGCTGTTTTCTCGGCGAGCTCTTCCTCCCGTCGCAAGACGTCATCCCGTAGCTCCAGGAGTTTTTGCTCCTCATCCTCGAGCCGCTTTTCCCTTCCCTCAAGTGCCTCTCGGCGCTTGATGAGTGCGGTGCTGATGGCCTCGAGTTGATCGAACCGAGCGTTGGCCGCGTCGTTAGCAGCCTTGGCTTGGTCATGGAACTCCCGGGATTGAGCGTCGAGGGCGTGAGTCATGCTCTCCCTCTCGTCCAGCAGCTCACCCCAGAGCTCCAGGCGGACCTTCTCCCGCCTGATCCATTCCTTGTCATCTGCAATCCTCGACTGCGCCAGCTTGGTCTCGAATTGGAGTCGATTACACCACCTCCTAAGGGTTTGGCGCTCCTCTTCAAGAGCCTTGCTGTCGTGGAAGAAGGCTAGTTGGACTTGACGTAGACTGGAGCAAGCGTTGTCGATGGACA
This sequence comes from Tuctoria greenei, assembly GCA_036927565.1. Classification (NCBI taxonomy): domain Eukaryota; kingdom Viridiplantae; phylum Streptophyta; class Magnoliopsida; order Poales; family Poaceae; genus Tuctoria; species Tuctoria greenei. The sequence goes on along the minus strand of JAYESD010000006.1, from coordinate 89,970,354 downwards.
TCGACAGCGAGATGGGCTCCGGACCTTCTGGGGTCTTCTCCGCTGGTTCCAGCGGATCTTCACTTACAAAAATTGGGTCCCACTCTACAAGAGTGGAACCCCGAGCTTCCAAAGCACTAGGGCACTCCTCCGGGATGGCCTCAGTCGCCACCGAAGAAGGTCCCGCCACCAAGTCTTCGTTTGCCCCCTCAGGCTGGGGGCCGGCGACTTCATTCAGGCACTCTGGCTCCGCCACGGGTACCATCGACGTCGTCGCCTCCAATGGCTCCGGCCGGGACACTTCTTCTGAGGGAGGCTCGAGCTCCCTCGCCTCTTCGACCACCGGCTCTGTGGCCGGCGCTCCAGCAATCACCGGCACTGCAGCCGGTGCTCCAATAGTTACCGGCTCTGCGACCGGAGCTTCGGAAGTAACCGGCTCAATTGCCGGAACCATTTCAACTTCCGGCTCGCATGCCGGGGCTTCAGCTACCTCCGGCTCAACCGCCGGGGCTTCAGCACTTTCCGGCTCTGAAGCCGGGACCGCTACTTCCTCCGACTCAACAGCCGGAGCTTCTACTTCTGCAGCACCAGGACCCGGAGCTTCAACCTCCGGAACAGGTGCCGCTGGCGCATCTTCAATCCCGTGGTCCGGCGCTACCACGGGAACTTCTGGAGACGAGTCGAGGTCCATGACCACGACAGCCGGCGCCGGAGCTGTCGCAGCCTCCGCTTGGGGCGGCACCGGAGCTGGAGCAGAAGCCCCCGCAACCTCAGACACTGTGGCCGAGGGCGGAGCTTCACTCCCCTTCTTGGGAACGCTGCAGATAAAGAACGAAGAAATTGAGCAAACAGATGCTATAATTAAAAGTTAATTGAGGTAAGCAAGAAAAATTACCTTGGGAGGCTCACGCACCAGCTTGCGCGGAACCTCTTTCCCGGACGTTCCGGGCTGGCCACGGTCGGCGTAGGAGCTCCGGGAGGACTCCCAGGACTTGCCGTGGCCGCGGGCGTTTCCCGGGTCGGAGCTCTCCTTGATCGGGAGGAACTCCTGGACCTGGAGGCCCTCACCGCTTCTCGTACCGGAGTCGCCTGCCCGGAGCTGGCACCTCCGGAGGGACCCACCACGGGGACAGCCGCACTCCGGGAGGATCCCACCGCCGGAACAGTAGCGCTCCGAAAAGACCCCACCACGGGGACAGTCGCCACGGCGGCGGAGGATCTTCCTTCCTGAGGATGGGGAACTGGGGGGGAAGTAGCAAGCCCGACGGACCTTCCGTCAGCATGTCGCAGCTTCCTCTTCCGGCTCTCCGGCTCCTCCGCCAGCTCCTTGCCCTTGCCGGTGATCTCAGCTCTTGGCTGAGAGACAGGGGCGGAGCCGCCTTCCGACAACCCTGGGATCGCCAACCGGGCGGTTGATCTTCTCTCGACGACGCCAAGGTCGTCAAGCGCGGGCATCTTCCGCCGGAGCTCTCTACTGAACTCCACTTCCACGTTCAGGGGGAGGAAAGCCGGCGGCGGAGTCAAGTACTCTCCGTCAACATCGATGCCGTGCTGGAATTTCTTGAGGTGAAACTCCAAGGACTTCCCCACCATGCTGGACTTCAACCCGGTCTCGACCCGGTCCTCGTCCATCACGCTGTTAAGGGCCCAGGCGAGCTTCTCCCTCCTCTTCAGCGGTGCCCACCTGTTGGACAGGAAGTTGCAGAACACCGCCTGGGGAGTCATTCCTCCCTCCACACATTGGTGGATCCTGGACAGGACGGGGTCGAAAGCTGCTGCCAGCACTGGAACTTCGCTCCACACCGACGTATCAATGCCGGGCAGACTGTCTGGCAACTCCAACCGCTCGTGCTCCTCCACCCGGACGACTACCCAATCTTTCTTCCAGTCATCCCACTTCCCGGAAGGGAATGACCGGAGGTACTTGAACGGGCACTTCTTGCGCTTCACAAAGTAGTAGAAGCCAAGGTACTCGTCGCTTCGGCCGGTGGTTTGGACGGTGAAGAAGGTTCGGAAAAGCTCGATGCAGGGAGGGATGCCCACCCACATCTCGCAGAAGTGAACAAAGATGGACACAAGGAGGATGGAGTGAGGGCCAAGGTGGTATAGCTGCAGACCATAGAAGTCCAGCAGCATCAAAAAGAAGGAAGAAAACGGTGGGATCAGCCCCACCATGGCGTACGATGAAAAGTACACCATCTCGCCGGAGTGCTCCTTTTTAAAGGGAAGCTCTCCGCCGGCGCGAACCGAACGGTTGAAGAAGTCCGACGACCACCCCATGAGGGCTCGGACCTTCTTCAGATCGCTCTCCGTCTTCAAACGACTCTCACGCAGACCCAACTCCATCGCAGCACAGCTAGGCAAGAGAAGAGGAGCAAAGCACGAGTTGGGAGTTTGAGCGCAAGAACAGATGGAAAGCGTAAAGAACTCCCGACGGTGCGCTTTCCTTCTTAAGTAAGCCCTCGCAACGTTTGGATGGAAACTGCAGGGGAGTCAAGGATACTACTCAAGAATTCAACCCAGCCGATGACAAGAGGGCCCGGGACCACCCTGACGATCAAGTCGAGGTTCTTACCCAGGCGAACAGTTGTCATCACGAGGCGGGAAACCCAAAGGCGGCGGACTGACAAGGCGCGCGGAACCGATACGGTTTTCGTATCGGGAACCTGCGACCTTCAATTGCGAGAGATCCGCACGTCAAAGATCTTATCTGCCGCCTGAGGTGCGCCACGCGTCGGCACTTAACCGTAAAGCCCCGCCAAAGGCACCTCCGAAGACCCTTGAAGACCCAGTTCAAGAGTCGCAAGTGTGGACCCACCTCCGGCGGAATTACTTCATCCCGTTGGCCTTCCCCGGAGGTAGGTCCAGGGGGCCACTGTCGGTACCCTAAAAACCATACACCCCCTGAGGTTACAAAGATCTCAAGGGAAGGACATCTACTCAAATTGAAGACCCTCGGGGGCCCACTCGCCAGACGTAACCGGACCCGCTTCTCCAACATGGTTAGCCCCTAGGTTGCCACGTGTACTGTCAGACCAGAGCTATTACCCGCAAGGGTGAAGCTCCGGGCTAGGTACTGAAACGGCACCTCCGGAGGTAACCCCTGACCGAGAGAAGCTCCAGAACTGACACGTGCCAGGCCACCCCGGAGCTTCCCGCTTCTCCCAAGCAAGCTCCGGAGCTGCCACGTGTCCATACGTCGGAGCTGGCCACTTCAAACCTCCGAAAGACGTTGTAACGGCACCGGATCTTCAAAAGACAACCGCGGACTTCAAGACCCGATTAATTATCATTAATTCCACATTAATGATACTTAATTAGGACGATCTTAACACCTGTAACGGCACTGTCGGAGCCGTTACAGGGTTATTAACAACAATTAATCTCGTGTATCAATACTAGTAACCGCCAGGGCCACATGTCGGGCCAGGCTGACTTGTAACGGTTTGTCCTTGTGCTATAAAAGGACAAACCGACGATACATGAGGGGAGAACTCTCGAACACTCTGAAGCTGACAAGTTAATACAACACACACACACCCGTGGAGTCGGGTATTACGCTCAGGCGGCCCGAACCACGTAAACTACTGTGTCACTCGTGTCCAATCGCGTTTCATCTTATTGAGTCTCCGCGCGCCCAAACCGAACCACAAACTCCTTCAACACTTTCGTAGTGTCAGGGGATCTGCCGACTCCAACAGTCAACACGCCCCCTCTGGTAGCTTTTCACGTGCTCTTCGATCCTACAAAATGAATGTGTTATATGTGTTCATCTGTGTGAATGAATATTATCTTGTGTGTTCATGTGTGTGAATGAATGAATGTTATCTCCTATGTTAATCGTGTTCGTCGGGAATGACAATTAATAAGGAATGGATATTTGATTATTTGTTGGATTAAATTAGACTATTTGATCAGTGAAGGTGCTCTATATTGGAATGACAATCTATTTAGTTATCAAATGAATGTTCTCATTCGTTCAGTGAATGTATTAATCTCTATGTGATATCAAGTGAACAAAGCAAAAGGGAGAAGATCATGAAGTCGCCTGTGAATTGGAGGCATGATATAAAAGGAGACGAGTTTTCTGTAAAGCACATTCCTTTCTTAAATAGGAGACCCGCTTTGAGCTAAGACTTTCTACGTTTTGTCAGAGGAGCCGACGTGTCTTGGATATTAACTTAAATGAGACAAGCCGTAAAGAAGCTCGTCTCCTTTTACACTCAGCCGAGCCATGTACAGATCCTCGTTGAAGTGGGCACGTATTGTTTACCCATATCAAAGACGTATCCTTTGCGCTCATTGTCAATCTTTGTCTCTTATTTGAGTTTCTTACGTAGTTCAATGATAAAGGCAAGTTGCTTGTCTTAGAGAAGCAACAAAATCTTGAAATTGAGAAGCTTCTAGGGATTGAGAGGGAAAGGAGTAGAGAGCTTGAACATGAACTTGCCGAGAGCAAGCAGACTAGTATTAGTCTCAAGAGTGAGAATGTTGTGCTCCAATACAAACTTGTGAGTTTGACTAAAACTCACAAGAGTCGTGAAGCACAATTCGTCACTCTTAGGTCAAGTGTCTCTTCCTCCTCCTCAAAGTGTTCGTCCTCATCAAATATTGAGTCGAACACTAAAACTTGCAATTATGATAATCTTGTCTTAAATTTGAAAGCTTAAAGAGGCACAAAACAATCGCATTCACAACAGTGTCATCTTTGACAAGGAGAAGATCAAATATGCATGTAGTGCATATTCGGTCTCACGATCTCCACTTGTCAAAGATGACCTTGGATATTCAAAGGGAGGAAGGCAAAACACTAGACTCTTCAAGAATAATAAGGAGTGCGTTGCTTTTGTCAAAGAAGGTGCATCTCAATCAGGGACAACACTCATGCATTAACTTCACATGAAAATGCTAAAAATATCAAATCCAAATCTACTATGTTTCATGACTTTGATGCATTTTATGTACTTATAAGAAGCAAAGTTGGACATGTGTTTGCTAAATATGTTGGACCACACCACAAGAGTCCCAAATATTCTGTGTGGGTGCCCAAATGCCTTGTGACTAACCTCAAATGACTCAATGTAGTTTTGGGTACCTAAACAAAAGCCTTACTTGTTTTGTAGTCCTACTCCTCCGGTGGTTCAAAATGGCCAAATCACATGACCGGGGAGAGGAAGATCTTCGTTGAGTATGAGAAGAACGACGATTCGAGCGAGGGCATCTACTTTGGCGACAATAGCCAAGGTAGAGTCCTCGATGTTTGTAAAATTACAATTTCTCCTCAACATTCTCTTTCTCATATTTTACATGTTGACTCACTCAATTATAACCTCTTGTCAATATCTTAATTATTTGAGAAGGGTTACAATTCTTTATTCACTAATGAGGGTGCGATCATATCTAGAAGAAGAGATAACTCAATTGCCTTCAAGGTTGTGTTGAAGGGCAAGCATTATCTCGTGGACTTCACTACAGATAAATCCCAACTCGACACATGCTTGATGGACAAAACTGATAAGGGATGGCTATGGCATAGATGGATAACCCATGTTCGTATGAGAAATTTTGCAAAATCTTCTAAAAGGGGGTCACATCCGTGGACTAAAGAATGTTATCTTTGAGAGAGATAGGCCATGTAGCGCATGCCAAGCCAGGAAGCAAATTGGAGCTACGCACCCATCCAAGAACGTGATGATGACAACAAAGCCGCTAGAGATGCTACACATGGACCTCTTCGGTCCCATTGCTTACATAAGCATTGTCGACAACAAATATGTCTTAGTAATTGTTGATGATTTACCTCGCTTCACTTGGGTGTTTTTCTTGCATGATAAAAGTGAAACTCAAGTTGTCCTCAAGCGATTCTTGAGGAGACCTCAAAATGATTTCCCCTTAAGGGTCAAGAAGATAAGAAGTGATAACGACACTGTATTCAAAAACACTCACGTGGAGGAGTACTTGGACGAGGAGGGCATCAAGCATGAGTTTTTTCCCCCTACTCCACCGAACAAAACGGGGTGCCCGAAAGGAAGAATCACACACTCATTGAGATGGCGAGAATGATGCTTGACGAATACAAGACTTTGGATTGGTTTTGGGCAGAGGCGGTGAACCCCGCTTGTCACACCACAAATCGCCTCTACCTCCATCGTCAATTGAAAAAAAACTATGTATGAGCTTCTAACCAGTAACAAACCATATATCATACTTTCGAGTTTTCACTAGTAATTTCTACTTTCTTAACAAGAAGCCTAGGACTTCGAAGTTTACTTCAAAATTGGATGAAAGTTTCATACTTGGCTATGACTCAAACACCTACTCCTATTGTATATTTAACAAAATCTCCGGTTGTGTTGAAATCGCACGTGACATGGTGTTTGATGAAACTAATGGCTCCCAAGTGGAGCAAGTCGATCAATGTGTGCTACATGAGGAACAGGCAACACAAGTAGCATTGAGGAGGATGGCACTTGGCGACATTCGACCTCAAGAAGATCAAGGTCCAAGTGGTTCATCCCCATCACAATAGATGCCTCCCACTCAAGATCAAGCACAAAACTCCCAAGATCAAGACTACCAAGTTGAAGAAGAGGAAAACCAAGATGGTGACAATGATCAAGGGGGAGACAAAGAAGATGATGAGGAATAAGTTGACTCAAGACCTTAGGTGCCACACCCATGAGTTCATAAAATTGTTCATCGGGATCACCCTATTGACAACATACTTGCACACATCTCCACGAGGGTGACAACTCGATCTCATATGGTTAACCTTTGTGCACATTAATCTTTTGTGTCTTCTTTGGAACCTTACAAGGTAGAGGAAGCACTACGACATCGGGATTGGGTGATGGCCATGCAAGAAAAGTTGAACAACTTCAAGACAAATCAAGTGTGGGAACTTGTGAAGAGACCCAATGCCATTGTGGTAGGCACCAAATGGGTGTTCCGCAACAAGCAAGACAAACTTGGGGTGGTTACAAGGAACAAGGCACGAATTGTTGCAAAGGTATATGCACAAGTTGAAGGTTTGTATTTTGATGAAACCTTTGCCCCCGTAGCTAGGCTTGAGTCAATTCACATTTTATTAGCCTACGTTACTAATCATGATTTCAAGCTTTATCTATGGATGTGAAGAGTGCCTTCCTCAACGGTCCAATCAAGGAGGAAGTATATGTGGAGCAACCACCCGGGTTCAAAGATCAAGAATATTCTAACAATGTCTTTAAATTGCATAAGGCTCTCTACGACCTCAAACAAGATCCTAGAGCTTGGTATGAGTGTCTTAGAGATTTCCTTATTAAAAATGGCTTCAGGATAGGAAAAGCGGATTAAACTCTCTTTACTAAGAATGTCAATGATGATCTCTTTGTGTGCCAAATATATGTCGATGAAATTATATTTGGTTCTACTAACATATCATTTTGAGATGAGTTTAGAAAGATAACAACCGAAATGTTTGGGATGTCCATGATGGGGGAGCTCAAGTTCTTCCTAGGTTTCCGAGTCAAGCAACTCAAGGAAGGTACATTCATAAGTTAAATGAAGTACATTCAAGATATACTCAAGAAGTTTGACATGGACAAGGCTAAACCCATTAAGACCCCCATGGCAACAAATAGACACCTCGACCTCAACCAAGATGGACCAAGCGTGGATCAAAAGGTATATAGTTACATGATTGGCTCATTGCTTTATTTTTGTGCATCTAAGCCCGATATTATTCTTAGTGTGTGTATGTGTGCAAGATTTCAAGCCGCACCTAAGGAGTGTCATTTGACCGCCGTTAAGAGAATCTTGCATTATTTAGTTCGTTCACCAAACCTTGGGCTATGGTATTCTAAGGATCTAAATTTAATCTCATTGGATATTCGATGCAGATTACACTGGATGTAACGTAGATAGAAAATACACCTTTGGGACTTGCTAATTTTTGGGCAGGTCCCTTGTGTTGTGGTCATCCAAGAAACAAAACTCCATTGCCCTATCCACAGCCAAAGCAGAGTATGTCGTAGCCGGAAGTTGTTGTGCACAACTTCTTTGGATGCGACAAACTCTTAGGGATTGTGGTATCAATATGAACCATATTTCACTCCTATGCGACAATGAGAGTGCCATTAAGATTGTCCATAATCCCATTGAACATTCTAGGACCAAACACATAGACATCCAACGCCACTTCTTGATAGACCATTCGATGAAGGGGATATAGTCATTTCACATGTTTGAATAAAAAAAAAACTAGCCAACATCTTCACCAAGCCACTAGATGAGAAAGGGTTTTGTAGAACATAGGATTGAGCTAAATGTCATATATTCTTGAAATGTGGCCTGAGATGTTGCACATCTGATTTTTATTAGTTTAGGAAATTCAAAAACTTGCATGCTTGCGCGAACTCATATCCCTCGATTTTATCTCAAACTACTATTGACGGTTGTTATATACCAATTTTGACCGTCAATATAACTCGGTTATGTGAAGGAATGAATATTTCATACACACATCATAGTTAGGAATAACCTAGTTCCACTTGTAGTTGGAGAAATTGGTGCATGCATGTATTTTATACATAATTTAAGTGAAACAAGGGGATGGATCCTATAAATTCATCCCAACCAATCAAGCGCCGACATGTGGCACCACATGGATCAAATGGCCCACAAACAGAAGTATCCGAGGCCATCCAACGGTTGAGCACCCATATCAAGGGATGGGACCCACCTGGAAGTCACCCCAAAAAATCACAGACCGTTTGGAGGACTTACCAGGTTGACCGACCCCCCTAGTAGGCCGACCTAGTCTTTCCTCCAAACTCGGTCAACTTCCACGTGTTGGCTCCTCCCGGCTTGAAGAAGTCAGTGGTGACTGATTCACACGCTTTTAGTGGCGGGAACCAACCCTTCTCCAAGCTATAAATAGGACCCCTCACCCCTCACATCAACACACACCACTTGAGCATTCACTCTCTTGTATACATTAGTTCTCCAAGTCCTTAGTGGAGGTTAGACTGTAGAGAGGAGCCTCTAGTCCCAAGTCCAAATTGGGAAAGGTATGGATCATGTATCTTTTCTTGTATTTGTGACTTTATTATAATATTAGTATTATTAGTCTCTCTTTATTCATATACTTGGGCAAAGCGTTTCTTGTTTGATTCTGGAGTCCATGTATGTGCTAGGTGTAGATGTTGTTACGACCTAGACATAATGCCATTATCATGTTATCATAAACATGATTCACCTTCACTGTAGTCTAATTAGGTAATAATATGATTATGTTAATATGAATATGTTAGTGATTGGATCCAACATTGGTTCAACGATGTTTAGGTTGGTTATTGCCTTTGGATGAATATTACGTTGCAACTCTTAAAGTATTTACTTAGCATGCAAGCGTGATGCTTGGATAGTTAAGTAGCGTTGGATGCATCATAGTCCACGAGTTGTAGAGGTAGGCGGTAGGTGGTGACAGCCCTATCCGTCTGTTGTAATCCTCCATGTTCATTTATGACATAGGCTCTTGGCGGGAGTCGCCTGACAAACCAGGATAAGCCCGTGCCCAATATGTTGGACCACTAAGCCCTAATATTCACTATTAGCATATTCATGTGTACTTTATTAGGCTATTATATGAGTAATTAGAGCACAGTAGGAGTAGCTCCATCTCGTATTCTAACCCTTGCTAGGACAACCTTACCCTTAGAGTAGATTGCTTATGTGTGTGTCACACTACCCCTATTATCAACTTACCCCTGTTCTTATAAACATTTAATACCATATACCTTGATCATAAGAATAGTGTTTACTTTACTCCATTGCCGTCCTTTGGGATAAATACGATACCCTTGAGAATACTCCTGGGTGAAATGCTACACGATAGTTTCTGTGCGCTTGCAGACCTCATCTCTTACTAGAGATGATCTGTGACGTTAAGAAATGTCAACATTTACATTATATTGTCTTAATGGATTTTGGCCATTGTTTGAGTGATTGATTGACTTACTTGCCATATCTATCAAGAATATTTGTGGAAACTTGTCCACACTATCTCCTATCTCTATATATAATTATCTCCCTAAGATTCACAATGAAATATGTTAAGCGGAAGTTAGACTTGTCCGGCCCTAGGGCCCGGACATGTCCAACGAGGGCTTTATGCCAAGGCCCTGTTGGCTATCGGACATATTTGACTTGGCTTCAGACATGTCTGACGGGGATCTCGTCGACCCTTTTCTCTTTTATATCTGATAGTTCCTCACTTTTTCCCATTTCCCTACACTCTAATCCAAATCAATCTCTCACAAATCCATTGGCAATTTCTTATTTCGTTGTGTGATTGTTTGATGATTTCTTGGGGGAATCCTTTCCCAAGTTGTAGGATCAAGCCCTGTCTAGATACCCTCCACTTTTATCAACCACCTCCAAGTTTTTTCCTTCATCACCCAAGGTATCTTAAATCTTTCCTCTTTTTTTTTTCTTAGTTCTAGCGACATGTTTTTGTATGCAAGTATTAGAAATCTTTGTAGGGACTACTATACATCTTGTGCTAGAAATTCTTGTCGAGATATTTTGGTTTCAGTGATCTTGGTCAACATTAGGGTTATAAATATCACATTCGGACATGTCCGACATGTGGCTCAGACAAGTTCGAGCCACATCAAAAGAGTGAGAGGTTTCTCTTCGGATATATCCGATTGGCTTCGAACATCTTCGGCAGGAACTTCAGACATATCTGAATTTGCACAATTTCTAACTCTAGTTTTGCAAAATCTTCAACCGTTTGTCTCAAACTCCTTGGAATCACTTCTTACCTTCTTTCATACATCTCAGAACCATGGCTGGCAACTCTCAAACCGAGAGGAGGTCAAAGAAGCGCCACAACCGTGGAGATCCCGCTCAAGCCCCTCAACCATCCAAGAGGGGTGCTCGGAGTGGAGCCTTGGTGCTTCGTGATCGAACACAAGGCCAGGGTAGGGGTTTAGGGGGAGCAGCCTCCCATGCTGAGATTGGACCACTTGTGGTTGCCACTCCAACTGTTGAAACAAGGAGGGTGTTGGTATTTCTTACGAAATAGAATAATCTGTAAGTGCATGGAAAAACCGTTGTAGCACTTCCCCTTAAAGAGTATTCCCAAGGGTATCGAATCCAATGAACGTGTGTGAGATCTCCTAATCTTGTTCTCCCAAGGACACATGGTTTGTTTGGTACACAAGATGGAAGTTGCCGAGACGGGGGGTGAATTGGCGGAAAACCTGAAATTTAACTTAATAAAAGTTAATCAATAAGCAAAGTGCAGACTAGTCCGGTCACGGGGCAGACTAGTTCAGACACAGAATAATAATGTGCAAAAGGTGGATTTTTAGGAGCCCCTGAACAATTTACAGATGAACTATGAAGAACGATATTCTAGCACTCTAGTGGAGAAATTGCACAAAGAATAAACGACTAGATCTAGGTGGATCGCAAGATTGAGGTGATGTAACACCCTAATTTTCATCCATCATGCATTACATTCATTCTTATACATGTCTAACATGATGCAACACAAAAAGGAACAAAATTAAAATGAATTAGGACCAAAAAAACAATTAAAAACCTGGCTTAGTACGGACTTGTCCGAATTGGACTCCGGACTAGTCCGATTTAGCTACTGTTGCCCCCCGAACTTCTCTGCTAATTCCTATGGATTAGGCCAGAAATCGTTTATATTGTTCTCCAGACTTGACCGTTGATTTTGCGGATTAATACGGTTTTGTTTTTGTTCCCATCAGACTTGTCCTTTGTGTATACGGACTAGTCCGATGATTGCTGCTGAAAACTCCAAAAAAACTTGGTTTGGATTCGATACTGGACAACCCCAGACTTGTCGGACTTGGCACGAATTTGCTTGATTGACTTTCTGATCATGAACGGACTTGTCTGGCACTGCACCGGACTACTTCGTTGAACTTTCTATACCCGATCGGACTTGTTCGACCTCACTACGGACTAGTGTGGTAGGTAGGGTTCTGACTCAGATTCTATTTTTCCTCCATGATGAGTTATTAGGTAATTTCCTTAATTGGGCCCAAGAACGTCGCGCCCCACCCCTGAGGATCCCAAGTGGGACCCCACCAAGGCCTCTACTATTCCCACCGCCTCCTACTTGGATTCTACCTTAACACCACCCCTCTCCTCCTATATAAACACCCCACTGCCCACCTTTCACCCTTTTACCCATGATAGAGAATCCTTAGCCACTGTCACGTCGCGTGCCGCCGTTCTTCAAGAAGGAATGGGCATTCACCACAAGGAATAACAATGAGGAAGAGGAATAGGAGGAAAAGGAAGAAGGAGTATTCGTTGTCTCTGCTGCGATCTTCTTCATCGATTCTTCGACGTTGACGTTCTTCTTTGCAATTCTTCATCTTCATCGATCTAGTCGTCGACTTCTCACGCTTCACCTATTCTCCGACTAGTGCACTCTTGAATTCACAGTAAATATTAGATCCATCTTTCCTACGTCAATTATGGTTCCATATTTAACTCAAACCATGCTATACTTTGGAAATTCAAAAAACCCTAGAGTTAGCGGACTTGTTCGGTCCTCTGCGGACTAGTCTGTTGAACTTTCTAGTCTAGTGCGGACATGTCCAACCCATGGTGCAGACTAGTCAGGTCTTTCAATTCTGAAATTCCTGGAACTTCTTTAGTTTTCTCCGAAATGACTCAAAACTTGCTCTAACATGTATACCTTAATTATAACTAGATAGTAAGCAACAATAGCAACCTAGTAGCATGTATTACATCATAATTGCATCATTCATGCATGTCATGTCATATTGAGTATTATATGAGCATTTATTGATTGCAATGCTTGTTTCGCATGATTCTCGCATGGAATAGACGGTAACGCTCTAGTAGGTGTTTACGAGGACCTTCAGCACCAGAACTTTGGAGCTTCTGATCCAAACCAGCCACAAGAGCAAGGCAAGTGTCCTTGATCATTTTGATCCTATTTTCAAATTTTTTGTTTGCAAAACTGCATGCTTGTGTCAAATTGATGGGAAACCCATGATACGTGTTTACTAGACTTGTATGACCAACCCTTGTCGCTTGGGATATGTTGCAGAGAGTCGGGAAGGGTATTTTCCAGTTTTGCTTTGCTTTGCTTAATGGGGATTGGGAATAACCAAATGACTCATTATGTACTAATATACATATGGACTATATGAATTGTTGATAATGATAAATTGAGTAACATGGCAATGGGGTGACCTAAGCAAGCATGGTTTGTGGACTGGGTCGGATGATATGGTGGTTTTGCTTGCTTTAGATCTAAGGACCAGTTCATGCGAGAATAAGTCAGGACAACAGTGCCACCGCAAGGCTAAGTATGAGTGCGGCTTAGATGATTAATTAGGTGTATTGCCAGCATTGTTCGGATCATTTGGAAGGCTTGATGAATGGGAGTCGGTTGGGTTTGCATTAGTGGCAAGACTGCCCTAGGATCCGAACGACAAAAGAGGGGGCCCTTGGATAGATGTACTCAGTTGTGAGACATCACCTCCGGTGAAACCTTAGTGGGTCTAAACATGATGGTAATCCCTTTGTAAAAGCTATTTTGTGATCTCTTGGCCACCCCGCTGGAAGTGTGAAATGTGACCGACGGGTCATGTGCATGATGGAGGTTCTTTAGTCACTGAAAGGTGATGAAATCACGAACATGCAGGTAAAGTGGTACAACCTTTGAGGAGTGTTAAAAACTATCATGATAGTCGTGCTTCCGGTTATGAGCACCTAGACAACTTCCATGATTAGAGTTGGACTTGGATTTTGGGATGGTTTCAGACATGGTTATGGTTTGGGTTATGATAACTGGACATGGCTGGTTATGAAGGTGAGAAATTGGCATATGGATGGTTATTAAATTGATGGATGAGGTATGATGTTAATGGAGAATGATGGATATCGATTATGATGTTTACTTGGGATATGTTGGGAATTAATCTCACCTATAGATTTTAGGCTGCTTTTACATAACTGTGAATTTGAATGTACTTTTCTGCAATTAGCCATTTATTATCATCCTTGTTTTTAGCTACATGTCATACTTTCTCACACTTGCTGAGTACGCCATGTACTCACCCTTGCAATTCCCCCACCAATAGTTTCAGGTGATGCTTGGGAGTACCATGAGGATCATGTGGAGTATTAGGTTGCATGCTATCGTCAATTGTCTATGGAGTGGTGTTGCACTATTTAATTTGGTCTATCTTACCGCTGCAATAATATTAATTAGAGATTTGTAATTCGAGAATCATTGGATTATTGTAATGAGTGTAGGATCAAAGAGCACGTGAAAATCTACCATAGGGGGGAGGGGGTGAATGGTAGATTCAAAAAATCTTACGCAGCGGAAACAATTAAATCCCAACCCCTTTGGCAGAAAAATGATATGTTAAAGAAATCGTGTGTGAGACTAATATAAACTTGTTTCACTGTGACAAAAGTGATAGATATCAAAATAATCAATTCACTAAGAGGACACAACAAGAATCACTCAAATCCGTCAAGAGAAACTCAAGTTACGATCGAAAGATCGAACAAAAGTCAATCTGTCTTACCTGAGAAAAACAGTTCTGGAACACTGCAAAGAAACTCGTGTAGATCAGAAACCACATATCCAATGACCGTTAAATTTTGAAAGATGATAGATAATCAAGTTTTAAAGACAACCTAAAAAGAATCACGTCAATTGGATCTGTAAAACTCGAGTTATGATAAAACCACCGACGAAAGGTAGTGCTGTGCAGAAACTCGACGAGTAAAACTTGTCTGGAACAAGTCGGATGAACAAGGCACAAAAGTTCCTTTCAACTACGAATTTATTCAATAGAACACAAGAGGAACATCCCACAAAGTCGTCTACCACGAGCTCTGGCCTCCCTTGCTTATATAACCAGCCCTTAGGCCAACCCAATCTCAACTAGGACTCTAATCCTACTCTAATCACGAATCGAAACTTTCCATAACTGCTTAGGACTCTTCTATACGCATATAGAAGCAATCTTAAGACTTTCAAACATCTTAGGAACGTATCCCACATTCCTAAAACAACCCAAATTCGTGACCCACACGAAATCCTATCATAACCAACTCAATACTTTCCATACCGAGCCATAACCGACTCCGTCGCAGCTAAAGTCATCAACCGATACGATCCGATCCTTCTAACCAGATATTCTCATCCATAAACCATCTTCAGAACCATGTTGCCACGTCATGCACCGTATGCATACGTGCAAACACATTCCTTCAACGTCCAGTAACCTTCATATGCACTACCCTTGATTCAATCATCCTGCGTGACCTCCTGACCCGCTCAACCACAATTCCTCCAGAATTTGGTTGTTGGAACCTCATCTCCTCCCTGAGACTAGTCTAAAGGGTCCTATCATCAGCCATGACTTGAACTCAAGCAACACCTGCACATGAATAAACAACCAATCCGTACGAGCCCAAGTCCACGACTTGACTCAAGTCAGTTCCGAACACAACACCTTACGTGAGCACCTCACATAAGCATGTTGCAAAGCATATCAAAACGATATCAACCATATCAACCAAAGCACACCAAAAACTTAGCAAATGAATACTAAGCAATCTTTCCATTAATGTAAAGCATGTTCAAAACATTTCACATGAAAATTTGGAACATTACGATCAAGCTCCGAACCTTTCCCAAGCTAACCGGAGCTTGAGCCGGAGCTTACCAAAGCTAGTACAACCTAGCGCCGGAGCTTACCAAAGCTAGTACAACCTAGTGCTGGAGCTAACCAAAACTAGTCGGAACTAGTAATCCCAAAAGTCAGAGCTAGAAAAACATGTTGGAGCTTAACTAAGACATGCCGGAGCTAAAGACAAAGCTCACCGGAGCTACCCAAAACCATGTCGGACCTAGACAAAGAAAGTCGAACCTATTGTCGGACCTTGCAGAAGCTCGAAGCTAGGGTCGGACCTTGTTAAAAAGATGTTATGGCAACATTCAAAACTTTTATTATCAAAGCCAATGTATTCAGCACACATATGTCTCACAATCTCCCCCTTGATGAATGCATTGGCAACACCACTTAAAATCCGAACATTTGCTTATTCACATTAAAAGTTTTGAAAACAATTTCTCTCCCTTTGTAAAACAGAAATAAAATGACAAGAAAAACAAATTCTCCCCCTGAGAAGAATTGTGCCAAAACAATTTTGAATATGTGCAATGTGTAATCAATTTCTCCCCCCTTGCATACTTATCTTTAAAAATTCAAAATTCACATATTATCTCTCCCCCTTTGACTATGTATTCAACAAGGTTCACAAGAAAAAATTCAAATGTTATGAGCATATTATAACATATACATATAAACAAAGCTCATCCAAGTCATACTATTAAGTAACTTACCCTATCACATCAATGAGATACATAAAGTAGTGTAAGCCATGCTAGAGATCAAATGTAATTTTCAATTTAAACAAGTCATGATCTCACAAACTTAACTATTTCAAAACTTGAAAGCATCACACTTGTTGGTGCATTTTATTATTTTTCAAAGCATAAATTTAGATCATATGATATTTGCAAGAGATTATATGCGCATCTGCCTTATTCTAACCAACCAAGCCAAGCCTATATCATTTGACAATCAGAAGCTTAAGGACATGGTTTTAGTCATACACAACTTCTTCCAAGTTCATATCTAAGTGCAATGATAATCCATCTCAAAAGAAGAAGTGCGATGCATGCATATTCTCTTGATCTTTTCTTAATTTATATTTTTTTCATAAAAACTCAACATGTGAGTTGATTACTTGATTAATTCTTTATGATTAAAAGCACTTGTGAACATGCAACAAGTTCAAAACAGCAAGAAAGTTCGATCATGACCGGATTTAGTGTAAGTAATTATTCCAATTACTAGTCATGGCAAAAACTATGAAATGTATAATATGAGTAATGTAGTAAGAACTTTCAGCATGTAAAAGGAATCACAAGTCATATATGTATGAAATACTATCCTCATATTATTTTAGTTCAGATTCACATATAGACTTCCCAAGTTTCAAAACTCCCCCTTAATTAAGCCATGAGGATGCATAACCCCTATTTCACTACGAATGTAACAAAAACGAGTGAAATCCAAAGGTTTTGTAAAAATGTCAGCCAATTGTTGTTTGGTATCTACATGGTGAAGCATAATGTTTCCTTTTTCAACATTATCACGGAGAAAGTGATACCTAATGTCAATGTGCTTAGTTCTAGAATGTTGCACGGGGTTTTTAGCAATGCAAATGGCACTAGTGTTATCACAAAAAAGTGGAACACTATCTAGATCAACCCCATAGTCCTTAAGTTTGAATAATCCAAAGAATTTGTGAACAAGCGCTAGCAGTAGCTACATATTCAAATTCGGTTGTGGATTGTGCAACTGAGTTTTGTTTTCTAGAGGACCAAGCAACAAGTGAATTACCAAGAAAATGACAAGCACCCGAAGTACTTTTCCTATAAATCCTACAACCCCCAAAATTAGCATCGGAATAAGCTTTCAAAGTAACGGTTGAGGAAGAAGAAAGAAAAATGCCAAATTCTTGAGTTCCATGTAAGTACCTGAGAATCCTATTGACGGCTTGACGATGTGAAACACGTGGGGAGGCTTGAAAACGTGCACAAAGACATACGCTGAATTGTATGTCCGGTATTGATGCCGTGAGGTACAAAAGTGATCCGATCATGCTTCTATATTCTTTTTGATCAACGGGTTCACCATCTTCATCAAGTTCAAGTGTTGTTGTTGTTCCCATTGGTGTCCGAAGAGGCTTGCTTTTGTCCATGTTGAAGCGCCTTAGGAGGTCTTTTGTATACTTCGTTTGATGCACAAAGGTACCCTCCTTGGTTTGCTTGATTTGCAGCCCCAAAAAGTACGTGAGTTCTCCCATCATACTCATTAAAAATTCTTAACTCATCATAGCTGAAAACTTGGACACAAGATCATGAGAAGCACAGCCACAGATAATATCATCCACATACACTTGAACGAATAATGAGTCATTGCCATGCTTAAGCACAAAAATATTTTTTATCAACCTTGCTTATGGTAAGCCCCTTTTCAAGTAAGAATGTTTTTAACCTATCATACCATGCTCTAGGGGCTTGTTTGAGACCGTACAAGGCTTTGTACAGTTTGTAAACATGATTAGGAAAATCTGGATTTTCAAAACCCGATGGTTGTTTGACATAAACCTCCTCATCTTTGTAGCCATTAAGAAAAGCACTTTTAATATCCATTTGATGTAGCTTAAAACCTTTAGATGTAGGAAAAGCTAACAAAATTCTTATGGCTTCTAATGTAGCAACGAGAGCAAAAGTTTCATCAAAATCTAGACCTTCAACTTGAGTGAAACCTTGAGCAACCAACCTAGCCTTATTCCTAACCACAACCTCATCCTCACTTTGTTTATTTTTAAACATCCATTTAGTTCCAATTAAAGTGTGACCTTGAGGTACAAGTTTCCAAACATTATTTCTTACAAAATTTTCTAACTCTTCTTGCATGGCAATAATCCAAGATTCATTAGTGAGTGTGTGTGATATATCTTTGGGTTCAAAAGAAGCAACAAAAGCAGAATGAGCATGAGAGTTTGCATTGCAAAACCTGGACTGTGTGACTCGTTCATGCAAGCTTCCAAAAATTTGTTGTGGAGGATGCATTTTGAGAACCCGGAGGGGAGTGGGCACGTCACAAGCTTCTTCTTCTTCTTCTTCATGTTCATCACAAATCGATGAGCTTGTGACCTGAGGATGATCTGGATCAGCAATGATGGTTGCCGATGTTGGTTGAGAATCAACATCCAGAGCTGAACCAAAGTCATTAGCTGCTGAATTTTCGGGCAGCAGCTCCACTTCTTCCTCATCTTCAACGAAAATGCTCTCCCCCTGCGGGTATGGATCTGGACCTGCAATGTTTGAGCTAGGACCTGGACTAGCTTCATCAAAAGACACCTCACAAGTCTCTACAATTTTGTTAGTGTCAAGTAAAAGCACACGGTGGCCTCTAGTATGAGATGGATAACCAAGAAACATGCCATCAATGGATCTAGGTTCAAATTTATCAAGATTACCATGTTTCTTAACAAGGCATTTGCAACCAAAGACCCAAAAGTGTGTGACACTAGGCCTATGTCCAAACCGGAGCTCATATGGTGTTTTACCTAGCTTAGCACGCAAGAAAACATGATTTGAGACATAACAAGCGGTTGCAATCGCATCAGCCTAAAATTTCCTAGGAGTTTGATATTCATCAAGCATAGTCCTAGCCATCTCAACTAAGGTTCTGTTCTTTCTTTCTACAACAACATTTTGTTGAGGTACGTATGGTGAAGAAAATTGATGATCTATTCCATTTTCAGCACAAAAGTGATCAAAAGATTGATTTTTAAATTCCGTTCCGTTATCACTTCTAATTGCTTTTAAAGATCCTGGGTGATCAATTGAAAATCTAAGAAATAAAGTTCTAAAGTGACTAAAAGCTTCATTCTTAGATGCCATAAAGTGAACCCAAGAGTATCTAGAATAATCATCAACAATCACAAGAACATACCATTTACCTCCGAAGGATTGAACACGTGAAGGTCCTATGGTGTCAAGATGCAAAAGTTGACACGGTTCAGTTGTCATGATCATTGTGAGAGGAGTATGTGAACCTGCAACCATCTTAGCATGTCTACAAGAAGAGTGCACAATTTCTTTGTCCCCTTTAAGCCTAGGCAGCCCACGTATGCGATCAAGAGCACTAACACGCGTTAGATGATCAAAGCCTACGTGACCAAGTCTACGATGCCAAAAATATAAGTCCTTTGAATCATTAGCAACTAGACACCTATGCTTAGAGGAAGACATATCAAAATCAGCTTTAAAAACTCTTTCATATTGTGACATGTTAAAAATGAGCTCACTATTTGAACCTACAACTTTGCAGCAATTTTTATTGAAAATAATTTCCAGATTTTCATTTAGCAATTGTGAAACAGAAAGCAAGTTGTATTTAAATTTTTTGACAAGTGCCACATCCTTCAAAGTGTAGTGATCATTTACTCTAATCGAACCCTTAACAATTATAGGAGTTGAAGAATTATCGGCAAAAGTAACATTCTCTACACGTGACACAGAAGAGAGGGAGGAGAACCATTCTTTGTTACCGGTCATGTGGTGTGAGCAACCTGAATCCACAATCCAAATGTTCTCCTTCCTCAAGTGTGTAACCTACATAGAAGCACAATACATCGATGACTCAATACTGGGGTTAGTTAAAAGGCATTTAGGAATCTAGTACTAAGTCACACGACATGCAACAGGAAAAACACGCGAAAGCTGAGATAAAACAATAGGTTTATGAGTCAAAGTTTGAGGTTTTTTATTCTTAACTACTGACCTATAAGGTGTTACTTGTGTAGCAAAAAAATTAGTAGTTCCGGAGGCAAAAACAGAAGGTCCGGAGGTAAACTTTGAATGTTTTTGACTCATAACAGCAGGTTGCATGATCCTGGCATTCGGTTTAATATGTGCAGCAAATTTTGCATGAAAGTTATGAGATCTAGCAATCATTCTTTCTCTTTTCTGTTGTTTAGCTAGTCTATAACAAAAATCTATGACATGACCATCTCTACCATAGTAGGTACAATGAAATTTAACTTTGTGTTCATGTCTAGATCAGCAAACAACATTTTTATTTGAAACCGAATGAGACAACACTCCTGCAGATTTGAAAACCACTTCTTTTTGTTTAGGAATGTTTGAATCAAACCACTTCCTAATGACTTTACAATTTTAGGTGGATGTGCCTTAGCGTGAGCATGAGAAACAAAACCTAAACCAGTTTTATCATTGCAAGACTTGGAAGAATTCAGCAACAAGTTTAGATTCTTATTCCCATTACAAAATTGATCTAATGTCCTATGCATGTTATCAAGTTTATTGGACAGATCAATGCAATTTTCACATGAAGTTTTTCCTTTTAATTTGCAATTGGAACAATATTTAACTTCATGAGAACGTAAAGCATTGTTCAATATAGAAATTTCATTCATAGCATCTTGCAGTTTCTTATCAAGATCATCACAAGTAGAACAATGCAAATCAATTGTAGAACAACTAGCATTTTTCAAGTTTTTATCATTAAGTGCAACAAGCTCTCTATTCTTTTCAATTTCAAGTTCAAGTCTATCTAGAGTAGAGGAATGTGCAGTTCTTAATGTGGACAATTGTTCATAGATTAAATCACACGAGGTACAAGAATCATCACTAGGAATCAAGGTTTTCAAATGGTTGATTTCAGATTCTAGTGATTCAATTTTAGCAGCATTATCCCTAAGCTTTTTTTCCTATTTCTTAACAATAATAGTTGCACAAGAAATTGCATGACACATTTCATTACAGGTAGAACATACCTCATCGTCATCACTGTTGTATTCTGCATCCTCTTGACTTGATCTTGATCTTGTTTTGCCCGCCATAAAGCATAAGTTGGCCAGATCATCATCATCTTGATCACTTTCAAAGTCAACATCGCTTGAACCGAGCTCTTGAAGTGCAGTGATGAAGCTGTTAATCATCTTGCGTCCTATAGTACCCTTCTTTTTCTTGTTGGGGTTTCCAGAGGTGGTCTTGACCTTGTTCTGTTTTTCTTCACAGGTAGTAGAACCTGAAGGGTTAGGGCATTCTGTACTAAAGTGTCCTTTCTTACCACATTCGAAGCATCGTTGAGGTCCGGAGCTCCCTCTCCTTCTAGTTCTCATATTTTGCAATGCTTTTGAGAACCGAGTAGAGATGAGTGCTAGCTCCTCCTCTGGAAACTCCTCAATCTGTTCAAGGGTTAGAGAGGACAACATAGCAAGTGTACCACAAGATGAAGATTGGCCGGAGCTAGGCATGTCACGTTGAGAACCAAAAGCAATAGACTTGTTGGGGTTCTTACGTGACATTATGTCAATTTCATGAGTTTTTAACTTGGAATATAGCACATCTAAAGTAAGTGTACTCATGACAGTAGATTCACGAATAGATGTGACTTTCATCTCCCAAATTGACATATCTAATGCATTTAATAATTGCCTAGCATTTTCAGCATCTGAAAAATTAACATTGACACTGCGCAAGTTGCTGATAATTTTATTAAAGCGAGCAAAAAGGTCATCAATAGACTCACCGGGTTGCATCTCGAAGCGCATGTATTCTTTCTTGAACATGTCTTGCCTTACCTCCTTGATCGTGTTGAATCCTTCGTGGTAGTCAAAAAGTGCTTTCCACACATCGTATGCAGATCGGAGGTATGCAACACGGTCGAAGTCACATTGAATTAATCCTTGTATGATCAAGTTCTGAGCCCTGTTGTTGTTGTCGACATCTCTCAGATTTGTAGTTGTGACTTGATCGTTTGATGGCACTTCGTAAGGCTTGTATACCTTCTCCCATATTGTGAAGCCTTGAGCCTGGATGAAGGCTTCCATACCTGCCTTCCAAACCTGAAAAATCAATACCACTAAACACACAAGGTTTGGCGGAGTATTTCTCCATGATGATTAGTCAAAACACGTGCAAATCACAAAGATTAGAGCACCGTGGCTCTGATACCAATTGTAGGATCAAAGAGCACGTGAAAAGCTAACAGAGGGGGGGGGTGAATGGTAGATTTAAAAAAATCTTACGCAGCGGAAACAATTAAATCCCAACCCCTTCGGCAGAAAAACGATCTGTTAAAGAAATCGTGTGTGAGACTAATCTTAACATGTTCCACCATGACAAAAGTGATATATATCATAAAGAATCAAGTCACAAAGAGGACACAACAAGAATCACTCAAATCCGTCAAGAGAAAGTCAAGTTATGATTGAAAGATAGAACAAAGGTCAATCTGTCCTACCTGAGAAAAACAGTTCTGGAATGCTCGAAAGAAACTCGTGTAGGTCATAAACGACAAATCCAATGACCGTGAAATTTTGACAGATGATAGATAATCAAGTTGTGAAGACAACCCAAAAGGAATAACATCAATTGGATTTGTAAAACTCGAGTTATGATAAAACCAATGACGAAAGATAGTGCTATGCAGAAACTCAACGAGTAAAACTTGTCTGGAACAAGTCGGACGAACAAGGCACAAAAGTTCCTTTCAACTACGAATTTTATTCAATAGAACACAAGAGGAACAGCCCACAAAGTCGTATACCACGAGCTCTGCCCTCCCTTGCTTATATAACCAGCCCTTAGGCCAACCCAATCTCAACTAGGACTCTAATCCTATCCTGATCACGAATCGAAACTTTCCATAACTGCTTAGGACTCTTCTATACGCATATAGAAGAATCTTAAGACTTCCAAACACCTTAGGAACGTATACCACATTCCCAAAACAACCCAAATTCGTGACCCACATGAAATCCTATCATAATCATCTCGATACTTTCCATACCGAGCCATAACCGACTCCGTCGCAGCCGAAGTCATCAACCGATACGATCTGATCCTTCCAACCAGATCTTCCCATCCATAAACCATCATCAGAACCATGTTGCCATGTCATGCACCGCATGCATACGTGCAAACACCTTCATTCGATGTCTAGTAACCTCCATATGCACTGCCCTTGATTCAATCATACTGCGTGACCTCCTGACCCGCTCAACCACAATTCCTCTGAATTTGGTTGTTGGAACCTCATCTCCTCCCTGAGACTAGTCCAAAGGGTCCTGTCACCAGCCATGACTTGAACTCAAGCAACACTTGCACATGAATAAACAACCAATCCGTACGAGCCCAAGTCCACGACTTGACTCAAGTCAGTTCCGCACACAACACCTTACGTGAGCACCTCACATAAGCATGTTGCAAAGCATATCAAAATGATATCAGCCATATCAACCAAAACACACCAAAAACTTAGAAAATGAATACTAAGCAATCTTTCCATTAATGTAAAGCATGTTCGAAACATTTCACATGAAAATTTAGGACATTATGATCAAGCTCCGAACCTATCTAAAGCTAACCGGAGCTTGAGCTAGAGCTTACCAAAGCTAGTACAACCAGCGCCGGTGAAAGCATCTAGGCCCCATGAGGTACGGTTTCGGTGATTAATGACAACCATTCGATATTACTAATGAATTTGTGAATGCAAGGTCTCAATGACACTCAATCAAATGAAATCAAAATTACATTGGAGACCCATATAAAATCAACGAATGAGATCAAATCAAATCATATGAAGACAAGAAGTGAAAGCTCTAACTTGATATCACTCAATGCTTGAAGACAATCAAAACAACACTTCAAACAAATGTCAAAGAGGTCACAAGTTCAAAATTCCAAAAGAACAACTCAAAACAACTCGAAGTCAACAAGTTGAACACACAGGATCATCCGATGGTCTTTGAGTTGACACACATCGGTCGAGTTGGTTCAACTAAAGAAGAAGACCTCAGACAAATGCACTCACCGGATCATCCGATGTGAGTGGCTCAGAGACATCGGTCCATCATCACAGATTGCAATACCATTGGACCAAGTGAAGCACCGGATCATCCGATGTGCAGACTTACACACATCGGTCGATCACTCCAGTGAGCCTCAAGATCAAGCAAAATTCTGGAGGAAGAGCCACCAGATCATCCGATGAGAAGACAGATCAACATCGGTCTAACAACGGTCATATCTGACACAATGACATCAGCTAATTTGGCTTTGACCGATGTTAACTGAAGGGGAGACATCGGATCATCCGGTGTTCACAGAGAAGTGATGTCAGCCTACTTTTCCAACGGCTATCTCGTGGAGGCTGGCTATTTATACCCCTTCAACCTGTCAAATCGACAAGACTTGAAGCCCAGACATACTCTACACATCCTAGAGCATTCAAGCAATAGAGCTACCACTTTCACATCATTTGCTCATCATTTGTACACCAAGAGATAGGCTAGAACTAGCTAGAGATAGTGCTTGGGTGCCTCCATTCTTGGTGATTGGAGTCTCTAGTGTAGTGAGAGTCCTAAGGGAGTGTCCCTTGGTGTGTGTGACTTCCGGAGCTTGCCAAGAGGATTGTGGAAGCCCGGAGGATCCCAAAAGTGTACAAGGCTTGAGCTCCACCTTGCCGAGGTTGGCGAACGGAGAAGAATAGTGAAGAAGCCCCTTGTCTCGGTGACTTGGGAGTGGCAAAACCCTTCGGTGGGTGCCACAACGTGGATGTAGGAAGATCCTTGTGATCTTGCCGAACCACGGGATAAACTCCGTGTCCCTTGAGCGTTTGCATCCCTCTCCCTTTTTACTCTTATGCAATCTTCATTCCGCAACTTTAATTTACATTGATTGCATAGTTTAATTGCATAGGGAATTGGGCTTGAGGTTGTTAGTTCTTAATCGTTTTAAACTTTGAAAGAAAGTCCAATTCACCCCCCCTCTTGGGCATTTCGATCCTTACAATTGGTATCAGAGCCTTGTTGCTCATTGGATCATTCTAGCTTCACCGCTAGAGAGCTTAAATGGCCGAGAATGGGGGTTCGGTTCCTACCTTCGAGGGCAAGAACTTTGCCTATTGGAAAGCACGCATGCGTGCCTACCTAGAGGCTATTGCTCCCGAAGTTTGGGAAGCGACCCATGCGGGATTTGGAGATCACACTTATATTGGTGATCAAATTAAATGGAATGCTAAGGCTAGAAATGCCATATATGAATGCATAAGTCAAGACGTATTTGCTAGAATTGCTAGTAAAGAGAAAGCTTGTGAAATTTGGGCATGTCTAATTGAAATTCATGAGGGCTCATCTCGTGTTAAAGAACTCAAATATCACTTGCTAAAATCCAAGTATGATGAATTCAAAATGCTTCCTCATGAGAATGTTAACCAAATGTTTTCTCGCTTAAATGTGCTCATTGAGGAGATTAACGCACTTGACATTGCTTCTCTTGGTAAGGGACTTATCAACCGCAAGATCCTCATGCTTCTACCTAAGCCCAAGTACAACATTATCAACTCAATGCTCCAAAAGGAATCACTCGACAACATTGAAGTCTCGGAGCTCATTGGAGAAATTCATGCTCATGAGATGAGCGTACTTGGAATGATGGAGGAGTCATCGTCAAAAACTATTGCTCTCAAGGCTTCAACCAAGAAAACAACTCCCAAGAAAAAGAAAGTGGTTGAGCCTAGCTCAAGCGAAGAAGAGCAAGCAACAAGCGAAGATGACGATGATGAGCTTGCGTTGATGATGAGAAAATTCTCACGTCTAAACTCCAAAATCGCAAAGAAGGGATACTCCTTTGATCCAAAGAAGAAAGCCTTCCTCCCAAGAAAAGACGAAAACAAGACATGCTACAATTGTGGTGAACAAGGCCACATATCATATGGTTGTCCAAGACCCGACAAGAGGAAGGACAACCACAAAGGAAAGCATAGAAAGCTAGAAGAAAGTGATGAAGATGAAGAAGAGGTCAAACCCAAGCGCTCCTTTGGAAAGAAGAAATTTGACAAGGGCAAGAAGACCAAGCTCTTTCCAAAGAAGAGAAGAGGGCCTCAAAAAGTCTTCATGTGCGAGGCAAATGAGTGGATCACGGATGAAGAGTCAAGCGATGAAGAGAGTGAAGATGAAGAAAACTTGGCGGGCCTTGCCATCATCGACAAGGACAACTCACCTCTTCGTCCACCTCCTATGTGCCTCATGGCTAAAGGTAACACTAAGGTATGTGACGATTCTAGCGATGATGATGATGAGCTCTCCCCCGATGAACTAGCATCTATGATTAATGAATACCATGTCATCATAAAAAGGGAAAAGAGCAAGGTTAAAGCACTTGAACAAGCTTGTGCTAAACTTGAGAGTGCGAAGCTCGATTTGCATGACAAGTATGTAACCATACTTAAAGAGCATGACACGCTCAAAACACATGTCAAGCAAATCGAGGAGGAAAATGCTCAAATCAAGCTTGATCATCATGAGCTTGACTTAGCAAACCAAGCACTCTTGGGAAAGCACAATGACTTGGTTCAAAAACATGAAGTGCTTAACCTTGCTTATGAGGTAATTGAACTAAAAATGAAAAACATGAAAAAGGAAACCCTTGATGGCAAAGTATCAACTATTTCACATGCCACTAATACTTTGGATAAGTCCTTGCCTTTGAAAGAAAGCCTTAGGGAGAAGGAATTGATGGACGAAATTGAAAGTCTCCGCACTAGTGTTGTGAGACTTTCCAAGGGGGAGGACAAGCACAAGGAAATCCTCTACCAACAAGCCAAAGGCTTCAACAAGAGAGGACTTGGATCCTTCCCGGTGCTCAACAAAGGAAAGGTGCCCTCACCGGAGCTTAGGACGAGCTTCATCAAAGAAGTTGGATCCTATTGCCAACATTGTGAGGTCACCGGACACCACACGAGGGAGTGTCCTCTTCCCAACCGTCCTTCTCCCAAATTGCCTCCTAACTACAAATCTACTTTCAATGATTATCACTATCTCTTAAGCAAAGTAGGTGGCAAGGTGAAGGCAAGGTTCATCGGCAAAGACATTAAGGGCATGAAGGGGAAGCTCCCCAAGCAACTTTGGGTCCCAAAATCACTTGTATCACACATACAAGGACCTAAGTTAGCTTGGGTGCCTAAACTCAAAAACTAACTTCATGTGTGTAGGTGAACTACAAAGCCGGAGGAAAACATTGGGTACTCGATAGCGGGTGCACTCAACATATGACCGGCAATGATGGTATGTTCACCACCATAGAGAACCCCGATAATCATGAACAAGTCACCTTTGGTGACAACTCAAAGGGGAAGGTAATTGGTTTAGGTAAAATTGCTATTTCGCATGATTTGTCCATTTCTAATGTACTATATGTTAAGTCACTTAGTTTCAATCTACTTTCCATTGCACAACTGTGTGATCTTGGACTAACGTGCACCTTTGACAAGAATGGTGTTGTAGTAACGAGTGAATCAAGCAAAGAACTAATTTTCAAAGGATTTCGGCATGGACATCTTTACTTGGTGGACTTCTCCAACAAGGATGCTAGCTTGACCACTTGTCTTTTCACTAAGACAAGCTTGGGTTGGCTATGGCATCGACGCATTGCTCACATTGGAATGAGCAAGCTTAAGAAGTCGTTCAAGCTTGGGATGGTGACCGGCGTGAAGGATGTCACGTTTGAGAAGAACAAGCTTTGTAGTGCTTGTCAAGCCGGGAAGCAAGTTGCTTCACACCACCCAATGAAGACAATGGTGTCAACCTCCAAGCCGCTTGAACTACTCCACATGGACCTCTTCGGACCATCCACATATCAAAGTCTTGGTGGTAACTTCTATTGTCTTGTTATCGTTGACGATTATTCTCGATATGCTTGGACTTTGTTTTTAGGCGACAAGGGTGAAACTCCGGAAGTTTTCAAGACCTTTGCCAAACGTGCTCAAAGGGAATTTCAACTTCCCATCATCAAAGTCCGGAGTGACAACGGCACCGAGTTCAAGAACTACAACATTGGGGAGTGGTGTGATCGTGAAGGCGTGAAGCATGAGTTTTCGGCCACACACACCCCCCAACAAAACGGTGTCGTTGAAAGGAAGAACAAGACCCTTATCACCCTTGCAAGAGCAATGCTTGATGACTATGGCACGTCGGAGAAGTTTAGGGCCGAAGCAATCAACACGGCGTGCCATGCCGCAAATAGGGTCTATCTTCACCGACTACTCCAAAAGACCCCATATGAGCTCCTCATTGGGAGAAAGCCCAACATCTCCTACTTTAGAGTCTTTGGGTGCAAATGCTACATCTACCGCAAGAAAAGGCTCGGTAAGTTTGAAAGGAGATGTGATGTTGGTATTTTTCTTGGTTATGCATCAAACTCAAAAGCATATCGAGTATTCAACCAAACCTCCGGTCTAGTTGAAGAAAGTTGTGATGTTGAGTTTGATGAGACTAATGGCTCCCAAGAGGAGAGTTTTGGTCATGATGAAATAGATGATGAGCCTCTACGAGAAGCCATGAAAAACATGACCATTGGAGACATCAAGCCGGAAGTTGAAGAGGGCCATGATCAAGGGGGAGCATCAAGTTCCAACATCAACACCTCCATGATGCCTCAAGTTGATGAAAAAGAAGAAGAGAAAGATGATCCATTGCCAATGCAAGATTCACAAGCCACACAACACCAACAACAAGAAGAAGTCCATGATCAAGTCCAACCACAAGAGGAACAACAAGCTTCACCACCGCCAAGTGACTCACAACCACTTATGAGGCATGGACGCATCTCCAAGGCGCATCCAATGGACCAAATCATTGGAAGTCCTTCAAGGGGCGTAAGTACTCGTTCCCGCCATGTCGCCTCATTTTGTGAGCACTACTCTTTTGTTTCGTGTGTAGAACCCACTCATATAGAGGAAGCACTCCAAGATCCAAATTGGGTGATGGCCATGCAAGAAGAACTCAACAACTTCACCCGCAATGAAGTTTGGGTATTGGAGGAGCGACCCAAGGACAAAAACGTCATCGGTACGAAGTGGGTATACCGGAACAAGCAAGACGAGAATGGCGTCGTGGTCCGCAACAAGGCAAGACTTGTGGCCAAGGGTTTTTCACAAGTTGAAGGACTAGACTTTGGAGAAACATTCGACCCGGTCGCTCGGTTAGAGGCTATTCGCATACTCCTTGCTTTTGCTTCACATCACAATATAATGCTTTATCAAATGGATGTTAAAAGTGCTTTTCTCAATGGCTATATTAACGAACTTGTTTATGTTGAGCAACCTCCCGGGTTTGAAGATCCGAGGAATCCTAACCACGTGTATAGGTTACACAAGGCGCTCTACGGGCTCAAGCAAGCACCTAGGGCGTGGTATGAACGTCTAAGGGATTTCTTGGTCATGCAAGGTTTCAAGATCGGGAGGGTGGACACTACACTCTTCACCAAGCACATCGATGGGGATTTATTCATTTGTCAAATTTATGTCGATGATATCATTTTTGGCTCAACTAACAAATCTCTTAGCCATGAGTTTGGCACCATGATGTCTAGGGAATTCGAGATGTCAATGATTGGAGAGCTCAACTTCTTCCTTGGATTCCAAATCAAGCAACTTCAAGAGGGGACCTTCATCTATCAAGAGAAGTACACAAAGGACCTCTTGAAGAAATTTGAGATGGGAGATTGTAGCTCAAGAAGCACTCCAATGGCGACAAATTGCCATCTCGACGCGGACATGGACGGTAAACCTATTGATCAATCTCATTATCGTTCTATGATTGGCTCATTGTTATATCTTACCGCATCTAGGCCCGATATTATGTTTAGTGTGTGCTTGTGTGCTCGCTTTCAAGCGGCACCTAAAGAATCGCACAAGAAGGCGGTCTTTAGGATACTTCGGTATCTCAAGCATACCTCAAGTGTAGGTTTGTGGTACCCCAAGAACGCTAGTTTCCATCTCTTGGGATACTCGGATTCGGACTTTGCCGGATGTCGTGTGGATCGCAAGAGTACCTCCGGTGGGTGCCACTTACTTGGGCGTTCCCTAGTATCTTGGTCGAGCAAAAAGCAAAATTCCGTGGCTTTGTCCACCGCGGAGGCGGAGGTTAGCGGCCGGTGCATGTTGTGCCCAAATTCTATATATGAAGCAAACCCTTTTGGACTTTGGAATTAAAATTGGTTGTGTGCCTCTCCTTTGTGACAATGAAAGTGCGGTTAAGATAGCTAAAAACCCCGTTCAACACTCCCGCACTAAGCACATTGATATTCGCCATCACTTCTTGCGTGATCATGAGGCTAAAGGAGACATCTCTTTGCAAGGTGTTAGATCCGAAGAACAATTGGCGGATATCTTCACAAAACCACTTGATGAGAAAACCTTTTCTAGACTTAGAAGTGAATTAAATGTGCTAGATGCATCTAACGTCATGTAAGTTGCCATTTTCATGTAAGGATGCATATCATATAGGTCCTGTCTAACTCCCAAAGGATAGGGGCAAGCTAGAAGTAGTTTTCCCTGAGGAAGCCTTTGGAAGGTTCAAACTTGGCAAGATAGATTTATTTTATGCCTTGCATGATCCCTGCCATATAAACTTGCACTCATTTAATCTCTTGCATTATAATTTGTTTGGCATTGCATAACGGTAGATTGTCACAAAGGGGAACCCACCTCATGAGAAGGAGACTTGTTTGAAATGCAATATCTCAACTCATATAAGGTGGAAAGAACAAAATGTTAGGTACGTTAATGCCTAGAGGATCATGCTTCAAAGAGATAGAAGTCTTCATACTCTACCTCACAAAGCATGGGCCTTACATTTTATTTGGATATTTTCCTCCATTTTTCTCGGTGTTCCATTTGCGTTAAGGTCTAGCCAAGCTATTGGCATATTAGCTTCTTGAGGGGTAAAGGGTTGCCCAAAAAGTCCTAAGACATGTGTTTCTCCTCGATTGTTTGTTTGGTCAAAGGACATATATGGGATGTTTTCGTTCTGTTGTCATCGGATTATCCGATGCCTATGTCAATCCCTCATCGGTCAAATAGGTGTTCAATCCTCAAAGCCCAATTCTGTCTGAATTTCAAATGATCCGACGCGTTCATTCCTAAAAACATCGGTCCATCCGATGTTCACTCTTCTGGAGTTGTGGTTAATTCAACCGATGTCTACTTCCTCCTACGTCGGATCATCCGGTGTCTACATCACTCTTTTGAACACCCTTACTGTGCTATTCGACCGATGATCAAAACCCTAGACGTCGGTCCATCCGGTGTCAACAGCATTCTTTGAATATCCTTTCTGTGGCAATTGACCGATGCTCACTTCACATATCATCGGTCCATCCGGTGTTGAATTTTCGGCTAGGGTTTGGGGTCCACTATTTAAACCCGCGCGCCGACCCGACTTTCTCTCTCCCCGACACCCCTATCTCCCGCCGCCGCCGACCACCGTCTCCTTCGCGCCGCCGCCTCTCCCTCGCCTGCAGCGCCGCCGCCGGCCGCCGCCGCCGTCCCTCTGCTCGCGCCGCCGCCGCCGGCGACCCCCGCGCCACCACTGCCCGTGCCCGCGCACCGCGCCACCTCCGCCGACAGCCGCCGCCGCCGCCGCCCTAGGCGCCGCCGCCGCCGTGCTCCACCCGCGCCCAAGCGCCACCACCGCCTCCACGCACCTCTCCACCGCATCCAAGCATCGCCACCGCTCCTCCCTCCGTCGAAGCACCTCCACCCGAGAAACGCCGTCTTCTCCGGCCCCCGTCGCTAGGTTTTCCCGAGCTCCATCGTCGCTAAGATGGGTCGTGATCGCAAAGGAAAGGGCAAGGCAATCGCGGAGCCCGCCGCGAAGAAGCGCAAACTATCGAAGGATGAGAAGCAGGCTCTCATGGCCGCTCGCGCCGCCGAGGAGCGTGAGCGCGGCCGTGGGGGATCCCTGAGGATCCGCGAGGCTAGGCAGCCTCCCGTGATCGACGACTCCGACGCCGAAGAGGAGCCAGTTGAGCTCCTCGTCCGCCGGCGCTCAGCCCGGACGCGTGGGGGTCACGCCGAGGCGGCTCCTCGTCCGAGACCGACGGCTGCCGACCGTCGTGAGGACAGGGAGGCTGAGAGGGCCATCAATGAGATGGACACGGCCGTCCGGATCGGTGAAGGAGTCCGTCTTGTGGACTACCGAAAGATGAAGGCTAAGCAACTCCGGAAGCTCAGATGGAGTGTACTGCTTGAGGAATGGTTCCCACAGCCCCGAGAGCTTCTTGTGGACAGTCGCTTCTGGACTGTCACCCAGGCGTCTCTCTATGAGACCTACAAGCGCCGGGGGCACAAGCTTTTTCAGCACAACCACTTGGACTGGAGGCAGCTTGCAGTGGCAGCGGAGACTGAGGTCCGTCCTTTCTTTGAGAGATACAGAGGCTTGGTGGAGCTACTGGATTATGAGAGAAGTGCGTATGTGGAAGAGTGGGTCCGTGTCTTCTACGCGACCCTGTACATCTCAGAGGGCAGGAGGTCGATTGCCTTTATGTTCAATGGTCAGCACTACCACCTCTCGAGGCAGACTTTGGGGCATATTCTTGGTTTGGACCTGCACGACACCAGCGTGCACGAGAAGGTCTATGGGCAGGCAGATCCACCAAGGAGGCCACTTACTGGAGGGGTAGCACCACAGCTGGACGAGATCCGCTCTTTGTTTGGCCCCTCGTTCTCTCCAGACCAGCCGAGAGTTCCAGCTCTCCTGACCCCAGCTGCGCGCATTGTGCACCTCGCCTTGCGCCGCACGCTCCTGCCGAGGTCAGGTTACTTGGAGGGGTTCACGAGTCTGCAGCAGACCCTCCTGTTCTACATAATGAACGGGATGGATTTTGATATCGTGGACATACTCCTCTGTGAGATGGAAGACGTAATCACGGATGGAATCGGCATGATGAGGCAGATGGTCTACGGGCACTGGATCAGTTACATTTGCTCTATGGTGGTGCCTGAGGGACATACAGCACAAGCCCGGCTAGCTGACGAGAGTGTGACTCGCTTTAGTCACTATCGTGCCTCTGCTCCTGGAGACCGTCGCCTTGGTCGTCCAGTTGAGCGCCAGGTCCGGGCCCGTCTGTCAGAGGAAGACTGGTCCGACCTAGAGCGGGAGGACGAGAGGCTTGCTGAGGCTGAGGCTCAGGGGGAGGACCTGCAGCACATCTGGTCTGAGAGCGACACCGACGACAGTGTCGAGGAGTACTTCCCTCCCCCTCCACCTTCACCGAGGCAGCACGACGCCGAGGCAGGAGGATCAGTTGCTCCGCCACCGACACCACCTCCTGTGTCCGAGGCGCAGGTGACGCAGCCGTCTGAGCTGACGTCGCTCCTCCAGCAGATGATCGAGCAGCAGCGCCAGGACAGGCTCGCTGCTGAGTAGGCCAGGGCAGAGCAGGCTGCTCACCTGGCACAGCTGCAGCGGCAGCAGCAGGAGCTCCAGCTGGAGATCGCCCGTCAGAGGCGAGAGGATACGGACCGGTTCACCAACCTGGTAGATCAGATGCACCGCCGTACCCTCGACCAGCAGCAGCAGACCCAGCAGGCCATGATGGGGATCCTAGGGTTGATCACCAACCTTTACACTCAGACCGGGATCGCCCTTCCTCCACAGCAGCCTGGACTGGGACTGGTTCCAGGTGTTGCTCAGGTGCCTACTTCTCCTATACCTTCAATCAGTATGTCACCACTTCTGGCATCCAGCGCACCGATTCACTCACCACTGCCGGCGACGATCTTGTTCCAGCAGACACCGGCGTCCGTGGTGAGCGCTCCACTTCCTCCAGCTCCACCGGCACCTCCAGTACCGGCTTCCTCTCCTCCAGCACTGGCAGCGGATCCTCCAGCTCCCGCCGCCCCGGCAGCTCCTACGACCGGCGACTCCAGCTCCGACGACTGCGACGGTTCTCAGTTCGTCCTCGCGCCCAGCTCTCAGGGTCTATAGGCGTTCTGATCCCTTTTTGGTGTCTTGATGCCAAAGGGGGAGAAGATGTAGAAGAGTCAGGGGGAGTGGTAGTCTCAGGGGGAGTGTAGGGAGAGTGTGTGTGTGTGCTTATCCTTTGTATTCATGCTTAAGTACTCTTTTGTAATTTTAATTAAGCACTCTTTCACTTGTCTCATTTGTTTATGATTTTAATCAATTGAGCTTTTCGCACCACAAATTTCTTTTGCGTTTTACAAGCTTAATGTGTCCTATGCTGTATTCATTGCATATATACTTGAGTATTATCATCAAATTCATTATTATTGCGCTTTAAATTATTGTGTTGTCATCAATCACCAAAAAGGGGGAGATTGAAAGCATCTAGGCCCCATGAGGTACGGTTTCGGTGATTAATGACAACCATTCGATATTACTAATGAATTTGTGAATGCAAGGTCTCAATGACACTCAATCAAATGAAATCAAAATTACATTGGAGACCCATATAAAATCAACGAATGAGATCAAATCAAATCATATGAAGACAAGAAGTGAAAGCTCTAACTTGATATCACTCAATGCTTGAAGACAATCAAAACAACACTTCAAACAAATGTCAAAGAGGTCACAAGTTCAAAATTCCAAAAGAACAACTCAAAACAACTCGAAGTCAACAAGTTGAACACACCGGATCATCCGATGGTCTTTGAGTTGACACACATCGGTCGAGTTGGTTCAACTAAAGAAGAAGACCTCAGACAAATGCACTCACCGGATCATCCGATGTGAGTGGCTCAGCGACATCGGTCCATCATCACAGATTGCAATACCATTGGACCAAGTGAAGCACCGGATCATCCGATGTGCAGACTTACACACATCGGTCGATCACTCCAGTGAGCCTCAAGATCAAGCAAAATTCTGGAGGAAGAGCCACCGGATCATCCGATGAGAAGACAGATCAACATCGGTCTAACAACGGTCATATCTGACACAATGACATCAGCTAATTTGGCTTTGACCAATGTTAACTGAAGGGGAGGCATCGGATCATCCGGTGTTCGCAGAGAAGTGATGTCAGCCTACTTTTCCAACGGCTATCTCATGGAGGCTGGCTATTTATACCCCTTCAACCTGTCAAATCGACAAGACTTGAAGCCCAAACATACTCTACACATCCTAGAGCATTCAAGCAATAGAGCTACCACTTTCACATCATTTGCTCATCATTTGTACACCAAGAGATAGGCTAGAACTAGCTAGAGATAGTGCTTGGGTGCCTCCATTCTTGGTGATTGGAGTCTCTAGTGTAGTGAGAGCCCTAAGGGAGTGTCCCTTGGTGTGTGTGACTTCCGGAGCTTGCCAAGAGGATTGTGGAAGCCCGGAGGATCCCAAAAGTGTACAAGGCTTGAGCTCCACCTTGCCGAGGTTGGCGAACGGAGAAGAATAGTGAAGAAGCCCCTTGTCTCGGTGACTTGGGAGTGGCAAAACCCTTCGGTGGGTGCCACAACGTGGATGTAGGAAGATCCTTGTGATCTTGCCGAACCACGGGATAAACTCCGTGTCCCTTGAGCGTTTGCATCCCTCTCCCTTTTTACTCTTATGCAATCTTCATTCCGCAACTTTAATTTACATTGATTGCATAGTTTAATTGCATAGGGAATTGGGCTTGAGGTTGTTAGTTCTTAATCGTTTTAAAATTTGAAAGAAAGTCCAATTCACCCCCCCTCTTGGGCATTTCGATCCTTACAGCCGGAGCTTACCAAAGCTAGTACAACCTGGTGCCGGAGCTAATCAAAACTAGTCGGAACTAGTAATCCCAAAATTTGGAGCTAGAAAAACATGTCGGAGCTTAACAAAGACATGCCGGAGCTATCAAAGACATGTCGGAGCTAAAGATAAAGCTCACCGGAGCTACCCAAAACCATGTCAGACCTAGACAAAGAAAGTCAGACCTATTGTCGGACCTTGCAAAAGCTCAAAGCTAGGGTTGGACCTTTTTAAAAAGATGTTATGGCAGCATTCAAAACTTTTATTATCAAAGCCAATGTATTCAGCACACATAGGTCTCACAATAAGGTACCTATTTACTTTTGTGACGTGGTTATTTCCTGTATATTGTTTGTGATGCACTCGTGTATGTGTGATGAACATCCTGAGCACACATATGCGTTTACTTGGTTCGATTTTCGAAACCGCGTGTCACAAATTGGTATCAGAGCCGCGTTGACCATAGGACGCAGCATAGGTTGGATGGACACTTTAGAGCACATAGGAACACTTAGTAAGGGTCATAGTTGGTTGGTGTGCTAATTTTTATGTAATGACTGCTTGTGTGCTTGTGTGCTTAGTAGAGGATTGTGGGATGCTTTGGCACTTGCCACATCCATATAGGCTTATATATGTAGTTGCTTAGTTTCATATCCATTGATGCATATAGTTGGAGACGTTTTCTAAAATCCTTCCATCTCTTGTTGTTTTTCATCACATGCCGAGGGTGACCCGCAACCAGAGGAACGCCGATAGCGATGAGGAGAACAATGGGGTGCCTCAGAACATTACCCTTGGGCCTAAAGCTAGCAACCTTGAGTGCTTGATGGCTATGCAAAATCAGCTCATGCAAACCGTGATGCAAACTTTGGGACAACTACAAGCCAATAACCAGCCCCACATGCCTCCATCACCACCACTGCCACCCCCACGACCTCATAACGGGAGAGTTTATGAGGACTAGGCCGGCTAATTTTGCTCAAGCCAATGATCCTATGGAAGCTAATGATTGGCTGAAATCTGTGGAGAAGAAGCTTGCTATTGTCCAATACAACGACCGGGAAGAAGTCCTTTTTGCCTCCCATCAGCTAGTTGGAGCAGCTGCAGATTGGTGGGAAGCATTTTGCAATGCCCATGCTAAACAGGAGAGAATCACTTGGGCGGAATTCAAGGAGAGCTTCTGTTCTCACCGTGTTCCTGAAAGTGTCATGATCTTGAAGAGGCAAGAATTTGAAAACCTCATTCAAGGGAGGATGGGTGTGAGTGAGTACCTTAATAAATTCACTCAACTCTCAAGGTATACCCCAGAAGATGTGAACACGGACAACCGTAAGCAATACTTGTTCATGAGGGGCCTAAACCATGAGATTCAAGTCCAAATACTCAATAGTGACTATGCAAATTTCCAGAAGCTTGTGGATAAGGCTATTGTAATTGAGAACAAGGTTTGTGAGATGAAACGAGATAATAAGAGGATGGCGCCATATCAAGGACAACCTCAAGGAAGAAATGTTCGCCCTCGCTATGCACCACCAAATGCATCATACTACACCCCAACTGCTCCTGCATATCGCACTTCTATTCCACTACACCCAGCTCAGCCAATGTAGCAACACCCTACCATGCAAGCACCTCGCCCTCCAATGCCACATGTGCTCCACTCCAATTTCCCTGCTAATGCTCAGAATCAAGCTCGTCCTAACAATACTGGTGCAACAAGGATGTGCTATACTTGTGGTGAGGTGGGACACTTTGCATCCCAATGCCCGAAGTCAGGCTATGGTCAAGTGAACAATGCTCCAACACAGAACCCAAGGCCGAATGGGGGGAGCACCACAAGGCAACCGTGGACCCCAGAATTTTGCTCATGGCAAGTCGAACCATGTCTCCATGGAGGAAGCCCAACAAGCTGAGGACGTTGTGATTGGTATGTTCCTCACAAACTCCAACCAGGCAACTATATTATTTGATTCTGGAGCATCACATTCATTCATATCATCAAAGTATGTTGCCAAGTACAGTTTGCCTATATCTCACATGAAGTATACCTTGTTGGTTAAGTCTCCTGGAGGGAGATGAGAACAAAAATAATATGTCCAAAAGTAAGCCTTAAAATAAGGGGGTAGACTTTCTCGCCAACCTCATTGTTCTGGATTCACAAGGACTGGACATAATACCTGGAATGGATTGGTTACGAAAGCACACTGGTATAATTTAGTGTGCCACAAAGACGGTGCAATTGACCAGTGATGAGGGGGTCAACATAGAGTTTGAAGCATCTCAACCCACAACAAAGAAGGTAGTGCTAAACCAAACAGATGGTGCAACATTAGAGGAGATTCCAGTGGTGTGTGAGTTTTTGGATGTGTTTTCGGATGAGTTGCCAGGTATCCCACCTGATCGTGGCATTGAGTTCGTCATTGATTTAATACCTGGAACTGCACCTATAGCTAAAAGGCCATATAGGATGCCTACTAATGAATTAATGGAGCTCAAGAAGCAGATTCAAGAGTATCTAGAAAAGGGTTTTATACGTCCGAGTTCATCACTATGGGGAGCCCCAGTGCTCTTCGTAGATAAGAAGGACAGATCCCAAAGGATGTGTGTGGATTACCGGTATCTCAACGAGGTGGCAATCAAGAATAAGTATTAGTTGCTCTATATTGAGGATCTGTTTGACCAAATGAAGGGAGCACGAATATTCTCCAATATTGACTTGAGGTCAGGTTACTTCCAAATGAAGATTAGACCGTCAAATATACCCAAAACAGCCCTTCGAACGCCGTATGGATCATATGAGTACACTGTCATGTCATTCGGATTGACAAACGCACCTAGTTTGTCAAGGTGTTCATTGGTGATATTATGATATATTCGAGAAATGAAGAAGAACATTTAAGGCTCACATTGCAGAAATTGCGAGAACACTGGTTGGATGCTAAATTCATCAAGTGCTAGTTTTGGTTACGGGAAGTGTCTTTTTTGGGACATATCATCTCTGGAGGAGGACTATCGGTTGACCCGGGAAAAGTGAGAGATGTGTTAAAATTGAAGCCACCACAAAATGTGAGGGAAATTCGAAGTTTCCTTGGAATGACTGGATACAACCGTTGATTCATCAAGGGTTTCTTCAATATAGCGAAGCCCATGACTGAATTGCTAACGAAAGGGGGGACATTCCAATGGACTCAACCATGTCAAGACAATTTTAGCTAAAGAAAAGGTTGACAACTGCACCAGTGATGGTATTGCCAGACGTGAGTAACAACTTCGATATTTATTGTGACGCCTCAAGGCAGAGACTTGGATGTGTGCTCATGCAAGAAGGCCAAGTGGTAGCTTATGCATCGAGACAATTGAATAAACATGAGCAGAATTATCCTATGTATGACATCGAACTTGCAACTGTAGTGCATGCCATGATATATGGAGACATTACATTGTTAGTCATATGTGTGAGATTTACATGGATCACAAGAGTCTCTAGTACATATTCACACAAACATATCTGAATTTGAGGCAACGACGATGGTTGGAGCTCATTAAGGATTATGATGTGGGAATCAACTATCACCCAGGAAAAGCCAATGTAGTGGCCGACGCATTGAGTAGAAAAGGAGCAAGCCACCAACTCACGATTAGGGAGTTGCCATCCAAGCTATGCAAGGAGTTTGAACGGTTGCATATTTGATTCATTAGTGAGATGGGAATGATGGAAATAAACCTAACACTGGAACATGAAATACGAGAAGGTCAGACAAGGGATGAGGAAATCCAAGAAATCAAGAAAAAGATCCAAGAAGGGAGAGAATTCAAGTTTGATGAAGACTATCATGGTACGCTATGGCACCGGAAACAAATTGTTGTGCCTAATGTGAAGCATATTCGTGAGACAATATTGAAGGAGGCACATGACTCGCCTTAATCAATTCATACCGGTTGTACGAAGATGTACAAAGACCTGAAGACATGCTACTAGTGGGATGGGATGAAGGTCATAGCTACATATGTTGCCCTATGTGACACGTGCCAACGGGTCAAGGCTGAACATCAAAGGCCAGCTGGACTATTACAACCATTGAAGATACCAGAATGGAAGTGTGAAGAAATTGGTATGGACTTCGTAGTTGGATTACCACGCACCCAGTTCGGATATGACTCTATATGGGTTATTGTTGGTCTGTTGACAAAATCTGCTCACTTCATTCCTGTCAAGACCGGATATACTGCGACACAATTAGCTGAGTTGTATATGGAGAATATTGTATGCCGATATGGAGTTCCCAAGAAAATAGTGTCTGACCGAGGCTCTCAATTCACCTCTAGGTTCTGGGAGAAACCGCATGAAACTATGGGTACCAGGTTAAATTTCAGCTCATCATATCACCCGCAGACCGATGGGCAAACTGAGAGAACAAACAAAATACTAGAAGACATGTTGAGATCTTGTGCCTTGAAGCATGGACGCAGCTGGGACAAGAGCTTGGCGTATGATGAATTTTCGTACAACAATAGCTACAAAGACAGCTTGAAAATGTTGCCTTTTGAAGCATTGCATGGAAGGAAGTGTAGGACACCCTTATCTTGCAATGAGACAGGAGAGAACCAAGTATTTGGGTCTGATGTGTTACAAGAGGCTAAAAGGCAAGTTTAGTTAATCCGCGAAAACCTAAGGGTTGCTCAATCAAGACAAAAAGGCTATGAAGATAATAGGTGAAGAGGCTTGGCTTTCGAGGTAGGAGATTTCGTTTATCTCAAAGTGTCACTATGCAAGGTCATAAGCAATTTAACGTCAAAGGCAAGTTAGCACCTCGCTATATCAGACCATTCAAGATTTTGGACAAATGTGGAGAACTGGCATATAAATTGGAGATGCCAGCAAGACTTTCTGATGTTCATGATGTATTCCATGTCTCTCAGCTCAAGAAGTGCTTAAGGATACCAGAAAAAAAGTACCCATGGATGAATTGGAGCTAGAGGAAGATTTGACATATGCTAAAAACCGGTCAAAATCTTGGAAACAAAGGAGAGAGTCACAAGGAACAAGGTGATTCGATGGTGCAAAGTACAATGAAAGCATCATATGGAATCTGAAGCAACCTGCGAGCGAGAAGATGATCTCAATAAATAATTTCCCTACCTTTTTCCTTCTACATCGAATCTCGAGGGCGGGATTCATTTTAAGGGGGTAGGTTTGTAACACCCTCATTTTCATCCATCATGCATTGTATTCATTGTTATACATGTCTAACATGATGTTGTAGGATCAAAGAGCACGCGTAAAGCTACCAGAGGGGGCGGTGAATGGTAGATTAAAACTTTTTTTTAGCGGAAGCAATGAAAACCCTTGGGCAGAAAATTGAGCTCCTGAAGAAATTGTGTGTGCAACTAATCTAAACGTGATCAATTTTGACAAAACTAGTATAGATTGTGGAGAATCAAGTCACAAAGATGTCACAACAAGAATCATGAAAATCCGTCGAGAAAAATTCAAGTTACGATCGAAAGATAAAAAAAAGGTCAATCTGTTCTACCCGAGTAAAAACAGATGTGCAACACCGCAAAGAAACTCGTTTAGATCAGAAACTACAAATTCAATGGACCTGAAATTTTCAGAGATGATAGATAATCAAGTTGTGAAGACAATCTAAAAAGAATCACATCAATTGGTTCTGTAAAACTCGAGTTATGACAAAACCACCAAAGCAAGGTAGTGCTGTGCAGAAACTCGACGAGAAAAACTTGTCTGAAACAAGTCGGGCGAACAGGGCATAAAAGTTCCTTTAAACTACAATATTTATTCAATAGAACACAAGAGGAACAACCCAAAATCCGTGCACCACGAGCTCTTGCCTTCCTTGCTTATATGACCAGCCGTGAGGTCAACCCAAACCAAACTAGGACTCGTATCCGACTCAGTTTCTACCAAAACTTTCAATAACTGCTCAAGACTCTTCTATACGCAGATAGAAGCAATATTAAGACTTCCATACACCTTAGGAACGTATCCTACATTCGTAAAAACAACTCAACTAGTCGGTTGGACCTTTTCGACCAATTCTTTACGTACACTTCTCTTCATCACGCCTAGGAACCATGTTCCACGTCCATGCACTCCTTAGACATGTGCAAACATCTTCCAACAACGTCCACGATACCTTCATATGCATTGTTCTTGATTCAAACATGCTGCCCAACCTCCTGATCAACTCAACCACAATTCCCCCCGAACTTGGTTGTTGAACCTCATCTTCTCCCTAAGACTAGTTCAATGGATCCCGTCACCAGCCATGTCTTGAACTCAAGCAACACCTGCACATGAATAAACAACCGATAATTTCGAGCACAAGTCCTCGACTTGACTTACGTTAGTTTCAAAACCACAACACCTTACGTGAGCACCTCACATAAGCATGTTGCAAACCATAGCAAAAATGATAACAGCCAAAACGCATCAAAAACTTAGTAGAATAATACTAAGCAAACTTTCCATAATCCAAAAGCAAGTTCGAAATATTGTAAGGTAAAAGAAGAACCATTGCAATCTGGCACCGGACCTTGCCAAAGCTAACCGGACCTTGAACCGGAGCTTACCAAAGCTAGCAAAACCTAGCGCTGGAGCTTACCAAAGCTAGTTGGACCTAGCCAAAATAAGTTGAACCTAGACAAAGAAGTCGGACCTAGCAAAAAAAAAGTCGGACCTAGCCAAAGTAAATCAGACCTAGCCAAAATAAGTCGGACCTAGACAAAGAAGTCGGACCTATCCATAGCAAGTCGGACCTAAACAAAATAAGTCGAACCTAGCCAAAATAAGTCGGACCTTACATCAAACTTTTTTGGAGCTACCCAAACAAGTCGGCTCTGTAGTGAGACCTTGTTAAAAGGGTGTTTTGGCAGTATTCAAAACACTACCGTCATAGCCAATGTATTCAACACACATAGGTCTCTCAATCTCCCTGATGAATGCATTGACTACACCACTTAGAATCTGAACATTTGCTTATTCACATGAAAAGTTTTGAAAACAGTTTTCTCCCAGACATATTTCTCCCCCTTTATAAATCAGAAATAAAATGAGAAGAAAATAAAAAAAATCTCCCCCTAAGAAGAATCGTGCCAAAACACTTGTGAATATTTGCAATGTGTGATCAATTTCTCCCCATTTCACAATGTATTCAGCAAGGTACAAAAGAGAAAATTTAATTTTTTATGAGCATATTATAACATATACATATAAAACAAAGCTCATCCAAGTCATACTATCAAGTAACTTGCACTATCACATCAATGAAATACATAAAGTAGTGTAAGCCATGCTAGAGATCAAATGTAATTTTCAATTTAAGCAAGTCATGATCTCACAAACTTAACTATTTCAAAACCTGAAAGCATGACACTTGTTGCTGTATTTTTCATTTTTCAATATCATTTAAAGTACAAAATTTGATCATATAACATTTGCAAGAGATTATATGCTACATCTGCCTTATTCTAACTAACCAAGCCAAGCCTATGCCATTTGACAATCAGAAGCTTAAGGACATGGTTTTAGTCATACACAATTTCTTCCAAGTTCATATCTAAGTGCAATGATAAGCCATCTCAAAAGAAGAAGTTCGATGCATGCACATTCTCTTGATCTTTTCTCAATTTTTTATTTGAACATAAAACTCAACATGTGAGTTGATTACTTGATTAATTATTCATTATTAAAAGCACTTGTGAGCATGCAACAAGTTCAAAACAGCAAAAAAGTTCGATCATGACCAGATTTAGTGTAAGTAATTATTCCAATTACTAGTCATGGCAAAAACTACAAAATGTATAACATG
The DNA here is from genome assembly GCA_036927565.1 of Tuctoria greenei. NCBI lineage: Eukaryota > Viridiplantae > Streptophyta > Magnoliopsida > Poales > Poaceae > Tuctoria > Tuctoria greenei. Next base: position 89,926,321 of record JAYESD010000006.1, on the reverse strand, counting down.
AGTAATGTAGTAAGAACTTTCAGCATGTAAAAGGAATCACAAAGTCATATATGTATGAAATAGTATGCTCATATTATTTTAAATTCAGATTCACACATAGACTTCCCAAGTTTCAGAACTCTCCCTCAAATTAAGCCATGAGGATGCATAACCTCTATTTCACTACGAATGAAATAAAAACGAGTGAAATCCAAAGATTTTGTGAAAATATCAGCCAATTGTTGTTCAATATCAACATGGTGAAGCACAATGTTTCCTTTTTCAACATTATCACGATGAAAGTGATACCTAATGTCAATGTGCTTTGTTCTGGAATGTTGCACGGGGTCTTTGGCAATGCAAATGGCACTAATGTTATCACAAAACAGCGGAACACTATCTAAATCAACCCCATGGTCCTTAAGAGTTTGAACTATCCAAAGAATTTGTGAGCAAGCGCTGGCAGCACAACTTCTTCGTCTTCTTCGATTAAAATACTCTCCCCTGTAGATATAGATCTGGACCTGCAATATTAAAGATAGTACCTGGGCTAGCTTCATCAAAAGAAACCTTACAAGTCTCTACAATTTTGTTAGTGTCAAGTAAAAGCACACAATAGCCTCTAGTATGAGACGGATAACCAAGAAACATGCCATCAACAGATCTAGCTTCAAATTTATCAAGATTACCATATTTATTAACAAAAAATTTGCAACCAAATATCCGAAAGTGCGTGACACTAGTCCTACGTCCAAACCTAAGCTCATATGGTGTTTTTCCTAGCTTAGCACGCAAGAAAACACGATTTGAAACATAACAAGCGGTTGCAATTGCATCTGCCCAAAACTTTCTAGGAGTTTGATATTCATCAAGCATAGTCCTAGCCATCTCAACTAAGGTTCTGTTCTTTCTCTCTACAACACCATTTTGTTGATGTACATAAGGTGAAGAAAATTGGTGATCTATTCCATTATCAGCACAAAGGTGATCAAACGATTGATTTTTAAATTCAGCTCCGTTATCATTTCTAATTGCTTTTAAAGATCCTGGGTGTTCAATTGATAATCTAAGAAATAAAGTCCTAAAGTTACTAAAAGCTCCACTCTTAGATGCCATAAAGTAAACCCAAGAGTATCTAGAAAAATCATCAACAATCACAAGAACATACCATTTATCTCCGAGGGATTGAACACGTGAAGGTCCTGCGGCGTCAAGGTGCAAAAGTTGACCCAACTCAGTTGTCGTGGTCATTGTAAGAGGAGCATGTGAACCTGCAACCATCTTAGCATGTCTACAATAAGAGTACACAATTTCTTTATCCCCTTTAAGCTTAGGCAGCCCACGTATGCGATCAAGAGCACTAACACGCGTTAGATGATCAAAGCCTACATGACCAAGTCTACAATGCCAAAAATATATGTCTTTTGAATCATTAGCACTAGGCACCTATGCTTAGAGGATGACATATCAAAATCAGCTTTATAAACTCTTCCAAACCGAGACATGTTAAAAATAAGCTCACTTCTACAACCTTGTAGCAACTTTTAGTGAAGATAATTTCCAGATTTTCATCTAGTAATTGTGAAACAGAAAGCAAGTTGTATTTCAAATTTTTAACAAGTGCCACATCCTTCAAAGTGTAGTGATCATTTACTTTAACAGAACCCTTAGCAATTATAGGAGTTGAAGAATTATTGGCAAAATTAACATTCTCTACACGTGGCACAAAAGAGAGGGAGGAGAACCAATCTTTATTACCATTCATGTGGCGTGAGCAACCCGAATCCATAATCCAAATGTTCTCCTTCCTCAAATGTGTAACATACATAGAAGCACAATACATCAATGATGTGAGGACCGGGTCCACACATTCAAGGAATCGCATAGGGTGGTGCCGTGCGATAGGACACCCAACAGCACACACAAAAAGACATAATAAAGATACCAAGTTTTCATTTCATAATAGCATATTGTTTAGAAAATAGTGTACAATAGCGGTACACACGCAGCGGATAGTACATAATCACAATCTCAATATATCTAAGCACAATAGAAGTCATCCATGCCCATAAACGCTTCTCACTAGCAACACAAAGATCAATAAGGCAGCAGCGTGGTGTCACGTGAAAGATACATCTCGACAGTTCGAGGTCTCACAGACAGTCCATAACAGCAACAATATAATTAAACCTGCGAAACCATATATAAAGCAACCGTGATCACAAAGGCTCAGCAAGACTTAACCGTCTCACCTAAACATGGAACTGTACATGCTTGAGACTTCTAATATAGGAAAGCTGAATTTGCATAAAAGATTCGCCTATTAGTAAATCCTTAGCTCAGTTTTAAGGTAGCGAATGACATTCACTGAGCATGGCACATCACAAACTCCACAATAAAACAAGAAACGCTTCATCCTCAATGTTACATGCTCAAAGCTGCATAAGCTTTATTCAAGTTAAATATTTAGCAAATGCAAACTTAATTGTGCTATTTATAATCCATACAATTTGCAATACAATAATAATTATGGCAACAGTTTCATAATAATTCAACTACTCTTTATTACAACGTCACGGCGCAGTGAACAAGCGGTACTCAAATAACCGCGAGGGACGGTGATTGCAATCAGTAGACACCAGGATAACATGTCACGTACACCCGTGCGTGAGAAACGTGCAATGCTCCTCACGAAATCATACACAACAACCTTTCACAAGAAACTCAAACGCCGAACCGGTCCCACCATCATAGGCATAAGGTCCCCGCACGGAGCGTGTCTGTGCCCGCCGGAAGATTTACACCTTGCTGCCCTCAACCCACCCCTATCGACAGTGGGCTATGCCTCGACACCCAAGTTATCAAGTTACATCGGTTTCCTGGGTTCCATATGCCCATTATGCATCCGGTACAGTTCAAACTTGTCGAGCAGGGCCACACATGGATCAGTCCTTAATCTACACAAGCAGGGCTACACACGTGAGACCACATCTCGCTGCATTCTATCCCGCTGCTCGGTCTCCAATTCATAATCATAAATCATTCTTTGATCAAATCCATCCCGTGTGATAAAATTCTATCTCGCGAGTAGATTCCATCTACTCGACTTCTATCGAATTCCTCAAAACATTAGCATTGCATTTTCTACTCATCAAGCTGTAGACCTACCCAATACTCCATGGGATTTGTGGGTCATGCAAGTGGAGTAACAAGCACCTTAGCCCTAATGCATAAAACTCATCCTAGACATAAGTGATACAAATAGAAACTTTGAAATATCACTTAAATGCAAACCGGGGCTTGCCTTGGTTTGCGACTAGACAAATGTTAATAGTTAGGCTTGAGCTTCCTCCGAAGGATCCGCCATGACACTTCAAGATGGTGACTCCTCGGCTCCTCCTCCAAGTGAAACTCCTCATCGATCATCTACGTCACATTTCCTATTGACACAATTCTGCATATAAGAGAGCAATGTAATATAATATTAGACTCAACGTGGTTGTATACACCTTAAGAAGGAGAAGCTTGACTAGGAGGGACAAACATGTATCTGTTCTGTGGAGAAACAGAGGATGAGTCAAGGTGGTCATAGTAGTGTCGAGGTAAGAGTTGAAAGGTGCAAGGTAAGCACACATTGCAACTTAGCAATCAACCCTTGGAGTTATGCCACACAAGAGTGATAAGACTGACTGGTGAAGAAGCGTTCGACTGAATAGTGTAAGGAGGACTAAGGGATCAAGGTGAAACCTAGCACGATTAATGTATGAGACAACTATGCAAAGAATACGATTGAATGTCCGGATTAAATCTTATGACTGAAGAATTGAAGTTGTCTAAAAACTAAGAGACGATCTACAAAGCTTCTAAGGACTTAGGAGGAACTTACTATGGGTTTCTAAAGTGTTATAAGATTCTTACTCTACAGTACGTATGTGTTGTAAGGAATCAATTCTAAGGTTCCTAGTAACCATAAAAGACTGGATCATCTAAACTTCTTGAGATTCCTATGATGAGAACGACTAATAAGCAATCTACAAGAATTAGATGGACCCTTGATAAGGAGCTTAAGGTCAAGGGAGAGACATCACAAGACAGAAGTAGTAACAGGAACGAATGACCAATTAGTCACCCCTCGTCACTAAACAATATGTGCAGGATTACGGAACAATAGTCGCACTACCTTTCTATCCTTATAAGCATGCTCACCTTGTTCATTTCAGTGGATATCTTGGGTGTGTTCTTGATCCGGTCACTTCATTAACATTCAAAGAGCACCTTAGCACATATCCTTATCAATTGCCACACTACAACATACCTGCATCACAAACAAGCACTGAATATCAACAACATTGGTTCTGCCCTTGTAAGCATTTTGTCGAGCATCTTGGCTGCACCATTGTCATGACCTAATCTAGCACAAAACCGAACTGACCTTGGCCCAATTGATGTCGTGGGGTTGTCATACACGTGTTCTTACATCTCCTGAATCACGTACATCACCCTCAACATTGGCTGGACGTAGCCATGATGCAGAACGTCATGACAACGTCGATGTGGTCTATGTCTCATAACCGATGGCACTACACAAGGAGTATTGAGGTCGGGGCGCTGCAGTGGCAGCACTACTGCGGTTGTGAACGATGTTTGAGGCCTCAGAGATGCAGTGAGAAGCACGCACTGCCGGTGCCGTAGACGTGAAGACACACGACAGAGTTTGATGCGTTGGCAGCCTGGGTAGAGTGTGCGTGCAGCGTGGGATTGGCGCGATGCTGCACTGCAGTGGCAGTGAGGTGGCGAGCGCTCGGGGCATGAGCTCGTTGAGGGCAGAGTGCGGCAAGCAGAGACGACTGAGAGGTGGGGCAGAGGCGCGACCGCGGAGGAAAGTGGAGGGGCACGCGCTGGCGTGAGCAGAGGCCGGCGGCCATCACCGGCAGTAGGAGATAGGGCAAGGCATAACTATGGAGCGCGCGGGGCCAAGCGAGCGGCGCAGGGCACATGAGGGAGGCGGAGCGCCATGGTGGTTCGTGACGCGGCCATGGCGGAGCGGAACGCTGTAGTGCAATGGATGACAACAGGGTGCACCGCTGAGGAGGCCAAGCGACGATGAGCAGGGGGCCGGGAGGCGGTGGAGCTTGGGAGCTCGGCCGGCGACACGACAGACGAAGCTCAAAGCGAGGATGACGCACGCGGTGCTACACACAAGATCCATGGCGCTGGCGTGACGCGAGCTTGCGGCCGGTGGGGGAGCCGTGCGAGCAGTGTTAGTGCAGGGTGCACGGCGTGGGGCAGCTTTAGGCGCTGGTGCACAGCCACGATGGAGGTCGGGATGCCATCGACGTAAGACTGTGGTGGCTGAGGCAGATGAGCAGCTTGGTGGTGAAGGAACGTGGGTGGCCATGTGCGGTAGAGTGGAAGCCATTTAGAGGAGAACAAAATAGAACATAGTACTTCACTTTTAGGGATAAGACTGATACGTGGGTCCATCTTCCTTTTATTCTTTATTTCCTTCTAAAATCATTCAGCTACCTTGATTTCTATAAATGATAATTCTTGGCTGGGTGGATAGGGACAATGGTGAGCGGTCAAGCAGTGCAACTCTGAGTCGGTAACCGTTAGTCATGACACGTGGGCCCCACCTAATGGTGTAGTTTCATTTTACACTAAACATATTTACTTTCGAGTGGTTGAAGCGTCAGCATGCGGCGAGCGTGGACGTGGTGGCTTGCCGAGAAAGAGCTGCGGTGGAGGAGAGCATAACCAAGTGACGTGTGGTGCTGTCGAAACCATCATGGTGGTGTATTATAAGTTGAAGTGGAGAAAGAGAAAGAGAGAGCGTGTGAGGCTCTAGCTGAACGACAATAAGGGCAAGCCTCAGAAATTAGCTTGTGCGTGAACATTCTTGGCATAAACATCGAGATGGTTACCTATAAGCACGAGCAGAAGAGGAAACCAAACGACATTTGATGAGAGCTGACTGGTGGGCCACCCAATAAGTGGGCCCCACCCAAGGTGTTATCTTCACTAGAAACACCACGATGTTGCTCATGTGGAGGTTAAACTGGAATTTTAAGTAACACTCAAATCTTTAACAGTTTATGTGACATTTTCCAGATAATGCTTGAAGTTTTTAACAATTCCCTGTTTCCGTGATCATTGGGTAACTAACATGATTTCATGTGAATTCGAATTGCAAATTTCACTTTAAAAAAATTTAGGTTCGCATTTTTGTGTTCTTGCTCTACTCAAATGCGGGCTTTTACAGATGATTCATTACTGGGGTTAGTCAAAAGGCATTTTGGAATCCAGTACTGAGTCACACGACGTGCAACAGGAAAAACACGTGAAAGCTGCGACAAAACAGTAGGTTTATGAGCCAAAGTTTAAGGAATTTTGTACCCAACTACTGACTTACGAGGTGTTACATATGTAGCATGAAAAACAGTAGGTTTGGGAGCAAATTTTGCATGTTTTAGACTCATAACAGCAGGTTGCATGTTCTTGATATTTTGTTTAGCATGTTCATCAAATGTTGCATGAGAGTTATGAGATCTAGCTTGCATTCCTTCCTTTTTCTGTTGTTTAGCTAGTCTATAACAAAAATCTATGACGTGACCATCTCTACCATAGTAGAAACAATGAAATTTAACTTTGTGTTCATGTCTAGATGAGCAAGCAACATGTTTATTAGAAGCTGAATGAGACAACACCCCTGCAGATTTGAAAACGACTTCTTTTTGTTTAGGAACTGTTTGAATCAAACCACTTCCTAATGCCATTACAATTTTAGGTGGATTTGCGTTAGCATGAGCATGAGAATCAAAACCTAACCAGTTTTATCATTGCAATACTTGGAAGAATTCAACAGCAAGTTTAGATTCTTATTCCCATTACTAAACCGCTCTAGTGTCCTATTCATGTCATCAAGTTTCTTTGACAAGTCTAGGTAGTTTTCACATGAAGTTTTTCCTTTTAGCAATTGGAACAATATTTCACTTCATGAGAACATAAAGCATTGTTCAAAACAAAAATTTCATCCATAGCATGATGTAGTTTCTTATCAAGATCATCACAAGTAGAACAATGAAAATCCATTGTAGAACAAGTAGCATATTTCAAGTTTTTATCATTAAGTGCAGCAAGCTCTCTGTTCTTTTCAATTTCTAACTCAAGTTTATCAAGTGTGGAGGTGTGTGCACTTCTTAGAGATGACAATTGTTCATATATTAGATCACATGAGGAACAAGAATCATCACTAGGAATCAAAGATTTAAAACAATTAATTCCAGATTCTAGTGACTGAATTTTAACAGCATTGTCCCTAAGCTTTTTGTCCTTTTTCTTAACTATAATAGTGGCATGAGAAATAGCATCACACATTTCTTTGCAAGTAGGACATACCTCTTCAATGTCGCTGTTGTGTTCTGCCTCCTCCATATTTGATCTTGATTTGCCCGCCATGAAGCACAAGTTTGCCAAATCATCTTCATCTTCGTCACTTCTGATGTCCACATCAGTCGAGCCAAGTTCTTGAAGTGCGGAGATAAAGCTATTTACCAATTGCGTCCTATAAAACCCTTCTTTTTCTTGTTTTGTTTGTAGAGGAGTGCTTCGTCCTTATTTGCTTTTCATCACGGGAAGTAGTACCCAAAAGGTGAGGGCAATCCGTGCGAAAATGACCCGTCTTACCACATTTGAAGCATCGTTGAGGTTCGACACTCCCTCTCCTTCTCGTTCTCACATTTTGCAGTGCTTTTGAGAACTGAGTAGAGATGAGTGCAAGTTCTTCCTCTGGAAACTCTTCAATCTGTTCAAGGGTTAGAGAGGACAACAAAGCAAGTGTTTCACAAGATGAAGATTGGCCAGAGCTAGGCATGTCATGTTGAGAGACAAATGCAAGAGACTTGTTGGAGTTCTTACGTGACATTATGTCAATTTCATGACTTTCCAATTTAGAATATAGAACATCTAAAGTAAGTGTACTCATGACAGTAGATCCACGAATAGAAGTGACTTTCATTTCCCAAATTGACATGTTTAATGCACTTAGTAATTGCCTAGCATTCTCAGCATCTGAAAAATTAAAATTGATGCTACGCAAGTTGCTGAGAATTTTATTAAAGCGAGCAAATATATCATCAATGGACTCACCTGGTTCCATCTCAAAACACATGTATTCCTTTTTGAACATATATTGCCTTACTTCCACTACAAGAATCAAGCAATAGGCCGTCAATTTATTTATAAATGTCGGGCCTGTCGTATTTAATTGTTTTAAAATTTGTCGGTCTTTAAAACTCGATGACTATAATTAAAACTGTCAGCCACAAAAACAAGCCGACGGTAATACAATTTTTTTGCGTTGGTCTGTTTATGAATTCGACGGATTTACTGTAGCCATCAGCTGGTACCTGTGACTGACGGCTACATCCACGACCCCACAACCGCGATCTGCCCATCCCGCTTTTTACATTCGCCCCGCTTCTTCATTTTGGATCCAGAGCCCCACCACGACTCCACCACGCGCCTCACACGGATCCACCATTGCGCACAGATCCCCCACTCCGTTCTTTTTTATATTCGCACGCGCCTCACAAATATCGAATAGTCTAGAAACCCTAGCCCGCCAGGAGGGGAGCCCGCCGCCACCCTCTTCCCCACACCAACATCCTTCTGTCCCCAGGCGAATCCGGTTGGCCACTTATGATGCGCCCCTCCACTTCACCAGTGTGGCCAATAACGACCGTTCTTTTTGTCGGCGCGAGCACCGGCGGCGGAACCGAACGTGGCTGTGAGCTCCCAGCTCGAGATCCCGGCGGCGCGGGCTCTTCTCCCGGCGGCGCGTGCTCTCGGTGGTGCAAGCGCGGTGCGGGCTCCCCTTATGCGGTACAAGTGCAGTGCGGGCTCCTTTCCCTGCGGCTCAAGTGCAGCGCAGGCTTCTCTCCCGGCGGCTTGAGCGCGGCGCGAGCTCCCAGTGGTGGGACTCCCTGCAGCGCGGCTCCCAGCGGCGCGGACTCCGGCGCAGGCTCCCTCACGGCATGGCCTTCTAGATCTTTGCTGCGCTTCGATCTTCATCGGCCTCCGAGATCTTCTTAGCCACACCTCCTAGATTGGCTTTTCTTGCCTTGCACTATTCTTGCTTTTTTTCCGAACCGGCTTCGATCGGTTTCTGCTTGTGATATGTACAATGTATAGGATTCCAGACTTGTTAATAGCAAAATCTTATTGGGGCTTTCAGACTTGTTGATATGATTCAAACTTGTTGTACGAGCAGGAACGGCGATTCAGAATTGATTCAGACTTGCGGCCATTGGAGGTTTACGGCGACGAGTCGTCGGTGCCGGAGAGGAGCTCGGTTGCCTGCTGTACAAGCACAAACGTGAGCCGTGAGCAGCGGTTGATTTTTTTTGTGTGTGGTGGCGTTAAGGACGTCGGGTGTAGTGGTTGGCCGACGGTCATAAAAGAATAAATATGTCGGTCTATCACAACCGACAGCTTTACATATGTAAACGTTGGTGTGTCAAAACCGACGGTCATAACATTTAAAACCGTCAGCCCCGACGGTTATACGAGTTAAATATGTCGAATATAAGGCGTCGGTAAAGCCGTCGGTTCATCGACGTTTATAAGCTATGACCGTCGGCTACAGTAGCTAATCGATGGTTATAGCCCCAATGTCCTTTTATTCATTTCTTGTAGTTTTCCTTGATTGTGTTGGATCCTTCATGTTAGTCACAAAGTGCTTTCCACACATCGTACGCAGACCGGAGGTGTGCAACTTGATCGAAGTTACTTTGAGTCAATCCTTGTATGATCAAGTTCCGAGCCTTGTTGTTGTCAACATCTCTCATATTTGTAGCCGTAACTTGATCGTTTGACGACACTTTATAAGGCTTGTACACCTTTTACCATATGGCGAAGCCTTGCGCGTGGATAAAAGCTTCCATACGTGCCTTACAAACCTTAAAGTCAATACCACTAAACACACAAGGTTGGGCAGAGTATTTCTCTATGATGATTATTCAAAACACGTGCAAATCTCAAAGATTAGAGCACCATGGCTTTGATACCAATTGTAGGATTGAAGAGCACGTGTAAAGCTACCAGAGGGGGGGGGTGAATGGTAGATTAAAACTTTTTTAGTGGAAGCAATGAAAACCCCTCGGTAGAAAATTGATTTGTTAAAAAAATCGTGTGTGCGACTAATCTAAATGTGATCAATTGTGACAAACCAGTATTGATTGTGGAGAATCAAGTCACAAATACTTCACAAAAAGAATCACGAAAATCCGTCGATAAAAACTCAAGTTACAATTGAAAGTTCAAACAAAGTTTGATCTGTTCTACCTGAGTAAAAACAGATCTACAACACTGCAAAGAAACTCGTGTAGATTAGAAACCACAAATCCAATGACCGAGAAATTTTCACATATGATACATAATGAAGTTGTGAAGACAAACCAAAAAGAATCACGTCAATTGGATCTTTAAAACTCGAGTTATGATAAAACTACCAAAGAAAGGTAGTGCTGTGCAAAAAATCGACGGGAAAAACTTGTCTGAAACAAGTCAGACGGACAAGGAAAAAAGTTCCTTTAAACTATGATATTTATTCAATAGAAAACAAGAGGAAAAGCCCAAAATCCGTGCACCACGAGCTCTGGCCTCTCTTGCTTATATAACTAGCCATGAGGCTAACCCAAACAATACTAGGACTCGTATCCTACTCAATTTCTACCGAGACTTTCCATAATTGCTCAAGACTCTTCTATATGCAAATAGAAGCAATCTTAAGACTTACAAACACCTTAGTAACGTATCCTACATTCCTAAAAACAACTCAAACTCATGACCCACTCAAAATCTAACCAAAACAAACTCTAAAGCTTCCATAAACGAAGCATAACCATCTCAGCCTCAGCCTGAGGAAACAACCTAGTCAGTTGGACCTTTCAGACCAATTCTTTACGTCTGCTTCTCTTCATCATGCCTAGGAACCATGTTGCCATGTCCATGCACTCCTTTCACAGGTGCAAACATCTTCCAACAACATCCACAATACCTTCATATGTATTGTTTTTGATTCAAACATACTGCGCAACCTCCCGATCAACTTAACCACAATTCCTCCTGAACTTGGTTGTTGAACCTCATCTTCTCCCTAAGACTAGTTCAATGGATCCCGTCACCAGCCATGTCTTGAACTCAAGCAACACCTGCACATGAATAAACAACCGATACTTCTGAGCACAAGTCCTCGACTTGACTCACATTAGTTTCGAAACCACAACACCTTTCGTGAGCACCTCACATAAGCATGCACCCATTGCAAAAAAGATAACAGCCAAAACACATCAAAAACTTAGTAAAAGAATACTAAGCAAACTTTCCATAATCAAAAAATCAAGTTCAAAACATTATAATTTAAAAGCAGAACCATTGCAATCTAGCACCAGACCTTGCCAAAGCTAACCAGACCTTGAACTAGAGCTTACCAACGCTAGCAGGATCTAGCGCCAGAGCTTACCAAAGCTAGTCGGACCTAGCCAAAATAATTTGGACCTAGACAAAGAAGTCGGACCTAGCCAAAAAAAGTCGGACCTAGCAAAAATAAATCGAACCTAGCCAAAATAAGTTGGACCTAGACAAAGAAGTCGGACCTAACCACATCAAGTCGGACCTAAACAAAATAAGTCGGACCTAGCCTAAATAAGTCGGACCTTATGTAAAACTTTGTTGGAGCTACCCAAAACAAGCCGGTCCTGTCACCGGACCTTGCAGGAGCTCGGACCTTGTTAAAAGGGTGTTTTGGCAGTATTCAAAACTTTGATCGTCATAGCCAATGTATTCAGCACACATAGGTCTCACAGATGCAACACAAAAAGGAACGAAATTAAAATGAATTAGGACAAAAATAGCAATTAAAAACCTGGATTAGTACGGACTTGTCCGGATTGGACCCCGGACTAGTCCGATATAGCTACAATTGTACCCTGAACTTTTTCGCTAATTGCTATGGATTAGTCCAGAAATCGTTTCTATTATTTTCCGGACTTGTCTGTTGTTTTTGTGGATTAAACCGGTTTTGTTTCTGTTCCTATCCAGGCTTGTCCATTGTGTATATGGACTAGTACGATGATCACTACTGAAAACACCCAAAAAACTAAGTTTCGATTTGTTACTAGACATCCTCGAACTTGTCCAGCTTGGCACCGGACTTGTCCGATTAACTTTCTGATCTTGAAAGGACTTGTTTGGCACTACAACGGACTTCTCCATTGAACTTTCTATACCCGATCGGACTTGTCCGGCCTCACTACGGACTAGTCCGGTAGCTAGGGTTCCGACTCGGATTCTTCTTTTCCTCCACAACGAGTTATTGGTTAATTGCCTTAATTGGGCCCAAGAACGTCGTGCCTTACCAATGAGGAGCCCAAGTGGGACCTCGCCAAGGCCTCTACTTGTTCCCACCACCCCCTTCTTGGATTCTACGCTAACCCCACCCCTCTACTCCTATATAAACACCCCACCGCCCACCTTTCACCCTTTTGCCCATAATAGAGAATCCTTAGCCCCTGTCATGTCGCATGCCGCCGTTCTTCAAGAAGGAAGGAGCCTTCACCGCATGGAAGAACAAGGAGGAAGAGGAAGAGGAGGGAAAGGAAGGAGTATCAAGCGAGACCGTCATTGCTGCTGCAATCATCTTCATAGATTCTTCGACATCGACGTTCCTCTTCGTCAATTCTTCATCTTCATCGATCTAGACGTCGAGTTCTCGCGTTTCACTTATTCTCCTACTAGTGAACTCTTGAATTCACGGTAATTACATTAAATCCATCTTTCCTACATCAATTATGGTTCCATATTAAACTCAAACCATGCTCTAGTTTGGAAATTCGCAAAACCTAGAGTTAGCAGACTTGTCCGGTCCTCTGCGGACTAGTCTGTTGAACTTTCTGGTCCACTGCGGACATCTCCGGCCCATGGTGCGGACTAGTCCAGTCTTTTAATTCTGGAATTCCTGGAACTTCTTTATTTTTCTCCAAAATGACTCAGAACTTGCTCAAACATGTAAATCTTAATTGTAACTAGATAGTAAGCAACAATAGCAACCTAATAGCATCTATTACACCATAATTGCATCATTCATGCATGTCATGGCATATTGAGTACTATATGAGCATATATTGATGGTAATGCTTGTTTCGCATGATTGTCACGCATAATAGAAGGTAACGCTCTAGAAGGTGCTGACAAGGACCTTCAGCACCAAAACTTTGAAGATTCTGATCCAAACCTGCCACAAGATCAAGGCAAGTGTCCTTGATCATTTTGATCCTGTTTTCAAATGTTTTGTTTGCAAAAATGCATACTTGTGTCAAATTAATGGAAAACCCATGATAGGTGTTTACTAGACATGTACGACGAACCCTTGTCGCTTGGGATATTGAAAGTAGCCTAGAGGGAAGGTAAATAGGCGATAATCGAAAATACTGTGCTTAATTAAAAAACTATCCTGTCAATGCATGTTAGACTTGTCTGACTGGAAGTCGGACTTGTAGGACTGAAGTTGGACAAGTCTGATTCAGCTCAGATAAGTCTGACTGAATCTACAGGACAACAACAGAAATGAAGTTTCTAAGCAATCTATTGAAAGGAAATACAACCTAGCAATTCTAGTAGATGATGGGAACAATATTAAGTGCTAGAAACGAAGTAAACTGTGACACCCGGTTCCGAAAACTGAACCAAGCTAACGCATATGTGTGCCCAGGATGTTCATCACGCATATAAGAGTGCAATCACAAAAGAGTATACAGAAAATTACCACAGAACAAGATTAATTATCAAATTTTATTACAAAAACCGTATTATCCTCGAATACAAGCTCTAATGAATATTAAAGACAAGTTCACTAATGCAGCAGAATAAACTAATTAAGCAACTAAGCAGCTAAGCAGCATAAGCAATAGGGTATAGCGCAACTCCAATAACACCACAGGCAAAGCTGACGGTAGACACGGCCTAGAACTCCGCATTATCGCCATTAAACTCACAATCCTGACCTACAACTATTGGGGGGGATTGCAAGAGTGAGTACATGTCGTACTCAGCAAGTGTGGAAAGTATGACATGTGGCTGATTCAAATGACGACAATAATAATGGCTAAGTGCTGAAAAGTACAGTAAAACCATTTGAAAAGCAATATATCATATTATGTGAAGTAAACCCATCATAAACCATGTAACCATAATAATACCAGTCTATAAATCACCATTGCTGATAACCATAATCAATGTCATAAACCATAATTCCATCTCATAACCATAACCATAATCATAATATCAACCATAACCATCACCAAACCATAACCATTATCAAACCATAACCATCCCAAATCCCAACTTCCCTCTAATCATGTAGGTCATCCAGGCGCTCATAACCAGGAGCACGACTATCACGATAGTTTTAATACTCTGCAGAGTTTGTACCACTTTACCCACGTGTTTGTGATTTCATCACCCGTCGGCGACTAAAGAACCTCCCTTATGCCAATTACACTTCCTTTGGTGTATGGCCAAGAGATCACAAAATAGCCTTTACAAAGGGATTACTAGCCTATTCAGACCCCACTGAGGTTTCACCGGTGGCGATGCCTCCAACTGAGCATATCTTCAACCAAGGGCCCCCTCTTGAGCCATTCGGATCCCTGGGTAGTCCCACCAATCATAAACAAACCCAATCCGACTACCCCTTCCCCGAGCATCCACAATGGTCCAAACAGCACTAGCGAAGCCCTAATTAATCAGCTACGCCGCACCCATACTTGGCCTCGTGGTGGCACTGTAGTCCTGGCTTATTCTCGCATGAACCGGTCCTTAGATCTAAAGCAAGCAAACCACCATGACATCCAACCCATCCACATAGCAGGCTTGCTTAGATCACCCATCGTATTGACCAGTTCACATTAACCAGAATATCAGTGATGCATAATTAAATGTGTTGTGTTGTTCGCCATCCCAATTAATTAAGCGAAGCAAAAAGGTAAAAACCCTTCCCGACTCTCTACCATATATTCCAGGTGACAAGGGTGGTTAAACAAAGCTAGTAAACTTCCTACCATAGGATTCCCATCAAATTGACACAAGCATGCAGTTTGCAAACAAAACATTTATTTTAAAAACAGGATCAATATGCTTCAGGGACACTTGCCTTGCTCCGGCGGATAGGGTTGCTCAAGCGCTTCGAAATCTTGATTCTGAAAATCCTCGTACACGATCTCTTGAGCACTTCCCTCTACTCGTGATCACACATACAAGAAAATAAATACAAATCAACACGATGCACACACATTAATCAACATGCGATGATATGCATGCATGCAAGGACCAATTAATTAATTAACTATGGTTGTTTATTAATTAGATGCAACTAGTTCATACGTGTTCATACGAGTTTATGGGGGTTTTAGAGTGGATTAATGCTGCTGAAAATAAAATTTATAGTGCAACTAAAATCAATTTATGTCTATCAGATCTAATACGTCGCTAAAATTCGCATCGGAAAAACGAATCCTACCGTAGATGCGATGGCTTCGAAGATCGAGGGACGAAGGCAACGCGTAGAAGAAGTGGATGGCGCAGCAGTCCTTCGGCGGCACGACGACGGCGACGATCTCCGGTGGACGACGGCACCCTCCTCTTTTTCTTCCTCTTCTTCCCCTCTTTTTTCTTCCTTTCCTTCCCCTGGCGGCGTAGCCTCTGGTGCCCTTTTTCCTGCTGCTGGCGGCGGGATCCCTTTTTTTCTGGGGCGGCGCTTCTGGAGTCGAGGGAAAACACGAGGGCCTCAGTCCCTTTTATAACCGGCGGCACGCGGTACTTGGGCCGGCGCGCGCGGAAGCGGGATCGAGCGGGAATCGGGGCGAGCGCGCGGGGTTGGCGGGGCCCAGGCGCGAGCGCGATTCGGCGCGGGCGAATCGGCCGGGAGGCGCGAGCGCGGGATCGGCGGGGTGGTGGGGCCCATCGGGGCAGCGCGGTTCTGCGCGCAGTACGGCGCGGGGCCGGGGCGAGCGCGGGTGAGCCAGGCGGCAGGCGGTGCGGGGTGGGGCCAGGCGCATCGCGCGGCGCGCGGGTGGGAGGCGGCATCGGGCGGGGCGCGGCACGGGGTGCAGGGTGGGGCCCGGCTCGGCAGCGCGTGCGGCCGGCGGTGCGGGGCCGCGTGGGAGGGCGGGAGCGCGCTGGTCGGTTGGCTAGCGCGCGTCGGTCGTTTTTTTCTTTTTTTTCTTTTCTTTAATAAATAAATATTAATATATATTATATTATATATATATATATATTTTATTTTATTTTTATTATTTTTTTACATACTTTCTTTTTTTCTATTATCATAAATTTTTTTATTTACATGTATATATTATTATATATTATTTATTTATATATATTTCTTTTTTTTATTGATTATTATTTATCTATACTTATTCCCTAATACATGTTTTATATTTTTATTTCTTTTTCCTCTATTAATGTTTAATGCATGAATATGCAATGCATGATGCGAAAATTTAGGGTGTTACATAAACCTAGATGATCGCTAGAAAGTAGAACTTTGCAGAAATGTAAATGGTGACAATGAACACAAGGATTTTCTCCCGAGCTTTGGTTCCACAAAGAAACCTACATCCCCATTGAGGAAC
Organism: Tuctoria greenei; assembly: GCA_036927565.1. Taxonomy (NCBI): domain Eukaryota; kingdom Viridiplantae; phylum Streptophyta; class Magnoliopsida; order Poales; family Poaceae; genus Tuctoria; species Tuctoria greenei. The sequence goes on along the minus strand of JAYESD010000006.1, from coordinate 89,909,651 downwards.
CCACAAAGGGTCGGGCCTAACAACCCTATCCTCACCAAGATGCCTCAAATGTCAAGTCTTGGTTCTTCCACTATCACAAAGATTACAAACTTCCCCGAATCAAGAAATCACGCAAGAAATCTTCTGGGCGACGCCTAACAGTCGAGGGGAAAACTCCAAGAGTAACAAACATGCGATCACGAAGAAACTCAGCGAATCAAAAATTGCTCAACCCCTATGGACTTCTCTTGCCAATTCTTACAATCATTCCTTCACTCTTCCCCAAAAACTTTGGATTTGGGCTCAAGAGGGGAAGAACAAGAGAGGAGGGTTTCCTGAGTGCTTGAGGCGACCCTGAGAGTTTCTGTAGGGTTAGGCTATGATTTGGGACAAAATCCCCTTCAACTTACTGAAAAAAGTGTTTTTAGCTGTTAGTTGACAGCTCACGTCAGACAAGTACGACAGACTGACAACGAAATCAATACGGCTAACCACTCGAATTTGAATCTGTGCGCAAAAGCCGCGTCGGACAAGTCCGACTAACATCGTACAAGTCCGACACACAAGGAGAGGTTTTTCAACTCAGACTTATTCGAGGCACTATGCTAGAGAAGTCCACCTCGGACATGTTTGACCCAGTTCAGACATGTCTGAATTCGAACAGAGACTTCTCAGACTTGTCTGAACACCCATCTCGGACAATTCCAAGTTTTCAGACACTTAGAAAATTTTTCTAAGTCAAGTACCTCGGACATGTCCGACCCACTTCGGACATGTCTAAATACAAGCAGAGAGATTTCGGACATGTCTGAAATACAGATTCAGACATATCTGAATTCGATCAGTGATGTTTTGGACATGTCCGAAATACAATTCGGACATGTACAAAATACAATTCAGACATGTCCAAAATACACTAGAAGAAATTCGGACTTATCCGACTCAAGGTGTCGAACAAGTCTGACTTAGACACAAAGGATTTTCCTAAAACCTACCCAAGAGGTTGAACTCCTATTTGACTCACTAAGTTTCCACGCGTCGTGTCGCACTTAATAGTACGGATTTTCCTATGACTCAAGGAGAAATAGAAAACCTATTTCTACTCTGCTTTTCACGTCTTTTCTCCTTTTTAATGAATTTCACTTCGTACTACATTTTCTGCAAGAACTCAACCAAACTCATTAGCTCTTTAATTTCTTATCATTAATCAACCAAAACCCACAAGGAACCTAGATGCACTTTCAATGTCCCTCTTTTTGGTGATTGATGACAACCAATTAAAGCTTTCAACAATTAGATAAAAGTTTTGATTTTGAGTAGTAAGGGTCTATGAGCTTTCGATTAAAATAGGATTAAACGAGCTCATATACTCTTAATACTCGTGGGGTGCCTACATGCATTTTGTTTGAAGAGCATTGTTATGCATTGCAAGTGAATAAATATGATGATGATAAAGAAAGCGAGTATGAAGAGTAGCGAGAGAGTGGCAACAACGAAGGGAGCGACGATGAGTAGATACTAGGACTCTTTTAGCTTTTCTCTTTTTTGGTGCCTTGATGCCAAAGGGGGGAGTATATTTTAGTTATGGACATGTCTAACACTGTCATCTGACATAGGGGCAGGAGGAAGCTAGAGGTGCTCTCTGATGGCTGCCATGTCTCTCTTTTGCCTCTTATTTAACTTTTGAATTGAAATCTGAGTAGAGCGGTACATAGAGAACATCGCCTTGAGAACCTTCAAGAGTCTTGTAGAGCAAGACGGCTGCTGTAGCACAGGAGGAGGAGGCTGAGCTGATCACCTCCTAGGTGAGCTAGGCTGAGACGGTGCCGAAGGAGCTGTCACAGGACGATGAAGCTTCGAAGGCTTCTGAGGCACTAGAGGCCTATGCACCACCTCCTTCACAAATTTCTTGCAAGTGACAGTCTCAATAAGCTTCATGATGTATGGAGCATAACAGCAAGACCTGGCAGGAGTCTCCGAAGAAATGTAAATCTCCTCATAGATGTAAACAAAATCATTGAATTTTTGTTGGCTGGCGAGCTTGATGACATTGAGGCTGTTGTGGTTGATCCGGTTGGCATCTCTGTCCTTCGAGGCTATTGTCTTTTAGATGATACAATTAAGCAATGCATGGAAAGGACGTAGCCTGTGGATGTGAGGGGGCTGAGCAGGGTACCCCTCTAAGTAGAAGTCCAACATCTCCTCAATAGTGACAAGAGGCTCCTCATGGATCTTCAATGGATGCCTCAAACAGTGTCCTATGCCCAAGATGTTGGCAAAATCTTCAGAGCTGACCGAGTACTTCTCACCATTTGTCATCCAAGTGAAACCACGCTTGTCTTTCCAATAGAATATGGTGGCGTTGAATTGAAGAATGACTTCAACATTCCATGGGTATTGCAGCCCCATGATGTCCTTTACACCATGAAATTCACAAGAATCCTTGATCTCAATAAATAACACATCTCTTTTCTTCTAGACTGTCTATCGGTCAACCCACTGCATGTCAGTCACTAGATTTTGCTTAGTCGTAAGCACTGACCGATAGTAGTCCATGTGGAAATAGCTCCAAAACTGAGGGTCTCTCTCAACCTTAGGCATCTCATAGCACATGACATCCCTTTGGGTCTGTGTCTCTGGGAGGTTCCTTCAATAATTGATCCGGTCTGCGGGGCGACGAGGGTTGCCAATTATTGAGTGCACCACCAAGGGTACAATCTCCATGTCCTCTTGAGGAGATTGAGCAGCTTGGGCAGCTTGAGCACCACCACTTGAGGCACCTGACACAACAAGGGCTCCCTAAGCAGAGCTGGTACGACGAACAATCTGTTTGACTCTCTTTGGGGCCTGAGTTGATGCTTCACTGCTGGTGGCTTGCTTGCCTCTCTTTGCACCTTAATTGTCATGAGCCATGGGTAGAAAAGACATGTAGGATAGATAAGAGACAAATCAAGAGAAATAGAATCATTCACATATAGTTTGTATAGAAGTTAAGAGGTCAGGTGCTATACATGATCAGACTTGTCTGACTCAAAAGTCGGACATGTCTGACTTATGTGTCAGACTTCTCCGACATACTATAACGGACTTGTTCGATGCAGATGTCGGACATGTCCGATCTATACAGTCTTAACCCTAACTTCTATCTCAACTATGCAAATCAATTTTTCTACCAACAAGATACTACCACAAGTTGTTAGTCATGCTAGTGAGCAATTTCATTAGCAAGAAAATGACAACTTGCCGCAAGATCCGAAGGAAATGAGGTAAGAATGGAGGAGATACCATGAAATGGGGAAAGAAGGGAGAAGGTCGAAAATTTTGATCTTCATGTCTTGGATGGATCGACCTCACACACTCATCACAAGAGGCTCAAAATCGATCTAGAGAGAAATGGAGAGGAACTCAATTTGGAATGGATGAAGTGAAGAGAGAGAGGGAGAGGAGCTGTCGGCCTCCTTTGGGGGGCCTCAGACATCCCACATCGGACTTTTCCGACACATGAAGTCGGAATTGTTCGACAGTTTCCTGAAACCCTAACTAACGCACGTCGGACTTGTCTGACTGCGACGTCGGACATGTCTGAGTTTGACTGAGTCAGACATGCTTGACTTATGAGTCAGACTTATCCGACTCCCCCTGAATAGTTGCAGTGTGCAACTGGAATTTGAGGGGAGGTCAAATAATTTAGACATTATGGACAAGTTTTCACAGAAGATCTTTGCAACAGTAAGCAATCAACAATCAAACTATGACCATAATTCACAAATATCCAATAATTTCAAATAGTTTTGTAGAAAATCGAGGGGGAAGAGTTTTTCGCAAGCATGCAAAACTTTTGAAGCAAATACAAGTAACAATCAGATGTGCAAGACTCAAGCCACATTTCGGGAATCTAAGATATTGAGCTCACTCCTAAGTTCACAATATCTTGTCTCATCTAAGGTCTTGGTGAATATATCGACCAATTGTTTTTCGATTCTGACATGGGATATCACTATGTCTCCTTTGATGGAGTGATCTCTCAAAAAGTGGTGGCGGATATCAATGTGCTTGGTCCTAGAACGCTCAACTGGATTGTGGGCAATTTTTATGGCACTCTCATTGTCACATAGGAGAGGGATATGGCACAAGTTTATACCATAGTCCCTAAGAGTTTGCCGCATCCAAAGAAGTTGTGCACAACAACTTTCGGCTATGACATACTCCTCTTCGACTGTGGATAGAGCAATGAAATTTTGTTTCTTTGAGGACCAATACATTAGGGACCTACCCAAGAATTGGCAAGTCCCGGAGGTACTCTTCCTATCGACTTTGCACCCCGTGTAATCCGCATCAGAATATCCAATGAGATTAAACTTAGAGCCCTTGGGGTTCCAAAGTCCTAGGCTTGGTGTGTGAACTAAATATCTAAGAATTCTCTTTACGGAGGTCAAATGACACACCTTGGGAGCAGCTTGGAATCAAGCACACATACAAACACTTAACATTATATCGGGCCTAGATGCACTTAAGTAAAGCAATGAACCTATCATGGAGTGATATACCTTTTGGTCCACACTTAGACCATCTTCATTAAGGTCAAGATGCCCATTGGTTCCCATTGGAGTCTTGATGGTTTGGATTTTTCCATGTCAAACTTCTTGAGTATGTCTCGTGTGTACTTTGTTTGACTAATGAATGTGCCTTACTTGAGTTGCTTCACGTGAAATCTTAGGAAGAACTTCAACTTCCCCATCATCAACATCTCAAACCTTTCGGTCATGATCTTAGAAAACTCATGACAAAAATTTTTGTTAGTAGAACAAAATATAATGTGATCAACATATATTTGGCAAACAAACAAATCATCATTAAAATGCTTTGTGAATAGAGTATAGTCGGCCTTCCCAATTTTGAAACCATTTTGAGTTAGAATGTCTCTAAGGCACTCATACCAAGCCCTAGGGGCTTGTTTGAGGCCATAAAGAGCCTTACGCAATTTGTAGACATGGTTGGGAAAGTCTTGTTCTTCAAAGCCCGGGGGTTGCTCCCCATATACCTTTTCTTTGATTGGACCATTGAGAAATGCACTCTTGACGTGCATTTGGTATAACTTAAAATCATGGTGAGTAGCAAAGGCAAGTAATATACGATTTGATTCAAGCCTAGCTACGGGAGCAAAGGTTTCATCAAAATCCAAACCTTCAACTTGTGAGTACCCCTTAGCCACAAGTCGCGCTTTGTTCCTTGTCACCACCCCGTGCTCATCTTGTTTGTTGCGGAACACCCAATTGGTGCTGATAACATTCGTATTTTGTCCCTTCACGAGCTCCCCCACTTGATTTCTTTCAAAGTTGTTGAGCTCCTCTTGCATGGCCACCACCCAATCCGGATCTTGTAGTGCTTCTTTAACCTTGTGAGGTTTCATGGAAGAAACAAAAGAGTAATTTTCACAAAAGTTTGCAACACGAGATCGAGTAGTTACCCCCTTGGAGATATCTCCAAGGATGTCGTCGACCGGATGGTCCCGTTGAACGCTTTGATGTACTCTTGGGTGTGGTTCTTGAGGTCTTTGATCTTCATCTTTATCTTCCTCATTTTCTTCACCTCCCCCTTGATTGTTGCCTCCATTCTGATCTTGTTGAGGTGCACCCTGACGGTCTTGAACTTGATCGTTTGAGGAAGAGCTTGCTTGATGTGTGGGATGGCCACTTGAATCTTGAGGTTGTTCTTGTGGTCAAATATCTCCAAGTCCCATCCTTCCTATCACCACTTGTGGAGCTTCTTCCTGATCTAGCACATGAAGATCAACTTGCTCCACTTGGGAGCCATTAGTCTCATCAAACACTCACTGCAAGAATTCCGGTTTATCGCAACGAAAAAATTCGTGACAATAGGTTGTTTTTTGTTGCAATAGGTCGCTGTTGCAACGAAAAAGAGCGTGGCGATAGTTTTTATGAATCGTCATAATAATTCCCATTGCAATAAGTTATTGCGACGCCTTGACATTCATGGCGAATAGTATGGTATTGCAACAATTTCACATCGGTGGCAAATAGGACGCTATTGCAACATTTTCATGTATTGCAATGATTTAAAGTATTGCAACGAATAGTACGGTATTGCAACGGGTTCACGATCATGGCAAATAGTACGGTATTGTAAAGATTTCATATTCGTGGTAAATAGTATGTTGTTACAACGATTTAGCATATTGCGACGATTTAACGTATTGCAACAAATAGCATGGTATTGCAACGATTTCACATTTATGGTAATTGTATGTGGTTGCAATGATTTCAAAGGCATGGCAATAGTATGGTATTGTAACGATATCACATTCGTGGCAAATAGTATGTTATTGCAACGATTTAGTGTATTGCAACAATTTAACTTATTGCAACGAATAGCATTGTATTGCAACGATTTCACATTCGTGGTAATAGTATGTGATTACAACGATTTTCACATTCGTGGCAAATACTACAGTATTGCAACGATTTTCACAATCGTGGCAAATAGTACCGTATTGCAACGATTTATGGCATTGCAACAATTTACCATATTGCAACGAATATCACAGTATTGCAACGGTTTCACATTCGCGGCAAATAGTATGGTACTGCAACGATGTCACAGCCATGGCAAATAGTATGGTACTGCGACGGTTTAACGTCTGTGGCAAATAATATGTTATTGCAACAAGTCAAGAAACATGGCGAATAGTACCGTATTGCAACAATTTCAGATCCGTGGGAACTAGTATGATACTGCAATGATTTCGCATACGTGGCAATAGTTTGGTATTGCAACGAGTCCACAAACGTGGCAAATAGTACCATATTGCAACGATTTCAGATCCGTGGGAACTAGTATGATATTGCAACGATTTTGCATCCTTGGCGAATAGTTTGGTATTGCAACGGTTTCTTATCTGTGGCAATAGTGTTTTAATGCAACGTTTTCTGCGTGGTGGCAATAGCAGTCTAGTGCGAAGTTTTTTGAGTCGTTGCCAAATGTTTATACTGCAACGTTTTGTAATTCCTGGCAATAGCTTCCTATTGCAACAATTTATCATTCGTGACAAGAAATTTGTAATGCCACGTTTTATAATTAGCGGCAGTAGAACCCGAATGCACCAAGTTTGAGAATTAGTGGCAACAGAATCATGAATTTCACAATAAACATCCATCAATTGATATTGCAACATGCATAACAACACTCAAGGATTACTAAAGCAACGTGTTTGCATGCTAAGAGTTTTCCTAAGCTGACTGGGACTAATTGGTGGAGCAGGTGGCTTTTGGCGGTTTCTTTGGTGGACCTTTTGTGGAGTGGTCTCCATCATCATTTTGTGCATTTCAGCCATTGAGGCGCGCATGTCCTGCATTTCCTTAGCTGTCTGTTCATGATCAGCTGCTATCTGACCTTGTAAGTTCTGGACTTGAACGTTTAACTCTTCATTCTTCTGGTTTATGCAGTCCATCTGGGTGGTAAGCTATCATTTCTTCCTTCCAACCCCTGCACTTGGTGATTGAGGCCTGCATTTCTATCTTCTAAGTTTCGAACTTGGTCGTTGAGGCGTTCAGACATCTGGATACGCATACGTTCATGTTCAGGACCAGTTGGGTTAGCCATATAATCACGCCCCTGAACCTGTGATCCTGCACAACCGATTGAGGTTCTATAACAACACTTGAAGATGTGGTTTCGCTCCTCATTTGGAATTGTGCCTCCCTGCTCAGCTTCCATGTCGTCCACTTGGGCCCGTGCCTAGATCTATATACGAAAAGAAAAGTCACAGGTAATTTGCAAATATTTATTTAATTGGGGATTGTTTTGAAGTGTTACTCACATGTACAACTTCTGCTAGCTTGTTTGCCCAATTACCTATGACGCCCGGTTCCGAAAATGAACCAAGTGAACGCATATGTGTGCCCAGGATGTTCAACACACATACACGAGTGCATCACAAAAGAGTATACAGAAAATTACCACAGAACAAGATTAATTATCAAATTTTATTGCACAAACCATATTATCCTCAAATACAAGCTCTAATGAATATTGATGACAAGTACTACGACTCTAATACAATGGCTTGCTCTCGCTTCCGCTCCTCCATACCCCGCGCCTCTGCCACCTCCACCACCTCCCCTTGCTCGCCGCCATGGACGCGCTGATAGCCTCTAGTGCTGCTGGGGACTGGTCAACTTGCTCAACATGGGTGATGATCGACCCCTGCCGACCAGTGGTGACTGGGATCTTCGTCCTCGCGAGATATTCCAACAAGAAGTTCACCGCCAGCTCCGCTCCACGGTTCATCACCTGGGATCTTCGCCCAAGGGTTCCTTCCTCATGATTGCAGTCTTTCGAAGGTACACTTTTTGTCTCTCGGAGAGTGCCGTTGGATGGGCTCTTTGCTCGGTTCTGGGTGGTTCACCTTGGGATTTTCATGTCCAACAACTGCAAGAGCGTTCGTTTCGCTTCTCCGTGGCGAGCAAGCAAGTGGGGACCGCTGATCAATGCAAAGCGAAGAATCACCACACCAACCTTTGATGTGTACTTTCATCTATGGCACACGGGTGGACCGGATTGGATCTCTGAATACAAGAAGTGGGAGCAGGAACAGAAGGAAAGCTGGACATTGATCTCACGCAAGAAGCCAGCAAACAGGCAGGTCTCCTTCGCCTCCCCAATCCGACAAGGTTCTCCAGCAAAAAAGGCAACCCCAACGGTAAAAGGGTTGTGGTTGGGAAAAATTTTCTGCAATCTTCTTCAAGCCCTAACAAGTGCTGCCGGACTCTGCTTTCCGGCTAATCGGAAGATCGTCGGAGTTCATTCACTGACCACCGCGAACGAAGGTACGTGGCGCGATAAACAATACAACATTTTGAATTCGCGGGTGGACAAAGGGAAGTCTGGTCCCACTCCATTCATGTCTCACTAGCCTCCGGTTCAATGGAGCGTCAACAACTCGGCGCATGCCCCTGATGCGACCGCTCTGAGCAGTAGCCACCCTAGGCTTAGCACTACTAAGTGGGAGGTCGGCGAGTGTTCTCGCCCGAAGGGAGATAGAGCTCCTAAGGCCACAGTCTCGCAAGGTACCGAGGGAACCCTCCGTCGACAAGACATCGATTAGAGTAGGGAGCTGAGGCGGCCAGGCGATCATGGCACTCGGCAGCCCGATGGGAAACACTGCTATAAATGCCTCAGTCCATTTCATCTGAAATTCCAATGCCACAATAAGATTCATTGCAATCTTTGCTTTAGATACGAGCATATTAGATGGAACTGCCTCTTGGCCGCCAGAATTTCACGGGTTTGGCACAAGCGAAGCACGCCCCCCATTAAGGCCTCTGGCCTTTCCACGGAACCGTCATCCGCCATCGTCATTCACAACCACAACCGCCCCCTCAACTTCTCCTCTGCTGCTCCCTCTTCCTGGCTCCTCCGCATCCTGCACTCCACATCCGTCTCCGCCGCTCTTTTGCCGGCCAACTCTCTTAGCCTCATGGCCAACTTCCCGGTTGGTCCCTCGAGGTTCATGGCCAACCAACACTTCGACTTCACTGACGGAGGCCCGGACCGGCTGCCTAGGATGGTGGTGCACCTTCGCGGTCACCATCACCCGGCTCATGAAGAATTTGTTGTGGCGGTGGACACTGAGTGCGTGCTACAGGAAGATCAGTACGATGATTTCAGGCTACGGATCCGGAACTTCCTTCTGCAAGACATGGCTATCACTGTTACTCACTCCTGTCTCACCCCACTGGGCATATCTCTTTTTGCATTCCAGACCAGCTTGTTTAGAGACTTGCTTGTGATGAGAGAGCCAATCGTGGTAGATGGAGTCCGTGTGTCCTTCATCAGGCATGACTTTGGCAGAAACCGACGGACTCATGAGTTTGGTTGTGTTGGTTGGTTTATGATCTTGGGCTTCCCACTAGACTACAGGACGGTTGAAGCTATTGAGTTAGCAGTTTCTGGTTTTGGCAAGTTACTTCAGTGGCACACAAGTCCGAGGGCTCTAGGCTTCATCTTGGTCAAATGTCTCTACACCAATGCAAGGTTCGTCCCCAGAAGTTTAGTCCTACGTCAAGGCACCAGGGATGGGGTCGGGTGTTCCTGGTCTTTCCCGGTGTACATTCTCAACTGGATTGCCCCGAATGTCTTTGGGGAAGTAGATGGATGGGGAATCCCCCCGGAAGATGACCTGCCACCGAATGGCAATCCTCATCCTCTTCAAGAACCACCTGAGGAACAACCGGAAGATGATGATGAATGGCTGGTGCCTGATGAACAGCACCAGCAGCAGGACAACGATGGCTGGGAACCATGGGGGCCGCCGCCGCCCCCACCGCACCAGGAGATGGATGTCCTCTCTGACGCCCCACCTCAAGAGGAAGCTTCAAACGACGCGAACATGACTGAACCGGCTGTCAGAGCTTCAAGGATGGAGCAACAGAACTTCTCACTGGTCAACCCGGAGGATGTTATGCAGCAACCAGACTGGCTTCGCCCCTGGACTCGGTGGGGATGAGAAGAATGCTCCAGGTGTCCTTCCCGAACTCCCCCTATGCATGGTGGAACGTCCAGTTCAATGAACCCAATGGGCAAGGGGGGTTCAATAAAGTCATCACCATGTCGCTCTCTAACTCCACTGATCAGCAGACAAGGGAGCAGAGTTCTGGCCACTCCTCTGTGGTCATCAAAGATATCACTACCGAGCCCATTGCTGCTGCAGATAAGATAAAAGGAAAACAAAGCAAGGCCCTGAAACCGGCAGTAGCGGAGATTGTTGGACCCTCTTACTCCAACCGATCACTGGAACCCAGCAAACCAAGGAGGAGCCCTTGGCTCCAAATGCTCATGCAGGGACATCGGACCATGCCTCCACCTGCTCAGGAGGATGGCCCTGATGCTGGTTCATCTAAGGATACGCCGGCACTCAATCTCTTTCCAGGTCCAATCAAATTCCCCAGTCTTGACCCTCTTGACTCCTGCCGTCCCTACCCTCAACTCTCCACTGATGTGCTGCAGGCGACGGCGGTAAACGAGTGCGGCATTCCCTCTGAGGTGGCGCACCAGATGATGTCCCTCCCAGAGCTGAATGACGATGCCGTACATCAAGCTTGACTTGCTGGGAGTGGAGGGCATCGGGCACACTGTGGGCTGCTATGTTGCTGATGGGTTCGTCTTTTGGGAAGCTGTTGTTTGGAATTGTAGTGTGGTTGTTTTAAACAATACTGGCTGTTGTTTTGTGGTATGCTCTGTTGGGAACATGCGCTGTTGGGAACACTTCTGCATTTTGATCGGCTGGTGGCCGGAACCTCAGTTTATGGCAGTTAGTCTTTTCTGGAGTTTGTTGGCTGTGACTTATTTCTATGCTGCTTGGCTCATCAGTCTGTCTGATTACTGGTTTGTTCATTGGCCCTCGTTGTACACTGACCTTAGTTTCATAGGCCACATCCTCATTCACTCGGTCGGGATTACTTCCCGGACTGCTCTGTCATCCCTGACTATTATTTATGGCGCACAACATAAACCGTAACTGGAATGTCTTCAACTGGAACATTCGTGGTCTTAATAACATTGCTAAGTAGCAAGCAGTCAGATCCAAAATAGAGGAGGTCCAGGAGTGCAATATCTTCTGTATACAAGAGACCAAAATGGAACATATTGGCATTTCTTTCCTTAAACGACTGGCGCCCAGAAGATTCAATAAATTTGCCTTTGCACCATCCAGGGGTGCCTCAGGAGGTATACTGGTAGCCTGGAATGATAGCTTACTTCAGGGGGAAGCTCTGGATATTAGGGACTTTGCCGTATTCATGCGGTTCACATCCCGATAGAATGGGGTCGTCTGGCACCTGATCTCAGTCTATGGACCTTGTCAAGGACCTCGCCGGCAGGAGTTCATCGACTGGCTCTGGAATCTCTCATTGCAACCGCAGGAGCTATACATGATATTGGGGGACTTCAACTTTTATCGCCACACCAGTGATCGCAACCGCACGGGAGTGAATATAGGGGACATGCAGATGTTCAATGACATCATCCAACACTTGGGACTTTTTGAAATCCCTCTCCAAGGTAGGAATTACACTTGGAGCAACATGCAACAATCGCCTCTACTTGAGCAACTGGATTGGTGCTTTACCTCAGCGCAATGGTCCCTATCATTTCTCCTCACTTCGGCCACTGGCCAGGGACACATCAGACCATGTCCTACTAGTAGCTCAGATATGCACCACCATACCTAAATCAAAATGCTTTCATTTTGAAAACTACTGGCTCAAACATCCACAGTTTCTCACCATTGTCAAGGACTCGTGGGACCAGCCTCTGCCAACAGTTGGTAGTGCAAGGAGAGTTTCTGCTAAATTAAAACGTCTGAGATTCAAGCTACGCAAGTGGAGCAGATCACTAGGTGGGCTGAAAAAACTGATCAAACGATGCAATGAAGTTATTCTGATCATGGACACAATGGAAGAGCAGAGGACACTATACTTGCAGGAAAGCTGTTTCAAAAACATGATCAAACGTCAACTCACTCAACTCTTAAAGCAACAGAATGACTACTGGAGACAACATTATACAGAGCGTTGGGCCATGTTTGGTGATGAGCCAACCAAATTCTTCTTGGCTGCAGCAACAGAAAGATATAGGAGAAACAATATATCAGTCATTCAAGATGACCATGGAGTGGAGCTGATGGATCATGGGCACAAGGCCTCAGCCCTCTGGAAGGAATTTTCTGAAAGGTTAGGGCAATCTGCCCCGACTCAACAATGGCCACAAATCCACCATTGGGTGCTACCTGGACAACATCTACATACATTATGCAACTCGGTCACCAGGGAGGAAATTGATGCCACACTCAAAAACATGCTAATTGACAAAGCCCCAGGTTCAGATGGGTTCAACACAAAATTCTTTCAGGCATGCTGGCACATCATTAAGGAAGACATTTATCTGTTGTGCTCGAACTTCTTTAATGGCAACATCAGTATCCAGCTTCTGAACAGTTCCTTAATCACTCTCATCCCGAAGATCAATAATCCCTGCAGGGTTACAGATTACAGGCCCATATCACTACTGAACTCCATGATCAAACTGACACTAAGATACTCTCAGTTAGATTGCAGGAAGTCATCCCAACCATTATCCACAAAAAATCAATATGGTTTCATCAAGAAAAGAACCATCCAGGACTGCATGGCTTGGGTCTATGAGTACCTCTATCAAAGCAAAAAAACCAACTGCGGTGTCATAGTACTCAAACTGGACTTCGAAAAAGCCTTTGACAGGGTGGAACATGACTTCATTATACACATGCTGAGAGTTTTGGGTTTTCCTGAACAGTGGATCACATGGGTAACAGATATTCTATCTACTGCCACCTCCTCAGTTCTTCTCAATGGGGTGCCAGGAAAGACTTTTCACTGCAGAAGAGGTGTTCGGCAGGGGGACCCGTTAGCCCCCCTGCTATTTGTACTGGCAGCAGATCTTCTACAAATTTTAATCAACAAAGCAGTGGAGCTAGGTCTTCTATCATTGCCACTGCATCAAGAAATGAACGAGGACTTCCCGGTAGTACAATATGCAGATGACACTATTCTAATCCTCAAAGCCAACCAGAGACAACTCTTCTTTCTGAATAACTTACTACAATCCTTTGGGGGAGCTACAGGGCTAAGAGTGAACTAGGCAAAATCAAGCTTAACACCAATAAACACTGATGAAGAGGAGGCCACAATTCTAGCAGCCACACTGGGTTGCACTATTGGTTCATTCCCATTTACTTACTTAGTTCTGACGATGAGCCTCGACAGACCCAAAGCAGATGCCTTTGAAGGGCTTGTCTTAAGGGTGCAAAAAACGCTAACTGGAGCAGCAACATGGTTGTCAATGGCTGGTCGATGCACACTCATCAACAACGTTCTATCCGCCATCCCAATTTATGCGATGTGTACCATCAAATTGAGACAGTCAGTCATTCAAGCTATTGACAAAGCCAGGAAACAATGCTTATGGAGAGGCTCGGACATCGCTGGCAAGGGCCGGCCCCTGGTGGCCTAGAACCAAGTTACAACACCAAAGGAAAATGGAGGCCTGGGTCTGAAAAACCTCACTGCAATGAATGGAACCTTGCTCATGAAATTCCTCTGGAAAATCTATAACAAAGCAGACATCCCATGAGTTCACCTCATCCATCAGCGCTATTGCAAAAATGGTAAACCCCCCCCCCCCCCACAGCACAAAAGGAAAAGGATCCTTCTGGTGGAGGGATGTTGTGAGCCTATCTGATTCTTTTCTCAGGAATTTTGAAGTCAAAACTGCCGCAGGGGACACAATTCGACTATGGCAGGATAAGTGGGAAGGCCACCTCCTCAGAAGGGACATGCCCCGTTTATACTCCTTCGCAAAAGAACCAACATCTCAATGGCCCAATACCTCAGCAGCTCAGACCATCACAATCACTTTTTTCAACCATTGTCGGAGGAAGCACTATTGGAACTGGCCAATCTGGAGGCCATGCTGGAGGAAATTTCACACAGGGAAGCTGCACAAGATGAGTGGACTCCAATCGGGGGAACAAGAACTTTCAGCTCCAAGCTTATTTACAACAACTATTACAAACACATCAACCCACCAACACCTTTTAGCTGGATTTGGGCCTCAAAGGTGATAAAGAAAATAAAGATCTTCATGTGGCTGATGTTTCGGGACCGGCTCAACTCACACAACCTCCCGAAGAGAAAAAACATCACGATTGATGGGAACGACTACACCTGCGTGCTCTGTGTTGACAATGTGGAGGAACTCACGTACCATCTCTTCTTTAACTGCTCCTTCAGCATGGCATGCTGGAATGTCCTTGGGATTCACTGGGACCACGACATCCCCTTCTTTCATACCCTACAAAAAGCCAAGCTCAACTGGGGTCATCGCGCCTTCATGGAAACCTTCTCCATAGCGGCCTGGGAGATCTGGATTGCTCGTAACAATGTCATTTTCAGAAACTCTACTCCCTCTGTAAACGCCTGGAAACGATCCTTCATTGCTTCTACAAGGCTTCAGGCCTGCCGTTTTAAGCCGGGGGATAGGGCCAGTGTGCTCTTGTGGCTTCAGAGTTTGTAAAGGACGTTCCTCCCTCTGGAACACCTAGTCAAGCTCTGCTGAGCTATTGTAACTAGCTGTTACCTCGTCTCTTTTAATATATGTTTTATGGCTGCCGGGGTTCTCCCTTGCATTTTTTCACCGGTCAAAAAAATATTGATGACAAGTTCAACTATTGCAGCGGAAATAAACTAAATAAGCAAACTAAACAGCTAGACAACATAAGCAATAGGATAGCGCAGCTCCATGCAACACCACAGACAAAGCTGACGGTAGACACGGCCTAGAACTCCGCATTATCACCATTAAACTCCCAATCTTGACCTGCAACTGTTGGGGGGGATTGCAAGAGTGAATACATGTTGTACTCAGCAAGTGTGGAAAGTATGACATGTGGCTGATTCAAATGACAAATATAATAATGGTTGAGTGCTGAAAAGTACATTAAAACATTTGAAAAAGCAATATATTATATGTACGTGAAGTAAACCCATCATAATCATAAGTAATATCATAATACCAGTTTGAATTCATTACCATCATCAATAATACCAGATTTCACCATTTGCCAATAACCATATTCAATACCAGAAATTAATCCATAACCAGCCATAACCATTACCAAACCATAACCATCCCAATACCAAGTTTCCTCTAATCATGTGAGGGTCCAGGTTGCTCATAACCGGGAGCACGGCTATCATGATAGTTTTAGACATACTCTGCAGATGTTGTACTGCTTTACCCACGTGTTTGTGATTTCATAACCTTTCGATGACTATATAATCTCAATTATGCCGTCTCACACTTCCTTAGGTGTGTGGCCAAGAGATCACAAAATAGCCTTTACAAAGGGATTACTAGCCTATTTAGACCCCACTGAGGTTTCACTGGTGGCGATGTCTCCAACTGAGCACATCTTCAACCAAGGGCCCCCTCTTGAGCCATTCAGATCCCAGGGTAGTCCCACCAATCATCAACAAACCCAATCGGACTACCCCTTCACTGAGCATCCTTAATGGTCCAAATAGCGCTGGCAAAGCCCTAATTAATCAGCTACGCCGCACCCATACTTGGCCTCGTGGTGGCACTGTAAATCCTGGATGGTCGCTCCACAAATCGGTCCTCAGATCTAAAGCAAGCAAAAACACCATAACGTCCAACCCATACACATACCAGGCTTGCTTAGATCACCCATTACCACATCATATTAACCAGTTCATGTTAACCATAATCTCATAAATACATAATTAAGTTGAGTGGTATAGTTGTTTTCCCATCCCAGTTGATTAAGCGAAGCAAAAGGTAAAAAGTCCTTCCCGACTCTCTACCATATGTTCCAGGTGACAAGGGTGGTTAAACAATGCTAGTAACCTTCCTACCATAGGATTCCCATCAAATTGACACAAGCATGCAGTTTTGCAAACAAACATTTATTTCAAAAAAGGATCAATATGCTTCAAGGACACTTGCCTTGCTCTTGCGGTTGGTTCGGGTCAACTTCTTCAAACTCTTGGTGCTGGAGATCCTCTGTGGCACTCTCTAGCACAAATCCGTCTAATCCGCACAATAAACATACAAGACAAGAAACACAATCAAAGAGTGCACCAATATTACTCAATATGACATGACATGCATGATTGATGCAAATGCAAGGTAGAGCCTGTTAATAGATTGCTTTTAATGATCACTAACTAGTTCTAATAGCTTTAATAAGTTTATACAGGTTTGGATTTGATTAGATCTACTTTTAGAATCAATTCAACATAATTTAACCAGGAAAATCGGACTAGTCTGCAGAAGGCCGGACTAGTCCGCACTTCGCAGAACTAGCGAACTAGGGTTTTCTAGATCAACGTAAATTTGGAGATTAGGGATTGAATTCACGTAAGGAAAAGAGAATAGAAGGTATAACAGGTGTTTAGAACTCTAATGAATCAAGAAACTTGGAGGTAACACTTGGATCTTGATGATCTAAGGTTGGTGATGAACTTGGAGGTGAATTGGTGATGAAGAACAAAACTTGATGGAGATCTTGATCCTCTTTTGTTTCCTCCTCTTCTACTTCTTGCTTGGGATCTTCTCCTCCCTCCTTGATGGTGGCTCTCCACGTACTAGGGTTTGGGTGGGGTGGAAAAGTGACAAATAGATGTCAAGCCAAGTGGTGGGGTTGTTTATATAGAGGTGGAGGCTAGGGTTAGATGGATCACGAGTTTGGGATGAGTAGAGGCCGGTTTAGAGTCACACATGGACTCTAAAAGAGTTAGGCACAACGTCCTTGGCCCACTTAACATGAAACCAAAGAAAGAAGTCGTAAAACAAAAGATCAATTCAGAGTCGTGAAATATCAGACAAGTCCGGAAAGGACCGGACTAGTCCAAAAATCCAGAGTGAAAATCGGACAAGTCTGGCCTAAAATCGGACAAGTCTGACTTTAGTCAGAGAGGAAATTGGACAAGTCCGCAGGAACACCGGACTAGTCTGGAAAAGTCCAGGGACTTAGCAATTTTCAAGGATTCTTGGAATATTGGACTAGTTCGCACAAAATCGGACAAGTCTGAAAGTTTCTAGAGGCAAAATCGGACTAATCCGCAGCAAAAACGGACAAGTCCGTTTTTAGTTAGAGAGAAATCGGACTAGTCCTCACTAAAATTGGACTAGTCCGCACTTTTCAGCATTTTAAGTGCGGTTTTGTTCCAAATCAATTTTAAATGCTCCAAATTAATTTTAAACTCATTCCTCTTAATGTGGATTAATGTTAAACATGTATATGAATGTATGTAGGGCCTGATGCATGAAAATGAGGGTGTTAAAAACCTACCCTCCTTAAAATGAATCTCGCCCTCGAGATTCGACGCGGAAGAGAAGAGATAGGGGACTTCCTTCTTGAGATCATCCTCCAATTCCCATGTTGCTTCTTTTTATGTGTGGTGCTTCCATTGAACTTTACACCATTGAATCACCTTGTTCCTTGTTACTCTCTCCTTGGTTTCCAAGATTTTGACCGGTTGCTCGGCATAAGTCAAATCTTCCTCTAGTTCCAATCCTTCTATTGGTGCTTGTTCTTCTGGTACTCTCAAGCACTTTTTGAGCTGGGAGACATGAAAGACATCATGAACATCTGAAAGATGAGTTGGCATCTCCAACTTATACACTACTTCTCCTCTTTTGTCCACAATCTTGAATGGTCCAATGTAACGAGGTGCTAGCTTGCCTCTTATGTTAAACCTCTTATGACCTCTCATCAGTGACACCTTGAGGTAAACAAAATCTCCCACTTCAAAGGTTAATTTCCTTCTCCTATTGTCCGCATAGCCTTTTTGTCTTGATTGGGCAACCCTCAAGTTCTCACAAATTTTTTGTACTTGTTTTTCAGCTTCTTGCAACACACCCGGACCAAATACTTGAGTTTCTCCTGCCTCATTCCAGAATAAAGGTGTCCTACACTTCCTTCCATAAAGTGGTTCATATGGTGACATTTTCAAACTTGCTTGGTAACTATTGTTGTATGAAAATTCTGCATATGGCAAGCTTTTGTCCCAACCTTTCCCATGCTTCAAAGCACAAGCTCTTAACATGTCCTCTAAAATCTGATTGGTCTTCTCGGTTTGCCCATCCGTTTGAGGGTGATATGCTGAACTAAAATTCAACCTCGTTCCCAAAGCTTCATGCAATTTTTGCCAAAACCTGGAAGTGAATTGTAAACCTGTATCTGAGACTATCGTCTTTGGAACTCCAGGCAAACATACTATTCTTCCCATGTACAGTTCCGCCAATTTCTCTCCATTATAGGTGGTATTGACGGGAATAAAGTGAGCTGACTTAGTTAACCGATCCACAATTACCCAAATTGAGTCGTAACCGGACTGAGTACGCGGTAAACCAACTATGAAGTCCATACCGATCTCTTCCCACTTCCACTCTGGAATCTTTAAT
Organism: Tuctoria greenei; assembly: GCA_036927565.1. Taxonomy (NCBI): domain Eukaryota; kingdom Viridiplantae; phylum Streptophyta; class Magnoliopsida; order Poales; family Poaceae; genus Tuctoria; species Tuctoria greenei. The sequence continues at coordinate 89,890,628 of JAYESD010000006.1, read as the reverse complement.
GGCTGCAACAATCCAGCTGGCTTTTGATGTTCCGCCTTGACTCGTTGGCACACATCACACAATGCTACGTATTTAGCTATGTCCTTTTTCATGCTAGCCCACCAATAGCAAGTCTTCAAGTCTTTGTACATCTTCGTACAACCGGGGTGAATTGTGTAAGGTGAGTCATGTGCCTCTTTTAATATCGTCTCCCAAATATGCTTCACATTAGGAACGACAATCCTTTTTCCCAGCCATAAGGTACCATGTTCATCCTCATCAAATTCGATTTCCCTCCCTTCCTCGGTCCTTTCCTTGATTTCCTTGATCTCCTCATCCGTGGTTTGTGCTTCTCGAATTTCTTGCTCCAAGGTTGGATTTAACTCTATTATTCCCATCTCATTCACGAATCCAAGATTCAACCGTTCAAACTCCCTGCATAACTCAGATGGCAATTCTCGAACTGTGAGTTCATTACTTACTCCTTTCCGGCTCAAGGCATCGACCACTACATTGGTTTTTCCCGGATGATAGTTGATCCCCAAATCATAATCTTTGATGAGCTCCAACCATCTTCGTTGCCTCAAGTTTAGATCCGTTTGTGTGAAAATATACTTCAAACTCTTATGATCCGTATAAATTTCACACCTATGTCCAAGGATGTAGTGTCTCCAAATTTTCAATGCATGTACCACGGCTGCAAGTTCTAAATCATGTGTTGTGTAATTCTGCTCATGTTCTTTAGTTGTCTTGACGCATAGGCGACCACTTGACCTTCTTGCATGAGCACACATCCAAGTCCTTGTCTCGATGCATCACAATAAATATCGAAACTCTTGCTTACATCCAGCAATATTAAGACTAGGGCTGTTGTTAACCTTTTCTTTAACTCCTCAAAACTCTCTTGACAAGCTTGAGTCCATTGGAAAGCCTTCCCCTTCATTAGCAATTCCGTCATGTGCTTGGCTATCTTGGAAAAGTCCTTGATAAATTGACGGTAATATCTAGCCATTCCAAGAAAACTCCTTATTTCCTTTACGTTTTGTGGTGGTTCCCACTTCAACACGTCCCTCACTTTTCCGGGGTCGACCGATACTCCTCCTCCTGAGATGATATGACCCAAAAACGACACCTCTCTCAACCAAAACTGACACTTGTTGAACTTGGCATACAATTGATGCTCCCTCAATTTCTGCAACGTAAGCCTCAAGTGTTCCTCATGTTCCTTATCATCCTTCGAGTAGATCATAATGTCATCAATAAACACCACAACGGACTTATTCAAGTACTCCATGAAGACCTTATTCATGAGGTACATAAAGTATGCAGGCGCATTGGTGAAACCAAAGGACATCACGGTGTACTCATAAGATCCATACCGCGTCCTAAAAGATGTCTTGGGTATGTCCGATGGTCTAATCTTCATTTAAAAGTATCCCGACCTCAAATCAATCTTAGAGAAGACACAAGCACCCTTCATCTGATCAAACAAGTCTTCTATGCATGGCAAGGTGTACTTGTTCTTGATTGTCACCTCGTTGAGAGCTCGATAATCCACACACATCCTTTGGGTTCCATCCTTCTTGTCCACAAACAATACAGACGCTCCCCAAGGTGAAGAGCTTGGGCGAATAAAACCTTTTCTCTAGTTGCTATTGAATTTGTTTCTTGAGCTCTGCTAATTCCATAGGAGGCATCCTATACGGCCTCTTAGCTATAGGTGCAGTTCTAGGTATTAAATCAATAACAAACTCAATGTCTCGATCAGGTGGCATACCTGGAAACTCATCCAGAAAAACATCCAAAAATTCACACACCACCAGAATCTCCTCAATTGCGGCACCATCCATATGATCAGCTCCGATTGCTTCGGTGTGGTTTGAGATGCTTCAAATTCTACGGTGATCCCTTCCTCATTAGTCAACTTCACTGTATTCGTGGCACACTCAATAACTCCATTGTGCTTCCACAACGAGTCCATACCAAGTATAATGTCCAATCCTTGAGAATCCAAAACAATGAGGTTGGCGGAGAAGTCTACCCCCTTATTCTAAGGCTTACTTTTGGACATACTATATTTGTCCTCATCTCTCCTCCGAGAGACTTAACCAATAGAGTAAACTTCATACGAGAGATAGGAAAACTATACTTGGCAACATACTTCAATGCAATGAATGAATGTGATGCTCCAGAATCAAATAACATAGTCGCGGGGTGGGAGTTGGCGAGAAACATACCAATCACCACGTCATCCGCTTGTTGAGAATCCTCCGTAGAGACATGGTTAACGTTGCCACGAGCAAAATTCTGTTGTCCACGATTTCCTTGTGGCTGTCCTCCATCAGGTCTTGGGTTTTGCCTCGGTGCATTGCTTCCTTAACCAAGGCCCGACTTAGGACATTGGTGCGCAAAGTGTCCAGCTTCTCCACAAGTATAGCACTTCTTAAATCCACCAGAATTATTGGTATGAGCTTGGTTTTGAACATTTGCACCAGGAAAATTAGCACGAGGTGCATATGGCATCGGAGGCCTAGGTGCTTGCATGACAGGGCGCTGCTGCACAAACTGAGTTGGGCGCGTTGCAAATCAAGGGCGTTGAGCAGAAATAGAAGAGCTGTAATATGGCACATTAGGTGGTGCAAGGCGAGGGCGCACATTACTCCCTTGTTGCTGTTGATATGGCGCCTTCCTCTTGTTGTCTTGTTCCATCTCACGAATCTTGTTCTCAACCACAATTGCTTTGTCCACAACCTTCTGGATGTTGGCATAGTCACAATTGAGCAATTGCACTTGAATTTCATTGTTCAAGCCCCTCACGAACAAGTATTGTTTCCGGCTGTCCCGGCTCACATCCTCAGGCGCATACCTTGAGAGTTGAGTGAATTTGTTGAGATATTCACTCACGCTTGATTTTCCTTGTCTTAAGTTCTCAAATTCCTGCCTCTTTAGAATCATAACACCTTCCGAAACATAATGAGAACGGAAGATCTCTTTGAATTCAGCCCAAGTAATCCTCTCTTGGTTCTCATGAGCATTGCAATAGGAACCCCACCAATCCGCAACTGCTCCAACTAGTTGATGAGAAGCAAATAGCACATTCTCCCAGTCACTGCATTGGACAATAGCTCACTTCTTCTCCACGGATTTGAGCCAATCATCTGCATCCATAGAGTCGGTAGCTTGAGCAAAGGTCGGTGGCCTAGTCCTCATAAACTCTCCCAATCGGTTATGAGGAGGCAGGGGTGGCGGTGGAGGCATGTGGGGTTGATTGTTATTATTGCCAGCCTGCAGTTGTCCCATTATTTGTATCATGGTCTGCATGAGCTAGTTTTGCATAGACAAAAGCTGCTCAATGTTGATAGCTCCATGAGCAGGTCCTTGTCCATTGTTGTTCTGAGGTGCTCCATGGTTCTCCTCCTCATCATTGCTATCCCTCTGGTTGCGAGTCCTCGCCATCTGAAGAAAGCAAAAGATAAGAATTTAGAAACGTCCCCAACTATATGCATCAAGGGATATGAAACTAGACAACTAACTAGCCTACATGGACATGGCAATGCTAAAGCATCCCAAAATCCTCTATTAAACACACAGGCAAACAATATATAGAAAACAACACACCGAATAAAAACACATCGGTTCCTGAGTGCTCCTATGTGCTCTAAAGTGTCCATTCTATCTAGGCTGCATCCTACGGTCAACCTGACTCTGATACCAATCTGTGACGCCCGGTTCCGAAAATGAACCAAGTGAACGCATATGTGTGCCCAGGATGTTCAACACACATACACGAGTGCATCACAAAAGAGTATACAGAAAATTACCACAGAACAAGATTAATGATCAAATTTTATTGCACAAACCATATTATCCTCAAATACGAGCTCTAATGAATATTGATGACAAGTTCAACTATTGCAGCGGAAATAAACTAAATAAGCAAACTAAACAGCTAGGCAACATAAGCAATAGGGTAGCGCAGCTCCATGCAACACCACAGGCAAAGCTGACGGTAGACACGGCCTAGAACTCTGCATTATCACCATTAAACTCCCAATCCTGACCTACAACTGTTGGGGGGGATTGCAAGAGTGAGTACATGTCGTACTCAGCAAGTGTGGAAAGTATGACATGTGGCTGATTCAAATGACGAATATAATAATGGTTGAGTGCTGAAAAGTGCATTAAAACATTTGAAAAGCAATATATTATATGTACGTGAAGTAAACCCATTGCCATCATCAATAATCATAAGTAATATCATAATACCAGTCTGAATTCATTACCATCATCAATAATTCCAGATTTCACCATTTGCCAATAACCATATTCAATACCAGAAATTAATCCATAACCATCCATAACCATTACCAAACCATAACGATCCCAAACACTATCCCAATACCAAGTTTCCTCTAATCATGTGAGGGTCCAGGTTGCTCATAATCGGGAGCACGGCTATCATGATAGTTTTAGACATACACTGCAGAGGTTGTACCGCTTTACCCACGTGTTTGTGATTTCATCACCTTTCGATGACTATGGAATCTCAATTATGCCTTCTCACACTTCCTTAGGTGTGTGGCCAAGAGATCACAAAATAGCCTTTACAAAGGGATTACTAGCCTATTTAGACCCCACTGAGGTTTCACCGGTGGTGATGTCTCCAACTGAGCACATCTTCAAGCAAGGGCCCCCTCTTGAGCCATTCGGATCCCAGGGTAGTCCCACCAATCATCAACAAACCCAATCCAACTACCCCTTCCCCGAGCATCCTTAATGGTCCAAATAGCACTGGCAAAGCCCTAATTAATCAGCTACGCCGCACCCATACTTGGCCTCATGGTGGCACTGTAAATCCTGGATGGTCGCTCTACGAACCGGTCCTTAGATCTAAATCAAGCAAAACCACCCTAACGACCAACCCATCCACATATCAGGCTTGCTTAGATAACCCATTACCACATCATATTAACCAGTTCATGTTAACCATAAAACATAATTAAGTTGAGTGGTATAGTTGTTTTCCCATCCCAGTTGATTAAGCGAAGCAAAAGGTAAAAAGTCCTTCTCGACTCTGTACCATATATTCCATGTGACAAGGGTGGTTAAACAAAGCTAGTAACCTTCCTACCACAGGATTCCCATCAGATTGACACAAGCATGCAGTTTTGCAAACAAACATTTATTTCAAAACAGGATCAATATGCTTCAAGGACACTTGCCTTGCTCTTGCGGTTAGTTCGGCTCAACTTCTTCAAACTCTTGGTGCTGGAGATCCTCTGCGGCACTCTCTAGCGCAAATCCGTCTAATCCGCACAATAAACATACAAGACAAGAAACACAATCAAAGAGTGCACAAATATTACTCAATATGACATGACATGCATGATTGATGCAAATGCACAATAGAGCTTGTTAATAGATTGCTTTTAATGATCACTAACTAGTTCTAATAGCTTTTCACAAGTTTATACAGGTTTGGATTTGATTAGATCTACTTTTAGAATCAATTCAACATAATTTAACCAGGAAAATCGGACTAGTCTGCAGAAGGTCGGACTAGTCCGCACTTCGCAGAACTAGCAAACTAGGGTTTTCTAGATCGACATAAATTTGGAGATTAGGGGTTGAATTCACGTAAGGAAAAGAGAATAGAAGGTATACCAGGTGTTTAGAACTCTAATGAATCAAGAAACTTGGAGGTAACACTTGGATCTTGATGATCTAAGGTTGGTGATGAACTTGGAGGTGAATTGGTGATGAAGAACAAAACTTGATGGAGATCTTGATCTTCTTTCATTTCCTCCTCTTCTTCTTCTTGCTTGGGATCTTCTCCTCCATCCTTGATGGTGGCTCTCCACGAAATAGGGTTTGGGTGGGGTGGAAAAGTGGCAAATAGATGTCAAGCCAAGGGGTGGGATTGTTTATATAGAGGTGGAGGCTAGGGTTAGATGGATTTCGAGTTTGGAATGAGTAGAGGCCGGTTTAGAGTCCCACATGGTGGCTCTCCACGTCCCTAGGCCCACTTAACGTTAAACCAAAGAAACAAGTTGTAAAACAAAAGATCAATTCGGAGTCGCGAAATATCGGACAAGTCCGGAAAGGACCGGACTAGTCCGAAAATGTCCAGAGAGAAAATCAGACAAGTCTGGCCTAAAATTGGACAAGTCCGACTTTAATCAGAGAGGAAATCGAACAATTCCGCTGGAACACTGGACTAGTCCGGAAAAGTCCAGGGACTTAGCAATTTTTCAAGGATTCTTGGAATATCGGACTAGTCCACACAAAATCGGACAAGTCCGAAAGTTTCCAGAGGCAAAATCGGACTAGTCCGCAGCAAAAACGGACAAATCCGTTTTTAGTCAGAGAGAAACCGGACTAGTCCTCACTAAAATCGGACTAGTCCGCACTTTTCAGCATTTTAAGTGCGGTTTTGTTCCAAATCAATTTTAAATGCCCCAAATCAATTTTAAACGCGTTCCTCTTGATGTGGATTAATGTTAAACATGTATATGAATGTATGTAGGTCATGATGCATGAAAATGAGGGTGTTACATTACCGTTCTCCAACAAATGGTTTGCCTCCCATAGTTGTATGTCATCGGGTTCTTCTCCGATCTCTGGGTCTCGCTAGATAAAATACAAGTAAAATTCAACATGTCGGTATACATATTGTTTGCAGCGCAAAGTAAAGTCGTGATTTATTTTTCATACCTTCTCGTAACTAAGTTGGGCTTAGGATTTGGAGCCAAGCAAGTGACTCGCCTTTTGTCTTCTTCGATTTTGAGAATTGGTCCTACTTATTGACTGCAATAAGTTTAAGAATTAATTCCATGAATGAAAGTAAATAAAATATTTTTTGTATGATGCGAAGCTATTAAAAAGTTAGCTGACCTTGAATCGCTTAGACCCAAAATATTCTATTAGGTGCAACCACTTGGGCGACGTTATGTCAGCAGGCTTGTTTCGTATACGTTCTTCATCGGTAGAATAACTCTTATAGGTGGCATGCAAAGTCGAGTGCCACCCCTTGTAGCGCTCAGCAGTAATATATAAAATTTTTCTTGCGCTCTCTGGTGTGTCCTCCATGTCCCAGGAATCCTGTACATTGTATACCAAGTTGCTATAAACGTACAGGATGGAGATTGCAAGAAAAAAAATACTTGTGTGGGGGTGTGACAACACTAACCAGAATGTCTCGTACTATATCTCTCTTGTTAGGCCAACCTCTACCCACTTCCTTGCACCGCTGAGGGATGCATGTCTTTTTATAAACATAACCACATCATCGACAAAGTACTGCTGATTAATACCAACCGCATCACCCAACCTAGTGGAGAACTGAATTGGTAGCTTCACATGCTCCGTTCTACTAACTTGGGATGCATAGCGTATTCTGGCAACCTTAAGTCCTTTAGCCACACTTCTTCCTAGCTTCCTTCCTTCTGTTACATTGATTCAAACAGTAAATGATTAAAGCAAATTACCGCCTCAACAAGTTTAGTATCATGTACAAATAGTGTGAAAAGAAGAAAAGTCTGATGTTCATACCATCTTCAGGACGAGTGCGGCAAATACGAGCGTGGGACGACCGCGTCGTCCCAGCACCATTTTGTTGTGTAGTACCCCCCTGGTTTATATTAATTGTCGTATCAGACAAACAAATGAATTAAAAATGAACTAGTTAGGACTGTCTAAACGACAACTATTTTGATGGGGGGGGGGTACATTGTTGACTTCTTTGTTGCTGTTCATACCCGAAAATGAGCCATCAGGTACACATGTCAGTGGCGGTACACACTCGTAGTACTGAAGAGGATTTTCAATCCATCAGCGAAGCAGGCAAGACTGTGAGGGGGCATACAGCTGGCAATGCTAGACTAGACAAAGATAGGGTTCGCCGGTTCGGTCTGACTGACATCAGCCAGAGCGCATCTCGAAGAGAATTATTAGTTACAGGGCAAGTAATGAACGCCAGTGGTAGTAGGTGGCGAATGCAAGACAGATAAGGCAGGCAACTTGCGGGATTGAAATCCTCCGCAATACTGCACCTGCATTAGCTGCCATTGACATGTGGGCCCATGAGACATCGAGTCCACTTGTCAGTGGCGGCTACTGCAGGTGCAATACTGCATAGTGCCAGCTTGCGACGCTCAACAAAGCGAGGGTTTGGTCTCGCAGAAACTCTCGAGGAGGATTGGTGTCAGGGCATGTAATGGCCAGGGATTTGCGGGCGGCGGGGTAATCGTGGCACGCGAAGGATTGGACGTGGCGATGGGCGAGGGAGACACGTCGGAGAGGACACTGAAGTGACCAGCAGCTGGGCATGGGCGCCGGTGCCGGCTGGAGTGGCCGGCGGCAAGAGAGCACAACGTGGAGGCATAAAAGAAAAATGCCATCGCACAGGCTGATGAACTGTTAACAATAAAGACTAAGTACTAAGAAAGTAGAATCACAAGGCATGCTAAAACAATTAGTAGACCCTTGGAAAGAATCCAAATGACCATGATACACCCATCATCAATACATCTAAAGGACAGAACATACTCTCTCAAAATGCTTCAAATTCAATGCCAAAGGAGTAAAAATAACACGCTCTGCCAAAACAAATGGCACAATAGAGAGGTAGGTAGTAATGTGATGTCATATGGGTAGCTGGAAGCTACTGATAGAGTTCGAGTGGGACATTTTTTAATCTCCAAAAGTAAAGTTACACTGGGCCAGAAGGAGTATTTCTGGTTTGTATATCTATACCTGCTGTTGGTTCATGCATCGTAGTACCAGGGAGTGAAGAACTTCGGGGTTCCTGAACATCATGTGCTGCAATATTCTCTGCGTACCATGCAAAGGATTTAATGTTGTCTAATTTTTTTTTAATTTTGATAGTAGACACATTTATAGTTATACCAGGTGTTTGTTGGCCACCATGAATGCTTGTAGACGACATCACGGTTTGATGTCTTGTTCCTAATGTAAATAGCATTGTAAGTAGTCATTCCAAGTAACAGTGATAACGTCAGATTACATGACCAACGTAGATTTTGGATCGGACAGTGTGGTTTCTATAAACTGCAGTGTTTTTTATGAACAGAAGAATTAGAAAAGAAAGAATAGAAAAAAAACGTACGATCCGAGAAAGCCACAAGAAAGAAAAAAGGGTAAAAACCATGGGAACTAAAAATCTTAGGAATACAAATTTGTAAAACAGGAATGAGAATACAACATTTGGAGTGGTTGATCACATAACCCGTGCGTCATTTACTTCTAAATCCAGAAATTACATACTACTACCTCTGGTTTTTAGTATTTGTCGTTCCAGGCCAAAAATTGAACTAGAAATACACTACCGTAATAAGCTGTCTAAGTGACATTTATTCGGGACAGATGTAGTATATGCTATATATATATATATATATATATATATATATATATATATATATATATATATATATATATATATATATATATATATATATATATATATGTATATATAACTAAATTCGTGAAACAGAAGACCACATTTCTTCTTTGTTAATTTATTTAATCTTTGTATATCAGGATGGATCGTGTATAACTTAACTAGCCCAAAACTGCATGGATCGTGTAGAACCAAGCCAATATAGCTATATAAAAAGACGGCATGAATCGTGTAGTTTACCTGGCACAAAACTGGAGTCCGGGATGCGATGTCGCAGGGATGTGTCGGCGACGAAGAGGTTCGGTAAAGCCCATCAAACTTGGTCGCCTGGCATTGTACCCAGTAGTCAACACCACCAAGAGCTTCGATGCGTCACTGCGAGATCCATGGGGGAAAAAATTGTAAAAACCGTGGGGAATGAAAACACGGGAATTTCTTAGGAATACAAGTATGGAACACATGATAGAGAGACAACACATTTAGAGTACTGCGAGATCACCGGAAGGGCGGAGCAGCGTTGTGTCGGGAATGGAGGCCAGTGTTTCCATTTATACTCACGTGGCTGAAATAAGGTTACAATAATAGGCGGGACTGAAATTGGAGGCGCAGGTAGTGAAAATTGAATTGCCAAAATCTCAAATGTGGCTCACCAAGTAGAACGAAAAATTTTTGCGGGAGTGGTGAATTTGACGCAAGCCGTGCCCTTGTGCACGCATGCAATAGTGATTAATTACATGTCATGTCGCGTCGATTCCTGCACATGGTGCGTGTAGCTAGAGGGGTAGACTTCTTAGGACAACTTGCTCGCTTCTTAATTCATCTTTGTTGCCATGCATGGAGATTAAAATCTGAAAGCAGTCACATGCTAGCTAGTGGGACATTCCAAAAAATACGAACAAAAATATGAATCGCCAAATGTATATGTGCTAATGCAAAAAATATGCAAAAACAGAACACCCAAGTCCACGAAAGGACGATGGCAAACAATCAGCATTTTGTAACATTAATCACAATGAAATGATAACATGTAGTATATAATACTACTAAAAATACATTTTCCATGCGCTGACTACAAATGAAAAGATTGAGTGAAAGAACACAAAAGAGGAGAAACGCAGCCTCAACCACGATCTCAATGGAGTTTCAACCAAGAGTCGTCAATTTTCGCAACATAACGAATTCTTGGCTAGACATTGAACAACAATTATCTCGCCCCTTTTTCAAAAAGGAGTTGTTTTTCGATACTGCATATGATGCATTGCTCATGAACAGAAAAGACATTTTTCATTAACATAAAAACAACACATATATTACAAACAAGAACTACGAAAGCACATAGAAAACAAGAAAAAGAAAAACCACAAATACTACTCTACTCAGAGTTGGAGGAGATCTCCTCCACCTCCTTCTCTGCCGCCGCCACCTCCTCCTCCGCCGCTGCTGCCGTTGACGCCTCCTCCACTGCTGCCACCGCCGCCTCCTCCGCTGCCGCCGCTGCTGCCGCCTCCTTAGGCAATTGAGTCCGAAGCTTCCGAGCGACGATCCGCAGAAGATGCTGGTGGCACTCCACCCAAACCACCTCCCCGATCGTCTCGTAGAGGACGTTGAGACGACCAGCCACAAACCCTAACCCAAAGCAGTAGTGGTCGGCGGTGTCCATGCTGGTGCAGACGGGAAGTTTCCCAAGACCTAGACGGTCACACGAGGGAGATGTATCGGAAAATACATCCCGCGCAAATTTGTCGAGCTTTTTTGCGCGCCGGGCGGTGGCAGAAAGGTGCTCGGTGGCCTCCTTCAGGCGCCGATCGAGTTCATCGAAGCGGTGTTCGACGAGGCAGACAGTCTCCTGAACCCAAACAGGATGAGGAGGTGCGGGCGCTGTGGGCAGAGAAGGGGACAGAGGAGGTGCGGGCGCCTCCTCCAGTTCCATTGACATTAGATGCGATGGAAACGGAGAAGAAGGAGGTTCGGAGGACGTCGACGGCCTGGAGTGCTTCGGTGCAAGGCTACCCATTTGTGCAGCGACAGAGGTGCGGAGAAAGAGCAAGAGGTGGTCGGTGATGGTGCGGCTGCGAAGCAAGAGAAGTTTGGAGGCTACAATCAATGGAAATGGAGTGGTGCGGCAGAGACGCAAGAGGACGGGTGTGCCTTTATAGCGGATCCTCATCTAAGTGGACTGCTGTGCAATCTGGACTCCTGTGCAAGCGTGCAATCCGCGAATCTCAGTCATTGGATGGACATCCAAGGGCGGCTGACATTTTACACATAAATCTTTCCACCTGTCTGTGTAAAGGGAATGATCTATGTAAAAATGTCAGCCACCCTTGGATGTCTGTCCAATGGTTGAGATTTGCGGATTGCACGCTTGCACAGGAATTTAGATTGCATAGTAGTCATTGTCGTCAAAGCGCGCGAGTGAAGATGATCAGACGCTTCGAAAACTGCGCTTTTGAATTAATCCAAACTGCTGTTGGCTTCCTCTAAGTTGTCACAACGGCTCGACGCGTTCCATCTCCGCTTCACAAGCAGTTTTTTAATTTGACACGCAAAGGGTCCAAGGTATGCAGTGGCCCACCTGGCATACTTTGTAGATCCGTCCGGTGGTGTTTCAGTTTTCCAGTTTCAGTTTTTATGTTTGACACGCAAAGGGCCCACCAGCCCAAGGTGTATGTAATGTTCCAGTTTTTTTAGTTTGTCACGCAAAAGACCTCGATCATGTTTCATGACGTTACGTGTTTTCTCTTTTTTTGGAAGACCGTAATATATATATATATATATATATATATATATATATATATATATATATATATAGTTGAAAGATCGTCAGAAAACACAAGAAAAAAGTACAAGACGATGAACACACCACACATTCATGCATTCATTAACACACACACACACACACACACACACACACACACACACACACACACACACACACACACACACACACACACACACATATATATATATATATATATCACAAACCCTCGTTCATGTTTTGTCAGTTTGACATGCAAAAGACCTCGATTATGCATGTTTGATGACATTAGGTGTTTTCTAACTTTGTTGATAGATCGTCATATTTGAGGCTCGTTGATCATGTTTGGGGTGTAGCAAGCATGCATGGACAAGTAACATGCACTTGAAAACCTCGCGACTATCATGTTTGATGACAACATTATTACGTGTTTTCTCTGTTTTTTGTTGAAACATCATCATATATAGTTTGAGGCTCGTTGATCATGCTTTTGGGGCATGACAACTAACATGTTATATATATATATATATATATATATATATATATATATATATATATATATAGGCAACATCTACTATGCAATCCAAGTTTTTGTGCAATCATGCAATCATTCATTCTCATCCATTAGATGTTCATCCTAAGGTGATTGCATTTTTTCATTTAACCTCTTCCACTTGGTGTTCTCATAAAGAGGGAGTTATGTGAAAAAAGATAACCACCATAAGATGAATATCTAATGGATGAGGATGGATGATTGCATGATTGCACAAAAACTCAGATTGCATATTAGTTGTTGCCATATATATATATATATATATATATATATATATATATATATATATATATATATAGTTTGGCTTGTTGATCATATGTTTGGGGCGTAGGGTACCATGCATGGACAACTATAACATGCATGTGAGAGAGACATCGATGATCATATATGATGACGTTACGCGTGTTTTTTCTATTTTTTTTGAATGATCATATATATATATATATATATATATATATATATATATATATATATATAGTTTGGCTTGTTGATCATATGTTTGGGGCGTAGGGTACCATGCATGGACAACTATAACATGCATGTGAGAGAGACATCGATGATCATATATGATGACGTTACGCTTGTTTTTTCTATTTTTTTTGAATGATCATATATATATATATATATATATATATATATATATATATATATATATATACACACACACTCCCCCTGTCTCCATGAATTTGTCGCTTTATAGTTCATTTTTAACTACGAAGCCACATCAGAAGAGCTTGTTTATTGGCTAATGGGCAAGGAAAATTCTTTGTACGTAGTACAAAAAGTATAAGTTGATCGGTGTTGCCGTTCGTACGCGAAGGATGCGGCCAGATAGTTGCTCTTGCAGGTGTATGCTACGTAAGTGTTTGGGTGGGTCATGTGGTTAGTCCACGATGCACCTTAAACCCGGTGTTGAGGCCGTGTATTTGTCATTTGTGCGTACACTCTAGTGACATGTGACAAAGTGCTTAGTCATCAATTGCGTTTGGTTTGACATCGAAGTTGGATTGGAGATATAGGATCATCCATTTCTTTATGTCTTGGATCATCCAAATTAATGTTTGGTTGGATGGACTGGACGATCCAATTTTTTGTTGGTAGGTTGGATGAAACTTTATTAGATTATTGAATAATCTAAGTTGATAATTTTATAATATTAATTTTTTGTATACTAATTATTATATTACTAGCAAATATTAATTTTAATATCATAATTGTAATTATTAATGAACAATAAACAAGGTAATTATCACTAATTACATTACTAAGAAGCATAATTAGATAAGGTGGATGTACTCACATCCAACCAAATATCCTGGACCATCTCATCCAGCATCTGCGAGGAATATTTTATATTCCTCAAACCTGGATCACCCGTCTGACCGCGAAACAAATAACACATCACATGACCATCCAATTAATCAAAGTCAATTCAATCCAAGACAAGCAACCAAACACAAATCCTTTTGGCCACATCGTACGTGCTCATGCGCATGATGATGGATCATGCACGCCGAGCGCCGAGTTATTCGGATCGCTGAGCAAATTTTGGACGTGGAGTTCGTGTGCCCGTGCGCGCTGCAAGATTCGGTGCGTTCGCGCACGTGGCAATCATAAGGGCAGGGTGGCACAGTCGCGGGAACCGTGCAGTGCACCCTTGGCTGTAAGATTTGGAGCGTGAATGTACGTGGCAACCACTTGGGCAGGGTCGCACAGAGACGGCTGTGCGGAAGGGCCGCAGAGAATTCGATTTCTGCACCAAGGGGTTGAGAGATAAGACCATCTGATTCGTAGGCCGCAGTCCAGTAATGGTGTTTGGGAACACGATATATATTTTTGGAGTTTTAGAGCAATACCGTGGTATTTGAAATTATTATGATATTTTTTACAGAATGGTGTTTGTCAACCAAAAAGTCCTATGTATTGCAAAATCGTGGCATTACAAAATTGTGTTATTAAAATACTTTAATATTGCCATGTAATTTTAAAAATTGTGGTTTCCAAAACTTTAGTATTGAAAATCTGTGCTCCCAAACACAGCCTAAGCTTTACCGTGAACTACTACGGATGGTCTTAAAGGTAGGCCCGACTCTAGGCCTAGGCGGGAGGGGCTACTGCCTAGGGCCAGGCCGGTGGGTGGGGGGGCACGATGACAGCTGGTAAAGAGAAAAGAAATAAAATTAATTAGTGTGTAGTTTTTTATTTTCGTAATTTTTTGAAATATAATTCTACTACGTACGTCCTACTAATGTGTCTAATACTCCCTCCTTATCTTTTTAATTGTCGTTCAGACAGCAAGTTCTAGTTCATATATAGTTCAATGCTTTGTCCAAAATGTCAAATAAAAGAATAAGGAGGGAGTATTTATTATATACATTATAATATTACTAATGTGTTAATTTTCCATATGCGATGTTTTTTGATAAAAGGAGAAGTTTTTCGTTAGTGCATGTACTGTAGGACACATTGTTCATGCACATAAAATAATAAGACATTCTTCATTAACATAAAAACAACACATATATTACAAACAAGAAAAAACATATAGAAAACAAAAGAAAAAACTACTACTAATCCTACTCTACTCGAAGGTGGACTTGTCCACCTCCTCCGCCACCGCCTTCGCATCCGCCGCCGGCGCCTCCGCCTCTGCCGCAACCGCCGATGGAGTATCCTCCAACACCAGATCGAACTTCTTCTGGCTAATGGCAATCACGAGTTGCTCGCGAAACTCCACTGCAGCCTCCTCACCGATCGTCTCGTAGAGGCAGTTGAGACGAGCGGCAACAAATCCTAACCCAAAGATGTAGTAGCCAGCGGAGTCCATGCTGGTGTGGTGGGGAAGGATACCAAGTCCCAATCGGCGATAGGAGTGAGATGTATTGTCAAATACATCCTGCACCATTTTGTCGAGCGCTTTTGCTTGCACATCGGCGGCGAACAGGCTGCCGGTGACCTCCTTAAGCTTGCCGTCGAGTTTGTCGATGCTTTCCTCGATGAGGCGGAAAGTCTCATCATAGTCGGACGGAAGAGGTGCAGGTGCCGCGGGCGGAGACAGGAGTGGAGGAGGTGCGAGCGCCACCTCCAGGTCCACCGGCCTTGGCGGCGACGGAAACGGAGAAGGAGGTTCGAAGGACGTCGATGACCTGGAGTGCTTCGGTGCGGGGCTACCCATTTGTGCAGCGACGGAGGTGTGAACAAAGAGAGAGAGGTGGTCGACGGTGGTGCGGCGGAGAAGCAAGAGAAGAAGTTTGGAGGCTAAAATCGATCGAGAGGTGCAGCGGAGAAGAAGAGGACGGTGTGCCTTTATAGCGGGTCATCATCTAAGTGCGTGAATGGAGATGATCGTACGCTTCAAAAATTGTGCTTTTGAATCAACGGTCAGAGTTACTCCAAACCGCGGTTCACCTCCTCTCAGTTTTTGCAACGGCTCAACACATCCCATCGGCCAATTTTTTAATTTGACACACAAAGGGCCCATGATATGCAATGGTCCACCTGGCATACTTTGTAGGTCTGTCGCAGTGTTCGTAACATTTCGTGCGAATGATTTTAACGAGGTGCGGAGATTGACGTGAACGCGCGTGGCAATCGACCGAGAGTCCATATCTTTTTTTTTAAGGATCCGACCGTTGCCGACCTAGAGTCCATATCGAACCAATGATAATTGTTGTGATCATGGATGATGGTGGACATGAATGTAATGCATGTGAAAGAGACTCGCGATCAAGCATGTTTGGTCACGTGTTGAGGATTTTTGTGCCCCCTTGTTGAGGAACATGTTAATTGGATGACGTTGAGGATCGGATGTGGCGTACATGTTTTCAAAAGTGTGTTCATGTGTTCCTATAATCAGAACACGTAGTGGCTAGCGCCTAGACCTGTCGTTTCTTCAAAGACGAGTACAACAATACATAATGGCAGCATGTGATCGATTAATTTGATGAACCACATACATACGTAGTGAGAGCTTTGTGCTTATTAGACGATGGTAGTACACATTCTATCCTCGTACCATCGAGGGAACATCCTTGTGTCCAATTTGTTATCTCTATTGATGAAAGGATAATATTCTTCATTAGTGTGGTAGATAAACTGCCATATAGGTTGAGAGCATACACACATGCATGGTAGAGAATATGATAAATATAGAAATATATATACATGGTAGGAAACATTCTATTCTTGGAATACATGTTTGGGACGTAGCATGCATATGTACGTCTAACATCCATGCGAAAGACTTTGATCATGTTTGCTAACGTTCCCTTTGAAGTTTTCCACACGTTTTTGTCTTTTTTGTTGAGAGATCGTCATGTTTGAGGCTCGTTGATCATGTTTGGGGCGTAGTATGCATGAACAACTAACATGCATGTGAAAGACCTCGATGGATGTGATATAACATGCATGTTTTTAAAAGCAAGATATAGTGTTTCCTCAAGAAAAAATAATTTTATGAGAGATTGGGTGCACAAGCACAAAAGCTAGAACTTGAGCGATGCACCTACGAATTCCATATGCCGGAATGATCGACGGAAGCCGATCCGCAAACACGGTGGTAAGATCAGTAGTCGCCAGAGAGCAGCTTGCGGCCGACCTCGAAGGAGACGAAGGCGTCGATGCACGCATAGCTGATCTGCTCACCAGAGAGATTGTACGCGTCCCAATTGCTCGTCCTCACCTGGTAAGGCTTCTCCATATCGGCGCCCATCACGGCGCTCGCGATCTACTTCAGATCCGCGCAGCGCAGGCTCGGGATATTCATCTCCTCCGCCGCTAGCTCGGCCAGGTCCACCGTTTTGGCCACCTTCAGCAGCCAGTCCTTCCAAAGTCTGTCGGTGTCACGCTCCACACCCACGACGACGAAGCGGTAGTCAATATCACCGAGGAAATCTTTCAGCTTGTCAGGGAAGTAGTCAGCATGGATGACCTGGAAGATGAGGCAACAGTGGCCGACGCAGAGCTGCAGAACAGCGACGGGGTTCTGGTCAGCGGAGTAGCTGGGGCGCCACTCTACGTCGAGCCCGACGACGATCTTTTGAAGGCGCCGACGGTGGATGGAGAGGACCTCATCGAGCCAGTCCTTCATGACCTCATCGGAGGATGTCACGGTGGTGGTGATCACGTCTTCCTCGAATGTCACATTGTACAGCTGAGTGTGGGGACCGGAATCCCGACTGCCAAGGATCTCATTGGGTGGTGTCGTGCTATGCGACACCCAACAATATACAAGAATAGAATAAGAACAAATGTACAATACCAATTCTTTATTGACATGCACAGTGGAAGTTTAAAAGTACTAGCAGAAGGAAAGAGAACTATACATCATAGCTACGCTCTCAGCACTAGCTATGCAAAAGCAAAGTCATCCATGCCCTAGATACTTTGCACTAGCAACACACAATTCACGGCGGCGTGCAGGGTTCCTACTCAGCTGTAAAACCTGTAGGGGGTGCAGCCTCGTTATCAAAGACGTCATCAGTTGTATAATCTGCAAAAACTCGTTAACTGCAAATGTGAGCATAAGGATCAGCAAGACTAACTCGTCTCACTAGACACATGCAAGGATAAATACTAAGTATAGGTAAGGAATAGCATAAATGACTCGCCTACAAGTGGATCCTTATAGTCATGTTTTAATTAGCACATGACATTCCTCAGGCACGGCACATCATAGACTCAACAATCAAACAAGAAACGCTTTGCCGATGATATGACGTGCACAAAGCACATAATGCTATTACAGGTAAAGTATGGGGAAACTGTAAACTTTTAATTGTACTATCTCTAAGCCAAACAAGGTTGTCCAAGCAATTTAATAAACCAATATATCATATTCCCCTGACTTCTTTAGTATTTACTACGTCACGACGCAGTGAACAAGTGGTACTCTATTACCGCGAGGGACGGTGATTGCAATCAGGGCATACTCGGAACAATACGACACATACGCACTTTCGGAAATGCCAGCGAGTACTTTCAGCAGTACCTACATAACAATTCAGTACTAGTCGTATATGGCCACCTTTCACTAAACACTCGAATGTCGAACCGGTCGATCCGTCACGAGCAGGAGGTCACTGCGTGGGGCGTACTCTGACGTGCCCACCAGCTGATTTACACCTTGCTGCCCTCAACCCACGCCTATAAAACGGAACGGAATGCCTCGACAAACCAGTATCAAGCTACGTCAGTTTACTGGAGCCCATTCCTCCAGTATGTCGCCGGTACAATTCAAACTTGTCCAGCAGGACCGCACACGAAATAGTCCTCAATCGACACAAGCAGGGCTACGCACGTGAGACCACGTCTCGCTGCATCCTACCCCCTGCTCGGTCTCA
Organism: Tuctoria greenei; assembly: GCA_036927565.1. Classification (NCBI taxonomy): domain Eukaryota; kingdom Viridiplantae; phylum Streptophyta; class Magnoliopsida; order Poales; family Poaceae; genus Tuctoria; species Tuctoria greenei. The sequence continues at coordinate 89,871,579 of JAYESD010000006.1, read as the reverse complement.
ATTTCAATTTCATAAACCATTTTCATATTCCAGAATCTCCCGCGTGATAAAATTCATATCTCGCGAGTAGATTCCAACTACTAGACTTCTACCGAATTTCTATGAAGATAAGCATATCAATGTCTACTTTACGGGCCGTAGACCTACCCAAGACTCCATAGGATTTATTTGTCATGCAAGTGGATATCAAACACCTTAAACATAATGCACAATCATCTGGAGACGTAAGGTGAATGAAAAATGTAAAAACACTGTAAGGAACTTAAATGCAAACCGGGGCTGCCTGAATGCGAGTTTGAGTCAATGTTAGTTTCTCGCAGCTGGACCTCCAAAGCTTCCGGCTGCTCCTCGATTTCAGCTACTACACGATATGCATATACTAGGTATAAATGATTTTGTGAATAATTAATATGCTTAAGTTGGGGTGAGTAGATTAAGATAAAATAAGATAATCATCTTAATTGACTTTGGGATTTCTATGGTGGATGCTAGAGATTATAGAGAAGACTCTTGCAAAGAACAGCAGATGATAAAGGATGTTTGTTATTCTTAACAATTATGGTAAGCAATAATCTTCTCTAAATTTTGGTTGAGATTTTTGGAGATGTATTATGTCTACCAAGGGTTGTATCATGTAGAGGGGGTCTCACTAGTTCTAGGAAAATTTGTTTTGCAATTTTCTGAGCTTTCTACAGAGAGAAATTGATTTCTCAAGTTTGGGTAATTTTCTGGAAATTGATTTTTTTCCGTTCCTCTCAATTTATAACCACATAGAGGTCTGAAACATTGATCAACCCAATATTTTAAGTCCAAAGAGCTTGAAACTTTTACTAGATATCAAGGGTATTAACAATAGTGTTCTGACCAAAATTGGAATTTTTCCAATTAACAGAACTATGGAAATAAATTCTTTAAGATTTTTGGTTATCTGAATTATGGAGAAATTTCCATGGCTTTTCATACAAATCCAAGTGAAGCACTGGACAGTATTCTTCATGTTGGTTCTAACAAAATTTATTTGGAAATTTTTGGATAATTCTACTGGAAGTTATGGATTTTCTAAGTTTGGATTGAATCTAGATTTATTTTCCTATTGGAAATTTCAAATTAAAGGGCCGGTCCCACTTTATTTAAATGGGCCAATCGCATTTGGGCCACACCGGGGGCCACGGAGTTCAACCGCGCAGCCGCACCAGATCCAGCGCCACAGCTGATCCCGGTGCGTTCGAATAGGCGCTGACAAGTAGGGCCCATAGGCCTTCGTCTACCTCGCGACGCGACAGCGCTTCTCGCAGGAACCGCGGCGGTGCTTCACCGGACGTAGGTGCGTCTACCTCCGTTCGGCCTCGCCGTGACCGCTCAACCCTAAAATCGACCGCGCAAGCCGATGGTGGTGTCCAATCACGCCGGTGATGGCCGGAGACAGCGGCGCGACGGTGACGACGGAGCTAGGGTTTTGGCCTTCGTCGGAAATGCTCGGGAAAGGCTCAATAGGCTCGGGAAAAGGTCGAGGAGGTTCCTGGGAGTACCAGGAGCATGATTTTGGGGTTAGATTGGGGTGAAATCGCCGGCAAGGCTGAGTTCAACGATGAAGTGCGGTTTTTCAACCGGCGGCCTCGAAAACTTGAAATCTAAGATGCTCGGTTGAAATCTTTCTGGGTTTTTGGGCATGGAGCTTCCTTAGGGCACATAGAAACTATCTGCAAACCAGATTTAAAGATGATTGCAAGAACGAAATGAATTTAAGAGCGAAGCTTTGCTATTATTTTGAGAAACCATTTGGTTCTCGAACAAGAACTCAAGTTACACTTCATGTCATAAGCTTAGATTCTGTGAGCATGAACTAGAGAGGATTGCTAACCTTTTTTCTTAAAGGAGCGAGGCTAGAGATGGTCTAGAACTGGTGTTCGACGGCGAGACAGTGAAGGTTCTCGGTGGCTTCCTCGGCGACGACTGGGAAACTTCAAAATATGCGAAGCAGAAGCTATGTCACGATCAATGACCAAATGGAATACGTAGAGGAGTTTGTGACAAGCCTTTTATCTACTTTTAGCCTGGGATGAAACGGCTGCAATCGTCGGCGAGGGCTCGATCGAACAGGGGCGGCAAAAATGGCGTGAACTGGGATGGAGTCCAATGGCGATGGCCAAGGGGTATTTATAGGGACAGAAGGGAGAGGGGAGCGCGCCACAACGTAAAGGAGGCAAGTAGCTCGCTGGATTGCATGCGCGTCACGGTGTCGCGTGCTGCCGGAGTCGAATGGCGGGGCGAGCTGGAGACAGGGCACCCCCCGTGGGTTTCACTCGAGTGCTTTGGCTGACAGTGGGCCCCACCTCCTCTTATCTACTTCCCTTCTCTGTAACTTCAATTCTCCTACCAAATTTTGTCCAAAAATTCTAGATTTTTGTGGGGAGGCTCAAATAAATATCTAAAATTTGATTCTGCATTGGATTTTGAATTGGAGCCAGATTCAATTGAATTTCAAATTCAAATTTGAATTTGGATAAATTTCAATGGTGCCACTGATTTAGATAGCAATTGAGTTCCAAAAATTGGGAAACTATGGGGATAAGTCAAGCAAGTTATGCCGACCATGAGTGTGTGTTCAAATCTTGATGTTCAATCTAGTTGAACAGAATTCAAAATTTGAATTCAAAACATGGTTTGAATTTGCTAAGCGTCTCAATTAAAATAGCAAATGGAGTTAAAAAATTTATAAAACTTTGCAGGAAGTCCATTTGGAATATTAGAAAACCATAGAAAAATTTATGGCTCTGAATTGAATAATTTTGACAGGGCCAAATATATGGTAGTATATATTCAATTTATATTAATTTGAATATCTATTTGGTACTGCATATTAAATTGGCCTAGCAACCTTTCTTCAAATAAATCCAAACTTTGAAGAGAGGTCAAAAGAATTAATCTAAGTTTATTGGTGAAGTTCATTCCTCATGTTAATAAATTTAAACATGAGTAGAAGAAAAGATTTGATGAGATCAAGTTTATAAGCATGGCTATAAATGGTCTCCATTAGGGTTAACAACCAATTTACAACTGAACCTCATATGAAGGAAAATATGGGATTTTACATTCCTCCCCCCTTAAAAGAATCTCGTCCTGAGATTACAAAAGGAAGGATAAAAGAAAAGACCTAATGAACATATGATGTTAACAAGTTCGGATAGTTTGTTTTAAGATATTCCTCGCTTTCCCACGTTGCTTCATCAGCGGTGTGGTTTCCCCACAAGATCTTGTAGAAACGCAAGGTGCGGTTTCTTGTGGTACGAGTCTTCTCATCAACTCTCTGTGTTGGATGTTTGGAGTAAGTAAGATCTAGTTGTAGAGCTTCCAAATCCTCCATACGGACTTTCACTGGGACCTTTAGACATTTTATCAATTGTGAAATGTGGAACACATTGTGGACCCCTATTGGCAGCTCTAGCCAATAGGCTACAGGTCCGCACTGCTCACTTATTGCGAATGGTCCGATGAAATGCGGAGCTAGTTTCCCTTTTACTCCGAAACGATGAATCCCTTTCATTGGGGATACACAAGGTAAACGTGATCCCCGATATCAAAGTGAAGCGGTCGACGTCGTTTGTCTGCATAGCTTTTCTGGCAAGACTGAGCAGCCTTGAGGTTGACTTGAATAACTCATACTCGATCTTCGTCTTCCTTTACCAAGTCTATACCATATGTTACTCGTTCACTGGATTCACACCAGTTCAACGGTGTGCGGCACTTCCGGCCATAAAGAGCTTCATATGGTGCCATTTGAATGCTAGTCTGATAACCATTGTTGTATGAAATCTCCGCCAATGGTAGATGATCATCCCAATTCTTACCATGGTGGATGGCACAGGCGTGGAGCATATCCTCTAGTACTTGGTTTACTCATTCCGTTTGACCATCAGTTTGTGGGTGGTAAGCTGAGCTTCGAATTAACTTGGTACCCAAGTATGCGTGGAGCTGCTCCCAAAATTGAGCAACAAACAAGGTTCCACGATCTGATATGATAGTGCGGGGTACTCCGTGTAGGCATAGGATTCTGGCAATATACAACTCTGCATACTGTCGTGCCACATACTTGACATTGACTGGAATAAAGTGAGCCAACTTGGTGAGTCGGTCGACTATCACCCAAATTGAGTCATGTTTGCGAAAAGTGAGAGGTAATCCAACAATGAAATCCATGCTGATGTCCTCCCATTTCCAGACAGGTATGCTTAACGGTTGTAATTGTCCGGCTGCTTTCAGATGGTCGGCTTTCACTCGTCGACATGTATCACATTCGGATACATACTTCGCTATTTCCCTCTTCATCCGAGTCCACCCAAATTTCTTCTTGAAGTCTTGGTACAATTTTTTACTCCCCGGATGAATAGAATATTTGGACAAATGAGCCTCGTCCAAAATTTTCTTCCGAAGTTCCACATTGCAGGGTACCACGATGCGATCTTTAAACCAGATGGTACCGTCATCGTCACCTCAGAAACACTTCATTTCTCCCTTTTTTATTTGTTGATGAATATGAGATATGCCCTTGTCCTCCTTCTGAGCCTCCATAATTTCCTCCCTTATGGTTGGAATGATGACTAGGTTGTAGAGCGGCCCATACGAAACCAAGTAGAGACTCAATTCTTCTTCCTCTATCAAGGTGATTGAAAGGTTATTGATATGGGATTTGCGACTTAGTGCATCTGCGACTACATTTTCCTTTCCGGGATGGTAGTGGATCTCAATCTCATAGTCTTTGATTAACTCCAACCATCTTCGTTGCCGCATATTCAATTCTTTCTGGGTGAAGATGTACTTCAAGTTTTTGTGATCGGTGTAGAGATGTACTAGGTTGCCCCATAGATAGTGTCTCCACATCTTTAATTCTAGTACCACGGCAGCGAGCTCAAGATCTTAAGTCGGATAATGCTGCTCATGGTTCCGAAGCTGCCGGGATCCATAAGCGATCACCCTTCTGTCTTGCATTAATACGCAACCTAGACCAATTCCAGATGCATCACAATAAACATCAAAGGATCTTGTTGTGTCTGGTTGGGCTAATACTGGTGCGGTTGTGAGGTGTTTTACCAATGCTTGAAAACCTTCCTCACATTCCTTTGTCCAGGTATATCTCTTTTCTTTCTTCAGAAGTTCCGTCATTGGTTTAGCTATCTTGGAAAAGCTTGGGATGAACCCCCGGTAATATCCAGCTAAACCTAGGAAACTTCAAATTTCATGCACAGACTTGGGAGACTCCCATTTGAGTACTTGCTTAATCTTGCTTGGATCAACTGCAATCCCTTCGGCAGAGATGATGTGCCCTAGAAATGGCACTTGGTTGATCCAGAACTCACATTTGCTAAACTTAGCGTACAACTTGTGGTCCCGCAATCGTTGAAGCACGATGTGCAAATGTTGTGCATGTTCTTCTTTGGATTTTGAGTATACAAGGATGTCGTCAATGAAGACCACAACAAGCTTGCCCAAATCTGGCATGAATACTGAATTCTTGAGATACATGAAATGGGCCGGTGCATTGGTTAATCCGAAAGACATGACAAGGTACTCATATAATCCATACCTCGTCGAGAATGTTGTCTTAGGTATATCCTCTGGTCAAATTCTGATCTGATGATAACCAGAGTGAGACTGATCTAACAGAATATCGATACGGGTAGTGGATACTTGTTCTTGATCGTGACAGCATTGAGTGGACGATAGTCCACACATAGTCTCAATGTTTTATCCTTCTTTTCCACGAACAATGCAGAACAGCCCCAAGGTGACGAACTTGGATGAATGAAACCCTTGTCCAAAAGTTCCTTCAGCTGCTCTTTTGGTTCTGCAAGTTCTTTAGGTGCCATCTTATACGGCTTTCTTGAGATTGGCACTGTTCCTGGTACAAGTTCAATCTTAAACTCGACATCTCTTTCTGGTGGCATACCAGGAAGATCCTCGGGAAAAACGTCCGGATACTCACATACTACTGGAATATCTTCGAGCTTACAGGCTTCAGTGTTATCAGCAGTTGGAGGCACGTGGATATTACTCTCAAGAGTGAGAATTTGGGGGGAGTGGACCGGAGAATTTAGATATATTCTCCGAGGAATGATGTTAATAATAGCACTGTTGTATTGCAACCATGCCATTCCTAAGATGACATCTAATTTCTGATGCCCCATATAATGAGAGAGCTAGGGTATATGTTCCCACCCAGATTAAGAGATACCCTATGGACCATCTTATCCGCTACTACTTTGCCTCCCGGAGAACAAATCATATATAGGGTTTTTTGTGGAATTGATAGGCAATTGATATTGAGTGACGTAAGACTTGCTAATAAAGTTATGGGAAGCACCCGAGTCAAAAAGGATGACTACGGGATGACCAATGAGAGAGAACGTACCCGTGAGTACGGGTGCGCCTTACGGAACGTCCTCGATGGCGAGGTGGTGGATGTTGCCGGTTCTGGTGGCAGGCTTCTTGGGATGGCTGCAAGGCTGGTTCGCCCCCTGGTACGATGACTGTCCTCTGCTCTGCGGGCAGTCCTTGGCGAAGTGCCCCGTATGTCCACACGTATAGCACGTGTACGGGGTCTGACCGGTATGGAGTGGAGGATGGAATCCTGGTGCACGTGGTGGAGGTAGAGGTGCACGTGGAATCATCCCCTGTTGCTGTTGTGGGCGGAAGCCGGCGTTATTGAATGGGCGACCACAAAACATCGATGGTCGCGATGGCGGCTGCCACTTCTGGCCGGATGGTGATCGATACACCATGCAGTATTTCCGAGGAGTGCCTCCTCCGCTGTCCTGTGGAGCACTCCTTTTCTTCTTGTTAGAGAACAGCTCCCTAGTAGCATCCTCCTGTACGATTGCAGCATTGACCATGTTGTTGAAGCTGCCACTGTTGAACAAGGCAAGCTTGTCCTTCATCTTGGGGTTCAAAACCCGATAGAAGCATTCTCGCTTCCGATCTTCAGTACTCACTTGGTCCTGAGCATATTGGGCCAAGTGGTTGAATATCTTGGAGTACTCGTAAGCACTCCTTCCTCCTTGCCTCAGCTCCAAGAACTCTTGAAGCTTCCTTCTCCTCATACCGGGAGGTATGTGATAGGCACGAAATGCCTCCCGGAACTCCTCCTAGCTCGCAGTGTAGCCGCCTGGTCGTGTAGCAAGGTAATTTGCCCACCACGCACCAGCACACCCTTGTAATTGTTGGGCCGCGAACAGGGTCTTCTGATGTTCGGTCACTCGTAGTAAACCGAACTTCCCTTCAATGGAGCGGAGCCAGTTGTCCACCTCCAATGGTTCACCAGCCTCCATAAAGACCGGCGGGTGTGCTGACATGAAATCCGAGTACGGAGAAGGTTGTCGTGGACCCGCATCTGGTCGCCCTCCTTGACGGGACGAATGCTGGACCATAGTCCGTAGTAACTCCGTTTGCTCATCTCGCGAGCCAAGCACTGCGGCGAGAACCTCTGCTAGACTCCTTGGAAGTTCGGGAGGTGGTGGTGGAGGAACTTGTTGCTATGGCGTTATAGCTGTCTCCTGGGTCGGAGATTCGTCCTCACGACCACGACGGGACCCTCCCATTTCTACCGTCGAGCGAGTATGCACCATTATGCATCCAAATGACTTAAAATCAGTACATGTTTTCTTTTCCTTTATCCATTTCATTTTTTGTAGCACGACTATTGACAAGAGAATAAGTGCATAACATTCATATATATTGATAAAGTACAGACTTTATACAAGATATATTATCTCATGACCAAGTTTATCGTAGTGAACTGCAAAATGATGGACTCTCACTATGGAAATACATCTCTACCATACTTGGTTCCCATGAGATGTCATACACATCCTATCAGCTTAGACATAACCACTACTATTCTTAATATGACACAAACATGGCCACAAATAAAAAACACGAGCAACTATTAAACTATAGGTTGCCCCGTCACGGCAGAAGTGCTGCCACATCATCCCACTCCAATATGTCCTACTTGATGTACTCGAGTTCCTCGGGATCTTCTTCTTCTTCTTCTTCTTCTTCTTCTTCTTCTTCTTCTTCTTCTTCTTCTTCTTCTTCTTCTTCTTCTTCTTCTTCTTCTTCTTCTTCTTCTTCTTCTTCTTCTTCTTCTTCTTCTTCTTCTTCTTCTTCTTCTTCTTCTTCTTCTTCTTCTTCTTCTTCTTCTTCTTCTTCTTCTTCTTCTTCTTCTTTTCTCTTCTTCTTTCTTCTTCTTCTCTTCTTCTTCTTCTTTCTTCTTTCTTCTTCTTCTTCTTCTTCTTCTTCTTCTTCTTTCTTCTTCTTCTTCTTCTTCTTCTTCTTCTTCTTCTTTCTTCTTCTTCTTCTTTTCTTTCTTCTTCTTCTTCTTCTTCTTCTTCTTTTCTTCTTCTTCTTCTTCTTCTTCTTCTTCTTCTTCTTCTTCTTCTTCTTCTTCTTCTTCTCTTCTTTCTTCTTCTTCTTTCTTCTTCTTCTTCTTTTCTTCTTCTTCTTTCTTCTTCTTTTCTTCTTCTTCTTCTTCTCTTCTCTTCTTCTTCTTCTTCTTCTTCTTCTCTCTTCTTCTTCTTCTTCTTACTTCTTCTTCTTCTTCTTCTTCTTCTTCTTCTCTTCTTCTTCTTCTTCGAAGTTGGTGCTGCAGGTGCGGTTGCGGGAGCAAGAGTTGCTACCCCACCCACCATCTCGCGGGTAGATTCCAACTATCCGACCTTTACCGAATTCCCCTATGAAGATAAGCATAGCAGTGTCTACTTTACAGGCCATAGACGTACCC